>CM062930.1:42502500-43752500 GCA_031878705.1 Tapirus indicus | reverse complement strand
TGCAGATGTGGAGGAAATAGCAAGAGAACTAGAATTAGAAATGGAGCCTGAAGATGTGACTGAATTGCTGCAATCTCATGATAAAACTTTACTGGATGAGGAGTTGCTTCTTGCAGATAATCAAAGAAAGTGGTTTCTTGAGATGGAATCTACTCCTGGTGAAGAAGCTGTGAAGATTGTTGAAATGACAATGAAGGATTTAGAATATTATGTAAACTTAGTTGGTAAGGCAGTGGCAGAGTTTGAGAGGATTGACTCCAGTTTTGAAAGTTCTGCTGTGGGTAATATGCTATCAAATAGCATCACATGCTACAGAGAAATCATTCATGTAAGGAAGAGACAATTGATGCAGCAAACTTCATTGCTGTCTTATTTTAAGAAATTGCCACAGCCACCCCAACCTTCAGTAACCACCACTCTGATCAGTCAGTAGCCATCAACATTGAGGCAAGACCCTCCATCAGCAAAAAAAATTATGACTCACTGAAGGCTCAGATGGTGGTTAGCATTTTGTAGCAATAAAGTATTATTATTATTTTTTTTGCGAGGAAGATCAGCCCTGAGCTAACAGCCATTGCCAATCGTCCTCTTTTTGCTGAGGAAGACTGGCCCTGGGCTAACATCCATGCCCATCTTCCTCTACTTTATATGGGATGCCGCTACGGCATTGCTGACAAGCAGTGCATCGGCGGGCGCCCGGGATCCAAACCTGTGAACCCTGGGCTGCCAAGCGCGAACTTAACCGCTGTGCCACTGGGCGGCCCTGCAATAAAGTATTTTTTAATTAAGGTGTGTGCATTGTTTTTTATACATAATCATGTTGCACACTTAATAGACTACAGTATAGTATAAACATAACTTTTACATGTGGTGGGAAGCCAAAAAATTTATGTGACTCACTTTATTGCAGTGGTCTGGAACTGAACCTGCAATATCTCCAAGATATGTCTGTATATCCATTACAGAACATTTTGTGAAATCTTTATGAAAAGTTATATGACTTGACACAGGTCTTGAAGATTGAATAGGAACTGAATATACATACAAACTCATCTAGTAAAAATGCATGCTTCTGCTACTTTGAAGTCATTTGAGGTTACTATAGTAATGTAGTGGAGAGTACATTGAATTAGGAGGCATGAGGCTATGTATTCGTTAAGATTCTATAGTGAGCAAGCTATGGGACCAAATCAGTCACTCTGGCCTCTGCAAAATCCACTGCACTCCACCAGCAGCATGGTATTGGGTTCAGACTGACAATCAGACTCACCAGATACCATAGGCTTTACCCGTCACCAATTTGCTTAGCTTTTTAAGAAAGGATACAGAATAGGCAACAATGCCATATGCATGGCAACAATGTAGTAGAGGACTTTTATCTTCAAGGCCCAGCTTGCAAATATCCCAGGCACTCCCCACTTGGGATGCATGTGGTCACAAAAGAGAAGAGTGGGTGAGTGCAGACCGTCTCAGTTCAGGGAAGCCGCAGCTCTGGAAATCTCTTCAGCAAGGAAGATTCAGTCAAGGATCAATTCCTCAGGTGTTCTGAAGGCAAGAACGAAGGTTAGCAATCAGCTATTGACCTTTTTATTCCAGCTGCATCTTCCTTACCCATAAAATAGGGGGCCAATTTATGTAAGACTTCATAAAAAATGCTTAGTTCAAATTCTAACACCATAATTGACTAGTTGTGTGAATTTGGACAAGTTATTTAGCCTCTCTGAATATCCATTTCTTGTTTTTTTTTTTGTTGCTGAGGAAGATTCACCCTGAGATAATATCTGTAGCCAATCTTCCCCCTTTTTTTTGCTTGAGGAAGATTAGCCCTAAGCTAACATCTGTGCCAGTCTTCCTCTATTTTGTATGTGGGTTGCTGCCACAGCATGGCTGATGAATGGTGTAGGTCAGTGCCTGGGATCCAAACCCTTGAACCTGGGCCACTGAAGCAGAGTGCACCAAACTTAACCACTAGGCCATGGGGCCAGCTCCTGAAACTCTGTTTCTTTGATGGCAAAGTAACTATAAAAATATCTATCACTTTGTTTTGTTATATGGTTTAAGTGGTCTAAAATACCTTTGACAGGATAAAGAGAGTCAGGCTATTTTAATATTGACCTTAAATTTTCTATTTTTCCTCTCTTGGCAGCACTGGAGGGATTATTCTTGGCTTCATTCCTGCACTGGATCTAATGGACCATTAGGGTCTATTGTCAAGAAAATTAGAAGGGCAATAGGTCTTTAGGATAAGCTAGAGAAAAAGAGTGTCTTTGGAGAATGGGCAGATTTCCTTGTACAAAGTAGAGGTCAGAGGAAGTGGAGAGTTAAGGCCAAATATAGGTTGCTGGTCTCAGTAAGAGTCTGGGAGTTGATGTTGGGAAAGTGGTCTGAGGAGGTGGGCACTCATGATCTGCAAAGAGCTGAGTGATATCCATCAGTCTCCCAAGACTTGGCTTGGTCTGTGTCTGGTAAACTGTTGGGAAAGCTTGTATGCAGTGTCCCAGGAAAGGAGATGAGTCCTGGATCCCTGTACTTGGGAGGCCTGGTACAAGGTGGAGATAGAATAGGCCTTCTTTCTTTGATGTTTCTAGCCCCAAGAGATTGTGCTCAATCTCTATGACTTGGCCACTTCAGTTGCCTTGACATTCAATACTTGTTTCCTACCACTGAATTTATTATAGAGAATGTCCTATTTATTACAAATTGTCTAAAATGATTAAATTGACCATTTTTGAGGTGTCAACTCAGTAACTTATTATTTTTCTTGAGATGAAAAAGTGCTCAGTAACTTATTAGACAGAGATAAGAACTACTTTCTATCTTTATCCCTCTATTAAAACATCTGCCATCACAATGATTATAGAAGCAAGTAGAATACATTTTCTATAGTAAACTCTAATATTTTCCATTGAAAAATTTTCCTGAAGAAATCAGGAAAGGTTGACTAGTTTTAAGAAAACAGTTTAGTTTTCAGCAAGAGGTTTACTAATAGGATAGAGCCTAGTGTTTTCAGCCAACACTTATTTGTGGCCTGACTAGAGAACCTAGAGAGTTTTTGTTTTAATTTTTTCTTCTTTTGGTTTTCTTTCACATTTTAAGCTATTTCTCATATTGGGAGAAATATGTAAAATAAAAAGATGTAAACAATTTAATGGACTATTTGGGCTCTTAGGTAGTCTAGTCAGACAATATGAAGATCATTTCTATCTCATTCACTTGCTTGTGTGAAAATATATACCTTTTGAACTTGGATATCCTACTGTGCTGAAGCGCAGTACTGTGGCAATAAAGCTGTATAACAAATAACTTTAAAAAGCTGTTAGCAATTACAATAAACATTTATTTTTGTGGCTCATGAGTCTGTGGGTTGGCTAGGCTGCTGCTGAGTTTGACTCTGGGTTGTAGGTTGGCTTTGGTTCTGCCCTACATGGCTCCTTTCTGGGATGAGTAACTAATAGGAGCATGCTTTTCTCATCATGATGGCAGATATGCTAGGAGCCAAACCAAGTTATGCAAGCATGTTTAAAGCCTCTGCTCACATTGCATTTGCTGACGTTTCCTTGGCTGAAGCAAATAACATGACCAAGTCATACTGGCTTACTCTAATGCGAGGGTCAGCAAAATCCTATGGCAAAGAGAGCGTTAAGCATTATTCCCTAACAAAGAGGAAGTAAAGAATTGGAAACATTAATCCTTTCTACCACTTTTTGGATAGAGGAATATGGGTGCTAGTGCTCCCTAAGGAGCTATCAGCTAAACCTAATTGTGGACTGAACTGGATATTGTCTGGGGTGGACTGAGAAAGAACTTGATGTTCTTTTCCCTAGAAATGAGGCAAATCTTGTTCTAATGCTTAGTGTGTGCGAGCATGTGCATGCAGCGGTGTGCGTGCGCGTGCGGGCGCACGCGCACACACACACACACACACACACACACACACACACACACACACTGGCACAGGCCATTTAAATGCCTTGGCTAATACTCTGATTTTATAATTAGGAAAATGATCCTGGTTCTCAATCCAAAGAGATTTTAGGGAAATATATCAGCAAAACACAAAGAACAGAGGTGCCCTGTTTCCCCAAAATGCTTCTACATTCAGGTTCTTAATTTCTTAACTTCTCATATGCCTTGTCTAATTGTGAATCTGTACCAGGTTACAGTGGTAACAGCCTGTCCCAGACTGAATCCCAGCCAGTAGCAGCCTCTATCAACCATCTCTTAGTTTGCTCTTGGTCGGAGGAGCAATTATATTATGCTTAGACTAACCAATGAATAAATAGATTGGAGTCACTTTGAGTGTCACCTTTTGATTTCTTTAAAAACTATAAAATTGGTCAAGAGAACTCTTGGAGCTGTGGGGTTCAGGGACTATAGATGCCTTTGTTATTTCACCATTAAAGCACTAGTCTCTGAAATCCTTTATCTTTGCTGCATCCTTAGGATTGAATGCTGAACCCACTAATGACTGTGAATAAATGATTTGTTTTTTGGATTAAAAATTTACTGATATTTACAATCCAAAGCCACCACAAGGTAGGACCCACCTCTGCTGCCACATTTAGTGTTTCTGTTATAATAAATAGTCCTTTGGTTAAAGATAATAAATCTCTTCCTGTTTATATGACAGGTGTTTGAGATTATTTTAGATTTTGGCATCCTCCTAAGAGGAAACCCAAACCTGCATGATCTGCAGAGGAGGGAGTAAGTGAAATCCTTAGATTTGGACCTATTCTCTTGTCATCCCAGCCCAAAGGAGACTTATTTGCTGCAGCAATGAGAAGGAGCTGGGAACTCAGCAAAAGAGGGTGTTTGTGAATCCCAAGCCTCAAGTCTAGTGCAGTTCTAGAATACATTTGCATTGTGTCACCACTATGCTGATACTGTTCTGGACACATTAGGCCAATGTTACAATAGACCTTGGCTATTAGAGATGCTGCCCATTGCCAGAAAGACTTTGGAGAGCCAGGGGTTGCAATGGAGCATGCACTGGGTTGATTATCATTGCTTTATGCTTATAGGCTTTGTCTTTGAATGTGTTTTCTGGAACTCTGGGGCATTGAATCATCTTGCTATCCATATCCTAAACATAGGTTCTATTAGAGAACTGGGTTATTTTTTGTGTGTGTGAGGAAGTTTAGCCCTGAGCTAACATCTGTCACCAATTCTCCTCTTTTTGCTGAGGAAGATTGGCCCTGAGCTAACATCTGTGCCCATCTTCCTCTGCTTTATATGGGACAACGCCACAGCATAGCTTGATAAGCAGTGTGTAGGTCCGCACCCAGGATCCAAGCCTGTGGACCCTGGGCCTCCGAAGCGGAGCACACAAACTTAACTACTACGCCACCAGGCCGGCCCCGAGAACTGGATTATTTTGAATAAAAAATTTGCTCCTAAAGTGAACCTGAATTAACTGAGCTTATTTGCCAAGCCCAGGCTTGACTCCGAATGTTTTTTATTTAACTGGAAGATAAGCCAAGGCTTGCTTTCAGAGGCTCCAGAGGGCAGAGCTTTATTATTTTCTCCCTATTTGCAAGGTGCATTTGAAGCAGATTGGAAAAATCAGACCAGTGAGGAGAAATTATAGGCGGGAAGATTTCAGTTTAATATAAAATTTTCCCCCAAACCACTGGGACTACCTAACAATTAGATTGTTGAGAGCAATTGGCTACTCATTTCAATTTTCCATAAATTACTATTAGACTATTTTCCATACTGATATGAACTGCATTATTCACTGAGTTTGAGTCTTAAACTAATTTTAGCTGAGAATTTCTCCACGAGGGGAGAAAACCATATTCTAAAACTCAGGGCACAAACCTCCAGAGCAGCATCTTTTCAGACAGAAGCGCAGCCTCTGGTCTAGGCTGCTGGGACACTGGGGTCTGTTGGAGCTCCTCTTTTCAGGAGAGTCTGCTGAGGATTCCAGCCCTCTCAGCCTCTTAGGGACTGCTGTGGCTCTGCCAGTCTAGGGGTTTATTCCAGGATGGTGCATGGGAGGGTACTGGGCCAGCAGGTTGGATCTGAGATTTGGTTCTGACTCTGCCACTTACAACATGAGCAAAACATTCAGCCTCTCTATACAATCCAAAGATGATTTCCTTAAGGTCGCTTCTCATTCTCACCATCTCTGATCTATCTGAAAAGGGTTGAAGATGACTTAAAGAAAGCAGGAATAGTTTTTAGTCTCTCTGTTTATTTTCCCTGTTCCATCTTTTCTGTTTTCCTACAGTGATGACATTCAAAAGAACAAAGGATATTAAGACAGAAGACCTAGTCTTCGTTCTTGGATACAACAGTCTCTTAAATGGTCTCCCTGATTCTCGTCTTTCCCTCCCTAGTCTCTTCTCCTATGAATTTTAGAAGGATCCTCCAACAATGGAAATCTATCTTTGATTCTTTGCTTAAAAGCTTAGATAATTCTCATTGCCTTTAAGACAAAGTCCAAATTTATCACAGTTTACAAGACTACCAAGAATCTCATCCTATCTACTATTACTTTTGTTCATCTCCTCTTTCTACATTCTTTGCTAAAATATACTGGATTTATGTCAACTCCTTGAACAAATTGTATTCTTTCTCAACTCTGGGGCCTCTTACATAGCTCTCCCTTGTCCTAAAGTATTCTAACTCCACCCCTTCATCTGTTTAAATCCCACTCTTCATTTAAATTTTGGCATCAAGTCCCTTTCTTGAAAAGCCTTGCTTAGCTCCTATGAATACAGCAGCATGTATTTCTCCTATTATAATACAACGCTGTCTTTCCAGGTATATTTCCTGGTGTACTGTAAGCTCTCTGAGGTAAGGCCTATATGTGCCTTTTGCATACTGTTGTATTTCCAGATGTAGCACAGTACCTGGCACATTGCATGAATAAATGATGTCCTGAGTTTGAATCCCGGTTCCATGGGTTATTAGGTATATGACCATGGGAGAATTATTTGACCTTTCTAAATATCATTCTCCTTATTTTTAAAAATAATTCTTGAACTACATGATCTTTAATTCCATTTCTTCTCTAAAATTCTATAATAGCAATATATTTATGTAGCATTTATGTATTTAACATGCCAAAAACTTCATGTGAAAAAGCATACTATTTAAAATTAATTTCTATCTTCAGCACCCATTCCATCTGATGCAGAATAAAAACAATAATAATAATTGTATATATATATATGGCACTTACAATAGGTACTTTTCTGAGCACCTTATATATGTCAACTCATTTAATCTTCACAATAGTATAAATAGTGTAAGTAAATCACTATTATTTTTCAATTTATTTATGAGGAAACAGAGATGCAGAGAGAAAATGTGACTTACCTAATGTCACAAATCCTAGGCAAAGCTAGGACTTGAGCCCAGTGGATCTGGTTCTAGAGTTGGTGCTCTTAACAATATGTGATAGCACATTCACTGTAGTTAAGAAAACTTCATTTATTCAATTTCAGGTAAACTCAGGGGAATGATTTCATCAATCATTGAAGTTTAAACTCAGTCAAAGTGGAGAGGGAGAAAACGTGCAAATTTATCATCTTGGGGGGGAGAAAGTATCTTCTTTTAGATCTTGATCTAAGTCCTATTATAGGATGTAGTTCATTCTGTGTGGTCCTTTTCTATTATGCCATTTTATATAGTGCCTTCCTTCATCTGACCTCTGACAGGAGGGTCCATACTATATCATCCAATGCTTAGTCTATGAGACCTCCTCTGGACCTGAGGATTCTGTCTTGGAGCAAACTTTCAGACCCTTTTGGGGAGTCACAGGAAACTTTTGAACACTCTGCTATTCCATTGTGGTGCCACAGGAATCTCAGGAGGTTGCCTCTTGCTCTCCAATGCTTGAACCAACCAGCCATGCTACCATTTCTGTTCTACTTCTGCCGTACTGTGAGGGCTTGAGTGCCTTCCACAGAAAACGTGCAACATCCCTGGGATTGACCTAGGAAGCAAGGTACAGGTCCACCCTACTTTCAGATTCTCAACATTAAAGAAAGCTCAGTGGTTCTACCCCGTGTATGACTTGACCTGAGATTGTAGAGTTACCTGGGCACAACTTTCAAACTCAACTCACTTCCTTTTTTTTCTTTGGGAGGAAGATGAGCCCTGAGCTAACATCTGTGCCCATCTTCCTCTATTTTATATGTGGGATGCCTGCTCATGGCTCGATGAGCAGTGCATAGGTCTGTGCCTGGGATCCGAACCTGTGAACCCCAGGCCGCCAAAGCGAAGCACGCAAATTTAACCACTGTGCCACCTGACCGGCCCCAACTCATTTCCTTTCTAATCTCTCTTCCTTCTTGGTGTAACCAACCCTTTAGTTTGGAGGAAATGGCCATAGAAATTGGTTTGGCCTAATTGCAAGTTCTCCCCAGTATTTTTGTTTAGCACTTGTACTGTGGTTTTTGAACTTGAAGCCAAGACTACAATATCTTGAAAATCAAGATTGAGTCTTTCTATCTGCTTAGGATAGCCTTTGGTTTATTACATTTACAGCTGAGATTTAGAATTGGAAACAAAAATAGGTGGATATTTAAGCCACATCTAGGATATGTTATCCCTGGATTCCTGTACTTTCAAAGTCAATCTTAGTATCTGGTGAAGGTGTTTATTTTCCATATTTTGCGGAAGCCACTCTGTCTATATCCATCAAAAAGCATTTTTGAGCACTTGCTGTGGGTTCTGCTAGGATAATAGAGCAAGGGTGGATCCTTAGCCCCAGCCCTGAACCCTCTTCCAGTGCTTCTTAGATGTTAAAGCCTACACTAATACTGTAGTGTCCAACTAGTGTGTAGGAGCACATTGCCAATTCCATGCAATATTTAAACTAAGGTCTAAAATATATTTTAATCATAAAAGTAAAATAGATTACACAAAACAGAGTAGTTCATATACAGAGAGACCTGAGGCTGAAAAGGAGTAAATATCTTATCTCTGAAATGATATAATTTGATGTGTTTGGGAATGACTCCAGTCTATGAAAGATGGAATTGTGAAGACAAATGAAAAAGTCAGTTACTAATCAATATGCAAGACAGCAAGTGCATCAATCAGAGGCCTGGGTAACTTAGTGCTCTAGAAAAAAAATCATACATTGGAGATAAGCAATGCAAATGAAAAATGAAGCCATGCTTATTTGCCTAATATGCTGATCTTAAGACAAGAGAATTGAAGCCCAAAGCTTTATAAAGGCAGTCAGGCTTCAGAATATACAACCAACCTGAAAGGAAAAAAAAATATATATACAGTCATGACCCACATGATGACATTTCGGTCAACGGCAGACCACATACACAACAGTGGTCCCATAAGATCAGTACCATATAGCCTAGGTGTGTAGTAGGCTGTACCATCTAGGTTTGGGTCAGTACACTCTATGATGTTCACACAACGACAAAATTGCCTGGTGATGCATTTCGCAGAATGTATTCCCTTTGTTATGTGACCCATGACTGTATATATATTAGCCACTATAATACAGACACAGTGTGTCTGTGTGTGAATAAAAGGCCAAACATTTTTCAAGCCAAAAAGAATGCCAAACAGTAATAACTTTGTTTTTGAAACATTAAGGCCAAGTGATTTGCATTCATCCATTGTGAACTGAAAATAGAATTTGTCAACTCGTCATGAATAGGACATAAATCTTTATGCCACCTACATGGCAGTAATATACAATGCTGTGTCAAGTCATAACATCTGGTGGTGGGCAGATGTAAATAGAAAACTAGACAAGGCAGAGGAAAAATCCTTATGGGCTTCTAGGTTTAAAACTTGGAAAATGGAATATGGGCTATGAGCTTTACTATTATATGACCTATATTCTATCTAGTATATTGCAAAATATAATTTGGAATAATGGTTTGCAAGCAGGTGTAGAGTCAAGAAGATTGAACTGTTTCCTTAGAAGAGAAGCAACATTTTTTTCTGAAGAGAACAGAAGAGAGAAACAAATTATATTCGAACTTATTTTTAATAAGTCCACACCAACTAGTGAAAGCATTTGGATAACAGTGTTTCATTCCTGATAAATATTTTGGAAATAAATACTAAGATTATATAACTGCCAAAACACTTGTGGGCATATTATCTATATTCCTGTAGAGAAAAACTGTGATTCTCTAATATCAAAACATCCTGTGTATTTGACTGAAGTACAGATTTCCTGAAATATTCCCTGTTTTTGACAGAGGAAAATAAAGTCTCTATATCCTAGAATAAGTTATTACTGCTCACTTGCTTCACAATATGTGTGAATAGCAGCCAGAGGACATCATTATGTAATTTCCCCAGCCAGAGGACACCTGCTGGCAAGGAGGAAACTGATTTGAACAGATTAAAATAGACAAAGAATATTAAGGTCAGTCCTATCTTGTCATCTTCACATTTATTTTGCTTTCTGCATGGGAACTAAATGTGGACAAATTGTCTTACTTGTGAGAATGGCAACTTGGTCTGTTTTTTAGGTCACAGACTTTGGGAATTCTCACAACCACTTTGTCTTTTGAGATGAGCTGCTTCGTGCTACTGAGCTGGTTTCCGTTTCCATTAGCCACTCTGAATGGAGGCTAGTCCGACTGTATTACCTCACTGGTATAGTTGGAGCTTGAAAACTGGTCTAAGGCCATGTGTTTGAGGCCCAGCAATGTCACTTACTAGTCACTAAGCATCTCGGAGCTGCATTTCCCTCAAATTAAAATTATATTTACATTATTAGATTTTCATGTGATTCACACTTTCTATTAAGTGTGTTAAAATGTTACCTATTGCTACTGCTTTGAAAGCTCTCAAATGACCTCAAGTTTTAGTTAGCTTTCTGTTATTTCCCATTATGTTCCTTTGGGCTCCCGTGACCTTCTTTCAAGTTGATCTTGAGAGGTGAGTTTCCTGCTCTCTGAATTCAGTGGAGTACTGTTAAGACTATTCTTTTCCCGGCCCCTGTTAGGTAGCAATAGGTTAGGATCTTTGCAGTTCTACTGAATTTAAACCCAATGGTCTTTACTATATTTTATGGCACTGCTAAAGATTATATTCATGGCCTCTGATAAGCTGGACTTTAAAGAACTTTTATGGACATATCAAAGTCTGACATTTATACATTCTTCCCTTCCTCAGTTTTCTATGAAATAATTTAGGAACCAATTCATGAAACACAAATCCATTATATTACACTCACTATTGGAAAAGGGGAAGTCAAAAAGATATGTTTAAATCTACATATCTCTTTGGAAAAAATATTGTATGCAATCTGGTGCTGTCAGGCAAGTTCACCAGACTAGAACCTGTGGGCTTTAATGCATTGTTTTCTGGAGGTTGGTTGTCTATTTCTGTTCCTTTCTTGTCTCTCTGATTCTCTTTGTTTTTCTCTAAGTCTCTTTCTTAAACAAGTATAATGCCAAAATCCACAAATGGAAAAATATTGAAATTGTGAAGTAATGCTCTCCTTGAACTTATCGCTGGTTGGAACCTTTTTAAAGTATATCTTCTCAAACTAAGGACCACAGATGAGACTTCATGGGATCTAGATATTGTATGCAAATTGTATTGGTGTGTGTTTGTGTGAGTACATCTATGCATGTTTCTTACAGAGAGTTTGTTTATTCTTTCATTCCAAAATATTTGTTGAATATCTATTATATGCCAACTACTGTCCCAAGCACTGGGAATAAAGCACTGATCAAGATACAGTTCTTTCCATGTCCTTCCATAATAGGGTTTGCATTCCAGTGGAGGATATGGCTTCCATCAGATAATCAAAGGGGTTTGTGACCCATGCCTCAACCAAGGTAAATACTATGGTTTTAGTATTATGCCCATTCCAACCTTAGAAAGAGTAAAGAATCGTTAGCAGAACAATTCTTTGGGATTTTTGCCTTTCACATATGATATTTTTAGGCTGAAAGAAAATGCACTCAATAATCCAAGGCATGTTTTCAGTATATAAAATATCTCAGAGAGATCACAAATTCAACATGTCTGAAACTGAATTCATCCTGTTCACCTTACTGTATTAGTCACAGTTCTCCAGAGAAACAGAACCAAGAGGATGTATCTGTATCTGTGTCTGTATGTATATCTATCTGTAGATATCTATAATATATATGTTATGATAAGGAATTGGCTTATGTGATTATGGAGGCTGGCAAACTCAAAATTTGCAGAGCTGATGTTCCAGTTTGAGTCTCAAGGCCCGTAGGCTGCTGTAGAACCAGGAAGAGTTGATGTCCCAGTTCAAATGCTGAAAAACAGGAAAATTCTCTCTTAACTGGGGAGAAGATCAGTCTTCTGTTCTAGTCAGGCCTTCAACTGTTTGGAAGAGGCCTACCCACATTATGAAGCACAAACTGCTTTACTCAGTCTATCAATTTAAATGTTAATCTCATCGAAAAATATCTTCACAGCAACGCCCAGAATAATGTTTGACCAAATATCTGTGCACCCCATGGCCTAGTCAAGTTGACACACAAAATTAACCATCACACCTATAAGTCTGGTCTTCAAGGGTAGATTCGGTTTTTGTGAGGCTTGAGTGTATACAATTGGTGGGAACCCTCTTTAAGAAAGATAATACAATAGGTATGAAATTGAATGTTTATTTAAATGAGAAAAAGAAATCTCAGCAAATTGCAAATACAATTCGTACTCATGGGTGCGTCTTTAAATGACAAATGATTTTGCTGTATCATTTTTGATAGAAAGTTTGGAAAGGTAATTCAATCTTTCATTTTTCATGGGTGAATGACAATTATTTTATTATCGATCACTTTTAAAGTTTTGATTGGTTTCAACTGGATTTGGGAATGTCATGAATTTTTAAGATTTTTGACAAATTTTGAAAACCTCTCTCAAATTTATTCTTATGTGAATTGTAAGATTTCAGAACATTTCAGGTTTTCTTTTGCAGTGATTAATCTTATATACTCTTGAATTGGTGATATGCATTAGTTGGTTTGTTGTCAATATCTGCATTGTGGAATATTTGTGATGCTGAATCATGAGTTTTACATTATTTTGTTGATAGCAATATGTCATGTCAAATCAGCAGAAATTTAAATCCTTTTCCAATGTGTTCATATGATTCACTTCTTTTCATTAATTTGTTTATCAAGTAAGGCCTGTTTATTATTTCTATGTGTGTTTACCTTTTCCTCTTAATGAACTTATGCTTTGGGTATGACCCTTTGTTTTTTGTTAGAAGTCACTTTTCAGTGTCAGAATAATCAAGCAAGGAAGACTTCATTCAAGACTATTGCAGTATGAGTGAGAGATTGAACTCAACTCTGCTAAAACAAAAGGCAGGAGAGTTTATAAAGCTCTGAGGTGAGCTAGTGGGAAAGTACTGGAAGACACTAGCAGGAAGTGATCAATGTAATTAGGCCATCTGTGTTTGCTAATTGGCACCCATCAAGTTAGGCTCCTACCCTCCTGCAGAGATAGGGGCACTATCTTTCTGTATGATTAAATTTCAAAGAGATGGCTCCTAGGTCCTTGAGAAAAACATTCCTGGGTTGTAAAACTGGCAGGAGGCTGGGAGAAATTTACATCTCACAGGGGCAAAGAAATAACTTATAATTGCAAGTTTTCTAAAGTAAATGCTCTTAGAAAAGGGAGGTCAAGGGCCTAGAGTGAAGAAGAAATGTCTAAAGTTTAGCTAAGCTGAGGGGAATGTTAAGGCCCTTTTGGTCATTACCTCCTGAATCCTGCCTATAAAATTAAGTCGGTATTCCTTGGAATCCCATACAGGCTCCTTTATGACAGATTTTTGACTACCTCTTTAAATGATCTCTTGCTATCATCCTGTCAGTCATACTGATCCAGACATACTCTCACTTCCATGTCTTTGTTTTACAATCCTTCTGCTTAGAATGATCGTCCCTCCCTTCCATCCTGGCTAAATTTGACTTGTTCTATAAAATTACCTTAGTTGTTACATTAGTCAGGATACATTAAGTATACATCAGGAGCAAATAATCCTGAATTTCAGGAGCTTAAAGTAACAAAGGTACATTTCTAGTTTATGCTACATGTTCATTGAGTGGGTATGTTGGGGGTTGGGGCTCTAAACCCATCCTTTACTGCCCTTTAAAGTCTTTCACCACACTTTTGCATCACCTCTGTTTGGATTTTACTGGTCAAAGCAAATCACGTGTTTTGCCTCAAAAGAGGTGGGAAGTACAATCCTACTATGTACTTGGAAGAAGGAAAACCAGAATATTACATGAACGGCATTAAAGACTGTCACAAAAATCTTCAGCGATCATCCATGGACTAGGCTAGTGGTCCTTAAGCATGATCACCTCTAAGAATGGTTTTTTTTTCCTGAAGCTAATATTTAATTTTTGTGCACCAGAAAGACCACACTAGTAGTAAAATATTGAAATATTTTTGTATCAGTTGTAAAATAGCCAGTGCCTTGACCTGCTGATTTACTCACTCTGTTCCCAGGCCATCATTCTCTTTTCCTACACTCCTTACATCTCTCCACAATGTTATAATTGCAGGGTTTGGAGCGGGTCCTCCAGAACCCTCCTCTGTAGGTCTTCTGCAGAGACCTTCTGCAGTAGGTCTCTATTTTGATAGATTGGTGCCCATGCTGTAACAGTTAAATATTTTGGATATTATCCAGTGTCTATTGTAACAAACATTATTGTGCTGTCTGCATGTCTATCCTTCTCTCTGGATTTCAAATTTCTTGAAGATTAGGACTATATCCTTCATTTCTATATCTTGGATGCTTAATAAAATGCCTGAACATGGGAGTTGCTCAATAAATAATTACTGAATTGAATAAAAAATGAGTATCCATCTGAAATGTCTCTTCATTGAGTAATAAACAGAACAGGTTTAGTTAGAACATGAGACTCTACAGATCAGAATGCATTTGTCAACACTAAGGATTGTTAACATTTGGGGTAACAAGGAGATTGTGGAATCTCCACTTTTGTGGGCCTTTATTAGAAGAAGCAACAGTTATTTCTCTGGGATGGTTTCACTTTGTGCCAGGAAATTGCCTGTTACGGACCTTTGAGATTTTTTCCAGGTCAGTGCAGAAATATAGAAACAATTTTGTAGCATTGAAATTTTGATTTCTTTTAAAAGCATATTTTGTGAAGCAATTGGAAGCCTAGAAACAAAAATGGATTCATTATAATCCATTCTGAATTGCTGTTGAGGTGAAGAAAAAAACCCAGAAAATAACATTAAATCATTTTGGGATTGCTTACAAGGACTGCAGAGCTCCAAAGCCCTTATGGGTTTATTGATGAAAGATAGTACGATTTCTCACAGAAAAGCAAAAACTTTAGAGAAACCAGAGGATTTGAGGCTTTACCTAAAGTAGTCATGGAAATAAATGTTTTCTTTCTTTCAGTCCAATTGAACTGAGTGAGAAAGAGAGAAATATATTTTAATGCTTTTCAAATCCTCTCAGAGTTTCAGCTACTCTGAATTCTTCAAGGACCTTCAGGAAACATGGAAATTCCCCATTCTGTCATTGTTACTTTGGCAGCAGTTGAGGGTGAACAGTTTGTCTTGAATATGGTCTAGAGAGCAAAAAGCCTCCTATTGGGATGGGTACAGCAATCCTGTCAGGAATCAGGTGCTATTATATGGGAAATGCCATGAGGAAGAAAAAATCATGAGAAAAATATTCAGTATTCAGGATCTGAGGGCATGTCAGGTCTGTAATGGGAAGACAAATCTGAGCAGAGGTGCACTGTGGACCATGGTATTCAGTGGTAAATGGTCACAGAGGCAGGTCCTGAAAACCATTCCAAGGTGAACAGAAGTTCAAGGAACAAAGCTTGCTTGGGAAATTTTCAGGGTGAAAGTTGGGTTTGTGGGTTGGGAAGACAAGTATCCGTGATGAGGAATAAAAAAAAAAATCAGACTCAAAAATTTCTTGTGTATTCCACCTAAATGTTTATTTCTAGTTTTACGTTATACTGATCTTCCTCTTTATAATGCCCTTGCTTTGGGCACTCAAAAATACCTCGTATAGTGTCAGTTATAGGAATTCTCCTGAAATTTGATTTACTTTTGAAGCTTGCTCACTATGTAATATTATTTCCTGCTGAAGTCTGCACTCTTGCGTGAGAAAATGCATGGTAATCCCCTACCCCTAAAATGTAAGTATTTGAGAAAATACCCCCAAATTTGTACCTATTGAATAACAAATGTAAAAGGCCATTTTTACTTTTTATCTCAACCATCTCTAAACATTGCATTTAATATTTATTTTTGTTTCCTTCCTCTGCCTTCTACTGCTCTGTCTTAGCTGCTCAGTGGAGGGTCTGGTGTGGGCTGGGTTTTCAGGCTGACTGAGGCAGTTGTTAGATTGGGTGAAGATCATATCAGGTGATGGGGCACTTGTGGCACAAGTGAGAGTTGAAGCAGAGATGAAAGGTCAGTAGAAATCAAACTGGACAGACCTTAGCCATGAAAGCTGGCTGAAAGCACAATTTTAACGTAAGCACTGTTGATAGTTCTGAAAGAAGCTTAATGTTCCTACACTGATTTGAAATAAGTGAGCCTACTTTTTTGTTCTACCTGCCAGGCTTGGATTATCTAGGTCAAGTCATTTCTAAAATAGAGATAACTTGGTCTTAAAAAGCTGTGCTTTGTTACATGTCGTTTAACTGTTTTCTGATATCAGTGTGTCCAGGGTCACAGCATGCAGCTGTGCAGGATGTACATTGCCTGACTCCAAGGGTGGCCATTTGAATGATGCCTCTTGGGGTTATGCACTTCAGCTACCCAAAGTGTGACTTTCCCACTCAGGATCCCCTGCTAGTCATGTGTGTGGACTATGGGTATGGTAGTGTTTGCCTTACCCCCCTGTTTCCCTAACAGGGATTATACCCAGAACTTGATAAATATGGGATTACTCTGAATATTTATTAAAATTTGTGTTTTGTTTATAGAACACTACCTTAAAATGTCTGCATTTAATTTCACTGGCACCCCAGCCACTCTGGATTTCTTTGGCAGTCAGCAGGGGAGTAAGGGTGAATTAAGTGCTATCCCGTGGTACACTGCTGCATGTCGTCTTGCTTATTTTTTTTCCCCTTCCTTCCTCCAAGAGTAAGTTTAAGAAGAAAAATCTTTCTTTAAGTGTAATCTTTTTGAAGAGAAGTGGCTTATCAGGAATCAATATTAATCTTTTAGTATGATTTAGGCAAAATATATAGAACCCCATCTAGCTTTTAATTTCAAAGCATTTTTGGTTTTTAGAAACTTTAAAATTGATATTATTGTTATGATAATGACTATTTACTAAGGTCTTATAATTCACTACTAAAACAAAGCATCATGAGTGGTTAACCTCTTAGTAGGATTATTGTATAAATACAATTTTCAAATTGACACAGTACAAAGGCTGTATTCTCCAGTCTTTCCATTCTGGGATACCTAAGCCTTTTTATATTAACAATTAACATTTTGATTAATCTAAATTCTGATGTGAGTTAAACTCCTTCCATACAAAACCAGAATGCTTTGGCACCAACTGTTATTGTTATCCTGGTATTTCTAACAAATGTTTTTGATTAATTCCTTTTGGCACTATAGGGATATACTCCCTGATAGCTTTATTCAGAATTATTCATATTTCTACTGAAGTGCTCCCTTTAGGTTATAGACTGAAGAGCCAAAAACAGTTGTCTTTGGGGACTATGATGCGTTACTGACCTATTTGATCAGTCTTGGAGGATTTCATTTGGCTTTTAGTGTGCTATACTGTTATGTACAGAAATGAGATATACAAAGAGAACTTTCCAGTACTGCATTCTTCTTGCTATGCCCAGAGAGTTAGCAGGTGCTCTAACCAACAGAATTAAGACCCCAAACCTCAAATGCCTTTAATGGGCTGGGGAGCATTCTTCCTGGCTGATGTTATGCTGATCACTTTAGGTCTCCTTTTGATTGGGGTGGGTCACAAGAAGTCTTAGTACTTTGTACTTTTTTTTTTTTGTGAGGAAGACCAGCCCTGAGCTAACATCCGTTGCTAATCCTCCTCTTTTTACTGAGGAAGACTTGCCCTGGGCTAACATCCGTGCCCATCTTCCTCTACTTTATATGGGACGCTGCCATGGCATGGCTGACAAGTGGTGCATCGGTAGACAGCCGGATCCAAACTCGTGAACCCTGGGCTGCCAAGCACGAACTAAACCGCTGTGCCACCTGGCAGCCCCTACTTTGTACTTATTTCTCCATATATTCTGCATTTGTTTCTCCATGTGGTTGGGTAATTTGATGGTCCCCTAGCTTTGTGAACACACATAGCATAGCATGTGAATTATTGAAGTTCACACAAGCTTTCGTTCTTCCCAATTTGGGAATACATGCTAGATGCGCTCTATTTAAGGAGATGGAAAGACATTTTCAGAAGACAAACACTGAATTTTTATGTTACAGCCTTGACTCTGCAACTCCTGTTGACTTTTATTTTCTCTTGTCTGTATGAGTAGGTAGGTATGGGGCAGAGTTCAAGACTGTGGGGTTTTACATCCAATAGACATAGGCTCCAACCACACCCCTCCACTTACTAACTTCAAGACCTTGGAATATGTACTTAACTGAGCCTAAATTTCCTAATGTGTACAACTGGGGGTTATTAATGCATACTTAATAGAGTAAAAGTGAGGATTAATTATGATGATATAAATAAAATTCTTAACCCAAGATCTTTCATTATATTTGTTGTTGGTGGTGCTGTTGCGTCGATTCCAACTCCTAGCGACCCTGTGTACAGCAGAGTGGAACCCTGCTCCATCTTTTTGCACCATCTTCTCACCTTCTGGTGCCATATCAGACAATGCTCTGCTGCTGTTCACAGGGTTTTCATGGCCAATTTTTTTTTTTCAGAAGTGGGTAGTCAGGTCCTTCTTCCTAGTCTGTCTTAGCCTGGAAGTTCCACTGAAATCTGTCCACTATGGGTGACTCTGCTGGTATTTGAAATTCCAGTGGCATAGATTTTAGCATCACAGCAACATGCAGTCACCACCGTATGACAACGAACAGATGGGTGGTGTGGTTCCCTCACTAGGAAAGAAACCCAGGCCATGATGATGAGAGAGCCAAATCTTAACCACTAGACCACCAGGGCTGGCCCTCATTATGTAAGCACTCAGTAAATGATTGTTCTTGTTGTCTTTCAGAGCCTAAACAAGAGAATTTGAGTCAAAATCTGCCTTTGAGGGTAGAAAGTCCATACCTGGCAGATGTACTCCATTGTCTTTCCTTCTCAAGTGTTCAAGTCAACCTTGTTGGCTTTCTTCCATTTCCTTTTCTTCTTTTATTTATTTTGACACTTTCCCATTGGCTCTATCCTGTGATCTATGTGTGTCTGCTGGGCTCCCTTGCTGCCAAAGACAGGGTCTGGCCTGGGCTGAGGTGAATGATTTAGGAGCAAAATTTAAGGCGGTGCCAAAAAACTCAGCAATCAAAAGAAGCAATCCTTAAATGTAATATGTTAACAAATCAAAATTAATGCAAAAAAGATCCAAGCTGAGCAAAATATCAAGATTTTAAATAAAGAGAGAAACCAACCCTGCACTTAAACGACTCAGCCTTGCCCTAATCCTGACAGATAATTAATATTTCACCCCATTTTTTCATAATTCAACACATGAAAAGGATTTCCTTAGGCTGTGTTGGCTTGTACTCGCAGTCAGAATGCAAATTATAAGCACTACCATTATTTTTTCATTAATCCTGCAACAGCTGGGACTGTGACCCCTCCAGTTTCCTCTCTGCGATAAGAGTGAGTGAATATTCCTAAAACACACTAACTCTCAGGTTACAATCCTTGGCACCTCCCTGAAATTCCAACAGAAAAATCCACTTGTCCCCTAAATACCATATTTCTCCACTACTGCACCTGTATCCTGCTAGAGACAGAGGACTGTAGTGGGGGTATGAGCAGTGGACAGAAGATACAAAAAGCTGGTATAACTTTAAGAAACATATCTACACCAGGATATATGCACACGTTCTCTATGCTCGGTTTCTTTATTCTCACACACTTCCAGATAACATGCTTTTGCTTTGAAGCCGTCTTGCTGGATGAGTACCTTTCCTACCCCTTTTCCTGGCTTGAATTTCTCCTGACTTCTTTCTTTCTCTAGCTATAGGGTCTGTAGTGATATTCTCTCTTTGATTTCTAGTATATAGAAATAAAATTGACTTTGTATGCTTATCTTGTGTCCTATGACCTTACTGAATTCACTTATTACTTCTGGGAGGTTTCTGTAGATTCCTTGGGATTTCCTATGTAGACAATCATGTCATCTGCAAATAGGGACAGTTTTCTTTCTTTCTTTCCAATCTGTATGCCTTTTATTTCTTTTACTTGCCTTATTGAACTGGCTAGAACTTCTAGCACTAAATTGAATAAACATAATGAAAACAGTCATCCTTCCTTGCCTTGTTCTTGATCTTAGGGGAAAAGCATTCCAGTCTTTCATCATTAAGGATGTCAGCTGTAGGTTTTTTGTAAATGCTCATTATCAAGTTAAGGAAGTTCCCCTTTATTGTTATTTTTTTCCTCAGAGTTTTTATGATGAAAAAAATTCTAATTTTGTCAAATGCTTTTTATGCATCAATGGATACAATCATGTGATTTTTCTTCTTTTGCCTGTTGGTGTGACAGGTTACATTTGTTGATTTTTGAATGTTGAACCAGCCTTGCATCCCTGAAATAAACTCCACTTGGACATGGTGTCAGATTCTTTTTACGTATTGCTGGATTTTATTTGCTAATATTTTAAGAATTTTTATGTCTCTATTCATAAGGAATACTGGTCTGAAGTTTTCTTATTTCGTAATATCTTTTTCTAGTTTTCATATCAGAATAATACTTAGCACCATGAAATGAATTGGGAAGTGTTTCTTACTCTTGTATTTTCTGGAAAAAATTGTGTAGAATTGGCATTATTATTATTATTTTTGGTGAAGAAGATTGGC
Source organism: Tapirus indicus (assembly GCA_031878705.1). NCBI lineage: Eukaryota > Metazoa > Chordata > Mammalia > Perissodactyla > Tapiridae > Tapirus > Tapirus indicus. The sequence goes on along the minus strand of CM062930.1, from coordinate 43,731,533 downwards.
CTTGAGCTAACATCTGTGCCAGTCTTCCTCCACTTTGTATGTGGGATGCCACCACAGCATGGCTTGATGAGTGGTGTGTAGGTCTGCGCCCAGGATCTGAACCAGCAAACTCTAGGTTGCTGAAGTGGAATGTGCGAACTTAACCACTATGCCACTGGGCCAGCCCCTGGTTAATTTTTATTTAAATATTTGGTTTAATTCATCAGGTAAATAATCTGTGCTAAGAGAGTTCTTTTTTTTGGAAGTTTTTAAATTATGAGTTCAATTTCTTTAATAGTTATAGGGCTATTCAAATTATCTATTTCATATTGTGTGAGTTGTGGTAGTTTGTATTTGTTGAGAAATTGACCCATTTCATGTAAGTTCTCTTATTTATCTTTTTGATGTCTGTAGGATCCGTGTGATATCCCCCATTTCAATCCTATTATTGGTAAAGTGTGCCTTCTCTCTTTTCTTCTTGGTAGTTTTGCTGGAATTTTATCAATATTGACGATCTTTTCAAAGAGCCAACTCTTTCTTTCCTGATTTTTTTCTATTGTCTTTTTGTTTTCAATTTCAGTTTCTTTCCTTTCTCTTCCTTTAGGTTTATTTTGTTCTTCTTTTTCTAGGTTTTCTAGGTGGGAGCTTAGATTGTTGATTTGAGACTTTTCCTCTTCTCTAATGTAAGCATTTAGTTGTTTACATTTCTTTCTCAGAACTGGTATAGCTGTGTCACACAAATTTTGGTATGCTGTATTTTCATTTTCATTCATTTAGCATACATTTTTTATTTCCTTTGAGACTTCTTTGAATGAAGTAATGAGTGTGCCCCATTACTGTTTCCACTGATACCATGGGGTGTATGGCTTCTTTATAGCTGGCAGGTGATGAAAGTTGACTCTCCACTAGGTCTTCATCCTCAGCAGGGAGGTGGTGGGGATCCCTGTTACTGCCAAGTGGGAGTGGAAGTTCGTGCTCCCCGTGTGGTCTCCACTGATACTTCTGGCAAGAGGGGAAGCTTGCTACTGCTGGATGGAATGAATGTCCTGGCTCCTATCCAGCCTTCTCTCACATGATCCTGGAAGGGTTGGGTGGAATGCCCCTTTACAGCCAGGGGAACATGAAAGTCTAGGCTCCCCACTCAGCCTTGGTTGGCACTAGTAGGGATGGGGCCACAGTTTTTTCTTTGTGTTTTGTGTAGTAGTGTCTAAATGTTTTCTGTCTTGCTAGGCTGCCCCTTTCTGGATCCTTTGGCTAGAGAGAGCAGGCTTTTGTTGTGCTTTTTCTCTTCTCACCCATTTATCCTTCTGAGATGCTAGCTTCTTCATCTCCAAGTGTGAGATATGTTGAACAAAAAGGAAACTTGGGACTCACAACAGTGTTGTTCCTTGGGTCACAAGATCCGTAGCTGGGCTGCCTTCTTCTCTCAAATTTTCAGTCTTATTACATTTGTTCTACATATAATGTCCAAGCATTTTAGTTTTACTTAGTGGGAGGAATAGGTAAAATGATGTCAACTCCATCTTTCTGAAAGCAGAAGTCTTCCTCTGATGATTTTTGATGCCCTCTTTATTATATATTAATGTCTTATACATGATAAGTTCTACTAGTTCTGAACTATGATATTTTTCACTAATATAATGAAACTACAAGTTTTAAATTTTGTGACAGAACTTCACCATTTAATTGGTCTAGCTTTATAATATATTTTAATATCTGGTTAGATTAATCCCTTTCAACTTCCTTATGAACTTTAGAGTCAAAATGCCAACAAAAGTTTGGACATCATTAAGAACAATATTGGGAAACAAATCTTTATATTACCTCTCTTTAAAACTACAATGCAGCAGCTGCAGTAGCAGCTGTTGCACTGCCCTTGAGGGATGTGTTGGAACTAGAAAAGTCCCAGAACACATAGCCCAACTAGTTGCAGCTTGGATAATGTAGGCACAAATTTACTTGGTAAGTCCCCAAAGACTTGGATAAGGGATAGCCTTTGATACTTTAGTGAGTTTAGGACAATTAGCAGAACTTTTCACAGGTAATGTAAAACAATGAAGCTCTGTCTGTTGCCTCAATAAACGGCTTGTTTCCATTTGGAGGAATTGCGATTAGTACACATAACACACACCCTCTCAGGACAGTGACACTAATTACCTCTTTCCGGGACTGGCCTTTTCCATCCTTTAAAAATGTTGGCCAGTTTTTCTATACCAGTGTGAGTTTAGTGATTCAGATTTATTGATGTCCAATAACTCCTTTCCATTGTGGAATTTCTTGCTTAGAAAAAATGTAAGCCACTTTTTCTCTTCCCAGCTCCTTCTCCCAATGAGCTGCTTTGCTTTTATGTATTTCTGGATCCAATTGACAAATCCCTTTCAAGTGCCCATTTTGCCTTAGCATTCAATATACCTCTGGCCCCTTAAACATTTTTCTGGTTATTCACTTGGCAAATCATTCAGCAATTTCCCCATGTAACTGATTTGGCAACATGGTGGAGTTCAAAGGCATAACTAACTACAAACGAGAATCTAACTACACCAGAGACTATATGTCTGTTTCACTTACTTGCTTTAAAAAGACAGGAGTTGAACTTTGCTTTGAAATAAAATGATAAAATTATACATTCAGCATTTTTTTCCTCCTTCTAGTGAAGATTTCAGAACACTATTGCTGAATTAGTAATGTATGTTAATATATGCTGTTTCAATCATAATTTTAAAATAAAAGTATTCAAGAAGCCAAGCAATTAACTTTTTAATATAGGAATGAGTATCTTTATATTTGTGTGGGATGAATCAGTTTTTAATAAACAGTTTAATAAAAGCTGGAAATTGACAATAATCTTTTTTCTTTATACAATATTAATGTGGCTAAATAGTTTTCATGAAGATTAAGTTACAGTGATTCAAATTTGGGGATTAAGTTTGTATTTTGGTTATTTTATGTTCATCTTCCATTGCATCTGGTGAATTTAGGTCAAACAATTAGAATTTATATGAAATTGATTAGAATCTTCAGTTTTTTCTTCCATGAAATATGAGAATTGTGAATTATAAGATATTGTATAATTAAAGAGCACAGTTAATAATTTGGCATTTTTGTGCTTTTGGGAAGTCTACTTGTGAATCTTTTGGTAATCTGCTCATATAAAAAACATTTCAGAGTTTTTACAATGATTGACAATATTCTTTATTAATATCCTTTTCATTTACATAGCTGGCAAGTCTATGTTTCATTTGTTTGTTGACTGAGGAAGTAAATTTCCTAAGCATGTAATACTCCTGTAAATTGAATGGCTTACCTTCATTATCATTTGAAGTAGTAATACTACTTCAAATAGTTAATAGATAGTATTCTAGTAACTATTAAGTGACTTGTATTTCTTTATTTCTTACCATATTAATCCAGGCAAATAATTAACCTGATAGCCTCAATTATATGTTTTCCTTTAATTTGTAATTGACTGGAAAAACTGAATTCTCTTTTCTTTCCTTGCTATGACCCAATATAATTTCACTAATATAGAGACTAGCAGGAACATGAGTAATTCTGGCAATCATTTTCTTTAAATTAATGTTCATGGAAGTGGTTTGCAAAATTGGAGGTAGAGGAAAGAGGAGATGATGGCAAACTCTACAAACACATGGCAGAAAGAAGACGCAATTAAGATGAGAGAGTGAAGTCCCTCAAAGAAGGTGAGAACATTGGAAAATGTGAATGTTCATATACAGAAACACTGAAAGAATGTGCCCATCCTGAGGGGATTAAGTCCATTGTGTTGCTGTTCCCAGGAAACATTTTATCTAGACATAATGACAAGATAAAACTTTAAAAAAATATTAGTGTAACTGAATCTACACAGATACTGTGACTCCCCAAACTCATACCTAAATTGAGAGTGGCACCAACAAAGATGCCTTGTTCATGATTTTAAATCAGGCCTTTGAGAGTAATTAAAGTGATTATTTCAGAACATGGATTAAACATTTGTGAATCAAGGAAATAACTGTTAAGAAGCGCTGGTTTGTGCCTTGTTTTCATTCTCATCAAGCCAGACAGGGTACAATTTGAAAGTAGGGCTATGATTAAAGGAAAATACATTGACCTGCGTAATAAAATAGAAATTCCACAGTGAGACTGGCAGCCATACAAATCACCAATTAGAGATAGCTTATCTTTTTCCTTATAGGTCTGGACTGTGCTGTCTCTGAGGAATAATCTTTACTTTGGAGATGAGTGTGTGTGTGTGTGTGTGTGTGTGTGTATACATGTGTGTGTTGTGTTGGATGTGGTGATTAATGTTAACAGTTACCTGCTTGACAACTGGAAGAACAAGTAGGCCTATCTGAGGCCACACTGGTGAAGGGATGTTGAGTGGGCCTGGGCTCAAAGGGACATTCACATCCTTGCTGTTCTGTAGAACCTGATCACCAAAGCCACCTTGGCCCATCTCTTGCTGACCCTAGAGCAGTTTTCTCAGGCGGGGGAGATGAGATGGTGCAGTAAGATCAACGACTGTATTTTGTGGGGAAGCTTCTTTAAAGAGGACAGAGATTAAAAGTAGGAAAGACTATTATATATGGAATAGGTAGAGTGTTAGTGGGGGTAGATGTGAGGATAGGGGAGCAAGTTTAGAAACTGGGAATATTCATTGGGCATAAAGGTTTTGTAAAGATTTTTACTTCAGTTCTCTTCAACTACAGGAAAAGAAATGTTTGCCAGAGAATTTAATTTTTCTCTTTCAGTATTCCCTACATCTATTCCCAAGGCTTCACTAAAATCTGATATGCACTTAAAAACTTGTGTGTGTGTTGTAAAGAATAAAGTGACAGAGTAATAAAGGAAAATACGACCTGCCTCATTCATTCCTGTCCACACTTATTACACCAATAGAACCCTTCAAAAAGAGTGGTAATCTAGTAAAGAGAATGTATGAAAGACCAGAAAAAGAATTAAGCAGAGGCCCATGGCACTGCTGGGAATGATGGAGAGAAACACATATATTGGAGGAGTGACTTTTGGGTCATCTTCTGGAAGGTGTTCTGAGAGTGAGATGGGGAAAAGATTGATGTGGGTTACACAGCTAAATAAATATCAGTGAACATTTTCCTCAGCCCTTTTCTTGGATCTTTCCAATGTTGCTTGACTTGTTGGATAGAAATGGTTCTAGTTATACTAAGCAAATGTAATTTTTATTTTATCCTAAAGGAATCACCTCTTATGATAATTTCTTTTCTAAAATACTCTTTCTACTCTAGATATAATTTGAAATGAATCCTTAATGATTAAAGTCTTTAGAATTTATCTTTATGGAAGGTTGTAATTATGGCTGTCTTATTTGTAGCTTCTTTTCTAAAAACCAGAAGAATTAAACTTGCACAGGCTAATTTCTGTTATCTATGATTCATGTTACTTAGCTTTGCTCTTGGTATTATTACAAGGTGTTTTCTTGGTATCTTGATTGATATCTGTGTATAATCTATTTTGTTGTTAAAAAAAAACACATTTTTTCTAAGTCATTTCCCTCATATCCATTCTAAGGACCTTACATAACTTTGCCCTAGAGGATTTTGGTATAGCTACACAATGACAGTCTTTCTTTTTTATATCCTATGGCTATGTGTCCATCCTGTGATGGGTATATGTTCTATTCTCTGTAACAGTAATTCCACATATGAGGATTTATGTACCCTTAGGGGCTTGAATCACTGGAAATTTTGTATCTCAATGCAAATTTTGTACCTCAATCCCTCTCTGGGGGGAGGGTCTATCTATAGCTTTTATCCAACCATCAAAGGTACCCAGAACCCAAAAAAGATTAAGAAGCCCTGCAACAGAATGTCATTGAGAATTTTTGCAGTACTCAGTGATCCATGTAAATAGGGATAGGCCAAGCTGGTTAAACACAGAAATTCATAAATTAAGGACATCCATCGTGATGGTGAGGGTGGGGGCTGGTGGGAACAAGACGAAAATGATGGGGGGAGGGTAGGTCCACTCTGACATTATTTTCTTTTGTGCTGTTTTTTCTTTTAAGTAATTACTCCATGTTCATTGACAGTGATACTTGAAACACTTCATTTTCTTGCTGGCAATTTGAGATGTAATTACAAAAATTTATTTCTAAGACAAGAAATGTTGGTATTTCTGTGCACTTCATGAACTTATAATGACTTCTATTTACTTGATTTATTTTTCTCAGCCTTCTGCATTCATGTTGTGTCTTTGATTATTGACACGATTGGTGTGACCCAGTAAATATATATAAATAAATTTGTCTACTTTTGATCAAAATCCTGAGTTTTCTTTTCATTTTTTTCCAGATTTAAGAGAAACTTGCAAGTAGTCTTTGATCGTTTTATCTTACCCAACCTCCATCTTTACTCTCCATGTTTATTGCAAGTATCTCTTGAATCTTATCTCTTACTCTTCAGGTTTATTATTGTCACTGCCTTAGTTTAGGTTGGATTATTCAGTGGCTCCCCGGCTAGTCTTCTTGCTCATGATCTACCCTTCTACCATCCATGAATCGATTCTATTGTGCGTCTACAGAAATGATCCTTGTTTGATCTTGTAGCTTCTCAGTTTATAATCCTTCAATGGATTTTCATAATTTTCACAACGATTTGCAAACCACTTAGCTTTAGCACACATGAAGTTCTACAAGAAATAGATCGTATAACTCTATCTTCAACTTTTACTGCCCCATATCGTAGTCAGTGTAGGACCTACATGTAGCATCTACATGGATCTCGATATTTATGACTTTGTGGAAAAATAAATAAATGATCACTTGATCATCATCAGTAAGAGTAGCCAGCATTTGTTGAGCACATACTCAGAAGTGGGCATTGTGCTTTGCACATTTACATATATTATCGCTTGTGATCATAACAGATCCATGAAATAAAAGTGCGATTGTTAGACCCATTTACGGAGGGATAAGAAACTTGGTGATGAGAACTTGGGAATTTAGAAACGTAAGTCCTCAGACCTCATCCTAGATCTACTGAGTCAGAAAATCTGGAGGGTAGAGCCCAGCAATCTGTGTTTAGATTAGCCTTCTAGGTAATTCTGATTCACATCAAAATTTGGGAATCACTGTTTAAGGATCACATGTGCATTAGAGACTGATTTCTGAGGGCTTAAACCATTTCTTTTACAAGAGTCATATTAATGTCATGTAAGGTCTGGTAGAGAGATATTAACAGTAACTCCCAGTAACATCAACAGTGTTGTCAATGTAAATGTGAATAATCCATTTTGGTGTAAATAATCTTGGCTAAAGACTCTTTGCATAACATCTTTACCAATTATAAATAAATTACAATAATAAGAAACTTTGTATACTTGTGGCTATTGATATCTACAAATAGATTAACTGGAGTCTTTATCTGGATCATGTAAATATGCTCACACTCGAGACTACCAGATATCAAGTAATGCAAACTGCTATGACAGTTTTCTGGAATTATTTACCTGATATTTTAGTTCATTCCCTCTCTGAGTGATACTTCTTTTGTGCAATCTGCAAATTACTTCCTTGACTTTACAAGCAGTACAATGATGCAACTTTTTGTAGTAAAAAAGGCCAGCAGAGTTGATGGGAGTGGTATCATTAGCTTGCCCAGCAGGTGTGAGCCTGTTGTCAGTCTAGACTGAAGATCAATTATATATTATTTCAAGATTAGACCTTAATTTTTGAACTATTCTTCCTGGGTAAGACCTTTACCTGGACCATTAAAGGTCTAATCTGAGTTAGCCAAGGGGCATTGAAAGAGTTGTCTTATAAGGTAACTTTGCTATGATGCCACTTACATGAAAATACAGCCTCTTTCATTCAAGACATTTTCAAATTTGCAGAATTTAAATAAGTGAGTCTTAATATATTCAGCTGAGCAGTCAGTGGGAAACATTTCTGGTCACTCCTAATCCTACTTCAATCTAGGTTATGTTCCCCTCACATGTACCCACCCATCTCTCCCCATCCCACCATGCTATGCTTACTTCTGATATAGTGTTTAGGAGATTATGTTATACCACACCATTTAATTGTTTATCTTTCTGACAAGACTGTAATCTCTCTGAGGGTAGGAATTATGGTTTACCAATCTTTCTATTCCTTCACCTAGTATACAATAGTCATTTGATAAGTGTTTGTTGTTGAATATAATGAGGTGACTCTGTGATGTGAATGGCAATATAGTCATCCTATTTTCAATTTTATTTATAAAATTAATTGATTGAATTGATAATAAGAATTTAATTATAATTTGTTAATGACACAAAACAACTTAGTTTTAGATGAGGTAGGGAACTTTACTGATGTCCATGAGCATAACATAAAGGTTTCCTATCATTTTTGGTTTCATGAAATCATCACAGCTGTAAATCTTAGATTTTAGGCTGGCTAATATTAAACTTACCAGTCTTTTCTCAACAACAAACCTGTTCAGGTTTCTAGGTGAAGGCAAATATACTCGGGCACATTTAAGAACAAATTAATAAATTTTATTTTAGGGAAGAAAGGTTGATATGTTTCTATTTACATTTCTGCTAATATTTTTGGTCTTTGTTTTTTCCCCTTCCTGTCACTCCAGGCTCGCAAGACATCACACACTGACAGAAGGCCACTCGCATGCTCTAATCTAAGAGACCTGCTACTTCCTTTGAGAGTATCATAAATTTTTGAAAACTAGTGATAGGAGTAACCAAAATAATAACAGCCTTAAATTAAACTCAACATTTATTAAAAGACACCTACATTCTAGGCACTGTGTTTATGAATTCACACATGACTAAATCATACTACCTCAGATGATATAGTACTCATTAAGATACTCAGAGATACCTAATGATATCATTACCATCAAGATACTCAGAGCTTAATGGGGAAGAAAAATATGGCTGCAAAAATTTGAGGTACTTTATTTGAATTATTATATTGATTCTTTTTCTATCTTACTTTACTTTGGATACAGCATTACCTCTCTGTTTTTTTTTTCCTGTCACTCTAGTTTGGCCTTTTTCTTCATTTTGTATGCTTTGTCTTCTTCAGAGGCACTCACACCTACGAGTGCGTTTCTTTTTTGTATGAGATGTGTAATATTAAATTATGCAGATAATCACACAATTTGAGATCTGATCTTTTTTTTTTCCTCATGGGAATAAGGAAAATGGCGAAGCTGGCTGCTGCCCAGATGTTATCACTTGATGGACTGTGTGCTTATCCAGTTCAGACAGATTCATGGTTTACTTCTGCCAGCCCAGCTATGGATTGATTTAAAAGTGACCACAATTATCTTAGATGTGATTCTGAGTTTTTTCTAGGACACCACTCAGAAGGCCAAGAGGCTTGTCCTAAAAATAGGGTTACAGGAAAACAAGACTTGTTACTTCAAGGCTGTTTTCATGTTGGTAGCGATGCTCTGTAGGGTTTTTATAAGCTTATTATCCATTTGGTTTAAGACAGCAGGTGCATAGCACATCATTCATTACAACATTCTGGATCTCGTTCTTCAAAATGAGCAAAGGTGGCCTGGGGAGGGCAAAGGGATTTAGGACCTTCCTTAGAAGTATTGAATGTTTGATATGAAGGAAAACTTTGGGAGACTTTCCATGCACCAACACATTAAAGATGGCAACTAATTTAAAAAATGAAGAAGAAGAAAATCATAAATACGAAATAAGTGGGAATTTCTATAGATGAAATACTGAGTTGTGAGTAAAAAAGTCTGGAATAGAATTTGATGTTAGAAGGAGAATCTTTATGGTCATGGTACTTAATGACAAAATGTATATTTTTCTGAAAGAGTATTGTGAAAATCTTTTCCTTGAATAATAGAACTTTAGAGCTAAGAAGAGTTCTAAGGTATTATTTTTTCCAACATTTATGTTATGTGCAAGTGGAAATTGAGACTCAATCAGCTCCCTGACCAATTGTAGAATCATGCTCAAAGGACCTGAAAGGTAACCGTCTATCTGAGGCTTGAATCAGCTCTTCACTGAGTACTAGAGTTTGGGAATAGAAAGGACACTGTGTGGCTTCTTTGCTATCCTTTGTCTGATGTGTGAAGCCTTTCCATGACACCAGTTTTAAGAGATTATCAAATTGCTATTTAACAGTTGTTGTTATTTGTGCTAGTTGTGTTTTATAAAATTGCCTTGAACACTGAATTAGTGAATATTGAATCATTGCCCTTAGGGGAAATCTAGAGTTAGGTTTCTGCCAGCCTCTGGTCACAACATTTTTGTCAACCGATCAATACATAACTGTCTCTTATGTGTGTTTCTGTTTAAAGACACCTTATTTAATATGTACTATTGGTTCATTAGCATTGAACTCCTGACCAAAAGTACTATAACCCCTGACTCAAGGAAGCTTGTTTAAAATGTGTATTTTCTTTGTAAGGCAAATCACAGCCTTCTTGTGCTTAGGAACACGAGACAGCTCTTCAGCACTATGCTTGTGAGCCATTTTAAATAGCAAAATCACCAACAAAAAGCACAAAAATGTGAAAAATGTGGCACTAAATAGACTGCTAAAAGAATACGCATTTATAGTATGAGGGCTGAAACAAGTAGGCGGCAGGTTCCCTTGTTCCACCTCAGCTGGGAGCATGTGAGACAGGCGACTCAAATTTTTAGCAGCTCTGTGCATGTGCGTGCCCACGAATGACCATGACTGTGAAAGCACTGTGAGTATGTATTTTGGGGTTGCAAATAAATTTTAGTGAGTAGATGAATTCATAAATATGAAATCTGTGAATAATGACTTATACTTTCAGTGGCAGGAAATAAACTGAATTGAGGCTAAACTGACTACTGAAATCCACCTCTGGATACCCCCACCTTCCTGTGAAATCTGTCTCTGTCTTCTCTACCCCTTGGGACCACATAAGTAGGCTTAACGTCTTCATCTCCTGTAAGCCATTCAAACATTTGCAGAGAGCCACCCCCAATTCCTTTTTCTAAGGTATTCTAACATTTACTCAACTGCATCTCAACAGCAACAAGATTTATAATTTCCTCATGAGTTTGATGGGACCCTCGAAAACTACTGACTCTGGATTGATCCATTGCCTTGAATCCTGTGTTCCGCCCTATCCCAACCTATGCAAGCTCACTCTCTGCAACCAACCTCCAAGTAGCAATTATCCGGTAAATATAGAGAAAACCTCAAATTATAGAGAATTATTCACTTCTGCCATTCATTTTGTTTTGGAGAGTCAAACCCCACTTGTTCACTCTGGAGAGCAACACAGCAGAGCCAGGCTTAGAATTTCTATCTCTGAAATCCTAGTTATGTGTACTTCCTACCATACCAGGATCCCAGCAAAATAGTTCTGTAAAATAACATTTGGTTCCTAGTTGAAAGTTAATAACCTCAAAAGGTTAGCCCACTACAAGCATGTTACTTGTAAAAGAGAAATCTTTATGGTCATGGCACTTAATGACAAAATGTATATTTTTCTTTTAATCTAAAATTTAGTTTCAGCTCAAACAAAAAGAAACTCCCTTTTAATTGGTGGTTTCTTTTGGTATTTGAGAAAGGGCTATAACTTGAGAGTGGAGAGGATCAACTCCAATAGTCCCAAAACCAGAAACTTGGGCCTTTGGGCCAATCTGTCCAGCAAATGTGTTTTGTTGGGCCCACAAATTGTTGCAATTCACACAGTTTAAGTTATTATTACTTTTTTGAATTAGTGGGCAGCATTTAAAAACTGAGCAATTTTACCTAAAATTCTGGATTTCTGACTTCTCTTGAAAAGTCAGATGACTGCACTGTGTTTACTTTTCTGTGAGGGAACACTTGATGGAGTTTTGTGGTAGCTGTCCCTCCAGATGGGGTGTATACTTTTTCTGACTTGCCATAGTCTCTAACACTTGGTATTGTCTCCTCAACTCTGAGGTTCTCCTTGTCTTATTCCTACAGTTAAGTTTGTGACTCTTATTTTACCAGCTAAAAGAATTGGAGTTTTTCATATTAAAATGCTTTAAAATATTTTCTATCTACAAAACATAGCACAGTGTTGAAAACATATAATATAAATTGGGTGTAGTATTTGGGAATCTTGTTGCATATTATAGGTTGAGCATAGTATTCTTAGTAATGTTAAGCTGGAAGGAAAGCTCTAATTAGATTAATAAAAGTCGATCTCTTTTATGCTTCTTATTCTTGGCAGGTTTTGTATTCCTCATTGTCAGTTTCTTCCCTGTAGGTGAGCATTTGGAGGCAAGCTTCAACACCTACCACCTCGTCAGGTGTATTATATGAGCAATATTGAAATCATTTTGCATATTTAAAGGTATGCCTTCTAGCCACTGTGCACAATGCTCAAGGCATGTTGAGTTTAGGGGGGCATAAAATCCAAAGTCTAAAAGTCATTACTACTTTGCCTCTTATTCACTATCTTCAAAGCATGGTCTTCGTCCAACCACAGCAAAAAGCCTCCAGACAATGGACAGTGACTCAATGAAACAGTGAGTAGAGGTGAAAGAGCTGGACCTAAAACAGCAACAGTAGTAGTGGTGGCAGCAAAGCAGCAGCCACATCTACAACAGCAGCAGCACAATCTCACTCTCATTATCAGCCCTTTCCCCTCAATATTAACAAGATGAGAAGGTGAGACTGCCTTTCTGGCTTTCATAATTGTATTATGTGGGAACTTTAGGAAATCTTTGTTTTATAAGACAGATTTGATGTTTGTATAGTCATAATTTTACTTTTACTCAAATGTTACGGGAGTGGGAAGCAAACATCCCTTGTGATATAACCCATAGCCCTGCCTTCTCTGGGTCAGATATTCACTACCTTGGTTTTGACATGTACATATATGGGTCTTGTTTATTACAAGTTCAAACTTTGCTCTGGGAATAGGTTGTAAGGATTAATTTTTTTGGTTGCACTTTAGAAATATGTGGTGATGCATATTCAACGGCTTTGTGATGTAGCTGTTGTAAGTCATGTTGGTTCATGGATACTAGCTCTTTACACAGTGTGATTATTAAATACATGGCTGTGATGTCAAAGGCTCATTTATTTTCTTCTTTGTGTCATATTGGAAATCTATCATTTGTTATGGAAGAATTGTGACTTAACATTTCTCCAGATTGGAGCACAGATTACGTCTCACCGTTTTGTTATTAAATTGCTTTTTATTTTTTCAAGTGAATGATTGCTTTCTCTTCTGGGCTCATCTAGTACCATGTGGAATTCTTTTTCTTGCAGCTGTTCTCAGATATAAAATTCAGTGCCTATCACATTCATTCTAAACCACACATGAACACAGAATGATTTTTGTATTATCTTATGGTGAGAGCAGTTTATTGAACTAAAGTAATAAAATTATCTAATAGTACTGTCGGTTGGGTCATTCTATTAGGAATCGTGGTCACCAGTCATTTTTCTTTGCCCTCACCTGTATCAGTCAGCTTAGGCTGTTAAACTACTGTAACATCCAACCTCACAATTACAATTACGATGGTCTACAACACCACCAAAGCTTCACTGCTTGCTCATGTTACATGTCAGTCATTGCCTATGGCTCAGTTTCACAATGTTTTTACTCTGGGCACTAAGCTGACAGAGCAGCCCCTATGGGGAGCATTGCTGGGCTTGTGGCAGAGAGAAAGAAGAGAGTTGCTAGATTTGCAATGGCTCTTAAAGCTTTCCCTCAGAAGTGGCATATTTTAGTTGCACTCATGTTTTACTGTCCAAGCAAGTCACACGACCCAGCTTGACATCAACAGCACAGGGTAGTACAATTATTCCACAAGGAGGGACATACAATATTTGGAAACAATAATAAATTCTACCTTAGTCCACTACTTGGTCACAAAAATTCACTTATCTCCCTTTTGCACCCAAAGCATGTGAAATGTTAGAGTTTTCTTCCAACAGAAATAACCAAAAGTCCCATCCAATCTGGCTTAAAGTCCAGGATTATATGACAGCCTCCACATCAGGGCCAGATGCAGTCTCATTTGAGCTGGAGGCTTATTAAAAAACACAAACACCAAGTCACTCCTTCATCCCCCATATTCTCCTACATATTCAACAGAAGAATAAGGGACTGGATAACCATGACAAATACTCCATTTGAAGAAGAAAAGAATGAGAGACATGAGAAGTCATTAATCACAGTTCTGAAATCATACTTGGATGTATTGTGAGGGCCCCTAACATGAAGGTGGGGAATAATTCTCAATTAGGCTCCAGTCCATTGCTTTCTGTGACTCTTGGGACTCTTGGTTCCACTCTGTTGGAGGTTCTTTCATTTCCATTTATCCTCTTTGGCCATAGCTAAAGAAGAAATTGGAGAGTATGCTCTGCTTGAGAACTGAGCAGCTGTCTCATTTTGCTTCCTGCTCATTGAAATCAGAGACATTTCAATTCTCAAACAGTTACAGTCTCTCTTAGTCTAGACTCATGGCTCTTTTGATATTACAACTCTGTCAAGTCTAAGTCAGCTTTATATTAATTTGATTGATAAAATCAATATTGATCAATAACTGTACCCACAATTCCTTTTAAGAGATGCCTGTCTTTCTAGACTTACTAATGGTTGTGGTATTAGTTTTCCATTGCTACTATAATGAATTAATTTAAAAAAATTAAACTTAATTTAAAAAAATATCCTTAACAATAGTTAACGATAGTCTTAAAACAATAAAAATTTATTGTTGTACACTTCTAGAGTCAGAAGTCCAAAATGGGTCTCACTGAGATAAAATCAAGGTGTTGGCATGGCTGTGTTCCTTTTGGAAGCTCCAGGGGAAAATCTCTTTCCTTGCATTCCTTGGCTTGTGGCCCCCTTCCATCTTCAAAGCCAGCATTTGCCTCACTCTGACTTCTGCTTCCCTCATCTCTGGGGGGACATCTTTGAGGGGGGAAATTATTCTGCCTACAACAGTTACCTTGTGGTTGTCAGATGTCCATGGGAGAGCCATACTTTCAGTCTCTTTTCCTCGAACCATTTTGTGAAACTGAAGAGATCTGCTGTTTACCATCTTAATTAAATGGTAAAAAGGGCACGTTCTCAGTTTTTTACAAAAAGCCTCCTTAATTTGGTCTTTAAAATGAAGCTAGGTTTTGGGGCTGGCCCAGTGGCATAGTGGTTAAGTTCATGTTCTCCGCTTTGGTGGCCTGGGGTTTGCGGGTTCAGATCCTGGGCTCAGACATACACACCGTTCATCAAACCATGCTGTGGCGGCATCCCTCATACAAAATCGAGGAAGATTGGCACAGATGTTAGCTCAGGGACAATCTTCCTCACCAAAAAAAAAAAAAAAAGTTGAGTTTTAATCAGTCTTTTTTTCAGGTTTATTACTTACCAGTTAGAAACAAAGACATGCTGCATCTTTACTTCTGCAAGTCCTGGAATTTCTGCGCTGTCTTATAGGTTTTGTCCACCCAATTCTCTTGCAAATTGACCATTTTTTTCTATACTCATGTCTTCTTATAGCATCTTGCCAAAACAGCCAACAGAAACCAATTCATGCTAGCAATATTCATTTTCCCCTTCTTTGTTTGAAGTCACAAGATAATAAGGTATGTTATCTGCACTTCAATTTATTGTGGGGGACACTTTTACCAAATATTTGCTACTGCATAACAAGAGGTTGTTTTCTTTCTCCAAAAAAAAGTTTCCTTGCTGGTAGCCCCAGATCTGGCACTATATATTTTAGGATAGTGTTCTGGCTGCACTCTACTCTTTCTAAAAATTTCTGTGTCTGGTTAGCTTAGACTAAATATATTATAGTACAAAGAATTTGAAAATCTCAGTGGCTTTAACAAAGATTTATTTCTCATTTATGGTACCTGTATGTCATGTTTTTTGACTGTATTTCATATCTATATCTTCTTCACTAAGGATGCTGGTTGATGAAAAAACCCTATCTGGAACAATGCTGGGCTTATGGCAGAAGGAACCATTCAAAGGCCCCTCACACTTCTGCTAAGAGATGGCTTGTACCAATTCTAATGATATTTTATTGGCCAAAATGTCACATAGCCAAGCCTTATATTAAGCAATGATAGATCTGAATCGTAGTACTTTCCCTTACTAACTCTGTGACTCTGGGCAATTTTCTTAACTTTTCTGAGATTCTGGTTCCTTGTATTTAAAATGGAATTAAGGATGTCTGCCTTGAAATTGAGTTAGCATGGCATTGTATATTATATAATTACGAGTCTAGTGTAAGACTATGAAATATATAGCCAGATAAATTGAGCAACATGCAGAATTTTATTGAGTAGACTTCTCAAATTTTTAATGGCAAAGAGGAATTTAGACTGATTAAAAAGAGGGAAGAAGGCATTCAGATGGAGAAAAAGCATTTGCAATGACACGAGGTGTAGAAACAAATAATTTCTGTATAGTACAGCCTTTTAATAAGCATTTTTTAAAGGACTAGAGAGGAAGCAAGAAGGGACAGAGAATGAGTTTCATTAGATGGACTTAGTGTGTGATGAGTGTTCAATGCCTACATTTATTTGTACTATCCTGAGAGTAGATATGATATTTCTAAGGCAGAGTCAGATTAATTCTTTCTTCACTGGGCCTGTTCCCCATGCCTCACTTTCCCTTTTTGAGGGTAACATGATGAGGATCAGATGTCATCCTTCCCATCCTGGGATCTGCATTCTAGGTGAAGAAGCCTGAAAGTGAGAATCTGGGGGCTTATAAAGAAGAGAAATAGGTTTCCCCTCTACCCTCCTGGGAGATAGAGAGAAACCATTGCTCCCTTGTGTAAACAAATTCTCCTTAAGAAGGATAATGAGTTTTTATCCTTTGGAATGTAAGTATGTGTCTCTAGTGGGGAGAAGAGACTAGTATCTCTGACATTTCATCCCAGAGTTTTGTTTAGAGTATTATTCCCTCTTGAAATGTATACACATAACTCCTGGGAGGTAAATCTCTCCGAGTTCTCACAATCCATTCAGTTAAAATTTAGCTTTGTCTTTTGGCCCAGGTAAGTTTCAGCAAAATTTGCTCAGAAATTTACACTAAAAGTACTAACTGTGCAAAAACATTAAAATATTCTCTTCAGAGTCCCACAGTATGATGCGAGATGGCGCTGGGCCTGAAAGGTAGTGGAGGGAATATTTGACATGGCGATAGCAACAAAATGCAGATTCTCATGTAAGAGAAATTTCATGGTCAAATGCAGTTTGTTACATTGTTTTAGCATTTGTGGAAGAACGGAGACTGGTGACAGACATAAATTTTGAAGCTGTGTATGGATCTGGGTTTAAAACAGTACACCAGAAAAATGTAAAGGACATAGAAAAAGATAGCAAGGAGCCAAATTCATTCCCTTTACTGTTAGAAGGAAGTGGTAAGAATGTGGGTGAGCACAGCTGGAAAGCTTTCAGTGGGTGGCCACATCACTGGAATGGTGGGAGGCAGAATGAACAGGTTTTAAATACATTAAAAAGAATTTTTTTTTCATAATAATGTGAATACACTCATGTGCCACATGGTGACATTTTGGTCAACGACCAACTGCATATATGACAGTCTTCCCGTATGATTAGTACCATATAGCCTACGTGTGTAGTAGGCTATACTATCTTGATTTGTGTAAGTACACTCTATGATGTTCACACAATTGACGCAATTGACTAACGACGCATTTCTCAGAACGTATCCCTCTCGTTAAGTAACACATAACTATAGTTTTGAGGAGGACAGAAAGAAGGAAATGAGGAAGTGAAATGGGCATGTTCTTAAAGGGTTTGACATTGGGTTAGTGCATATGTCTAGGTCAGACGTGGGTCTAGGTCATGGAGAAAGAGGATGAGGAAAACAGTGACTTGGAAAGGCGGGTTTGAGAACTCACAGGAACCTGAGATGGAGTACCGAGAGGAGAAGGAAGAACCTCATATACAATGTTCTACTGATCGTAGAGAATCAAGGGCCAGAAATGGAAAGGTAAATGCTAAGGGATTGGGAAGAGATGGATAAGTAAAAAAATACAATGACATGTGAACATTTATAAAGGGATTAGGGGAAGAAATGTAGATGGTAAAGCTGGGGTGAAAACAATTGGCTTTTAGGACTTAAAGTTACACAGAAAAACACAAACACAGTGTTAAGGTTTTGTGATCTTTCTCTTTTTGAGATAACATTTTTATCTTATTACCAAAGTAATACATGTTAATGGAAGGAAATATGTTAATGGAAGAAATTTAAAGAGGAAAAAAAATTACTTGTAATCTCACTACCTAGAGATGACAACTATTAATATTTCCACTTAATCATATATATGTTTACAAAATGACATCATATTATACCTACATACTTGTAAACTCCTCCTCCTTTTTTTGTGAGGAAGACTGGCCCTGAGCTGACATCTGTTGCCAATCTTCCTCTTTTTGCTTGAGGAAGATTGTCCCTGAGCTAACATCTGTGCCAATCTTCCTCTATTTTGTATGTGGGACGCTGCCACAGAATGGCTTGATGAGTGGCGTGTAGGTCGGCACCCAGGATCCGAACCCACAAACCCCGGGCCGGTGAAGTGGAGTGCACGAACTTAACCACTATGCCACCAGGCTGGCCCCTCCTCCTCCTTTTTGTCATTCAAAAATAAATAGTATATTTACTCTTGCAAGGTAATGGAGCCAAAATAAAATCCATATTCTCTTAAAATTCCATTCTTGTTCCTTTACTCCCTAAAGGAATAAAAATATAGGATTATTATTAAAATAGTCTGAATCCCATCTATAAAACTGGAAGGATTGCGAATGTCAAGGACCTAGTAGTAACTCACATATTAACAGAGTAATTAAAGCAGCTGGTAGAAATGGACAGAAAACAACTGTAGAAGCCAAATTTGGAGGTCAAGTTTCTATTTGGTACATTTGCTAGATAATTGCCTGATGTTCTCACCAGTTTGCCCTAAAATATGTTTTCTGCCACTGATAATGGGCGTTATGGTTATGAGGGGGTTGGAAGGAAATTCACACTGTCTCAGGGCTTAAGCTTGCTACTGGCCTTGATATGGTATCCCATTCCCTACACTTACAGGGCTGAACACCTTCCATGCAAGTTATCCTGGGAGTTGCCAGGGACATTGAGAAAATACAGAGATAACATGTATTAGAACCATAAGGGACTTTGGACCTGGCAAGTGATATCTTGATTTTATGTGCTAGCATCATGGCAAAAAACTAAATTTATCATCATAAAGCCAAAGGAAATGCTAATGAGAAGTTATTACCTAATAATATTTACAGAGCCTTGACAGGTATTGAAGGGAACATGGAGGTGGACAGGATCCCTGTTCAGGGCGTAATAACTGTAAGAGGGCTAGTAAAGCATGCTCTTGGGAGAAAATTGCTTATCAGTATGAGGTTAATTACCTTTTTGAGGGCATTGTCAGAAGTGACATTGACAAGAACAGAAAAGCAGAGGGCCTTGAAAACCATGCTTTTTAGCTGTTTGGAGGAGGCAATGAAGGGAGATGTAAAATGAAATCATTTTTTCATTTCAAAATGAAACCACACTGCATACATCCTTTTTCTCTCTGCTTCTGTCCATTTCTAAGAGTGAAATGAGAACCATTCTTAGCTGGGTATGGTTCAATCACATTTCAGAATCTTTCAATGTTTACCCTGAATTTGAAGACAGCAGGAGCCTTAGAAATGATTCACTGAAAAGCTGGATCCAGTCCAGCACATCCAGAGTGGAGTGTTTTAGAATCTTTCCAGATTGACATTGGATCGAGTGTAGCCATTTATTACTCTTTATTATGGAAGACAGTAGTCTGTGAGGACCATCCTGACTAAAATAGCTTCTTTTTTTAATTAATAGAATGCCAAATAGAATTGGCAGTGCTCCTTGAAAATTAATTCAAAGTGTACATAACTATTTTAAGGGCTGAATTTACATTACATATTCTTTCTGAACAACATGGCATTAGACCACATAATAATACTGCAGTAATAAAAATATACTTTTTATGTTTAGTATGATAGCACACATTTGTGGAACACTACTTTGACCCAGGCACCGTTCTAACCTTTAACAAGTACTAACTCATTTTATTCTTATAACAACCCTTTGAGGTGGTCACTATTATTATTATTCCTCTTTTATAAATGGTAAAAGTAAGACACAGAGATGTTAAGATTGCCCAAAATGGCACAACAATTATGCACTAGAGGCCAGGATGGAGCACAGGCCATCTGATAACAGGACTTAAACCCTTAACCTCAATGCCCTATTGCTTCTCTGGATTCACGTGATCTTAGCTGTTTACCTGTATTCCCATTGTAATAGATTACTTGACCACTGGATTTCCCATTTATATTCAAGTAATTATAATTGCAGTACTGCTTATTCTATTCTTTTTCTTCCCTGGAAGATAAATTCATTTCAGAGTATGTCATAATGAAATGTACATACAGGAAATATGGCAGGAACATATCAGGAAACTAGCAGTTTTTGTAGTTCCTAATCTTATTCATTACTGTTAGCCACCAGAGTCTCTATGCTGTCAATCTTCTCACTCAGGCGATATTATCTTTTAGATGCTCAAATGTGATGCTCAGACATTTCAACTCTGCTTCTAGTTAAATCATTGAAATGCATCCTTGAGGATCTATGTAGAACACAGTTCTGATAGCTTTGTTGGGCAGATTAGTTAGCTGGGGAGTCTAGCACAGCAGGAAAATCTTAGGCTCAGGAATTAGTCTCCATCCTAGGTAAAGCATTTACTACAATTCAGTGTTTGGCAATTATTTAATCTCGTTGCATTGCCCTTTGCCCATCTGCAAAATGGAAATATTTCTGACCTCTTCACAGAATGTTTGTGACAACAACAACAATAATATTATTGTTATTAGCACAGATTCTTCAAGTGGGCATGCTGCCTTCATTGCTAGTGCACATATTTGTGGATAGATAGTCAAATGACATTGATAATATTTGAGGTTTTGTTTTATAACAAAACAAACCAATTGGTAAAAGAGCTTGATTTGAGCTCAGAGGAACATGTAAAAAATTGTTTTGAAACTCCTCTTAATCTCTCTGTGCATAGTTTATATTCTTGATCAGTGATCCCATGCATGATTGGTACATTCTTTTATTATAAAACATATAACTCTATGTTGTATTTAATTTCTTCACATGTAGGTTTACTAGATATGACTGTGAACTCTTGGAGGGAAAGGGCCAACACCTATCAATCTTCATAGCTACAGCATCTGGCACACTGTTTGCTACAGAGTAGATGCTTATTAAATGATTGTGCAATAAATAAGAGAACAAACTAATCTTAAGTATGCAATGTTGACATCAGTAGAAACACTTCATTATATTAGAAAATATAATATCAGCTCAGTGATAGTACATTTAATCAATCATACTTTACCGAAGTGAGTAATTCTTTGGCTATTCTCATTTTCCTGTATACTTCATGACAGCTAGGTTCTTATGGGGACATTCATGCCCAAATAGCATGATTATGTCTTTTTGGCAATAAATGCATATGTTTTCTATGGAATCATGTTAACAGAGTAAGTGATTCAGCTGACAAAACAATGTACAACGATCCAAGGATTAAACTAAAGAAAAGTTTCTGGAAATAAAAGCACATTGTTCCATTATTTAAATTAAGTTGCCATTGTAATTTTCTCAAAAGTTGAACCAGTGATAATCTTATTTGTAGTACAGATAGTTGATGATTAAAATACTTGGCAGCTGAGTTATAACCCAAGAGGCAAAAATTGTGTACTTTATCTGGTGTAAGTAAAGCTATAATAGAAGAAAATAACATTTCTATGATTCTGATCTGACTTGCCTGTGATGACAGTGGAGTGTATGATGGCTCATGTATATCTTTGCTACCCTAAAATTAGGGGTTGTGGGGGAAATAGGGTCTTTAGTATCATTATTCTCTTCAAGAGCCAGCTCTCAATTAGTGAGATGGGATCCATTATTTTTTCCCTGCTTCTCTCCTGTGGCCCATTACCTTTGCTCTACTTGAACTGAAGAGAACATTCAGGGATTTGTGGCAGTCTACTGAAATTTTTATAACTTGAATTGACTTTTCAGGTTCAGCCAGCAACACCCAGGATATTAAACTGACACATCTGAATTTCCCAGGGCTGCTAGCACACATCTGCTATTCATTTCTACACAGTTTATAGAGTGGCTATTTTCTAAGTCACAGGAGTCTGCAGAAAGTTGTTGCTGACAGGATTTCTGAAACGAAGAGAAAAGGTGTGACACGCCACAAAATTGTCCCAGATCCTTGATAATGTTGGCAATCAGCCTATTGGAACATTCTTCACCATCACTGTCAGGCTGCGTTCCAATCTGTCTTCAGCGATGTCGAACAATTCAAATAGGAGAGGCAAGGATGACCAAAGAAATGACAGGAGTGGAGGTGGTGTGGTTTTAGGAATGATCTAGAAAGAATTGTTTGGAATGAAGCAGAGTGGTGAGTGCAGGAATGTGTTATGGTCCAAGTGTCTGTTTCCATGAGGGAAGTAGAATTGGGTACACACTTTTACACTGGTAAGATTCTGAAAACAAGGTTTGTTTCTCAGACTAGACCTCAAAAGTCATTTAAAGCTATAGTTAAAACTGTGTGGTTGAAATGAAAAATAGTAGAAAATATTACTATTACTGTACTCACGAATAGGGAAGCTGTATGGAACAGCAGTTAAAAGCTTGAGATTTGTTTTTTACTAGTTGTATGACCTTGGGCACATTACTTAATCTTAGTAGATTTCAGTTTTCCCATCTATAAGGTGATAATGAGAATTGTAGCTACCTCAGAGATTAGTTTTGAGGATTAAATAAAATAATGCAATAAAGCACACTGAGCATTTCCTGAAACATATCAAACACCCAAGAAATTTTAGTTATTACTTTGTAATTAATATAAGATTAAGAGTGTGTCTAAAGAGAGGAGACCTGTCTGTAGAGTTGTTTTCAATTTTTAGAAGAGTCAAAAGGAAAGAATGTAGACAACCACTGAGTTTATACAGTTGCTCAAAGAACCGAAAATGAGCTCACGTTGTATGTGAGGAATCCATTAAGTCCAATTTTATTTCACTCAGTAATGGACTTATTAATATTAACAGAACTTTTAGAGTGGCATTTTGTTTGTTACTAAGGAATCCCAACAGTTCAGTTTGTTTCCTTGGGTTCTAAATAGATATTACTGTGGGGTTGCATTACCTTGAAGATGCCATCAACTTTAGGGGAAAACATCTCACCACTTTCACTTGACAAATGTCTAATAAACACCCGAGACTTTTCCAGCGAATCGACAAGGTCAAAAGTATTTTCATGCTAATACAAGATGTTATTTGCCTTTTCCCCTTTTTTCTCTCATAATTACACAGTTGGATTTTCCAGTGGCTACGTGATGCATGATATTGCAACAGTGTGAATGTAGGAGAATCCAGTTCCCTTTTATTAAGACAGATATTAAAGAGATGTACAAAGATGTTCAACAATGCCACTCTTCTCACTAAATTTTTTTTGTTTTGGAAACATAGTTTTTTTTTTAAATGAAAATATGCTATTATGTTATGTGTAATGAGTTTGTTATTGTTATTTTTTAAAGAATTAAATATTTTATTATTACTTTTTTTTGTGAGGAAAACTAGCCTTGAGCTAACATCCGCTGCCAATCCTCCTCTTTTTGCTGAGGAAGACTGGCCCTGGGCTAACATCCGTGCCCATCTTCCTCTACTTTATATGGGACGCCGCCACAGCATGGCATGACAAGTGGTGCGTCAGTCCATGCCTGGGATCTGAACCTGCGAACCCCAGGCTGCCAAAGCGGAGTGTGCGAACTTAACTGCTATGCCACGGGGCTGGCCCCAAGAATTAAATATTGTAAAAGTTCTCAGTTGAAATACCTAATAAGAGAAATATTGATAGATAAAATCCACATAAACAAAAGCTCTTTGGGGTCCTCAGTAATTTTTAAAAGTGTAAAGTGGTCCTGGACTGAATAATTTGAGAACTGCTCTTGTAATGAAATGTCTGTGGATGCAGGGACACTCACACGGTTTTGAAGTTTCTCAACAGGACAGAGAGCAAAGTAATATCTAGGATCAGAGGGCACACTTTTGTTTTGTTATATTCATATTGAACAAACCTTTACTGAATCTCTGTATGTGAGATACACAAATGAACAATTTACTCCAATTTTCTCCTCACATCAGCCCTTGTGCTAAAATAGCTAAATAGCTGTCTCCCTCCTGGTCTCTCCCTGTCTTTGGTGCTATCATGGACCCTAGAACCTGCCAGTTTCTGCGGGTACATTTGTTACTCCATTACTTCGTTTAAAAAGCAACAGTTGGGCACTTGGCTGCTTCCTGGGCTAAAAGAGGTAAAAAAAATAAGAGGTATGGTCTTTGTCTTCACAGAGCTTACAGTCTAGAGCAGGAGGTAGATATTAAAAAATAAGTGCATAAATAAATATATACTTGGAAATAATTATAAATGCTAAGATTAGGGTGTTTATGAGAGCCAAGCCAACATAATAAAAAATATTCTTCACTGTCTTTTCTCCTTTAAGTTACTCAGCCTAGATCCAAAGTTCTGGGCAGCCCTGTCTGTTTGCTCTAATATGATAGATTGTTACAGTAATGTCCCCAGTGAATCTCTCCTCCCCTTATTATACCCTGTGTAGTCTTTCCCATAAATGACCCTTAGCTTGGCCATGATGCTTGATTTAGCCGATGGGATACAACAAGGAGACGCTTGAAAAATCCTTGTGACTGAGGCTTGCCCTTTCTTACTGCTAGGAACTTTCCTGCTGCATGTAAAGAAGCCAGGGCTGGGCTGCTCACATGTGCCTAGCTGTCAGCCAGAGCTTATTGTCAGACGTGAACAAGGCCATCTTATTCTGTCCAGCCTAGTCAAGTGGCCAGGTGATGGTAGCTGCATGTGAGGTGAAGCCCAAATTGCTGATC
This sequence comes from Tapirus indicus, assembly GCA_031878705.1. Taxonomy (NCBI): domain Eukaryota; kingdom Metazoa; phylum Chordata; class Mammalia; order Perissodactyla; family Tapiridae; genus Tapirus; species Tapirus indicus. Next base: position 43,706,602 of record CM062930.1, on the reverse strand, counting down.
CACAGAATTGTGAGCAAACTCCCTTCTTAAAACTGGTGAATTATATAATGCGTGACTCTTGATGGAAGGCAGGGGCTACCTCCCACCCTGGGCAGCTGGAGTACAGACCATAACCTCGGCTGGGTAACAGTTACCTACTTGGCATAAAACAAATCAGCCAAAAACTTAGTGGCTCCAAACAACCTTTTTATTTGTTTACATAACCTCGTTATCTGGTGACTAGTGCCTTTCAATTATGGGAAATTATTGTCATCATTTCTTCTTCTCTTTTTGCTTTCTAGAACTGCTATTTGTTTGTGTGTTGGATATCCTAGGTAGATTTCCAAATTTTCTATCTGTTTTCTCAATATTTTTCCATTTCTGTTTTCTAAACTTTTCTATCACTCCCTCCTTCTATCACTCCATAATAAGAATTCATTTTGGGTTTTGGCTCTCTTATTTTTAATTTTTCTAAGAGCTATTTTTCCCTTTCTTTCTCAATATCCTGTTTTTATTTTTTGGATGTTTGTTGTATCTCATCTGCTGTTTCCTTACCTTTCTGAGGATATTAATTATAGTATATTTGAAGATTTCTTCTCATCCTTGCTTTACCTGTATTTTTTTTAAGTTTCTTTGTATATTTGTCCATATATTTTATGTCGATGGCTTTCCTAAAATGTCTGGTTATCACTGATGTCTATACCACCTTAAGAGTAAACATTGAAAAGATGACTGGAGTTTCTGAGTGTTTGGGCAAGGCTTATTTATTTAGAAGGTCGGCTTTGCTCTAGGATGGCAGGGTGTCCAGACTTTTCACTGGAGACTTCCTTACCAAGATCTGCAAGTATTTTCTCCAAAGAGGTTGTGTTTCTCAAGAAAAGTGCCCTCCAACCACCTGTCCAATCATCTCCTTCTGGTTATTCAGGTAGGTATAAGTGGTGGTATAAGTTTGTTCTGTAGCAGGGCAGCAAAAGGGATCTGGAATGTCCCATCATTCATATTGTTCATGGTCATATGATACCTTTGCTTCCTCCTTGCTCTTCTGCACGTGTGTGTTCCCAGAGTCAGGAATTTCTCCGGTTCAAATTCTCCAGCATACATACCTCTCTTTTCCTGTGTTTGAGGGATAGTGGCCAAACCTTGTGGGAATTCAGAAGTTTTTTTTGTATGCTTTTCATACAGACTAGCTATCTTCAGCTCTGCCCCTACCCTGCTGACTTCTGTGTACCTGGTTCCCTCAAATGCTCAGCATCTCTCGGGTTCCTCAGAGTGAACCAGCCTGCTTCTTGTCAATATGCTCCTCTGCTGGCAGTTTGGTTTGACCTTCCTGTGCTGTGCAAATTTATCTGCCATTGCACTATGAGTTCAATCTTTGTATATTGTAGTTTTGCACTACAAATGCTTCTGGTTTCATTGAAGATGGAGCAGTATTTTTTTTTTCTTTGTTCTTATTATCTTGGGATAATTTTTGAGAAGAGAAGGGGTGAAATATTATTAATTGTTTTTTATTGCCTATTGGATAAGTCCCTGAGCATGGCATATGGGCCCTTCATAATCTAGTACTCTCCCACCTGCCCAGCCTTCAGAGGTTGTGTATTTTTATAGGCAACTTAGTCACAAGTAGCCTGAATACCCGATTTACTATTAACATTTGTCTGAACAATTCATGCGCATTCCTGGCTTTTCTTATTCTTCTGTGCCTTTATTAGTCCATCTGCCTGGAATGCCCATGAGACCAACTCATTATGTTATCTCTTTTATGAACAGGGATAGGCAGTCTCTTGTCTGTATGCTCACAGGAGACAACCAGTTTAACAATTACTGATTTTGAAATTATCTCTTTCCTTGTATGTCTCCCCAACTAGGCTGTGAAATCCTTGAAGGCAGAGAGGGAACTAATCATATTTATATTCCCAATGCCTGGCATATGGTTTTAATATTTGTCAAATAAATGGATGCATTAATTAAAACTTTGAAAGTTTTATCCTGGTCATTTTCCCTTAGAGGATGAAGTAGTGCAATGGTGTGGAGTTTGATGATCGTTCATCAAGTTAACAGTGATTATCAGGAATTTCTATAGAATTAGGGAATTTGAGAATTGGATAAACAATAAATACAGCACCTGCAGCTATGATAGATTACATTGTGCCAGGCACAGGACTGAGCAGTTTACACGCATTATTTCTTGCAGTATTTAAGTTAAATGTCATTCTGGCCAACTTTCAACTAGTTTCATGTTTTAATCTGTAAGTAAAAATTTTAGTAAGCTACTTCATTCTATTGTGGTATTATAACATGACTTTTAAAATGAAGTACAAATATCAAATCTTGGAATTACATGTCCTTATTCTCTAATTTTTCATAGGCTTAACTATTTCTAGTTTTAATTGACTGAAAGCTCATATGGACATATATTACGGCATTAAATCCTCATTATCTATTACAGTACCTATTACTGTGTCTCCAGCACCTGTTACAGTGCCCAGCGTAGACTAGGGGCTCAATAAATACCTGTTGAATGAATGACATAGAATATAGCCTTTCTATAACTCAGAGCACAGGCTCACAGTGTTATGTAATTTCAGGGCTGAAGTGATTGGGAAAAGCCCATGGAGGAGATGGGACTTGAGATGATGTTTAAAGATCATAGGGGTTGGAGAGATAGAGAGAGAGTGTAGAGACTTATACTCAGGACCCTGAAAGCTAATCTAACTTGAACATTGAAAGACCCCTCATCCCCAAATATCTCATTTGCTGATGTGACAAAGGGCTTAATTTCGCACCTAGAGCAATTCTTTCACTTAATGAATTGTGTCTTTAAGTTACAAGTAAATTCTTTGGGAGGAGTGACAAATTTGCACATTAAAAGTTATTGCCTTACTAGTATAGATGGTATGTTCTAACCTAAATCCATCTGTATTAATCTGGCTTGCGGTAGAGGAAGGTGAAAGATCCTGTGAGGGGCGAGCTGGAGAGGTCTGGGTGGGGCTTCCTGAGGCACCTCTTCTTTAGGTGAACACAGTGGAGCCACTGAGGAGGCCAAGGAAAGCACAGAAGTAGAGAGGTGGGACAGTGAAGACTAGCACTTTTCTACAGAGGACTAGTTCTCATACCTGTAACTTGCTTTAAAAAAGACACTAGCGGGGCTGGCCCGGTGGCTTAGCAATTAAGTTCACGTGTTCTGCTTCAGCGGCCTACGATTCGCAGGTTCGGATCCTGGGCGTGGACCCACTCACCACTCGTCAAGCCATGCTGAGGCGGCATCCCACGTAGAAGAACCAGAAGGACCTACAACTAGGCTATACAACTATGTACTGGGGCTTTGGGGAGAAAAAAGAAAAAGAGGAAGATTGGCAACCGGTGTTAGCTCAGGGCCAATCTTCCTCAAAAAACAAAACAAAACGAAAAATGAAAAAAACAACCCTACCTCACAGGGCTGAAAAAAAAACCCACTAGTGATTTATTCCTTTAATAAAAGTGCAAATGATTGAAGTTTGGGGATTATTTGGAAATGAGAATTTTTGAAGGGTCATTCATTTCTGGTAGGTGGATAGTTCTTATATTTCTACAAATATATTTATTTTGGAAAGGTATTTATTTCTGGGTAATGAAACAAAACAAAAATTTCAAGCTAATTAGCATGGAAACCATATTAAGTTTGACTCATCCTTTAAAATGTAGCTGATAGCATAAAGTAGATTCCATGGTTAATTCATCTTTGTTTCCCCAAGTGTTTAGTTGAGTGGATGGCATATTATAAGTCCTAAAAAATAGTTATAAATGAATGAAAAGAATTGTATCCACGGTGAGAGTCTCCAGTATAATGAATATCTCATTTTGTGAATTTGAATAATTTATTGTGTTTGTGAGTGACTTGGCATCCTAAAGCATTTCTTGAGTCTGCTTCTAATGTGGAAACATATAACAAAGACTAGAGACTCATTTGGCAGACATAGAAGCCAATGGGAATGTTACAGAAAACTACAGAGAAATTCATGAATGAGAAAATGTGGTAATTTCAATAAGCAAACTGTGAAATAATAGAAAATATATTATCTATTATATTGATCTATAAATATGCCTATATATATATAATGCCTATATATATATATGCGTAAATGGGCTCTGTACCTAGTTCCTGGCACAGAGCTCCAGACCCTTGTAATTTTCTAAGTGATGAGAGCACTCGGAGCATCTTTTATTCTATTATCTGTTCCTGACACAGAACTCCTAAATCCCTGGGAATTCCCTGGGTGATAGGATGTCTTTTGTTCTAAAGAGGTCACTCTTGGTGGGCTCCTGGATAGCTTCAGGATGGGGGCTGGTTTCCAGAAAGACCAAGCTGTGAGACTTGGAACTTTCAGCCTCATTGCCCCATCCTCTGGGAAGGGGAGAGAGGCTGGAGATTGAGTTGATCCATCCTGCCTATGTGATGGCATAGAAATAAATATTCCAAAAGTATTGGGTTCAGAGAGCTTCCTGGTTGGTGAACACACCAATATGGTGGGAAGGTGACCTGCCCCAACTCCATGGGGACAGAAGCTCCTGCACTTGGGATCCTTCCACATCTTGCCCTATGTATCAATTCATCTGGCAGTTCATCTATATCCTTTATCAGATCTGTTATTATATAATAAACTGGTAAACATAAGTGAGTGTTTCTCTCAGTTCTGTGAGCTGTTCTAACAAATGATTGAATCCACGGAGGGGATCGTGGGAACCTCCGATTTGTAGCCAAGTCAGACAAAAGTTGTGGTTAACCTGAGGGTCTACTACTTGTGATTGGTGTCTGAAGCGGGGGCTGTTTTGTGGGACTGAGCCTTAACCTGTGGGATCTGTGCTAACTCCAGTTAGTGTCAGAATTGAATTAAATTGTAGGACACCCAGCTGATTTTGCAGAGAATTGCTTGGTGTGGGAGAAAACTCCACACACCTGGTGTCAGAAGTATTGTGTGTAAGTAAAGGAGAAACAGTGTTTTTCCTATACTCAAACAAACAAAATAGAAAGACTTATGTATATAGTCACAGGATGGTGTATTTTTCAAAGCTAGCCTAGTCAGTCTACCAGTGGTCTGAGGTTTTTCTCCTAATGGCTTTCTTTTCTATGTTATTGATAACTTTTATCAAATTAAGCAACAGCAACCCCACATTATGTGAGTAATTCACTGAGCATGATAATATAGGCTGCCACTATTAGTTCTTAATACCGCGTAAAAGCGTGGTAACAAATGCTGTTGCCAGAATGAATTGCCGTGTACTGTTCCTGTGACATGAGCCTGTGGCTGACCATAGGTCTGGGAAGGAAAGTCCCTGAACTTGATGACTTTGTGAGTGTCTGAGACCAGAGCTGTTGGGTGAGTGCCTACCAACAGGCAGTCTTTTCCTAAATTATTTCTTTCAATTTGTGATTAGATATTATTTAATCTCTGGAAACTGGTATGATGTATCCGGAGAGATGGAAAGAGTATATGCCCTTGCAGACCTGAAAATAAATGAATTTGAGGAAATAAAACAGAAAAAGGGATCATTAGGAAAGCAGCAAGCTGTTGAGAAAACTGTGAGCCAGACACTGTCATAAAGACCTGAAATGCTGCAGCAAAGGTGGGCCTTTTTTTTCCTTTCTTTTTTTTTAAATTTTATAGCTCTCTTCATTCTGAAAGGTCATGACTATAAGGGAGATGAAGGGTTATTCTTTATGATCTCTAGTAATTTAAAATACTGTAAACAAATAAATCCTAGGGATGAGGAAATGTTTATTAGCCTTAGGAGACTTAGTGAGACTTTAGTTAATGTATTGATATACCAGGTGGTTGAAATTAGAAGACAAAGATCAGTCCTCAGAAAGCATAAATATCTTCACAGAACACTAAGCACACATTCTTATTATGATAGTACACGGCATCTTCTTAAGAATAAGAAATACTATCTTTCAAACACAGATGCCTGACCAACATAGGAAATAATCAGACAGTGAACATGCAATACGTGGACACAGACACAGGAATTTGAGGACACTAGAGCAGTTGGCAAATGTGGAAAGAGGAACCGGCATAGAGCAATTCTTATCAGCCCCCCCGCCCCCACGTTTCAGTTATACTTTTGACTTGAGTGACAATCTCTAACTCTAGAAGAAACATTTTTCTTGAATGAATGGAAGGATACATTCTCTTCATTCTTGAGTAAAATTATGATGTACATACAAATTTTACTTCCTTTGAGATCTACATTGGAAATGTACTCCTGAGCATATGTGGGAATCCTTATGGAACATTAGAGAAGCTCCTTGGTACGCTGATCCTCAATGAGGAAAAATTTTCCTCTCCCCGCAAAAAAGTGAGCAAGTGATTTTAGACTAGCTAAGCACCCAGAGAGAGGGACAGGGTTGTTGACCACACTGGACCTGGGAATCAAGATGGGGTAAGGGCTCAAACCAGACAACCCAAAGATCCAGGTATTCCAAATTGCCCCAACACACTGACATTCCTACACAAATGAGGTTCTAACTTTTATACCTTCATTGTATATGGGTCTTCTAGATGGGTTGTGTCAAGTGGAAATGGCCAAATTTAAGGGTTGTTTAAAGAAAGGAGAAATTTTGTCTTTACTCTTTGATTCTATAGGGAAGTTAAAATAGGCTCATTTTGAATAAATCAATAATAGAGATGATATTTGGGGCAATGATCATAATTGTAGATTCTTAGTGAAGCAATTATCTAGTTTTAATTGAAAAATAAAGCGCTCAGTGGTGGGTTTTCCATTTGTATGTCCAGACCCTAAGGCTTTAAATGCGCTGAGATCCAGAAAACCAACAATGGCTTCTCTGTATTGTGGCCCTGGGGGCTTGACTCCTATGGTAGTCAGTGAGGGGGAAATTAGAGGAATAGGAAAACCTACTGGCTTTTGTAGAAGAAATTATTATGTCTAGGTCTGATTAACTGGGTTAATTACAGAACCTAAGGCCTCAGTTTCCTCATCTGAGAAACAAGAGCGGGGGTAAGTCAATGGTTCTGGAACTTTGGGATGTATCAGATTCCCCTGGAGAGCTTGTTAAAACACAGATCTGTGGATCTCACTCCCTAGTTCCTGATTCAGTAGGCTGGTGGAGGCCCAAGAATTTGCATTTCTAACAGGTTCCCAGGCCATGCTAATGCTGCTAATATGGAGACCACACTTCGAGAAGCACTGGGGTAGATGATGTTTATGATTTCCTTTACACTTACATGCTATGAGCATAATGAGGCAAAATAAACTCTGTAGTTTTCCTGCTGGAAAGAGGTTCTGCAGAAGCCATTTATCTGCCTGGAGGATATTTGTGTGCAGGGAATTTGTGAGCGATGTTTAAGGTTGTCATCTAATGGCAGTTATTGTGTCTGTTTATATGTCAGAGATGCATAAATTTGAGTTGAACTTTAGAAGGTTTGTCTATGTGCAAGTCATTTAGAAGAAATATTCACCTGAATGGAATTGCACGGAAGGAAGTAATCCTTGGGATCAGACTTAAAGTAGCAAACTTTCTTTAGCAAGACAAAATAGTATTATCGTTAATAATAATTACTGTTTATATTTATCAGAATCTAAATATTTTATTTGAATATCTAAAAAGTGTCATGAAAATGAACTCAGTGTTTTACCCAACAGTTCTATGAGGTTCACTAAGTAGCAAATAATGTGATGCATGTTTTTTTCCTGGCAGTACTTAGGGACAGGTAGATTTGTTTTAGGTAACACTGTAATCAGGGATATAAGTGAAACTGGCAAACAGTTAGCCATTGATGATTAAGCAGCTAGTAACTAGGGGGCATTGGAATTGGCCACCTCAAAGATATCTTTGCCTGAAAGACACTTTGATCCCCACCCCCACTAACTGACTGAAAGAGTTTGGGATGGGATGCCTGCCCCCAGAACAGGCCATCACCATAGACAGCTCTGGGTATCTGGGAGGATCCTTGCTAAGCCCATTCTTAGTTCTGGTTACCCTTTGTAAGAGATATTTACATTTGTAAAGGAAATCTCCATTTGTAACGGTATCTTCTTCCCTGTACCAGGAAGAAGTGGGGAATGGCCTTACCTAGAAACTTATCAAAAAGGAAGGCAAGGACTTAAATCTGCATGATAAACTTACCCATTGTTAATATGCTGTTCAGGCAATATGCTGTCTGACTCCCACTAGGTTCCTGTGGATAACATCTCCCTGGAGCCTGGGTCACCATGGTAATGGGTGTTGGAGCTATTTTTTTTCAGGAATTCGAACCCCTTGCCCACTTCAGGCTGGTTGAGACCACCAACCCATCAACTGGGCCCGTGTAGACGTATGTCCAATAAGAGACCTTTTGACATCAAGAGGTTAAAACTCCACTCTCAGGGCATGCTACTGCTGCCATTCTGTGAACGTGTGTCCTACAAAGAGGCATGAAGCCTGACTATGCTTGTGTAGATCACCAGTTACCTCATCTCTCCTCATCTCCAATCATTTCAGACCACCTTGCCCCTACCCCATAAATATCCCTGAGTCCCTATTTTTGGGGAAGTGGATTTGAGATTCATTCTCCCATTTCCTCACTTGGCTGTCTTGTGATTATTAAACCCTCTCTCTGCTGCAATCTTGTCCTCTCAGTGTTTGGCTTTCTGGGTGGCAGGCAAAAATGGACCTAGTTGGGTAACATAAGTGAGGTCCTATCTTGCTGCCTGCTACTTGCTGTGGTCTTTCCAATTTATCAAAGAAATATATGGCTTGAATAGCTTGAATTTGGGGAAATTTTAGTCACTTTTATAATGGAGTATGCGTGCAACCATTTTTATGATACATAAATTATAGATGATGCTTTTTATTTTCTAACTTATCTGGTGACTTCCAGTGTAGCAGGGAGAGCTTGGGCTCAAGAGAGACAGATCGAAATTCTAGTTCCAGTTATTCCCGTGATCCTCTTTCCATGCATCAATGTTATTACGCGGGAAATAGGACTAATGGTAATCTACCTTGTAAAATTTCTTTGACAATTAAATGGGATAATGCTGATAATACCTGGTATATAAAATGAGTTCATTAAATGTTGAGTATGATAATGTCTATCCTGTTTGGGGAATTTCACATACTCCTCTTTTACAAGACATATTATCATTTTAATACTCATATAAGGAAATATACAAAATCATAAAGCATCATTTCTTCCTTATCATGTATCAGAATTTGGGTCACAAGTCTGATCTCTAGTTAGAATAATTAGATATATTCCACCATGAAGTCAGACATTCCACCTTTTCTTCCTTCCTTCATTCATTCAATTCATAAACATCTTTCTTATCTTCTATTTGCTATGTCCTAGAGACACAGGCCTCAAGGAACTTTCTAGTAGGGAGAGCTAAGTAGAGAAACAAATAATTAAAACTCAGTTTGTTAAATACTATCACTGAACAAAGTTTTGGGAATCCATAAGAGAGAATAACATATTCTCCCTGAGGATCAAAAAATACTTCAGGAGAAAGGTGGCAATTCCTACTAAGTTTTGGAAGGTGTTTGCCAGGTGAGCAAAGTGGGGCTTGGGGAAGGAACAATTTCTTAAGTAATAAATGCTTTAAAAGCTATTGAAGATGTGATAGAGTTTGTAGTGTTAAAACCTGTAAGTGAGTGTGTGGATAGGAAAGGGAATTGGAGGAGGAGATGGACAGAGGTGAGAGATGATGCTAGATATTCAGGGACCAAAATATGAAGGTGCTTATATGCCTGTCATGCAGAAGAATCCAGACTTTGTCTTGAGAGTAGAAGGAGAGATATTGAAGAGTTTTACGAAAGGTATTGGCATGATCTCATGTGTATTTTACAAAGATAAATAGGAAAATCCCGTCTAATCTATATGCTTAAAACAGCAATCAGCTAAGTGACCCTTTAAAGTTTTTGAAGAGACAACATCTTCATCAGAATTTTTTTTTTTTGCTGAGAGTTAAAGTAATTCCTTTTTTTCAGTTGTGGAAGGGAATGATAATTTTGTTAGAATACCAAGAATTAAGGTTCTTACTTGTAAGAAACTAAAATGATGCTTTTATTCATTTAATTAGGCATTACATACCGCCTTAGAAGTGTACAATGTGTTGGATAGCTGCTGAAAAAAAAAAAGCAGGAGTAAAATGTTGACTATTAAGTCAATGCTGTGAAATTCTTTTGTAAACAAAGCTTTTTTCCTGAAAGAATTTATTTGCTGCCTGTTCTTATTGTTCACTTGAAATCATAATGGTCCTTTATGACATCAGTTTTGTTCCCACGGAAAGGATTATGATGTTGTAAACAAAGTATTACAGTTTTGAGTAAAGAAGAATGAGGAACAGATGAAGTCTTAAAAATGCAGATTCTATTTTTATGAAAATATCTCTGCTTTTAAAATATTCAAAGAAAAATGCAAAAATTTGTTCATTAAAAGTGCTGTTTAAGCAGAAATGTCTTAACTGAATGAATTTTAAAGTTTTCACTAGGCATCTGAAAGCTTTCATAAATGTAAACTTCTCCAATTTGAAAAACTTAAAAAATATCTTAGAAGATTTGAAATATCAATTTTTGTTTTATGAAAATGACTTTTGTAGGTTTATCATGAAAAAAATAAAATTAATTTCTACTTCTGTCTCAAAATTACTATTAACAAATCTATGAAAAGTAAATTAAAAATAAACGTCTTTGGTGGGTGGGAAACGTAAGCCAAATATAAAAAAATTTTGCTTACTGTTCTGAAATGATCAGGAGTCTGAAAACCTAACAGTGGTATTTAGAAAGTTTGGTTTGAGAAAACACCTTTTTTTTTGGTCTTGAGGTGCGTTCTATTGTTGTTGTTTTTTTTTCCAGTCCCTTCCTACACAAATCCTCAGGGTCTCTTAGGTCTATTTTAAAACTTGAGAATGGAATACTACATTATTTTGATGTATGTAGTAGAGATAATCTGTAGCATCCTCTTTCTTTACAGGAAATTACTTTCAGTGCCTTCTGCAAGTTGAGGCAAATTGGAGCCCTGAATATTTTAGAATGACTGTAATGGCAAAAAATGAGAGAAGATGCAATCAGATTTTTATCATATCTTTAGACACTTCCAATTTTATAATCAAGAAACAAATCATCACAGCTCTGAATGTGAAGTTGCTTGCTTTCTTTTATATCAAGGCTATTGATAGTGAAATAAAGTGCTCATCTAATAATAATTTGATCTGCAGTAAAGCCTGATAATTTTATTATGTGATAGAACATTTAATTATCATCCATTTTAACCTAGGTAAGCTAGTATATTATTAGAAATATTTTAGTTGTGATTATAAGATACCAAATAACATCTGGCATTTTAGAATTATTCTAAAAGGTCTAAAAGGTCTGTACAGTCACAGACTGTCCCACGCCTATACCAAATCAGAAAGACTCCAGAGACATGGTGAGGGTGGATTATGGAGTCAGAAGGCAAAAGTTCAAGTCCTGTTTTGCGACTTATTAGAGGATGAGTTTGGGCCTGTCTCTAACTTTTCTGCTATCCCCTTTATTCATCTTTAAAATTGAAATTATAATAATCCAATTCATAGAGTTATTTCTGAGAATAAAAATAGGTCATTTATGTGAAATTGCTCTGTAAACTCTAAAACCCTCATATAAATGTAAGGTACTATTGTAATTATCACTTTATTATTACTGCTACAATCCCTTTTCTTTAGGTAGTTATCACTGAGGACACCGATTTTTGTATAAAGTCTGGTTGTAGAACTCTACTGGTTCAGAAATTTAGGAGTTAGTCTTACAGAATTATTGATCTTGGCTGACAAACCATTCAGACTTAGGAATCAGATAATCAAGAACATCCTTGTCTGAGGATCTGAGGTAAGTATATATTAGTTTTGTATTGCCAAACACAAAATATGTAGTAGTTATTTATTGCTGCATTACAAATTAACCCAAAACTTAACAACTTAAAACAATAAACATTTAGTATCTTATAGTTTCTGTGGATCAGGAATATTGTGGGAGAAGCTTAGCTAGGTGCCTCTGGCTGAAGGTCTCTCATTATGTTGCAGTTAAGCTCTTGGCTGGGGCAGTGGTCTCATCCTAAGGCTCAAATTGGAGGGGGCTGATCTCTTTCCAAGTTCACTCACATGGTTGTTGGCAGGCCTTGGTCCCTCAACAGGCAATTTGAGAGAGAGAGAAAGAGAGACAAAGACAGAGGGACAGAGAGAGACACAATGAGAGAGAGAACCAACCCAAGGTGGAAGCCGCAGTTATTTTATAACCTAATCTTGGCAGTGACAGTCCATCACTTCTGCCATATTCTGTTAATTAGAAGAGAGTCACTAAGTCCAGCCTATACTCAGGGGGATTACAAAGGGGTACAAAAAGCAGGTATTATTGGAGACCATCTAAGTGGCTGCCTACCATAGTTCATCCTCTGGCCCCCAGAACTCATGTCCCTCCCACATGCAAAATACACTCACCCCCTCCAAAGTCTCGTTCTATTTGAGCATTGGCTTAATGCCCAGTATCTTGTCTCTAAGCCAGGACCAGGTGTAAATAAGTCTTCAAGGTGTAGTTCCTTAAGTAAGGCTGGCCGAATAGAGTTCCTCCTGATCTGTAGACATATGAAACAAAACTGACAAGTTATTTTCCCCCCTATATCCCTAACACATAATGGTGGGGCAGGCATAGTATAACTGCTATAGATTCTTGTTCAAAAGCGATAAAATGGGAGCCTCAAAGGAGTCTCTGGTCCATAACAATTCTGAAATCCAGCCAGACAAATATTGGAAGTTCCTCCATTAAGTCTCAAAGACTGGGAATAATTCTTTATGGCTTCTAGCTACACTCTCTGGGCTCTTGTTTCCACCTCCTGAGCCATATTTCAGTTTTCATAAAAGGTAGCATAGGTGTGTAGCTGAGCATCCTTCTTAGCCTGCTTCCTGCAGGTAGTTCTGAGGGTCCAAAGGCCTCTCCTGATTCTATATTGTCTCTATCCTCCTGAGGCCGAGCTAGTGATATTACTGCATATAAAACTCTTAAGAGCTCTGTAGGTCTTCTGTATACTTTCTTGGGGTTCATTTCATTTAATAAAAGCTATAGCACAAGTCTCTTCAAGATAACCTCCTTTGGGCCCCTGCTGGACAGCTGAGGGACAAGCCCTTAAGCTTCATAGAAGCCCTATTGTTTGATTGAGAAGGGCTGTGTGGCAGACCCTTAACCTATTTTTATTTCATTTATACAAAGTTCAAAATAGTTCAAACTAAGCTATATTATTTAGAGATTCCCACACAAATATTATAACCACACAGAAAAAAAGAGGCAATTAACAAAAATATTAGAATAGTAGCCATTCCTGGGAAGAGAGAGAAGGATGTGGGAAGAATCACAAGGGGAGCTTCAAAGTTGTTTTTAATTTTTCATATATTATGCTGGATGATGGATACACTGGTGTTGGTTTTATAGTTTTTATTAAGATGTAAATAAATATATGCTTATACGTACATGATATACTCTTTTGTCTACATGACTCATACAAAACGAAAAAGAAAAAAGTATAGTCACTAAAATTCAGTAGAGGAGTGGTTTCTAAAACCCAAAGAAGGCATAGGAGTATGATGTTTTAAAATTGAGGGTAGAAAGAATGTCAAGGGGTGAAGATGTAATGCTATTAAAAGCATCAATTATATACAGGTGTTAGGTGATTGAACTGAGTTATATTAATAGGCTTTGACTTTTGGCACGTTTTATTAGCTATTTAATAATGTTTTTCTAAAAAGTAAAACATTCCAGGAGAACAACATTAAACATGATAATATTTCCATTCGTCACATCCAAAACAGCAGTTTTCTCATTCTCCTCATTTTTGTGTTCTGTTTCTGCTTTGTGAAGCCAAATGAAAAAGATGAAGAAGGGAGTCTGGGGGCAAGAAGCAAACTTATTTTATTGCAGAATTTTGAGAAAATACCCCTTTCAAGGCCAATTTTTTTTTTTTTTTGGTGAGGAAGATTAGCCCTGAGCTAACATCTGTTGCCAGTCCTCCTCTTTTTGCTGAGGAAGATTGGCCCGGGGCTAACATTCATGCCCATCTTCCTCTACTTTGTTTGTGGGATGCCTGCCACAGCATGGCTTGATAAGTGGTGCATAAGTCTGCACCTGGGATGTAAACTAGCGAACCCCGGGCTGCCGAAGCTAAGCGCGTGAACTTAACCACTACACCACCGGGCCGGCCCCAAGGCCAATTTTTAATCACTGGTGAAGTTCTACAGACTTAATAAGGGAAAGAGGGAGAGACGTTTACTGTTTTCTATGTTCAGATACAGAATTTGGTTAGATGCTGTTATTATAAAGGTGGAAAGTGAAATATAATCAAAGTTATCTTCCTAAAACATAGTTCTGGTTGTCACTCTTAATTAAAATGCCTCAGTCTTTCAGTGGCTCCTTGTTTGCTCGGGATAAAAGGCATACCTTCGTGAGGAGACACATGCTTTCCTCTCCAGCCCTACTTCTGGTCATTTCTGCCCCACTCCCAGCGCAATCGGGCTCTGGAAGCCCATTGCCTTTCAGGAATATGCTAAGCTCTCTCTCTGTTCATGCTCCACTGGCTAACTTCTGGTCACCCCTGAGGTGTGAGAGAGGTGAAATATGGAGAGAAAATGTTCTTGTCTCTCCCCAAGGTTGGGAGTAGGTAGGTGTTGTCTCTGATGGAACTGTATTGACCTTGCTTTCTAAGTTATCTGTTTTCCAAACTTGACTTTAAATTTCCTGGAGGGCAAGGGCAGTGTCTTTACAGGTTTATCTTTATGACCTTACAGTGTTGTGTTCCTGGTAAGCACCTAATAAATATTTGATGGCTAAACAGATGGATGCTTTTGGTGGATGACTGGAATAGGTCAGAGAATACTCTAATGATAAAGGTACAGAAAAATAGACAGACGGTTTAATGGAGTAAAGTACATGGGCTCTGGAACTTGACTGCCCAGGATGGAATACTATCTCTACCATTTACTAACTGGGTTTTTGGACAACTTATAGAAACTTTCTTGCTTCAGCTTTCTCATTTGTTAAAAGGGATAGTAATAATACTAGCTACATTGGGTTGTTGGAATGATTACATTAAGTAATATATGTTAAGTGTTTCAGATAGTCCTGAGACCTAGTAACTTAACACACTTAATATCGTTCTAGATGGCAGACCACTGCATTCAATTAAGACTCATGAGGACCAAGGAAAGGCAAATTCAGAAAAGACAAAAGTCTTAAAAATTACAAACTAAGCTGAAAACTCAGATATTACAACCATGTCTCTTAACAGCAATTATTTGTACCTTGAAATTCCTTCACCTTGAAGTCAAGTTTAAATGTGCCCTTTATCTTTGTGTGTGACTAGGGGTGACATAAGGTAGGGATGGGACCACCAGAGGTGAAGTCAATGAAGGAGTAGGGGTAAGGAACTGAAACCAGGAGCAAGGTCCCACTTACATGGGAATGACAGAGGTGTCGACAGGGAGAAGCCTAAATGCATCGGTGGATGAGCATCTGTATTGTGTGGTATACGTAACCCCCACAGCCTCACATTTCATTACAAGAGTCAAGAGAAAGTAAAATATGAGAAAAAAGATGAGTGGGTTTAGGGAGATAAGGCAGTGAATTAACAGCTCACTGTTTGGAAAGCGTCATATATAACAGCTCAGGACGCAAATTTATTTGATAAATGGTATCTTCAGGGAATTTTCAGACAAAATGAAAGTTTTCCAATTAGTTTCCTTCAGATAATGTCACTTGCCTCATAAACACACTGTGGTTTGTTTCATTTTTCGTGTGTAGGTTTGCTGCAGATTTAGACAAAGGTGAGCACACTGAACTTTACTCTTAGGATACATATTTCAAAATGGTGTACAGGTTCTTAGAGAGGTAACTTCTACCAGCCAGCCCTCAAGGTGAATAAGAAACAACTTGTTGGCTCTTTGGAACACTAACTCTTTCCGGACATTACATTTCATCTCCAGTACACTAATTGGCAGTTTGGGAGCCTGAAGCAGTAATGTGTCTCCTAGAAGAGTTGTTACCTCACACCTAGGGAGTAGTTTACTGACCTGGTAGAATCATAGAATAGCAGAGTTTCACGGAATTTTGAGCAGTCATCTATAGAGGCCTTGGCCAGAGAAGCACAGGTGAGACAGGCATATTCCATGCAGCTTCATTCCCAGAGAGGCAGCCCTGCAGTCTTGGGATCATCTTAAATTCATTCCTTTCCTCTATTTGACCAGGAAAGAAATTCCAGGCCATTTCTGGATGGGAGCCATCAGGTCACAGTAAGACGTTTTCTTGTTAGGTGAGTGGGCTTTGTGATGTTTTATTTAATGTCAGCAGACAGGTGGTGTGATTCAGACCTTGTTCATTTTGGGGGAGAGCTTTCAGGATTTTGTTCAACCTATTTCTAAAATGCCCAGATCTATTTAATTTAAAATTTCTTGCCAGAATGATTACATATTTGCAATATGTAATGAGCTCTAGCCTCAGGTATTCTTCTTAAATTACTAATGCTAATTAGTAATCCCAAATGTATTATGTCCTGTTGTATTCTGGGATCACTGTAGTATGTTCATTAGGAACTGATTTCTGAAGCCAGACGCTCAGAGGTTTGAATCTAGCTCTAGTTCATGGCCTGGGAAACATTTTATAGCTTCTTCAAGACTCATTGTCCTCCTCCGTAAGATGGGATAATAATAATTTACCTCAGATGTCAGTTGTGAGGATTAAGTAAGCTAATGCTTGTAAAGCTTTCACTACAGTACATGACACATTGTAAATCCTAGATAAATGTTAGCTATTATCATCTTCATTATTACCATTGTACAGAATAGTCAGGATTGAAGTTTATTTCATGATAGAAAACTTTAAAAAATTAGTACTGTGTCATCCCTCCCTTCCCTCTAGCCCCTGGCAGCTACTGATCTTTTTACTGTCTCCATAGTTTTGCCTTTTCCAGAATGTCATATGTTGGAGTTATACAGAAGGTATAATTTCTGATTGACTTCTTTCACTTAGTAATATGCATTTAAGGTTCTTCCATGTCTTTTCATGGCTTGATAGCTCATTTCTTTTTAGCATTATATTTAGCATAATATTTAGCATAATATTCCATTGTTTGGGTGGACTACAGGTTTTTTATCCATTCACTTATTGAAGGACATCTTGGTTGCTTCCAAGTTTTGGCAGTTATGAATAAAGCTGCTATAAACAGAAAAAAAGAATTAGTAATGTAAAGAAAATTCTAAGGGAAGAGTTCTTTATTTTCATAAACCTAAGACTGCATAAAATAGTTGATATTTTTTGTTATAAATTATTCTCATGTAGCAATAATTTAATAACTTGCTTGTTAATGTTACCATATGTACAGTAGTCCCCCTTTATCTGCAGTTTTCGCTTTCCAAAGTTTCAGTTACCTGTGGTCAACTGTGGTTTGAAAATATTAAATGGAAAATTCCAGAAATAATTCGTAAGTTTTAAATTGCACATAGTTCTGAGTAGTGTCATCAAATCTTGTGCCATTCTGCTCCATCCTGCTTGGGATGTGAATCATCCCTTTGTCCAGCGTGTCCACGCTGTATACCCTACACGCCCATTAGTTACTTAGTAGCTGTCCCAGTTATCAGATCGACTGTTGCGGTGTCAAAGTGCTTGTGTTCAAATAACCCTTATTTTACTTTATAATGGCCCCAAAGTGCAAGAGTAGTGATGCTGGCAGTTTGGCTCTGCCAAACAGAAGCCGTAAAATGCTTCCTTTAAGTGAAAAGGTGAAAGTTCTTGACTTAATAAGGAAATAAATTGTATGCTGAGGTTGCTAAGATCTACAGTAACTTTTATTATAGCAAATTGTTATAATTGTTCTATTTTATTATTAGATATTGTTAACCTCTTACTGTGCCTAATTTATAAATTAAACTTTATCATAGGTATGTATGTATAGGAAAAAACGTAGTATACATGGACTTTGGTACTATCTATGGTTTCAGGCGTCCACTGTGGGTCTTGGAACATATCTCCTGAGAATAAGGGGTGACTACTGTACTTAAAATAGTAGGAAACAAAATAGTACTTAAAATAGAACTTCTATGAAAGTATCTGTGAATTTTGATTTCCCATTGATTTAAACTAACTTTTAACTCAACATATGAGCAATCTTTCCCATAGTTTGTCATTCACCTGTCTTTTTTCCATGCTAACAATCCTAAATTGCAGAATTTTAATACAGGGGTAAAAATATTGGCCTGGTTATTATATGACAAAATTTAAATCCTAACTCTCTTAGTTTATAGCTGTGTTCCCTGAGCAAATGTTTGTTCTCTCTGAACCTTGTTTGCTTTTTTGTAAAATAGAAATAACAATACCTTATTGAATTAAAAAGAAAATCATTGGGTTCAGTGGTTTTGTAAAAAGCTAATAGGAGCTATTTTGATGTTAAGCAAATTACTCTTCTGAAGTCCAAATTGCTCGTTGGGTGAAGATGAAGCTAGGCCTAGGAAGTTAAGTTCTGCCAAGGTCACAGGGCTGGCTTTGGCAGTCCAGACATATCCTGGGTCTTTTACACCAGAGCTAATCAAAATGTGCTCTGACGAGCATTTTCTTTGTAAGATGCTCCATGGGAAAGGGTTGTATGGGCAAATAAGTTTGAGAATGCTGCACATTACAAGTCCCCCACACCCTTGTAGATTCATAGTGCTCATTAATTAAAAACTAAGAATTCCTTCAACAGAAAAATTAATTCACCATTGTATAACAGTGTTTTTGAAACATATTTGACCTTGGACCCCATTGCTGTTCCTCAGAAGAAAGTATTTGCTAGGGAGAGCTGATGGTCTATCTGGGGTTGGAAATGATTAAATTATTGTGATACCAGTTTATGCTATTGTCGCCAGTAGAGCTCAGATGCCTATAATTATATATATACATATATATATCAACCCATAGAAAGAGTTTACCTATGGACCTAGTTTATCCAGGGATTAGTTTTTCTGGGGGGGGGGGCAGTCACAAAGATAGAGAACATGAGAAGGGAAGCATGATTGGGAAGCAGATGACTTCTCTTTTAGACTTTGTGAGTTTTGGCTATTTGAGACAGCCAAGTGAGGATGTATGACTGGAAGTTGGGTGCATAGGTGTGACTCTCAAGAGAGAGCTCTATGATGCAAATATAGTTGGTTTTCATGAATTGATTCATTTAGTCAATGGAAACTTTGGCAGTAGATATAACTGTCCACAGAGAGTGTGTTTTAGATTAAAAAGAGAATGGGATCATGACAGACAAACAAGAATCACTAACATTTAAAGAATAGGCAAAGGAAGAGGAGTCATCAATTTTCAACTCTTTAATGGATGGTTCTATTGTATTTTTTCACATTATTGCTATTGATTACTCTAGCCATACTTTTTCTTTGAATGAGCAGCAAAAGCTCAGGAAGGTTTTTATATGTCTGGAATCAAGTAGCTAATGAATGGCAGATTTGGATCTCCAACACAGGCCTCTTGACTCATGGGAACTTAGCTCTTTTCACACTATGTGCTGTTAACATTCTCTTATGTACACATCCCTCTATTAGATTCTTGCCTTTATGGAACTTACAGTCAAGATATGGAATACTGTAAATATCAGTGCTGTGGTGTGGGTTATAAATCCTGTAGGAGTTGGGAGAAGGTTATCAATGGGTGTTTTCCTTCCTGTTATATAGCCAATAAAATGAGTAAGGTTCTTATCTAAGCTGGGTGTAATGGGCCTGTTACTTTGAACCATAATAAGAAGTTAGGAGAAGAAATTAATATTTGGTAAAGCAAGAGCTAATTGATTACATAGTATGACAATCTTTTTTTTCTTTGTCTTTTGGTTAATTTTTAAATTCATTATTATAGCACAAGGTATTGAATTTTAATGTTTTAAATAAGAAATTAAACAGAAAATTCATATCTGCAGTATACATATATAACATATATATTTACACATGTATAAACTCATACATGTTCCTATCACAATAATAGAAATAAATTTCAATTGTCAATCTAAGAACCAAACTATTGCTGAATTTTATCTTTATCACTTACATTCACACTGTCAGTGCTTAGGTTTTGTTTTTGACTGTTTTCCAGAATAGTTGTTTTCCATCTGCAATAAAATGGAAATGTTTGCATTTGCTGAAAAATGTTAAAGATGTTTATGCTGAACGAAGTGTACATCTCTATGATGGAAAACATCACATCAAAAACAATTGTTTGGTGTTTTGAACTGTCTCAGACAAAATGCATGCTGATCTAATTAATAGTGCAAAAGACATTTTTTAAAAGGAAAAATATCTGGGCTGGTTGTTGTACACTGTCACATATTAGTAATAACTAGGCAATTAATTTTGAAGAAAAGGAAAATGTATCACTAATTGTCAGTCATTGATAAACATTGTGCCAAGCAATCCCAACTACTTAGAGACTGCAGTATTTAATGCTATTTTGTGTCACCCCCCCCTTGCATAGACTTCCTTCAACCACTGTAAACTTTCTTAGAACACTATCATCCCCATTCCCAACTGTATTAGTCTCACCTGGCTGCTATAAAAAGGTACTAAACACTGGGTGGATTAAAACAGCAGAAATTGATGGTCTCCCAGTTTTGGAGGCTTGAAATCCGAAAGCAAGGTGTTGGCAGGACCACATTCTCTCAGACTGCTTTAGGGGAGAGTCTTTCCTTGCTTCTTCTAGCTACTGGAGTTTGCTGGCAATCCTTGGTGTTCCTTGGCTTGTCGATGCATCATTTAGTCACATGGTCATCTTTTCCCTGTGTGTCTTCCCAACCTTTTCCCTCTGTGCATGTCTTTGTGTCCAAATTTCCCCTTTTTATAAGGACACCAGTCATATTGGGTTACGGCCCACCCTAACAACCTCATTTCAACTTGATTCTCTCTGTAGATACTCTATTTCCAAATAAGGTCACATTCTGAAGTACTGGGAGTTAGGACTTGAACATGTCTTTTTGGGGGGACATAATTCAACCTATAATACCAATCTCTGGAATTTTGCTTATAGAGATAATGGGATCTCCTTCCTTTACTTCCCAAATCTTCCTCCTAACTGAAGAAAGGTGGGCATATCACCCGGCTTTCCCACTTAGCTCCTCTCCCATTTCAGTAAGGGACTAGAGATTTCCTTCAGCTTTTTCATATGAGTTGTTACCTCCTTGTTGGGCTAGTGATTATCAACCCTGCATATTGGAATGCCCTAGGGAACATATGTAACATTCTGGGCTGCAGTCTAGGCATGGGATTTTAAAAATATTTCTAGGTGGCTCTAATAGGCAAATAAGGCTGAAAGCATCTACATTAGGGATAATGTTAAATTTATGATTTATTGACTTCATATTCTTTCAATACTTTGCTCTAAGATACTATTTCCTCTTACAGGTTCTCTTTCTCTTATAGTCTAGAGCCTTATGAAATGCTATGGCGTATGTGTTTTAGAATACTAGTGAAGAGCTTAGATAGATAACACATGGAAGAGAAGATAATCAGGCATGCGAGAAGATATTGGCTATGGGAGAAATGCTTTCGTTCTAATTACAAGGAGGCCAAAGCCAGTTAATCATTTGCCTGTTGGCTTTAGAAGTGGGTTTCTTTGAGACAAACATAGGGACAAACACATAAAATCAGGCCTTGAAGAGTACTAGAGATGTCAGAGATCAGCAGGCCCAGAGATAGTCCCCTGAATCTGGTAATGACAGGGGAAAATAAAAAAGGAAGGTGCATGTCCCTTTATAGTAATATGTGAATACTGAGGCTGAGAGGGTTATTCTTTTCAAATATGAGTATGTTTTAAATTTATCATGGCTTAGAGAATAAAAGCACTCATTTGAGAAATAAATAAGCTTATCATGTATGAGTGGTTTTACTGAAGTAACACCCTATACATTGTTTTCCATGTTTGTTTCCAACATTTATTTCCTCCTTTGAATGAGAATGTGTGCATGTGTGTGTGTGTGTGTGTGTGTGTTTCAACATCCTCTAGCTATCATTTGCCATATTCCAGCACTGTCTTAACTTTCTCTCCTTTTCTATGCAATTGACAAGGAGTTAATATATAGGACCAAATAATACCATTATGTTGAAGTATTTGCCCAAGGCCATGAGCATTATATTCTCCATTTAAACAATGATTTAGGAGAAGGCAGCTCTGAAAACATAGGGCCAAAGCAGGACAAAACCCATCTTAAAACAATAGCTGAAACCTAGTTTAACTTGATTGATGAGCTAGAGTATTGGTTAAGATTATCTCACATTTTTTCACACCTCTATCCCAAGATATATAACATGTTTATGTCAAATCTAGTCATAGTTCCCAAAACAATTAGGGTACTTAAAAATAACACTACAGACATTTAGGTTATGATTTGTTTAAAGATACCCTTGCCCTTTGCATAATAGGTTTATTTTATTTAGTTTGGTTAGTTCTGAATTATTTTTAAGCTAATTTTATTGCAAAAGAGGATGTATTGGAAAGTATTTTGATTAGACTCCAGAAAAAAAAAAAAAAAGATAGCAGGCAAGCTCCCAGAAGAGGCATATTAATAAAATGTTGGAAAACCTCTGAAGGATTATATTCTCTAGAGAGATAGACCATCTATCGGACATATTAGCCTTTAAAGTCACTTTATTTTTAAGTTTAAATAGAGATCTATGAGAAATGCTGTTTTGAATCCTGGAATTCAAATACAACCTTTTATATTGTTAATCTTTCTTGAAGTATAAAGTGATGGGAATAAAGAGAAAATTATTTCATCTTAAATTTAGCCCCATGTACTTTTTTTTTCTTTTTAACTTACCTGCCTTTTATGGATACTGCCTATGAACTAGGTATTATAGAGAATACAAAATAACTTCTTGATGTAATTCTTATATATAGGAGTCTATAGTATTTATGAAGTGACTATAATTGCAAAACATTGTATTTAGGAAAATACTGCAGAGACAGCATGCCATTAATCTTAAATTAAGAATGTTAATGCCACAAAAGCAGGAATTGTGTTTACCTTGCTTATTTCTATATTTGCAGCACTTAACATAGTGCCTTATGCATTGTAGGTATCCAATATATATTTCTGGAATGAATGAATGAGAGGCGAAATTGAGATGAAGAGATTATAGATGTCTTAGGAAGGAGGATTGCAATTTGAATTGGAATGAACTGGAAAGCCTGCTAAAATCAACCTGGAAAAACTGAAAATTGTGGCGGACTTTGAAGAATGCATAAGATTTGGACAAAAGGGGAGTGAAATGTGTATGGGTGTATGTATGTGGGTACATGTGTGCTGATATGTTTGCGTAGAAACAATCTGAAAAAATCAAAGTGGCAGGTATGGACCTGTTGTCGATAGAGAGAAAATAACTATGCATCATTGGAAGATCTTTTTGGGAATTAAATAAGAAATAAAGCTGAATATGTTGAATGGAACCAACCAATTGGCAAGAGTGATCTTCTCTTTTACAAGTTTGAGCTTTACACTAAAATCGGTGAACCCATTCCCCCAAACAAATATATATATGACCATTATCTGTTTTATGAAGAAGTATTTATATTCTTAACATATTTGAAATTTAGGTTGCCCATAAACAGAAAATAGTGTAAAAGAAAGTTTGGCAAATATCCTTAAACTTTGACTGCCTTAATTTTGTAAGATTCATAGTCTTTGTTTTTTCCCAATGACATAGTTATAATTAACATCTTGTATATATATATATAATCCAATAACTAGAAATTTTAATTATATGTAATATAATATATATTTATTGTATATATATTTTTCTCTTGCCAATTAGTTTATAAGATGTCCTTGAGTAGATCCAGATCAAGACAAAATGACCAATAAGGGGGGCTTTTGTAGTCATGCTGATCCATCTAGTAAAAATTGGGCCAAGTAATGCAAAGGAAGTGGAAAAACAGAAAGAATCAGCATAGTTTAATAACTAGAAGAATATGAAGTGGGAAGGAGGGGGAGAAGCAAAACATTACTCCAAGTTTCAATGTTGGGTGCTGAGAAATCAGTAGTGTCATACTTTCTCATGTCATCATCATTTCTCAATTCTCTTTCCTCTCTGCTTGGATGATTTGGTCAGTACTTCCTACGTGACTTTCTCTTACTCTTCCTAAAGTTTCCTCCTGTTTCCTGTCTGGGTTTTGTGTCCCTCTTACATAATTTGATAGCATCATTTGCAGGCCAATGTCATAACACTCATCACACTAATCATAATTATTTTTTCACACCTGTCTCTCTTGCTACCCTAGGTTCCTTCAGTATAAGGGCTAAATATTTCTAGTTCCTAGTGCAATGTTTGGCATGTGGTAGGTATAAGTTGATAACTGTAAGTTGAGTTAATGAACTTCTTTTTCTTTACAATAATTTCTATGCTAGGACTTGGATGTGCAGTACCTGGAAAGTCAGTTCTAGAAGGCTCTACCATGGTGGAGAAAATTTCCAACCTCTTCTCTTTCTTGATATAACTTGTGTAACACTGTTCCAGCTTTGGATAAAATATTAAGTTTAGAGTAGAGTGAAAGAAAGTTTTAAAGTTCTTTATTTTATTTTTCTCTTTGAGGTTCTAGTAAATCTCAGAATAGAGAAATGCTGAAGGAGATGACTGCCAACATATTTCTAGATTTTCAAAGGTCACTTTGGTCATTTATTCTGAGCTATCTGGCAAATTCAGATGTGGCCCCCAACATGCCGAATGTTTGCACTCTAGGGAGCACTGGTGAGAGTTAGATATGGAATCATGAACTAAGAAACTCAAATCACCCTTCATATTTAAGTATCTGAATTTAGATATTAGAGATTTTTTAAAAAGTCGTGTCTCTTCCCTTGAATTCTTAAATAATAAATACTTTATTTGCCCAAGTCTTAGCTAAAAATGAAGATAACAGCTGTTGTATTAAGGCATTTAAAACGCTGCATGTTAAATCT
This sequence comes from Tapirus indicus, assembly GCA_031878705.1. Lineage (NCBI taxonomy): Eukaryota > Metazoa > Chordata > Mammalia > Perissodactyla > Tapiridae > Tapirus > Tapirus indicus. The sequence goes on along the minus strand of CM062930.1, from coordinate 43,681,661 downwards.
CTGTGTGTATGACATTTATGTTGCTAAACTAATTTGAGAGCTCTTCTTTCTGAAATAAGTTGCTAAATGGATTGTATTATGAGTAACAAAACCAAAACATTATAGAGACAGATTTTAGGGACAGTATTGACTTCAGAAGGAGAATGTGATACCAGATTTGCCACCAACTAGCTTTTGACCTTGAAGATTATGTTTTTTTCTGTCTCTGGGTCTCAACTTTCCATCTCTGAAGGGATATGTAATTAATTTTGTTGTTTGTTTGTTTCCAAACAGGGACATTAAAAAGTTTTTAAATATAGTCCATGAACAATGTGAATTTCCTCAAGAGGGAATGTTTACCATTATAAGTTTTATGAAGAAGTATTTATACTCTTAACATATTTGAAATTTGGATTGCCCATAAACAGAAAATACTGTTAAAAGAAACTTTGGTAAATATCCTTAAACTTTCCACTAGTTTAATTATGTAAGATTCATAGTCTTTATTTTCTTCCAATTACGTAGTTATAGTGAGCATTTTGTTGTCTATATCATTCAATAAGTAGAAACATGGCATTTTTTTTCCTTAAGACTTTTTACATTTTAAGTCAATTTTCCAAAGACTCTACTAGACTAGTCTCTTTTATTCTGTCATAGACTAAAGTTTTTTGTTTTTGTCAACTTGCATTATCTCTAATGTTAAACAACTCATTACTCCAGGGATATTATTTATTTTCTGGTAAATTAACATTCATCCACCCAGAATTATTTATTGAGTGCCTACTAGGCATTTTTCTAGCTTCTGGAGATACAGTCATTGATAACACAGAAAAGTTCCTGCCCTTCTGGAGGTTACATTCCAGTGAGAAGACAGTTAAAAAAAAAAGAAAAGAAAATATTTCGAAAGTTAGATAGCGGTAGGTTCACAGAAGCAATTAAACAGCTAAGGATGTTATTGCAATTTTAAATAGTCATGAAAAGCATCATTATAAAGGTGAAAGGAATTAAAGGAGTGAGGTCTGTGGATATTTAGAGAAAGAACATTTGAGGTATAAACCTCAGCAAAGGCAAAGAGTCTTAGGCAGACACATGCCTGGTGTGCTCCGGGAAGAGCAAGGAAATCCATCTGGGAGAGTAGTAAGAAGTAATTTTGAGAGGAATTGTGGGAGCGTGAACCATGTGAGAACTTTTAGCCCTTGTAAAGAATTTGGATTTAATTTGAAATGAAATGGGAAGCCATTGCATAGTTTTGAGCAGAACAATGGCATGATCTGTCTTGAATTTGCTAGGATTGTTGCAGCTTCCTTGTTGAGAAAGAACTGTGCATGGGGTAAGGGTAGAAGAGGAGACACCAGCTAGGAGTCTAATGTAATAATCTAGGCAAGAAGGATGGTGCTTGGACTAGACTGGCAGCAGTGGAAGTGGCGAGAAGTGGGACCATTCTGGATAGATTTTGAAGGTGGAGCCAATTGGATTTGATGGACTCAGTTCAGTGGAGCAGAAAAAGAGAAGAGCTAAAGATGATTCTAAGATTTTTGCCTCAAACAACTGGAGAATAGAACTGTCATTAATTGAAGTGGGGAAGAGGGAGGGAGAAGAAATTTTGGAGAGAAGATCAAGAGCTCATTTTTGGATATATTAATTTTGACATTTCTATTAGACTAATCTAGATGGAATTAATTAAATAGGAATTTGGGTAGTACAGGCTGGAGATACAAATTTGGCAGTTGCCAGTATAGCAATGATATTTAAAGCTTGAGATTGGATAGGATCCTCAAAGAAATTAGAGTGTTAGGAAAGAAAAGAGGAGAGTTTCAAGGACTGATTTTCAAGGCCCTCTAACTTTAGAATTAGAGAAAATGAGAAAGAATTTACAAAGAAGAAGGAATGAGTGGCTATGAAAATGAAAGGTACTGGAAGCTAATTGTAGAATGATGTGTTTTAAGGATGTTAAATGCTGCTTCGAGGTCAGATAAGACCTGAGAATTGGCCATTGGAATTAGAACAGAGAAATCATTGGGGTAGACTGATGGAGGGGCGGGGAAGAAGTATGTTTGTGGTAGGATTAAGAGAGAATAGAGGAGATGAATTGAAGACAATGGGTATAAATAACTCTTTTAAGGAAATTATTGGCTAATTTCTGATTATAATATGTGCAATGTTTACCTTCAAATGAATGTTATAATCTGCACAGTAATCATTTTAGGGAGCTTTACTTCCTTTCCAAGGATGCTTCCATTGACAAAAATAATTTTGGAAAAAACATTTTTTTGCATTCCTACAACAAAAGAATCTTTAAAATAGAGAGGATCTTAGAGATCATTTCTACAAACTCATTCAGGTAGGTTTTTTCCTCTACATTCTTATTTCTGTTTACATGGCCCTCACAATTATTGAGGAAGTATTCAGGGGCTCAGATAATTAAAAAATTAATATTTTAATGCAAATGAGTGAGTAAAACGTGGTTTTGAGTGTCTTAATTTCCAATTCCATTCTCATCCTCACAAATGCTTCTTAGAATGTGGCCATTAACATGTTAGAGTCCACAACTGAATTTTCCAGGTAACCCACAAATAAATGACCCAAAAGACATTATGAATATCTAGAAATGTGGTGGCGGCCATCCTCTTCAGCACTGCTCTGTTCTCATATTTCCAAGAACCCTACAGGAAACATTAGAAGAAGGAACTCTAAATATTCACAGACACTTTGGAACTATATAGATACAAACTGGTGACAGAAAATGGGTAAGAAAATATAAAAATATCTTAATTTATTCAGCATAACTATATGTAAGCAAAATTAGTAATAATTTTCTCATAAGATTCTCTAGTTTTAGTATGTATAAAATTAATATCTTGTTTATCAAACACATTAAATTGTAATGATATGACATGCCTTTAAATTAAGAAACATGCTGATAAAATAATATTTGTAAGATGAATATATGCTTCCTGTTGTTTCCATTCTCACCTCCCTCACCCATTCTATTTTAGAACAGAACGCATTATCTATCCTTTGATTTGATTAATCCTTATATATTGATGTTCTGGATTGTAATATGCATTTTGAAACTAAATTGGGATTTGCTAAAAATAGCATTTTAATATCTTTTGCAGTTCCTTAAACATCTGTCAGATGCCTTTTTATACACAGATATTATGTCAGATCCATATATAATGTTGCTTTTGATTGATATGAAAGATTTTTGTACCTGATTTGACATCTTTTTATTACTATATTCATGCATTTTTAAAAGCCTAGGATTAAATGAATAGTTTTACATCTAGTTTTAATATTCTTCACACTTTTCTTTTCTGTATTAGCTGAGGACTAATGTTTGCATGTACTTTGAAAACTTGGTTAATATGCTCTACAATTTTACTTTGTGCTTTACCATGGATCTGAGACCTTGGGGGCAGATTGTAGCTAATACCTCTCTTTCCAGAGACTCCTCAAGCCATGGAAAGAGAAATGGAAATTCTTTCAGTTATTACAGGAAGCTTTTGAAAAGGACAATCTAACTGGATCGGTAGTGGTAGGATAGGATTTCTTGACACTTGGTTAGGATTAAATGTAGCTGGAAAACTTCACTCTGCCACAGTGGAACAACGTGTACCAGACTCACCCTCCTGCCTGTAACTGTAAGACTAGGCAAAATTATGAGCCGGGTGTTTTCAAGATCTGCAAGATAAGGGAAAAACATGAGATGAGTGTATGTTTGCAAAGACTGATTGGGGCATGCTCCCTACTACAGCACAGAAAGATGGAGCCCAGGCAAAGCCTGGTCATCTCATTGAGCAGAAGAGGCAGATATTAGAGTTTGGGGCTGCCGAAGGAACTAGTATTTGTAAGGCAGGGTACTAGAAAAGAGGGCGCTGTGCAGAGGAGAGCATCAGAAGTCTGTGAGGGGAGCACTGCAAACTCTGGCTAAAGGCTAGGGTGCCAGGGTAGGCCTCCATGGGTCCTAGCCAAGAGCAGTTGCTGGTGGCCTGAGAGCAGAACTCAGATACCACAGATTGCTGGAGTTTCAAACCAGCCAGAGTGGAGAGACCTTGCAGAGCTCCACAGGCTTTTAGTCGAGACCCCAGAAATGCCAACTGGAGTAAGGACAACACACTACAGTATGGATAGGACTAAGAACAAACCTAAGATCATTTCAAAGAATAAAACCCAAGTCTAACATGATCCAAAAGAGCTGCCAGTAATTTCACTGGCACCAACAACAATCTAAACAGCCTTTAAAGGAGTCAACATAACTCATATTCCTTACAATGTTCACCATATAAGAAGTAACCTGACCTGCCTAGAAAAGTCAATTAAGAGAAAAACTCAGTTAAAAATGGGCAAAAGACTTGAACAGACACTTTACAAAAGAGTATGCTTGAATGGCCAGTCAGCACTTAGATATACACTTAACATAACTAGTTATCAGGAAAATGCAAAAGAAAGTCACGATAAAATACCATTTTATACTAGTTAGAATAGCTAAAATTAAAAAGACAAAATACCAAATTTGGAGAAAACTGGATTGCTTATACCTTGCTGGTGGGAATGTAAAATGGTATAACTGTATTGGAGAATTGCTGTATGAAGCTAATCATACATCTAGTTTATAACACAGCAGTTCTACTTGTAGGTAAATATTCCAGGAGAAATGGAAATGTATCTCCAGACAAATACTGATTCACAAATGTTTGTAAAAGCATTAGCCCAGTAGCTAATATCTGTAAACAGCTAAAACATTTATCAACTGGAGAATGGATGAACAAATTGGTATATTGAAACAATGGAATACTACTCAGCAATTAAAAAGAATGAACATAAAAACGTGGATGAATCTCAAAAACACTATTAGGCAAGTCTGCTTCCATCCATGGGGGAGTAAGAGGCTACAGAATTACCCTCTCAGGATAAACAACTAGAAACAGTTCTTTTCCCACATTGTGGCATTCCTGAGAGAAGAGATAGGAAAAAGGTAATCCTTCCAAATTGACTCAGCTATCTACCTGGAGGCAATTTTCACTCTGTAGTTCAGAGAGTGAAAAACCAAACTGAGCCTGGCAGTTTTGCTGAGTTCAGGAGATAAATGTCAGAATTTGTTGAGGCCGAGATGGCTAAAATTTGTGGAATTAAATACTGGACAGAAGGGAGCTGCAGAGAGAAACAGGTCTAGAAATCTGCAGAAGTGCACCCTTAAACGTTTGACTGAATCTGTGCATGCCTAGAGTAAAGCCCCAGAGGCCAGGAAAAGAACAATTTCCAGAAAAGAATGATTTCTGAGGGAAGGAAGCATATAAGCTGAACAATTTCACTGAATGGACTTAAGAGTAGATTAGACTCTGCCGATGAAAAGATCAGTGAAGAAATCTGTCAACCTAGAATTCTAAACCCTCAGAAGTATTTTTCAAAAATGAAAGTGAGATATAAATTTTTTTTCAAAGAAAAATAAAGCTGAGAGAATTCACTGACAGCCGACTTACACTACAAGAAATGTTAAAAAAAAATGTTCTTCAAGCAGAAGGAGAATAATACCAGATAGAAAGTTGAATCTACACAAAGACCAGAAGAGAATGGTAATGGTAAATTTGTGGATAAATAACAGACACTTTTGCATTATTGTAAAAATATCTTAAAAATAATTGACAGTTAAAAGCATAAATAATAGCGTATTTTGGGATTCCTAACATATTGTTGGGTTTTTAATATTCCTCTTTACTAATGTTCTCCTGAATGTGCATACATGGTACTCTGGCCCAGAGATATAGTTCTTATTAATTATTGAACAGCAAATAAGAAGGGTGTTGCTGCCCACCCCATCCAGGCAGGATACGATTGCCCCTGGAGTGACACAATGAGAGTAGGGTCAAATGTCCTGCAAGAGTAGCTAGGTGCTCTATAGAGGAGGAATGAAGAAAAAAGATTTTTCTTTGCTTATAAAGTGGAAAAAAGATTACTTTAGTTAATGCACTGTTAGGAGATGGAGTGTTGATATGGGCAAATCCACTGTATAATAGCCCTATGTGGAACTGTACACTTAAGATCTACGCATTTCACTATGAGCAAATTTTATCTTCTTGAAAAAGTAGCTAGGACACAAAAGAAAGCTTTGTTTCATATTTATTTTCAAGTAGATAAGTAATAGGGAGCTTACTATCTAATGGTTCATAAGGAGAATTTATGGAATTATACAAGAAATTTTTCTTTTACTGGATAATAAAAGACATTATTATGTATTTCACATTTCTATTATTGATTCTAACTCCTTGATTGGCATTTTAAATATTTACAAGAGTTATAGTGTTTCTAACAGTATGGAAAATCATAAGTGGTGAACTTTAGCGTGACAGAAATGGTCACTGAAATATCAAGTACAATCACAACAAAAGTCAACCTTTTAGTTGCTTTGATGAATAGTTTTCCATTTAAGGCATGGTGGGTCAGTGAGAAGAATGGGGTTTGGAGTCTTGGATTTGACTTTTGGCTTCATTATTTTCTAGCAGTAGGTCACTGAGTGAGCCACTTCTCCAGATCTCATTTTCTTATCAATAAAGTTGGGATTATAATACTAATCTCATAAATGTTGTGAAGAATATGTGAAAGTACAAATACATGTATAGAAAGCAGAATCAAAATATGACTAATATATAAATAAGATTGGAACTCACTGATATATATTATTGGACATTTTATATACACAGATATTTATTGAATCTGTGTCTTTCTGTTGAAGTTTAGGCCTTCATCACATCCTCTTTACTGTTTATGTAATTAACTAACTGATTTCTTTTTCCCCAGTCTTCTTCTCTCATGCTCTACTCTTCATCACACTTTCAGATAGACAAAAAAAAGTCTGTGTATAAAATATATATTTAAAATATGCAGTTGCAACCATGTCATATCAATGGTAAATGTTTCTTTCCCAGTGAATTCTCTACTTCTCATGGTATGTATGAGCTCAATTCTGCCTACTTTCCTAGCCTTCCCTTCTACCACTGAACTGCTTCACGTGCTAGTTTTCTCCTCAGCGCTTTTTCATAAGCTGCTTGTTAAAAAAAATTTAAATGCTTCCCCCATTTCTTGTCCACTTGACAAATCCTAGATATGTTTCAATACTCAGAACAAAGGTCATTTCATTGAATAATTACCTAATCCTCTCTTGATCTAGGTAAAAAGTTAAGTATGCTTTCATTTATGCCCATTGTAATGTCTTCCACATATCTCTACTAATAACCTAGTATTTTGTATCAAACTGTGCTTATTTACCTGCCCTCATACTGAGCTCAAAGTACCATGAGAATGAGTCTTTGTTATATTTTTTGTTTCAGTATCATCTATATAATGTCACACACAGAGTGTGTTCTCAGTAGACATTTGATGAATGAGTGAATGAATGTGTGAACAGCTAGAAAGTGTATATATCAGATTTTCACTTCATTTAGGTGGTTTATTTCTGGTTAGGGAACTGAGCATTTCTGTTAAAAACACTTTTTAAAACACCTTAGAAGTAATGAGAAATTTATTTATCAAACCCTGAACTAGAGAGAATCTTTGAAAATGTACTGTTTTGAAAGAGAGAAATGTTTTCTGAGAATAAGGAATAAAGGAAGATTATTGTTTTAAGTAACTGTATCTTTTCCTTAAGATTGTTTTGCTGAAATTATTCAGCTGAATTGTATCTGGAGGCCAATGAGGTAGTTGTCAACAACAGGTGCTCACCTCAGCCAGGGCAACTGTTATTTCAGAGAATAGAAGCAGAAGCCAAGTTATCTAGCAAGAGAGTCCCTGTTGCTGGATGAAAACAAGTTGCTCTTCCTATTTCATGGCCGTTAAGTATGCAAAGTTACTGATTTCTTTAAGAAGGATCTTTAACTCCTTAAAATCTCATTATGCTGTGGTTCCAATGAGAAACTAGGCTGAGTGGTTCAAAAATCATTCCTGCATTTAAGAAAGTTTTAGCTCAATGATTCTGAAAGATTTTCATTCCAGGATCTCCTTTAAAGTTTCTAGTGACCCCTGAATCCCTTTGGTCTTACTTTAAAAACCTCATACATCTTAAAGTCTAAATGGGACAAACACAGTAGGCTTAAACTGGGAAAGGCTAATTTGGGGATGGCTAATATGTGTCTAGAGAGCACAATTTACCCCACCTGTGCCTTTGTCAGACCTCTCTGGTCAATCTCAGTACTATTTCCTGTTGGGTGCAGACTCAAAATTCTTCTAACACAGGCCTCCAAACAGCTACCATCAATCATTCTCCAGTGAAAAATAGGAGGAAACCCCTTTGTCATCCAGGGAAATTATAGAGAAACTAATTATTCCTTTTCTATACCACTGAATTATATAACTCAGTTTGTAGTCACTAGAGTCATGGTGTGGGCAGCATAGACTGTACTGAATGCTGATTCTGAATTAAGGCTACTGGTTTCAAATCTAGCCTTTGATTTATGAGTTGTGTGACCTGGAGATTACTTAACTTCATCTGCAACACTGGGAATAATAATAACGCCTACCTCATAGGATTGCTGAGGGGATTTTATGAATTAATGTTTGTAAATAGAAGAGAGTTATTTCTCATAGTAAGCACTGAATAAGAGTTTGTTAAACAAGATTAACAGTTCTAGCTTTTAAAATCTCTCTAAGTCATGACTTTCCTGAAGATAACTACCCTTGGATTGAAGAAACAATAAGACAAGGTGAAGGACTTTTTTCTGTATTATAGAGCTCATGTAAATATATACCTTATGAATATATTTTAAAGTCTTTTTGCAAATTTAATTCCAGAGACATGTCATTGATTGGTGGGAATCCAGATATTTTAGTAAAAATGATTAAAGGACTGAATAGACTAATATTTAAAAATGACACTTGAAAGCTAAATGTATTTGCAAAAGAGCAGCATTCAGTGGGTAAATAGACAAAGAAAATGTGAATTGAGCTAAGGGAAAATGTCAAATGTCAGGGAAGGAGTACAACTGAGTAATTCATTGGGCTATGTAGTTGAACCCACTCCTCAAGCAAGACAGAATTTTCTAGCATTTAGATATGTTGTTATGCTGATGATATGGGAGTAATTCAGAAAAAAATATATTTTTCTTTTTGTTATGATGTATTCCTATTAGGTGCTCAATAAGTATTTGAATGATTAGTGACTGTTCTGGGGTAGGGCATCTGAATGCATATATGGCCTTTGAGCAAAAGTAGAGTGATTGAATGAACTTGGCAGAGAGAGGATTTGGGAAGGAATTAAAATTAATTTTCTAATTCAATTTGGTTAACTTTGATCTCTTAGACTCTATGTGTCTGAAGGAGTTATATAATTGTTACAAGAATTACAAATGTATATTTTAAAATTCAAAATAAGAATGGAGGCAATATGGCAAGAACAGCTCAGAAAATGAGTTGTAGACATGCTTTATATTGGCAACCTTCAAGGAATCTAAGCAAATGTTTAAATAAGATAGCATGGGAACCCTTTTCAGTAATAGAAATTTTAAATTTTTAGTCCATAGATGGGATGCGAATTTAAATGTTTTTTTCAGTATCAGTTTAGGGTGCTGGAGCCTATTTAACTGCTAATAAACTATTAAAGATTATGCCTTTTTAGACTATGTAGTCTTAACCCCATTATAGATTTATTGATCTATATTATGGCCTTTTGGGGACACTTGTTTTAATTAATAAAACAACAGAAAGTACATTTTCTGGTTGATTTTAAGACATAGACCAAATGGCCCTGACCAAGGATTATCTTGAATTCTAAACATACATTTCCACATGCATTTATCATTATTTTCATTAATTCACTAAAGGTATTAACCTTTGTAAATGGGTTATTTTAATGGATTTAATATAGTTTTTTAATGTTAGGACTTCAATGTCCTTAAATCTGTTGACTGTGCTTCTACCTGTGAGTGAAGCTCTTCTTTCAGAAGAGAATTAACTTTCCAGCCTGCGAAAAGATTTAGAATGCTATACGTTATTGTCTTAATTGAATATAAGAGCCTGGATCCCTGTGTTAGTCCAGACCCTTTGAGAAACAGATGCAAAGGCAATATTAGACATGTAAGAGATTTAGGGAAAATGGGGAGGGAGCTAGGAGAGGCTGGGAGACCATTAGACTGTGACGCAGATGTGACCCTATGAAGGAGAGAAGTAAAGAAGGAAGGTTGGGGGCTGCCCGGTGGCGCAGCCATTTAGTCTGCGCTTGGCAGCCCGGGGTTCGCAGGTTCGGATCCTGAGCGCCCGATGCACTGCCCGTCAGCCATGCTGGGGCAGCGTCCCATATAAAGTAGAGGAAGATGGGCACGGATGTTGGCCCGGGGCCAGTCTTCCTCAGCAAAAAGAGGAGGAGGATTGGCAACGGATGTTAGCTCAGGGCTGGTCTTCCCCACAAAAAAAAAAAAAAGAAGGAAGGTTGGTTGCTTGAGTCTTTGACTACAGTACTGTTCTGATAAACAAGGCTTACATGGAATCCACAAGCAAAACATCCCACGGGAAGAGTCTCTCAGGTGTAGATCTGTCTTAGTAGGCTTGCCTTGTCCCCTCACTGGCTGGGAGCATCACTGGGAAGCTACCCTCAGTGCAAAAGAGGTAATGGGTTTCAGAGCATAGCTGCTGGAGCTGTAGGTCAGTTGTGCTCCCCACAGGGGAGATCTGAGAGGCATGTTTTCATGGTCACCATCATCTTTGAGGGTGAAACATCTTCTCTCTTTGCCAGGGAGAATTAGACTTATTATTTATGTCTGTTTCCACCTCATCCTTATGAAATCAAGACAACTAACATTTATTAATCAATTGCCGTTTATCAAGCACTTTTGTATGTTTAATCCTTGTTCACCTTCATGGCAGATATAAATATGCCCGTACTAATGATAAAAAATTGAAGTTTAGAGATACTAAATAATATGACCCAGAACATGTAGTTAATAATGGGAGGGGGACTTAAGTCCAAATTTCTTAGACTCTAAATTGCCAACTTTTGCTATGAAATTATACTGCCCTATTATCATTTGAAGAGGTGCTGGGATGTAGAAATGTTAAATGACAGTGAAATAACAGATGTGGTTGATTTATTAAAATAATGGTGAAAACAGTACTTATAATGCCTTGACCTATTCAGGCCTGCCCTCTTTGGATAATACCTCTGGCTCTTACCTTTCATTTTCCATTAAAACTTTTCTGAGAAGGATGTTTCTGAGAATATTGCCCTCTCCTGTTATCAACGAAATGATCTCTGCTAATGTGACAATAGGTGCTAATGGGCATGCTCCATTTCCTGACAAAAGGTTCTTTTATGTCTGAAAGGGTTTTGTACATGGAGAGGCACATCTATAATTATTTGTTCTTTGTTTAATGTTCAGTGTATTAAACACAGAAATGTAATAAACAAAGCATTTAAAACCATTTTTAGCTTTTAAAAATGGATTACATATTTTACATTCTATTAAAAAATTAACCTATAGTTATGAAATTATTATGACTGATTCATATACCTTAAATAGAAGACAAAGGACACACAAACACAGTTACCCCTAAATTAATTATCCACACACAAACCAATTCTATGATTTTATCAGTTGTTTTTTTTAGTTCTCTGTTTGCATCTCTTTCAAGTGTCATAGCTGCAGTTATTTGATATCTTTTAAATATTTTTAAGGATATTACTTTGATATATTGCCAGAGCTGTAGTTATCTTACTTGACCCAAAAGAATAAAGGATGCCTTCTCTAAACAGTCAGGTTTTGGATTCTTGATTGGGACCTGGATCTGCCTTGCTTCTCCCAAGGTGGTTCAAAGTTGAACCGTTGATCTTCAAACTGAACTTCTTTTTGTACTGTTAAATTTTTGCTAAGTCAATGATGCTTTTTTTTTTTTAAAGTTCATACCTATGACATAGGTTTTAGTTGTTTGCAACTTACTACCTCCTTTGTTTCATCATTATGATATGCTGACTTTATCAAAAAAATATATGTGGCTTATCAATTGTTGTGTCATTTAGTTTCTGTTATATTTCATAGGATATTAAGGATTGAGTCAGTTGACTTAGCCCTTGTTTAGAGTACATTTATTTTATTAATCACCTTGGAACACGCAGTTGAAGCTCTACTTTCTCATTGGCCTGATTGTGTTGAATGCCCATTTTTTTTTTCACCTGCCTGTTATATATGACCAACAGAACCGATCAGTCCTTTTTGTTCTTGGTAACTTCTTACCCTTTTCGAGACTATTTGATTTATTCACTATTGGTTTTTCTTTCCTGCTTATGCAAAGAGAAGCAAGTACAAGTCTATCTTGTAGAAACATATAATTAACAGAATAAATATATCAGACATGTACACACACACACATACACACACACACACGGCCTTCCTCTATTAAAATAAAGTCATTGTAACTTATTCACTTGTCTTTTTTCTGCAACTATTTATCTGTATAATTTATATTAACTTTTCTCATTTGAACATCACCGTGTACTAATGTGCTAATGTCCTTTTGGAGATTCATCTTCTTCCAGAACGTATAATGGAAGGTATAAATGATCATTACTTGGCCAGAAGAATTACTTTTAGGTTGACTCCATTTCCTTTAAAGCCGTGACTCATTCGATCCACTAGCATCACCAGGATGTTCTAAACTTGTCATGGAATCAGTTACCCTCCACAAAATCCTGGTTTCTTTTAGTGGAGAATACTATTAGAGAATGAATCCACAAAATAAGGAGTACACATGAGAATTAATGAGAACCAAAGGTAATGTTGCTGCTACGATTGAGCCAATTTCAGTAACACAGCTTTAAAAAGTATCTCTATTTATGGTTATAAGTGTTATTGATTTTTTTCAATTTAACTTATCATACCCTGCTTTTTTCATAGTATTTCCATTCACACTTATTTCTTGTCCTCTTGGGTAAGGTAGCTGCGTTCTATTACGGCCTTCTACCTTAAAATGAAAGCAGAATTCTGATGTTAGGAATTTCAACAATAGTGTTTCCCACACCTCTCATGAGTTAAATATCAGCACCATTCAACTATAGATAATAATTTTAGTATCACTGCAACTTAATGCATAGGAAGGAATAGCAGCTTCTTATTCCTCCAGATCATGCCACATTGGTAGCTGTCTCCCCCATGGATGCTACCCCATACTATAAAGCCAGCACAATAGGGATCATAAATATACAGAGATTTCAAAGTGTCCTGCAATGTAAGGATGAGGCATTCTTCACTTTGGAGTCTTGAAAATCATCAATGCTTTCACAGTAACTTATCTTCTCCTCCTGAATAATTTTGTTTCTTGGTGAATAATGCAGGATGGAAATAGAAGATAAAGTATGTGAGAATGTGGAGACATCTATGTCTAGAACCTATCAAAAGATACTAGGGAGATGAAAGGAGTGAATCCTAATTGTAGATGATGGATTAGTAAGGGGCTAAATGATTGAATGGAGAAGAGTTGGACAGAAAGAATTAAAGATTAAGTAGACAAATTCAGAAAGAATAAAAAAGCAGCAATATGGCTGTATGGGCTCTCAAAGCTGAATCACAAAGTTGTAATGATTAAATAGCTGAAATGATTGAGGATGACCAAAAAAAGCCAATGGTTTCTATAAATAGAAACCATTAGAGTTAAAACCTATATAATTAATTAACATTAATTTCCTCTAAAATACAATTACACATACCAGCAGCCCCTGACATTCAGAGGTTTGACTTTCTTAAAACTCATATTTTTCTACATCAAACATGAAACTTCTTTTGTGGGCTGAATTTGGACATTTATATGGCAGCGGGAAAAAGAACATTTTGACATGTTGCGAGGTACCACTGTTGCCAATCAAATGTTTTTAGTCTTTAAGAATCATTGTTATCTTGTCCAAGTAGTAGTGTTTGAACAATTGTTTGAATTTAAAATTGCATTTACCTTACTTTTTATTGGAAAAAGGAAAAAATAAAATTGATAATGCTAGTGCTTATAAAAATAGGCCTTATATATCTACTATAACTAGGAGAGGGCAGGAGGTCATCAGCCATGTTGAGAACAGCAGATGTTTAGCCTCCGTAAAGGCTCATTGGATGTAAATTAATAAAGATGATGATGATGTAAAACATGAACAAAATTCCAGAAATATATTGTCAAATACTGGGGATAAAAGAAATATTTAATTAGGAATTTCATAAAATTTTTTATTTCTTTGGGACTGGAATCTCTTCTTTAACATGGAAACTGATGATTATACTTTTTCCCCCAGTTTTATTGAGATATAATTGACATACAGCCCTGTATAAGTTTAAGGTGTATAGGATAATGATTTGACTTATATTGTGAAATGATTACATAATAAGTTTAGTTAACATCCATCATCTCGATTAGATACAAAAAAAAGAAAAAGAAAAAGTTTTTTCCTTGTGATGAAAACTCTTAGGATTTACTGTCTTAACGACTTTCATCTATATCATACAGCAGCGTTAACTGTAGTCATGTAGTACATTATATCCCTAGTACTTATTTATCTTATAACCGAAAGTTTGTACCTTTTGACCATCTTCATGCAATTTCCCCTCCCCCTATTTCCTGCCTGTGATAACCACAAATCTGATCTTTTTTTCTGTGAGTTTGCTTTTTTTTAGTTTCCATATATAAGTGGGAACATGCAGTATTTGTCTTTCTCTGTCTGACTTATTTCACTTAGCATAATGCCCTCAGGATCCATCTGTGTTGTCACAACTGGCAGATTTCCTCCTTTTTATGGCCGAATAATATTCCATTGCATATATATACCACTTCTTCTTTATCCATTCATCTGTCAATGGACACTTAGGTTGTTCCCTTGTCTTGACTACTGTAAATAATGCTGCTGTGACTATGGGAGTGCAGATAGAAGACTGAACTTTTATGCACCTTTTAAGAGATGCTTTTAGTATATCACTTCTGAAAGCAGAGAATTGCTCATACCTAAAAGGGTACTTATAAGCTAGTGGTCCCAAGAAAATGAACATTTTATCACATTTTCTGGCACATAGAATGTGCTTTTAATATTTGTTGGAAAAATACGTGAATGAAGTTGCCCCATAATTTCTCCTACTAAATACTCCAAGTTAAAAATCAAATGACCAGCTGAATTGGGACTGGAGTTTTTTGTCATCTAACCCAGAGATTCTGTTAGCCTGGTGTCTAACAGTGTTAATAGTTTTAGTTTCACTCATCAAATTGTAGGGCCTCAGCCCTCCTCTTAACTGTTATTTGTCAGGACAGCTGCAGTCACAGCTACATCTTTCCCTGTATTGATTCTCATCATGTATTTGGTTTCCCTTAGAAAAAGTATAAACAGTGACATCAACAACCAGACATTTCTCCCTGTTAGGTGAGAATCTGAACAAGCCTCTAATTTGTCATTTTAGGCATGAGTTAGGAGACCATACTTCTTTAAGATATAAATCCTCTGTTAGTTAACACAGTTTGAGGTAAATAACCGGAGGCCATAGGAAACAATTTTAGAAAGATGAGCTTCTTAGGGAGTCCTGCTCCTTGGAGGACTCTGAGAAGAGGAAAAAAGCTATTCTTATCATTTTTCTTTTTCTTATTTTGTTAGAAATTTTTACATATTTGGATTAGTCATGCTTAGAGATTAAATATATAACTGAGTATTTATTAACACCAGTGGTGGAAACATATCTTATTAAACTTCTGGATTTTAACAGTGGCAACAAAATTAAACAATGCTTGTTATTCAGAGGGGTGGTAATTTAACAGAATTGCATTTCGTGTTTGTATCCAGTGACAAGTTATTTTCACTTCTCTATTTCTTTGTTTTTTCCATGAAATAACTTTCTGTGAGAAGATTTAGCTTTATATATACCAAGGTATTAACAAGTCCATCTACTCTGCAATCTTTTAAACCCTGTGGTAGCTAAAGACAAATCCTTCCTGATGAGAGCTCGAAGAGAGAGAAATTACTTAGTGTGTTAGGAGTAACTTAGTAGTAATTGAACTATTTGGTGATTGAAACTCTCTGGTAAGGAATATGACTCAATTTCTAGACATGTTATAAGGATAGTTTCACTTATTTGCTTCTTCTATTGTAAATTATTTTTTATCTAGTTGATTCACCAACCTATCTACTTATTCATTTTTGTAGAATATTAAAACTGGATTGTTTACTTCAAGCATCATATTTTACAGATGAAAAATAAGGACAAATTAAGGAACAAAAACTGGCTCAGATAGATTAAATGACTTGTCTAAAGACACAGAGAAATGTCATGACTGACTTCAGTTTAGTTAACTCTCAGGCTGACCCATTATACAATATCATACTACAGAGGGCAGCGTCACAACAAAGCACAGGAGGGTAAAATGGAGAATAACATCTCACGCTTTACGTGTTGAATTCACTAGGAACATCTCCTCAAAGCAAAACAGAAGAGCCATAAAGAGGAAGTGCTTTGGAGATGGACAGACCCTGGTTCTGGACTTTGTGAACCAGAATTTTAGTTTTTGGATGCTGTAATCCATTTTACAACCTGGTGAAATAATTTCTTTCTTTCTTTTTTTTTTGAGGAAGATTGGCCCTGCGCTAATACCTGTTGCCAGTCTTCCTCTTTTTTCTTTTTCCTCCCCCAAACCCCAGTACATAGTTGTGTATCATAGTTGTGGAGTTGCAACTCTTCTATATGGGACGCCCCCTCAATATGGCTTGATGAGTGGTGAGTAGGTCTGTGTCCAGGCTCCAAAGTGGCAAACCCTGGCCCGCAGAAGTGGAACATGCAAACTTAACTGCTGTGCCACTGAGCTGGGCCCTGAAATAATTTCTTTATGAAATTTTTGTAGAGCTTTGCTCGATAGTTTATTTATTCAACAAATCTATATGAGCACCTACTTTTTGCAAGACATCGCATCAATAATTGCAAAATGAGTATCCTAAGTATGAGTGAGACACAATATCTGTACAGAATCACCATACCTTTTGAGCTTTTTTGTTTTACACGTTTAAATCCATATTTAACTAATTGCCCATAAAGATATTAGTAAAAGAAATAGCATGATTTGGAGCCAGCAAATGTATTTGAGATAACGAGAAATTAGAAAGGAATATAGAAATGAGTGATGAAAGTTTTAAATTATGTGAAACAATGATTAAACAGATTAAAAATGTACTGAGTGCTTTTATATTTGCTCATGCAAAATTTGACATGTCAAAACCACAATGTTATATTTTATCAGCAATCTAGATTATGTTTATGAGTGGAGTCTAAATAGGCAAGTAAAAGGAATCTTTTGAAAATTAATGCATTTAATGCCCAAGGAGATGTTTTTATAAAAAGCAGTATTGTTATGATTTTAAGTATAAGGTTTCCATAGAAGTAGAATGCAATGAATGCTTTGGGGTGTAGGTCCAGTGCACAATGCTATTACAAGTGAAAATCACTTACTTATTTTAGAGCTTCTTACTTCATTAAAATGTGTCATTATTAAAGTCTCTTGGTACATATTCAAATATTAAAAGGAAAAAATAATCTGCAGCACACCTGGTTGTATATAATTGTCCTTGATTCTAATAGCAAAATTAGCACAATTGCTCTTTAGTTAAAGATGTTCACATTAGAGTCACTGATCTTCTTGCTATTAATAGTTTTAAGCACTTATATACCATTTTTATGGTAGCCTCCTTAAAAATATATATTTAAAAGTTGCATATTTTTTTATATTATGAAATAGGAGGGTCTTGTAGAACTAGACACTCACCCCCATCCTCCCTAAGTCTTGGCATCAGTACATACCATATAAAGCCTTTTCCCTCTATAAAGCTATAGCAAGCTCTGGGGCTAATATAATTTTGTTTGGATCAAAGTAAATGTTTAAGGGCATACTGGGAATAATATAATTAAGATTCTTATATATTTTCACTTCTCTCTGGGAAAAAAGTTTTATTCTGGTCAAGATGGTACTTCCACACATCTCCCAATGGCTGGCCAGTTTTCTCATGTCTGTTTTACCTCTGAGTTGAATGATGGTAATCTGAGGTGGAGGTGGGATAGGAGCAGGATGGTTAATGAGTTATAAGGTGAGCCAGCCAGAGTACCTCTACGTAAAGTAGGGGTGAGGAGTAGGGAGCATCTGGTGTCACCTCTTGATTTGTCCACAGGACCCTGACAGCAATATGTTCCCACAGCACTCATTTTTTAAAATTGTGATATGACACTGTGTAAGTTTAAGGTGTACAATGTATTGATGTGATACACATATATTGTAAAATGATTACTATGGTGACATTAGCTAACACCTCCATCACTCACATAATTATCATTTCATTTTTATGGTAAGAACATTTAAGATTTACTCTTTTAGTATCTTTCAACTATATAATACAGTATTATTAACTATAATCACCATGATGTACTTTAGATCCCAAAAACTTATTCATCTTCTAACTGGAAGTTTGTTTCCTTTGATCAACACCTCTCCACTTCGCACACCCCCCAGCCTCTGGTAACCACCACTCTACTCTCTGAGTTTGGCTTTTTAAGATTTCACGTATATGTGATATTATACACTATTTGTCTTTCTTTTTCTGACTTATTTCACTTAGCAAATGAGCTCAAGTTTTCTCCATGTTGCCGCAAATGACAGAATTTCCTTCTTTCTCATGGCTGAATAATATTCCACTGTGTGTATATATATACCACATATTCTTCACCCATTAATCCACTGATGGACACTTAGGTTGTTTCTATGTCTTAGCTATTGTGAATAATGCTGCAGCGAACATGGGAGTGCGGATATCTCTTCCAGATAGTGATTTCATTTCCTTTGGATATATACCCAGAAGTGAGATTGCTCTTAAAATGCCCATCCTACCCAAAGCCATCTATGTATAGGTTCAATGCAATCCCTATCAAAATTCCACAGCATTTTTCACAGAAACAGAAAAAAAAAAAACAGTTCTAAAATTTGTGTGGAAATGCAAAAGATCACGAATAGTCAAAGTGATCCTGAGAAAGAAGAATAAATCTGGAGACATCACACTTACTGATTTCAAACTATACTACAAAGCTAGAGTGATCAAAACAGTATGGTACTGGCATAAAAATAAACACATAGACCAGTGGAACAGAATCAAGAGCCCAGAAATAAACTCCAGTATATACTGTCAACTAACATTTGACAAGGGAGTCAAGAGTACTCAATGGGGAGAGGATAGTCTCTTCAATAAATGGTGCTAGGAAAACTGGCTAACCTATATTATACTACTCAGAAAAGTTAACTTGAAATGGATTAAAGACTTAAACATAAGACCTGAAACCATAAAACTCCTAGAAGAAAACATAGGGGAAAAACTTCTTGATGTTGCTCTTGGCAACAATTTTTGGGATATTACCAAAAGCACAAGCAACAAAGGCAAACATTAATAATTGGGACTACATTAAACTAAAAAGCTTCTGAATAGCAAAGGAAACCATCAACAAAATGAAAAGGTAACCTATGGAATGGGAGAAAATATTTGCAAACCATATATCTGATAAGGGGTTAATATCCAAAATATATAAAGAACTCATACAACTCAATAGCAGAAAAGGAAAAAAAAATTGATTAAGTAATGGGCAGAAGAACTGAATAGACATTTTCCCAAAAAAGACATACAAATGAACAACAGGTACATGAAAAGGTGCTCAAGATTGCTAATCATTGGGGAAATGCAAATCAAAACCATGATGAGGTATCAGCTTACATCTGTTAGAATGGCTCTCATCAAAAAGACAAGAAAGAACAAGTGTTGGCAAGGATGTAGAGAAAAAGGAACCCTTGTACACTGTTGGTGGGAGTGTAAATTTGTGCAGCCACAATGGAAAACTGTATGGAAGTTCCTCAAAAAAAATTTAAAAAGCACTGTTTTAATTGCTGTGAAAAGAGCAGTAATTGTCAATATCATTTTATTCTTTAAAAATTTTGCCCTTTAACTTGAATAGCTCTTATCAAACTATTTCATGCAAACTTCAGATTAAAATTATCTTGACAGTTGGATGTGGAACAGTGATCTCAATGAACTGGAAGATAACCATGGGAATCAGAGGGCCATCTGGTTATCTATATTTCAACTAACTTGTTATTTGCCAGTTTAGTTCACCAACCAGACTTGGGTTCTAATGATCCATTTGACCATTTACTAGGTTTATGAACATGAGAAAGTCATTCAGCTTCTTTTGGCGTTAGTTTTCTCTTCTGTTAAATATTTCTGAATTTTAGTGCAAAAGTTCTTTAAAATGTCCTCAAGATCTCACATTATATGGATGCTTTTTCTCCTTGCATGTTTCCAAGAATCTTCTCCCATTAGCCTAGAGTAGTTAGAGACTGTTGCTGGGTTAGTGGCATTAGGATCTTCAGTGAATCTTTTTTAAAATACAGAATTCCAGAGATTCTTAACCATTAGGTCTAGTATTGAGCTGTTTTAAATAGCCCCACTATATTAAGAGCTATTTTAAAATAGCTCTCCAGGTGAGTGTGAGACATGGCCATATTTGGGAAGCAAATGAATTGTTATAAATTACATACCACTTATTTGGCAGACCCAGGTGATGTCACAGCAGTCTCTCTCCACTGATAGGGCTGTAGAGAATATTGTGGAGGGATATGTGAAATCAGTTCAGCTTATCCTAGGACCCTCAAGTATTCAACTAGTAAATTCATATTCTATCATTTTCAAAAAGGAAAGTATATTCCCCACATGACTGAACTAGTTTAAATACTAATCCAAGCTTGAAAAAGGAATCAATTATATGACCCTAGCTTTAAGGATGGGGAAATAGAGCGGTAGCTGGTAATTTAACATCTGAGGAGACCAAGTGGGTTAGAGCTGATTTAAAATCAGTAAAGGCAGCGGGGACAGATGGCTTCAGCATTACATTTTATGTGTTTTTAAAGGGAAAAAAATGTTCTATATCTACATGAGACATTTTTATTCTCGTTTCAAAATGCAGAGCTGCTTCTTAACAATAACGACGCATTCCAGAACAGCATAGACACGTTAATCCCCAAGAAATGAAATTAGTTATTTATCTGTAGGACAAAAACAAGCCCAGCAGCCGCAAGTCAGACTTTCCCCAAGGCCTCACTAACATCCTTCAAAATGAACTCGAAGAAGGGAAAGGGTATTTCACTCTCATGACAATTTAAATGAAATTTCACTTCTAGAATGGTCAGTAGAACCAAGTGAGGAAGCATTTGTGTGTGTGTGTGAATGTGATGAGTCTTTCCAAGATTTACTTGGAAATGCACAAATCTCCCCTCAAGGGGTTGCTGCCCTCAGTGATGATAAACTGGAAGGTCCTAACCAGCTTTAGAGGGTACTGGCTCTCCTAAGATTTGCCCAAACACCAAATCTCCCTTTCTTGGCTTCAATTTGTATTCTATTTTATCATGTCACTGCATTTCCAAAGAATGAATCCTTATGTTTTTGGGCAGTGTCAAAAATGAGGCTTTTTATATCTTAGAGTTTGTGTTAAGAGGATTCATTTGGCAGTGTTCAAATCTTAAGCCAAATTAGTGCAATTTATTTCAATGCACCAATTTCATGGTTCGTGAATTCGTTGTTATTATTGCTAACTTGCACTCTAATTTTGCCTTGAAAATGAACAGTAAGTAATATCTGACAAAAACTTGTAGTAACTAAAAGCCCCATAGGATGAAGGTAGAAATGTATATACTTAAACAAAATGGATGAACAATGGATTTATAAAATAAGGAAGGTTTTTAATTAGAACAAAATGAAACACTTTTGTAAATGAAAAGGTAATTCAAATTAATTGGCAGCACTGAGCCAGTTGCTTATGGTAGAAAATTGGCTTATCTTGTGATGGCAATTTCAGCCTAGAGTCTGGGGAACGAATTTTAAACCTGCTTTCAGTATATTTGTCCTATTAACTTATCTTTAAAAGAGACATTATTTACATTAAAAAAATTCAATTACTTCAGTTGCAGCTATTCTGAACTAAAATGCTCACGTAAATCTAATTAATTACTGCTATGTATTATCCTGCAATTGATATGTTGCAATTGTATGTATATATATTTTATGGTTGGCATTACTCTGCCTCAACTTTGCTATGAGTAGATAGATCTGTTTTTTAAATGTATCTTGTGTTATGATAAATTGACAAAGGAAAGAAAAAAAGAATAAAAAAGAAATACTGTTATGTAAAATAGAAATTTCCAAAATGAGTTTATTTAAGGAGTTTAAAACACCCCAATTTTTACTAACACAATTGTATTTAAAATGTTTTAAGAAATACTTGCTATTTTAGTGTTACTTTTGAAAAAGAAAAATTTCATATTAAATGCTCCTGTCTAGCCCTTATTTTCTCCTTCCGAGTCCAAACATTTTAAAGTATTCCTTTAACAACATTCTTTCTCTCTTCAACTCTCTTCTGTCCCTTTATTTAAGTCACCAGTGGCCCCTTAACTGAAATGTCAAATGGATGCTGTGGGTTCTCATTTTGTGTGGCCTGTCCCAGTATTCAACAATGCCATCTAAGCTTTTGTTCTTAAAAGTTTCTCCTCCCTTAACTTCCATGACATTTCTTCAATGACTCTTTCCATTCTTCTCTGAATGAACTTCTTCAATTTCATTTGTTTCTTTCTCTCTGTTCATTCCTTAGAGCTGACTTCTCCTAAATTCTGACTTTCAGTTCTCACATTATATAATCTCCCTAGGCATTCTTATCAGCTCTGGTGGTTTCAAATATAGCCTGTAAGTAGAAAATTCTCAA
The DNA here is from genome assembly GCA_031878705.1 of Tapirus indicus. Lineage (NCBI taxonomy): Eukaryota > Metazoa > Chordata > Mammalia > Perissodactyla > Tapiridae > Tapirus > Tapirus indicus. Next base: position 43,658,919 of record CM062930.1, on the reverse strand, counting down.
GTCAGTGTTATGGGCTCCAGAGCACCTTTTTTTCCTGATGGTATACTGGAAGATTCCATTGGAAGATTCCACATAGAAATCCCACATTACCTCATCCTTCACATGCTTGAAAGTAAAATCGTTTCTTTCCCATAAATCTGCTTGTCCTCTTTATTCCTTATTTTTGCCAATGGAACCATCATCCTCTTAGCCCACTCTCCAATCTTCCCCATCTTACCATGGCATCCTTACCCACCCAGCTGCTGGAGCCGAAAGTTAAGGCAGCATTCTTTCTTTTCTTTCCTCAGTTTAGTTAATTGGTAAGTAGTACCTTGAGAAAATAATCTAAGTAGTTCCATTTCTGTCCACTTTCACAACTACTGCCTGTTGGAACTCCAGCTTCACGACTACCAACGGTGGAACTCCACCTTCACAACTACCACCTATCAAACTTAAAGTCTAGCACTTAGAACCAAATGAGACATAAGATATAGGAGATAATCAAATGGAGATAAAAATATCTTTATTACTGCTAAATCAGATTGAAAATCTTGGCTTAGACATGGAGAAAAATTAGTGTCTCTACCATTTCCCCCAAGTTTAGACTTCGGCACAAACAATTTGAATTTGTCTCTTTCTCACATCTTTCTCCCACATCCAAGGAGGGAATAGAGAAAGAGACCTCAAGTACGCGCACATGGCTTTTCATAACATTATCTCGACTCCTTCTCCACGAGGGCAGAAGCCAGTGTTTCTTATTCAGGATGGCATTTCTAGCATTGTAAACAATGCCTGTCTATATGGATATCTGATAAATATATGTGGAATGAATAGAAAAGAATGTATAAAATCTTCTACATTTCTTTCCTGGGACCTAATTTTTTGCTACTCTTGATGCTCTCATTACATTTCTTTTGTATCACTATTAAAATATTTTTCTTTCTGTATAACCATAATTTCCTTTTTACATTTCTGTCTCCCTGACTGTTGTGGATTGAATGTTTGTGTCTCCCCAGATACATATGTTGAAGTCCTGACTCCCAATGTGTTTGTATTAGGAGGTGCAGACTTTAAGAGGCAATTAGGTTTAGATGGAGTCATGAGGGTGGGGCCCTCAGGAGGGGAGTAGTGCCCTTATAAGAAGAGACCAGTGAGCTCGCTCCCTCTCTTTCTCTGCCATATGAGGATAAGCAAGAAGGCAGCCATCTGCAAACCAGGCAGAGGGCTCTCACCAGATGCCAAATCTGCCGGCACCTTGATCTTGAACTTCCCAGTCTCCAGAACTGTGAGAAATAAATGTTTGTTGATTAAGCCACCTTGTCTGTTGCGTTTTGGTATAGTAGCCTGACTAGACTAAGACACTAACTAAACTGTAAGCCGTGTGGGGGCAGGATCAATGTCATTCATCTTGCTCTGCTGGAAGCCTAGCTCAGGTCCTGTCATACATTCATTCTTTCACTTATCTCTTCATTCAAAAAGCATTTATTAAGTGTCTGCTATGTTACAGGCACTACCTTGGGCACTGGAATACAAAAATAGCTAGGGCATAATCTCTGCTTTTGGCAAGCTTATAGAATAATAGAGGAATTAGTCTGTAAATAAATAAGTGCAATAAAGTGTTCTGTTATGAGAGAAGATTGTGTATGGCACTGCAAAATAAGGAATGGGTTGAATTTGTGTTTGTTGAGTAAAAAAATGAATAAATAGAATTGCTAAATATTTTGCTTCATTATTAGCTTGTTTTCATAACAAAAATATGTATCTTATCTTAATTTTCTTTTGACAATATATTGAGTAACTGCATGTAAGTCTATAGATTTACTAATTCTAACTTCTGCCCAGGTTAAGCACTACAGTTCAGATATCTAACCCTTTTACTTTAACTCTTCACAATGAAATAAAAAATAATAGCATTTTATGTCTTATTCTCTGTCCCATGTGGTTATACTATCTTCTCCATAGCCCTTATTTTACTTGAAAAAAGAAACCATATCTTGGCCAAAAAAGTCCTAAAATGACAAGTGGGTTTAAGATATTTTAGTTAATATCATCCATAGAATTATTTAAGATTCAAAATGTCTTTGAACTAGAAACCTGTTAGTGTTCTTCCAAATCTGAGATTCTATGACTCCAGGATACACAAAGAAACTTTTAAATGAGCTTGATAATAGTAGGAATTAGTGCATAGATTTTTTCAGTATTTTTCTATTTTTTTGTTTTTACGGTTATTTTGCCCCCTTGATATTGGCCTCTTTCCTGTTGACATAAAGGCTGTCTGTTCAACATGATCCTATCAAAAGTGTACACATTATGTTTCCCATTATGACCTCCCAGCTGTAGAAGCATGTGGATCCCCTGAATGGCGAATGTTGCTGCCAGAGCACTGTAAATGCTCTTTGAACCAGGCTGTGGTCACCTCCTTTGGGCTATCTCTCAAGAAGGTTAACAGCATTTGTTCTAACCTGGATCCATAGGAGTGTTATTTTCACTGGTGATTGCACAGACATTTTTGAGCCTGCTTTTGAATGAGAGAGTATGAGAGAGGGTCGGAGGGCTGTTTGACATTATAGGGGATGAGACTAAAACTCTATTGGGCATCATTGCTGCTTGGAGTAATGGTTCCTGATCATCAGAAGCCAGTGGGACACTGCAATCTTTGTGTTTATCATGCAGGCTAAGAGCCTGGCACTTGTTAACTCTTTGGTTCCAGGCTGAGCAATCCCAGAATTGTTCCTCTCCATCCCCTGTGACACAGAGCTACAAAACTCTCCAGATTTGGGATTTTTTTTTATTAGATCACCTAAGTTAGCATGAGGGTTGGTTATGAACCACTGGGACCATCAGTCATCTCACTTTTTTTTACCATGTCTAACAATCATTTTATATTTGCTTCCAGTATCTGGCTTTATAAATCTTAATTAAAGTCTTTCTCAGACAGTGAATTTAAGCTGTTACCCATGATAGCTTCATTGAAATGTCCATGTCCATGGAAACCTTATCAAAATGCAGCATCTATTACCTTTGCAGCTCATGTTGCATTTATCTTTACAAGCATCATTAATGCTGGGAGGGTGAATATATGTTGGCAGCCTAACGTTCCCTGACAGGTTGTGTTAAGCAGCAAAGGCTGGCTTTTCTCTCTTCATGGCCTTAGTTGAAACTTATGGAATTCTGGGACTGTGGTTTGCTGGCTATAGGATGTCTAGAATAGATCAAACAAAAGTCAACCTTTGATTCTCATTCTAAGTCATGAAGGGGTAAAATACTCATGATATTTTTATCAGATCATTCATGTTTTAAGAAGCAGCCTAGAGGGGGCCGCCCGGTGGCGCAGCGGTTTAGTCCGCGCTTGGCAGCCCGGGGTTCGCGAGTTCGGATCCCAGGCGCCCGCGGACGCGCACTGCCTGTTAGCCATGCCGTGGCGGCATCCCATATAAAGTGGAGGAAGATGGGCACGGATGTTAGCTCAGGGCCAGTCTTCCTCAGCAAAAAGGGGAAGATTGGCAACAGATGTTAGCTCAGGGCTGGTCTTCCCCACAAAAAAAAAAAAAAAAAAAAAAAGAAGCAGCCTAGAATAATAAGTTCAATTTGTTGGCATGATTCAACTGAGTATTTGCAAATTTAAGAAAAAACACATACCTAAATGCATGAACAAAAGGAATGAGTGTTGATTCTAAATTGCTTTTCTGGTATTTCCTCGTAGAATTGGATGTAACTTAAATAAAATATGTCTGCCTTAGCTTTATTGAATGGTGTTTTCAGCATTTGCTTTCAATAACCGGATTGACTAGGAAACAAACTAGAGAAGGTGAGAATTTCAGATGAAGATCTAAAATGATGACTAAGTGAGTGATTTAAAAGTAGAGAGCTGAAAATTATGTAAAATAGACCTGCAGAATACTGCAGCATCAAATATTATCACTGCAGTGACACCAATCAAAAACATTGTCGAGTTCTTTAATCATGGGGAATAAAAGAATCAAATAGGATACTCAGATGTAAATCAGTAACATGTTCCAGCACTAAACAATTTATATACTATTAAGGTTTCACACTTGCAGCCAGGCAGGTCATAATAAGGGTTAAAACACTTACCAGTTGTGATACTCTGTCTTGATAACCTTATTAATCCTTCAGAGGCACTAGAGGAAATAGCTAACAACTGAGAACAAGTTATAACTAATATGGAGGTATGTCATCCAGTTGTAATCCCTTCTCAATTATTCAAGGAGCATTTTCAACTAAAACCTTTCAGGTCCTCTTGTGTATCATTCATCTGTAAGAGTGTTGGCAGTATTTCTGCTGATTCCACGGGGGCAACTGATCGATATCAATTTCTCCTCTCGTTTTCTGTCCAACAGTACTCAGAAGTCCTTCCAGGGCAGGACTTTCTTGTTCACTTGCTTCACCTACATCCCGAATACCTGGCACAAGGCTCTACATAGAGGGATTTGTGAATGCAATTGATGATGATGGAGGAAATATTTCTGAGGACACATTTTGTGAATGAGGGAATGAGGAGGAAGACATTTTCTTTTTCATTCTTTGGAAAGCCTATGATCCTAAGGCTTAAATATGCATTACCTAGCCTAACATGCCTTTCTCTTAGCAATGTTTTTAACAGAAAGCAAGCCACCATATTTTTCTGTAGTCATATTGTTTATGCATGTAGAAAAGACTAAAATTGTATAGTTTCTCTTAAATTTCAGAGAAATGACTACATTTTAATAGAAATTTTACCGTTTTCAAAATATTTTTTGGAGGAATCTTTACATAATGCTAGCAGAGGTGTTTATACAGAGGCTGTAAACACATACAATGTATTATACCATCTTTAGTGGAGCTACTTGAGGTTTATTTGAAGAATAATTACTACGTAAAAACCACTGTTGCCTCATTCATTCTTTTATTCATTCAACAAGCATTTATAACACTGGGTATAGCAGTGAATAAAATATTCCTTGCCCTCATGGAGCTAATATTGCTAGTGGAGAGGAAACATAATAACCAAAATAAATAAAACATATAGAACATAAATTATGGTAACTTCTGTGGAAAGATGTAAAGCAAGTAAGGGTGTAGGGAGCTTCAGGTAGAGGTGCTGTAATTCTAAATAGGGTGGTCAAATCGGGCTTTATTGAGAAGGTGACAATAGACTGAAGACCTGAAGGAGGTGAGGAGGCTCACCATTTAGCTCTCTGAGGGATGAGCATCCTGGACAGTAGAACAGAAAGTGCTCAGAGGTAAGAGTTTGAGAGGCCAGTGTGGCTGGAGCTCAGCGGGAATGGAGAGAGTAGATGAAGGTAAAGAGGGTGATTGTGTAACACCGCACTGTCCAGTCCGAGGACTTTTTCTTTTATTCCAAGCAAGGTAGGAAGACACTGGAAGGTTTTAACATAGGCTGTATAGACTGAAAATACAGTAAGTTTTAAGAATTTAGAATAACTAAATACAGTAGCTTGTCAAAGAACTCAATGGGGTTGTTAAAGAAGGGAGGGATGTTTAGAATCATATTCCTAATTCTTTGGAATGGAATTCTTTGAAATGATGCTTTATTATAAACTTCCCCTGGTATTACTATCAGAAATAGATTATAAAGAATCTCTTATATTTTATGCAAAACTTAGATGTAATAAAATTTTCAAGGATCGCCATATTCAGATAATCTTGTAATATCATTGTTTCTTTAACAGGCATGATGAGGATTAAAATATGGAGGCTCCTAAATGGAGTCAGGCAGACCATATCCATAAAGCAGGTGACCTCACAGCCTCAAGTGGAAGCACATTTTCTTTCTAAATGGCTGCATAGATATTGGCACCAACAGCCCCTTTTAGAAAGCATTGCTAATGCTTTGATAAGATGAATGGAAAAGTGTGGGCAAGTCACACCAGAATTTTTCCCTTTTGGAGGAATTAACTTTGGAATCATAGAAACCTCTATTCTCATATAGGAATCTTTATTCTTCTATTCACTAAGTCTGTGACAGTGAATGAGTGCCTTAACTTCCTTGAACTTCAGTTTTCTCCTCTCTCAAATAGAAATAATAATTTATCTCATTTTGTTGTGAAGATTCAGTAAAAGAATGTAAATGGAAGCTCTCAACCCAGTGCTGGCACTGTTAAGCATACAGTAGATTTCAGTTTATTTCCTCTGCTCATTCTGACCGCCTTCAAAGAAATTTTTTTATTCTTGTGTTGGGGGCATCATTATCCCTTTTTGTTCTTCCAGCTTTATTAAGATATAATTGACGTATAACATTGTGTAAGTGTAAGATGTACAATGTAGTGATTTTATAGATGTATACATTGCAAAATGATTACCACAATAAGGTTATCTAACACATCTATCACCTCACATAGTTACAACTTTTTTGTGTGTGGTAAGAACTTTTAGAATTTACTCTTTTAGCAACTTTCACACATACAATATAGTGTTAACTATAGTCACCATGCTGTATGTTACATCCCCGGAACATATTCATCCATCTTATAACAGGAAATTTGTACCCTTTAACCGTCTTCACCCATTTGGCCAACCCCCCACTCCCCCTGCCCTTGGCAACCACCAATCTGTTCTCTGTTTCTGTGAGTTTAGTTTTTTAATATTTCACATACAAGTGAGATCATACAGTATTTGTTTTTCTCTGTCTGACATATTTCACTTAGCATGATACCCTCAAGGTCCATCCGTATTGTTGTAAATGGCAGACTTCCTTTTTGTTTTTCAGTTCATAAATATTTTTTTTATTTTGTTTATTGTGGTAACATTGGTTTATAACATTGTATAAATTTCAGATGAACATCATTATTCTTCTATTTCTGGATATATTACATCATGTTCACCACCCAAATACTAATTATAATCCATTTCCACCCACATGTGTCTAATCATCCCTTGCACCCTCCTTCCTACCCACTTCCCCTCTGGTAACCACCAATCTAATCTCTGTCTATATATGTTTGTTTGTTGTTGTTTTTATCTTCTCATTATGAGTGAGATCATATAGTTTTTGACCTTCTCCCTCTGACTTATTTTGCTTAGCATAATACCCTCAATGTCCATTCATGTTGTCACAAATGGCTGGATTTCATCACTTCTTATGGCTGAGTAGTATTCCATTGTGTATATATACCACATCTTTATCCATTCATCCCTTGATGGACACTTAGGTTGCTTCCAAGTCTTGGCTACTGTGAACAATGTTGCAATGAACACAGGGGTGCATGTATATTTATGTATTCGTGTTTTTATGTTCTTTGGATAAATACCCAGCAGTGGAATAGCTGGATCGTATAGTAGTTCTATTCTTAATTTTTTGAGGAATCTCCATACTGTTTTCCGTAGTGGCTGTACCAGTTTGCACTCCCACTAGAAGTATATCAGAGTTCCCTTCTCTCCACATCCTCTCCAACACTTGTTTCCTGTCTTGTTAATTATAGCCATTCTGGCAGGTGTGAGGTGATTATCTCATTGTAGTTTTGATTTGCATTTCCCTGATAGTTAATGATGTTGAACATCTTTTCATGTGCCTATTGGCCATCTGTATATCTTCTTTGGAGAAGTGTCTGTTCAGATCTTTTGCCCATTTTTTAATTGGGTTGTTAGTTTTTTTGTTGTTGAGATGTATGAGTTCTTTATATATTTTGGAGATTAACCACTTATCAGATGTATAGTTTGCAAATATCTTCTCCCAATTGTTAGGTTGTCTTTTCATTTTGTTGAGGGTTTCCTTTGCTGTGCAGAAGATTTTTAGTTTGATGTAGTCCCATTTGTTTAGTTTTTCTATTGTTTCCCTTTCCCAGTCAGACACAGTACTTGAAAATATGTTGCTAAAACTGATGTCAAAGAGCGTACTGCCTATGTTTTCTTCTAGAAATTTCATGGTTTCAGGTTTTACATTCAAGTCTTCAATCCATTTTGAGTTAATTTTTGTGTATGGTGTAAGATAGTGATCTACTTTCATCTTTTTGCATGTGGCTGTCCAGTTTTCCCAACACCATTTGTTGAAGAGACTTTCCTTTCTCCATTGTATGTTCTTGGCTCCCTTGTCAAAAATTAGCTATTAATAGATGTGTGGGTTTATTTCTAGGTTCTTGATTCTATTCCATTGATCTGTGTGTCTGTTTTTGTTCTAGTACCATGCTGTTTTGGTTACTATAGCTTTGTAGTACATTTTGAAATCAGGGAGTGTGAGTCCTCCAGCTTTGTTCTTTTTTCTCAGTATTCTTTTAGCTATTTGGGGTCTTTTGTTGTTCCATATAAATTTTAGGATTCTTTGTTCTATTTCTGTGAAAAATGTTGGAACTTGGGGATTGCATTGAATTTATAGATTGCTTCAGGAACTATAGACATTTTAACTATGTTAATTCTTCCAATCCAAGAGCACAGAATATCTTTCCATTTCTTTGTGTCTTTAATTTCTTTCAACAATGTTTTACAGTTTTCTTTCACAGATCTTTCACCTCTTTGGTTAAGTTTATTCCTAGGTATTTTATTCTTTTTGTTGCAATTGTAAATGGGATTGAATTCTTAATTTCTCTTTCTGCTACTTCATTTTTAGTGTATAGAAACACAACTGATTTTTGTATGTTGATTTTGTATCCTGCAACTTCACCATATTCATTTATTATTTCTAGAAGTTTTTTGGTGGATTCTTTAGGGTTTTCTATATATATAACATCATGTCATCTGCAAATAGTGACAGTTTCACTTTTTCCTTTCCAGTTTAGATCCCTTTTATTTCTTTTTCTTGTCTGATTCCTCTGAGCAGGACTTCCAATACTACGTTAAATAGGAGTGGTGAAAGTGGGCATCCTTGTCTGGTTCCTGTGCTTAGAGGGATAGCTTTCAGTTTCTCACCGTTGTGGATGATATTAGCTGTGGGTTTGTCATATGTGGCCTTTATTATGTTGAGGTACTTTCCTTCTATACCCATTTTATTCAGAGTTTTTATGATAAATGGATGCTGCATCTTGTTAAATGCTTTCCCACATCTATTGAGATGATCATGTGATTTTTATTCTTCATTTTATTAATGTGGTGTATCACATTGATTTGCAGATGTTGAACCATCCCTGCATCCCTGGAATGAATCCCACTTGATCATGGTATATGATCTTTTTAATGTATTCTTGTATTCGATTTGCTAGTATTTTGTGGAGGATTTTTGTATCAATATTCATCAGTGATATTGGCTTATAATTTTCTTTTTTTGTGTTGCCCTTGTCTGGTTTTGGTATCAGGGTAATGTTGGCTTTATAGAATGAGTTAGGAAACTTCCCCTCCTCTTCAACTTTTTGGAAAAGTTTGAGAAGGATAGGTATTAAGTCTTCTTTGAATGTTTGGTAGAATTCACCAGGGAAGCCATCTGGTCCTGGACTTTTATATTTGGGAGGTTTTTTATTACTTTATCAATCTCCTTCCTGGTGATTGGTCTATTCTAATTCTCTATTTCTTCTTGATGCAGTTTTGGAACATTGTATGAATCTAAGAATTTACCCATTTCTTCTAGATTGTCCAATTTTTTGGCATATACCTTTTCATAGTATTCTCTTATAATCTTTTGTATTTCTGAGGTGTAGATTGTAATTTCTCCTCTTTTATTTCTGATTTTACTTATTTGAGCCTTCTCTCTTTTTTTCTTGGTGAGGCAAGACTTCCTTTTTTTATGAATGAATATATATATATATATACACACAATAATATTTCATTGTATATATATACATACACATGTGTGTATATATATGTATATACACCCCACATTTCCTTTATCCATTCATCTGTCAATGAACACTTAGGTTGTTTCCATGTTTTGGCTATTGTAAATAATGCTGAGATGAACATAGGAGTGCAGACGTCACTCCCAGATAGTGATTTCATTTCTGTTCGATATATACCCAGAAGTGGGATTGCTAGATCATATGATAGTTCTATTTTTAACTTTTTGAAGACCCTCCACAATGTTTTCCATAATGGCTGTACCAATTTACATTCCCATCAACAGTGCACAAGGATTCCCTTTTCTCCACATTCTTACCAACACTTATCTCTTGTCTTTTTGATAATAACATTCTAACAGGTGTGAGGTGATATCTCATTGTGGTTTTGATTTGCATTTCCCTGATGATTGGTGATCTTGAGCACCTTTTCATATACTTGTTAGCTATTTGAGTATCTTCTGTGGAAAAATGTCTATTCAGATCCTTTGCTAATTTTTTAATTGGATTATTTTTTTGCTATTGAGTTGTATGAATTCCTTACGTATTTTGTATATTAACACCTTATCAGATATATGATTTGCAAATATTTTCTCCCATTCTGTTCATCCTGACCACCTTGATTCTTGCCCTTTCATATCCTGTTTAGACATCATGGCATTTATGTCTGAAAGGAACCATAGGAGTCTTCTCTTCCACCAATCCATCTGAAGGTTAGCTGCCAACTAAGTACAAACTGTAATTTTGTTGGTTTTGAACAACACCAGAGATTGAGAACTTTACTTTCATGATATTATCCATCTCACTTTTGGAAAATTGAGACAGTCCACTGTAGCATTAACTTTGCATTTATTATGCCAAAGTCCATCTTCTGGGGCCAGTCAGGAAAAAAATCTATTGTCTCTTAGATATGATGGCCTTAGAAATTTTGAAGGCATCTAAGATATTTGCAGAATTTTCTCTTCCAGCAAACATCTTTTGTTCCTAATCTTTGTACAACATGGCTTTGATTCTCCTCATCTTCTTGGTGACTCTCCTTTGAATGTACTCCAGTTTACCTCTCTTCTTGAAGCGTGTGGCTCAGATGTGGTTTGATATAGAGGCATAATAGAAGGGAATTATTATTTCCCTTGATCTGGACAAAATATTCTATTAATGCAGCCAAGAATTGCATTAGTTCTTTTGGCACCCACTACTCAGTGTTGATTTATATCAAGCTCCCTGTCAATTAATCCTACTGGTACTTTTTTATTTATACTCTTGCTAAGCTATGCCTCTGACATCCATATAAGTTTAGTTCCTGTTTGTAATAAAGGAAAGGATTTTACATTTTTTTCTAATTAAATTTCATCTTGTAAGTTCATTGTTCCACCTTTTGGGATATTTTTGGATCCTGATTCTATCATTTTTCAGGAATTAATAGCTTTAGAACTGAGCTCAAATAGGCTAGTAATATTCTTTTGGGGACCATTCTTTCAAAGACTGCCTCCTGAAAATATCAAGGAACTTTAAGAGAGAGTTCATCATAGATGTTGAAAGATCAGATCTGGGTAGCAACCAGACCTGATTTCAAGGCCTAGCTCTGCCACTTTCTAGCTGAATTCCTTCACTTAGTTAACAGATTGAATTACGTGAAACACCATCCTAGACACTTAGGACACATCAGTAAATGAAACAGCAAAAATACCTGTCCTTCAGAAGCTCATAGTCTAGCAGAAGAAGAAACCTTGGAAAAGTAATATATACTCTCCAAACCTGTTTTCTCAACTGAAAAATGGGGATAAACGTACTACTTTTTAAAATGGTATATTCATCAGGGTTCTCCAGAGAAACAGAACCAATAGGATGTATATATACACTTTAGAATATATATATTTGTATGATTTATTATAAAGAATTGGATCATGCAATTTTGGAGACTACAAGTCCCAAGATCTGCAGTCAGCAAGCTGGAGACCCAAGACAACTGGTATTATAGTTCCAGTCTGAAGGCTGACAGGCTCAAAATCAAGGAAAAGCTGAACTGAACCCAGTTCAAATCCAAAATCAAGAAAGAGCCAGTGTCCTAATTGGAAAGTAGTAAGGCAGAAGGAATTCTCTCTTACTCGGGGAAGAGTCAGTCTTTTTGTTCTGTTTAGGCTTTTAACTAATTAGGTGGGGCCCACCCACATTAGGGAGAGCAATCTGCTTTACTCAGTCTGTCAATTTAAATGTTAATATCATCCAAACACTCCTTCACAGAAACATCTAGAATAATGTTTGACTAAATATCTGGGCACGCTATGATCCAGTCAAGTTAACATATAAGATTAACCTCACAAATGGTGAAGAAGATTATGGGAGTTATTATACATAAAGGTTTTTTTTTTATGGTAACATTGGTTTATAACATTGTATAAATTTCAGGTGTACATCATTATACTTCTATTTCTGCATATATTACATCATGTTCACCATCCAAATACTAATTGCAATCCATCTCCACCCACATGTGCCTAATCATCCCTTTAGCCCTCCTCCCTCATCCCTTCCCCTGTGGTAACCACCAATCAAATCTCTGTCTCTGTGTGTTTGTTTGTTGTTATCTTCTACTTATGAGTGCGATCATATGGTTTTTGACCTTCTCCCTCTGACTTATTTTGTTTAGCATAATACCCTCAGTGTCCATCCATGTTGTTACAAATGGCTGGATTTCATCATTTCTTATGACTTAGTAGTATTCCGTTGTGTATATATACCACATCTTCTTTATCCATTCGTCCCTTGATGGGCACTTATGTTGCCTCCAAGTCTTGGCTACTGTGAACAATGCTGCAGTGAACACAGGGGTGCAAGTATCTTTATGTATTGGTGTTTTCATGTTCTTCGGATAAATACCCAGCAGTAGAATAGTTGGATTGTGTTATACATAAAGGGTTTAGCATAGTGAGCTCTCAAGAAATGATAGGTATTTGCATGAGGTAGTTTCTCAAACTACCTCTTCAGGGTTAAGAATGGAATTATAGGTCCCTGATGCTGACACAGTAGTTTTGGCACTCTACTTGAGTGAGACTCCCATTTGCTGTTTAGTCTTGGGAAGCAATCAAGTTCATGTAGTGTATGGCTGGCTAATAATTATTTCTCTGCTAATGCCTATTTCAAGGCTCTGTGAAAACTTACTCTCTGCCTCACATGTATGAGGCAAGGGAATCAACTACAGACACCTTCCTGCCATGTGGACAAGCCTATAGTGATGAAATAGTTATGAAGGTGTCTGGTTCTCGTAATATTTTTTGGCAGTGCTTCCTTTTTAAAGAAAATATTATAAGATTTGGAAAGGTTTAAGAAAAACTGAGAGGTAGATTTTTTTTTTTACCTTTCCTCTGAACTCACTGTGGGAGTAGTTCACTTTACCTAGAGTTCACTCAATAATTAACTATCATTTCAGAGTAAGACTGACTCATAATACTGCCAAATAATTCATACATGTAAAAATGGCAGTTGTCTCATTTGCTTGTTATGCCAGCACTTATCAACCTCAGCAACAGCTTTCAGCTCTGTTAAATGTTGTTTAAATGTGAGGGATCTAAAATGAAATTGAAGCACCTTGCATTTGATGATAAATCAAATACGAATTTAATACTCGACTCAAAGACAGCATAGTTAGTAACACTTAAAAGTAAAAATGACAGATTTTATGCTTTGACTGCAGTGAGGGTTTGATTAGGATTCTGATTAACTTTTAAAGTTTGAGATCTAATGATTTTTAAGAATTACATATGAGGAAAATATTTTGGAGTAAATTATATTGAGCTGTATTATTAAATAATGAAAATATTTCAAAAGAAAATTACCCTCTGGAGGGAAAACAAGCATGATCAAATCATAAACTTTATATATATATATTTTTTACTTTTTATTATGAAAAATTTCAACCATACTAAGGTAGAAACAAGAATGTTAACACCCATATTTCTATCACCTATATTAAAATATATTAATATTTTGCAATGTTTGCCTAATCTGCTTTTTTGAACTTCAATTTTAAACTTCTCTCTATATTTTTAATGCATCATTTTAATTAGGTATAAAAGAAATCATAACTTTTTCCCAGTGGATTGCTATAAGTGTGGACAGAAAATATTTTACCTTTTTTTTCCAAAAGGAGGTAAAATCTCACCAAAGTTGAGCAATATATGGAAATCGGCAGACTTTACTATCATTTTTTTAATGATTACTGAGGAGCTAGACTACTTCCATAGTTTCCTCTGGTTGTTTTCCCTAGTCACCTGCCCACAAACATACATTCTTCCCAAGTAGGTGAGTGTGATGAGTCAATAAACAGAAACAAGGTATATTGCTATTCTAGGAAAGCACTTGGCTAAGGTATTCCAGGACACTCCTGTGTACAGAGGGAAGTGAAGGCTAACTGATTGTGTAGTCTGGTGGATTAATGGCCTCTGATAGAGGACAACATGGCAGGCTTAGGGACCCTTGGATGAAGGATGAATCCTGGGTCTGATTGTCAGTTGTCATGTGCCTATGGGCAAATCACAGCTTCGCTAAGCTGTGATTAGAAGGGATATGGTATGAATGAATGCTTCTCATTCAAAGATAACTTTGGTAGCAGAGACTATGATGATTTGAAATATATGCCAGCAGATTGTCATATTAGCTAAAGACAAATCCCTTGCCGTATCCCTTCTAAGGTGTCTCCACATCTGTAATACAAATGTAATAATGTCTTCCTCACAGAATTATTATAAGGATTAGCTACACAGGTTAAAGATTTATTGTAAGTACTCAGTATGGCAGCTAGTTGATGCTGTTTTTTGAAACAGCATAGCAGGAAGAGCTTTCGTGAAGTTTGAAGACATAGGGAGTGGTGTGAAAATCGTTCCTGCCCGTTTACTTGCCATGTGCCCTTGGGCAAGTCCCTCGGTCTCACAGAACCCTTTAAATGTCCTTGGCTGGTAAAGGAGTCTGATACTACCTACTCCTACAGCATTGTTTTGGGGAGCTAGTATTATTGTTGTTGGCATAAAGTAGATTCCTAATAATTTATGGAAAGTTTGTTCCTAAGAGTGTTGTTTAATTGACTAGTTTCAAGCTCTCAAGTTACATCTGCTGTTTAATGATATGATGTTTAGTCTTCTTGATATTTTTGCCAGTATTGACAAAGACATAAAGGACAGGCATACCAAACTTGAAAGTAGCTAAATCTAGACTTGAAACTTTTCTGTAGTCTAGAACTATAGGTTAAAATCAACAAAATAAAATTTATAGAGGGAAAATTGATCAACATAGTTTTTGCTGAGTCTAATTTTCCTCTGAGCCAACCCTGTGACTGGCTAATAAAAAATAACTTATTCTATTTTAGGTTAATTAATTCAGGTGTGAAGCATAGATTAAGGAATAAAAAAGGTTGTACTGTATTCAAATTGGTAAGATCACATCTGGAATTTTATGGTTTTACCTAGATTCCACATTTTATGAAGGACATTAAAAAGCTAGTCAGGGTTTCTCAATTTTGGCACTATCGATATTTTGGATTAGATAATAATTTGTTGGGGGTGTGTGTGTGTCATACTGTAGATGTTTAGCAGCATTCCTGGCCTCTACTCACTAGATGCCATTAGAATCTCCTCCCCACTCCCAATCCAGCAAGAGAAGAAAAAATATATTCAGACATTGATTTCTGTGTAGACTATGTCATGTTCAACACCCA
Organism: Tapirus indicus; assembly: GCA_031878705.1. Classification (NCBI taxonomy): domain Eukaryota; kingdom Metazoa; phylum Chordata; class Mammalia; order Perissodactyla; family Tapiridae; genus Tapirus; species Tapirus indicus. The sequence goes on along the minus strand of CM062930.1, from coordinate 43,643,514 downwards.
AAGACTAATTACCATCCATCACCATACACATGTGCCCAGTCACCCCTTTCACCCTCCTCCCTAACCCCTTCACCTCTGGTAACCACCAATCTAATCTCTGTATCTATGTGTTTGTTTGTCGTTGTTATTTCTATCTTCTATTTAGGAGTGAGATCATACACTATTTGAGTTTCCCCATCTGACTTATTTCACTTAGCATAATACCCTCAAGGTCCATCCATGTGGTCACAAATGGCAACATTTGATCTTTTTTATGGCTGAGTAGTATTGCATTGTGTATATATACCACATCTTCTTTATCCATTCATCCCTTGATGGGCACCCAGGTTGTTTCCAAGTCTTGAGTATTGTGAATAAAGCTGTGATGAACATAGGGGTGCATATAACTTTACGCATTCTTTTTTTTCATGTTCTTTGGATAAATACCCAGAAGTGGAATAGCTGGATCATATGGTGGGTCTATTCTTAATTTTTTGCGGAATCTCCATACTGTTTTCTATAGTGGCTGCACCAATTTACATTCTCACCAGCAGTGTATGAGAGTTCCCTTTTCTCCACATCCTCTCCAACACTTGCTATTTCTTGTCTAACAAGGATTTTCATTTTCTGGTCAGTATGAGAAAAAATTCAAAAACACTTGCAGTTTCCCAAAACGTCTTCAAAAATAGCATAGGAACTCAGATTTATGAGATTCTTCTCAAATTATATTTGACATTGACTTTCGGTCTTCCTTAGCATCTTATCTTGAGGTCAGACCTCAAGACTAAAGTATCTTGATAAGTAGTGAAGGGGCTTTGCACGTGGAGAAAAGTTAGCTCTATCAAAGTGTTGGGACACATTTCCTGGAGCAAACACTAAGTGACGGAGATTATTTTACTCAGAGAAAAGTAGCCTGAGAGGAAGGACTTAATAATGTTCAAGTCTAGAAGGCCATATATTAATGAGTGCTATTTCCCATTCAATTAAGGAAAGGACAAGAGGGTTAAACTCAAGTAGGAGGGTTTGGGTAACAAATTATGAAGGGCATCTTGACTGTAAAGGCTGTGAGAAGCTAGAATACATTATGAGGGAAGATCAGTGTGACAAAGTTACTTTTCTTCAATATGACAATCTGTTGCCATATATTTCAAATCATCATAGTCTCTGCTACCAAAGTTATCTTTGAATGAGAAGCATTCATTCATGCCATATCCCTTCTACATAGAACTTTAAAAAGTTGGAAGATTAATTTGAAATCCATACTGTTTAATCAAGGATGAATAAAAATTCAATTCTAAAATATTTATTAATATAAGGATCATGGGGCTAATTATCTAGGGAAGTCAGAGGAGGCCTAAGGACATCTATGTGGATATTTATGGATTTATTTTTGGGATTTAGGTCTATGCCTTTACTCTCCATTTTTAAAGTACAGTTGCCAGATTTAGTAAATAAAAAACAGGATGTCCAGTTAAATATGAATTTCACTTAAGCAATGAATCTTTTTTAGTATAAATATGTCCCAAAGATTGTACATGTATACTAAAGAATTTTTTGTTGTTTATCTGAAATTTAAATTTAACTGGGCATCCCGTATTTTATCTGGCAACCTGACTTATAAGGGGAGCATAGATGGATTAATCCTGAAGCTATTGAGACTTAAGTTTTCAGGGTTCCTTACTTGCAGGAGCATTTTTTATCTAATGTTGTATTTGTAACTCTACAGTCTTTTCCTTAAGAGCCTTTTCCCCAATTATAGAAACCATAGGTTTCACAAAACCTGGGTCTGCCCCTGCAGGGGAGTAATATGACGAGACAGAGTAGACAAGGTGAAGGAGGAAGTAAATTTAGCAGACTCGAGAGAATTGTTGCTGCCCTCGTCACATGCAGAAATTATTTTCCAGGAGATAATTAAATAATCACTGGGCCTTGAGGCATCTTTGTAGTTGAAACTGCACTGTCATTATGTCGGCAAGAGAGAGAGGAACACATCTTACATTGTGTTGATATAGCCTCAGAGTGGGTAATCTAAGTGCTCTGAGAAATTTAGTAAAACTTCTTTTTCCATGGATGCAATCAGCAAATGAAGAATCAACAGTTCTTTTCCACTCACCAGACTAATTCAGCTCTTCAGATATTGTAGACTTTAATGCCTAAAGGAAATTCTAAAATAAAAATGAGAAAAGCAAAAGAGAATGGCCCCTACAGGAGCAGGTCTGGCTTGGTGCTAAGGTCCATCCGCGGGAAAGGCAAAGCTAAATTTTTGTCTCTTTTCTTTATGTAATGTGCTGCTTTCTATAATAAACTGCAGAAGAAATGACTGCACTCTGGTGCATTTAATAGAGACCATGAGGGTGATAATCCTCTTTTAATCACTCCAGATACTGCCTGGTTCTCAGATCCCACAGTTTTGGGACACTGAAGTGCTATTGACTGCGTTTTCAGGTCAGATCTTTTGTGGCTTCAGAAAGGGCACAAACTGTGTAAGACAAGTCTCCACTCAGTGTCTGATATACATTAAAGGGTCATATAAGGAAGTTCTGAACACTTTTTTCATTTCAGCATATATTGGTGTGTGTCTCCTGCACGCCAGACACTGTGCTAGGAATGGGATTGCTTTGAGTTTCCAGTATTCAACTGTGAATTAAGTATATGCTTTTAATGCACTTACTTAGGTTTTTAGACTATACAAGGGAACAACACGTATTTCGCAAAATAGAGCCTTTCCTACACTATGCATAATATGATACTGGATAATTTTCCCAATTTTTCACTCCTTTGCCCTGTGCCATTGTTATGCCTCTCACTAGTGTATGTGAAATATATACCACTGCCCCGTTGACTGGGCTTGACCATGTGACCTACTTTGGCCACTGGAAATGTCAGTGGGCATGATGTAGCAGAGGCTTCAGATGTGTTTTTTGGTTTGGCTCGTCTTCTGTACTCCTGTGAGTACATACACCATGAGAAGAACGTGCACCTGATAGCTTCTAGTCATAGAAGAGTGATGAAAACACACAAAGGAGAAAAATCAGTGCTTGTGGTTGTAAGCCACTGAGATCTGGGGTTGTTTTTTATGCAGCATTATGATGGCCATAGCTGATTAATATAGGCAGTAAGACAAATATATGAATAAATACAAAGTAAAGTAGATTGAGATGTGTTTTAAAGAGATACAGAATGCAACACGATTTTCAGTGGCACACCGAAATCAGACCTTTGGCTGTAGTATCAGCAGATGTTTGAGGGAAGCTAAGTATGTTTGAGCCAGGCCTTGAACAATTTCGACATTTTTATGCAAAATGTCATGGGTATTAACAAGTTGTCCAAGTAATCTGAATCTTGGTGGGTGGTACAGAATTGGCTCATCCATCAAAGACCTTTCTGTGCTGGAAAACTGAATATGGTGTTGACTTCCTAGGGAAGCTGTAAAGTATACCTGAGTGTGTTATGAGTGCCGTACTTGACTCGAATCTCTGAAGCCATCCGAGTCCCTGCAAAATCTTCCTTTTGTTCATGGATGGGGACTGGCAGGAGGCACCGAGTACCCCAACACTGTTTGCTCATATACTCCAGCAAACAGAACAGCAGCCAGCCAACAGAACAGCCAAAGGCTTCCGGGGCCCATTGTACTTTATGTGGAGAACCATACAGGTCTCTAGATTTAAAAATTACTTATTCCATGCTTCTGTCGTGTAGTTTCTTCTTCATTTATTTTCTGTCTTAATCTGCACAGGAACATTTTGACATCAGTCTTATCATCCCCATTTTACCAGTGATGGAATTGAAGGCCAGAGAGGTTAAACGACATGCTCAGGTTACGTATCAACTAAATGACTAGGCTAGGATTTGAGTTTTGTTTCTTTAAACCAAATCATTAGGTACCTGGTCTTTAATAGGAACCTGGTCTTATTCAAGGTCCTTATGGAACTTGCCTAGAACAGCTCCAAAGTATACAGGATGTTTTCAAGCACTTTTCTACATAAAAATAATAACTATAAAAGCTAGATTTGTTAGGTAAACCTAGATTTTACAGGGGAAGCTCCAGAAAGATGTGAATTAAGATTATCCTGAGCTAATCTATGCTCACTGGTTTTGCTTCTAGAATTTCTAACCCACCTAGGCCTCAACTCACCTATTAAATTATTGGAACTTGGCTTAACATTTGATTAGTTTGCAAATCATTTTTATAATTACAGAGTAAAGAAAATTATTCAGTGATTGACCTGATGAATCATTTTGTTCCTGGAGTCTTCAATCTGTTCCATTTATTTGCTTCCAGGTACAGTGCAAGAGTTTCATTCATTATATTCCATAAGGTTTCATTATTCTTCACCTCACAAATAATATCTCTCCCTCTGCAGGATGCTGTAAGCATTATCTGTTAAAGCATACCTGCTAGGGACCTTAAAATTGGAATTCAGAGCCTGGAAGCAGGGGGTCCTTTATAGATAGCCTATGACTTTGAAATTAGTTTTTTTCCTTATGATTCAACAGGGCTTGAATCTTGTGACCTTGATTTAATATTTATTGAGCTCCCACAAAGTGCTAAGCCTTCTGGATGCAGGGCAAATTCCATTTTTTGGATTAAGTTTTTACCTGATTTAATTTATCCTGTTTATATTTATTGAAGTACTAGCAATATTGTTACAGATGTACTCCCAGATCTATTTCACATGCAGCACGGTCAAGTAATGAGGAAAAAGAAAAACTCACACACACATGCACACAAACTGTGAATGTTCCATAGAAGCATTAATTCGCCGTTGATTCCATACAACCTATGGCTCACCTTTTTCCTTGCATGAGGGAAACTATAGAGACTGACAATGCTTTGGTTTCCAGTTTTATTCTACAAGGTTAATGATGATGATTGAGACTACACAGCCTTCCTATTATTATGCTAATCAAAAACTACTTCAGGTCTATTTTGAAAATGATCCTTCTTCTCTATTACAAATAATAATAATAATAGTAACGTCAATTTTCCCACTTAAATTTATCATCTTAATGTTGAATCATAACAACTTCTAATCTGAAGACAAATTATAAAAGGATTAATAAATAGCAATTATTGTCTTCTTTAAGTTCTTTCTCTTTAGAGATAAGTTATAACCATTTACCATTAGCAGCTCGTCTATGAAAGTATCTTGGGGGTCCCAAGCCTGCATTTAATGTCAGAGAAAACAACAGGCAATATTCAGTCAATAGAACTGAACATCTCCAGTTCAACAATGTGGAACTGAAGATCATTAACAGAGTGAAAAATTGCAAAATAAAGTTTCTAAAGATATTTGGAACACTGAGTATTCTGCATAATAATCCATAACAGGACTAGTGGTCAGTGTTCCATAGAATATCTGCTTTGAAATTAATTGGTGGTACTTTATTTTTAGAACCTGAGTCTTTGTTCACTGTGGTTTGGGACAGGCCAGATGTTAGTCTAATTTCTAGTTTTTGTCATTATAGCTGTAGATGCAATAAAAAGATAACTCCTTACCCTGAAAAAAATGAACTCATTAAAATGGCCCTATGTACATTATAAAACATAGGGAATACAGAAATATTAACAGGATAAAGATAAAAGTTAAAGTTCCAGTAAATTTTCTCTAGCAGTAGGATTCTTCCCAGCATCTCAGTGCATCATCTTGAAAATCCCTGAGGTAAATGGAACCTATTTTAGAGGCTGCTCCTGTAGATCCACTAGCTCAACTTTGTGGCATTTTAGATGATCTGGAGAGATCCTAGAACTTGTATTTGTTATTACTATACAGCTAAGCTCAGGTCTGTAAGTATTCTTTTTTGTTTCTAGAAGATGGCTGTTACAGAAACTTAAATATAAATACTTAAATGTAAAAAAAAAATTAATATATGCCTCTGTCTCCCTCTTGGTGACTGGAGAAGGAGAGGAAGCCAGTTTGCAGAAAGAAAAAGAGAGGGGAAAATTCAGCAGACAAGAAAATATAACAGAGTCAAGAGATGGGGAACCAGCCTCAGTCCTTGGTTCTAGTTGTTTCTGAGGTCCAAACATTCTATTCTTAGATTGTATAATAAAATCCTGTGTCTTTTACACCAAATTTCCACTTTTGAGTTTTAGCTAGTTTGAATGGGCTTCTACTACTTCTAACCAAAGAGCATGGGGGAGGACAGTGAACAGTTTCCATGATTTAGGTCACTTTGGAGATTGGAGCAGGTCACTCACTCTGGGCCCTGACCTTGTGAAGAGGGGAGATTTAACAAGGGCAGAAGTGCCCCTGCTCTGGAAAGCCCACAGTCAGTCATTTTAGTTCTTCGGTTCTGTAAGTAAAGAAAAGAACTGGTTACACTTCACACATATAAGATTTTTTGAATTCCTGCTTCTACAAGAGGAGATTCCATTTAATAAAAGGTTTTCTGGAAGCAGAATCATCTGAACATAATTTTCATTGGCATAAAATCTCTGTCTATTGAAAAACTTGAAGAGGTTTTTGCTTTCCAAAGCACCAGTGGCCCTGAAAGTGGCCTTGCTTAGTAAAATACCCAGCTTACTTGCTTTTCCATCTGGCAGTGGCTGCTTTGGGGACAGGATTCAACAAGCCTAGTGATGAGGCTCAGGCAGTTTTTTCTTAGTCCTCATTTATTTGATTAGATCTGAAACGTAGAATAAAAAGTTTATATAATCGATATTTTAAGTTGATTCTTAACCTTTTTTCATTTTCAGCCCAAAGGTTTTCTTAAATCTTCTCTTTCAAGAGAATAGATAAGTAGAGATGGCAGTGGTCACAGTGGTCAGGCTTCTCCGGTTCCCACTCTGCCCAGCACTGCAGGTGGCTGGTCCGTGCTGGGCATTCTGGCCAAAGGCAGCTTCTAGGGCTTTCCTGAGCCCCACCTGCTTCCTCTGCACTGAGATCAAACGAAGCGTCATGACACCTTCACTCCCTAGCAGACTTGGGGCAGAGGTCACTTGACATCTTGTCTCAATGCCCCTTTCCCCCCACATTTCCCCAGCATTAGCAGAGGTACTTTAACCTTTCAGAGGAATGAGATCAGCTGTTGAATAATTTCACTAGAGAATGAGAGGAAAAAGTAAAATCAGAGCAAAACCAAAAGGTTTTCAAAAGAGAGAAAAAATAATTTCCCTGGCTAAGCCATTTTCAGCACATTCCAGAAAGAGAGCTTAAATGTTCTTACTTACATGCTTTACAGGAATTGAAGGAGGAGGTAAAGGGCATTTCTTGCTATTTTATGATGGAGACTGAGCTCACCTCTTGATTCAGGGTCTTCTTCTAAATTACTTGCAGCAGGTAATTACCCTTCAGAAAAATGGTCACAGTTGTAGTTCTGAAAATCAGAAGCAAACAAAGGCTATCATAACGAATATTGAAAATTCACAAAAACAACAGAGAGGAGATATTGGCAACACTCCAGCTAGAGCAGAATTAGCAGGACTGAGTTGATGCAAGTGAAAATGGAGCTATGAGCTAGTGGGGCTGCCATTTTCTGATCCAGGGAAGGTAGTGCAGCCAGCCATGAACCAAAAGTCATTCAAGGCATTGGTGAACTTCTCTGGAGAGGGACTACCCCATGAGGAGCTCATTATTAATTTTCTTAAAATTATTCAGAGAAGATTCCTGATTCTAGTGCAGTTTTCAATAGGAAGATTCCCCCCTCCCTTTCCTGCCGATTATATAAAAATCATTAAGATGCCTTGATTGTAGGACAAGGCACTCCATTATTTTATGCACTAATAAGAAAGAGTGATGCATGCTAATTATGCATTGACACAATGTTTTATTTTCAAAATTAGAATTTTGTTGTTTACTCATTGAAAGAGTTCTTTTAGACTTATTTGGTCATAGACTTTAAAAAAGATATCACTCTTGTGCATACCTAAAACCAAAAATGTTTATAAATAAAGAAAATTGGTAAGTATTCCTAAAACTTTACATTTAGAGGCCAACTCTTTTGTATCACTTTTCAACTCAGCAATGTCCTTCGTATTTTTGCACATGGTATTATAACCTATGCTATTTAAGAGCATTGTAGCATTTCTCAAAAGCACTTTGAAGTTTTCTTCTCAGTTGCTAACTTATAGCTTTTGAGGCTGATGTTTTTCTATTTGACTAATTTATAGTTTTTATCTTCACTGAATCATGCATCGCTAGATGTTAAACAGCTTCTGTTCAAAATCAGCATTAAATTTCTGACAAACTGATGTTTTTTGTCTTAATGATAGTTTTACATGATTGATAGATATATCAGTCATACCAGTTCCTGGTTGTTTTGAAATGTCTTTCATTAATTTTGAGGAATTTTATATTTCCTTGCCTTCAGTTGTATTGCTCGGCACACAGTATCAACAGTACATGGTTCATTTGAATGTATGACAGTATATTCCACTGTGACCAAGTTTGCATACACACACATAGACAGTGGCAATTTGTAGTGACTTCCGCCTGGTCCACACAATTATAAACTCCATTGGTTTCAGAAATGTTAAAATGTGAAAGACTGCATCTTTCAATCAATACAGCATGTATCTGCTGCTTCTGTTCTGGCTCCCTTTGCATAGACAAAGTGCCACATAAAACAACATATTTATTGCTTTATAATGACATTATTGCTTATTTACCAACCATGTATTAGCTAATTTGTGTTAAAGAAACATAGCAAAGCAGAATGTGCTAACTTTCCCAGCTTTCCTTACAGCCAGGGAGTGGCCACATGGCAGTTCTGTCCAATGAGATGTAAATGGATTTCTGCTAGCGTTTTCTGGGAGCCTTTGAATTTCAAAGTGATATGTGAAGCTGGTACAGCACTTGCCCCACTTATCTGGCTTTGAGTGTATACATGTTGTCTGGAGCTGCAGTGTCATCTTGCAACCACTGGGCAACATGTATGTGGATGAGAGCCGACGTAAGATGGCAGAACCGAGTGAGAACACACTGGGTTAAGGGTGGTTTCAATGAATAGACAAAGTAATTCCAGCAACTGTCCATCTCTAGACTTTTTATGTGAGAAAAAGAAACTCTTATTTGTTTAAGCCTCTATCAGTTGGGGTACCTGTTATCTGCAGCTAAATGTTTTGCTAATACAACTTGTTGTTTGACATATTCAAAGGACTAGGTTTCTGCCTTGGTTTCCACTCTTAAATATAACCAGGTTCTATACCTTGTTCCTTCTTCCTCCAGGCACCTGTTCTTCCTGAAGTGTTCTTATCAATCCTCCTCTTTGGGAGGTTATCCCATACCAACTTATTGTTCTTAGATTCTGTAGGTCTTGCCTGCCCCAGTTACCCAATTCTTGGGGATTGACTGCCAACACAATTCCCTGTCACACTGATCCATTCACCTGATTGGAAGCATGGAGATTACCATTTCTGGAGTTGTTCTATGCCTCTTAAATTCATTGCATATTGTTTGCTTACTTGCAAGGAATAATCTTTCATGAAATTTACTTCAACTGACCAATACCAGTATATGCAAGAATCTAACTCAGTCCTTTTTGCCTTCTCTGGGATACTGAGTGAATAAAATCTCCCCAGACAAGATTTTAATGGGGAGCCTGAGATTCACTCAGAAAAGAATTTCTTCAGGTAGGCTTGAGATGAAAGTCTCCAAGGTGGAGCATCTGGGTGGCTATTCCCAGGGGAAGCACCAGAAAGCAGGGAGATCAAGTTTCTGGCATAGGCAAAATAGATTTCATTGGTCAGAGCGGATCAATATTTATGGTGGCCTTCATTGTTGTTCCATGACCTAGGGAAAAATTCTTGGTGTGTAACTCTTTCAATCAAAGCCCTCAGACAGTAGGTAAAGGCACAGTGATATCTGCTTAAATTTGCTGACTAAAATTGGAAGTTTGCAGGTTTAAATTTACTTTCACAGAATTTATGTTTGAAATATTTATCCCAGTTTCCTGACTATGAATATCAAAATTTCTCTGACATTTTTCTTCCATTACAGAGGAGGAAAAACCGAGAAGGTAATCTAACTCTTAGAATTATTTTATTTGCCTTTATATCTAAATAGATCTAGATTATAGAGAGTAATAACAAGAACGTTTTAAGAACTTAAATTTCTCTACAAATTTTTGAAAATCAGAACTAAAATGGAAAAATACTAGGTTTGGACATTAGCTGAACTTTCCAATGTGGGAAAGCTCTGGGTTGCTAGAATATCTGAACAATGCATATATATTTAAGATATTAAGAGTCCTGGAGTTTCTTCAGTTGGATGGCTACTTGAGAAACTCTGGAATGGCCAATGGGAATCCTATTTGATCACAGACCTCTTAGATGAGAGAATGAAGATAACTATGGGATTCTTCATTGGGTTTTGGGACACAGAAATTAAAATACTTGAATCACAAGGACGAAGGATGGCTGTCTGACATCTAAAGAGAGCCTCACTGAGACTATCCTGACTGAGGAGAAAGTTGAAATGTCTACGCTCCATTCAGAGAACCAAGTTTATAATTAGTAGAGTGGGACACTGAGAAGTGCCAATCAACTCTACTCTAACGCAGCTCCAGGCAATACTAGATCAATTATTTAACATAAGTAGCTATGAAACAACTGAAAGATTAAGACTATCCTTGTGTCCCTAACTCGTTGAGTAATAAACTCTTTCTAATCTTACCTAGTAGAAAGAAGTCAATGTTAGCAATGATGGAAGGAGCAGGTGAAAAATCACCAAGAATATAGAGTATAAGCCAATAGGCTCCCTGCCAGGGAAAAGAAGAGCACTTGTGAAGCGTGAGAGGAGTCACTTGAATTGGAGCACGAAATCAAACATGGTTCAAATTAAGGGCATTCTAGCTTCATCTTCACATTGCCTGGGAAATTATAAACAGCTTTTAACTTTTACTACAGTGAAATGTATTTCTAAAAGAACATTTATTTCTCTTTTTAAAAAATATTTCCATTTCTTGCCTATATGTTAAATATATTTATATTAGTATTTTAATAATATCAGCCAATCATGTTTTTTTCTTTTTAAAGAGAGAAAATGATCCCAGTTTAGGAGAGAGACTCCAGGTGGGAGCCTGCATTTCAAAGGCAACTTTTGCCCCTGAAGAGACCCTTGTAGCCTCTGAAGCACGTTACCTGTGACAGTATTAGATTGCCCCAAGAAAATAACCAAAGGGGGATTGTTTTTGAGCAGTAAATACAAAGATCCCCCCACTCAACTTTACTTTCAGAATTTATTGGCATTTAATTGAAAGAGGGTTGAATTTTAAGAAGTAGATGCCCCATTTTCTAGAGGTCTACATCCTTATTCAGTTTTTCAGCAAAGCAATTTTGATAAAGGCAAAGATAAACTAACCTCATTAATATCTTAATATCAAAGGATCAGTTTCTGATCTACTTTATATGCATAGTAAAAATGTATTTCTGTTAATACTTAGCTTCTTGACAATGTAACCAGGCATCTTACTGTATATATATCCCTTACAAAAGTCAATTTTAGTCCTTCAAGTCGATGGCACCAATCTGACAGCATTCAGCAGTTTTTGTTTTAGTATCTGACTTAATAATACCTAACAATAATATAGGGGAACGGAATATTCATAGTACACTCTTACAAAGTTTATTCATAATAAATGTGGGCTCAAGACATTCTTTCCATAGGGATTATTTCTCTGGAATACTATTTGAACCGCAAGAAAAAATGTCTACTCTCTTATCACAACATAATAATATTAAATAAAAAGATATGGGTAAAGTCTAAGGAACTTATACTTAAATAGCCAACTAGAAAATCATAAGATAAATATTGTAGACTAGGTATAAGGGGTCCATTCCACTCTTCAATTTAATTTGCCCTTAAATATTAATTTGCCAGGGTTTGATTATACATGTAAGTGAAAAATGTAATTTTATGAATATGAAGTTAAATTGGAATGTCTTTTGAATTCTGTAAATGATTTCATTATGTGTATGTTTTATCATACTCCAATTATTGCATTTTCTGGGAAATGTTCTAGTAGAACATTAACGGACTGTAGTCTGGCTTTACCTCTTCTCTACTGAAGGAGACCAGAAGACTAGATATTCTCTCTCTTGATTCTGTAAAGTTGATCAGAAAAGTAAAACAGTGTAAAACTATTCAAACACCGCCTCTTTTTTTAAAGCAGGAATTCTAATGAATCCATTGAGAGGCTGTAGAATCAGTGATCTTGTTCAATGATGAATAAAGGTCTGGAGACATTTTTCCTGCTTGTTTTGTACTGTTTGTACAAAAGATATCAAATTAATCTATATTGATGACTGGTAAGTTGCTTACTCTTCTTTGTAAGTCTGAAAACTTCTCTATATTTTTTAGATATTGAAGTTTTCTTTCCCTAGGTTTTTTTTAATGCTGTCTATTCTTAAACACTTGAAAAATCATACCTGGCTTAAAAAATATTATAAAATATTCTTAATATTGATCTGAGTAGTGAGCACAAATACTTGTAAACTCTCACAATTAATTCCACAAAGAGTTTCTGTGGATGAGCTCTAGGCACTGGTTTTCCCCTGTTTAAAAAGGAAAGTCTGTCTCTCTAAATTTTAGCTTACTGCTTTTTGGACCAACAATTCTCAAACTTTATTTGTGCACCCCCTGTAAGAATTTTGAAAAAATATATATTCACACACATAGTATTAAGTTGTCATTTAAGATATAATTTTTAGCATGTTGTAATTTTGATATTTTTAAACAGACTGTCACATTACCTTTTAAAAAGTATCCAATGGAAAATAAGTGCAATAGCAATTTGATACTCATCATCTGTTTAAAAAATAAACGTGAGTATTCTTTAAAAGTCAGAAATTTTACTTTATTTTTCTCTGTGATCTTATTTTTATTCCTCTTATAAAAATTTACCTTGATGTAAAACATGTTTATGCTCGATAGATCACACGAATGTATTTTATGCAATAAAACTATGTATGTAAATTAAAATTTTATTTCTTATGATCCATAAGGTTCTAAGTGGCTAAAATCTTGATTATCATTACAATTATTATGAGTTCAAAATAGTCAAAAGAACATAAAACTTTAAAATTTTGATAATAATCAAAATCCATTTAAATGATAACTGGACGTTTTTTCAATTAATTTGTGTATCCCTAGATGAATATTAATTTATCAGTAGAATGAGACAGTTCAGCACCAGTTCTATTCCATTTTTCTTTTTTATTAATACAAAGTGCTGAAACACCACATAAAAGATGGATGTGAATAAAAAGTTTACTTTGAACTCTTTGTTCCTTATCTGCTAAAGATTACAGAGTAAGCTATCATCAAAAATTATTTTTAATGACCAGCAGTTGATTGCTTTAGGCCATTTTTTTCAATTTTGTTTAGGCAAATAATCAGTAACTACCTGTCTTGGAAATAGATTTATTTCCATTAATATTTTTTAACTTTCTCAGCATCCTTTTTTGGAATTGTCACTTGGCTGCTTTGTTGGTTCTTAGAACCTGGGACACTTCACCAGAGCAAGGTTCTGGATGCATGAGATGTATATTTTTCTTTTGTAAAGTGAGGAAAGGGCAATTGGGAAAGGAGAACCAGCGCGATAAATTCGTAGGCTAAGTTTCGAAAAATGTAAAAGACGGTTGAAACCCTGGAAATTGATTTTCTTAAAATTTTCCGGTATTACAGACCCCTTCAAAAGTCTTCTGTTATGGGCTGAAGAACCCCCATTTGTTAATCACTGCTTTGGGAACCCTCTTAAAGTTCTATACCCTCTTTATCAATATATTTAAGAATGAGTTTCTTATTCTGCTGTGATGCAAAAGGAGCAAATAAACTTCCTCATCTCATCAAGACTGTTAATTTAAGCAGGAAAAGACTGGTGGCGGAAATGAGGTAGGAAGGGAATGTGGATAATTAAGATTTCATTGTCTGCTTTGCTTGAAGCCATTAGGTTTAATTTTCTTGTAAGAAAGGTGTATACCATCTCAGTTAACCAGAATTCTTTGTTTTGAAATTCCGTCTAATAATCAGTTAAAATTAATAAAATGCTCCTTTCCTTTCCTTTTTTGTTTGCTCTTTGTGCATCTGTTTCCTTTAGGGACTTCATGGAGAACAGCAGTGAACTGAAGCAGAATTCAAATTTTCCTATGTCTGTTGGCCATAATAACATCAAATGGGATGACAAATGTCACAGTTTTTAACCGGTGGGAGGTACTTAAGAACTCCAGAATATTACTAAGAAATTTAATAATGCCATAGTTTTTGCTAAACCTACACTGAGGTTGATTTGTATTTTGTCATAACTATGGAGTTGTAGGTTTTTTGGAGGTGCTTTTTGCAGATAGATAATTTCTCTTTTACTGATAGCTTGCTGAAAGTTTGTTTTTCTATCATGGATGAGTGTTGAATATTGCCAAATGCTTTTCCTACATCTTTTGAGATGAATATATTCTTTAGAAGTTTGTTCTAATATGGTGAATTACATTGACTTTTGAATGTTAAGTTAACTTTGCTTCCCTAGGATAAAATCCACTTGCTCATAATGTATTATTGTTTTTATATATTGATGGATTCAATTTGTTGTTTTGATAAGGGCTTGTGTGTCTATGTTTGTGAGGGGTATAGATCAGTAAATTTCTCTTCTTGTATTATCTTTGTCATATTTTGGTATCAGGATTACATTGACCTAATAAAATGTTATATTTTCTGAGAGAATTTTTGTAATATTAGTGCTATTTCTTGTTTAAATGTTTGATAGAATTAATCAGTGAAACCAACTGGGCCTGGATGTTTATTTGTGGAAGTTTTTAAAAAATTATTTTTATTCAATTTCAAATTTACAGAAAACTTGAAAAAGTAGCATGAGGGTTTGCCATACATCTTTTACCCAGATTCACTGTTTACATTTTGTTTCACTTTCTCATATATATTTTTATATTATGCAGATTGTTTTATATGAACCATATGAGAATAAGTTGTAAGCATATTGCCTTTACTCCCAAACGCTGTAGTGTGTATTTGCTGAAAACAATGACATTTTCTTACAAAACGTTGGTGCAATTATCAAAATCAGAAAACTTAACAATGATACAATGCTATTATCTAATCCATAATCCATACTCAAATTTTGTCAATTGTACCAGTAATGTCCTTTATGCACTTTTTTTTTATACTCCAGAATCCATTCATGCATTGCATTTAGTTTTCATGTCTCTTTAGTTCTCATTAATTGGGAACAGTTCTTCATCCCTTTCTTTGCTTACTTGACCTTGATATTTTCGAAGAGTTACCAGTTATTTTGTATACTGTCCCCCAGTTAGGTTTATTTTATATTTTCTCATAATTAGATTCACGTATGTATTTTTGGCAGAAATACCCGTAAAAAATATTATGTTGTTCTCTAAGTGTATCAGAAGTTGCAGGATGTTGATTTGTCCCAATATTTGTGATGTTGACTTTGATCACATAATTAAGGTGGAGTTGGCCAGGTTCTCTGTGGACTCTCAATTTTTATTTTATTCCATAAATTGGAACCCATTATGTCATTATTTATCTTGATGCTAAAATTATCCTAGATTTGCCCTACATTTGAAAATAATAAGAGAGTAGTTACTTTTTCCAGGGATGAAATAAAGGAATGGTTATGATAATTAAAAAAGAATAATTATTAAAAAGTAGGCTTCCTCATGACCCTAGAAATTCCAACTTTCCTAACAACAATGACAACCCATTAAGAAAACTTTAGCATGTAAGGGAAAGTCCATGCAGATTCATCTTTACTTAGGCCTCAGTAGTTTACATGTTCATAGTCATTAAGTCTTACATAAGTCAACACTTAAGTAAGATGTTTTCTTTTACATTTTTTCTTCACCAAAATATTCTAAGTTCCTTTATGTTAGATCTTTTTTTTTTAGCGAATCCTAGGGAATATAATCCTGCAGGAGTTGCAGGTCCTCAGTACACTCCTCATGGATGATTTTGTACATAGCGGTTGACCCTCATATTGAGAAACATGATATTAAGAGACATACAGTTATTTTTACAACTGCATTTGGATGTGTCTGAAAAGATAGGCAAGTTATTAATAGTCCCTCCCACACTGTGTACGTATGCAGATTATATTTGACTTATGATTGTAGCTGCTTTCAGTAGAAAAAACAGCCTTTGATAGGTAAGTGGAAACAATGATGGTCTCAATAGCAAACATCGAAATGGTTCTGGAATGTTAAAAAAATTCATCCTCGTTTTTAACACTATGCCTCCTGAAATTCAACATTTAGATATTGGTTAAGTTGTTTGAGAGCTTTAAAAATGCAAATGTTCTTGAGTGGAGTAATCTTTAATTTTTTTTTCCCAGTCATTAGCATTTTAGAGTGAATGTAGTATGGAGCTCCTTTCACGTGTAGGTAATTGAAATTAAAGAATGCAAGATCGCAGTTAGGAGATAATTTTTTGATAGGTGTTAGGAGATGATTTTGACATACCTTCAATTTTCCAGGTAGAAAAGATGAAGTGGCATGAGGGTGCGAGTGGACCTGGGGATATCAGAGGAAAGCAGATGCACACTTTAGGATTGATTGCCTGAGGCAGAAATAAGGTTGGGGAAAAACATCAGGAGAGAGAAATGAGGTATGGAAGCCTGAAGCAGAAGAAAACTTTACCTCATCCTTTTGCCTGGGGCTGATCTTACTCCTTTCACTTTTACCCCTTACCTTCATGATTTGCTGGAAGCCTCTACTCCAGTAGAGCTACTCTCTCTCTCATTGCCGTGTGCAAGGCTGTTGGCCTGGGCTATTGCTCCCGATCTGTCTACTGCTATGATAAATGGCCCAAGTTGTGATTAACTAGGTCCTTAAATCATTCCTTACCAGTTGTTCCACTTCACTTACTGGTGTATCCCATATTTCAACCATACACTTAAGGTACATGTCCTCTCTAAAGAAAATGTATTGTTAACAATACTGTATTATATATTTGAAAGTTGCTAAGAGAGTAGATCTTAAAAGTTCTCATCACAAGAACAAAAATTTGTAACTATGTGTGGTGATGAGTGTTAACTAGACTTACTGTGGTGATCATTTCACAACATACACAAATATTGAATCATCGTGTGGTACACCTGAAACTAATAAAATGTCATATGTCAGTTATATCTCAAGAAAAAGAAAATGTATTATCGGCGATGTGAGACTAGTTATATTTTAGGGCCTTAGACATCATCCTCAATTTTTAAGAAAAATGTTAATATGACTTACCAGTGCAGTAAGAATGAATGACTAACTGTCCAAGCTAAGACCGTTAAAGATAATTTCAAGTAGATTCTTATTTGACCTTTACAGATTATGAGGTGAAACTACTTTAAATAAGCATAATAGATTTTTGGGAAAGTCAATGTTTGCAGTCAGAAGATGGCTTGCCATCTAGAACCACTGTTTAATAAATGGGATCATTCGGTACTGTGATTTTGTAACCACTTTCCTAGCTCGCTGCCTCATGCTCACTAGTTGTTTGCTGAGGAGAAAAATAAAAGAATTAATATAAGAGTAGATCAGCTTTTAGCTTTAGTCACTGTAAAGAAAAATGATGACTACTTTAAAGATATTATGCTGATTTCAAAAAGCACATTAAGGAATATAAATTGAATACAAATAAAATGCTGGTGGTTTAGCAACAGAAAGGGATAAACTTTGGCTTGAAATTAATTATGCTTTGTGATAACTGCAAAAGTAGCTACTTTTTGTTGTATACATTAAAGTTATTTTCATATTTTGATGAATTTGGAAGGAAACAGATTCAACAATATGCAATTAGATTCTTGTCTTTGGGAATTGCAATTTTTGCTGAAAAGTGAAGTACTAAAAGGGTTTGTTAGAAGTTGGGCAAAATACTACACAGTTACTAGGATTTTAGTATTTCCTAGAACAAGAGTATGTTCATATTTTTTATTTTTATTGCTTATCATAAATAAAATCAGGCAAGTCAGCTACTCCTTTCAATTATTTACCCTATTGATATTTTGGTGAATTTACTTGCATTAAATAAGACCAGAATTTTACATTTTTCTTGTAAATCATACATTAACAAAGATGATATTTATAATATGCTATTTTCTTACATGATATTAGGATTTTTATTGGGTTGTATATGACCAAATTGTTAAGTTTGGATTCCTGAGTTATTTAAATAGTGTAAATCTGAGATTGTTTGAATGATCTATAGAGAACAAAATTCCCTTCAATTCTACTACATCCCATTTCTGTATGGACAGATTCACAGCATTAAAACAAAAAGCAACAATCTTTTAGGCATTTATTGAATCAAACATTTGTTGAAAACTTTCCAAGAGCTAGCCACCTAAATCATATTTTTACTCTGTGTTGGTCTTGTTTATGTCTCATGTGTACTATAGTGTATTGCTCTCTTTAATTTGAGTATTTTGGTCCTCTAACCTCACCCCAAGAGTACAGTATGATTTTGGTGATCAGAATGTCTGAGGCTTGATTATAGATAGACTCTAATGTATGAGACCCTATATCCTTTGCATCCTAATATGCCACCCTCTGGATATTTCACATAATAATTAAGATAAAACATTTTTTCCTGTGCTTAACCATCCTCTGCATGTATGATGCCCTGATTCTCACCTTTTTCAGAGTGTGAAGCTATGGTGAGTGAAGCATAAGCATTCATTATTTGGTCACTGCATCAGGTTCTATGGAGAATTCCAAAGGATGCACATAGCAGTAGTGACGGGCAAGGGAGGCAGAATAAACACAAGTGAACAGATAGACACATCTCTGTAAACTGAGTACATGCATGCAATAATTGCAGCTGTACAGAGATGATATTCCTGAATCTCAAAGGATTTTTGGAGTGCTTAGTATAGATGACCTTGAGGCTTGTTAAGGTATCTTAAGAAAATTTTCATAAAAGAGATAAATAACTTCAATAGAGGCGTGAATTAAAGGGACTGAGAATAATAATGGATGAAATCAGCACATAAACCAATACATATTGTTAAATCAATTAATGATACAGATTTGCTAGACGATAGTGGAGACTATAAATCCGCATAAACACATTCAGGTAAGAGCAGGACAATTTGGGGAAAGTATAATTTACTAGTAAATGATGATTTAAAACTAAGCTGGATTTCTACTGTGGAGAATGATCATATCAGGAATACTTAGAGAAAGTGACTTTTGTCATTGGCTTATTTATGCTTGGAAAAGAGAGTCTGGAAACATAGAAGGCAGTTAATTTGGATACATCAGAGACTATGGATTGGATAGAACTTGCTCCAAGTCCCAGCGAGGTCACTTACTAGCTAAAGGCTTTGTTGAGGGGAAGGACAACAACTTCCATGTGTTTCAGCATCTTACTTTGTTAAATGGAGGATAATGTTTACTTTTGAGAATGAAATTTGGAACTTGACACATATTTGATACTCATTGAATGGTAGCTATTTTATTATTAAAAGCAGGTCAGGGGCTGGCCTGGTGGTGTAGTGGTGAAGTTCACGTGTGCTCCGTGTCAGAGGCACGGGGTTCACTGGTTCGCATCCTGGGTGTGGACTTACGCACCGCTCGTTAAGCCATGCTGTGGCAGTGTCCCACATACAAAATAAAGGAAGATGGGCACATATGTTAGCTCAGGGCCAATCTTCTTCACCAAAAAAAAAAAAAAGCAGGTTGGCTCATGATTTATTTTGTGGCTTTGGAAATGATAGGTAAAAATTTGAGAATGTTATGAACAATGAAAGAAGTGGAAAAAATAGATATGACACTAGTATTTTGTGTAATACTATCCTGTGTAAATAGAGTAACCCTGTGGCAGTAAGCATATCAGGCAAGTTAGAACAAATGATTTGATGATAAAACAATGGATTAATTTCTGTAGACTATGGT
The DNA here is from genome assembly GCA_031878705.1 of Tapirus indicus. Lineage (NCBI taxonomy): Eukaryota > Metazoa > Chordata > Mammalia > Perissodactyla > Tapiridae > Tapirus > Tapirus indicus. The sequence continues at coordinate 43,623,686 of CM062930.1, read as the reverse complement.
CTGCATATACTGGGAAATATGAGACTGGAAATATATAGATTTAGAAATCATTTAATTCATATGTAAGACTGAAACGTAGTTGCTCCTGGAGGCCTTCAAAGGAAGGAATGTGTGTAATGGAATCATTGAGAGATTGGGAATGAATAAATCCACCATTATGTCTGAACATCTGCAGATCTCTTCTAAGTGTTCGAAGAGTCTCTAGATAAGTTTCTATATTAATTCTTTTTATTTTGCTTTTATGTATTATTTAAGATATATTAGATCTGTGGGTTATGAATGGTTTGTATAATTAACTTGGGTTTTATTTTATGCACTCCTAACTATTGAGCATTATCCTGAATTCTCTTGCCCCAAAGAATTTTTGTTTAGGTCGCAAGCATGCTGTGCTTTTTGCTATTTTGCCGATTCAACGGGTTGCCTTATCTCTTCTTAGACTGAAAATCACTACCCATGGATGTCATTGACCTGTTGCAATATTTTCAAAGCTCAAAACTAGGGAAATTCTTAATGAATAAAAGCGACTAATGGGATTAGATATCTAATTCACCACCACCAATGGATATATGTAGGCCCACACTGGCAGAAATAACAAACAGGTTATAGGACATACATCTGCATTGTGGAATTTTAAAAATTAAAATATAGTAAAAGATATAATTAGTTAAAAATTTAAAATCTTATTTAGAAAAATATGTGAGGAAAATAGCCAAAACTTTTCTAAAGTAAGAAAAATTGAAAGGAGATTTATTTTACCTTGTGTTGAAATAAAAATTTTAAAAGATAAAATAAATGCAGTACTGCAGTGTAGACATGAGAGCAAACAGATTAATGAAACGTAATTAAAAAATTAGAAACAGACTCCAGCAAGTAATTACTAGTAATGAGTATAGTTTTGTATGTTAATTGGACATTTGAATTTTTCTGTGCACTGCTTATATTTCATTAGATTGTTTTATCTTCATAACTGATCTCTTTCTTCCCTTCTCTCTTTCTCTCTTTTCCTTCTCTCTCTCTTCAACATATTTAAAAATGTTAATGAGAAAGAATGATTCAAGTAAGAGGGAAAAGAGAATAATTTATAGGGTAGTGTTTCTGTGTCTTAGACTCCATGGACAGACGTTGGTCACAGTTAAATTGTATGAACTTAATATAGACTTTTGGTTATTGACACGTGCTAGAAATCTGTATTTTATCACTTTTGTGAGAATTGTGGTCAATAGGATAGCCTGTGATAAATAAGATCATATGTAGCATATGATCATCTAAGTAGACACAGAAAAAATAAATTTGATAAAATCCAACATGTATTCCTGATGAAAAACTCTGAGCAAATTAGGAGCAGAAGGGAGTTTCTAACGTGATAAGTATCATCTATGAAAAACATATAGGTAACATCACAGGTAATGATAAAAGACTGAATGCTTTCCGTGTATGATCGGAACAAAATAAGGCTATCCACTTAGAGCACTTGTACTTAATAGTGTATTGGACTCTAGACAATAAGGTAAGTACAATAAGGTAAGAAATAGAAATAAACGCATTCAGATTGGAAAGGAAGTTTTATGGGCTTTATTTGCCGATGACATGGTAATCTATGTAGAAAATCTGATAGAACTTACAGAAAAGCTGCTAGTAATTAAAAATAAGTAATTTTAGCAAGATTTCAGGTACAAGATCAATGTGTAAAAGTTATATTTCTATATGCAGCTAATGAACAATCAGAAATTCTAATTAAGTAATAACCTTTCCAATAGCGTCAAAGTTTTGAAATACTTTGAGATAAATCTGACAAAAGATGTGCAAGACATGTATACTGAAACTGCAAAACATTGCTGAGAGAAATTAAAGTAGAACTAAATTAGTGTAGTGACATCCCTTGTGGTTGACCGGGGGAGAGGGGATATTTCGGGGCGGGGCATGAGGAATCTTCTCGGAGGGATGGATATATTCACCATTTGATTATAGTGATGGTTTCATGGGTTTATACATAGGTAAAACCTCAAATTATATATTTCAAATATGTGTAGTTTACCTTATGCCAGTTATAATTTAATAACATTGTTATTTTATTACAATCAGATCTCTTCATTGAAAGACTTGCCTTTAATCACTGAAAATCAGACTTCGAAACCCTGTAAATGTCTACCCTTCACTGCCAACTTCTGACACTTCTGAGACTTAAAGTAGTATTCTCCTTTAGTGCTGTAAATAAGTAGTAAACTCAGCTTTGCATGGTTGACAGTTTATTCTGGTGGTCATTTTGAATAATAATCTTTTGTCTGTTATGTACATTGCAAATATTTTCTCCTAAACCAGGGGTTGGAAAATATTTTAGGGATTGTGAGCTATATGGGCTTGGTTCTTAGGTTTTGTATGTTTTCCTCTATAAAATTAAATAAACATTTTTCTATAATTTTTTCAGTATATATTTTTACATTGAAATTTTTTATATGACTATAATTTACTTGAGTACATAATGTGAAGTAAAGCCTTAATTTATTTTTTCCAAATGATCCAACACTGTTTATTAACCACACATGCCCAAACTGATTTGAAATTTTACCTTTTTATGTAATATATTCTCTTGTATATGTGGATTTATTTCTGGAATCATTATTCTATTTCATTGTCCATTTATCTATACATAGCCAATAAAATACTCTTTTGTTTGCTTGAGTTTTATGAAATATTTTACTACTAGTAGAAAAAAGACTCTATTACTATTTTCCCTCTTCTTTAGAGAATTATTTTTCATTATTTGTGGATTTTCATTGCTTTTGTGGGTTTTTTTTTCTCGTTATATATTCTTTTATTGGTTATTCTTTGTATGTAGGAAACTATTGAAGTTTTGCTGTCAGTTTTGTGTCTTACCAATGTACTAAACTATCTTGCTATCTATAATAGTTTTTCAGATGATTCTTTTGGATTTTATTAAGTTTTTATTAAATTTTGTTTTCATATTTTTGTTAAGGATGTTGTAAACAATTTTATGTGTGAAGTTATTATGATGTTATTTTGTGATTGATTTTTTTCATATGTTCTAATGGGATATTTGAGGCTTATGAAAGAGTGACTGATTTCTATATTTTTTAAAAATTTAAGGTTGGTAAACTCTCTTACATGTTTCATCAGTTATTTAATCATTTTATGGGATTTTCTTTTTAGGTGGGATTTTTTTTTTTTTAGGTTGACAATAGTATCATCAACACATAATGAGAGGTTTGTCTTCTGTTTGGATAGTTATAGCTTCTATCACGTCTCCCTTTTTTAATATATTACTTTGGTTAGAATATTGTCAATAATAGCAACCTTGCTTTTTTCCATTTATTATAATTCCCTTAATATTTCTTTATTAAGACTACTATTGGATTTTAGCCAGACATATATCATAATAATTTTAAGGAGATTTTCTTCTCTTTCTGTCCTATTAAGGATTTTAAAAATAACTAAGGTTGATATTAAGCCTTAACAATTTATTAAAATATTTATTTATTTAATAACGTTTATTGAGATAATTATGTTTTTTAAAACTTTTGGCCTATTGATAACATGTGTTCTCTGAATTGATTTCTTAATTTTGAGGCATCTGTCTTTTTACATCTTTTTAATTTGGTTATGGTGTGTTATCTACTTAATAAACTGTCAGATTAAATTTGTCAGATTAGATTTTATCAGGTACTTGTGTCTGTATTTTTAAATGAAATTGCTTCACAGTTTTCTTTCTTGTGCTACATTTGACAAGTTTGGGTATCAAAGCTATGTCAATTTTATAACATGATTTGGGAAGTTTTCCACTTTTTATTGAGCAAGGTAACTTTAATATATCATTTGTAGATTCTCTGTCTGGGTAACATGTATACATCAGAGGCAGCCTATTTTATTTTTGTTTTTTCCCCTGAGGCTAAAGATTTACTGAAATTTAAAGTCTGTTTGACTTGGAGAATTCCCAAAGGGTTAACATCTTGCCTGGAATTTTGTTTTTCACTTTTTTTCTATTATAATTTTAGGCCTTGAGAAATAACTGCCATGTCTCTTGATAGTGAGGGTAATTTCTGTATTTAAGAGCCAGGTGAAATGTTGACTATTCATGGAAGTATCTTTCACTAGCACATGGGAATCCTTAATTAAAAGGAATGCTTACACAGATGTTGGTTAAGGTTGACTCTGTCATTTTACTTAATCCACTTTAAAATGTTGACATATAGACTCACTTCAGAGGTAGAGGGCCTTGTGTCCTCTTTGGAATTAGCATTACCCATTTTCTTGGAAGGTCTAAATGTACCATACATGTTACACTTAACTGTGTTTTGATCCTTTGACCCTTATGGTTAAGTTGTGTTTGGGAAGGTACATTTCAGACCTGCAAACCTTCTAGGTTACCTCATGAGAAAAAAACAAGGTGGTAACTGTGAGATAAGATTGTGAGATACGTTATGAGTTATGAGAATTAAATTTATAAGAGAAAAGTTTCACTATACATATAAAATAATTAAAGAAATACTAGATGAAAATAATATAAAGGGATCTATATCCATTTTCCCTATTATAAATTCTATTTATGTAAGAAGTAATGAGAGGTTCTTTATCAAAGGATAAACTTTAGATACCATCAGCCTTTCAAAAGCAACTTTATCCATGATTTTAAAGGTTCTTGTATCAATATTTGCAAAATAAATAAAATATTGCTTGAAATACAAAATGCTTTGAAGAGGAAACATCTTAGTATACTTCTGTGGCTTCTTTTACTTTGTTGTGGTTCCTGAAAAGAAACCAGCAGGAGTTCACCCAGGTCTTAGATTTTTAGATATGAATTTTGTCACAGCGTTGTTGATCCTCAGTATTTATTGTTGGATTTGTGGTGAAAAATATTTGAGAATAAAATAGCCTTTTGCTAAAGGAGCTCACATTCTCTGTTTCAGTGCCACTTTTCAGTCTTATCTCTGACGATTGCCAAGGTATAAATAGCTGCAAAAAATAAGCGTTGGATGCTAACTACTCTGCTACACAATAACTCTGTCATCACTTTACAATAGCAACTGGCAAATGATCCATAACTGTCAGGGAGAAGGTTTTTAAATCATTTCTTAACTACATTTATTGAGAATTTTGAAGGTAATCAGTGGATATATATTTTGTCTAGTATGTTTATTCTTTAATCTACAGTCTTTAGGGATGTGCCAGTTATAATTTATCTACTACCTGTTCTGAAACCTGGATAACAAGATACAAGTAATACAAGTAATTAGCAAGGTTTGCACACTACAGAAAGATATTATGTTTCCTGACATGTTTAAGCTAACAAAGTGAAGTTATACTGCTAATATTCTATTTCTATTTCATCCCTAAGGACAATAAGTATTCATTTCTAATCCTGTTTAGATCAGGATGAAGTTCATGGGTTTATTCCAGGCATTTATACATACAAATGAAATGGAGCTTAGTTTGGATTAGCTCTCCAAAGATCCAGAGTTTAGGTTTTCTTGTAGAGAAGAGCTTTGTGAGGAGAACATCTCCATCTGTCTACCAAATCTTTTTCCTGTCTGCCCACATTTTTTTCAGTATAATTGCTATTTCTTTCTGTTCATCAATCCAACCAGAATAGAATTAACAAGGTTTTACTTTCTATTATCCAGTGTTTGGACTAAAACAAGATTGAATTTGTACCTTAAAGACCTTGTAGGACCTTAAATGGATTTTTCTGTTTTCTCTTTTCCATGAATCTGAATCTAGAATAGATTTTCATTCATTTTAAGGTAAAGAATAGGTAGTTTTTAAAGACAAAGAGAAGTAATATCAAAAGGTTTTGAATAAACAGAATTTAGGCAATCAAAGTAGTCTTTAAGATGATTCTACACTTCAGTGTAATTAGAGTGAGGAGCAATGTCAGAATAAATTGTGGTGTGGAGGGAACTTGATTGCTTTCTAGCCATTCAAGATGGTGGGTGGGGTCAGTATTTTCCGTTCTGGCGTAGGTTTAATGTAGTTTCCCTCTGAGCCTAATATAACTTCAGCTGTGGATTTCTTTTGTCTTCTCTTTCACACTATTGGAATAAAAAAAGCAAAACTATAAAAGACAACTTGCTAATGAGTTTTTCACCCTTTAGGTTCTCTAAGGAAATTCTGATTCTTGCAAATAAATGGTGCCCAGTAGTACACCTTGTCTGCTCACCAGTGTGTCCTCACAAAAGGAGGGAAGAAAAAGAGATTTTTTTTTTAAATTAGAAAATAAGCTAACATACATAACATCTTAAAATGAAACTAATTTACATCTTTACCACTTTTGGATTGTTGGATATATTCATCAGCATTTTCTTCACTAAGCTTTCTTCTTTTTAAATTTTTTATGGAGATTTTGACTTTGGTTTCTACATTTTCTACTTAAGTAATGTAGGCTTCCTTCTACTCATAGATACAACAAGGGCTTATAAGGTCAGTATTTTAACTTTGGTAATTTGCATCTTATCGACTATTTTAAAGTCAACGTGGCTGCCTTTTACTTCCTGGACAAAAAACAATTAGTGATATTTAGATTTTCTGGCAAAACATGACTTGAGTGAACTCAATGTGTGCTTTCAAGGAAAAAAGTCACCCTGTGAAAAGTTATTACTCTATAAATACAATTAATGTTAATTTCTAGGATTTTCAAAAGCTTCTTTATTCATATTCAAAGCTGGCTCAATCCTCAATCCTCATTCGCTGTGTGCTTGTAAACTTGATGTGATGGTTTCTATATGATTTAACAAAAATCAAGAGAGATTTAGTTGAGTTTTACAAGTGCATCCTGCATGAATTTCTGTTCTATTTATTACCAGTGTAAAGGAGGAAAAAGAATTTGCTCTCTGCCTTTCTAGGTTCTTGGCTGTGACCCACCTGTAAAAAAAAAGACATATTAACAGCAGAAAAACAAACAGAAGTTTAATAATGTGTATCCCTCCTATATACATGGGAGATACTCAGGAAAACTGAGTAACTCAGCCAGAATGGTGGAAACTGCCACCTTAAATACCATCTTTAGCTAAAGACAAAGGAGGATGTTGGGGATAGTGGTTTGGGACTTCAAGGAGGAGGAAGGCAATTTACATGGAGATGGAAATGCAAATGTTTGTTAAACAAGTGTATGCTGGGCCAAACCTGAGAGACACATTTTATATTTCATTAATCTTATGGTATTAACTCCTTCCTGGAACAGGCCCTTCTATTTGAAATTCTTTTAGGCAGTTAAGGGGAAGGTCAAAGTTTCTTTCAGAGTCTTTTGTTTTTAAAAATAATCAAGCCAGGGGCTGGCCCTGTGGCCTAGTGGTTAAGTTCTGTGTTCTCTGCTTTGGCAGCCCCGGTTTGGTTCCTGGGCACAGACCTACACCACTCATCAGTGGCCATGCTGTGATAGCAACCCACATACAAAATAGAGGAAGATTGCCACAGATGTTAACTCAGTGCAAATCTTCCTCAAGCAAAAAGAGGAAGATTGGTTGCAGATGTTAGCTCAGGATGAATCTTCTTCAGCAAAAAAATTAAAATAAAACAAAAATAGTCAAGCCAAGGAGACACATTTTGGGGCAGTCAATTCTGATCTCCCACAAACTAAAATTGTGAAATCTCAATATGGTAAGACAGTTTGAGGTAGAGAATAAATGAGGATGACACAGAAAGATGTGAAAAGGTCAATATTTTCATTTCTATATAGTCAGTTAAAGGGGGAAGGTGGTTAAAGGATGATAATAGCAGCTGAGCAAGAGTGCCTTAACATTCCCCTCTGCTTACCTAAGCTATAGACAGGCCCCAGACCTCCCTTTTCTTAGAGTGTTTACTGTAGAAAACTTGTAATAGTAAATTCTTTCTCTGGCTCTTTTAGGTTTGTGTAAATCTTCTTAAAAGATTTGCTTCTTGCTAATTTTACAACCCAGGAATGTCTTTCTGAAGAACCTAGGAGCCATCACTTTAAAATATAATCATCAAAGAAGATAGAGCCCCTATCTCCCAGTCTAACTTCAATGAGAGCCAATTAGCAAACACAGATCCCCTAATCACAGAGAAAACCATTTGCAAACTCAGGAATAACTCAATGTGTTCAACACATCCCACTGATCAACCTCTCCCTACTAACACCCTCCAGTACTTTTTCACTAACTATCCTGACACTTAAAAACCCTGTCACCTTTTGTTTTAGTGGAGTTAAACTCAGGCTGAATTCTGGCCTTTTTCCTCTACTGCAATAACCTTGTGTCTTAGTCAGCTCATGCCGCCATAATAAAATACCATAGACTGGGTTGCTTACACAATAGAAATTTATTTCTCATGGTTCTGTAGGCTGAGAAGTCCAAAGTCAGGGTGTCAGCATGAAGGAGGGCACTTGTCCTGACTTGCAGATGACTGTCTTCTCGCTATGTCCTCACATGGCAGAGAGAGAGAGAAAATAAGCTCTCTGATGTCTCTTCTTATAAAGGCATTAATCACATCATTAGAGCCCCACCCTCATGACTTTATCTAAACCTAATTACCTAATTACCTCCCAAAGGACCCAAATATTGTCACATCGGGGATTAGAGCTTCAACATATGAATTTTGGGGGGACACAATTCAGTTCATAGCACCTTGAATAAAATCTTCCTTATCTTTTTAACTTTGTCCAGTGCAATTTTTGCATTGATACAACCAACTGGCAGGAGAGAGTAATTTCATGGGTCTTCACTCCCTATTCTTGGTGTCACATTGGGATGAGAGTAGGCAAAGGAAAGAAATGCACTGTGCTTTTCTTAGGGACTTTATATTTCCAATAGGTAGGGCAACTCTTGAGTGAAATTATGATGAATAAATTTTTCTTTGGTGCTCATCCATCTCTCTTTCATTCTACTCTTCTCTCATATTCACTCCAGGGGGAACGAAATGAGAATTCAGAGAAGGCCTTCTGGAAATAAGGACATTTGAGCATAGTAATGGTGGGAGAACAGGATACATCATGTGAGCAGCAGTTAGGAGGAAAGAAACAGCTGATGTAAGGAAGAGGGGTGAACTAATAATGATAACAGCAATAACAAATAGTTATAGCATTTATTTAATTTCTACTATGTGCCAACTTCTGTTCTAAGCACTTAATGTGCATTAATTTATTTAATTGTCATAGCAACCATATGAGGTAGATACTATAATTATTCCCATTTTACACCTAAAGAAATTAAGGTGCAGGGAAGTTAACAAATTTGCTCAAGGTCAGAAAGCTAATAAATGATAGAGCTCGGCTTTAAATCCAGGCATTATTGTCCCAGTACCCATGTATTTAATCTCGAAACAGTACTGTCACTAAATATATGTCATCTCTCTAGAGAGATACGTGTTTTAACCAAGTAGTGACCGCTAATGGTGGGATTTTGACCATGAGTTCAAGTTAATAAGGAAAAGTTGTTTGGCGCAGGAGATGGGATTGGAGCAATCTTTCAAAAACACTTCTCAAATTATAGAATATTGTAATTTGAAAGAAAGGTCAGTGCTAAGAAACTTCACAATAAAATATATACTAATTGCATAGTATTTTACAGCTTACAAAATGTTTAACCTGTATATTTTCCTTAAGATTTTATCAATGACTGTAAAGTAAGGTTGAGGAAGTTATCATGACTTTCAAAGAAGTTGTGTTACTTTCCAAAGATATGACAGCTAATTCGGGAGTGATTAAAGATTCAAACCTAGATTGCCTGATGTCTAATTCCTTAAACTTTTCACTAACTCATTTCAATAGAGATTCAATATAAAATGTGATTTGAAAACTGAGACTTGAAGATTAGAGGAAAGTGTTTAAAGATACACAAATATATGTGCCTAATATCTTTGAAAACAAGTGTTGCTATTGAGAATAAGACCTATAATTGAGAGTCATTGAATTACTTTTTGGAAAAATTCCCATCAACAAATTAATTTTGGCAATTGAAAAAAAACCCCACAAGTTCAGCTGCTAATCAAAGGATACTCTGGGGAAAGACCCAGCCACTTGTAATTTAATTAGGGACGGTCAGCATGAAATCAGAGAAAAGAGATCATAGCTAACATTTGAAGAAAACACATTTTAAGAAGTAAGAAAATAGTCATGAACTGACTTCTATATTTTCAAAGCTCCATGGAGACTGCTGGCTGAACTGATATCCCTTGGTATTGATGAAGTCTTTTCTAGTTAAAACTCTGTTTCTTTCTTTGAAAATTTAGAGATTAGAAATACCCAGAATGAAACATTCAATTATAGGAAGCAAATTATAGTGGGTGGACTTTTTGATTGCTATTGTAGAGAAGTAAGGAATTTTCCTCTACTCTGCTAGATTCTTCTGGCTGGTCTAATAATTAAATCAACATGAGACAGAATAACAGGAGAAAATCAAACAAAGTTTAATAACATGTGCACATGGGAGAAACCCAGGAAAACTAACTCACCAAAATGGCTGAAGCCACCACCTCTAAATACTATCTTCAGCTAAAGACAAAAGAGGATGTTGGGGTAGTGGTTTGGGACTTCAAAGGAGAGGAAGGCAATTCACGTGGAGATGGAAAAGCAAATGCTTGGTAAACAAATGTTTGCCATGTCTTGTGAAGACAATGGGACATGGAGAGGACTTTGACCAAATGGGCCTTGCTAGGTTCCCCCCTGTCTACTTCACCTAGTTCATATTATACTATAGTTATCTATGGTGATAGCTCCTTCCTGGAACAGGCCTTCTATCTTAAATTCTCTTAGGCAGTTAAGGGGAAGGTCAAAGTTTCTTCCTGAGTCTTTTGTTCTGAAAAATAATCAAGCCAGTTGGGGCTGGCCCAGTGTCATAGTGGTTAAGTTTGCATGTTCTGCTTCAGCAGCCCAGGGTTTTCAGGTTCAGATCCTGGGCACAGACTGATGCACCGCTTGTCAAGCCATGCCATGGCAGCATCCCACATAAAGTAGAGGAAGATGGGCACGGATGTTAGCCCAGGGCTAACATCTTCCTCAGCAAAAAGAGAAGATTGGCAACAGGTGTTAGCTCAGGGCTAGTCTTTCTCACAAAATAAAAATAAAAAAATAATCAAGACAGGGGCCAACCCAAGTGGCACAGTGGCTAAGTTCACGTGTTCCACTTTGGCAGGCCAGGGTTTGCTGGTTCGGATCCTGGGCACAGACCTACTCACTGCTCATCAAGCCATGCTGAGGCGGTGTCCCATATAGAAGAGCTACAACTCTATAACTATGATACACAACTATGTGCTGGGGCTTTGGGGAGAAAAAAAGAAAAAAGAGGAAGATTGGCAACAGATGTTAGTGCAGGGCCAATCTTCCTCAAAAAAAAAATCAAGCCAAAGAGACAGATTTTGAGCAAATGTTGTTCCCCTACATTATAAATAGAAAAATGAGACTAGAGGGTAGAATTAAATATTTAGCTAGAGTGAGAGGACTCCATAGCTGAGAGATGTGAGACAGAAGAAACTTTTTTTCTCCCCTTTGCATATTAAAGACCTGAAGGAAAGAATGTGTTGTTTATTGATAAAGTGTTTAGGGCAAAGTAGTTAAACTCACAACGAGTAGCCCAAAGTAGTTTTGACGAGTATGATTGCGAACATTTTGGATTTTGAAAAGCTATACAAGTTGACAAAATATAGTTTAGTGACAGGAAGAGAAGGATTTGTAGACTTCATGAGATCACATTTGAGGGAAAAATGTACAAATATTTAAGAGAAAACAAACACAACACATTCAAAGATTCTGGAAACTTTTAGCATTCTGACTGATTCTTGTCCTGTTAGACTATAGAATACGGAAATAACAGAACACACAGAAAAACACAGCAAGGCAATCTCTCTGTCTCTCTCTTCCTTTGTTTTCTCTCTCATGCTCTTGCTTACTTACTCACTTGATTCTCTCAAGTCTCTGAGAGTGAAGAGAATATCAGGTAATCTTTCCTAGACTAGAAATAAAGAGGTCTTTGGTGTGTTTATTGCCATGGAGGAATGAGGGACTTTGAGACAATGATACAACCCAGTGAAGTCGGTGTGTGTATATGTTTATATGTGTGCCTATAGGAAAAATTCTCTCTTTCTCTCTCTCTACTTTCTTACAGAGCGGTGGTTCTCAACCTTGGCTGCACTAGAATCAACAGGGGAACTTTAAAACTTCTCAGTCCATGCTCCAGGCCAGTTCTGTCAGAATCTGTGGGGATGGAAATCAAGCATCCCATGATCCCAGTAAGAAGCTAAGGTTGAGAAACACTGCTATAGAGAAGCCAAATTCAGTAATCCTCTGTCCATCACCCCTTTAAGAATTTACCTGGGAGAGCATGGAGGGGAGGAGATTAATCCAGTTCCCATCTTAACAGGATGTGATCTTTTGATAAGTAGCAGCAAAGACCCTTGCATTAATTCTTCTGAGCGGTTATTGGGAACCTGTATCTTCCCTCTAGAAAAGTCTTCAGTGACAAAATAACTGTATATTGACTTTAACTATAATTATACCAATTGTCACCTTTAAAAAACTCTTCTCTTGTGCTTGCATAGTATCATATTCTAAACTTACCGTATTGCCCTTCTGTAGCTCTCTTTACCAGCAAAATCATTTGAAGTCCTCTGTATTTGCTTCCAAGTGTTGCTTATAATACAACCTTCATCTCCCCATAAAAGCACAGAATTGTATTATCTTTCTCTTTAAAGTTTAGTTGAGTATATATTTATGTCATTATTTCAGCCAATAATCACAAAAGACTAAAAAGAGTAGGTAAAAACCATGCTTAATTTATAAACATTGACAAAGCTAATGGATAGGTATTATGACACTTGTACACATTTTTGAATATTTGTTAATCTTTTTGAAACTATGACTGGGATATCTATAGCCTGTCGTGTTACATATGTGCCATCTCTTTTAATGTTAATATGGAGTATAAAAGCATTTATAAGTGAAACGTATGTTTCTCAGTGTTTACTTCCTCAAAGAATTTAATGTGCTTTTGAGTATTTACATATCTAGTGAAAGTTTGATAATAGTATAAAGTATAAAATTTGCTGAACCAGGTATAAGTATTTGAAGAAATCACTGAAGAATATATAAGTGAAATTAAGAGGAGAGATCACATGGATTATAATGCTATTATGGAACACAAAGATAGTCAAAGCATCTTGGTAAAGAAATTGATTAGAAATGGAAAGAAGAATGAAGTATCTTAATAGTAATCAAATATAAGTATAGTACGTGAACAATCAACAAGCTACGGTTACTTTGGAAATGCATGACCTAAGAAATCTTTGTTAAAATTGTTAGCACTGCACATAGAATAAATATTTTATTAATAAAAACTATTAATGTATTCTAGAATGAAGTATGTCTCATCAGGTACAGGTTGCTTTGTATGAGTTGATTCCACTATACTGACTTTGTGATGTGAAGTTGTTGGTATTCTTTCTGTTCTAAAATGAACACCTTCTTGCTTTTTGATTGTTATTTGTTATGCCTATTTTCTATCCTCCTGACTTTTGTTAGACACTGGTGGCTTTTATCCCTTGTCCTTTCCTTTCTCTTTGGGCAAAGCTCATAATACTGTTATAGTTTGCTTCAAAGTGTGGCATTTGACTGTAGTTCCAAATTCTCAAATGGTTCCTAGAGGGAAGTGTCAACCAGAAAGAGAGAGTTCTCCTCTCCTTTTTATGAGAAAACCTCTGGCAATTCTAGATATTCCCATGTTGGGTACAGTATGATACCAACTTTGTGAAAAAATTCAAATCAGCATTCTCTTATTGGATATACATTATGCTGAGCAGAGTGATGACTGTATGTGGGGGTGAGGGACAGAGTTATGGGTAGAGGTAGCTACAAATATGGCTGTAGCTAGTTTAAGCCTACCAGTAGATCATAAAGCATTCAATGCTGTTCTCACAACATTTTATCCACTATACCATGTGGAAGAATTTGGAAGGAAAGGCAATGTTACTTTTAAAAACAGTGAATAAATTAGTATTTACGGCCTGCTCCTGGTGAAGTGAGAGTATCTCAGAGAAAATACAGACAACCTCAATTGTTAAGAACAGGATTATATGAACATAAGATTTAGAAAGGGTAGATATTTGTGGATTTAAGGCATATTTTATTTTTACAAGGATTAATGCATTCAAAGTTATCAAAAGCAAAAATAGTATTTTAATGTTGTAAATAGTAGTATTGCTACATTCTTTTAAGTTGTGAAATGGAATGCTTTTTTAAAACTTGATTTTTATTTATTTAAGTTTTCAACAGACTATTGCCAACTCAGTTAGGCTGTAGAACAAGTCTCATTAAATTTAAAAGGATTGAAATCATATAAAGTATGTTTTCCAACTATAAGGGAGTGAAATTAGAAATCAATAACAGAAAGACATTTGGTGAATTTAGAAATTTGTGGAAATTAAACTACACACTCAACCACCGGATCAAAAAGAAAATCACCAGGGAAATTAGAAAATACCTTGAGATAAATGACAACAAAAACATAATATGCCACAACTTATGGGATGCAGTGAAAGCAATGCTCAGAGGGAAATTTATTGCTATAAATGCCAATGTTAAAAAAAAGAGAGAAAAATCTCAAATCAATAATTTTACCTTGTACATTAAGAAACTAGAAAAAGAGAAAACTAAACTCAAGAAAGTAGAAGGAAAGAAATAATAAAGATTAGAGGAGAAATAAATGAAATAGAGAATAGAAAAATAATAGAGAAAATCAACAAAATCAAAAGTTGGTTCCTTGAAATTATCAACAATATTGACAAACTTTTGGCTAAATTGACCAAGAAAATAAGAGACATGACTTAAATGACTCAAATCAGCATGACAAGACATCACTACTGGCCTTACAGAAAAAAAAAAGATTTATAAGGGAATATTATGAATAACTATACACCAATAAATTAGATAACTTAGATAAAATGGATGAATTTCTAGAAAAACACAAATTACCAAAACTGACTCAAGAAGAGATCATTTTTTAAGATCATTATTATCCTGATACCAAAACCAGGCAAAGTCATCAGAAGAAAAGAAAACTACAGACCAATATCCCTTATGAATATAGACACAAAAATATTCAACAAAATACTAGCAAACAATCGAGTGAACATATGAAAATGATAATACACCATGAACAGGTGAGATTTACCCCAGAAATACAAGAGTGGTTTAACATCTTACAACCAATCAATGTAATGCACCATATTAATAGAAAAAAAGGACAGAAACCACATGATCAGAACAGTCATTTGACAAAATCCCACGTCCTTTCATGAAAAAAATACTCGACATACTAGAAATAGTGGGGAATTTCCTCAATATGGTAAACAGTATCTACAAAAACCCACAGCTAACATCATACTTAATGATGAAAGACTGGGTGCTTTCCTCCTAAGATCAAGTACAGGACAAGGATGTCTTCTCTAACCACTTATATTCAACATTGTACTGGACGTTCTAGCCAGGGAAGTTAGGTAAGAAACAGAAATAAAAGGCATC
Source organism: Tapirus indicus (assembly GCA_031878705.1). Taxonomy (NCBI): domain Eukaryota; kingdom Metazoa; phylum Chordata; class Mammalia; order Perissodactyla; family Tapiridae; genus Tapirus; species Tapirus indicus. Next base: position 43,608,208 of record CM062930.1, on the reverse strand, counting down.
GAGATAGTAAAGGAAGAACTAAAATTATCTCCATTCACAGATAACATAACCTTTTATATAGAAAATCATAAGGAATTCACTAAAACCAGCGAGAACTAATAAACAAGTTCAGCATGTTGCAGGATACAAGACAAATATACAAAAATCAGTTGTATTTCTACACACTAGGAATGAACAATTTGAAAATGAAATTAAGAATATAATTTTGTATACAATAACCCTCAAAAATAACAAAATATTTAGGAACAAATTTAACAAAAGAAGCACAAGACTTGTACATGGAAAACTACATTGTTGAAAGAAATCAAAGAAGTTCTAAAGAAACTTACATCTTGTGTTCATGGATCAGAATACTTAATATTAAGATAGTAATACTCCCAAATTGGTCTAGAGATTCAACAGCATCTCTATCAAAATCCTAGCTACCCCCTTTTTTTTTTTTTTTTTGCAGAAATTGACAAGCTTATCCTAAAATTCACATGGAAATTCAAGGGACCCAGAATACTCAGAATAAATTTGGAAAAAAAGAACAAAGTTGAAGTACTCACAATTGCTGATTTCAAAACTTACTGCAAAGCTACAGTAATTAATATAGTCATGTGGTAATGGAAGAAGGATAGGCATATAGATCAGTGGAATACAATTGAGTGTCCAGAAGTTAATCTTTATATTTATGATCAATTGATTTTTGACAAGAGTGCCAAGACTATCCAATGAAGGATGAAGTCTTTTTAACAAGTGGTGCCAGAGAACTGGATATCAGCATGCAAAAAATGAAGTTGGACCCCTTCCTTATACCATGGCAAGAATACAGAACAAAAACTCTAAATATATAGTAGGCCAAATGTAAGAGCTAAACTATTGAACTCTTAGAAGAAAACATAGGAGTGAATCTTTGTGACCTTGGATTAGACAGTGGTTTCTTAGATATGACACCAAAAGTACAAGCAACAAAGGAAAAAATAGATAAACTGGCCTACATCAAAATTAAAAACTTTTGTGTTGCAAATGATACCATCAAGAAAATAAATAGACAACCCACAGAATGAGAGAAAATATTTGCAAATCATGTATCTGATAAGTAACTAGTGTTGAGAATATATAAAGAACTCTTACAACTAAACAGTGAGACGGCCCAATTTAACGAATGGACCAGGGAACTGAATAGACATTTCTCCAAAGAAGATATAGAAATGGCCAATAGGAACATAAAAAGACACTCATATCATTAGTCATTACGGAAATGCAAATCAAAACTGGAATACAAGTTCACACCCATCTGGATAGCTATAACCAAAAAGACAGACCATAGCAAGTAGGTGAAGAAATTGAAATTTCCACACATTGCTAGTAGGAATGTAAAATGGTACAGTCGCATTGGAAAAGAGTGTCAGTTTCTGAAAATGTTAAGCATAGAGTTTGTTATATGCCTAGCAATTCCTCTTTTAAGTACATACCAAATTCAATAAAAACATATTCACACAAAATTTGTACCTGAGTGTTATTAGAAGCACTATTCATAATAAGCAAGATGTGGAAACAACCCAAATGACCATCAACTGATGAATGGATAAATAAACTATTTTATATCTTTACAAAGGAATATTATTCAGCAATAGAAGGAATGAATTACTGATACAGGCTACATAATGGGTGAACCTTGAAAACATGCTAAATGAAAGAAGCCAATCACAAAAAAATCACATTTTGTATGATTCCATTTATATGAAATGCCCAGATTAGGCAAATTTGTAGAGACAGAAAGTAGATATAGCGTCTAGGGCTGGGGCAGGTATGGAGAGTGACTGTGATGGATACAGGGTAATCAGGTGATGAAAATGCCCTAAATTTAGATTTTGGTGGTGGTTGCACAACTCTGTACTATACTAAAACTATTGCATTGTATGCTTTAAATGGGTGAATTTTATGAGTTATTTCTCAATAAAGATGATAAAAATGTCCCTACTTTATAAATTCCTTAATATTTAAGTGTTCATTCCTCTTAATCTCAAGAAAAGTCTATTCTCCAAAAACATTCTCTTCTTTCTTTCTGGTTTTATTAAGATATAATTGGCATACATCACTGTATAAGTTTAAGGCGTGCAGCATAATGATATGACTTACATATATCATGAAATGATTACTGCAAAAAGTTCAATTGACATTCATCATCTCATATAGAGACAAAAAAAAAACAAGAAAGAAAAAAAATTTTTCTCCTTGTGATGAGAACTCAGGACTTACTCTCTTAACTTTCCTGTATATAATAGAGCAGTGTTAGCTATAGTCATCATGTTATACATTACATCCCTAGTACTTACTTATAACTGGAAATTTGTACCTTTTAATCACTTTCCTCAAATTCCACCTCCCCCTACCTCCATGCCTCTGGTAACCACAAATCTGATCTCTTTTTCTATGAGGTTTTTTTTTTTTCCAAAAATATATATTTTTAATGATTTTACTATGAGAAAAATTTAAAGGTAGTATTCTGGCATATTCAGCTCGCAAAGTGTAACTACTTTAGATTATATATTTTTCTTCAAGCATCTTTATGTCTGATGAATTTTTCAGTTTTTGCTAGTTCAGTAGGAGGGATTTGGCAAGGCAAATATATCATTGGTGAGAGTTATGGAAATGACTACTTTGAAATATAGCAAAAAAACAACTTTTACAGGATGCTATTCAGACTCAAATTCATTTTCATGCATAAATATCTTTCTGATAGCTTCCGTACAGAGCTTCTTTTTTGTTCAGACCAGCAAATCTGAACCAAATGATGTCTACATTTTTAAATTATAGGATACATTTTTTAAAAAAAACATTTTTTGACAACATATAATGAAAGCTCTATTTATATTCCGTAATTAATATAGTTATGTCAGTCTTGTAGCTCCATTAAAGCATGTCAATAAAAGTATCTTTTCCCTTTTCTTAATTGCTAATCATTTAAGCAAGCGAGTTTAATGAGAAAATTAAAATGAAGAAAAGAAGTTTGGGAGGTTTTATGATAAAAGTGTCAAGTTAAAAGTTTATTTCCATATTCACAGAAATGACAAGTGAAGATGCAAATGAAAAATAATTTGTCCATCTTTGGAAAACACTTAAAATTACATGGCTAAACATAAAAGAAAAATGATAGCTGAGAATGTGTGGCGAGGAACAGATTAGCAAAAGTATTGAAGGTTGATAAATATAATTGGAAGGTTAAATTGTGCAGATAAAGGAGGGTCAGTTTTAAGGGTGAATTTTATTCAATTTTGAAAAACGTTGTCATCAGTGAAATTACCATTTAGAAAATATACTGATCAGATTTCTTAGCAGAACATCCACAGTCCTCTATGACTTGATCCCTGCTCACCTCTTCAACTTTATCTCTTCTTTTCCCTGTACTAACAGCAACAACAATCATGATAATAACGTTGACCACAACAGCTGTTTGCAATTATAGGGTATTTTCCATGTGCCAGGAACTGTGGCAAGACTCTATTAAAGGCCATATTTTATTAAATCCTTAAAAAAAAAACTGAGGTGAATACTATTATCTCATTTTTCAAATGAGTAAAACTGAAGTGTTGATGGGTTAAGTGACTTCATCTAAGTTACACAGGTAGTAAATGTTAGAGCTAAGTTCAAATCGCGCTTTTCTGACACCAAAATCTATGGCTTCTGGGACTCTCCAAGTATGTGGAACTATTTACAGTTCCCTGAACAAGCCTCGTTATTTCATTCCTTGCACAAACTTTCATTCTGCCTGTAATGTTCTTCCTTACTGTTCCCCTGATAGACTCGAAGACTTTCATCCTGCAAGACCAAATCTCATGTGTATTCTCTTCTGTTAAGCTTTTCGTTACTCAACCAAGCAGAACTGATGACACTCTCCTTTTTGCTCCATTTGGTCCTGGTCCAAACTGCTAATCTGCCCTTCACTCACTATAGTGCAATTGTTTCTATACATACCTGTTTGGAACACAATGAGCATACAACATATGTTGTTAAATGAATGAAAGGGTGAATGAATGAAGGCCCTGCAACCCTAAAACATCATGCTTTTGTGACTGGAAACATGAAATTACCACAGCACTCAATAAAAACTTGCTAATTTTAATTTAATTATAAGGCTTTAGGGCAGGTAAAGAAGGGTCACAGAAAGGATTTATTCACATTAGTAGGGGGTTAACTTATTAGCATAATTTTCTTTTGCTGTGTTTTATTACAAGTATTCTGTCACCTTGTCTGACTTCTCTCCTCTCAATTTAGCATCGGTTATTAACTAGGAACACAGATTAAAGACAAGAACATTTTTAAATGGAGAAAACAAAAGAACATAGCAAACTTTTATGCACTTGTACATGGTAAAAAAAGAAGTTTTCAGTTTGAGAATAAACTTTGCCCACTTAGGATTAATAGATGTGTGAGCTTGACCAGAGGATGCATGAGCTGGCCAAAAAGGAGCCTTCTTGGAAAAAAAAATCACCTTAAGAGAAGAAAGGGGCAGAGTTGAACACATGACAGTTCCTCTAATTACAATGTTCAATGTTCAGAAAAGAACGATGATTATGATAACATGACACTAGCGCTCAGGTTGACCACAATAGGCCCCCTGTTGTCTTATATGTGAGTCCTAGGGAGAGTGAGGATGGTGCATACCCCTGAAAAGGCTGTTTTACTAAAACACTCTGATTAGTATTTGAAATACATGGCAGACGTTTAATGAGAGCCAAGCCTTGCAGTAACACAGAAGTGAGAGGGACCAAAGAGAGAGACAGAGACAGAGAGAGATTCCCTCCTCTTTGGTAGAAAGCACAACAGTTTTTTTGTTTGTTTTGTGGTGGTTGTTTTTGATATTAAGGGGCTCCTAACACTGTGCTGGAGCAGCCAGGTGTTATCTTGAGGGTATGGGGTACCTTCAATGGAGGAGGTAACAGTAGCCTTAGTGGATTTGAGTGGACATAGTGGACCTCAAGACCTTAATGGGATTCAAGGTTTCATTGTGAGGTTAAAGCCAGAAGGAGTGCATAAAGTTCTAGGCTTCATTTGGAGGGAGTGACCAGACTCCTGGATCTTTGAAAATGGTGGGCATAAATAAAAAGAGTTCAAGCCAAAAAGGGGAAAATTATGTGATTTTACTTTCCCTTTTTTGAGAGGAGTGCCTCTTAAGAAAAAGCCTAAAGAAAAAAGGATGCCATGTAGAAGTAGGGTGAATTTGTTTATGTGGACAAAAGGACCCCCAAAGTAATTGTGTGGGGAATGGAGGGGAGGTGAAAGTCACAATTCGAGTGATTTAGTTCTGACCAGCAGCAGATAACTATCGATGATACCATTAATTGTGATAACATGAATCTGGGCTGAATAAACATCAGTTACACGTTGCCCTTCTCCCTATTCTGCATGTACTATTTATTAGTTAATTTCAGAAAGACATCATATCTCTAGTTATTTTAGTGCAATCTGTAAAAACAAAAGGCCACAGATGGATTTACTGATATAATAATAAGAAGAAGAAATAATCTTTGTCATGATTAACATCTATTTTACATTTAATTGTGTCAATGGCTTTCTTTTTGAAAGAATTTTATCTTAGCTCCCCTTCCTTCCATATTTCCTCCCTCCATGCATTCCTTTTCTGCATTGGAATGAAGTGAAGAGTTAGGATTATGATGTGAAAAGTTAGGGTAACAGCTTTAGCAGATGGTCAGCTACTTCGCCACACCATTTCATTCCAGTGACTGAGTTCTGCTTTGGTGGTACACTAAGTTCCAGCTGAAGCATTTTTATGTCTTTAGGCCTCAGGATCCTAACGCTGCTGAATTGATTGTTTACTTAAGTGTAATAACAGAAATCAAGTAATAAATATAGATGAGAGGAGAGAAGCACCTTAAAAATATTTCCATCTTTTTGGGCAGATACCCTAAACTTGGGTAAAGAGTTTATACTTAAGAGATTATACTGACGACCAAGGGCTTCCAAGTTACTAAAGCCTAATGATCCATTCAGCTGTTCATTCTGACTTGAAAGCATCCCAAATTAGTAAATACTGTATTCACATCTTGGATTATCTGCTTTTCCAAAGGCACTCCCCAAAAGGAATGGTAATGTTAGGTGGGTAGGAATTTCGGTAATATGGTAACATTGATTTTCAGTTTAGGAGCCAGATTTAACTAATATCTGAACTACTAGTGACAGTAATCCCTTGAGACCACAGGGATAAAAATCAAGTGCATTATTTTTTTATTGCCTTTGGATTACATATCTTGACTGCCCATACTCTTCATCATCTTCATATGTCAAATTTTGCATGTTTTAAAAGTTAGTTCAGAAACATTGTTGAATAAAAGGCAGGCTGAAAAAATATGAAAGCACAATATTTATTTCATTTAGATAATGTTTTATTGTGTTTTCTGTTCTCTTTTTCAAATAAACAGAAATCTACTTTTCACAGCTGGTTACATATCAGTTCCAGATGATTGGTACTCTTCAAAAAACACAATCTCAAACTTAGAGAAAAGTTAAATGTTTTGTACAAATAACATTATTTTCCTGAGCCATTTGAAAGTTAGTTGCTGACATGGTTCCTTATCACCATGAATCGGCTAGGCGTATTTCCTAAAAACAAGGACATTCTCCTACATAACCCCAGTACAACCAACAAATGAGGAAATTAATGATGATATATTACTATATTCAATGTTCACCACTTTTATCAGTAATATCCTTTAAAACAGAAAGAGCAAGTTCAAGTTCACATGTTGTATTTAGTTGTCATGTCTCCCTAGTCGTCTTCAATCTGGAGCGGTTCTTTCATCTTTTCTTGATTTTCATGCCATTGACACTTTTGAAGATTTCACACCAATTATTTTGTATAATGACCCTCAGTTTGGGATTGTCTGATGCTTCCTCATGATTCACTTCAACAGGTTGTGCATGTTTGGCAGGAATATCACAGGAGTAACGTTGTGTTCTCTTTGCATCCTATTACATAGTTCATGTTTGGTTCATTACTGGTGATGTTAACATTGTTCACTTGATAAAGGTGGCTCTGCCAGACTTCTCTTCCATTACTAATTAAATGGAATTGATCAATTATTAAAAGATTTTAATTAATTATTGAAATTATTAAAATAGTTATTAAAATTAATAAGCATTTAAGGGGAGATGCTTGAGACTATGTAAGTAGTCCATTGCTCATACAACATTCAAATTATTCAGCTGTTTATTTCTATCAGTAAGTACTATCAGATTCCTATTTTATTCAATGAGTTATAATCCATTACTATGATTTTCTCTTGATACTCAAAATTTCCTGGATTCAGCCAGTTTTTTAAAATGTCTTTTTTGTCCCGTTGACATTTCCCATCATTCTCTGAGCATTTTCTTATTTTCAGGCACAATAATTTGTTCCAGGTTCATCTTATACACTTTTTGCCCTAACCCTGAAATTGAGCCATCTTTTCAATGAGCCCTCCTCATTTGCCATTGTGGATTACATTAAGCTCCTTCCCTGGTATGCATATTCACTTCATTCCACCTAGGCTCTGAAACCCTGTTCTGTACTGTCCCCACTCTCTGCCTCTGATGAAGCCCTCCTTACTTCTTGGGGTCTAATGTCCTTCAGAGGGCCACTCTGTCCCCCACTTGCAAATGTCCTCTTTGTCCCTTTTGGGGTCCGACTGTCCATGCCAGGACTGCACCCTGTGTGAATATCCTTTTCACCATGATGGGCTCTAATATCTAACTCAAAGTCACTACTGTCACTGGCCCCTACACTGGACACCCTCCTTCCTCCTCTTGGGCTCCAACACCAGCTCTGGGCCACTGGGACCCTAGCGTCCACCCTCTGTGCTGCAGGTGCCTACTTGCCTGGCTCTACTTAATGGTGTTTGAAGTGAGTTGAAGAAGAAGAGGGTTAGCTTTTTAATGATTAAAGTCAAGTTAAATAAGCAGTACTCGAATGTTAAATATAGATTTATAAATTGTCTATCAGATACCAAAGTTAAGGGGGAAAAAAAGCCCTACTTATTGATCATCAACTAAAACACAAAACATAGAAGATTCCTACTTGTACACAGATGACTGCCAAATCTGTATTGCCATTCCAGATCTCCTCCCCTTTGAGCTAGAGACCCACATAAATAATTGCCTATCCGAAGTCTCCTCCTGCATGTCTTAAGGGCATGACAGATTCCATACTTAAACAATCAAACTCCAGTCTGGTCCTCTCCAGTGTCCCATATCTCATTGTCTCAGTTAATGATACTTCTCTTGACCCATTAATGAAATCCAGAAACCTATTGATCAATCTTGCTGCTTTTTGCTTCCTCCCTCCCACATCCAGTCTGTATACTGTCCCTTAGATCTTAGATATATACAATTTAAACTATTCACTTCTGCCTATGTCATCTGTCACCACTCTAATCTGAGGTAGTCATCTCATGCCTCAAGTACTGAAATAACCTCCTAAGTGTCCTCTCTGCACCTTCTCATGCCTACCACAATCTATTCTTCACAGTGCCGCAGAGAGATGTTTTCAAAATGCAGTTGGATCATACCAGGGATGCACCCTCCCTCCACCTTAGAACACATCAGTGGATTTCCATTGCTCTTGGGATTAAAAAAAATACCCTGGAGCCACAAGGCAATGTGACGACTGGCCTGTCTACCTCTTCAGTATTCTGCTCTTCCATATCGCCTCCAGTTCTCTGTGCACCAGCCACACCAGCCTTCTTTCCTGTCAATTCTTTCAATGTTCGCTGCTCCCTCTAACGCAGAACCTTTCCAAATGCTCCTCTCTATGCCTGAATGCTCTTCCGCCATGTACACATAAAAAACACTGTTTGGTTAACTCCTACTCTTCCTTCAGATCTCAGTTTACTCATTATTTCCTCAGGGCAGCATCCCTGACTGCCTGACACCGTCACTCACCTTATTTGGTATTTTCCTGTTACCATGAACCTTTCTTTCTGATCACAGCTCTCCACTTATATTCATTTGTGTTTGATAGATGCCTGATCACCCCCGACCACAAACCCTAAGCCCCATGACTATAGGTATAATGGCTGTTTGTTAGTTAGTTTATTTATTTATTATTACTTTGTTTACCATTATATTTTGGCATCTCATAAGCCTTTAATATTTATTTGTTGAAACAACTGAATGAATAATTCACAGTTATTTTACTACAGATGAGAGTCCATGAGATTGTTTTCTCCTTCCCCTTCTACAGGTCTGTACCCCTGAAGATTTCTGTTCAATTTACTGCTGCTTTATTGCTTGTTGGTCCCAGGGCTTCTTGAGCTTATCCCCTTTTGTAATGTTTTTCAAGGATTGAAGTACAGTGCCTCTGTCTTTTTTGAATTTGTAAAATTTGCCAAAGATAAAAAGAGAATGTCATAGGAAAATTAATAAAGATAAATGGTATAATGTTTTAAATTAATATTGCTTACCATCAGCCTATCTTCAGTATCTTAGTTGTAAAATGATAGCAATAGGCAGACTATAACATCAATATAACAATGTATAACATCAATATAATGGTGTAGCCAACACTCTTCACTCAGCATAGGGAGAGAAAAGGTAGTTAAAATAATTGATAAGAGAAAATAACTCTTCAACTTTCCTTTATTTTCATTTGGCAAGGATGTTCAAGATGCAAATAATTGCTTGTAACCTCACAGTATGATCTGCCACTCTTAAGGCAGTGAGTAATTGAAAGAGGACTATGATTAGCTTAGTAAGACCTCAGGATGAAATTTATGGATGTCACAGTTTGACAATTGGTGACTCTTTTTGTCTGTTGGGATGTTTGTTTTTCCTGACAAGTCTATTATCTCAATATTGGTTGATATTTGCTGAGAGATTGTGTGGGTGTGAAGTGTGTGGGCCTAGACTGGGTGGGAGTTATTTAACTCTGCATTTTGTGTGGGTGGTTGTCATTTTACTTTAGAACAAGCTTTACATATCTGACAGGATATTTCAATTTACTTGATAATTCCTCCATAATCTCTAAATTCAAAGGGTATAATCTCAACTCAGTATGAGAAACTCTGAACACAAAAGAGTCCTTAAATCAGAGAGAATCAAAGTACTTTGCCTTGAGATAAGAGCAACCATGTCTCAGTATGTTTCATTGGCTTTGTTTCTATTACATGAGAAAAATACATATCGCCACATTTTGTTATAAAATACTAGGGGAAAATATAATTGATATGATGCTATTGTTTTGCGCACAAACTATTTTGGCCAATGTAATCTGATGTTATGTAAGGAACATGTAGAATTAGTTTGCTGTTGCTATAATATGGTTACAAAAAACAACAAAATCTCAGTAGCATGGAACCATAGGCATTTATACAGTTTATACAGCTCTCGCTTGGCTGGAGGTCAGGTCATCTAAGCTGTGCTTGACTGAGAGGCTCTGCTGCTCGTGGATGGGTCCCTTCAAGCATTTGTGGATTGACTCTGTTCTTTGTGTTTCTTATCTTCCTCCAGGAGTCAGAGGGCTTGCCTGGACTTGGTCTTCTCACAGAAATGGCAGAAATGTAAGAGAGCTAGCCCAACTGCTTGAATGATTCTTAAGCCTTTGGTTCCATTAGACTTGCTAACATTCCATTGCTCAAGGTTGAGTTACATGGGTGAAACCAAAGTCAAGAGTGGTGAAATATACTCCTTCACTTTAGAGGGGGAAACTGAATATCACATAACAAAGGGTATGGATACAGAGAATGTTAAAGAATTGGGGCAATTAGGACACTCATCTGTCTCCGATGGCAACAACACAAACCATTCTGGTGTTGTCTCCTTCCATAGTTTCATTCCTACTCAACTCAATCTGCCCTCCTTCCATATGCACTCTCTGTAATTGCCTCTATAACTCTTACATTGTGCCATGTCATAGTAACAGTTGCTTACAGCCTTCAACCAATTCTTCCTACATAATTCCCTTTAACTGAAACTTGGCTTTCTCTGTTGCAAATTCCTTTCTAACTGTTTCAGGTTCTTCCTTTGAACTCATTTGATGACAAGTTCTGGCAGTATATTCTTCATACTGTTCTTAAGTTTTTTTCAAGATAATTGTTCTCTCTCTATGGCTCAATAGCTTTTTATGAGTTGATATTTTCCACTTCAACTGAGTGAAGAGTTTATTTCTTTTGAACTTAGCATCTCAAATTCACCTTGTTCTCTGCCAGCTTCAGAGTTCCAAATACACTCCCTTGCTTTCTGGCACTTTTGCCCTTCGTTTCTTATGACTGCTTTCTAGGCTTCCATAATTGGGCATTATTCTATTTTTTCCCCTCACTTCTCAGGTTCCTCCTTTGCCTCATGTACTGGAAATTTCCTTCCTCTCACCCCATAAATATAGGCATTCTTTAAAGTTTTGTCCTTAGCATCCAACTCATTATTTCCCCCTTGATCATCTAATTTGTTCCCACAGGTTAAATGATCATCTCTAGTGGATGAGTCTCAACTTTATGTTTTCCACATTGGCTTCCTTCCCAAGACACAGTCTGAACTTCAACAGCCTGCTGCATTCCTTTACTGTCCACAACTGATCTGCATCTGTTTTGATGATCCCTATTTTCTTTATTGCTGTCTCAGTCCTCCCAGATGTAGGACTGAAATTTCCTATAATCAATTTATTTTAATGTATTTAATCTTTCTATTCTAATCTCATTAAACCTTTCCATACTCCTGTGTATGATAAGGACCTCAAACCAATCTGTTAACTGCCTTTTCTATACCAATCTTGCAAGGCCCAGTAAATAAAAATATCAATAAAATATGATTCCAGACTTGAAGGAACTCTATTGGAGGAGATAAATATTTGACCATAAAAAAGAAGTAACAGCCATTCTGGTGGCATAAACAAAATGCTATGAGAACAATAAGACGTGAGAAATTAATTCTGGTATGGGGATCTGTCAGAGTAGCCTTCACAGAGGAGGTGACATTTGAGCTGTCTTTCAAAGATGAGTCAGACATATAACATCGCTGACATTTAAAGATTTCCGGCCTACAAAATATCTGAACTGTATCCATGTCTGAAATAGATGCTTGCCTGCCCATGGGAACCTCAGTGACACTCTATAAAAGGTTCTTCCCCCAGTGTACCAGTATCTTAGGAAAACTTGCCTCTGCCTTCTGAATCTACCTCTCTTTGTTCTGAGTCTTGATATCAACCTTCAGATATGGTACTTTGGACATTTCCTTTCTTCTTATGCCCACTCTCATTAAATAGATTTCAGTTCCCTTTTGATTCGTGTCCTAAAGCTGCTGACAAGAACTGGTTGCTGGAAATCAACCACTTGCAGAATCTGAGCCTCCTTCTCACTTTGACTGGGTATTTAGATAATTCTGGGAATGATACAGATAGGTAAATAACTATAATGTGAAACAATATGGCAAATGTCATTAAAGAGTTTCACAGTGTCATGGGGATTTAAAAGAATTCTTCACAAGTATGCCAACTTCTTCCCAGATAACTCTGGACAGTCCATCCTGATAGATTGCTTTTTTTTTTTTTGCATAAATATTATCTTTCTTGCCTCCCTCTTTGGGTTTCCTAGAAGAGACTTGTGTGGGTGTATGAATGAGAATGTCTATATGCTTATCTATGAAAATTTGCGAGTCTATCCTTATTTTAGTCTGTCTGTCTTTTGAACAAGGTGTGTGGCCAGAGGTAATTGTAGCTTACCTCAGATTTCCTGGGCACTGGAACACTGAGCATGAGTCAGTCCTAATATTAGCTGTAGCACTATGAACACACCTATGTGAGTCAGCAATTCTATGGGGCCTGAGTGCATGCAGGATTCAGGATGCTCATGCTTCTGTGACTGGACTGGGGTAATCTGAATCTGAGCTTGCTTCTGTAAGTGGATTTGGTCAGATGCTAAAAGAATGAGAGTAATGACTACCTCAGATCAAAGGAGACTGTGATGAAAAATAAAACAAAATCAAACCAGGTCCAATGGTAAGAAATAGTGCATGTTGGTGAAAGAGTTGAACAGGATTGCCTAGAATGGCTTTGAGTTCATACCAGGATGAACTGGACAAGAGAATTCTCTGTTCTTCAGGAGCCAACAGCAACAGAGCTAGGCTGGGGTTGAAATGAAGAATTATTTTTTTCTGTGCTACAAGTTTTTTTTATGGACTCAGTATTAAAACAAGTAATTAGATTTTTTGGTTAGATCTCAAAAGAATTGCTTTGAATTGAATTTGCTAATGTATTGTTTTCTATAAATGCATTTTCCATTGCTATTTTGTAGTAAGACTACATTTGAATAGTCTATGAGTATGTATTTGATCCAGAAATTGCAATGGTAAGTGCCTAGTCAAAGTACCTATTAAAAGCTTGTAGGTGCAAATATAGTATGCAAAATGTAAAAAGAACTGGGTTAATTTATAAAGAAGATTGACAACAATCTATGACCATGAGGGCTTTACAAGTAATAAGGATAAAGGACAAACACCAATATCATTACATTAATCACAAGTATGAAAAATTTATAAAACATAAACCACAGCTCTCCAGAAATATGACACTAGAGTAATTAGAATTCCTGGAGCCAAGTCTGTTATGTTTGTTGAAAGTAGTCCTGACATAATCTTCAAAGTTTTGAATGTGCATCTCAATCTCAATATTTTTTACGAATTTAAAAGAGCAGCAGGATCACAAAATGCTACATTCCAAGGACAATTTCCTCTATTTAATTTTTTAATTAATTATGAGCTATTTAGAGAGAGAAGCATTTTTGGAATATAGCTGATAGGACAATAGTGTCAAGGAGAATGTGGCAAAACACAGATAGAGTTCACCTACGCCAAAACGTGTAAGAAAACGCAGTTCTCCTTAGTGAAGCAATTTCATACAGTAATGGAATTATTTAACAAAAGGAATTTTAATTGCATGCATTACCATAATTCTTCGTATTTATTAGAGAAATCAAAATATTAAACCTCTGCCTAACAAATAAAATTAACATTTTATTTCATTCCTCAGTGTGTTTTAAGACTCAGAGAGGGTAGATGTGAAAAAATTTAAAGCCTACATAAATGGCTAAAGAGTTTGCAGAAATAGAAGGATTAACTCCTGGTATACGTATTTGTTCTGCACTAGGCATGCTTTTCTAAGAGCACGAGGCTTAACTTTGAACTTCTGGGAGGCAATAGACTGTAATTGAACATGCGCAGCTTTGGAATTGAACATAACGGTTTGAGCTGTGAGCCTTTGGCAAATTATAAAACCCGCCCAAGTCCCCATTTCTTCACCTACAAAGTGGGGAAACATATCTAATTCTTTATGTTAAGGTGTTCCATATGATATCAAATATTAAGTGTCCAGTACATAAAGTGCTCACTAAGTCATTTGTTCCACTTCTTTCTCCTATAAATAAAGCAAAAACATAATTGAGTGGAAACATTACTACTACTTCTAACACTACTATTAGCAATGATTTTTGTTTATTGAGCATCTCTGATGTAATCTGTATCAGGACAGTGGCCTTACATACACTTGTTGAACATCTACTAAGCACCTGAGCTATTTTATTGAGCTAGCTACTTTATATTATATTCTCTAGATATAATTTTAAAATCATCTTTGTCAGGAAAAAATTTTAATGCAATTAGGTAGATGAGAAATCCATATTTGGCTGGAATAGTACTGGTTTCTATGCTGAAAGACTAAAAGTGTTATAGACCTTAAGAAGCGTTATCACGCCACTAACTCATTTGAAATCACATCTCTTTGTAATAACTAATAGAGATTTCAGTAGCCCCAGGTAACAGCTGAGACAACAAAGGTTCAATTAAACTGTGATTTCTCCAGGTTCTCTTCATAACTGTTGGAGCTATGACTTAAATCCAGCTTTTTTTACCTTTAATTCCAGTTTTCTTTCTCTTATATCATACTTTCTCTCTGTGTTGATGATAACTAGATACATTAGTAATTGTAGAAATATATTTTAAGGGTAATGCTGACTAATTTTTCTTTGGTTTTCTGGAGGTCAGGACAAGGGGGTATGTCTATAAAGTAGTAGAGAAGGATTTTAGTTTGCGATAAAAATTTTGCTTTTACTAGCTGTGAAACATCATAATGGAACTACTGTGGGTTATTTTCTGGAGATTTAAATGTATGGAAAAATATAAATATGTTTGGAGGAAGATGTGATGAAAATAGGCTAAATGATTCATCAAAGATGTTCTCCTGGTCTAAGATTATAAGATTTTCCATCATGTATACTAACTACTTTCCCATAAACTTCTCTCCATACCCATGAAAACAGATTTTGTTTTCTCTCTTTCCCCCATATGCATACCACCTAAACTCATGCACCTGAGTACTTCACCACAGACACACAACAGAGCCTTGTGTTTAAATGGATAGTGGTAAACCATAGCAGCTCCCTGATTGCTGGTCCTGGGTTAGTGATGTTTGCCCATTACTCAGAACAGAGATGATAAAACGATGGTCAAGGTGGGCAGAAACAAATTGGATTGCTCAGGTATTTAAAGAACAAACTAAACAACCCTAATGTTTTTGCTATGATTCTGCAGACTACACTATCAGCTGAAGCAGGAGTTGGCCACTTTGCTTTTCTCTTCAATACAATGAGGTAGAGATTTTAACTTCTTGGCACACACATACTAGGTAATTGAACCACTTGAGATTGTCACAGGTGAAATGGAATGGAAGCTTCTATCAATGTCATCCTTAGGTTGTCCTTTTCTCTGCATCCTGTGGACTGAAGCCAATAATTTTCTAAAAAAATTGCGAGTATAGCTGCTACTCTCTTGATAACTTGTCTTATCTCTGGAATCAGTTATCAACCTATCTACCTTAAGCGTGGTCACTTAATATTTCCTATATTGATCAATTTATTTGGAAGATACCATTCAGGAATTTGGAAAGGGCTGTGGACATTTTAAAGCTGTTGTTTGATTACCTAGAAAACTTTTCACTTTTGACATAATAGCATATTTATAACAACAAAGGAAACTATAAAATGTGAGCGGGAATAATTATTCTGGCAATATTTTATGTTAAATGCTGTTTTTCGTTCAGGGGCCATCGGTGATAAGCCAGGGTCGTGGTATTCTCAGTACCTATGAGGTCTGCTCAGACTCTCTACTGAGTAGAAATTTCTGATATTTAACGACCGCATTTCAAAAAGAACTTTTGCAAAAGTAAAAACTGAAAATCTGTGTTTCACAGGTGTGTCTCTTCTCGAGCTGTGACTTTTCACTGGAGGGGATGTTCACATTAGCTTTAGTTAATTCTATCTTTGAAAATTTACTTGTAATTCAGGACATAATGCTTCTGGCCATGATTACGCCCAGAGTTTCCTGGAGCTTAATATGATTTAAAAAATGCTCCCTCCTACTCTTAACCTGAAGTATTCAATTGATGACTCCTACCTCCTTGTCAAACCTGATACAAGTCCTATCTGATAGACAGCAATCTGCATGATGATGGTCTCAATAGACATTAAAGGATACAAATTTCTCATCTTTCTGGTTATTTTTTACCTGGTAATATCTGCTCTGTTCATAATGATTTCAATGTGACAATTACTTTCTTTTTATTATTATGTTCTGTTGAGCTGAATGTATACATACGCCCCTTCTCTGTTTGTTCTCTTAGCTTCATTTTGTTTTCTATTGCCTTTTGTTTATTGAACATTTAACAAAGTGCAGGTCAACATCATTTGTTTGCTTTCTGAATTTTTGAGCCTCATAGGGTCTATACTTATAGGAGGGACACAATTTATTAAAAGATATTGAGAGATTCTAACTTACTCAGAGGATACTTTAGATGGCTTTAACCAACAAGGCTCCCAGCTAGCATAAATAACTTCAATTCAGGTCAACCTTAATTCACCCACCCAATCAGTACTGAATTTAACTTGAGACATAGTTGGATTCTATTGGACCCTTAGAAGAAGTCTATTATATTTCGTTTTTTATAAAAGAAAAACCACCTTTAGATTAGATAGCATTCTTTTAAGAATTATAATGTATTACCAAAGAGCCTCCACCATTTGGAAATTATTCACCCTGTGGTGTTTTACCGAAATCATATGTCTGTGTCATATAGGTAACTTGGCATAAAACTGACAACGCTGTAGTTATTACTGTGTATATGTATGCAGAGTGAACATAATCAGGAAATATGCACTCTAAGCGATGTGCTCAAATGCAGAACTAAGAAATATTGTCCTGCAAGCTTATCAGTGGTGTGCTGGATGCAGTCTCATTTTTCTAATTTATGCTGCTGGTCTATAGCTTCCATTGGAGTTGACAGTATATATTTGAGGGAATACAACATAAAACAGTAAGCTCTTTCTCTTTATAGTAACAATTTTACTCTCTTTAGGTGGCATAAGTCACAAAAAGTCAAAGTTCTGAGCAGGACCAGGACAAAGGTGCAAATAGCCAAAGTGTCAAGAACTCTGAAGAGTCTGAGATTTTACCGTACTAGTAAGCTAACAGGTTACCCTACCACCATTTCGTGGATACTGGCAGAAGACATGAGACTCCTTGGCCAGAGACAAAGGACTTCATTACTCATAGTAATAGCAGTAGCCAGGTGTCAGCATTTTTTGTGCCAGTTCCCCCAGCCCCAATTTCCACCAGGAGATATGAAGAGGGCCAGGTGACACCTATACCTACAGTGTTTTGTGTTATAGGAGAGAAAATCTGAACTGAGGGAACCCAAATATCTTATAATTGTCAGTAGGTATGCCTGCCATTTGCTATGGAGAGAGATACTCTTTCAATTATCCAAGGCTTTTTGCTATACAAACATCCTTGAAAAAAGTCTAGAACATAGGACAGTCAGTGCTTCTGTTTTTAAGATATGTAGAAATGCAAGAGACCCGTGGAAAACTGATACGTTCAAAGATTAGACTAAGAGTTCTTGTCCAGAAGAATATCTACTTCTTGCCTAGGTTTATTTATCACTTCCAGTATATTGTCTGAGAAAAATTTATCTCTTTCTCTAAAGAGCGCCTGATAAATTAAGAACTCACCCTAATTTCCCCACTTCCAGCTTACTCTTTAACCCATTTCTGTCTGGAACTGATTTCACCTACACCAGAAATTACCTCTTTGAGGGTGGACATAGCCAGTCTTCATCTTTCTTGGTCCCTCAGTAGCAACTGATAGTACAAAGTACTTCTTCCTTTTTGAAACAAAATCTTTACTTGGTGTCTGTAAAATTTACACCGCCCCCTCCATTACCACTTCTTAATTGCCTCTGTGGTTATCTCTTCCCTTAAAAACATTGATGTCCTTTGGCATTCTGTTCCTTTGTCTACACGCTGTTCTTATGTAACATTGCAAACTTGATAGTGCTGATTGCTCTCACATTTATGTCTCAAGCCTAGACCCTTTTCTGAACCCCAGACCCATAGGTACCACTTGCTTGTCGGAAATTTCTATTTAGATGTCTTACTGGCATCTTCATTCACCAAGTTTAAAACACAATTTACCATCTTTCTAAACCTATATCTCCTCTTGTACTCCAAGTGTCTCATCCCTTGGTACCACCATTCTCCCAGTTTTCCAATTCAGGTAGGTGCCGTCCTTGACTCTGCTTCTCCTGTATCTTCTGTGTGCATATTTGTCTATGTCCTGCTGATTTTGCCTTCCAGTTACTCTCCATATATTTCTATCACCCTCACCATAGCTACTTCAGCTCAAGCCGCCCTCATTTACTTATGCTAAATAAACATGTTGAGTCCTCACACTCGATCTCTTTTACTCTAGGGTCACCTTCTTCAAATTTACCCTCTAACCACAACCAGAGGGATAGAATGCCAATCTGATTTTGTCATTCACTTGGTTAGACTCACTTTCTTGAGTCCCCTAACCCTTGAGATAAAGTTCAAACCCCACATCATGGGATAAAAGAACCTCAAACTTGCCCCTGTTGATCTGTTCTCCCTCGTTTCTGACACTTTTAAAACAGCCATATCTGCTTTCTTTCTCTGTTCCTAGAAGTCACTTTCTCTGTTTTACCTTAGGACTTTCACACATGCTGCTCCCCTTGCTGGAAGTTGTCCCGCTTCCCTGTTGAACCAGATATGAAGTCCAGAGGGAAATATTTTTCAGATTCATCTTCACTGGTCTATGTGCCCCATAGCACCCTTTACCTCTTCTCTCTGAGCACTCATCCCTGTGAATAGCAGTTGCTGGTTTAAATTCTGACTATCTCTCTGCACTGTTGTTACCTCCGTGAAATCAGGGACTGTCTTTCGTCTTGTATATATTTGCTAGGACTGTGTGCTACTCTGTGCTGATCAAAGCTTCTCAATATCTACTTTTGAATGTAGGAATAAATGAAAGTAAGATCTAGCTCTCTTCACATAGAATTGTATCTTTATTCTGACAGGCCCAGATATCTCTATTTTTAATATAATAGAATAATGATACCATTTATATAACAGGAATTACACATGTATAACAATGGAGGGAATTTTTTCATAGGATTTTATATATTTGTATGTATATGTATTTTACTCAGAGCTGAACAATACTGGTAATATACTCTGGCATTCTGGCAAATGGAAGGCTCTCAATAAATCATATAATTTTTAGTGAATGAATGAAAATGAGAACTAGCTCTTGTCACAGTGAATTATATCTTTTTCATGACAGACCCAATTGTATCTATTTCTTACATAATGCAATAATGATAACATTTCTAGAATAGGAATTACACACATAGTAATGGGTGCCATTTTCTCACAAGATTTTTTTATGTGTGTGAGCTATATGGTGCCAGGGATAGAATTAGGAATCATATAGGTGGATAAATGGATATTACCCATTGTACTGAACACCTGTATTTCCTCTTTGAGGATATTCATATACATACTTAATGGAGATTTGTTTCTTCAGGATAAGGTTCTGCTAGTGTAGGTGCGTTCCTAAATAGAAGCCACATTTTGGCCTTTGACTATATCCTCAGTTGCTCACGGAATGGGGTATAAGTCAGAGGAGTTAGGGGTCTTATTTTACTGCTGCTGCTGCTGCTGCTGCCTTCTCTCTCTGATGACTCTGTTGCTCTTGCAGCCTTCTTATGAGTAGGGTAGAGGCGTAGCGAGCCTTGGTTGAAACTAATTAATACTCTTTTTCTTCCTCATTGGTAGAGAGTAGCTGTAGCTGGATAGTACAATAGAGGAGAGGCAGTGGGACAGCAGAACTTATGGGGTGGGAGGTGAGGTGTTCCCCTGAGGGGCAGCTCTTAAGCTCGTAAGAAATTGCCCTACAGTAAATGAAATACTGATATAACAGGTTGTCATTATGTCCATAGTGCTGTGGAGAAGTCCTTTGAGATTATACAAATTAAGTGAGCCTTTTGCTAGCCTCAGTGATGGGAATACCTATGATCTCTTTGTCATATTTTCTTGTGTACGTTGTATATTTGAGTGTTGTGTATTTTGTGAAAAGTGTGCCTTGCAGTTTCAGAGGATTTGTTTGTTTGGTGTTATTCCGCAGCACATGGTGTGCTTTCCTTTTTAGAGACAGTAGCAGTGCTTGTTCCTTTTGATTATTATTGCTTTGTAGATGTGCTTGGTTCAAGCTCTAAAAAAAATGTATGGTATTATTGCCTCCCAACTTTATTTTTAGCTTCTTAAAAATGTTCCTGCATCTTGCCTAAAACCACCTTTCAGTTCAGAGGTTTATATAATGTTAAAAAGACACATAAAGCCCAAAAGCTCCTCATAATATTCTGCGAGGAATATACCTGCTATTAAAAGAATATAACTGCTATTAAAAGACTAAAGTGTCTTTTGGGCTGCCCGGTGGCGCAGCGGTTTAGTCCGCGCTTGGCAACCCGGGGTTTGCGGGTTCGGATCCCGGGCGCCCGCTGACGCACTGCCTGTCAGCCATGCCGTGGCGGCGTCCCATATAAAGTGGAGGAAGATGAGCACGGGTGTTAGCCCAGGGCCAGTCTTCCTCAGCAAAAAGAGGAGGATTGGCGACGGATGTTAGCTCAGGGTCGGTCTTCCTCACAAAAAAAAAAAAAAAAAAAAAGACTAAAGTGTCTTTTGATAATACGCATCCCAGAAAATCTATTGATTCTCTGAGTGATTCTATCACAAATAAAGTTTCTGATATCATTAAACAAATTTGGTGACATTATATAAATAAAAATATTTTTATTCTTCCCAAGAACAGTTCTTGCTCCTTTTTAAAATAAAAATTATGTTTTATCAAAAAAATTCTTTACTCATTAAATTTTACTCTTTTTTTTTGCATTTGGACCTATCTTTTTCTTGGCTTCAAGCTGACTTTGTGTCTTGAAATTACTTGCTACTGTCCCTCTAGATTAGAGATTGTTTATTTTGGCCTTAGGACCTGCATTAGACTAGCACAAAGGACTGATTTTTGTCTCTCCATAGCTCCAGTATGGAATCCCTTCTGTAGATTGTTTCTATGGGAGGATATTGACTTAAATTTTTATTTATTTTCAAAGGACCAGAGAGGACCAACGTTTATTAAGAAGCAGTTTCTTTCTCCTTTTCTTTCTCTGCATTTTATTGAACTTTATAATTGATAAGGAGCCTGCCTCTGGAGCTGTGGTTTATAGTGATACTTATTTGGCATGATATCCTCCATAGTAGCAGAGGGTGCCAGACAGCTGTTTCTAATGGCAAGTGAGAAGAAGAGTGAAGAAACAGTAAACAAGTAGTAATATTCATAATAGCAATACTTACCATGTAGTATTTCCTGGGTTACATATATTATCTCAAACTTAAAAAGACAGGTGTTATCTTCACTTTATAGACAAAGACACTGAGATTCAGTGAAGTTAAATAACTCTAGTAAGTGCACAGTGGTGTTATGAAGTATGGTGAAGATAACAGCTAAAATATTACCCTCCTCAGTAAAGCATGAGAGCTTGTCCACGGTTTAATGATAGGCTAGTCTCTTTCTAGAAAGCAGAAATCACATACTATTCATTTTAGAAAACACACACACACACCCACACACACACACACAAAACATATAACAGTAAAACTTTTAGTTGTTTGGTTAATAAATATAAATATGACGGTTGTAATTACTGCCAAATTTAGCAACATATCTTGGAATGATAGTGACACAACTGAAGCATGAAGCAATCTTTTTGGGGCAACTATTTAAGTATTACAGAAGTTCAAAATTTTAATGTGACATACTGGCATTACTATATAAAGCTCAAAGCATCTTTCAGTTTGCCTTATACGCTCAAATATGAGTTAATATGTTTAACCCTCACACGTGTTTTCAGCCGTACCATTCTCCATTCATTATTAGCTTATCTATCACGCTTGTGCTTCAGTTCATCTTTATTCTTCACCACTCCCTCATCTTTATTTCCCCTTCATTTACTTTGGCAACAAAAGGCCCAGTTCACAAAACACTGCCTGATATCCTAGCACTAACATGCTTCTCTTTCCTTTATGTACCAGGGAACGATTTTGACTCTGGGGAAAAGAAACCACAATAACAAAGCTAGTTTGGGTACCTCGTACTTACTTATTATAGTCACGTTTGTCTTATGAATTGGAACACATCTTTACTAATAAAATAAAGGAAACTTGTGGAAAAATACTATTGCAAATTTTGGCTTTTTAAATAACTGGAAGAAGAGAAGATTAGAAGGTTGTTGTTACAATGGAGAGCTAATGTATTAGCTATTAGAGTGACTTGGCTAGTCAATTCTGATAGTAAGTGATTGGAGTAACAATGTTTGATTAAGAAATAACATAAGTAGTTGCATTCAACTGATTAAATAGATTAATTTTGGGGAGACATAAATCTAGCTGTAGAAAGAATGATCAAAAAATATCCAATATCATATCTTACATAGTATTTTAGTCACATGTGCATGTATTTTATTTCCCTAAGTGAACCATAAAGCCCTCGAAGACAGGAATCATGATATTTCAGCATATCAAATATAGGTCTTTCATACAATATTCTCCCAATACATGTATGCTGAATAAATGAATTCACGAATCTAGCCAGAAGAACTTCTTCAACTTCAAAACTGTTGTAATGACAGGATTAATCGTAAAAAGATTTATCAGGTACCTAATAAACATCAGGCATAATATTAGGTACAGATAGGCTTTTCCATTTATTATCTTCTTTGAATCTCGTAATAATCCTACAAGGAAAGCACTGTTATCACCATTTTATATATTGGAACACCGAGGCTCAGAGAGGTTAAAAACTATGCCCAGGGTCAACTGTTGAAAGGGGAAAAGCTGACATTTGTCCATAGGCCTTTGAATCCAAATCTCTGTCTTTTCAGTAATACCATTAGTGAGTGAAAAGAAAATACCACTAACAATCTGGGATGCTTAAGCCCTTTAGAGGGATCGTGTGTATGTGTATGTGTGTGTGTATTTCTAATAAATGCTAATGACAAATTCACTTTGGCAGGTCAACAAAATCTAATTTAGTAGAGTCAATCAAGTATTATTCTCACTTGCTAATTAACAACTCCTTTGCTTTTTAGACAGCAGAGCCAAACCACTGACTAGAAAGTTATTGGTCTAGAATAGACCTAGACATGGCTGTCAACAGCCTCTACTTTGAACGCAAAGGACAATTATGGTGAATTTGTCCCTATCTAATTAACAAAGTTTTACAAAAGGCAGTCCTCTCAGTATTGCAGCATTAACAATCACTTCACTAAAGAATTAAAATATTGCAAGCACATTTAAAAAGTTCTCAATAAGTAAACAAGATTTTATTTTTAACTTTCTGGCTTAGGTATTCATTTATTGTTAGGTATTCATTCATTTAGTCCTTGATTTATTCAGTAAATATTATTGCGTGTTTATAAATATGTGTTCAGTCTGACACTCATGTCTTCACAGGGTTGATTAGATAGAAAAAGAAGGCAAATAAGGTACAATGGTGAGGGAGATATAGTGAAAATTGCTTCTCTAGAAAGGACTATAATACTTTTATGAGGATTACAAACTCCACAACAGAATTTGAGGAGGCTGAGCAGTCATCAATCTTTTCATGATTTTAATTTTTCTATATGAGTTCATTCCGGCTTGCCGCCCGCCCCCCGCCCTGCCTCATGCGCACACGTGTGCCCATGCTTACAATACCAAATTCTGATTTAGGCTATTTTTATATTGTTTTTCTTTGTTTCCTTCCCTTCTCCTTCCTTTTCTCCCTCTCTGCGCCCTTTTTCCCCTTCCCTCCTGTTACTAATATTTATTAAGTGCTACTATTTCCTAGTCACTGTGGTAAGTATTGGGGCTATACAAATGAGTAATAATGCTCCTTGTTGTCCAAGAGTTCAAAATCCCATTTGGGAGAGTGACAGGTGAGCAGATAATTACAATGTAATGAGGAAAGTAAGTAATAGTGATATGATAAGATATGAATAGTTTTCTGTGGAAGAACA
This sequence comes from Tapirus indicus, assembly GCA_031878705.1. Taxonomy (NCBI): domain Eukaryota; kingdom Metazoa; phylum Chordata; class Mammalia; order Perissodactyla; family Tapiridae; genus Tapirus; species Tapirus indicus. Next base: position 43,583,784 of record CM062930.1, on the reverse strand, counting down.
GAGAAGGAGATACCTACTCTACTTTGGGGAGATGGAAACCAGAGGGGTGATGCTTATGATGGATTTTTGAAGCTCAATAATAATTTTTTAGGAAAAGAAAGATGATAATGTCAATTTGCACTAAGAAGAAAAATGTACCATCAGAAAATAAGCCTATCATTAAAAAGCTTATTTTGTTGTTATCACTAGGAATTGCAGTAATTTCTTGAAGAGAGGTTTTAAAATTCTGTTCCTAGGTCAACTCATTCCCTGTTGTGCTTCACAAATAAAGGGTGATAAGAAGCAGTGACACCTTATCCACTGTAAAAATTTTTTTTGCTGATCAAATCAAAATGAGTCTTCCAATTTTTGTGGATAATAACGTGCTTGTAGAAACTGTTGAATAAAGAGACAACATAGTGTTCTAACTGACCTGTGTGTTTATGAGAGAACAAATGCATTAACTGAAGCCTTATCTCAACAGCATAACAAATCCAAGCACAAGAAGGAATATCCAGATTTCAGGTTAAAACAGGATTAGACCATGAATTCTGAGTGCAGTCTCTCCAAACTTTATTAAGACCTCCTGAAAACTTATTAAAAAAAGATTAAAACTTGCAACAATAACATACTGTAATAGGTTACTGATTGACAGTCTTGGAAGGTTTATAAGCTAGAGAACATAAATATAGAGAGAACAACAAAACAAAACACCACCATCATCAACAACACACACACAGAGAAAACAAGCAAACAAAAAAATTAATCCATGATCTATGCACAGTGTGCCCTGTACAATGAAACAGCACACCGAGTCAGGAAGTTGGTATGAAGCACTCCACTGTCTGCCTTCCCTTAGCTTGTAGGAACCAAGCAGAAGACAAGCAATATCTGTCACTTAAGGCTAACATTGACTTTTTTCCTCATGGCAATCTCTTGGGGGTATTGACTATCAACCATGGCGATTTTGGTCACTCTTCATCTTCCTGCTGTCACTCTATGACTGCCCCCTGGATGTTTCTCTTACTTCTATCATTCCCCAAATAAAAATGTAGTTAGGTTCTGGGAATCAGTGATAAACAAAGCAGACATGCTGATTGTTATTTTTATAGAGCAAACAGCATAGTGGGGGAGACATAATGAGCAAGTGGGCACGCTAAGAAGTATGTAATTACTAACAGTGGTAGATGCTCTGAAGTAAAAACACTTGGTGAGAGGAAATGGGAGTGGATGTTTTTGATGTCAATAAGGAGTTGACCTATAAGACTCCTGAAATATTTACAGAAATGATCAATAGAAATTATAAAGGCCATATTTTATGACCAGAATGCAATAAAACCAGAGATTAATGAAAATTAAATTGGCAATATGTAAAATTAAAAATACATTCTCAAATCAACACATATGATCAGATATACAATAAACATCGACATGAAAACAAAGTACCTCCTAGCCAAAGCAGTTCTTAAAAGTAAATCATTTGTTAGAATGACAGAAAATTCATAAATTTGACTTTCAAACCAAGTGTTTAGAAAAGAAACAACTACAGAAGGCTCAAAGATAAAAAGTGGGAATGAAACAATAAAATTAGAGCTGAAATGAATTAATTATAAAATAGGAATAAGAGTAGGTGGAATAAATCTATCTCAGACCAGATCCTCTGGAAGATTAATCGAATAGAGACATATTAATGATATGAAAATGAAAAATCATTTCTCACCAGGAATAATCAAATAAATTGAAGATTATGGAATGAGATACTATGTTCACTCATCAAATCAGCAAAATATAAGTGGGGAAATGCATAAAGTTGATGATGATTGGTAGGTGGGTATTTTGTACATTCCCGATGAGAGTGTTCAATGGTACCCAGTCTTTCCAGAACACAAGTTTAAAATATGTAACAAAAGACTTACAAAGGTGGAAATGTTTAGTCGATTGGTTTAATTTCTGATGGTTAATTAATATGAAAGACAAAATCAGAAAGGAGGACCATTTTCTATATTCAAGATATTCACTGCAGTTTTATTTACACAAATGAAAAATTATAAACTTGATGTTCAGTAATAATGAAAGAACTAAGTAAAATATAGTATATCCATACAATGGAATACGATGATGACATTCATATTATATTTACAGGAAAGCTTAATAATCTGAAAAATATATTTGTCGGGAAAAATATAGAAAAGTAAACGATCTGATTTCAAGTATATGCAGTAGTTTTAAAAGAAAGCCATGTGGAATAATTTCTTATTGGTGAGATTATTAATGATGACTTTTTAAAATTCTTTTTACTTTTTCAGCATTTTCAAAAATTTTTCATTAAAAATTATTAACAACTTTCTGTATTGTGAGGAAATAATATTCAATGAGTTTGCATCTCCTTAAAATGTTTTATAATTCAGAGAGGATCTAAAGTTTTATTCCAGGTGGATATGAACCTAGCAAGGTTCATATGACAGGTGTTTAATATATCAGGCCCAGTGATAATGAGGTCAGAAGCAGTGGTCCAGACTGAGTCTGAGCAGTGGTCATACCATAAGTACTGTCATATAGTCTTGTCTGTAGAAGAGCTGGAAAGGGCCCACCAGGAATCCATTTGGCACTAATAAGACTTCTGGAGAAGAAGTGAGGCAAGTAGTTTTAAAACAATAGGGGAAAATGATGTGTCAGGCTAGAATACTCTATCTGCCACTCTGTCCTCTGCCTTGAACTGGAATAACTTAGTCCTATAATAAAGAGCCTACAATTAAAGTGAAAAAAATTGAGCAAGTTTTAATTTTTTTTTAAATCTTCACAAGGCAGGAAGATCAAGTCGACAGGATGAACTTCAAGCAACAACGCTGGCAGTAGAATTTGTGGTGGTGACAGTATCATTGGCTAATGAAACATGTCCTTGTTTAATTTCTGTCAGTTGTCTGGACTATTTTGCTATATTGCTTCATAGTTATGTTTTCACTCTACGTTAGCAATGTGACTTTAGATGCATTATTTCCCTGATAAGGTGTGTGCACTTGAGATAGAAAAAATATGGTATTCTATGTTTTGCTGTTTTGATAATGACACTTCTAAGGAATAACACTAAAATTCAGTAGTTCATCTGTGACTAAAAATTCCATAGATTCGAGGGCTTCAAATTGATATTTGTTGTTTATTAAAGTAGCAACTGAAAATATTGCCTTTCCTGAGAAGATGACCTGATTGTTTCTTTTTCTTTAGACGTTTTTCTTCTTCTTCTTTTTTTTGCTGAGGAAGATTGGCCCTGGGCTAACATCTGTGCCCATCTTCCTCTACTTTATATGTGGGACGCCTGCCACAGCATGACTTGATAAGCGGTGCATAGGTCCACACCCAGGATCCAAACCTGTGAACCCTGGGCTGTTGAAGCAGAGAGTGAGAACTTAAACACTGTTCCACTGGGCCAGCCCCTAGATGTTTTTCTTTTAAAGCAGATCTCTAAAATAGCTACAACTATGTGTATTGCTCATAAGTATTAAATATTAATTTTGCAAAGTTCAGAAATAGTAATACTATAACTTCTATAAATGTTAATCCTTCTCTCAGTTTTTGGAAATTCATGGTCTTAATATTTTGGACAAAATATTGTATATTGTTTGGGATCACAAACTTTGGCACTAGATTGTCTGGGTTTAAATCCAGATGCCACCAGTAGCTTACTGTGGAACCTGAGTAAGTCACTTAACCATTATGTCTCTCAGGTCCCTCATCTGTATAAAGGGAATTTAGTTCCCTATATTATAGAATTCTTGTAAGGATTATATATTTTAAGCAGTGAAGAGCATCTAGATGATTGGCATGTATTAATGTTAACAATCATTATTTTAGTTACTGTTATTATGCAGTGAAATAAGTTGATTAAATTGTTGTGCTGCTTAGCTAATTTTTAAATTTATACCATCTAAACTTTGGAGATTTTTTTCTAAATAATATACATTCTCTGCTTTCCTGACAAATGTGTTTGAAATTCATGTGCTTTTCTATTCCACTTATACCTGTGAAATTGACAAAAATCGTGAGAGTATCAGATGGATCTGAATATTCATTCACAAGAGCTTTGGCCTCGCCTTTAATTAAAGTAGCTTCTCTGTATTGATCTACTAACTTGGCTGTCCCCGATTAAACTACATCCTCCCAGTGGATCCACTTATTTGTGTGTGCTCTATCCAGTTCTCCAGCCACTAAACTTTCATGTGATGCATGTAGACCCCGCCTCATGGTAAGTCCATGCTCATGTGGGACCATACACCTCTATAATCATATCATTAATGCTAGTCATAATGCTTCAATTAACAAAGAATAATTCAAAAAGTCAAGTCCCTGCCGTGAGAGTAGGAATTGAAGAGGGAGAGAGAGAGAAAGTCATACAAAACTCTTAATCATAAGATTCCTGATTCTTTATTAGTAACAGCTCACATTTCAAGAAAATCTGCATTGAGCTGTTATGTAAGAAGTAAACTTTTATTTCTTTACTGTAATTTGGGAGTTTATTTGCTACAGCAGCTGGCATTACTCTAAACTGTGACCCACAGTATTTAGAGCCACAGGATTGGATGTAAACATGTATAGAATGAGTGTAGGTAGAGAGGAAAAGAGGTCTAAGGACTGAGTCTGGGAACTCCAACTTTAGGAAATAGAGAAAAGAAAGAAGATCCAATGGAGAAGGCCAAGAAGGAGCTGCTGGTACATGAAAATAAGTGTCTTAGATGACATGGAAGTCAACTGAAGAAAGTGTTCCAAGGATGAGGAAATGGTCACCTCTAATAAATTCTGCTTGACAGTCAAGAAGGAGGAGGTGAGGGAAGTGTCCATTAGGTTTGACAAGATGGTAGTCATTGGTGACAAGAACAAGAGAAGTGACAGGGATAAAAACCCCACTGGAGTGGACTAAAGAGAAAACAAGAAAAAAGGAAGTAGAAAAAAAGTGAGCAGAGAAATGGAGTGATTGCTGCAGGGATGTAAGAGCAAGGTATTGTTTTTTAAATATACGGTTTATAATTTATCATATTAGGATGCTGATGGAAATAATATGTTACAAAGAGAAAAACTGATGCAGAAGAGAACACCAAAAATATTTCTTGTGTAGTAGAGGCTACACTGCTGTGGATTCACATAGTTCCTTTTGATGGGGAAAGCATTGGTAACATTCTTAATATTCCTGACTCAGCTTAACTAAAGGAAAATATATCCATGTGTGGTACTGTGTTCTTCCAACTGTCTTCTCTAATTTAAAATAAAAGCATATAAAGCAGAAAAGTCTATCTGACCTCTTCAGAAACCCAATATTACTTTTCAAAGGTAACTGCTGTTGACAATTTATTGTGTGTTCTGCCTTGTTTTTTTTAATGTATGTATGTATATATTTTATTTATATACTTATGTGTGCACATACACACCCATAGAATTTAAAAAATAACTTCAATCTCTTATACATTGTGTTCTATGGCTTGCTATTTCACTTACACTAGCATTTTTCCACATTAGTACCTATAAATCTGACATTTTTAATTGATGGACTAATATTCTATATTATGCATATTCTGTGTTAATTTAAGCATTCACCCACTGATAGATAAGTTGTACTTTTGAATCAGTGCTTTCCATTGGTTTAAGTATATTTTCCCATTGTTCATTTTTCTTCGTAACACTATTTTACTCAAATTCCAAACCAAGATGATTGTGAGCTTCAGATATGAATATATTATTTTAGTAATTTTGAATTTTGAAGATTTTTTTCTGTTCTTCTGCCACTAGAAATTACTGAATGGTATCATAGTGTGATAAGTCCTCTAGTTCATTATTACCTATGTAATGAGACGCTTCGTTTTATTCACCATCTTTGCCCAACATGTCTCTTTCATGGGTTACTTTTCTACTGTTATATCTTTGTGAACCTCACGTTGAATTTCCTGACATGGGTACAGGAAATATAGTAAACAGAGGCCCTCCTGTTGGATGAAGGTGGAGTTATAGGGGACTCAGAACAAGGCACTGTACTCAGGGAGAGGAAAAATGAAGATGCGGACTCAGCAAGAACTCAGTAGAAACTTAGCAGCTACTGTGCCTTCTCAATTGGGAGCACTTTCTTCCTAGTTACCCTCAAGGGGAGAGGTGCCAGAAATGCTAGGATGATAAATATTTTGAAGTGCCAATGGCACTTTGCTTGATTAGCACCAAAGATGGGAGCTGGGGTTGTCCACATTGGATCATGGACGGGAGGAATTTTCTAGTCCCAGGGCTTGAGTCTTGTTGCCCAGGGAGAACAGTGTACAAGATGAATAAACATGTCATTGCGATTATGTATTATTGTCCATAACAAAAGATTATGCTGGTAAAAAGTTCAAAGAGGTGGGTCTGAAATCAGATTTTGAGGAACTCGGAGCTAGTCATTTATTTTTTGTAATGCTCAGAGGTTCAGTGATTAAGTTGCTCGTTTTCTTTATTATGTTACTAATTTCCATGATCCCTAGGAGTGCACCTGAGATAAATGGGGGCCTTATGTCTAGGAGATGTGGCTTCCTTCCCCTCAGCTCTCACTGATGTTGCAGACATGGCCCTCTGCACTTGGGCCATGTCCTCTGGAGAGTCACAAAGATGGAGAAAAGGACTGAGGGAGGCTTCCCATGCTTCTCACCAGTTTGCAGAGGAAAAACTTCCATCAGTTGATCAAACAGTATTAATTGAGCACCTATCACATGCAAGGGGTAGTTTCAATCAGGCAAACCGAAGATGCACAAGATGCCATCTGTTCCCACTCTCAGCGGCTTGTAGGAGCGTAAGGCACAAACATGAAGAAATACAGCATGCAGCCTGCAAGAAGGTCCACGTGAGTTTATAGACATGTGCTTAGGGGTTCCAAGAGTGGCAAGATCCCTGACAACTGAGCAGAACATGGACAGTTTTCAGAGGAGATAGAATCACTGTTAGGCTTGAAGGCTGGGTCAGCTTCCTTAGGTGGAGACCATGTTTTTGGAACAGCATTTACTTAAACTTCTTTCTTTTTTGGTATCTGTATATTTTGAAACTTCCAAAGGTAATACATGCACATTTTAAAAAACCAAATAACACAGAAGAATATATAGTAAAAAGGGAAAACTGCATCCATCCCACACTTTCCTAAGGAAACCATTTTTCTTCCAAAAATTTCTGTATGTATATAAAAGAAGATGAAGTCTCTCTCTACTTCCCTCCCTCTCTCTCTCTCTCCCTCATACACACACGCACACATACCATACTTTTTAGAAACAATACGCTTGAAGAGGAGAATTTACACTCATCTGCTCTTCAGTACAGTTCTATTTGAGAACTAAAGGAGAAAAATTAGGAGAAGAATTTTTCTCCAGAGGCCCTGTGCCTTCTCGCACCAGCTCTCTTAGGGCCTTCAACTTTCCACCTAAACTAACTTTACCCAACTAGTGTGGACTACCTTCTTGCTCTGAGTTGATTCTGCTCTGAAAGCAGAATTTGCTTAGGCAGAAAACCAGGAGAAAGAATACCTGGCTAAGCTTGAGTCAGGTACATAGAGAGAGTAAAGTGCTTCTCAGTTAGCAACTGACCCCACTAGCTGGTGATGAGGTCCAGTAAAATGAAGGCTCTCCCCTGTCTCACCAAACAGTCATGCATTTTCTAGAGAAGTGTAGCAAGGATAGAAGGGAGAGAGCAGAGGAAATGTTTACTCCCATATGGCTCCCTCAAGAGTGGAAAGAAGTTTCTTGTCCTCTATATGGGATGTAGGAGGAGGCTAGAGAATGAAAGTTTCATCATAACCCTTCTGGGGAGGATAAGTGAAGGCAGCTGGCCTGTGAACCATTTACTCCCTTCTCTTGGGGAGTGATGATCTTAGGAGAAGGAAAAGACACAGGTGATGTGGTCTAACCTATTTGTCAACTGGACATCCAGGTGAGTAGACTGATGATATTTGCTAGGAGGAAGAGAACTTATCCAAAGAGTACTCTCAGCAGCATGTCCCTGGCTAAAGGATTTCTTATAGTTAATAAATGCAGAATGTTTGGGTTTATGAGACATAGTTCCCTGGAGAATATAGTGTAAGCTACATAACTCTCTGAGTATAAAATGGAGATGTTTCATAATTTAAATGCTTTCAACAGAGAAGTAATAACCCACAAGTCCCCTCTTAGAGGGGTCTCCAAAAGAAAAAAAAGGACTCATTTATTATTCTGGTCCAGAAAGTATATGTTCAATGTGACAAAGAAGGACTTAAGGAGTCATAAGGTATGTCCCAGACCTTGGTATGCTTTTATCGCTTGTGTATTTTTGAAATTATTAGTAAGGCTTGAGTCTAGGAAATATTTCTGATTCCTGATTTGACAGTCTTATCCTGTGGATCTCACCTGGACATATACTTCCGCAACTTTCACCTTGAGTCTTGCTAGTTAAATGTGTAGACCTGTATCTTGGGTCTCAGTGGGGAACTTCTTAGTCATGCAGAATCTCAGAGCTACAGAATCATAATCTGAATTGTAACAAGAGTCCCAGGTGATTTGTATGCATACTAAAGTATAAATGCCAGTGTGCACTGGCACAGTGAATCTCACCCTCCTGCTGTTGTTTCATGTTTCAGTAGCAAAACTTCTTGGCAGTATTTCTTACACCACTGCTGTCTAATCACTTTCTTATCTTCCATTTCCTTTTCAGCACACTATGATCTGACCTTGATTTCTTCTTATCGGTCATCTAGCCCCAATTTTTAGCATAATTTGACCCAACCGAGTGCCTTTCCTTTTTGAACCACTTTCTTGTCTTGTTTTTTGTGACATTTCTTTTGTCTGCTTTTCCTCCTTTTTTTGTCTCCTTTTCTCTCACTTTTTTTTAATCTGCAAGGTGTATAAATGTTGCAGTGCCTTTAGGATTAGGCTCGGATCCTCTTCTCTGTTTTCCCTTAGTATCTCTTCTGGGTGATTATATTTTACTATCTAGATTTACAAACTACTTAAATATTGATTTTTCCAAATTCAAGACATCTAGCCTAGACATCTCTTCTGAACTCCAGACAATTTCTTCAACTGTCAAACTTTGCATCTCCACTTGGATTTCTAATTGGCATCTCAGTCTGGTACACCCAAAATGAATCTCTAAATTATGCCCCTCATCACCCTCACCTGCATTCTTTTAGCCCAATATTCCTCATCCCAGTTAGTGACAACAATATCATCCACCCAGTTAGTTGTTCATTGTATAGTTGAAACCCCCTTTACCTGACCTCCTACATTCATTTAACTAACATGTTTAGTCAATTACACTTCCACAATATGTCTCAAATCTGTCTACTTTTCTCCATTATTTCAGCCTCCATCCAGATAAGACCACCACAGCTCTCACATGAGCGACCACAAGAAGATTCCTAAGCAGTTTCCCTGATTCCAGAACAATGGTTTGTTACCTGCCCAGTAGTGATGGTAATATTCTAAAAGTGTAAATTGGATATGTCACTTTCCTGCTAATAATTCATCAGAGGCTTCACTTTGAACAAAATCCAGACTTCTTTCATGCCTCACAAGATTTTATATGACCTGGCCTCTGTCCGCCTCTCAGACTCCATGTTCTACTAATTTCCCTGGATCAATAACCTCCAACTTCCCAGAGCCCTCTCTGTTCTCCAGGAACACCAAGTTTTCTCCTATCTAAGGCCTTTGAGTTTCTTGTTTTTTCTTTCAGGGAATATTTCCTGCTCCTTCTATCTACCAGCACACACACAAAATCACAGAGACACATACATATGTATGTATGTATGTATGTACAGGTATGCAGGCACACATGTATATAGAGACATACATAGATACAGACAGACACACAAAGACACACACACACACACCCCAGTCTTTGTAGACTCACCTTCTTACTCTTCAGGTCTCATTTCCAATGTCAAATCCTTGGAAATGTTATCTTTGACAGCCTAGTTCTAACAATTTTCCAATTAATTTGCTTGGCTTTTCTAGAGAGAAAATGATTCATCAACAAATAAGGACAATTTTGTCTTCTTTCCAATATTCGTATTGCATTTCATTTAAAAAATCTAAATCCTTTAGCTGAGATCTCCAGAAAAATATTGAACAATGGTGGTGATGATATATCTCTGTTCCTGATTTTAAAGGAAATGTCTCTACTATTTTTGCAAAATATGATATTTTGCTGTTGCTTTCTGATAGATACACTTTCTCAAGTCCAGAAAGCTTTCTTTTAATGCTATCGTACTAAGAGTTTTATTTGAAATAAAAATTGAATTTTATTAAACAGTTTGGGAACATTTATGGAAGTTATTATAAGGTTTTCCCTGTTTTTAATGTGTTTGCTACTTTTAGAACATCTTTACATTCTTGAAGTGCATTCTTGATTCTGTTGATAATATTCTCTTTAGGATTTTTTCATCTATATTTATTAGTGTGATTGGATTTCATTACTATTATTACTACCTCTATTGCTATTACTAAACCCATTGCTATTCTTTTCTAGTTGAGGTTCTGACAATTTTGTAGAATTAAAGGGGAATCTCATCAACTTTTGCCACACTCTGGGGCAGATTAATTCCTGTGTTCCTTGAGATTTTCTAGATTCCATCCAGAATTTTTTTAACTGACTTTTCAATTTCTTCTATTGTTATCAATCTATTGAAATCTTTCATTTCCTTGTGTCGATATTGGTAATGTTTCCTGAAGATTATCCACTATATCTATATTTCCATATTTGTTGAAATAAAGTTGTAATGAGCATTTTTCTGAAACGTGTTATGCTCCTTTATATCTATGATTATGTTCCCATTTTCATCCCTATTGTATGTTCTATTGTATTTTCACTAATTTTCTTTATCAGCCTTGCCAGAATGTTGCATTTTTTATTGGTCTTTTTAGAGAACTTGCTTTTAGTTTTAATTATTGAGTCACTTGGTTTTATTGTTCTCTATTTTGTTAATTTCTGAATTTATCTCAATTCCTTCATCCATTTGCTTCCTTTATGTTTATTCTATTGGTCTTTTGCTTTTATGGGTTGAATTCTCACTTTATTTGTATTCATTCTTGTTTTCTAACAAACAAAATGCTACAGCATTTATATTGGGCATTCTTTTGGCTGAATCCTCTAAGTTTTGTTATGAAATATTCTTCTTCTCATTTTTGAATGTTCTATAATTTCAATTTTTGGTAGAGACAATTTCTTATTGCTCCATCACCCAGTTTATTAAGTGAATTATTCTCCAAGTTAATATTTGTCAATTGACCTAAAGCCCCAATATATCTCCCACTTCCTAAATAGAAAACTTCTCAACTGTGGCCTGGGAAGAGGACACGGCTGCCAGTCACTGGGCAAGACTAGCTAGTGCAGGATGTCTCACGAGGTACCTATGACTTGCTCAGCTCTTGTTTCTGTTCTCAGATCCTGCTCGGATTCCTCATTGTATTTTGGGGAAAGTAGTCCTCATTTCGTCACCCATATTGGGTTGTGGGATCCTCAAATCTACTTTATTTCACCATCTGCTTTAGATGTTTTAGGAATTGAGAATGTTTCTATCATATTTACTTAAATTTCCCAGTTTATAAGAATTGCCACCTTTTGCTTTCCTGTTTTCTATCTCTCCTTGTCCTCTTTCTCTCTTTCAGGAGAGTACCTCTCCTTTTGCATTTTTCCTTGATATGCTTTATTTGAAAATATTGAAAAATATGAAAAGTAAACGTTATCTGTAAAGAAGAAGTAAAACTATCCATTCTAGTCTCCAAGCCAACTTTCTAAAAATAATTGCTACCTATGTATTGGTTTCTATCTTTTCCAATTTTGCCTTATATTTGTTGTCATAGGTATATATCTGAATAGCTTTATGCAGGATTTTTTCAAAAAAATAAAGCTAGGTTATTCTGTACATGTTCATCTGGTAGTGTCCTCTGTTCACTTAATGAATCACTAACACTGTGGTTTTACTTTTAATTTTCTCTTTCTTTTGTCATTTGTAATTTGGGCAGTGAGCAGAAATTGAACCATGAGCTCACTCACTACCCTGAATAACTCCCTTCTTCACTTCCCTCAAGGCTATTTGTGTCTCTTATTGGCATTAAAATATTTTCCAAGACCTTCCAAAAGTTGCTAAATACAATCACATAAATCTACCCCCCAAAATATTTCAATCTGAAAATAAAACATAACTTGTATGTGATTAGGAGTAAAGAGCTCAAGGCAAAAGACTTTTTATCATCCCTCAGATCTAAAGACTGACATTGCATTTCATATGCTTGGGAATTCTTTAAAGTGATATTTCAGAAAATAAGTATGCTGATCATTTTATCTTATGCTGAATCTTTCCTTAGAGAAACCTGTTGAGCTTTCGATGTGAAAAGTCAATTTAGGATTTTCGCATCCAACAGCATAAGATTGACTTAAATGTTTTTTCCAAATTTTTGTCTTTAATAGGAATCAGAGTTAAAATGACCTATAAAATGAATCAGAGTGTTTATTTTTCTAATTTTTAGAACACTTTGTAAAATTTATTCTTTATTTTTTACTTTAGAGGTTGTTAAAGGTTTACTATAAAACCATTGAGCCTAGGCTCTTTTGTGGGGATGGGGGATTTCTGACTTGGATGTCCGTTTATTAAATAATCACTTGTCTATTTAGGTCTTTTATATTTAGAGTCTTTTCATTTATATTTTCAAATTTTATTGTAAAATTGTTTAAAGTACTTAAAAATTTAAAAAACTTCACCGTGTCTATAGTCTAAAGTCTATGCCTTTTTCATTGCTAATATTGTTTATCCTTGACTTCCCTCTTATCAGTCTTGCCTGAAGTTATATTTTATTAATATTTTCAGAGAAATAGGCTTTGGTTTTAGTTGACATCTTTGTTTTTTTATACTTCAGTAATTTTTTATTTCCTCACCATTCTTTATTTCCTTTTAATTTCTTGCTATTTTTTCAGCTTTTCAAGTCAAATTGTTGGATATGTTCTTTTAAATATTAAAAAATCTTATTTGGGCTATAACTTTTACTTGTTAGCCATATTCCGTCTTTTAATACGTGGTATTTTCATTGTAATTATTGATCAGATCTCTATTTATAATTTCCACTTCAAAATGCATAGGTTTCTTTTAGCTGTATTTTTGTTACCGAATTTTTATTATATTACCTTGTGATCAGAGAATATGGAATTCATTGAGACCTCCTTTGTGGCCTAATTAACGCGTAGACCACCTTTATAAATATCGTTATATGTATTTCAAAAAAAGGTGTGTTCTTTTTATTGATTATAAGTTTACTGTTTAGTTGTTAGATTGACCTCATGGGTTTCTTCCCTTCTTTTTTTTCTATTTCAATATAATTGATATATAACATTGAATTAGTTTTAGATGTACAACATAATTATTTGATACGTTGTATATTGTGCCATGTTTTTTAAAAATCAATCTTATATCCTTAATTAGTCTTTGCTTTTATGACTTATACATTTTAAAATCTCTCACAGTGATAATCAATTTCTCTCTATATTTACATTTTAGCTTTTCATATGTAATATGATATTATAATTTAAATGTTGACTAGGCACAAAAAGAGTTGAAAAACTTTAATTCTAAATTGCAGTATAAGGATTTTGAAAGACAGAGTTTGAGCACCTGCTCTAGGACTTTTGAACCTCCTTATCCACTTCTAGGATTTAAGAGGGCTGAGAAAGTGGAGGGGAGGAGATTTTATAAGCAGATTCCTTTGAAAAAGCTCAGAGTCCTCTCCTACCTCTGACATTGCTGATGGGGCTGGGGTGGAGATTTTCTTGTCCCCTTATCTCAAGTCTGGTGGGGGCTCGCCATGCCCCCACCCAGTAATTTTGCACCACATTCTCAGCTGTTGAGTGATAGTGAAGACAGATGCCCGAGGAAGCTCAAGTGGACTGTCGTGCTGAGACCTGTCTCCTGTTCAGAAAATTTGGAGGGTGGGAGGGTGATATCTAGCTGCTTGGGGGCAAGGCCGGGAGAGTGATGTCATGTATAGGACTGGCCAGCTCTCCCAGGGGATCCTGGGGAGATTTATTAAGGACCAATGTGGCAAGATGAAATAGTGCCTGAGTGGGGAGGAGGATGTCCACCAGGTCTAATAAACCCCATGGAAGTGAGGTGAGGTGCCAGACACCTACGGGCTGGCAGCCAAGTCAGAACTTTTTCATGCCCTTAACTCACTTCCTTCCTTAGACCTCCAGAGTGTAGCCTTTGTTGGAAGAAAGAGTAGCTGCTAGAAAAAAGGAAAAATTGAACAAAATCAGTGATGAATGGCAACAAACAGATTAGGCAGTGTTAAATAATTATTTACAAAGTCATATAGCAGAGAGAGTACTAAGAATCTGAAAAATCTTCAGAGGTAAGAACAGGAAGATCAATATGAAGGAGGAAGGAGGAGGAAAAGGAGTTAATATTTATTAAAACCTAAGTACATTAAACATACCAAATGTTGTTTTACCCGTATTCTTCATTTAATAGTCAGCTTTGCTATCCCCATTATTATAGAGAGCAAACTGAGGCTTACAACCTTTGGAAACATTAGAAACTTGTCTAAGGCTAACTACACAATTTATTGTGAAATAACCCAGGGATGTGCATGGTAGAAAAGAAAAAAATATGCAAGAGATTGAGGAAGGGAATTTACAAATATACCCCAAGTAAGTTTCAAAAGGGCCTGGAAGGGAGCTGTTCTATTTCTGTTTTTATTCTTATTTTACCACAAGTATAGAATTGAGTTAACTATGTCCCTCAATCATGACACTCTGGGGCCTCATTTTTCATTTCTCCAGGCATGGTCCATGGTTTTGTTTGTTTAATTTTCATCCCTTTATCTCTCAATCTCTCATGCCCAACTCCTTTCACTCCCCCCTTCCCATAGGCACCACTGTTAGGTTTTAAGTTCATCTTTCCAATCCTCCTTTCTCACAATCATTTGCGTTTGTGTCTATCTGTGAAAATTTTATAGTATTAAGTGTTTTAAAAATAAGTTAATGGCATTGTGCTATAAATCTCATCCTATTTCTTGCTATTTTGATAATCAAGACTAATTTTGGAGCTCTATCCATATTGCTCTGGAAATGTTACATTTAGTCCTTCTGGCTACTGCAACAGTAGTAAACTTTCAGCACATTTTTGTTTTCTTTTGAGAAGTGATGGATACCTAGGCTGTTTTGCCTCCACTGATCTATTCTTTATTGGTCCCTGAATATGTTTTCTAGGGTATCTATGCATCTATATCCAGGACTGGAATTGATCATAGGTCACACTATATACACATATTGAATTTTACTAAATACTTTCAGATTTCTCTCTACAATAGCTACAATAGTTTATTCATCGACTCCCAGATCATAAGGGATCCAGTTTCCCCACATCCTTACCTGCTCTTGATGCGACCTGAATTTCTAGTTTTTTTCAATCTGATGGATGTAAAGTCATATTTTGTTTTAATTGACATTACTTAATTACTAGTGAGGTTGAACATTTATTGTTATATTGTCATTTCCTCATGATATTTGCGTAATTATATTTTTTATTCATTTTTCTACTGGGTTGCTTATCTTTTTCTTGTTGATTGTCAGAAATTACTTGTGGTTTTAGGTGTTAATCAGAGGATATGATGTTTACAGTGAGCTTCCAAATCTCTCCTCCAGATAACCTCAAAGCGACATGAGTTGCTACCTAGCTTTGTTTTGTTCTAATATAATACTATTGAGTATTTCATTTCTGCATATATTTTCTAAAGTTTCCCTTTGGCTCACACTAGTCTGTGAGGCAGATTATCTTGTCATGATTAACTTTTCTCAGATGTACCATGGGATAGATTTTTTTTGGGGTACAATCACTTTAAACTTAGCACTGAATACCTAACCTCTGAGTGTTCATATTTTTGAAATAATCCTTTCAGGGACATTAATCTAATGAGAAAATATGAAAAAGGAGGATCCACTGTGCTCCAAAGTCCTTGTCTTGTTTTACTTTCCCCAATATCCTGCTAGAACAAAGTCAGCTCACAGTCCTACAACCTTACCAATTCGATTCCAATCCTTCATTCTGTCTCTTGCTAATGCACTTTACCTACAGTCCCCAAAGCAGTTTTTACTTTTTTTTCCTAAGCATACTGGGATCCACCTCCATCTGGCATTGATGCCACCTGTGAAGTATGTGGTCCCCAGGCTCCCTGTTGAAGTATGTGATCCCCAGTCTCCCTTCCTATACTAGAAGCCAGTATATTTCCAGTCTGGCTGCTTCAAAGGCATGCACTTTGCAGCTGGAGTTCCAGATCCCTTCTGAAGAGGCTTTGACATGTGTGGTTTGCTCTGTCCTTAAGTAGATTATTTGGAAAAACTCAGTACACAGTTTCTAGTTCTTGTGATGCTTCAGTAGAGTGGGCAACTAAGTCCAGAATTTCAGTTTTTTCATTTACAATTTGCTTCTAGTAAATTTGCAAATATTATCTTTTCACAATGCAGCTTGCTTTGCTTTGGGTTTTATATCCTGTGTTTTACACCTTAGTGCTCCATAAAATGTCTGTGATGAATTAAAATTCTTCAAAATAGAAATTATTTTTTAATGACTCTCATATGTTAGTATAAATCATATGAAATATCTTTCATATATTAGATCATCTCATATAATAGATGAACCATATGAAATCGCTGCTTTGGGGTCAGACAATGTGTAAGCAATTCCATTCCATATGGTTCCACTGAAAATGTAAAATAAATGCATTATATTTGACTAGGTGTGGGTTACAGAGCTGGAAGGCTTACTTATTTGTGTCCACTTAGTTACTAGTGAGCGAGCACTTGTTTGATAGCAGGTTTCTGATTCAAGTGCAAAACAGGAGCACCTCAGCAGTCAAAATTAATTAGTAGAATTATTTAAAACAGCCTAAACTTGTTTTTTAACTACAAGCATGGAATGTTGAGGTACTTAGCTGTACATAATTATTAATTTATGCTATTTTGAGATAAATAATACATGATACGTTGAAAGAGACAAATTTTCTGCTGTTATGGCATAGGAGAAAATATAACTAACTCTTTAATTTAGAATTTGTATTTAAATTATACTCTTCTTTTGAAGAACCTTTTCCAATAAAGATAACTGAGTTTTAATTACTATTTGTAAAAAGTCCATATCACTGCCTGGCATTCTAGATAGAAGACGACACAATTGGAGGATTAATTCCAAGTTAATGAGCTCATTTTTTTCCCTAACTTGCAGAAAAGGGCAATAAATAGCAGCTCTATAATAGAAATAGGGAAACTGTGTTTTAGAATTGCAAGGGAGCTTTAGAATTTTAGAATTGCGAGGGAGCTTCACAGATTATATGGGTCAGTTGTACCATTTCTCAGATGAGAAAACTGAGGTTTAACGAACTGTCAAGGCCGGAGCAGATCAGGGACAGCTAGTCAGGATACCCAGTTTCCCATTGTTCCTGTTCTGAATAAGAATAAAATCCTCATTACATATTACATTCTTTAAATGGTTCATCTTGAATGAGAAACATGCACTTGAAGCAGGCATCCTCCCAACCCCTTATTTCAGGCCTTCATCATTTCCCTCCTCACTGGTTACAACAATAGCTTCTATCTATTTCCTTTGCTTCCAGTCTTGCCCACTTCAATCCATTTTCTATATTACCAAAAGAATAATCTTATTTAGATGTGTATTTCATACACCATTTCCCTGTTTAAACATCTTCAACAACTTTTAGGAGAAAACACAGACTCCTTAGTGTGACACCAAATGTACTTTCTGGACTGATTTCTGCCTTCTACCATAGTTTCCTCACTGCTTGGTGCTTTCACCTCAGGTATCATGTAGGCCCAAATATTGACAGTTCACAAATGTACCAACCTCTTCTATATCTCTGAGCCTTTGCAAAGGCTATTACCCCTGTCTGACGTACTGCCCCTACCTCATTTTCATCAACACCATCCTCATCTCTCCCCTCTCAGGACCACTCCCCTGGCCACGACAAGTCTGAACTGAACTTCAACACTCGGTCACAATGTTACCTCTTCCATGATGCCTTCCCTGAGTTGTCCTCCACTTTCTAATGCTTCCCCAACACCCTGGCTTACCTCAATTCCAGCAATTGTGATATTTATGATAATTCTGCAGCTTTGACCATCTCCTTTGGAGCTGGGACACTGTCTTTCACAACTGATTCCAGTGGCCAGTACAATGTTTGGTAGGCCCTCAGAGCACCATTTGCCATCAAGCATATTATACTTAAACTTCAGGCCCCCTCATTTGCACAGACCCTAGAGAGAAGCCCCAGACATGTGTTCATATAGTCATATGCTTTTGTAAAACTTGAAAAAATAAGCTATTTTTGTATTTTTTAAAGGAATCCCTCACCCCCCAATTTTATATGCTTCAGGCCCCATAAAACCTGGAATAGCCCAGTAAGACACTCAGTAAATATCTGTGGAATTAAAGAATAAATATGCTTTAAACTATATATTATCTCCACATTTCTCAAATGTGTAGCTTTATGCTAATATACTTTTTGGATTTGTTGCCTCATCTGTTAAAATAAGAGAATGATAGTTAGTCTCTGTCATATTGTAAGCCAGTTATGATAATAAAACTCTTAAGTACAAGACTGGAATGAGTGTAGAGCTCAGTCTAATCTTGTCTGGAGAACTGTGGGGTGGAGTTCCAGCTTAACAAGTGATTGTCACTGAAATGTGAACTTAAAGCACATCCCTTGGAGTCCTTGTGGCTGTTCCCTTTGTGAGGGAAGAAGAAACTCTAAAGAAGGCAGAGAACTGACTTGCATCCATTTGTTTGCTCATTTATCATATATCATATATACATCATGTATTTATCATATATATGTCAGTTACTGTGTGTCAATTACTAGGGACTTGAAACCTAAATCAAGTAAGGGGACAAAAATAAATAATTAAACAAGTGGTCTCAGATTGAGGGATCAGAAGAAATGGGAGAAATAAGTGAAATGACATAATTCAGAGCACTGAAGGTAAGAGTTGGGAGAATGTTTTTATTCGGGTTGCAGTAGACGACCATTGGAGGATTTCAGTCAGAGGACTGAGGAGTTGTGATTTAATTTTATTTATTTTTTAACCTTTTTATCTTTGGCCTTTTTTTTTTTTAGGAAGATTGGCCCTGCGCTAACATCTACTGCCAATCTTCCTCTTTTTCTTTTTTTTCCCCAAAGCCCCAGTACATAGTTGTGTAGCATAGTTGTAGAGTTGTAGCTCTTCTATGTGTGATGCCACCTCAGCATGGCTTGACGAGCGGTGAGTAGGTCTCTGCCTGGGATCCGAACCTGCGAACCCTGGGCTGCCAGAGTGGAATGCGTGAACTTAACCACTACGCCACCAGGCAGGCCCCAATTTATTTTTTAAAAAGTAAACTTTTCTACTCTGATGAGAATGATTTTATTGTGGACAAGAGTAAAGTATGTAAGACTAATTACCTGCTAATGTTGAATTCTTAGTGAGACAGTGAGATCTTGGATTAGGGTGGTGGTAATGGTGATGGAGAAAAGAAAATAGATTTGAGATATATTTTAAAGTAGAACTTAGAGACTTTAGTAATGGATTAGATATGAGGATTGATGTAAAGGCAGAAATCAATGGTGAATTCTATTTTTTTTTACTTGAAGTATGATGATGCCATTTACTGAGATGAGGAAGCAAAAATTGGAGAAATATCAAGACTTCTGTGACAGCAAAACAGGTAATGCCTTATCCTAAGTCTAATTCAAGATGGCAAATTTTCAAAATGTTTTATTAAGCCAGCAATCATGATAGCTCTTCCAATTTCCTCTCAATTGATCCTGCTCCCCACATACCATATGAAATATCCAGAAGAGTGGCTTTTAATGATTCTTTCTCTCTTCCATCCTCTTTATTGTCTCTTTTTACATTAAGTGATATACTTTGCTACAATTCAGCTGCAATGTCTAGCCCTCCCCTGATCTCTTGCATTCTCTCCTTTCCATAATTTAAATCCAACATTGTGTCTTGCTGATCCCAAGTTGCCTATAATTTATGCTTGAGACAAGTAAAATTGGATTCCTATAACAGACCAGCAATACTATTGATCGGGAAACAAAGAGATGCATTCTAAAACAATCAGCTGGGTACCGAGGAAAGCCATTATGTTAAAAAGCCAAGATATTTATCTTTGGGTTATAGCTAACTCTTCATACCAAATATTAGTTAGCGCATAGAGAATTCAAAAACTTCTGCCTCTCACTTTAAGTATGGATATTTCTAGTACAACACATTTGTAAACACACTTGTAACTATTTATTTATGTCATGCGGTGCAATACTACTCTGATACTCAGGTATTGCACAGATACAAAAGTCTATCAATACTACAAAAATATTAAATTATTACATATTGTAAAGTATTATGACAGTGATAAAGGTACTATGATATGTTAATGATGATGTTGCTGCTGCTGATTCAACAAAACATCCAGTTTCCCTGATCATACATTACTACTAAAGCTTTAACACTCTGAAAACCTCCTTTGCTGCCAATAACATTAATGTTAACATAGAGAAGACAAAGAAGATGAGAAAGGCAATAGGAAAAAAAGTAGAAAGAAAAAAGGAATGCAAGAGATTAATTTGGTATCTTTTTGACACTGAAATATGGTGTGATAGATTAGGGTCTTCCAAAAAGTGTCAGGTTGTCCTCCCATTTCATGACTTCTCCCTTATTCCTTCAAAGGATTCTGTCTTTCCACCTCTCTTGGGTCTTTAAGACATTCATACTTATTTATTCAGTATGTTACAAAAGACACATAAGGTTGAAAACGGATTTGTAGTAGAATGTAGATGATTTCAGTATTGCCTGTTTTCCTCACCACTTGGGTTTGAGTCTGACCATACGTGTAATTTGAGTGGAAAGCCTAGCCTTTGGCTCTGTTCTGTCTATCAGTCTAGCACACTGTTGTCTCCTAGCAATAATTTTGGGCTATATTAGTCTAACAAACAAGTTAATGGTTTCCTTAAAAAGATCGCTACAGTTTTTTGCCCATACATTTGTAAGTGTTGAATCTAAAAACAGACAAATCTCGGCTTCTAAAATGTTGAATTTTATTTTATTTGAGCAACAAAGGTGCAAATAATTAGGTCACCTTTAGCCAACGTGCAATGTTTCTTGCTTTTACCAAACTAGCCCCAACTATTTACTTATTTACTTACTTTGTACTTATTTTAGGAAGATTTTAGAAACTCAGGTGTGAAGTTGGCATGTTGAACTGGAATTATACTTTTATTTTCAACTTATTTTAAATATAGGGAAATAACCTTAATTCTGTAAATTGTTCCTAAATTCCTCCCCTAGTGTATAACGGAAATGTATATTTTAAAAATATACAACTTATTTGGAGAGCATACTCCCATTTAGCTCTTTTATATTTTTCCCCTGATATCTGGTATCCACCATTCTATTTTTCCTTTACTTTCTCTCAGGCAGCTTACTTGAGGTCAGGCTTTTTCTTGCTATAAGGGAGTCAGTGCTGAAACCAAATAAACCAGATTCCATGGTTCTTGCATTAGTTTTTGTACAAATTTTCTTTGCCTTAAAGGTAAAGCCATCCACTTGTGACTCACTCTTTCTTAGTAATCCACTTTTTAACAATGTCCTTGTCCAAGAAAGCATATGCAGTTTTGGTGGTGATTGCCAGAAAGCTCTGAAGAGAGTAAAAATAGATTATGCCCTTCTCCAAAAGAAAGTAGTTGTGTAATTATAGGACCATGTTCCTATTTGTGAATTTTAATTCTAAAGAATATTGTTCAACTATATATTTAAATAGGATGTTTCATCGAATACTACCTTTATGTATATATAGTCTATATATTTTTATTTCCATTTTTATATCCATTGAAGTGGAAAGAAATAGATCATGTTTTTGAAGATCTCTACTTTTATGTAGTGTTACTATTTAAATTTCACTGGGATCTGTGATGTCCGTATGGTACTTAAAGGAAATGATCTATTATTGATGAGAAAACCAACAATTGACTTCAGAAACATCGCACATCAGCCAAATTGTGCAGTATTATTGCAGAAAGAGATAAAACAGTAAAATGCTGCTTCTTTTTTAAAAAAACCTTCCAAATCTTAACTATTATTCATTGGCATCTCTGCTTAATAAACAAGAAATCTTTTAAAAACCATTTGGCTCCGCACTGTTTGAAGATACTGCTGGAACACATTTTTAAGCCTCATTTATTCTTCTTACAGTTCATAGTTTTGGTGTTTGAATGTCAGTGACTTCCCCCACTCTTCACTCCTTTACTGGCTAAATGTTTTTGCAAGGTTCAACTTGATGTTTAAATTTTTTAATCAAACATAGAAAAATCAAGCAATTCACTTAGCTCAATAACTACCTAGCATGGCTTACTATTAAAGGAATATACATTATTTATTTTTCATTAAAGATAAAAAGTCAAGAAAGACGAAGCAAAAGAGATGATTTTATATGTGAGAGAGAAGGCTATTAGCAACATTGGCTATTATTCAGGAGAAGCTAGTGAGTAAAGGAAAGATCGTGTGGCTCTACTCAACCTCAGCTAACCCCAGTGAGCCGTGGCCTTAAGGTTAGCTCTGAATGTACAGAAGGGACCAGAAAGCATACACATTCAAGGTTCTTGTTTTTAACCTGGACAGTGGCAGTTGTTTTTGGTAGCCGTAAGACCAGCAGTCACTGGGCATTCATTCTAATATTGTCTCCTCTGCCTCCTAGTTCCTACCACATCAGAGAATTATAAGATTGATGACAGAGAATAGACTTAAATAAGCTAAGGTAAAATTGAACCCAGGAATAGGAAAAAAAATTTCTTCAATACTTGGTAAATACAGAACTGAGAGCCACAAGGGGACTTGTCAGCTGCCTCTTCAGTCTCATAGGCATTCAGCTATGATTCTTCACCAGTTAGAATATGAAAACAAGGTTCTATTTAATGTCTTGGGTGGATGAGTCTTGCCTTGATAGAAAGTGCCACTGTATTGATCACAGGGAAAATAGATGTAACGTAATAGGTTCACAGTTATATCCAAGAGTAGATTTGCATCATGATATGCATGCGATGATCATCTCTCATAAGCCTTGAGTGGTTGATTTGTAAGTCGTAAAGTTTGGGATCATTTTATGAGACCCAGCACTGATGCAAAATTAACCTCACCTTGGGCTCAATTTGAAGTTCAAGAATTTGTGAGGAACTCCCACTACTCTAAGAAGTATCTCTGATTCTACCCAGAAAACTTAAAGAGTATCTACTTGTAAAATTATGGCAATAATTATTATTTTACATTTATACAGTGTCATATAATGTATGAAATACCTCTCTGTTTTATCATTTTCTAAACTATATGTTACATAGAAATGAATATTTCCTCATGATTTTACTTTTAACTATTATAAAGCTGTGTAAAAAAAAGAAGCATTATTGTTCTGATGGGGAAAATAAGACAGAAAAATGATAATTGACTTGCCTCTGGTTACAGAGACTAATAACTCATTTGGTTTTGACTCTGGGTTCTGTTCTGATTACATGACTCTAACTACCTCTCTAAGACCTCCAAGGCAGGCAGTCATCATTTTATTATTCGTTGTTTGGTAATCTCTGTCTAATGTGTTGAGTTCCATGCTTATTCAAGGGCTGAGAGAAGGTAGTTTCCATTCTTCATTCTTTCCCCCTAAGGAATCTTTTCCACCCAGTGCTTTGTGCTCTTGACTGAATCCTCACCTCCATTAAAGAACTGATGTCTTTGTTGTTTGGGGGGTGGGGGGGGCAATTACTGCGTGCCCTCTAGGAATGAGAGGCTTAGTGTGACCAGGGTGGCAGAGATTAATGACAAAGGAGGATGTTATTGGCACGAGAAAGCAAAAAAATAAGACCAGACTCTTTTCTTCATTCAAGATCTCTAAATTGTCACAAAAAGAAATAGAAATTTCCCCTCTGCAAATCTGTAAGTATAAATTGAAAATATTTCTTAATGATGGACAGAAACTGTTATATTCCTTTTTCTTACACAAGGTTGGCTATTTGCCCTGTTTTGATTTTCCATGGAAATCACTTTTTGAACTGTTTGCTGGGAGAGGTCTCACTAATAGCTGCTGGACAAACCAGTTTTCAGTTTATTTGGTATATAGAGCATTAAAATGTGACAGCTGGAAGTTATGATGTCGGCAGCCAGTGGAAGCGTTAGTGCTTTTCTTTTTCAGTTCAATGTGCTGTTAGGTTTGGCTACAATTTGTCTTCATTTCTAGATTTCAGACTGGTTGAGATTCAATGGAGAGTAGAATTTTAGGCTTCTCATTGATATGATTTCTTGTACAATTGATGTTATAATCCTGGGTCAATGAACTATTATGCTTTAGAAGTAATTCATGTTGCTCATACTCAGTAGAAATTATTCTTGTAATCAATCTCCAACAAAACTATAAACTACTTCAAAATTTGAAACTTTAGATTATCAACTTTGTTTAGAGTTAAAAGATTTGGAAAGTTGTTGCAATTTCCTTTTTTTTAAAAAGCAAGTATTTCATTTTATTTATTAATTTTTTGGGTGAGGAAGATTGGCCCTGAGCTAACATCTGTGCCAATCTTCCTCTCTTTTGTATGTGGGATGCCACCACAGCATGGCTTGATGAGCAGTTTGTAGGTCTGTGCCTGGGATCCAAACCTTCGAACGCGGGGCCACTGAAGTGAAACACATGAACTTAACCACTACACCATTGGGCCAGCCTTGCAATTTCCTTTTACTTTTATTGCAAAATACAGATTTATTTTAGTGTTTGAAAATAACAGTGATTATTCCAATCTTGTCTTTTTAGAGATAATAAAGCTCAGAGAGATATTAGGAGTCTTCTCAAAGTTAAATAACAAGTTGATAGCAGAGCCAAACCTGGGGCTTAGCACATCAATTATACAGCATTGCTTTCTCAATACATTGTATATAGGGTGATGTCTTATCATACATGCATAAGGGAGAGTTGTTTCCCATTTTCTCTGAATGTCTCCAGGGCAGAGACTGTCTTGTTAAACTCTGTACACCCAATGCACAAACTTGTGCTACCACATGATAGATGATTACTTAATATTTATTAAATGAATGAATAAATTTTGAATATATATTTATGCCCTCTTGACACCTTTGAACATTACTAATTAAACTATATGTTTTTTAGATTGGCATATTCTTATAAAGCTTAATGTATGCCTACTATATAATTCAGCAATTCCTCTCCTAAGTATTTATCAAAAAGAAATGGAAAAAAAAGTCCACAGAAAGACTTGTACATAAATGTTCATCATAGCTTTGATCATAATAGCCCCAAACTGAAAATGACCTGAATGTTTATCAACAGATGGGTGGAAAAACAAGTACATTCATGCATTCTATATCTTCATGAAGGCAGTTGTTTCGTGTTGTATACGTTTGCTGAAACTCATTGAACTGTATACTTAAAAAAGGGAGGCATTTTATTGTATGCATATTGAATATCGATACAGTTGAATTAAAAATCTGAAATATAGTTTTCTTTATCTGTTTTTAACAAGTGTAAAATTACAGAGAGTAACTGATATCCATCTATTAATATCTTCTATTTATATCTTAATCTGTAGTTAAGTGTGTGAAATCTATTAACTCAAAAGCAACTAAGACAAGATCTTTTAGAAATATTCTTTCCAATAAGCTTAGTTACACCTAATAAGCACATCAGCTGATACATATAAATGAAATATCAGTGTGAAGTTTATTTTAAAATATTACTCATTGAATCATATGCATGGAATTCCTTCTAGTGTGTTCTTGCTTTAATGATTTGCTCAGTTGTTAAATACAGGTAAAGATAGTCACTCTTTCCTTATCTAGGAGATTATTATCATAAAACTTCAAAGCTTCCTATTCCTATCTTTTTCAATGCAGGCCCATTATCTATGTCATGTGTAGTACCTCAAATTTCCCTACATAGTGAATATAACACTTTTCACTTGGATAATGTTAATCCTTCAGGTTTGGAAGACAAGGAACAAGCTGATGATATATACATGTATATTTTTCTAAACTGTATGAGAGATTGCCAGTTATTAAAAGCAAAATTCAAAATGTATTTATCAGCTATATTTAATAAAACACACAAACTAGGAATTGACAACCTAGGTGAGAACCAATGAACCACTTAGACAAGTGTTATGTTGACAACAAATGCCTCAAGAGACAGGTCATGAGAGGACACAACTTTTCTTTCTAATGTGGATTTTAAAGGTTAACTACATTCGGTTTGTCTTAGTATAAATATAAAACTCTATTATTCATAAATATAACCAACTCTTTAAAAGTAAAATCTATTCTTATTTCTTGTCTCTATCATCATATCTCTGGATAATGAGTTTAAAATTTTGATCACCTGCTTTGTCTAATTGTTTATTTTAATTGTTAAAAACATTAAAAACCTGTCTATTTTGGATTTAAAGTCTACCTTTTCCCTCAAAATATGAAATTACCATGAAGCATTTTGCTTATTCTGAAAGGGCAACGAAGTTTTAATATGTAGATTACATTTGTAAATGAAGAAAGAGGAAGAGGAAGACGAGGAAGAAGAGGAAGAGGAAGAAGAAGAAGAAAGCTTTGAATTATTCTGGAACTGAGCAGGTTGGCAGGGCCTGACAGCAGATTCAGGACATTATCTGTCATACATAGAGCAGATTAAGCAATTTTCCTCAGTAATGCCTGGCTTCACCTCCTGTGTGCAAATGGGTTTATTCTTGAAGCAAGGCCAATCGAAATCTGAAAACCAGCAGAGTTCATCTTTTTCTCTACTTCAATTCCCTCCCCTACTGAGTGCCTGTGATATGCTCAGCACTCTGAGAGGCCCCAGGATACAGCAGTGAACAAGACGTGATTTCTAACCTCAGGCCTCTAAAGAACTCACAACCTGTGTTGGAAAAAAGATACTTATACAACCATCAGTGTGATAAATCTGATACTAACATAAACAGCATTAGTTATGAGTGCAGAGGAGGAAATATTTCACTTGAGGAAAACATCGTAGAGCCTTGAAAAGATGAGAAGGTATTCACATGGGTGGTTTAGTCCATTCAGTTAATCATTCAGTAAATAATGCCGAACCGCTACTCTGTGATGGCTCCTGTATTAGGCACTAGGCTTACGATGGTGATCAAAGACTAGCAGCATCCTTTCCTCCCAGGGTTTACAATCACACAAATAACTGTACAGATGCACACTGTGGCAGGTGATACGTATGAAAGGTTCAGGGTGTAATGAGACTATATAGGGGGCCTGACTCTTTTGGGGGAAGCTGGCGGGAGCAGATCAGGGAAGACTCTCTGAGGAAGTGACTTTGGTGCCGAGATCCAAAGATAAATTGGAGTTAATTTAGGCAACGGCAGGAAATGGGGAAGAGTGCACCCGGCACAGGGAGCAGCCCGTACAAAGGCTGTGGCAGGAGGCTGCATGGTGTCTTTGTGCAGTGGGAACGGTGCTGGAGAACAGAATGCAGGGGGAGGAACGTAAGAGGCCAGAGATGGCCCCAGGGGACAGATCATTCAGGGCCCCCTAAGCCAGGCTGGAGATGTTGAATCTGTCCTTAAGGGATTTAGGTGGAGAAAATACCTGGACAGGTTGCTTTAAAAAAATGCTTTTGCTACAATTTGTAGAATAAATTTCAGGAAGCCCCAGTCAGGAAGCTATAGCATTATGTCCACGTGAGAAGCATAGTAACTTGGACTGGGTAAACACAGAGAGAATGAGGAATGGATAGATTTAAACTTATAAGGTAAAATCAAGAAAACTTAGTGATGTATTGGCAGTGGAGAAGGATGGAGAGAGCCAACAATGACACTGTGTTCTGGCTTGAAGAACGGCATGGACGAGAGTGCTGTTCAACAGGGAAAGATGGAAGGAGAGTAGACTGGGGAGACACTAAGGAGTTTGGCTTTGAACTGGCTGTTTAGAGTATCTCTGGAGCATACGAGTGAAGACAATGTGAATTGGATATATCATCCTGGAGCTGAGAGGCCTGGACTAGAGGTTTATATGTAAAAGTCACAAAAATATGGCTAGTAGTTGAAGACCATAGGATGGGTGAAACTGCACAAGGAGAGTAGAGAGTGAAAAGAGAAAAGGACTGAAGAAAGGACTTAAGGATTGTGTTGAGAAAACTGAGTCAGCAAAGAAGAAAAAGAAGGAGCAGCCAGAAAAATATGGGACACCGTGGAAGAATGTGATATCATAGAAGTAAGAGAGGAGTGGTCAAATAAACACAGATGGAATGGTCAAACGGGTTTAGCATTGTTGAAACTTAAGTAGGATCAGGAGGCTGAAGATGCCCATTGACCTAAACCAGTTAGAAGTCACAGGTGACCTGATGGAGAATTGTCACAGTAGAGTCATGGAGTTGCAAGCTAGGTAGGAGTGGGTTGAGGAAATTGGTAAAGTAACTAAGCGTTAACTAATCTCTAGAAGGATTTGGGTGGGAAGGGATTAATGTAAATGGGGAGTAAAGAGGAGCTTTCGTAAACTGCTGGGATGAATTTGGGAGTCATATGCGTACATCAGTCACCTGTGAGTTAGTGGGGCACTCCTAATCTGGTGACTGGGAGGATATGCTCTGTTCTGATTCAAGCATTCAGAGGCCAGCTTGCAAATTTTCTTTAACTCTAGACATGATTTAACCAAATAGATTAAATAATAGGGGGCTTACTATTTAATTCTCCTTTCCTCTATTTTGCAAGGCAAAAATATGTGGTAGAACACTTCCACATCAGTGTTCTCAGATGCTGCCGAGAGAGAATACTCATGTTCGGCAATTGGACAAGTTACACTGCCAAAAGTAACTGGCAGTCTCTTTCTAATTTTAAAGAAGTTTCCTTTTCTTAGTTATAAAGAAGTTATTTCTTATTTATAAGAGTTTACAGATGTAAAGTGTTAATTTTCCAAGTTTTGTTTTTACTTCAATATTTTCTGTAAACTTCTGGCTACAGCTTGTCTGCTAATGAATGGTAATGAATGGCAAAAACCAAGTGAAAACAAATAAGAAAGGAACATTAATATTAACAATTTAGGAACAGTTAATTAGTTCCCAAACTACTTTTTTTCTTTGATGGACTAGATTACTTGTGATTGTGATTTTATATTTCACATTAATAACAGATTTCTCGCTGGGAAAATTGCTTCTTGTTCTTACTAAAATATTTTATCGTCTCATAGTATTCATTAAAGGATATGATGGGCCCTGAAAAGTAACATTATTTCAGGAACTTCACCATCTCAGCCTTGGACCGTAGTTTTCATGCATCAAAGTGGAGTAAGCTAACAACATCGGTAAATATCTCAGGGCAGTTAGTCGTTTTACAACCAGCTTGGATGCCTTAGGGAAATGATTTAAATTGCTTCTATTATTTATTGCTGCTGCATAACAAACAGCCCCCAAATTTAGTTGCAAAAAACAAAGGTCATTTTACTATTGTAGGATGTTAAAGGGTTTTGAGGACTGATCAAGGGATAGGATATGAACTCAAGGTGACAGTGGCCTATACATGCTTTATCGAGCTGTGCTTTTACGGGTTTGCATGTGGGGGAAATCCCTCACAGCAAGAGTCTGTCCAGAGGCTCCTGAGAGGGTTTACATGTCTGGGGTATCTAGGTGACATTCAGCAACATGGGGGAAAGTCTTTGAGTCATAAAGCTCTGAAGAACAGTGCAGCTTGGAGTCTTTTAACCACGGGCTTATCTTATCTATGGCTGGCAGATGTTGGGTGAGGTTTCTCAGGATATGCAAAGCAGGCAGCTCTAAATGGCTAAAAATCTGCTTGTCTGAGCTATTTTTAAAACAATGCGATGTGTAAAAATTTGAGTTTGGCACTGGAGGGGTTTTGAGCTAAACAGGTCTCAGTCTGCAGTGAAGAATAAACAACATTAGAGGCCAAAAGACAGAGGCCATCTTTTTGGCTGATTTATATAATAATTTTGCTTCTAATTTGGTGGGTCAGGATTATATCAGAATACAGTGAGCATGGCCCATGTCTGCTCTTTGTTGTCTGAGGTCTCATCTGGGATAACTGGGGTTCATGTGGTCAGAGATGGTTAGATGAGTCAGCTGGAGACAGAAATCTGGAGCTTCAGTTCTGGCTGTCAGCCTGATTCCTGGATTCTTCCCTCCGTGACACGTCCTGGGACTGAAATGTCCAAGAAGGCTTCTTCACTCGTATGTCTTGTGCTTGGACTTGAATGGCTTAAATAACTAGGGGCTAGCCAAGCATCTTTCTCTCTCTCTCTCCATGTTCTTATTTTGGGTTCCTCACAGCTTCTGGTAACTTCCGGTTCCTGGTGGCCTCAAGGTAGTAGAGCTTCTTACAAGGTGGCTGGCTTTCCCTAGAGCAAGCATTTTCAGAGATCTAGGTGTAAGCTACAAGGCTTCTTATGATCTAGCCTTGGAAATAACACAGAGACATTTACACTGCCTTGGATAATCAAAAGCACATTGCAGTGTCAGCCCATACTCAAGTATACTAGGCTATATAAGGGAATGAATACTGGTAGTCATGGCTTATTGGGGGCCACATTTGGAGACTACTGTCACAGAGATAAATTTCTTCTTGTTACAATTAACATGTTTCCATAAATTTAATGACAGTAACTTAATACCCCGTTTCTTCCTTTTTCAAAATTAGATGGTTAATATACGATTTTCTACCTCTAATAATTTATGTGGGAAAATATTTATTTAGTCTTTACTAAGACACACCATTTAGTATGAGCTGGATTGAAAATTTAGTTTGATCTGAAATTGAATCAGATACATCCATACAGCAGTGTAAATGTATAGTTAGGAAAAATATCCGAATATTCAAATAGCTGGGCACTGTAATTAAGCTTTGTTTTCTTAATTTTCAATTCTACTTTGTGCAATGACCACAATTGTCTTCAAGGAATAGCGAAGACATAATGTACTGTACTAATAACCAGAATATCCCAAAGGTGTCCTTATTTGTATTGGAAATTGGCTGGCTGAATGAAAATAAAATGAAATTGAAGAAATCATTATGAATTCTTTAGAATAGACATTATTTGGAATTGGGTGTTGATTGTTTATATTGTATTTGATATTATTAATTCATTTTATGTCTATTTCCAATTATTTTCTCCTTGGGTTTTCTTATTTCTGTGAAGGTTTCATTACATGCAAAACTATTAAATAGAAGAATATTAATATTGATTTATTAGAATTCCTAAAAATTTTCTTTTGCCTCTATATGCATAGAAATGCTTACCACAGGCACATAAAAGGAAATAAAGTGAACTAGCATGAATTAGAAGTAAATCCAAATGAATTATAGAAAAATGAAATGAGAAATTTTGTAAACATCTGTTATATTTAAATAAACTCTAACTTGCCTTTTAGATATTTATACGTCAGTTTACCATGTGTTGTGTTTGTACCGTGAAAATAAACTGGATAGTTTTTAAACTAAAAAAAAAAATAACATTCAAAATAAAACAGGGTATGCATTAGGGAGTTTTCAGGCACATATGAAGAGATGTGGCATGACGCTTCTAAAAAAAAAAAGTAGAATTCAGTTAAGAAGTAACTTTATCGTGCAGAATGATCAATAATATTTTCTTATTAACTATTCCCTTGCTAATTTGGGCAAGTGTGACTAAGAATAATCTGCATAAGAAGTAGAATTTAATGTAGACTCTCAGAATAATGGGTGAAACCAAAGAAGACTCTATTCCTTCATATTTTGTTGCCTGGAGATGCGCAGCTGACATCAGAATCTGAAAATGTCAGCTTGCATTAATGTATTTATTTAAAAACTGGTTACCTGTGACATGGATTTTGGCCAGGAGTACCCAAAAGTGTATGTGTGTGTGTGTGTTTATACTTTCAAAAAACATAATGCACAAAGTAAGTATTGACAGAAATAGGATTAAATTACATGAGAAGAAGCTGTGATACGGGAGACACTTAGAATGAATGATCTAGGTTTGAGCATATGCTCTATCACTTGCTGATATGTGTTCTTGGAAATGGTATAGAACTCCAATTTTTAGTTTCTCTATCTCTAAAATGGAGATAACAATCCATTACAGAGTCACGATGAGGAGTCAAGGAATAAGGACAGAGAAAATTCTTTAAAAACTCTGAAGCACTAATCAAAATTTCTGGCACAGAATTCAATTTAAACTTTCATCCACCATCTATATAGAACAGTGGTGATGTTTATAGCAAAAACTGCTAAGAAACCGAGTTTGCATTAATATGTTAACACAAGAAACATCAGTGTATCAGCCAGTTTTCTTCTATTACTGAGAGTTTATAATGCTGGTTTCTATTAGGAGAATACCATTTCAAAGCTGAAGGAAATGCCTTTATTTTCTATGTATATATATATAGCTGTTATCTTAATAAAGTTGTTATTGCATTGGGTTATTTGCAATGATTCAGGTTGCCTAGAATTTCCATTATGTAAATTTAGTCCCTACCCGAAATACTTTGAGAAAGCAATTGCTTTTTCAGTGTAAAAGTTTGTCTCATTTTAATACCCCTCCGTAAGCTTTGATTTTTTTTTATTTTGTTAACTTTACTCATTTGCAGTTTATTACTTAAAAACAGCTGGGATAGGAATGACATATATGAGTGACTCAGATGTTCTTTTGATCTGGACAAGAGATACATCACCAAATTCTTCTAGAGTCTTGGAAAATTTATTGAAGTTCAGCTTATGCTTAGCTAATATATCTCTGCAAGAAGACAATCAAGTAAGTTAATATTGAACTCAAAGTCTGGAAATTTCTTTTTCTCTTAGGCAAAAGAGAAAGAAAAATCATGATGCAATTTGCTCTTCCCAAGAGCAAGGTGATGCATTACCATCTAAACCTGTTTCCAATGAATCGCTAATTACTTAATTTTCTTATTGAATAGGGACAGTAAAAATAATCTTCACTCACTTCTAGACAAGGAAGGGTAAAATGAATAGGATTCAGAATTTTTAGATAGAGAAAACTTTAGAAAGCCAATGTTTTTCAGACTTACTTTGAACCTCAGAACCCTTTCCTCCAATGAAATCTTATACTGGACAGATGGAAACAGAGGTGCTCTATCAGTGCTGCTTGAACTTTAATGAAGTCACCTGAGAATCTTGTAAAAATGCTGATTGTGGTCTGGAGAGGGGCCCTAGATTCTGCCTTTCTAACCAGCTCCCAGTAGTTGCTGCTGCTGCAGGCCCATGGACCACATGTAAGCAGCAAGGCTATAGTTGATTGCTTCTAAATTTGGCTTCTAAATTTTGGACTCATCTAGGAGTTTTAGAAAATACTGATGCCTGCTCCCTCGCTTCCCCCACCCGGGATTCTGATTTAATTGATATGGGTGTATCCTGGGTATTAGGATTTTAAAAGCTTCCCGGGATAGTCTAATGTGCAGCCAAGTTTGAGAACAACTGCTCTAGTAAAAAAATGTGTGTGTGAGCCGGCCCGGTGGCGCAGCGGTTTAGTCCGCGCTTGGCAGCCCGGGGTTCGCCGGTTCGGATCCCGGGCGCCCGCCGACGCGCTGCCTGTCAGCCATGCCGTGGCGGCGTCCCATATAAAGTGGAGGAAGATGGGCACGGATGTTAGCCCAGGGCCAGTCTTCCTCAGCAAAAAGGGGAAGATTGGCGACGGATGTTAGCTCAGGGCTGGTCTTCCCCACAAAAAAAAAAAAAAAAAAAAAAAAAAATGTGTGTGTGTGTATATGTGGTGTGTGTGTTGGGAGGAGCAGGTGTTATGGATCTTGTTTATCTTTCCAGGCATCTCTCTCCTACACTATGATAAAAATACACTTAAAATCAGATTGTGACCAAAATTATTCAGTAACTTTTTACTGAATGTAATATAATATAAATACATTTAAAAACACATTGTGAGTAGGATTTTTGTTCTGTATTTCATTTGATTTAACAATGTACCACAGGTGATCAAGCACAGAATAGCACCATCATTTTTAAAATGATTGTGAAATATGAATGTTCTGTGGTTTACTTTACTAATCCTATAATATTAGGCATTTAGGATAGTTCTTTTCTTTTCTTTTTTTTTTTTTTTTTTTGTGGGGAAGACCAGCCCTGAGCTAACATCCGTCGCCAATCCTCCCCTTTTTGCTGAGGAAGACTGGCCCTGGGCTAACATCGTGCCCATCTTCCTCCACTTTATACGGGACGCCGCCACGGCATGGGTGACAGGCAGTGAGTCGGCGGGCGCCCGGGATCCGAACTCGCGAACCCCGGGCTGCCAAGCGCGGACTAAACCGCTGCGCCACCGGGCGGCCCCCTGATAGTTCTTTTCTTTTAATATTAAAATGTATAGGATGATGTGTGTTATTCATCAGATATTTTTGCATATTTTTTTCTTATTTCCTTAGAACCAAGAGTAGAGCACCAAGGTTGGGCAGTAGAGGCAGTCCCACTTGGTGAGGAGGAGTATTTAAATCACTGATATTGTTTCAAATGGCCTGTGCATGGTGATAATAAAAGCAAACTGGCTTTTAGTCACCTTTATTGTTGCTGTAAATTCTCTACACAGAATGCTCCTCCTTACTGCCTGCATCCTGGGCGTACTGTTCCCACCACCATGCCTTTGGAATGAATTCTAAGCCACTGCTTCATAATGAATTTTCACAGCTACTCTGTGGAAAGATATGAGCTTTCTAGGGTTATAGATAGATATCACTATATTTTATGCAGAAGGTTATACAACGAACATCTCCAATAGCAAAATCTAAAAATACACATAAAAATGTTTATTTCAAACATTGGGGGTTAGTACTTTTAATATTTGACAATTTGTCAAAATTTCTCCATCTTTTTCTACTAGAGAGATTGAATGTTTGCTATTGCTGTTAACCATTTGTACTTCTTCTTTTGTGATTGCCTGGTTATGTACTTTGCCTGTTTTTTACTGGTGTTTATATGTTTTTATTGATTTGGAAAAATAATTGAGTAAAGCTATCATTTGTTTTCTGTCAAATATGTTAGAGGTAATTTCTCCCAGTTTGTCACTTAATTTGTTTATGAAGTGATTTTTTTTAAGTATAGAAGTTTAAATTTTTTTTGTAGTTTGCTCCATCTATCTTTTCCTTATGGTTTCTTCTGGAGGTGTTAAGGCCTCTCCCACACCAAGTATATATAATTAGCCACCTAAATTTTTATCCAGAACTCTTAAGTGTTATGTTTCCCTTTAGCTCTTTAATTCATCTGAAATAATTTTGTTGATTGGCATTATGTAAAGAAGTAGTTTATTATTTTGTTCCCAAATGTTTGGTTCAGAAAATAACCATTTACTGCTGTGTTCATCCATTACCCAATTATCTGATATCACTTTATTACCTAGTACATTAAAATGTATATGTTCCTGAATTATCTATTCTGTTCTCTGTTTTCATCAATTTCTTGTGCCAATATTATGAGTTTCAATTATATTAGCTTTAGAATACCCTTTAATATTTAGCAACAAAATTTTCTTTTTTAGATAATTTTTGTTTTTCTGTGATTGGTTTTTCAGAAAAATGTAGAATACTTTTTTCCATTTAAATAATATTGTTTTGTGATTTTTATTTATGATCACTGCATTTATGAATTAATATATGTGAGCATTGGCAGCTATATACCAGAAGGCTTTCCATCCAAGAATATTTTATGCATATTTGTTTGTTTAAGAATTATATTCTGATATTCAGGAGAATCAGTTTTATTTGTCTTTTTTTACATTTATGCTTATGTATTTTTAATTATATATGTAAGATTGTATGTATATAAGTATTTGATTGTGTGTGTGTGTGTGTGTGTGTGTGTGTGTGTGTATGGTGTTGCTATCTGGTCTATGCTGGTCTTCTAAAAAGAAAATGAGACCCTTCTTTTTTTTTTTTTTTTTAAATTTCCCTGGAGCTATTCTAATAGTCTGGTCCCAAATCCTTTATAAGATAATGAAAAATAAAAATCAAATGATTTTAAGAACAAATATGCATGTTGTAGAGATGAGAAAATTGAGGTCCAGAGAGGGTATCTTGCTTAAAATCATAAGTTTAGTAAGTATTAAAACTAGGAATAGAATTAAAGTCATGGGCTGGACCATACTAACTTCAAAGAACTTGTAATCTAGTAGGAGGCATAAAATGCACACAAATGAAAGATTCCGATAAAAACCTAAAACAGCGTATGATTAAAGATAACCAGATATAATAGACATTTAGAATCATTGAATTTAGAAATATATATCAATATATTAGTTAGCATTTGCTAAATAAATGTATTTGTCCAGAGTTCATTATAACAATAAACAGAACCATGAGGATGTGCTTGGTTGGTTCAGTTTCGGGACAGACTGCTGAGGTCCAGTTTCATCAACAAAGGAGTGAAACAGAGCTGCCTAATAGCCAGTTTAATGCAGTCTATTTTACTCAGCTATGCTTAGGAATAGAAATGGAAACCTGAAACTGATCTCCTAGAAACTCTTCCAGCTCAGCAATCTGTGAACAACATCAAAGGACCTTGAAACAAGTATTTGATAACTTTGTATTAAAGTAATAATTTCACTTAATATTTTACTGTATTTTTTCCAGTCTTTTCTCTGTGTGTACTCAGAAACACTCAGACCTCTGCCACCACCACCACCACCAGCACACACATGCCCACAAATTGCACACGTTCAAGGTCATTCAATATTAAGTTTTGTATTCTGTTTTTTATTTCCATAACGTTCATGTTTTTTTCTTACTTTTGGTATCTTTATACCTTGTTTTTATAATTTTTGTTATTTTCATCTTTTTATATGGAATATTTTTTTAATTATAGGATATTCTGTTTTTACTTTATCTTTGCTAATCATTTGGAAGATTTAAATCCTCTTTTTTAGTACTAATAATTTTATTCAAGTATCAAATTTTTATCCTAAAATAATGAAATAGGAAGAGTGTCCACATTTTCCCTCCACCAAAATCAACAAGAAAAGTGGAAAAAATATGTGAAACAACTGCTTTTAGAAATTGGACCAAAGGCAACATAGGACTGTGGTCCCTGAGAAAAGGTAAACAAATGATGTAAGTCCCACAACCTTCTTAGGAAAAGAATCCCAAGGAGAACGTAGGGGTATAGCTGGGTTGAGGGAATGGATATCAAAGTCTAGGGAGGCCAAGGTGGCTAAAATTTGGGACAGAATAACCGAAAGGAGGGAGATATGCAGAGAAAGAGCTCTAGAAATCCACACAGGATTCTTCTTGTGTTTTTGACTGTACACCAATCTATGCACGAGTAGGGTGAAACTTTGTGCAACTGGGGAAAAGTTTATGGAGAGGAAAAAGTTACAAGGGGATTGTAGGGTGAAAAATTTCCAGAGCTTACTCAAGGCTATTTGCTTCGGTTTCTGTGAGTCAGGGTGAAGAGATATCAGTGAAAACATGAGACATGCAATGAAAATTCCAAAAGTATCATCCTTTAGTAGTGGGGCCAGAATAGCACTATAGGAAAGGTTATCCAAGACTCATATTTTAAAAGCTAAAAAAATCAGGATTTTAAAGGATTAAACTGATTCAGAAGTAACTTAATTAACAGCGAGAACAAACTCCAATATGCAATAAAAATAAAGCAATATATAGCACTCAACAATGTAAACTTTTAAATGTTTGCAATCCATTAAAGAATTATTAATATGTGAAAAAAGGGAATTGTGACCCATAACCAGGAAAAAAATCAGTTAGTAGAAACAGAAATGATAAAATTAGCAAAGGACATTAAGTGAACTATTAAAATATGTTCAGTATGCTCAGGATTTATAGAAAAATATGAACCAAAGGGCAATTATAAAAATAAAAAAATTAAATTTCTGAAATGAAAATTTCACTGGATTGGTTTAATAGCTGATTAAACATTGAATAGTAAAATTTTAGTGAACTTGAAGAAATAGCAACAGAATTCTACAAAATGAAGCACCAAAAAAAATAAAGATTCAGTGATTTGTGGGAGTTGATCAAGCACTTTAATACATGAATAATTGGAGTCACAGAGCAAGAAAGTGCAGAAGAAAATATTTGAAAAATAGTGGTTGAGATTTTTCCAAATTTGAGAAGATCAGAAGCCCATAAATCCAAGCGATTTGATGAACCTGATGCAGGACGTTAACAAGGAAGACTACACCAAGTACATCATGATCGAATTTCTGAAAACCTGTGAAAAACAGAAGATCTTAAAATGAGCCAGATAAAATGACCATAGACTTTTCATCAGAAACTGAAAGCCGGAAGACAAAAGAGTGACAACTTGAAAACGTGAAGTGGTAAGAAAGGAAACATCTGTCAATACAGTATTCTATATCAGCAAAATTGTGTTTTAAAAATTAAGATAAAAATAAGAATTTTTTTTCAGGCCAAAAAAAAGTATGAGAGAAGGAAAATGATTTTAGATCTAAGCCAAGAAATGAAAAGTATTGAAAATGGTAAGTATGTGGACAATTTTTTTTTGAAATTTTGTCTCATCCTTTAATTTTATTCACAGGCACTTGACCATTTAAAGCAAAAATAGAAGGATGTATTATGCAGTTTATAAATGTGTCAAAACAAAACAAAGTCACAAAAGATGGAAAGAGGGATATGAAGGTATAAGTTCCTTATACTATAAATAAATTGGTATAACATAATTGAAGGTAGACTGTGATAATTATAAATGGATATTACAAACCCTAGAGAAATCAATAAGAAATAAAAGAGGCATAGCTAACAAGCCAACAGTGTACATAATATAGAGTTATTAAAAGTTCACAATTAATCTGAAAAATTCCAAGGAGGAGGAAAAAGGAATAACAACCATATGAGAACATTAGGAAGCAAAGATGAAGATATTAGATTTAAATCAATCATATAAATAATTACATTAAATTTAAATGGTCTGAATATTTGCATTAAAAAACAGAGATTAACGTTTTAGATTAAAAAGAAAAACTGAACTATGTGGTTTCTACAAAAAATAAATACAAATAAAGGGGCCAGCCCCGTAGCATGGTGGTTAGGTTTGTGTGCTCTGCCTCAGCAGCCTGGGGTTCGCGGGTTCGGATCCAAGGCACAGACTTATGCAACACTCATCAGGCCATGCTGTGGTGGCGTCCCACATACAAAAAGTAGAGGAAGATCGGCATGGATGTTAGCTCAGGGACAGTCTTCCTCAAGCAAAAAGAGGAAGATTGGCAACAGATATTAGCTCTGAGCCAATCTTCCTCACCAAAAACTGCCCCCCAAAAAGCAAATAAAGACACAGACAATTGAAAGAAAAGAGTGGGAAAGTTTATCCCATAGTATTACTAATCTCTATAAGAAAGCTGGCGTGGCTATGTTAAATATCAGACAAAGTAAATGTCAGGATGATAAATATTACCAGGAATA
Source organism: Tapirus indicus (assembly GCA_031878705.1). Classification (NCBI taxonomy): domain Eukaryota; kingdom Metazoa; phylum Chordata; class Mammalia; order Perissodactyla; family Tapiridae; genus Tapirus; species Tapirus indicus. The sequence goes on along the minus strand of CM062930.1, from coordinate 43,544,360 downwards.
AAGATAATCATTTCATAATGATAAGGGGTCATTTCATCAGGAAGATGTAAGTCTAAAATATGTATGCATCTCAGCCGAGCTTCAATATACATTAAGCAAAAATTGACCTAATTGAAAAGAAGAAATAGACAAATCCACAGTTGTAATTGGAAATTTCAATACTCATCTCTTGATGTTCATAGGACAAGAGATAAAAAATTAATAGGGATAACAGGAGATTAAACAGTACCTTCAATTTAACTTGATTTAATTCACATTTATACAGCATTCCTACCCAACAACTGCATGCTATGCAGAAAAAGAAGATCAAATTAAATCGTAAGTAAATAAAAGCAAAGAAAGTATGAAGGCAAGGTAATCAGTAGATCATAAGGTGCTTTACAAAATTAGTACAAAAATACCTACTCATTGAACACACCTAAAGTTGTATAATCACTAATATAGTAGAAACTTACAGAAGCCAAAGATCTTAATCAAGAAAATCCTTTCAGGCAAGAACCGTGTTATTTTTATCTTTCAGTCTCTCACAGCACCTGGAATGGTGTCATCTCTGAATCCATCAATTTTGGAAACATACTTACTATGGAACTTTTTCTGGTTTAAGAATTAAAATGTCAAATAGCTGTTAGTGTGCTATCAACACCAGTAAGCCTTCAAACTTAAAATTTCTGATATTAGAGTTTCTGAAATGTTCCATCAGCTTTATGTGTGCCAAAAATGATTTGAAATATACACAGACAAAAATCAGCTACATGATCATGAAGACACATCCTTGAAGCTGCCATGAGTAATTCTCATCTTTATGGGAAAAGGACATAAGTGAAAGGTGGTTGGCAGGGAGTTAATCAATAGCTTCTTACCCATGATCTGAAAGGAGGCAGCTATCTGAAATGGACTGGGTTCATTTATCTTCTGGTTGCAGCTACTCCAATGAGAATGATGAGTCCTTTTGAGCATTCTCCAAGTACAAACTCACGTAGCTTTGTCTGTTGGGGAGCATGGGGCAGTCGGGTGGGGTTGGTGAACAGGAGAGAGAGAAGCTTGAATTTGAGATATATTCCTTCTGGTCAAGTTTTTAGTAGGTGATACTGTTTTGCTAGGTGGTGGCAAAGCTCACTCATGATGCTTCAGTTTCAATTTCATTTCCTGAATTAAAGCCCTCTCCAATTTTCAGACTAATTTTGCTCCTCTTTCATACAGTCACATAGATCTCTGTTCTCCTCCTCAGCATTCACTGGATCTCTAATAATCTGTTCAATTTCTGTCTTTTTTTTAAGTCTCGATTCTAAATTCCTTGAAGGCAGAGATCATGCTTGTTTTGTTAGCTGCTCTATCTGCAGAACCTCTTCTAGTACCTGGAACACAGTATGTGGTCATTAAATGTTGAATGAATGATTGATTAGGATTAAGCAACAATATTAATAGATTTCTTAGGTGAGCTCCATCTTGGAGATCTTCTTTTCATCTTTAAATCTGGCTTTGGCCTTTTTCGGTCTGTCTTTATCATTTTCGATTTTTAAGTGTATTTTGAGGGCCCAGAGTTGGGAGTATTAGTAGCAGTGATTCAGTTATGTTGTATAAATCTTAGGCATAACAAAAACTATTTTTCAAGTGTCTACCCTATAGCAATCACAATCAAGTAGTTACAATAACTGAATAGAATTTATAACCATATAATTTTTATATTTGAATTTTGTCTATATTGCGTTACTGTCTTCAAAGCTAGCTTTCTAGCATTTTAAACATCTTCCTCATATTCACAGGAATTACACTGATAGAACAACAATCATGTGTAAAGCAATGTCTTCAGGCAATTATAATGTATTAAGCTCTTAGTATTAGTAAGTCCGTTTCTAAGTTCTTTAAAACAAGACTTTATTGAACACAAACTTGGAAATCTCTGTTCACATAAAAAATAGTTTTTTGTCAATGATGGAGAGGTTAGCTAAAACGGGCCTTAATCATTTCAGGATTTCTGCCACATTTTCCTAGTTTATCCTTAATATTTCCCAGTAACACCCTGAATGACTTTACACTGAATTCTTTTCAGGGGAGAAAAATGTCAGGAGTAGAAAATATCCTGTGGTTGAGGAACATGAAAGAGTTTCACAGGGTTGGCTCTTTGATACATCTTAGTTCTTGAGTAATTATTAGTCCTTTTACAGATTAAAAGCCTGGTATCTCCCTGTTGCTGTGGGTGCATGAGCTGTCTCTTTAGTCCTTGCACTTTACTCCTCAAAAGAGCAATGGGGGTGTTTGCCCAATTCATAAAATAAGTCCCATTTCTTCGGGAGACACAAGCTATTTTCTAGAAGATTTTTGCAGCTGATATTACAGAGCTGCTTCATGAGCTGTATAATATGTTCCAGGAGAGAGAGAGAGAGCAGATACCTAATTTTAATATATGCTTAGTTGCAGGTCAAATATCAGGCAGGTAGTTTAGAGTAGACGTTGGCTTCTGACATAATTTTCTGTCATTTTTACCAGCCAAAATACTTATTATGTTACTATTTTTTGTGATTCCCCCTTACTCAAGGATAGGATATGCAGAATATTTTATAGAGACCCACAGGAGTGTAGCCTTACACATTGCAACACAGTCTTGACTTCAGGGAAGCAAAATATTTCATATTTGTGCGGTTTTTTGTTTTGTTTTTTAGCTTTCCTGGACTAGCAATAATACAACTAAGGACTCTAAAGTCAGACCTCAAGAAATACAACAGAAGGATAAAGTTGGAACCAAGAAATACGTGTAGGTCTTCTGAGGCTAGTGCTGGATGCCCTTTCCTACTGGATGGTTTTGGTGCTCTGGAATATGCATGGAAACAAGGACAATGTTAAATTCAACCCACTGATTTCCCCAAGGCATCATTTAAGTGTTTCCCCACTTTAATTAATTATATGCCCCAGAGTCTCTAGATGCCTTGAAATTTTATTGAAAAATCCAGTGATAAAATTTTAGTGTCATTATGAAGGAAGCAAACTAATTTTTATTAATACTATGTCCTGAGACATGCTCAAATATATTGTTTCTTCTGATGCTTACAGCAACTCTATAATATAGGTGTAAATGTACCTTTTCAGAACAAGATGAGGCTCGGAGAGGTTTGTAACTTCTCTCTACAGTTAATAACCTCAGAAAAGTATTCAGCTCTCTTTTATCTTACTTCAAAATGCAACTTTTTTCTTATACAACCTTGCTGCTCAGAAATTATGGAGAAGAGATTGATAAGCTCTTGCATGGTTTTACCTAAAAGGATCATAAATGACTGCATTAAAGATTCAGGAAATTTCCTAAGCAATCGCCTTTTAAACATTAGCTGCTAAAGAAGGTCGTGGAGTCTCTCCTCTGAGGATCTTTGTAAGTGAAGTGAAATGTACTGTCCCTTATGTTCTTATCGCCTAATAAAAGAAAGATGTGAACTTTGAGGATTTTTTAAAAGTAATACTATGTTTTCCCACTTATGTTCTTATCACAACAAGAATCTGAGAGATAGCTGTTGTGTCTGGGCGTGCAGACTACAATTATGAGACTATTTCCGTGTGTAAAGCGGATGTAGAGAGATCATCCTCACGATACTGGCTTCAGTACTTACCTGAGGCCACAATTATTCTTATTCTCAGTCACCAAAATTTTATTTCATCCTTTTAAATATAATATATCCCTATATTCCCATTTCAAGGTAACTGAAACCACAATTAGTTACTGTAAGAGGCACCATTTAATTTGGGTCCAGCTCATTTCTTAACAGGGACTTCTCAGCTGGTAAGCTTTCCAATAAGCACATTGAAATTAAATGCCCCATTGGGCTGTGTTGCATGAGTTATTAAGTGTTTGTGTTCTCACCCTAGGTACATGTAATTCATTGTCATATTTGTTTTTATGACTAAATTGCATGTTTCTAACTCACCCTTTACTTGGTTAATTTAAACCAAGCCTTATAGGATTCGAAAACTGCTTCTTGTATATCATGCAATTAAATTTTAATAGAACACAGCGGTGTCTCTCTGGATACGACCACAATAATTTATCAAATCATTTATAATGGCAATGTCATTAGGAGAAGAATGATGGTTTCAAACTCTCCAAGTCAAAATGAGTTATTGAACTTTATAGTGTCTTTATAGTGCTGTGTCTTTCCACCTCAGCAAAGAGAGTGTCTTTACAGTTAAAGGTGGCATTAAATCTAGAATTGAACCCACAGAAGGGAAAGGATTGATTTGGCAACAAAGCTGATAACTGTCCATTTTAGTAGAAAACATAGAAAGAGGACAGGCATTATTACATTATATTCACTATATTTTCCTTAGCTAAACTTTGGATCATGATCCTCCAAATGAAAAATATATGATATAAAAATAATCTCTAATTTAGAATCGGATTGTGTTCAAAAGTTCACTCTGTTGCTTTGAACTTTGAAAGTAATTTGCCACTAGAAAACCTGGAGAGTATACCTCAATGCATGGTTTTTATTAAAACAGTGATTGCTAGTTTCTGATGCATATTTTGCATAGGGCTAGACATGGGATTTTATTTAGGAGCATGGCTACACATGTGTATTATATCCTCAGACTTAGAAGTGTTTTCCTACAATTATTTGTGCTAATGAGTAACTTTTTAGTAACTCAAATTCTATTTAGTTCTTCATTTTCAGCTACAGGTAAAGAAACAGAGTCCCATTTAGGCACTGTGATAAGTTTTAGGACAGAAATTCATTGATATATCAGCATACTCTGTTTAGTTTTTAATTTGGAAGTAACCTTTGATAATAAAGTCTTCCAAGATTTCTGAAATAGCCGTTTGAATCAAGAGTGGTGGTGCAGTAAGAGGTTGGTGAACACAGATTTCAAATCTAGGAGTTCTTCCTTTCTATGACCGTTGATTCTACACGTCTAATCCGTAGTCAGTCAGGAAGGATATGCAAAGATAACTTCTTTCTCAGAGAGTCTGCTCTAAATTACTTTATTAGTATGTTAGCACTTTGGTAAGTTATACATTATCTAGAAGCAATATTTATTGCATTGTTATAGCCCATGACGTACATGTGGGTTTATCTACTTTAAAGTTGTTTTAAGTTATAATAGATAGGTTCTTTGCATATTCACCTATTCATTCATCAAAAATTTTTTTATTAAGAACATTTTGAATGGTTTTGGAAATTGCAATATATTAATGTACAAAGTACTATGGGAAAATGAAAAAATAAAGCAGGTTAGGAAAATTGGGATTGCTGCAATTTTAGATAAGGTGACAATTGATGAAGACAATTAATTGAAGGAGGAGAGAGAGTTAACTGTGTGTAAATTTGAGGAAGAACATTCTAGGCAGAAAGGAACAGCCAGTGCAAAATTGTAACATGAAAGTGTGCCTGATATTGTTAAGAAACAGCAAGGAGAGGCCAGTACAGCTGAAAGAGAGTGAGAATAAGAAGGGGATGGAATCAACATGTTATGGGGTACAAGATCATATGGGAACTTCTAGGCCATTATATGAACTATGAGTATTATTCTCAGTGCCCTTAAGGTGAACAAGACTGTGGTGGATTATTGAACAAATACTTTTGTTGGATTCAAAGACAAAAGAGAGATTAGACATAGAGAGAAAGTGATTAGGAAATTCAGAAAGAGAATGTGTTATGTCTACACTATCAGAATAGAAAGGGCCAAGGAGATCTGGCACTATGGTTGAATGGTTCTTTGCATGTAACAGGCCTTCTAATAATACCTCAAGTTTTTATTATGTACATGTGCTTTAAAGTTTTCTTGTCTACAGCTCCCTTTGCAATTATACTCCTTCCTCAGGTGATCTCATTCATTTCCACAGCTTAGATTAACACTTCAATGCTGATGACGCTCTAATTTATGATTCCCATCCTCTGGTGTCTTCTGAGGACCAGATTCATAATATCAAATGACTACTTGGCCTACTTCAGAAGACATTTGACATGAGCACTCTTCACTGAACCGATTGCTAATCATCTTTCAAGTCTTTGCTTAAACCTCAGTTCTTTCTGGAAGCCTTTGACTTCCATTATAAGTTACTATGACAGCCTTGAATATACTTACAGTCATTTGATTAATGTTTTCTTCACAAAACTACAGGTTCCAGGACAGTAGGAACTACTCCTATCTCACTTAACATTTTGTTACTGGTGCTCAGTAAATATTTTTTGACAAACTGACAGTCTTACTTTCCCATGAGGTTGATATTTTACACATTTAACCATTAAATAGATACTGTTTTTTAGGTAATAATAACTCAAAATATGAAAATTAATCAAGTGTGGCAAATTTAATTTTAGTGCTCAGATCAGTCAACATAATATAATCCAAGTTGCATTATTCTAACTGTATTATAGTTTTAGCATATGTGTAAGCCTGACCTGGAAAACTAACATCGTTACAAAGGAGAGAGTCATGAAGTGACCACAAAATGAAGTTGAATTAGGAGTATATCTTATCTTCATTTATTCTCACTTTTCTATAAACATTTTAGGAATGGTCCTGCCATGCTTAAAAAAGTTTAAAAAGGGAAGTACCTTGAATATGACTTTTCTGTTTTATCTCAGTTCTTGTGATTCACCTTTCAAGAGAGAAGGACAGATGAGCTTAGAGATTGTGTTCTCATTTTATAGGGCACCAGGAGCTAGAAGAGCTAAAATACATTGTAGAGAATGGAAGGCCTACCTTGGCTCTGACTGTGGGTTGAGGTAAAAAAATAGCAAAAGAAGAGTCAATGTGACTCCCAGGTTTCAGTTCAATGGGGAAAAGGAGAAAACATAATCTTAGATATTTCTGGGTATATTAGATATGTGAGGTTGGATAGAGAGGGAAGGATTAGAGGAAATGAGAGATTGGGATTGGTGTAGACTTGGAAGTTATGTATACATTGGCAGTGAGGGTGTGGTGATTTTATTCTATACATGGAAAATTGAGGAATGAAGAGAGAAATCATACAAGGCATGTAGTGTTCAAACTCCCTGTCATCAATGACTGATGCTATCACAACATTGTTCTCCTTCTTAGGTGGAGCCAATCCAGAATAAAGTCTGTTACTGTTCAGTCATGCCTTGAATTTCCGTTGTTCTCCCTTCTGCAATTAGTGACCTATTAAGGAGCCATTAAGATAATTAGCAGGTATTAACTACAGTTGTACCTGAACGTAGTGTGTTAATTCAGTCATGTTTACTTCTCTTAAATATGAATACTACACAAAAACTGCTTTTGAAGTTTGAAATTACATTAGGAAGTTTAATAAGCAGGTGTCATATTTTAGCAACCATTATCTTCTGAGTAAATAGTAGTTTTCTGTGTTATGACATGAAATTTATAACATTTTCAGCAAAATTGGAAACATTGAATGGTTTGATATGTTGATAATTAAAATTTACTGAGTTAAAGGTGATTAGTAACTTCTTACACAGGTTTATTAAAAAACTCATATAACTTTTAGAATCAGAAACACTCCTCCCTAGAAGGTATAATACATTTTATAATGGTCTGAAATTCCATGGCCTGCAGATTAACAGTCTATAATTTCTAGCCTGGTGTTAAGTGATGTGCATTTGGTATAGCTCTTCATCTATTAATTAGTACATTGGTACCCTTCTCTTGTCTTTTGCCACTGTCTGAAGGGATATCTCATTATGTTCTCATTAGTTCCAATTCTGACTTCGTGACATATTTTATGGAGCTAACAAAGACTCTAGAAGCATAAAATGGCATTTTAATTTCAAAAATGCATTGACCTTATGTGGTGTGTGCAAAAGATATTATTGGAAGCATAAAAATGTATATTCAGTAATATTTTAAAAATATCAAAATCAGTTTACCTTCATCTTTACTATTTAACAGTAAAATAGTTGATACAGGCCAAGATAGCCTTAATGAGTTTCCCTCGGCTTGACTAAACTTTAGACAGGTTTCTTTCTGACCTCCCTTTTCTTACAGCATTCACTTTAGAAAACTTGCAATTGTAAATTCTTTCTCTGCCCCTTTGAGATGTTATCTTCTGCAACCCAGGAATGCCTTTCTCAAGGACCTAGAAATCCTTTGGAAATATAATCATCAGGAAAGATAGTGCCCCTGTCTTCCATCTCTGTGGGAAGGTAGGAACCTTACTTAATAAGCACCAATTAGCAAACACAGATGGCCTTATCACATGTAACCCCTAATGTCCTCCAGTACTTTTTCACTAGTTCACCCCAATACTTAAAAATGCTTCTGCCTTTTGTTTCAGTGGAGTTGAGTTCAGTTTCTCTCCTCTATTGCAATAATCTTGAATAAAATCTGCCTTGCCTTTGTAACTGGTTAGGTGCAATTTTTCTTTTACAATGCATATTACTAATAAATGACTTAGGAAGTGTGAGGCATATTTCTAAGTGCCTTCATATGTTAATTAATTTAAATTCATGAAAACCCTGTGAGATAGGCACTGTTATCATTATCCACATTTTATCTCATCACATAGAGGTGAAGTAACTTTCTCAGGGGACAGTAAGAAGGAAACAAAGACTTATTCTGTCCCTCACTTACTTTCAGCCCCCAGAGACACTCAATCCTAAAAATCTGGTCATTCTTTTCTCTTTCAACTAATGCCAACTAATTTTTGCAGATGTTGTCATTCATTCACTTGGTCAATATACGTGTTTTGGCTTCTACTGTGGCTAGGGATAAAATATCAGATTAGACAGATATGGTTACTTGTCTCATAGAACTTAGTCAACGAGGACATGGACAAGTAAGCAGACAACTTGAATGCCTTTTGATAGAGGTGGTAAATGCTGCTTTGCAGCATATAGACTGGGCATCAACACATAACTTGGTGAGTCTGGAAGAGATTTCCAGGGGAAGTGACACCTAAGCTGAGAACTAAATCAAAGAAGAATGAGATATGGGGTGAATGTTCTAGGCTGAGAAAATATCATATTCAAAGAAAATATCACATTCAGTGCCTAGAGGCAAGAGAGAGCTGGGAACATAAAGGGAATTAAAACAATAACGTATGACTAAAACAAAGCCTACATGTGGTGAAGGAGAGAGTAAAGGTGTAGTGGTAAGTGAACGTACTTTTATGACAGAAAATGTGAGGTCATATTATGGATTTAGGGCTTGGTCATCAGAGCAATAGGGAGCAATCTGAAAAATTTTATGCAAGGGAGTCAAGTCCTTTTTTGTGATTTTGGAAAACTCTCTGTGTGAGTATAGATAAATGAAAAAATATATATAAAGTATATATGTAAAATAAAATTTACATATTTATTGCATAAAAGCTAAATTTTATCTTTTATTTGAAAAGGGAACTTTTAAATAGGAAAGAAAAAGATCTATTTTAAGTGAATCTCCTAAAGTTTTATTTTACACATTGGCTGTACCTTTGCAAAGAATATTAGGCTTAAAATTACAAAGGCATCTTGTTAAATAATTCTTGGAAAAATGTGTATCTAGTTACTTTCTCTAATAATTCCCAGTATATTCAGTTGCCTATTACCATTTGCAATTCAGGTAGTTAATGCTCCAATTAACTCCAAGCAGGTGTGTACATTTTTACAGTACTCTTTCAAAGCAAGGGCCTCTGGCAAACGGAGTGTTCTGTTCATGTTAAAATAGGCCATAAAGTGAAACAGTACTGTTTTACATTTTGAGATAATTTTCCATTTGCTTCTAATTATCTTGCCGTTGAATAAGCACTGTTCTTTTACAGTGTTTTTTCATAGATATAGTGTAGTTACTTGGATCTAGTCAGTTTAAATAAGCTGAGTATCAAAAAATGTCTCAAAACATCTTTAACATTCTAAATGGTTTCCATTTGACTACACCCCAACTAGGACTAAAGTAGGAAGAAAAGGTGAGGTTGAAGTTTTAATATTCTTTTGTTTGTGTTTCATTAGATTGCAGTTTGCCTAATCCTTTTTGTGCTAGTTTTCAATTGATGTAAATGAAATTGGCTGAGTGACACGGTGTTGAACTGAAGGGTTGGGAGTGAAAGCTCTGATGCCAAATCAACTATAATATTTTTAATCAGAGTTAATTGACGCCAGCTGTGTGGTCTGTGTGCTACTTTGCATTTATGGATGAAGAAAGGTGTGGTTGCTGTTATTTCAATTTAGAAGCTGGAACTCGTTGCCAGTCATTAAGAATCTATGGATAGGCATGCTTGGTGTTTATTGTACAGAGAAAAGACTTAAGTGGTTCAAGTGGTACAGTGTAATTTGGATTATTAGTGTGAGACAGTTTAGTTTTTTCATCATCGCATAGGAGCAAATAACAGACCTGCTATCTAGGTTTATGGGTGACTTTAGAAAAATATTATAGGTCTCCTTGATGATGTCATTTATTAATCTATTCTGCATTAAATTTAACTGTTCTTAATAATCCAAGTCCATCACTACTTCTTCCCTAAACCTTATTTCTGAAGATTAACTGGTATAATCATAATTAAACTTGTTCCAATTTAAATTGGCATAAATCTGGGCTAACCACAAAATGGTTCCTTAAAATTCACACACACAATACACTCATATGTACACACACAACATACACTTGTGGGATTCACGTGCACTTAATAGTCATGCATGCACATAGCACACACACATTCACACTCAAGAGAATTCCTAAATCAGTTAAAAAATATAGTGGTTGTGAAGTTGTTTGATCACATGTTCAAACAGATTTTTAATTGTCAACTTTGATTTACTGTTAGTTTTCCACATGGGTTTATTCCTAATAGTCTGTCTCTGTTAATCTATTTGTTGCTTTAAGAAAAGAAAATGGGTTACACAGTTATCATATGACCATTATTATTTGCATTACTTTGAGACTATTTTCATATGATAAATCCATGTGTGAACTGCTTTAAACATATTGTCCAATATAGACCAAATACTGCAACAATAATGGATTCATCGTTCAGTTGAGCACCTACTTGAAAGTCTTTGTCAAATTTAAAGCGGAGATGCTCATTTATGTTGAATAAACAACTCTAATCTTTAGGTAATCCTGTTTGTTAGGATATTTATTTTTAATATTGAGCCTTAAATATTTGGACTTGTGACTGTTAAACGGTGCCACTCTCTTCATTTTTCTGCTTGTAAACAAAAATGAAATCCACTCTAAGCACCTTAGAAATTGGTGAAGAAAAAAGAACAAAGAGATTTAGTTCCCAATTAAGAACCCAAGACCAGGTCAGATATTCAGGGATCTCTCCTGTCCCTTTCTACTTCTAATTTTGACTGCAAATATCAGAAAAGATGGAGGGTATTATATGAATATTTTAAGTATTGCTATTGATTATTTCAACTTATCTGTCCACCAACTTTTACTTTATGGCCAACTTATTATCAGTGGTTTTTAAATGATGAAAGATTTTTTTTAATAATCAAAATTACCTGCTTGGTACAACACAAAGAGTGAATCCTAATGTAAATTATGGGCTTTATTTAATACCAATGTATCAATACTGGCTCATCGATTGTAACAAAGGTACCACACTGATGTGACAGGTTAAGAATAGGGGAAACTGTGTGTGGGGTGGGGAGAGAGTTGATATATATGGGAATTCTGTACTTCCTGCTCAATTTTTCTGTAAACCTTAAAATGCTTTTAATTTTAAAAAATTCAGTTAGAAGATCAGGAAAATAAAGAGGCAATTTTTTTTTTTCTCAAGCTCCCTCCCGCAAAACAAAACAAAAACAAAAACCTGTCTATTATTTATTTTCAGAGGGGCTTAAGTAGTTGTTAAAGTCTGAAGATGTTCTGGGTTACAAACTTTCGTTTCTCAAGTGTTTATTTAGTGTACCCAAATGCAGGATGACATTTTGATATCTCTATTCTAAACTTTTAACACATCCAGAAAATTCCATTTAGTAATCATACATCTTTGATATAATTATTTCATAAAAAGATGATTGTTCCCTAAAGAAAAGCTTATCATATAGAGAGTGGCGACTTCCACTATAATACCATTTGGCCCTTCTTTTAAGGTATAAAATTTTAAGATTAAAAGTAGCATGAAATATGAGAGTTTGTGTCCAGAATTTGCGGGGGTATTTTAATTTTTCCCTCCTATTCATATGTAGAATGAATGAAATATTAATTTTTGAATCTACTCTTCCAACTCATCCAACTTTTCTCTTTTTACATTTTTCAATATAAAGGAGATTTAGATATTTTCCGGTTCAAATCATTCCACCAAATCTTTAACATAATGCAGATAAGAAAAATATAAGTCAACTATTCAGTGCAAAGACTTTACTTGTCAATTTGCATTAAAACATTTTTCAGGACTATTATGTATAGGATGAATTTGTTTTTGGAAAAACATTGGGTTATTTGTATACTCTTTGTGATTTCAATTAAAATGCAAAATACTAAAATGGTTTGTTTCAAATGTTAATCTTTTGATATATTCATTTCCATTTCAAGGTAATCATAGAAAGAGAGAGAAAGAAAGAGAGAGAGAAAATGTAGAAATTCTATATGGTTGCCTTCTTATGTCATCTTTTTAAATCAACTCATGATTTCATTGAACTTTTTCTCTTGTATTATTGAGTTGTTCCACATGAAGGTAGATATACAATAAGCTTAAAGCAAAAAAAGACCTTCCTCTCTTTTGATTCGTTTTTAAAGTCTTGTTAAAGAAAAAATTATTCTGACACGTGTTAAAACACTAAGGAAGACTTTCAGAACTATCACTCTAGTGGAGAGAGTTGGGCTCAACTCTGAATACAGAAGAGACAAGTGGGGATTTGTAGCCAAGAAGTAGGTTGGGAGGTTGGTGGGTGGAAAATTTACTAAGAGGGGATACCAAGGGTAGGGTGGATTCTTGCTAAACTGACCTCACGGAATTCTTGCAGAAAGCAGGCCAGAGTGATCAGATGTCAAGTGTGGGGGATCCTCTTTAAACTGACTCAGCAGGATTCTTGTTAAAACCGACTTATGCAGAGCTGGCAAGGAAAATGCGGGGGAGTGTCTTTGTCAATCTCCAGATGACTATGTTGATAATCAATTAAAAACACTCTAGGAAAATATGAATCTTTTGCTTCTCTCCATAACTGAAGATAAACAAAAATTTTCTTTCCAGAAAAGTCTTATTGCCTTTTTGTTATATCTCTTAATTGAAAATGAAAGACATTTCTATTTTGTTCTGTGGTGAAGGAACATTAGTAGATTAAAGCTTTGAGTTTCTTATTGATTTTCTGTATTGATATATAAAAGGTAACTATCATCTGAATTTATTTAAAATTAATTTGGGGGGCTGGTCCAGTGGTGTAGTGGTTATTTGGTGTGCTCTGCTTTGGGCAGCCCAAGTTTGCAGGTTCAAATACTGGGCATGGATGTACACCACTCATCAGCCATGCTGTGGTGGTGACTCACATACAAAATAGAAGAGGATTGGCACAGATGTTAGCTCAGGGCTAATCTTCCTCGAGCCAAAAAACAGGAAGATTGGCAATGGATGTTACCTCAGGGTGAACCTTCCTCAGCAAAAAAAAAAAAAAAAAAAAAATTAATTTTTTGCAAAAGCCTTAAAAAATAGTCTAACTGGAAAATCAAGCACATTCTATAAGATACCAGATTACTCTGTATTTGAACAGAATGGCTGATTATTAACCTCTGTCAAATGTGAATCAATCACACCCTCATTTCCACTTCTATTACTATCTCCGCTGAAAGTTAAAATTTTTTTTATGTTTATTGTTTAAAAACATCTATTTAGAATCCATGTTGATTTTTGAATATCCTCAGATGGAACTTGATGTACGAATCAAGCATAATGTGAACGAGTACCCAATCGAAATTTATATGATATTTAAAATATACATATGATATTATATGTATGATCTTGTTTCAGTGAAAACAAAAGTAACACAATCTTTAAATAAAGAAAATTACTGACTCAAGAAATATATATATATATTAGACAAGAGAACTAAGGAGGAGATACTTTGCTTCAATTTCTCAGTATTTACTCTTTCTTGAGTCAGTAATTTGTACTTTTCTTTACTCAAGTATTGTGTTACTTTGTTTTCATTGAATCAGAAATTGGAGCCATCTGGAAAATATTATTTACAGATATATTTGATAAGAAAATAGTAAATCTATTTTAATCAGAGTATATTTTATAAGTATGTCATCATAATAATAGCAAATATTTATTGAACTATATATTAAACATTGTGCCAAATGTTTTATCACTGTTACATTTTTAATCCTATCAACAATTCTGTGAGTTAGGCACTATTATTTTGCATTTTACAGAGAGTAAATAAGTGACTTGGCCCAAAACTCACACAAATGTAGTAAAGTGGCACAGATAGTATCCATTCATTCCATCTTTCTCTATCAGCCAGAGTTCAACCATAGAAGTAAATCCAGTAGGGGGAGTTTCTTTTTTCTCTAGGGAAAATCGCAGCCCTGCTTTAAGGAATTCCAACTGGTTATCCAGGGTAAGCTCACTTACGTAAAGTCAACTGATTGGGGCTTTAATTGCAGCTACAAAATTACTTCTTCACAGCAACACTTTGATTCATGCTTTTTTGAATTAAATTAGGCTAGAATGGCCTAGCCATGTTGACACCTTAAAACACCATTATACAGTCATTCATTCTTTCACCAATTTATTGAGTACCTATCATATACTTGGCATTATACTACGTTCTGAATGCAGAGTGGTGAGCCAACAAACACTGTCCCTGCTCCTAGAAACTTACTAAACAAGCAAGCGATAAAACTTCCCTGTAGGATATAATTACTAATTTGATTAGTACTATGAAATAAAAGTCCGTATTTCCACTAAAAACATTATAGAAGCTCCTAATTTATCTTGAGTCATCTCAGGGAAAGTGATTAGTTTAAGGTAAGATCTGAGGAAGAGTGGCATTAGTAAGCAGAAAAGTCAAGGAAGAGAGTTTCAGGCAGAAGAGTAAGCAAAGACCTATGGGATCCTGAAGAACTGAAAGAAGGCTGGGTATGGGCAATTAGCATAGGGACTTGATGACTATGTTAAAGGTAATGGATTTCTCCCCCAAACCCAACTCCTCCTCCAGTATATTGTAAAGTCATGAAGGCTTCTGAGTAGGGTGACATGAGTTTATTTAAGTTTTAAATCAATCACTCTGGTGCTGTATGGGAAATGGCTTGGGAAAGAGCAATAGTGGAAATGGGGGGAATGATTAGGAGGATATTGCAGTGATTCAGGAGAAAGATGCTGGGTCTTGGGCTTGTCTTACTATAACGGAGAAGGAGAAAAGTGGATAGATTTCAAATTTATTTTAGAAGTAGAGTTAGCAACACTTGATGATAGATTAAATGTAGCATGTAAAAGAGAGGGAAGGTATCAGAGGCTATTTGCAGGTTTCTACCTTGAGATGGGGAAGACCTGATCCTGTGTCTCTGTTTTTAAAGAGCTCTTAGCAACTACTTTGGAGTAACTACCTCAAACTCATCCTTTTCAAGCATGAGGTGGGGGGTTGTTACTCACTTAGATGCACACATTACAATCATCTATAGGATCTTTTCTAATTAGTCTACTATCAGAAACTTTAACATCTCCCCAGAAGGGGTATGCATCCCACCCACTTGAGATTCAGTGCCATAGTGAGCTTCTGGTTTTAATGGGGGTGCAGTGGAACTTTCCCAGATGTAGAGGGACTGGAACAACTTATGTAGAAACTTGTAAACTAAATCATTCATTATGGAAATGGCATCAGGGTGTGTGACAGAAGTCAGTGACTCTTAGACTCTTAGGACAGAGAAAGGGCTTCACATGTTATATCACAATGTGGTAGTATATATTCTCATAAGAGGAGTGGCCATGTTGCTTTAAACACAAGAGTATAATCAACATTTCATATTAGTATCTTGTAGCTCACTTCCGTGAAATCAAATATGCTATTTGAGGAATATTTTCAAGGCCTTTTTAATATTGAACCCATTCTATCCATTAATAAGCCCACTCAACACACACATTCACCAGCTTACAAGAGAGAAGAGATAGGGACATTTAGAATATCTCCATGCAATTGATGTCCCTATTTACTTCTAATATTTATTGAGTCCAATTCTCCTGCATGTACTCAAATGAACCCTGTTTAAGACTCTTAGATGTTTTGAAAAGTATATTGATGTGTAAGTCTATGATTCTGAGAAGCACCATCTCTTATTATTTTAATGACAAATAAAACAAACAAAGAGACTTTTTTCTTATAACCAGAAAGTTCCCCTCTGTGAAAACCCAAACTAAATATGAAGTTTAATTTACATTATTGATACTTGGCCCCAGTAACATCTGTACTCCTCAACTGTTCTCAGAGTCATTAGGATACTCCTTTTGTTTTCTGGAAATTAAAGTGGGGAGAAGTCGATTATGGGAACACTCACTACCCCATAGCTCCGTAATACTATTACATTGTCACTGATGTTATATTGATTTGAGGTGTTGAACCCTGGCTTATTTACTGAGGCCCAGCTTTTTTGCCACAAAGCACACATCACAGTTTTCAGAGCTTCCAGTTACCCGGATATTCACTCAATCTAGGGACACTTATTCTGACTTGTTTTTCATCATGAATAAAATAGCTATGTTCTCCTGTTTTTATGTTGTTTTTTAAAATGTTCATTGCTACTAACATGATTTAGCTTCTTAGTTGCCTGACTAGTTGTGCTGTAAAACTCAGATATGTACACAAATAAATACATTTGTATTCGATGGTAACATTTCCCACAGCAATGACCTGAGAAATTATCCTGTGGTCCTAAATCAATCTTAACTCATAGAACAGGAAGAAGATTTGGCAATTCCCTTGCTTTTCTTCTTTTCTTTTCTTTTTTTTCTTGCTTTTTCTCTTGATCTACTGAATGTCGTTGCCACCTTATTAGTTCTGGATAATCTCCCTCTTTTCCTTCAACAATTGAAGACCTGTAAGTACTAGTTAAATTGTCTTGTAATGACTGTTTCACAGTGGGGTCATTTATTCTGAGCCGTTTGTAAAGAACACATAGCACAATGTTCCAATCAATGTGTACAGATAGGGTCAGGCTAATACAGAAGTGTATTAAAATGGCAGGATGCCAATTTAGTTCATCTTTTGTGAAATTCTGAGTTATTTTCTTGCTACAAAGATCAAGATGAAGCCTTTGAAGAATATTTCTTTCATTTCTCTCATTTTCTTTCATACCTTTAGGAAGAATATTTTGGAAACTTAAAAAAAAAATCTACCAGGCCAAGTAGTCCATATGTACTTTATTAGGGAAACTATTCTTAAACCAACCCATAGAATGATTGAAACTTAATTGTTTGGTAGCCAAGACGATTACATTACTAATGGATTTAGGGGAAAACATTTAGCTAAAGCTTCAGGCAGTTTCTTGTGTACTATAAGCACAGAACCACAATTAATCACCCAGTCAAAATAATTCTGATTGATCTATAAGAGAAATGGGAGTTTAATTCTCAAGATTTAATTGAGCAGACATATGAATTTAAGCAGTAACTGTGCAATGCCTAATTAAACAGTGCTTTAGATTAGAAATTGAAGTGTTACTTTTGTTTTGTAGTCCAAGAACTAACACTTATGTTGAGTTTCAGCTACAAAAAAATATACAACATGTACTGGAAAACTACTTGTATTCTGACATTCTTTTTTTCTTTTTCTAGAATAGGTATGAAGCATGACAAGATATTGCATGTAAATTAACAATGTAGCTAGATATTAATAATAATTTAATCTACTACATAAGATATTTAGAGAAAGGAGGTTGTGAATAATAACATGACACTAATTTGATCTTTAAATCCAGCCCACTGATATTATAGTTTGTGTATACCCCACCTAGGTTCTGGTATGTGATCAATTGCTACCCATATTTTTCTGTGCTGTTGGATGTGTGCATTTCCGTATGTATCCAAATTGCTATTTCAATGAAAATTTAGAAGAGGACAGAGAGAACTTGAGAAAGGTGGGGATAGTCAGAAATGGGGGCAGTGCACATTATACACACATTCACATTGAAGAGATTTCAGGGGAATTCTTCCTGTGTTTTTTTCTGAAGAGCTAGACATATATACGTGGTTTAGAAGCTGGAAAATTTCCTGTGAAAATAATCTGACATACATTTCTAGATTTAAGTAATTTGAAAAATTTACTCATTCAGTTCTTTGTTTAAGACTATAAATTCCCATATTAGAGACAAATAAAATTTTAAAAACTATAAATATAGAGTTTAAAATATTGATCTTGATAAATTAGGGTATAAATGACTTCAAAAGGAAAATGTTTATACATCAAATTCACTCAACACTGTGGAGAAATGTTATAAAAGTGGTTAGTTTTCAGAAATCCATTCTTCCCCTTCTGCTGGAAGGTGAAGCTTCTCATATTGTCTGGTAGGAGGTATTTTGCAATTTTGAGATGCTTCAGGCCAACATAAAATGCATAGTTGACATTTTAGAAAATGGGCTTTTTCTCTTATTCATCTCTAAATATCAGTACCTGCAAGGATTACACTTAACATATTAGGACAGTGATTTTTATGGATTTTTTGGCCCTTCCATCTTTTGAACACCTAAGAGTAGGTCTAGCTGTAATGTGGTAGGTCAGTGTGATATGCTTGCTAAATAAAACAAAAACCAAGATTTCTTTTTTTTTACAGCTACCATTATACCTGGAAAATAACTGATTTTTTTTTCAAGAACTTCAAGTTCAGTATATTTTTTTCTGCTTAAGCAATAAAGTATGAAGAATACACACTATACCATTAAACTGTACATTTTGCCAAAGCAATAGATAATAATTGTTCAAAAAGTGTAAAATAGACCAACATACCTTTGAATCAATGATGTACAGATTATAGCATTCCAAAATCCATGTAAATCTGTTTTATGACAATGATGCCTTTGAAATAGTGTTGCCTATCATGATAGTATTTGGAAGATTAAAAACCATTTAAAGAAATTAGAATATCAGTGAAGCATCTAGAAATAATTTTCATGAGTATCTTTGAATAGTATTGAATAACTTTTTTTTTGCTTTTTCAGTAATAATGTAGTGAATATTAAAGAAATAATTTCAAGCTGTTTTCCTTTCCCCATGCCAGTGATGAGGACATTATTAGGGAGAGCTAGGTTTTGTAGGAGGTGAATCTTATACAATTTCGGAGATTCCTTTTAACAAAGTAATGAAAAATTATAAATGTATAAAGTATAAAAGTGAATATCTATTTAAAAAGAGAAAGAAATCATAATATTAAATTTGAAAAAATGGTCAAAAACCACAAACATCACAAAGAAACAGAAAATTAGCATGACACTCAGTTAATTGCATGACACCTTCCATGACAGTTTTTTACCCTACATTTTTGACTGCATACTCTTTGATCAACTTTTCATATTACAATGGTTTCCATATATCTTTTTCTATACAGAGAAGAGAAAGATAATCAGTGTTTTCCTAGCATGTTTGATCAAATGTATTTATTTTTGATAGCTTATAAGAGTTCTTTTTAGCTATATATATTATTGAAAATGTCATGAAATTTCCAGAATTGTTTTCATGTTTGGGAAAGCCTCTGAGAAATTTTTTAAATGTGTGAGTAAGATTTTAAAACTTTTTACACAGATTAGCTTCTGGCTCCAGACACTTCACAACCAGATTCTCCTCCCTAATTCATAGGTGGGGGTTCCATTGAGCCTGCTCAAATCACAATGTGACTCTGGACCTGCAACACCTTAGATCAATGAGTGAAAGAGTATTTCTGGAAGTCATTCCTATGCTGGAACAGGTAGAAATAATCTAGTTGTGTACACAGGTGACTGTAAATCACATAAATATTTCCCACTAAATTCAAACTAAATGTATCTCCACCTCAACTTTCCCTTAGCTTTATCTTCAAAATGCCTGAAGTCATCCTATGCTATCTAACAAGAGCAGAAGTTGAATAGAAAGACAGTGGTCTTAACCAATTGCACTTGGAATATTTCTTTTTCACAAACTTAAAAAAAAATCATATGACCATGTGAACACGTTTTTGGACCATTTTCTGAGCCTTGGAAGGAACCTATGCAAATGAGGGACCCTGATATTTAACTCCATTAGCTTCAGGATGGATCTGTCTCTGAACATGATGTGAAGATTAGATCTAAAGTCATGAAAATCATGCTCGTTGTGAATGTTTAAAAAATAAAGATCACATTAGAGATGGCTTAATGTGTGGATTTGAGTTCCTTACATTTGAAAAAGAAATTACTTTCTATCACTTGAAAAATCTGAAATTTAATATTTCATAAACTGAAGATTCCCACTCTGAGTAAAATAATTTGACTCTATCCCAGCATTCTTCCCTGGGTGACTCCAACCGAATTGTATCCCCTATACAATGTTGCTTTCTGGGTGTTTGTCTCTACCTTTCTCTTGAGATCCAGATCTGAGTATCCTGTTAGGTGCCATCAGTTGGCCACTGACACTTTAATATTTCAAAGATACAGTTCATCAGATACTATGCCAAAGATGCTTTTCACCTTTATTTAACACCTGTAACCTTGTGAACCTGTAATCAGTGAATCCCTATGTATGTTTATGTCGGTCATAGGCCTCTTAATCACTCCTCTGCATGTAATCCTTTACTCCTATTTCCTCCTAACTCCATCCCCACTACAGCTGTCTTATTTTGGATCCACTTTTCTGAGCTAGGTTATTGCAATAGCATATTCACTCATTCCTTACCTGATCTGAATCTCTTGTCAAAGCATGTGCTGCCAGATAAATCATGTCAATATGCTGCTTAGATAAATACACAGATTTCTTTAAAATTCTTATGTGGTTTCTAGAGTTCAAGTTAATGTTCAAACTTCTTAGTTTACTGCACAAGGTTCCTACCCTCTTTTTCTAGCACTGGCTATCTCCTGCTACTCCCCCATATGCGATCTCCACTTATGCCATTCTAATTAATTTCCAGTGTTTGGACTCCTGACGCTAGCTCAATGCTTTGTATTCCTATGTGCTATTCTTCGGGCATGGAACATTCTTATCTCTTTTCTGTGCTTGTGAAAGTTCTTCCTGGACTTCAGGAATCATCTCAGGAGTAACCAACCTCTTCTCAGAAAATTTCCCACCTCTGATGGGCTAATTGAGAAGTCTATTCTTTCCTTTGCTTTCATAGCATATGTGACCATATTTTTATGAGAGCAGCAACAAACCACATTGTAATCATTGGTTTTTTACTTCTTTCCTGATAGACTCTGAGTTCAATGAGGTCAGGAGCTATGTTGTTCATTTCTGCACTCTGAGCACAAAATATAATGTCTTGTACATAGGAGATGATTTCAAGTATTTTTTTTTTTGAATGAATGATTAGTTGAAGGGAAAGTTCTGAGGTGTAGGTTAGCGATTAACTGACTAAAAGCTGAAATGTATAGGTGGGTAGAAGATTAGGGTTATCATAAGACCGTGCACTTCTAAAGCAGGGTAGCATATAGCTTTTCTTCTTAGTTTGTTGACAATTTGGTAATACTAAGCCTACTGCTTCTTTTCCTCCCTTACCACATCTTAATGAGTCTTAAAATTTTACAGTATATAAAAGGAATTAAGTCACTCACACATGATAAATCAGAAAGTAGGGAAATGAGCTCAATATATTAAAAGAGGAATTCACAAATTGGAAACTCTCAGACTGTGCAAAAATTGATGCAGTATCTAAGAGGACCTAATGTACTTGAAGAGAGTATTTATGCTTTGGGCAGCTCTGACCCAATAAAATTTCATTATTGATGATAATGGTTATGGAAAAAGAGACCATAGTCCTAGAAAGCTTAAAATGTTTATTAAAATCAGTGCTTAAGAAATGATAGACTTACCTGTTTTTTTACCTCAGTAGAATGTCTCTCCGTCTTTTTCTCTCTTTCTTCCTCTCTCTGATATATGTGCATATATATCAATCTAAAAAGAGAGAATAATGGATGTTTTATGTGTATTTATGAGTAGACAGAATATCTTTATTAAATTTATTTTCTTAGAGTAAATATTTTCTCCTCCCCCCTCTACATTTTATTTCTTGTCTACGTTTCTATTGGCCTATACCTGGAAGGTAACTGTTTATTTATTCATATTGTCCATCCACTTTACATTCTCAATGTTGTCACCCCATTTTGTGACATAACCCACCTTATAACATGGCTTACTAAAACTCATTTAGATATATCATCTTTATATTAAAATAGCATATGGAAGTGCTTATAGGTTATTATAGTAATTAAAAATAATGTCATATCTCATTAGTTATGCCTAGCTAATTAGGAATTTATGATGATTTGAATAGGAATGATGCTAAAATTTACTTTTATGCTCAAAGAAAAAATGTTGTGTTAAAAAAATTTCTAGTGTATGTAGAAATTTAGGAGGATTGTGAAAATATGTGTCAGTTTCTTAGCAGTGTCACTTTGATGGTAATAATGGGTCAATTAAAATTCCTTTACTTTACAAATTTTATTTTACTTTGTGTTATGTTACTTTACCTAGACTTATCTCTGTATGATTTTATTTAGAATTAGTCATGATTGTGTGTTAGATATGATTTAATTAATAAACTGAATTTTAAGTATTATCTAGTTAGAGATTTTCTCATGTTTAAATAAATTGTGTTTTTTCTCAATTCTATTAAGTTAATGAGATTTTTCTATAAAACTTGAATAGAACAGGTGCCAAAATTTGGTTGGATATTATGCCAAGATACATTAATATTTAAATGCTTCAATTAAAACTGATTACATTCTAGTCACTTATTACATACCAGAAAGAAATAGCTACTTCAAACTTCATTCATTTTTTTTCAATAGTGAGCACATGATAAGAAAATCAATATGTGGATGTCCTAAAAGTATTTATTGTTATAAATTATGGTGGATCAAGAAAGGCCACTCAAACTTAAGTCAACTGCTAAGAGTATCTTTATCTCTACATTCTTTCCTGACACCAAAATAAATTTGTAATGTTAAGATGTTTGATACTAATCAGCCTAAGTTCAAAATCCAATTCTGCCACTTATGAACTCTGTGATCATGGCCAAGTTCTTTCATTTCCCTAAACTCCAGTTTGTTTATTTGTAAAAAGTGAATAATAGTAGCTACTTTATAAGTTTGTCGTGAGGATTGAATGAGATTATGAGTAAAATGTTCTCAGCATGGTGTCTGGCATATAGTATTCAATGAATAGTACATAAATTAAATGATTTTAATACAACTAAATATAAACATATAGCAAACATGTATAAACACATAATAGCATAATCAACTACTTTCAGTTTCAATTATAATTACTAAATAAGCCACATTTTCCTGATCCTTAAACACGGGCCTTTAAAGAATGTCATTCCTGGGAAGTTGAGTACTTACACCGGCTCATGTTTTGCATGTATTTAAAAACTTGATGAAAGTCTTTGCAGGTTATACCCCCAGGATTAGTAGGTGGTGCTTCTCTTAAAGCATAACCTGTATTTAATTTTACTGATTCACTTTATGAATTAATTTTTGATTTACCCTATTTCATTACCTCCTTCGCAACACACTACCTATGTCTCTGGACACGTTGAATGGTGGAGTCCTCTTCACATTTTTTCCCCTTGTATGTTGACTTTACTCACTAATCTGTCCTTGGCTCTCTTCTCTTCTCATCTATTGCTCTTAAGATGATTTTATCTACTCCAAGGGCTTTAGTCACTATCATTTGCTAAGAAGTCCCACATATATTTCTGCAGCAGATAGATCTTTAGACCACAAAATCCAGTGCCCTCTTGGGTATCTCCATCTTGATTCCCACAGGCACTTTAAATTCATTATGCTCCAAACTGAAGTCAACATTTGTCTGTAAACTATTTTTCCTCTTATGGTTTTTATTGCAGTAAAAGCTACTACAATCAACCTAGTTGTGAAAACTGAAAACCTGGGTCTTACCTTTGACTTATCACTCTATCTCAGCCTCCACAGCAATCAAACACCAACTTCTATCAAATTATCCCCATTCCCACTGTCACCACCCAGGACTAGACTGTATCAACTCTCTCCAGGAATATTTCAACAGACTGTTAAATAGTATGCTTTTTGCTACTCCTATGTGCCTCCATTCCATTCTTTGCAACATAGAGTGGTCTTTTAAAATGCAAACATAATAATCTAGCGCAGTCCCAAAATTTGTGGAGCTCAGGCAAGAGTATAAATGGAAGTATATGACTCTTCCCCTTCTCTACCTTCATGCTACATCCATTACTGCCAGGGCACTTATATACAAGTGCTATTACATGCACTTATATACAGACACTCCAACCTGTATATCTGGTCATTGTCCACAGCCATCGTCCCCTTACCAGCTGTTCAGAGTCCTTCCCTTAGGCCTAGAGGTAAGCCCACAGGCGAGATCTGTCTTTAGAGGACAGACCTGGGGAAGAGGCCACATAGGCCATAGAAGCAGCTTGGGATCATCTGGGTATGGAATTCTGTTTGAATGTATACATAGAGCATTCTTGAGAAGAATGGGCATGGGTGCCAGGTGGGTTTGTGTCCTTGGCCCTTTGGACTCCATGCCTTATGGGCAGAGGCATGGCCAGAGGAAGCAATGGAAAAAGATCCATTTTTCTGGGTCTGTGTGAAAATGTAATATTATTACTCCCCTATTTAAAATCCTTAATAACTCCCTATTTTCCTCAGGGTCAAGTCCAATATCTTTAGTACAAACTAGATGGCTTTTTATGGTCTGACTCTTGTATATTACTCTGTTTTATTTCTCAACATGCTGTATCTTCTATTCTACAATCTAGTAAATCAGAAGTCATTTTAGCTCCTTGAATATGGAATGTTCTCTCTTCCACTTGGGATTTTGCATAAACCATTTTCTTTGCCTTCAGCACTCTCCATCTCCCCTCCACATGGATATTTTCTTTTTGTATTTCAGGTCTCAACTAGATGATACTTTCTTCAAGGAAATTTCTCTTCCACTTATCCACGATAGACCTCTGTGCCTCTCCACCACTAAAAGTTCATGCATCCCAGGCTTCATGCCCTTAATGTTTATTTACACAAATGCTAAACATCCATTCTATGAAACTGACTGGAGTCCCATGGAGAGGTTATGATGAATCCTACCTGGCTTTGGAACATAATCCATGTTCAGTGCCATAATCCATAGGGTAGTGTTTTCTGCTGTTCTTTGCTCCTATCTCCTGCTGTTTTGATTCCTCTCCTATCCTATTGCAAGATTTGAGTTTCTTCCCTGATTTCAAAAAAAAGAAAACATTCATATCAACTTTATGATAGAATTTTGTTGAGTATAATTTAATTGAAAATTCCAGGGATCATCAGGAGGAATCAAAATCACATAGCACTACATTTCAACTGAAAACTCCTTACACATGTTTCTCGTTGGCTCTCTCTCCTAATGGGAGTCTTCTCCTTCCTTATTCTTTCCTCACCCAGCCTCAGATCTCAGTAATTTTTGTCCTTAATTTCCTTCAGAGAATCCTCAGTAGCAATTCCTTTTAATTTGCAGATTTTTCAGCTCTGCCATAGTTTCTATCCCTCAGAAATCTTATTGAAGTATATTCTCAATAAAGCCAGTATGTCTCTCCCCAAAATATTTTCATACCAGCTACTAAAAAAGAAAAAAATGGCATGTGTTTACAGTATGGTCAGGATGTGCTGAAGTTGGGTCCAGTTTACTGTCTGCTGCTTGACATCTGTCAGGAAGCCGAAGTAGAACAATTATTGCAGTGCTTATATCTGACATGAATAAATCCTGAGTATTATGTATCTGTCTCATTAAAGTAGCCTGTACTTCAGTAACAAAAAAAATAGGAGTTAACCTAAGATTTTGACCCATAAAAGATGAGTGAAAATTATGCTTTAATGTGTAACTTATCGCCATCAGCAACATTCTTTCATAAAACAGATGTCTATCTGCTCTCCAAAGCATTGTATCTGTGAAGTTTGCCATCTCCAGAAATGAATATTTGATTTATTATTGCCCCAGGCTAATTGAAGAAAATGTTAAGTCTCAGCTTTGTGATTCGTGCATATTGACACAGTGGTCAGTGAAGGAGAAAGAAACCAGAGATTTTATGGAACAAGGACCATCTGTGTCTTATTTTAAAACTGATTAAATGTGGTGCAATCTGTGGCAAAATGACAGCAGTTATAGACTTCAGTATGTGAGGATTACAAGGAACCACATTTAAAAGTTGGGAACTGACTAGTAATTATTTTCCAAGTGGTATTATACCTCAACTTAATTTTCACAGATGTCTTTTGGCCATGGACACACTGCTGGATGAAGGCAATATTCAAATAGAAAGCTACTTTTTATTATCTCAACACTGAAAACCTTTCACAAATGCTCACCTTTTATCTGAGACTGCCGTTAAATGATCTCTTTTTTTTTTTTCTTTTACAAATTCACTTTAATACAGCACAATAATGTAAGTGCAAAATCAGGTGTTACATTGAATTTATTATATGCAGCAGATAGTGCTCTTTATTAGTGAGCTAGCCTTACAAAAGAAAATCTAATTTTGGATATTGTAAATGGCATGTCATAAATCTGCTTTTTAAAAAGTTAACATAAGGGGCCGCCCGGTGGCGCAGCGGTTTAGTCCGCGCTTGGCAGCCCGGGGTTCGCGAGTTCGGATCCCGGGCGCCCGCAGACGCACTGTCTGTTAGCCATGCCGTGGTGGCGTCCCATATAAAGTGGAGGAAGATGGGCACAGATGTTAGCCCAGGGCCAGTCTTCCTCAGCAAAAAGGGGAAGATTGGCAACAGATGTTAGCTCAGGGCTGGTCTTCCCCACAAAAAAAAAAAAAAAAAAAAAAAAAGTTAACATAAATTGATAAATTTGAGAGTCAGTCACAATGTGGCAAATATCAGTGCAAACATTTTCCCTTGGTTCCGTTATTGATCCATAAATATGATATAATATCTCTTATGGAATGGAACTTCTTAAACTCACCATTTTTCTATTTTTTGTGTTTATAGCAAGGAAAATATAACATGAAACTGGAAAGATCTCAGCAGTTGACTCATTCGGAACTCGCCTTCAGCCAACTAGCCACAATACTAAAGATTCTGCACACAGCCTATTAAGACTTTTATGAGGATATGATTGAGAGGGTGATAAGTGAAGTGACAGTCACGTGATTTCTATAAAATATTATTTGACTTCCAAAAAATTAGGGCTAGGCAAGACCTTAGAAACTATGTAGCCCAAATCTCTCATTCTAATAGCTATAGACTTAGAGACCCAGAGAAGTAAATAATTTCCTCAAGATTATGTAGAGAATTAGCTACAGAGCTAGAATCTCCTCACTTTCACTCTTTCTGTTACACCAAATAATAGTGATAGGTAAAATATAAATAGCGCCAGGCATAGTTCTAAGCATTTACATATATTCATTCATTTGATCTTCACAACACTATAAGGTAGTTACTATTATTACTGCTTTATTTATCAAATTGAAGTCCAAGCAGGTGAAGTGATTCATCCAAGATCACATGGCAAATAGAGAGAGGAATTGGGTTGCAAACCCAGGCAATTTGGCTCCAAAGTCTGTGACGTTTTAACCACTATACTGTATTGTTCTGTTAGCTGATTATTTAAATCTATTAGATAGTTCAGCATAGTCATTGTTTAGAAATTCTTCTGATAGATGATTTAACTAAATTGATGTGGATATATAAATGGATACTATTTATATTTTATTCTTATCTCCTTTTTTAATCTCCTAAACACTTTAGTAAATGGAAAGTAAGGCACATTTCCCACTCATGATCAAGAAGTATCAAGTTGCAAAATTTCTTGTCAAATGGTCCCAGATTAGCTTATTTTTTGCACAAATGGGGAAGGAAGAGGTAAAGAGGATGAACAGATATCAAGATTGTTGTTTTTCCTTCCAAATTTGAGCTGCTAATTGCTCATAATGATCCTTTATCCTTAAATAATTCGCATTTGTCAAATTAGTACTATCTAAGAAAAAATAAAGTGGCTTGACAAAGACAAAACCAAAAAAGATAAGAATTGAACTACATAGATTTGTATGCAGTACATAGGCATTTATATGATTAGTTCTTGTCATTTTGAAGGGATATGGTTGATATCTCTGAAAAACATGAAATTCAAGAAAATTAATGCATTTATACAGGCTCTCAACTTATTCCTGTATCGCATTTCTGTGAAGAGTCGTTTGTTTCTTGTGCCACGTTAACCCTCTTTCAGATTTCATTGACGTTTATCTTTCACTTGATGATTGTTTTTCACAAAGAAATACAGATTTTGGCACTTTACTATATTTTCTGCAAAGATAATTATGAGGCAAGAACAAAACCACATTGAAATGCAGATGCTGGGCAGTTCGATAAACCCAATTGCTAGTTAAATAGCATGTGTACTCAACCATCCTTGAAGTTATTCAAATTTGTGTCTCAGCAAATGTACAAACTATTACACATAATGAATCTTTGGTATTCTTGGGGAAAAAAACACAGGTATTAAATCTGTGAATGCTAAATGATTACATTTTACAGAAAGAAGCTTAGGATGTATTTTAACTAAGACAGCACTGCGTTCACGTTTTATAAGATTTAAGATTCTTTTGATGGTGGGACACAATACTTGGATAGACGAAAGGCAAAATTCCTTGTTCTGACAAATAAGAGAAGGCTGCTAGGCAGGGTCACACAGGGAGTTACACCCAAGGACAGGGTAACAGCAAGCTGGAGCTCCAGGGGGCACCTTATGTACAAGAGGAGGGAGATTATCTAGGTTTCTTGGGCTCCTTGTGGATTGGCTAATTTGAATAATTCCATGGGCTCTAGGGCCATAAGGACTGTTCCTAGCTGTCTCGTACCTGGCCTCAAGGTGATTAGGGCAGGCATGTAATGGCCTGGTGTATGAGAGCCCAATAAGGAAAGTGGTTGGAGTGTGGTGTTAACCAGCCGCTCCGAGAGGGAAACTGATTGGCCTCTAGCCAGGGCCTCAAAACAGGGTCAAGCCCGCATTAAAAAAAATAAATAAAACAGGGGCCAGCCCCGTGGCCTAGTGGTGAAGTTCAGCGTGCTTCACTTTGGTGCCTGGGGTTCAGTTCCTGGGGGTGGACCTACTCCACTTGTTGGCGCCCATGCTGTGGCAGCAACCCACATATAAAAAATAGATGAAGATCAGCACAGATGTTAGCTCAGGGCAAATCTTCCTCAGCAAACAACAACAACAACAACAAAAACCCCCACTATATTAAACTATATTATAATTTTCTATCAAATAAACCTCAAAATTCCAGACTTAACCCAATAGAAGTTTATTTTTGGCTCCTGTAACAGTTCAGTCAATGCAGATAATTCTGGTATGTGGGCAGCCTTCTACATAGAGATTCAGAGACTTGTGCTTTGTCCATCTTAGGACTTGTCCATCATCTAGGACCTTGGAGTTTTGCATCTTCTGGATCCTCTTAGCAGATGGGGTGGGGGCAGTGTGGAGAAAGTGCAGTTGTTCTTAACCAAAGCATCCCTTATGCTAACATTCCATTGGCTAGAAGTAGTCTTCTCATCTCACTTGGGAAGAGAAGGGTTGAGGGGCTAGTAAATGTAGTCCCTGGCTGAGCAGCCACTTCCCTGCAATAGCTCTCATTATGGAAAGGGAGTATGATTCTTTGGTGGATGCATAGGTGTTTTTACCACAGGAAAGTGTTAGAATATGTATCTTACACACAAGTATACATACAAATATGTATATATACACACACATGTATAATGTACACACATATAGTATGCATACATGTATGTGTATGTACATAGGCTTTATAACAAGGGATAATTATTATCTTAAAGATCTTTAGGTAAAAATGAATGCATCTCATTGTAGAAAATTTCAACTTTGATATATGTGTTGACTCCTAATAGTCCACTGAGATTCTTAGTTTCTTCTAGCAGATTTTTTTCCATGGCCTGAAATTTTACACATTTGGCGTGAAAGGATTTATTGTGGATTTTCAATTACTTTGTAGAAATGGAATCTCACAAACATAATATTGAATGAGCAAAGCCAGACACAAAAGGGTATGTTCTCTCTTGTTCAAGGTTATGTTTCTGAGGTTTGTTCATGTTGTGGCACATAGTTGTAGAATGTTCATTCTCATTGCTGTATAGTATTCAACTGGGTGTATACCAGCATTTTATTTATCCATTCTTCTGCTGATGGGTATTTGAATAGTTTCTAGTTTGGAGTTATTATGAATAGTGCTACCAAGAATATTTTATAATATGTCTTATGATGATCCTATACACACATTTATATTGGGTATATGCCTAGAAGTGAAATTTCTGGCCTATAGAATATGAATGTATTCAGTTTATATACTCATAATTTCTAACCTTCTTTTACTAGCTATTATAATTGATCATAAATAAGATACTTTCCCTCTACTCTCCTTATTTTATTTTGTTGCACAAAACTTAATTTAAACAATAAAAAATATATAATAGAAATTTAGGGGGAAAGTCCTTCTAATTCCACTAACATATGAACTGTTTTATTTTTATTTCCATCTAGACCTTATCAATCTTAAGTAATTAAATATAGGCTTTGTATTAAGCTTATTTACTTAACATCATTTTATGAATATTTATACATATTTCTGTGCTTTTTATAATTATGAATTTTTATGACTTCATCAAATTCGTCTACCAGAATTAGCAATTTCCTGTAATAGACTATTTGAAGTATTTTCAATTTTCACTAATTCTTTTTGAAACAACTTATATTTTTAAACTGCACTGTATATGGTACACAGTTTCTTGGGTCTGCTATGTACTGGGGAAAGGAAAGTGACACATGTTTTCTGTCTCTGACCTTTAACAAGCTCAGAGAAAATTGCGACTTTTCGTGACAGTATGTCAACATACTTGCCTTCACATTGACTTACACTTACTCTGCCTCAAGCCTGAGTGACATTACATTTCCTTCCAGAGGGTTAAATTGGTAAGGTCTTCACAACCAAATTTTTGGCTGAAAATTGGACATTTGGATTTACCATGATTTCTTACTTTGTCACAAAACTCGACATGTCTAATACGGAAGTAAGAGGAAGTTTTTTCTTTTTATCCCCAAGCTTTGCAGGTCTCATTGTGCTTGTTAATGTCTGTCTCCCTCTACCCCACTCCCTACACTCACACCCATCTCTTGAGCCTCTACATTCCACAGTAACTGTCATTTAACAACATGTGAGCAGACTAAAGCAAATAATAAATTTAGTAAGGAAATGTCACAAGCAAAAACACTTCCTTAATTCTGAACCTAGTGCTGTGACCAAGAATTTCTTCAATCCATTAATTTTTGTTTTGATTCCAAAATAATGTGTATTCAAGAATGTTAGGGACTCGAGTATTCGCATTGGGTATATAAGATAAAACAGGAATTGTGTGTGGCTTTTTTTTTTTTTTGATTTAAGAAGTTTCTTTTTTTTTCTATTAAGGTAACATTGGTTTATAACGTTATATTAATTTCAGGTGTACATAATTACATTTTGATTTCTGTGTAGACTACAGCATGTTCACTACCCAAAGACTAATTACCATCCATCACTGTACACATAGGAGGAACTCTGTTTTTTAATGACAAATCTAAATGCAGAATACGATAACTAGGACCCCATTGAGTAATCCCAGTGAGGATGAGGTGTCAAAGTAAAATAATTAAACATGAGGCACAAAGGGATAAATTCAATCAGTGCTTACAGCCAATTACATTTTGGCAGAGTGTCACTACTATTTCTAAAAACCATTTGATTTTCATTGAAGTGATTAAGAGAAAAAATTACAAGGTAATTGGGGTATCCTAATTTCATTAGTCTTTTTTTCCCCTCAATACTTCATTTGAAAATTATCAAGAAGGATACAGTGTTTTAAAAGTGACAAGAAAAGTTTGGAAATCTTAAAAAAATGAAAATGACCTTTTCTAGAAGCATGAACAAATTTCATAGTCAAATAGCAAATTGCTGTTTATTTTTTAATTAAGTAGTTGTATGTAGCTAAATATTCTGAGCTCAATACTTTCATATGGGCAATCTACACTATAGAAATCATATTATTTTTAACTATATAATTTTTTAGCAAACCCCAGAAAATAAGAAATCTCTTCTCTTACTCACAAGTACAACAGTATTCCTTAAAAGCTTAGTGACATTCTTGAATGATGACCCCAAATAAGAAGCTTTGAGACATAAAATATTCCAGTATTTCTTTTCTTTCTTAAACCACTTTCTTGAGGTGTGATTGACCTGCAAAAAACTCTACATATTTAATGTTACAACTTGATGGGTTTGGAGAGAAATATGTACCCATGAAACCATCACCACAATCTATGCCATAAACATATCCATCACCTCCAAAAGTTTCCTCCCACCCTCTTTATTATTATTATTTTAGCTAACACTACTGTACTGTATAATTAAAAATTTGCTAAGATCTTATGTTAACTGTTCTTATCACAAAAATAATAAGTAAATATCCCAGCATTTCTGTGCTTGCTTGTAAGGCTTACCCAGTTTTATATTCTGCCACTAGAATGACCAATTTGAGTTTAATTACCAAAATTAATAGAGCAGAGTAAATTTGTCAATGTGATCATCTCCTCTTAAAATTTATTTCCATGTGAAAAACAAAATATACACTGCTACTTACCAGATGTAAAAATAATTTTTTTGCTAAGCGAGTTCTGATGAACACAGATTAAGTCTCTACTCAAGGACAATCAGTTAAACATGAATATTGTTTAACCTAGAGGATAATATTTCCCCTGGACCTCGCTAAAGAAGGGATTTAAAGAGTTAATTGTACAATACAGTCAAAGGTTACCACAATAAAGATATACTGGTATTCTCTGTTGAGATAGATCTTCACTGATTATTAAAGTTTTGTCTTGGTGCCGGAATAGACAGTTATTGACATAGACAATCCTTTGTACTTCACCAGCATAAAATTACAATAAAAGACTGAATTGCAGAGATGTCTAAAATGTCCTTGAAATGAAAAGAGGAAATGGCTCACACCATATTTCAAAAGTTAATATATATTTCTCATCACAGGAAAAAATGAATTAACTTTGTATTCATTAGGCAGTCTTTGAAATAATCCTCAATTAAACAGACAATAGATTGCCAAGTCTTACAAAGATAAAACCTTAATCTTATATAGAATATTTTCTACCATTTACTTACTTGTCATGCTTTAATTTTTCTGCTTCTATATCGAGCTCATGCTAACAAATACTTTCTGGAAAAGGGAGAGGTAATGAAATAGGTTTTTGAATTCCTGAAGAACCTATCATAACATTATTATTTCATATGAACTTTGGATATGTCAATGTTTGTTGATTAAGGAGTACAGAGGTGTGACAAAATCTCTTGTCTTTTAGAAGTATTCCTTAAACAAAACTGAATCATTTATTCTCAAATTAAGTTGACAAATATAGCACATTAATTAAAATAATCTAAAATATTTATAGATGCCAAACTCTATAATAACCATTTTACATGGATTATCTAATTTAAAGCTTCTAACAACCCTTTGAGTTATAAGAGATCCAGAAATAAACAATTTGTAAGTTTTAAATTGTACACCATTCTCAGTAGCATGATGAAATCTCACTCTATCCTACTTAATCCTGCCTGGGACGTGAATTATCCCTTTGTCCAGTATATCCACGCTGTATACGCAATTTGCCTATTAGTCACTTAGTAGCTGTCTAGGTTATCAGATTGACTGTCATGGTATCGCAGTGCTTATGTTCAAGTAACTGTTATTTTACTTGATAATGACCCCAAAGCACAAGTGTAGTGATGCTGGCAATTCAGATATGCCAAAGAGAAGCCATAAAGTGTTTCCTTTAAATGAAAAAATGAAAATTCTTGACGAAAAAAATCGTATGCTGAAGTTGCTAAGATCTACGGTAACTTTTATTATGGTATATTGTTGCAATTGTTCTATTTTATTAGTTATTGTTAATCTTTCACTGTGGCTAATTTATATAGTACACTTTATCATAGGTACAGGAAAAAAACAGTATGTATAGGATTTACTACTATCTGTGGTTTCAGGCATCCACTAGGGGTCTTGGAACATATGCCCCGCAGAGAAGGGGGGACTACTGTGTTAGACACTGAGCTAAAGGGTCTGAGGAAGTATATTGAGCAAAAGGGGTGTCATGGGAGGACATCTCATGGAGTCCTCTCCATGAGGGGAGACATGAAATCACTGGAAACTCATGGAATAACCCCTGAGGAGGGCATCAGTTGTGTCCACAGAGTGAATGCTCGACATTTATACAAATAAAATAACAAGAGACACGGAACTTGTGGAGGGACCTTGGATGCTGGTAGTGTATATTCAAGGGTGTTGAGATCAGGGAAGGGAGTCCTGTGTGCTATGCACCATTTACTTAAAGGAAAGTCAGAGCTAACTGAGTGACAGTGGCAGTATATTAGCACAAGAACGAGGCTCTGCAGAGAACTAATGGCATGTATTTCGGGCAGAAGTGCGTCTGGGAAAAGTCTTTTACGTGCTGTACGAGGTAAGTAAATAGGAGGAATATTTAACTGATGAAAATAGAGCACTTGGAAGATCAGATATGAACCAACATGTGCCAGGTGGCCTTGACTCTAAACTCAGATGGGATACTTTATGGGGCATCCTTATGTCAATTATAGTGGAATACCAGGATTATAAGTACCTGATGTGATGGTGGATTTATACCTTAGTGGGGTTCTCTTAGATGTTATCTAGCAAGAGTTAAGAAATCTATATTTTAAAGCAGGGAATGATGTTGGTGCTAGAGGGCTATCTATTAGGGGCCTATCAGAACATTGTCCATGCTGTATTTTATTTTTCTTCTTATTATCCAACACACAAATGATCATGATCATTTATCTCTGTATCCTCGGGGTCCAATTAAATCCTTGGTACATAGTAGGCAGCATTAAATTTTTGAAAATAACTACATGAATGAATTAAAGGCAATCCAAGGCCAAAATTATCACAAATGCAAAGATTTCAACTGGTACATTCAATTCGATGGTTTTCGTGGGGTTTATTCTTCCTTCTATTTCAGATACTCACACCTCTGGCAGTCTATCCTTTTGTATTCAACAAAGCCTGGTAAAAGAGCAATGCTTGCTAGTCATAACTTAAAAATACAGCTCAAAGCCAGAGTGCTGAATCTCCCAGGGGCAATCTTCTGTCTCTTCTCTATCAGATGACAGATGTTATTCCTCAAGTATTAGTGACTGAGTAGAAGAGATATTTTGATGTCTGAGAGCCTTTCAGTGGCCCTGAAGCCATGGCACATGATCCTAGAGGATCCAGCATAGTAGAATAGTGACCCTGGAGTAGCAGCAGTCTCTCTGGACACTCGGGAGAGTCAACATCAGCTTTAAAATTTGTTGGGAAACTATCACTATTTTCTCAGCCTGAAAATGCCAGGCAAAATATGGATTTCAAGAGACAAGTAGAAACCAAGTCGTAGATTGTAACCACTCTAAATAGAAATGTAGCCAATCTTATCTTGCATTTTCTAATCATAAAATTAATGACTCTTTTAGTTTCCTTTTCTCTCTTCTCGCTCCAATCTCTATTTCACCTTCCCCTGACAGTATCTATCTAGATGCAAATCAAATTATGCTACTTACTTGCTTAAAAACCTTCAATTAAAAATAAAAACATAGCCATCAATTTCAAAAGTATTTAGAACGTGTTATTACTAAACTAAACAATGAAGTTACAAAGATTATTAACGAAAGAGTCGTGTCCCACTGGGGGAGAAAGAAGTAACAAATGAAAAAAAAGTCAGATTTGTAATGGAAGTATGTATAAGATGTTAAGGAGCATGTAGGGGGGCTAGCAATGTCAATCAAGGGAAAGGTTGAAGGCAGTAGTAAAGAAAGAGCATATCACAGAGTGAAATTTGAATGAATAAATGAATTGGAATTTACTGAGATGAAGATTGGGAGAAATTTCATGGAAAAAGGATGGGAAAAGGTGCAGAGGTGCATAAAAACATTTTAAGCCAGGGAAGCAACCAGTTTGGTGTGACTAGATGTCAGGTTGCAGATAAGGGTAATGAGAGAGCTGAAGTTTGACTGTATGCATGGATCAATAATGAAAGTTTCTATGCTCTCCTGAAAAAGAGGCCACTCTCCTCTGATGTCTGGTGGGTCCCAGGATCAGTTTTTGTGGGTATCAGAAAACCACTGAGGGATTTGAAGTAATGAAAATATACCATCTAATGTGGACTTTGAAAGAACATTCTGGTCATAGTGTAGTGGATGGAATAGAGGAGAGTAGAAGAGAGGCAGAAGAACCAGATGAAAACTAATGAAAAATTTGCCCTTCGCTGCTTACCAGGTGTACCAGTGAGTGTTTATTCACACAGGAGACGCTACCAATAAAGTGTTGATGTTGGGAATCAGGCTAGTATTAATGTTGGAGGAGCTGGGGGAGTAAAGTTCTGTAAAGCTGCAGCAGAAATAGTTCTGAATGATTTCTCCAAGTAGGTGGAGAGGCTGGAGTTCATAGAGAATCTGAAAAATCGTCATTGGCTGCTGCAACTGTGAAGTGTGAGCTCCTGGCGAGATTTGTTACATGATTGAGGCTGACCTACGTGACCTCCTGAGAATGATGGCTTCCAGTCTACTTCACTTTCTAAATCTTGCTAGAGTTTTGTGCATTGGCAAATGTTAACCCAGAACTTTAAAGCAAATGATGTGAAGTCAAGTCGACAACAGAGAATCCAACACAGTAAGTAAAGTACAGACTCCTGTGCCTGAAAGCACAAGGCCCTTGACTATCGAAACTCCAGCCCACCTTTCCATCTTTACGTGCCTAAATTGGATTCTTGCACTCCCTCCTCAAAACCTGTGCTCTGAGTACATATTGCTATTTTCTCTGCTTTGTTCAAATTCCCTTCTCCTCTCTGTTTCTGAGCTCCTATACTTCTTTCAAGGTCCTGCCCAAAGTTTTCATCTGAGGAATCTTCCCTAAATGTCCCAGGCAGAATTAGCTTACCCTCCCTTCTCTGTTGCATCACTTAGGATTGGATTCAGCTGTGTGTAACAGAATAGTCTACACAGTTGCTGAAATAGGTTAAGGGTTTTTTATATCTTAAGTAACCAAAGATTCAGATAGTAGTTAATTGTTGACATGGGAAATCAACATATGATCTGCCGTTCTTAGCATGTAACTTTTGTCCTCTTGGTTGCAACTCAAATGGCCCCAAACGAGGCATCACATCCACATTCCAGGTAGGAGGAAGGTGAAAAGGGAAGAGAAAGCCCCAGTAGATGTCTGCTTATGTTTCATTGACCAGAATTGAATAGCAAAGCAATCCTTGGCTGCAATGAGTATAAACAGTTTTTAGCTTAATAATTGGTTTTTGGCTTATAAACCTCTATAGAAGAAATTAGTAAGGGAGAAGGAGAGAGCATGGTTGTGGGTAAGTTAACATATAGTATCTGCCACACTATATTTCTCAAAGAATTTTGAATACAATACTTTCCACAAGTATTGTAATTATTTATGTTCTTGTCTGTCTCACTGAGAAGCATGTCAGAATCACAGGGGCAGTGGCAATGTCTCATTCATCTTTCCATCCCAAACATGTAGAATATTATAGAATAAATTAATGAACATCATGTGGGGATGCATTGAGATTTTAAATAAATAGAACTAAGTATTGTTGAGTAAGTAGATTCAACTTGAATATGAAAATCTCAACCCCTCAAAAGATATGATATTATGATATTAAGTGATTGAAATACTTGTGTCCATAGTTGGCAGTACAGATGGTACAGAGTTAAATAAAGTAGAAATAAGTATTATAACCACCCTTGACTAGTCGAGCCCTGAGCATATGAATTATATTTCCAGATCAAAAAGTGCTTGCATAGTTTGTTGGTTATCCTGTCATTTTGATTCAGAGCTTAAGGGATGATGCCATTAACACTGGATGCTTTTTTAAATGCCATATTCCTCAATCTATTCTAGGACTGTTGGGTTTATTTATTAGAGATATTAAATAAGCTAAAACCATGTCTTGTACTTTCCTCATTCAGTAATTTCAAGTTCTGGATCACATCACATCATGTTATCTCTATGAATCTCTCTGAGAATGAGTTTTTCTCTGAATAGAATATGATTTGACAACCCAAACACACCATTTTATTTCCAACAAAGAGGAAAAG
This sequence comes from Tapirus indicus, assembly GCA_031878705.1. Taxonomy (NCBI): domain Eukaryota; kingdom Metazoa; phylum Chordata; class Mammalia; order Perissodactyla; family Tapiridae; genus Tapirus; species Tapirus indicus. The sequence goes on along the minus strand of CM062930.1, from coordinate 43,506,107 downwards.
AATAGACTTCCGTAATAACAAGTATTTTTCTGAATGGCTGAATAATTTGAAACTATGACAGAATCAGGGACTTTTGAATCAATTCTTTTAAATTCACTTAATATACATAATTTGTAGCTTGCCTGAAACTTTATATTTCTATAAAAATCAAATTTCAAGACATTCTCAGAGAAAGCTGTGTCAATTTACTATTTGGGTTTTGGTTTGGGCTGTGTTCTCCCCGACACTGTCCCCAATTCTTTCTTGTCTCCTCATCCCCCATTCCCATTGTGTAAAAATGTATTATATGATGCAATGTGTCTCTCATAACTGTTGCTGTCCCAGAATAAATACAACTTTGTGTTCTTGCTGGTTCAAAGAAAAAAAAAACTATCTGTAATTATTGAAAGATCATTTATTCTCCTCAAGGGAAAAATAGTCAATAGTTTTTAACTGATTGCTCTTTGTAATTAGTAATCAAATTAGCCTTGGGAATATTGCATTAAATCCTTTAATTAATGAGTTATTGTATTATTATAAATGGCACTGATGTTCCTAGAAAAAAGGATAGGTGGAGTTGCACATTATGAAATAGGAGGATTCCTTAATATGTTCCAGTATGTATGGTCTGTATAGAATATTATGTGCTTATATGTGCTTTACATACTTTCATTTTAAAGATTCATAAACACGTAATTCACACCCTCTCTTTAATATAGGCTGTTACCCAGAACTGGTTCTTCTCAAATTAACAAAGCCTTCCTTGCTTTGATCGATTATCAATTAGCCCTGACAGCATGAAAAAAAAGTAAGAAGGTATTGCTATTGGCACTAGGTCACTACTAAATGATTATAAAAGATCATCCATTTAAGCAATTTGTTAATTTATTATTGATTAATTGTTGATGTTAAACCATTCACATTTAATTCAGAGTATTAAAAGGTATATTTTAGTGACTTTGTCACCATTTAAAATAAAAATGAAATGTTAATACTGCATTTGACAGGAGACGACCTTTTATGAGGACTATTCAGAAATGAAAGAGTATATGCTGTCATCCAACAGATAAATCCTCTCATGGACATACCCTTAGTGTATTGTTTTGCTTTTGTTTAGGTATAATATTTGTGAGTGTGTATCTCTCTCCTTCTCCATCTCTTCACCTTTCAAACCTGTCTCTATTATACAGCACTTTTTCTGCATGTAGATAGCTGAATTGGAATGAAAGGAACACTTCTCTGGCTCTCAGGACAGACCATGTTTAAATCTGGGCTTTATCCTTGTTTTGGAACTTTATAAAAGTCATCTTGACTTACGATTTCTCAGTTCCTTCATTAGTAACAAAGAAGGATATGTTCATCATTTTATTTCTGAAACTAGAGTGTCAGCCACACCAGAGTAAAAACTTCATCTGGCTTATGGACTACTGTATCCCAACACTCAAAACAGTGCTTTATATGCAGAAGGGTCTCAATAAATATTTGTTGAATTAATTAATAGATTATAATTATTCAAATTTAAATCTCAATTTTTATTATAGAGAGATAAAGCGATATTTTTAATGTATGTGAATGAAGGCATAAAGAGTATACAACACAATCATCTTTAATCATACCACGCAATAGGAGCAAGGAAATAGGACCCGCTTCTTAGAACTCTGCTGTGCGCTTATTCCTTACTCCAGGCCCTTTCAATTTCCTCATGGACAACCATTCTCCAGATTTTGTACCTCTTATTATTTTGTACTTCTTTGCTGTTTTACCATGTGTGAATATATCCCTAAAGTATTTGTCACTTATTTTTATATAATTTTGAAGTTTATATAAATGGAATAATGATGTTTCTTTCATGATATGATTTATGCTCAACAAAACTTTTGTAATATTCATCCTTGTTGATTCATGGAGCTACATTTTATGGATTTTTACTCTAATTTGAATTCTCCAATCTGTTTTCCTGCTTTTGTGCTTGTAGACACTATCTTAATTATAATAACATTTTAATATAAAAAATTTAACAGGTCTCAATATCTGGTTTGGTAAGTCTCCTCCCTTGCTCTTTTCCAGGTATGTCTCGGTCCTTCTTGGATGTTTCTTCAAAACACGTTAGATTCTGCTTACTTCGCCTCCAAAATCTCTCTGTATTTTTACTGGAATGCCATTGAATCTACAGATCATTTGGGGAGAATTGAACCATTATTTTATTATTCTTCCTACCCAGGAACATGAAGTATAGTCTTTTAATCTTTTAAAATAATCTTTTAAAATGTATTTTATATTTTCATCTCATTGAAATATGGATAATTTTTACAATCTTTTATTTCTCTAATTGTGTCCTTACCTGTGTCTAATCTGCTCTTTAACTCATCCATAGAGTTAATTTCAATTATTCAAATTATTTCATTACTAAAAGTTATATCTGTTTTTAAAAAGTTTTTCTTAGTTATTTAAAAAAATGTTTTGTTCCTGATCATATTTTCAAGTTTCTCATTTAGTTTTTTAAATGTGTCAACGTACTTACTGTGTAGTCCGTATCAAATCATTTCAGTATCTAAAAACTTTCTATATTTGTTTCTTTGGATATTATGGTACATTATTTGTGTGGCTTGTGATTTTGTGTTATAATTTATGTTCCTAGAAATTTTCTCAGTGATGATTTCTTGAGAACTCAGTTGATCCATAAAGGATTTGTGTTTGCTTCTGCTGGGTACCCAGGAATGCTACTAATCAATAGTCACTTTATAATTAAGGTTTCCCTTTGAGGATTCTTGAACCATCCAAGTACTGTGATTTGGGGGAACAAATTTGAGGAGGGCCAGTTTATGGATAGAAATTATGGGGAGAGAATATATTTGCTCCTTTACTCAGTAATGAGGTAGAGAAAGGGAAATTCCCTTGCTGCCCTTCCCTCCTGCAGAGCACATTTGTTTCAAGTTCACCCTTACACTGAGCATGTACTGCTTTAGGTTACCAGCATTATTCCGTGGTCTCTTGTCAGACTCAGTGACTTGGGCAGAGTGAACGCTCCCAGCCCCCACCTTACCTCTGATACATTGTATCCCCTGTAGACATTGAAATGGAACCTCAAACCTAAAAAACACCTCAAAACCAGCATTCTCCTTTGCCCTTGCTTTTGTCGTTGTAGATTTTGAATTCTATTATCAATCCAGTAATGGGTTTAAAATGATGCTTTTCATATTTTATGCAGCATTTTGAATTATTTTCAGTGATGGAGTTATTAAAGAAATATAATCCACCATAATGCTGAGAATACAAATCTCTATCTCGTTCTTTTAAGAACAATCAAAATCTATCAAAATGATTGCAAACTACAGTTATTCTTATATTTATTAAGTTGCTCATATGTATCACATACTGTGCCAGGCATCAGGGGCACAAAGAATGGGATAGGAGCTGCCCTCCTAGAGTTCACAGTCTCCAGGCATGGAGACTCTTGGAAACTGACAATGTAAAAATCTTGAAATCTAGTCAGTTTTAATAGAGAATGGTTCTATCGGAATTTAGACAGTGGACCATTTTTAATTGGCCGTGGGAATCTGAGAGCTTAACTGAAGAGGAGTAGATGAGCTGGTACTTGATGGCTCCACAGAAAATTGGGAAAAAAAGTGAGTTTACGGAGGTATTGCAGGATGAAGAAATAATAAAAGCAAATTTGGAAGTTCTGTAAAGAGTTCGGAGTGTTGAGGATGGTGAAGAACGGAATGTGACAGGGATTCGGGGTATGCTTTTGTCAGGGGGGTGATAATATTGTAAAGGTAGATTTTGAATGATTGCTAGTTTAGGCATTTGAAAGTTTTGTGGCATTGAAAATACCCCATAAGCTTGAAATATAATAAGGAAATGAATGAGGATATTAGAAGATAGTTTTGATACATTTGCTTTTTTAAGAAATTTCAAGACAATTGGACAGCTTCCTACTTGAATAGAGATTTGTTCATTTTACCTTATTACAGGTTAAAACTAGTGATGAAGGTAATTTAGACTTTTTCTGAAATTAAGGATATTTTATGGGAAGTGGTTATACACATACACATATAAATATGTAATACTTCTCTAAGCCCCCCAATTTTTGCCAGTTTTCTGCTGAGTCATCAAGAACTAGTGTGTGTATACATTCACATACTCTAAATTCAAAACCAAAAACTCAAAAGCCATAGCCATAGTTTTCTCACACCAGATTCTTTAATAGAGGATGTCCCCTTCTTTAGGATCTGAGACATTATTTTCCTCCACACACAGAAATAATGAGAACTGCATGCGATTGTACAACAAAAGGAGAACAAATGCATATAAAGCTTTAGAAGATGAAGTGCCTGATTAAGATATTTTCTGAATCACTATCTGGCTGAAAAGAGAGGACATTTGTCACAACAGGTAAATTTGCCAAAGCAGTGTGAGAACAGGTGACTGAGGAGAGCATAATGAGCTTCCAAGGGAATCACCTACAACACATTTGTAGCAGCTGCTGGGCTCCAAGGAACCCTAGGGAATCCACTCAAGATGCTGGGCCAATTTATCTACTAGCATCATTGCCAGGGATGTGTGAGGAACTCGAGAAGCCAGCCGTGTACAGCAAGAACACAAAATATCATAGGAGTCACTGTGGAGAATGTGAGATCCCAACATCTTAAAGGAAGACAAAACCTGAGGTAAGTTCACAGTGCTATTTGCTCCTTAAATAAGCAAATCTTTTGATTATCTGCTGAGGGCAGATTAATGTGCTGATGTGCAAAGAAGGAAAGAAGAGAGTCCCAGCCTTTAGTTGCTTACTATCTAGGGAACATGGTACAGGCAGATATGATATGTTCATAATACTGTGAAAAGAGATTAAAAAGTGTCAAAATGAGTATGAAATATAATCGCTAAGTTTTTAAAATGCATTTGTCATAGTGGGCTATAATAGATGGATGGGCAAGGCTTAATAGAACAGGTTGTACTTGACGAGGGTTTTGAAAGTTGAGTCTATTTGGACCAGGGAGGGCACGGATCTTGCATGAGGGAGTCACTTCCCCTTCAGACATCACTAATCAGTCATGTTCCCACTGAACCTGGAAGCAGTATTAATCATTTTCAAGACAGTGTTGCAGGAAGACCCTACGTTTCATCACAGATATCATTAAAGTTGAAAAATGTTTACCATTCCTGATTTGTACAGAGAATTAAGGAAAAGGTATTCAGGCATAGGGTAGAACATGTACAAAAGATTGGCTTTAGAATTTGTATTCTAGGAAAAATAAGTGAAGGTTTACACTGAGTAATCCGGGAAGAGAAGTTGTGTAGTTATAGTGTGGCCTAATAACAAAGGATCATAAGTGCCCAGTTTAGAATATTAGTTTAACTCTGTTACTGGGAACCAGTGGGTTTTTTTAAATAAACTACTTTATTGAAGTATGGTGAACATATAAAAAGCTGTACATTTTTGGTGTACACAACTTGATGAGTTTGGAGATAAGTATATACCTGTGAAACCATAATCTATGCTATGAACATATCCATTACCTCCAAAAGGATCTGCCTTCTTTATTTATAATTATTATTTCTTTTTCATGTGTGATAAAAACACAATGTAAGATCTGCCCTCTAAGCAAATTTTTAAGTATTCAATACAGTATTGTTAACTACAGACAATATACTGTACAGTAGATCTCTAGGACTTATGCATCTTGTATAACTGAAACTTTGCACCTTTTGACTGTGCTTACGTTTCCCCTTCCTGCCCCTGGCACCACTATTCTACTCTGTGCTTCTATGAGTTTGACTATTTCAGATTCCTCATATAAGTGATATCATGTAGTATTTGTCCTTCAGTGTCTAGCTTATTTCACATAGTGTAATATCCTCCAGGCTCATCCATATCGTTGCAACCAGTGGATTTTTGAAAGCAGGAGCATGACAAGATAATGGAAGCAGTTAGACTTTTATGTAAGATTGATAGGAAAGGGAATTTCTGTGGGAATTTGTCATTATTTTAGAGCTCAGCATTTGAAACACTTCCCAATAATTTTGGAATTTTCTAGCTTGTGTGGCAGAACTCATCTCTCACTATGGAATGCAAAAATATTCATTGCCCTAGGGTCTTTTGCAGCTAGAGAATGGGTACCTGTTCTACAAGGCTACCCAGGAGGAAGTTGGGTCCACACGGGATTCGGTCTGGGGATGGGTGCCTGTCAGTAGTATCAGCAGCAGCATTAGTAGCAGAAGGAGCTACTTCCTGTTTCCAGAGAAAGCAGAGGCAGCAATATGCCAGGATCAGGGTCAGTAGAATTGGCAGGGCAAAGAGTAGTGTCTGTGCCTAACAGGCAAGAATACCAGCAATTCTTGCAACATTATGCTGCAGCTCCTGGCTGTTTAGCCTCCAACCACAATTTTGGGCTCTCCCAGTGATATTTTGACTACCCTTTCAACAAATGCCACTTTTGTGTAAATTGACCAGACTTGGTTTCTGTTGCTTGCAGATCTGATCCAGGGGCATTCTACTGAGAATATTAAAATATTTCACCATGTGTAGGTGGCTCCTGAGCAAGTAAGGTAGGATAAGTAATTTTCAAGGATAGGTGGAAAGTTTTAGTTCTGAATTTCTATAAAAATAAAGCATGGGAAGGTTTTTAAGTACTGCGTGAGCTAGAAGGAACTACTGGAGGACATCAGTGGGGAGGTTGATTAATGGGGTGTGTTGAGGACATTGAGTTATTCCTGAGTTTGCAAATGTTTTTCTCTGTCGATTAGGCCATCTTTGCTTGCTAATTGGCTCCCATTGAAGTTAAGCTCTTATTCTCTCACAGAGACTGGGAGGTAGGGGTGTTATCATCCTTGATTTAAAAGAGATGGCCCCCAGGTCCTTGAGAAAGACGTTCCTGGATTGTAAACCCGGCAGGAAGCTTTTAGAATGATTTGCATCTCAAAGGGACAGAGAAAGAATTTACAAGTTTTCTAAAGTAAATGCTCTAATAAAAGAGAAGGAAGGGGCCTAGAGTCAGAAAGAAGCCTGTCTAATGTTTAGTCAAGCTGAGAGTCACCCCTAAATTTCTAATCAATTTCCTGGTCAACCCCAGGAGGAGGAAGGAGAAACACAGGAAAATCTGAAGTTATTTTTATTTCCCATTAGATTGATGGAATGGATTCACAGAGTCAAAACTAATATTTGTAGATGCAAATAATCCATAATCAACCTATAAATCAAAATTGAGGTGAGTTTATTATGAGCCAATTTGAGGACTATACCAGGAGAACTTTTCCACCAAAGAAGGAAGCTCTCCAACGAGGAGGGGAGTACAGTGTAGTTATACACCATCTTGAAACAAAGAGCATCCATCACATATGACAGGAATCTCTCTTTTACTACTGTCACAAGATACTCAGCTAGTACAGCAGATCATTGGTCACAAGGTGAGCACAGCAAGCCAGTGGTCAGCAGGTCAGTGGTCACAGGATAAGTTAAAGCAGGTCAGTAATTAATCCTTAGTTTCTGGGAGGAAATGCTTATCTGTAAAGAATTGCTGATATGGGGGAGGCAACATTCCTGTCTTTAAAAGCATCATTCTTGGCTTTGGGACATTGTAAATTTTTAAAGCAGATGTACAATGCATGCTCAACAGACCACATCAGGCCTTTCTGGAAAAACAAGGTCAGGCTGAATTAGTTTTAAACCAAATGGCTTCCTCATATACTTCAATATATCCTATTGCTTTTCGTTTATTCATCATATTGTTATACAAAAATATAGAAGTCTTGACTTCTTGCACACATGGTTTGGCTACTGAGATTCATTAATACACATCAAAAGATTAATTATTTTTTCCCATTTACATGCTCCTTAGAGAACTTTTAAAAGTCTTACTATTTACAGTCCTTATAACCTACAACCAACAATCATTAATCACTAACACCAAAATTTTAGCAGTATTTTTTTAATTCAAATCTATGAACATGTGGTAAAAATCAGCAGGACATTAGCATCTTTTTCATTGTGTGTAGGAAAATCAGTAAATAGAATAGTAAATGACTGTAAACTCAATAACCAATTTTAAGGAAGGCAATAATTTAATAATTATTAACATATATAAGACAGAATGCAAAATCTACATTTAAAAATTATGTAAATAAATGATGTAAATTGGTGTAAATATATTGTTTGGGATGGTTAATGTTAGAGTATACAATTGTATATGCATATAAAAGAAATGTATATTTAGGTATGTTATATATTAGGATATAAATATCAAAAAAGATTCAAGAAATCACAAAATGACAGATGAGCAAAAACATAGCAATAAATTCAATAAAATTGCTCCCAAATTACATTTATTTCCTAAATGATTTCTGGATTAATCCCACTGTTAGTAGATCCATAAGTTGATATTTTACTCTATTACTTTCATCTGAAGTTGAGGGAATTTTAATTATGAGGTTAAAATTCTGTTAAATAACCAAAATAAAAAAAAGTTGAAACTAAACAAACTGATTAGATTTTTTTTAATATACTGAAAGGTGATTTTCGTTGGACACAATTTTCTTCACTCTAATTCTTTTTCGTGTTAGCCGTTTACTCTGAGTTATTTTCCCATAGAGAAGACTATCAGTCTCAAAAAAACAGTAACTAGGGGGCCGCCCAGTGGCACAGCGGTTAAGTTCCCACTCGGCAGCCCAGGGTTCGCAGATTCGGATCCCGGGCGCCCGCCAACGCACCGCTTGTCAGCCATGCTGTGGCAGCGTCCCATATAAAGTGGAGGAAGATGGGCACAGATGTTAGCCCAGGGCCAGTCTTCCTCAGCAAAAAGAGGAGGATCGGCAGTGGATGTTAGCTCAGGGCTGGTCTTCCTCACAAAAAAAAAAAAACAAAACAAAAAAACCCAACAGTAACTATTATAACATTCTTAGGTAAACCTAAAGTCATTTGAAGCAAGAGAACTGAGATATTCATGGAATATATTCACTGGATTTTAGTTTCAGTAGACACATTTTTATTTTGTTACTTGATTTGAATATGGCCTATTGTCCTTGTCTTTTTTTCACCCCCTCTTATTCTCCTATTGAATTATTGATGGGGGAGACCCATAATAAAATCTCTTCTTTCTTTTTTCTGTAGTGGACCTGTGCTCAGAAAAAAAGAGGATAAAGATTATATTGCTTTCTTTTCATGCCAAATGTCCTTGGTTAGTGCATTGACTAATAAAGAGTATTTATATTCAAGTATAGCTTTATTTATGCAGTGAATGATTTTTAAGTTGCATATAAGTTGAATTTTTAACACATCAAACCATATGTTAAATATGTGTAGGAGTGGCCGTGTTTAAATTGCTGTCAAATCGCTAAGAAATACTTCCACCTAGTTCTGGTCACCTCTACCTTGATCAGTGAGAAAAATTACACTTTCACTCTTTCGTTCCTTTATCCTCTGCTTATGAGTTTACACCAGCCTGTTTTATGGAAAGAAAAAAAAAACCCAAAAACACAAAAACCTTGTTCTGCATAAATGATCCCCTTATTCAAGGGTTTATTTGTGTCTTTGTTTCTGCTTATTGTGGGTGTCTGTGAGAGAAGTGAAAACAAATGGATTGTTCCACTGAGAATTCACTTACAGTTTTAGAAATGGGGTATAAATTTTGTAGAATTATTGAGAAGATATAGGAAGGAAGTTAATATTAAATGAGTGCTTCATCTAATAAAACTCATCTTTCTGCAGGAAAGTTGCTATAACTCAAGTTACAGATGAAGAAACTGTGGTTTAGAGAAATCTGGGATTTGGCCAAGAAAGTGCAGAACGAGGTCTGATTTCTAAATCCAGAGATTTAGATTTATCTTACAATAAGCTGCCTCTTATGATGATAACGGCTCACATTTATTAAGCACTTACCATGTGCCAGAAATTCTTCTAAGTGGTTTAAAACTGTGGGTGCTCTCCAACCACTACTGTGGTTGAATAATTTGGGATTATGACTCATTGTAATGAGGAAGAGCTCACATCGTGGAGAACCATGGGGCATCTGAGTGAAAGACTATTAAAAAGATTTAGAGGATTTGGGTTTATTATCCTGATTTGGGTGATTTTCAGGAGGATTCAAGGAAGCAGGGCTTTGCTCTGGATTAGATGCTGTCAGGAAGTGGGGGTACTTTATGAATGGTTATGCTAATCTTATCTAGAAGGAGGGAGAGCTAGAATGAGGCCAAAGCTGTAATTGGTAAAGAAACAGCAATCACTCATTAGGCAGGATAGGGGAATGTTTGGGACATTTTTGTTGTTTGGACAATGTTCAGGTTTTTGTCTGTGTTTAGGCATGATTATAGAGTGGCCTTGTTTTGGTCTTGATCCATCATAGTAATGTGGTGACATGTGGCCTTTTATGATGTTGATGTTCTGTAAAATTGTTTCTGTTCACTGGGAGAAAATCAAGCCCTGTTTGATAGTACCAGACCGGTTCCAGAATGTCAGGGGACACTTATCTCTTTCTTAGTCCCTCCTTTTGGCCCAGCAGATGAAATCAGGCCACAGGACATTAATCCATGACATCCAGAGTTTCATCATTGTTGGGATTTTGTCAGGAATTTCTTTGGAGGTTGTAGTCTGTGGTTGGACTAGAGTAAGTGTCTTCTAATTCTTTTGTTGAAGGATGAATTGAATTTTCTAGGGGACAATGGCAGCACAGGCACATTGAGGACCCTGAAGAGGATACATTGGCTGAATGTACGACAAGCAATGATCAGAAACAAAATGATTATTAGTCCTTGAAACAAGTTTTAAAATCAGAAGCCTAGATTATAAAACCCAAGCAATATATCTGCTGGGTCTGAAAAAGAGTCACTGTAGCCTTATTTATTATGTTAAAATATTGAGGGGAAAATCCGTTAATAGCTATAAATGGGTGTTAAATTATAGTGCATTAATAAAAATGCAACACTGTTTATCTAGTTTAAAATTGTATTGTAGATAAATATCCACTGGCATTGAGAGATGTTTATGATGTATAGTTAAATGAAAAATTGAGGTTACTAAGCAGAATATTGCCATTTAATATTTATGCATAGAAAAATGTGTGGAAATAAGTTTATGAAAGTATTAACAGTAGTTATCTCAAAGAGGTGTGCTTGTGGGAGATTTTAAATTTATTTTGCCTTTTGACTTATCTGTAGGTTCTTATTTTTCTGTGGTCAAAATGTGTTGCTTTTGTAATGAGTAAAAAAAGATAAATGTTTCTTTGTACAATGGAATCAGGGTTGATTTTTACATCCTTTTTTCTGCATTTTGTGATTTTTAAAATAAACTATTATCAATATTATTAACTAAAAATAAGAACACAAAAGTAAATTAATGTTTAAAACGTCCCAATTTATTTAAAAACATGAAATTATGAAGCTAATAAGTTTAGCAATGACTGCCAATTCAAATGCAAGGTAGTATATACAATGCGGTGACTTTATTTTATTTTAGCTTTACATTAAGTTTTAGTATCTGGCTGGGTCTGGATTCTGATTACCATTCATTCTCGACTTTTTAAAATTTATTTCTGTAATTATTAGTTCAAAATATATTAAATTGGTATTTTGAATTTTGATTAAATTCACACAATATTTGTTGCTTCTACAATTATATGATCCTATTATCTGAAAGTAATACAAAAATCTTCTTTGCAGTATATAAAACTCTTCTGGTAATTGCTTTCTAGATTTTAAATAATTTTGACTAATAGAAGTGACAGAATCCTTGTCCTATTCATGATCTCAATGGAAAATTTCCAACGATTTCTTCTTTAGTTGTTTAGTCATTTACTATCTCACTTACGAATATTCTAACTGCATGGTATCTATCTTAGAACATGCTAAAAAAGGTATCATATATTTTATCTTAATATTTTAAGCAAATGATGTCCAATTCATAAACATTTTTGGGGTATTATTAATATGATTACACCGAATATAATCCTACTCTGGTTACATCCTTATATTCCCAAAATACACATGACTTCAGTACAATGTATTATTTTATGATAGGAATGGAAGTAATCTGAATTTGGTATGCTGATTTTTCTTTAGAATTTTTGTACCTTTATACATGAGTTTGTTTGTAGAAATTTTCTTTCTGTAGTCTCAATGTCTGATTTACATATTAGGTTTATGCTAGATTTATTCAAGGGATTGGGATGTTTTCCATATTTTTTAGTTAAGAACTGCAAAGGTTCTGAGATTTTTACCTTACTTGCATGTTAACAAGTTAGCTTGCCACAGTTTAACAGATACTAGCAGAAGACAGGAGACTCCTGGGGAGATGACAAAAGACAATGTATTACTTACAATAGCCGTAGCCAGAGTCACATTGTTGTGCTGCTTCCCTGGGCCCCAGTTCCCACAGGGCAACAAGATAAGGGCAGGAGGTGACTGTACACACAGTGGAGGGTGTTACAGAACCTTGAGTTTGGAAGCCTGAACTTCTAGAGGGGCCTGCTAGCACACCGTGTAAGCACAACTGCTCCAGAGGGAGAACTTATTTTTATTATATTAGACAGTAAATAAATCTCCTACAGTGGTAGATCGTATCTCTATCTTCCAAAGCTGCTTGCTATATAAACATCTTTGAAAAGATAGTCTGAAGCAAGTTAGATGTCACAGAACAATTGCAACTTTTTCTGTTGGTTATAAAGATTGCTTTGCATGGTTTCAGCATGGTGATCATTTTTAGGGTCCTATGCTACCAGGTAAAGTGAGGACTGCATTAACACAAACACACACACAAGAATAAGTCTTAGAATCTGAATCCTGTTTTAAAATATGACTTAAAATCTATACATATTTTTATTATAGATGATTTTATTATTTACTGAAAATTTTTAGTATTGTACTTGCCCATTCTTGAGCTCATATGAGCAAATTTGTCTTCTACTTTATCTTAAATATATTTTTAGCATTTCATCTATCATTAAATATTTCTTTAAATTATTGTTTTAATCTGCACAGTATTCCACATATCAGAATGTTTTTAACGATTTCTCTGCTTGCATTTTTTGGTTATTTCTAGCTTTTAGTTATTATAAATATCATTTAATATTTACAATACTAGCATCATATATAAATCGTTCTGGCCAAACTCTGCCTTTTCCCTTAACACAAATTATTAAAAGTGAATTACTGGGTCAACATATGTGATTATTTTTAATGCTAATGATACATTTATTTTCTTCCAGAAAACTACTGCCAGTTTACCACTGAAAATATTTTATTAGAATCATTGTTTCTCTGGACACTGATTAACTGCATTCTAGACCCTAATTAACTGAATGCCCTTTAAAACATCTTTGCCAATTTCAAAAGCTAATATACTAGAGATGCTGGGCAATTCCAAAGCCACTTCCCCATAAGAGGAAACTGGCTCCTCCCAAGACCAGAAGAGGAAGCCCTACAGATCTTACGGTCATGCAACTCTGGATATGGCTGAAGGGAGTGAGGAGTGTGAGGCAACTCTATCAACATAAGTTGTATTAATCATATTTTCTTCTAGTAAGTAAAATTGAGACACAAAATTGGGTGAGTGAACTGGAAAATCTAAGCTAGATATCATTAAAGACCAAGAATTACTGTTATGTTTTTCAGAAAGTCATGATTGGCCATGTGCAATTAGATATGTGAGTGGAGAAGTGGGTCTTCAGAAAAGCAATGAAATAGTTGCACTTAGAGAAAGAGAATGTGAGGTTCCAGGAGGATAAAGAAAGACAAAGGGAGTGGCAGACTGATGCTTTCCTACTTCTCTGGATCCTGGATATTCTTCCTAATATTGGTTTCCATGAAATTATTCATTATGCTCTTTAATTGAGCTTATGAACACCCTATTTTTAATCTTGGTTGTAATGGGATTCTTTAAGACATATGATTAACAAAGTAAGGAAGCAATCAGAGCTTATTTGACCTTGAATTTCTGAACCAGTATCATCAGCAAGCATCTTACCTACGTGAGCCAATACAGCCATTTGCTGGACAATCTTGGATTTCCTAGGTTCTAGATGGACATATAAGAGTTGCTGTGACCACCATCCCAGAGAGTGAGAAGGATCTGGGTAGACTCCCTTGCAGGAAAGGCAATGCTACTGAAATGCTATGGATGGAGTGCTAGAGAGATCAGGGTCATGCTGTTCAGATATCTTAACAAGAAAGAATGGAGAGATGAGCGAGCTAATATTAATTGGGAAATCCCCATGGTAACAGAAATAGAAAATGTGAGTTGTATTGAGCCTATCAGTGGAACAGCTTCTGGAGATGATAATGATAATATGTCCTTTAAAAGATGGACCCACTCCCCTTCAGGCTTTATTGTTCCTTGGAAAAACATAGGATGTCAAGAAGACTAAGTTCTGTTTCTTTGTTTCTATATATCTGTATGCATTTTGTTAAATCAGTAAACTTTTTTATAAACTATTTTCTTCCTTTAGTTTTTGTGAGAAAAATATCTGATCTCCCTATTTCACAAATTCATTAACTGGAGAAAAGAAAATAAAGGACCTAAAAATGTTCTAAAAAATTAAAGCACTATTGTCATTGATCTATTATATTGTTATATGAGAGAGACCCTCTTGTTAAAATTGTCCACTATTACTAGACGGTCAAGTTAACATTGGAGTTCACAGTAAGTCCTACGCAATTTGGTCTGAAAAGGTTAGCAGAATACTGATGAGTGCTTATTGTTGAGCTTGGCAGTTAATAGCACACTAAAACCTACTATTAACACTCCCAAAAGTACAAAAATGAATACTTGGCAATAGGTTCTGGCCAGTTGACATTCAGTTATTTTCAGCTGGCTGAACATGGCTAAATTTTCAATTTAGTATTTTTGGGGGAAGATTAAAAGGCTTTTTGAATGTTTTTAATCAAGATCATAGTTAGACTTTTATTTCAACTAGTCTAATTAGCTAATGGAGCATGCTCTAGTTGTGCTGAATGATCAGATAGCAAAATAACAAGGAGGTAAAAATATATTTTCTAGCAATTATTCTGTCAGATATTTTAGCCCTCACCAGATACTTTGAGACATTCATGTCTAAATGACTATTTTAAATCAATAATCACTTCATTTTTATATATCTTAACATTAAATTGACTGTTTATATTTGAAGATGATTTGCATTACATCTGGATGACAATGCAACTAGTTCAAGGTATATTAGTGTTATACTGATCTAACAATTTCTATAAAATATA
This sequence comes from Tapirus indicus, assembly GCA_031878705.1. Taxonomy (NCBI): domain Eukaryota; kingdom Metazoa; phylum Chordata; class Mammalia; order Perissodactyla; family Tapiridae; genus Tapirus; species Tapirus indicus. The sequence continues at coordinate 43,490,930 of CM062930.1, read as the reverse complement.
ATTTAATATCATGATCCAGTGTTGAATTGGGATATATTTTTGATTCATAAAAGAATTCCAAGAACAATATGTGATGGTGAAAAGGTTGAATTCTTCAAGGATATTATTATAAATGCTAATGAACATGGCTGTAGCCAAATTCTTGCTTCAAGACCTGTGTAGCAGTATTAAATCATCGTAAGAAACTTCAAATAATGTTTGTAGTGATAAGCATGTAAGTAATTAGTTTCATACATTGTAAATTTTATTGTAATGATAGAAATCACTTAATTCACTTATCCATATAGAGCCCCTTTTTCCTAATATAGTTTCAAATGTCATTTCACATAATCTCCCACTACATTTTACTGTTAAATTGTTGTACTCTGATGTTTCATTTTGAAATAATTTTTAAATTTTTCTGGAAGTACAATTAATCCTGCATGAGAGTACCTAGATTCTTTTCCATAGTACTCTTATAAGGATCTTTCTATTATTTATAATCAATATCAAAATTATAGTCAATTTCTATTACCCTTTTAATCAACGTTATCCATAATATGAGAAAAGTAGGATCTAATTTTGCAGTTAAAATTCTCAGTTTAGTTGAAAGCCTACATCTTGTCATGAACTTAAATAGATGTGGAATAAAAAAATTAACATAAAATTAATTACTAACAGGAGTTATAATATTTTAATTTGAAAAATTCATAAATCCATGTGAATTTCAGTGCTTCCCTCCCTCCCCCACATCTAGCAAAAATTCAAAAAGTGAATCAGGAGGACAACTAAACTGTCAGGCTAAATCATTACAAAAGAAATGATTATTTTTCTCAGTGACTGAGTAAAGTTATTAATAATATTTGCGTTTTAACTGATAGATTAAGTTTTATTCTTTGGAATTTTTTATGTCAAATAAACAAATATTAAACATGTACTAGACGATTATAGGTACTCTGGGAAATTGTTTACATGTGTTAATGTTGGATAGTTATTCAGAATGCAATGGAAATTCCACTGACAATTTCTCCTCAGGGGAATTACTTTATAAGTTCCATGATTTTATGAGATGGTTCTGGCCAGTCGGGAGAAGGGTGGTTTTGCTGGGGAAGAATTTGAAGAGAAGGAAACATGTTAGGTGACCTCAACAGTCTAGGCAAGAAATAGTAAGGCTTAAATCTAGTAGGGTTGTGATGATGGAAATTGATAGTAGAGACAGTGCAAAAGAAAATGTAACAGAACTTGGCTACCAATTGGCTTGGTAGAATAAATAGTGAGATAACTTTTTTCTCCTGTGATGCTAGAAGGATAGCCAAAGTATAAACTGAGATAAGTAAAACAGTCTTGATAGCAGATCAAGAGGGAGGAAATAATTAGTTGGGTAAAAATGGAATTGGAGGCATTGCCAATGTGCAAGATAATAAATAATAGTGTTTGAAGTCATGGTATTAAATAAATTAGGGATCTAATAGAGAGGAAAAGTAAGATGACCTAAAACTGTCTCACGTTAGGATAAAATTGAATGTAGCACATAGAAATCTTGCAGAGGGAGGAACTCTGAAGATTACATTGTTTTTGGAGACAGAGAAGAGAAGATGGAAAATTGAGGAAAGATACTGTGATTTGTTTAGAGGTAGACTGAACTTAAAGTAACTTTAGTGGGTGTTTGAAGATTTAGTGGAAAAATGTTGGATTAGCAAAGTGAAGAAGAGAGAAAATGATAAGGATATAGGATCAAAAGTAATAGATTACTTCCCTGAAGAGTTTGAAAGAAAGGAGAAAAAGTAGGAGCCTTTTAAGATGTACTGCACTTTTTGCTTCTTCCTTCTTTCTGGGTTGAGGTGAGCATATGTTCCTGCAGAAAAGACAAAACCTGCGAGGAGGAAGTACTGATGATCTGCAGAGTGGAGCATGGGAAGTACAGAGAACGTGTAGTATTCAGAGCACAAGGGGAGTCTCAAGAAGGGCTTCAATAGCAAAGCCTCTGCCCGATTTAGGTATTGTTTCAGATTAGTCAGAGGTGGGTCACAAACTATAGAGGGAACAGAATGAGAAGAGGTGCTGCATGTCATTTTTTTGCACATTCAAATCTATTCTCCCTCATCTGTATTCTTCCTGTTGGGGGAGAGAAGGCAGGGAGGTTTTACTTTTATGAGTGGCCTCTGTGGGTCAGTGGGGGGCACCAGCAGGAGGTGTCTGGAGGTTGGGAGAAGTAGGATGGGCTGTTTATTCCCTGACTCCCTTCTTGCTAGGGTGCAGCCACTTGACTGAATCCCCCTAGAGTCGGCTGTGGTCTGGCTACACTCCCCAGGCATTTAACTCTGGATTCTGGTAACTGCTCCCTCCCTTTGTGCTTTAAGGTCTGGGCGTTGTGAAGGCTCAGCACAGTTAAGAGCTACAGCATATGCGCCAGCCCTCCTGCTTGCATCTCTTTAGGAAAATAGTTCTCCTATTAATCTTTCCTCAAATTTTCCAATTTTAAATATGTCATCTGTTTCATGCCAATATCATAATTGATAAAGAAAGTGTTGAAGACTAGAAGAAACTAAAGGAGGGAGCAAGAAATCTACAAAAACTATTGAGTAGAGTGAGCCAGAGTATGGATTTTGTCTTGACTTGGAACTTGGTTTTTGAGTCTTATATGATCATATGTGGTTTAAAAAAACAAAAATAGCCAACCTCCCCTGGTTTGCACAGATCTCATAGAAAGGAATTATAAAACTTAAATAAAATAAAACTCTCCTATTCTAGCCTGAAAACCATCTCCTCCTGCCATAGAGATTTTTACTCTGATGTGAGTTTTGACTAAATCATCATAAAGTGCATCTCCTTTGAATCAAGCTATAATTATATATTCAGTCATTAAGCAAATATTTATCAAGGACAGTTGTGGCATTGAAGATAATAGAAAATAAGAAAATGTCCCTATATCTGTGGACCTTTTAGTCCACTAAGAGAAGCAGAGAACAAATAGTAAATGGATAAACAAGGTAATTTTAGCTAGTGTTGAATTCTTTGAAGAAAAGAACCCAGGGCAATATGGTGGTTAAGGAAGATTTCTCTAACGTTAGAGATGAGGTTTAAAGGAAAATAAAGGATGAGCCATGCACAGATCCTGTGCTCCATGCAAAGAGAGAAGCTAGTACGAAGTGCTATGGCAAAAAGACCTTGGTGTGCCAGAGGAGCAAGAGGGCTGGTGTGGCTGGGGCACTAAGCATTAGGAGATGAGGCCAGAAAGACAGTCTGGGGACAGATCACCATGACCTTTTAGGACTTGGTAAGAGGTTTAGAATTTATTCTAAATGTATAGGAAGCTCCTGGAGAGTTCAAGCACAGTAGTGACAGTATTTGTTTTAACTTTTTAAAAAAATTCCCCATTGTGCTGTGGGAAGCATAGATTGCAGGTGGGCAAGAGCAGAAGCAAAGACTACTGAAGCCATTTGCAATAATATCAATAGTAATGATTTTTGAGTGTTTACTATTGCAAAGCATAGCATTATCTCATTTAACCTCAAAACAGCCCATGTTTAGGTACTATTATTAGTCACAGTTTAGAGATGGAGCTGTGGAGGTACAGAGGAATTAAGCAAGTTGCTCTAGGTCAGCATGTGGTGGAGCCCAAGCAAACTCGAGCACTCGGACACCACAACCTTCTTCACCTCCACGCTGAGTTCATAACTCTGGGAATTTATATTCATTAGAGTTGGCTCTAACTCAATGAGAAATATTAAAGTCTTCAAAAATAATCTTCTTATCATGTGAAAACCAGTGTCAGTGGAAAATACTAGAGATAGAAAATGCCAACGACATTTACAGCATGAAGGATAAGATGAGACAGTGAATAATCAAAACTGAAAAATTTCAGGACAAGCTGTTCTCTTACAAAAACTTTCCTTTGTCTCAGTTGAAGCCAGCATTTATATATCTCACCTCTATTTTTCTTGCAAACATCTATTTTAAGCCACTTATGGATTCAGAATGTTAGATTATTTGAAAAATTTGTTAATATGGAAATTTCAGTGATCTCATCTCGAAAGCTTAAGGAATTCAATAGAGATGTTCCCCACATATAAAAATTAAAATATATATTTACTCTAATGACTCTTCAGCCAAGAATTTTCCTTTTTAAAGTACTTCCAAAAATAAAACAAAAATTGTATGTGGGTTACAAAGGATACTTGTTCTGGTAACATAAATGGCAAATGGGAAAGGACTGAGAGTGACTAACACAAGTTTGTTAAAGATGACAATATGCAGATTAGTCACCTCTGGCCAGGAAATACGCCTCCATACAAAGTGGGAATGTCCCACAAATAGCTGAGTGCTCAGAAGCCCGAGGATACATCTACACAAGTTAACTAAATGAACAAAAATCTGTCCATTTGTTTTGGCCCTTCTAAATCTAATACTGTGGATCTGTGCACAAGTGATTTGGACCTAGTGCATAGTAACAGTTATGGAGACGACTAGGTAAGATTGATCCTAACCGTCCAGCCCCTATCTAGGAAAGAGATGGTGATGAATTTCTCTGATTGTCTGAATATTGTCTGAAGAAATTCACTAAGTTTTTCCTGAAACATATGAGAAAAAAAAGGATATCCAAATGTTAAACATAAGTATACCTGAAGATTGGATACAAGGCCAACCTTAATGTACAGAAAAGTAAAGCTTTTTGTCTGTATCTCTTATAAATAAGTATTCATTTAAAATGGGAGCAATGTAACTAAATAATTTCTAACTAATATTGATTTATTTTTCTTACAAAGCTTAAAGTAATGTGTGATTTCATACAAGAGCTGTACATATTTTATTGACTAAGTCCTAGAAATTTATATTGGCCTTTTACAAATAACTTCTGGCAATTCTTCATACCTTTTGACAGATAGTTCCTATTTCCCTCTGTTATACCTCCCCTCTAGAAGCCACGGGACAATTACAAAATGTCACAAAGATTGAAGAGCAAGATATACTCTTTTACTCTATTTGAAAGGTCTACTACCCATCTGACTTCAGAAATTTTTGTGGTTTTCAAGTCGGGAGACTGGAAAATCCTATGTTGAATTATTCTTTTAAAAAGCAATGCATTCAGTAAATTAAGTGATAATTAAGAATGCTGCTGATTTTTTAAAATTACTCAAAAATGCTAGTACTTTGAAATAGGTTTTAAATAGTGAGTAAAGAAATAGAAAAATAATAGAAGTGAAAGATTATGTGATATTTTAAAATGCATTTTCCTTAAAAGCAGTGTTTAGGAATAATTAAAGTTTAAAAATAGCATTGTTCATCTTTCACCCTAATGGGACCAATATGTATCTGTGATTGTTTTTAAAGCAGAGAAGATGAAATTGTGTTTATCAAAACTACAGTTGTAAAATTTTGTGGCACCTTAGAGTTATTAAACAGAAAAACAATTGGGGGCCAGCCTGGTGGCATAGCAGTTAAGTTCGTGCACTCCATTTTGGCAGCCCGGGGTTTGCAGGTTCACATCCCGGGCGTGGACCGACGCACCACTTGTCAAGCCATGCTGTGGCGGCATCACATATAAAGTAGAGGAAAGATGGTCACAGATGTTAGCCCAGGCCAATCTTCCTCAGCAAAAGGAGGAGGATTGGCAAAGGATGTTAGCCCAGAGCTTATCTTCCTCACACGAAAAAAATATATATGTATACAAAAAAAAGAAAAATTGGACTTTAAAGAAAAGCTCTCTAAATATGCTCTAAATGCTATTGGAATAAAGTACAAGTCAAAATATTTAAATGATATATTTTACATGAAAGAATGTTCCATAGCTTTAAAGAAAAGACTAGGAAACTAAGTGAACATCATATTGGGATTTAAGAAAGTAAAATTTGATTTTGAAAGACAATAAGTAGTTCAATTTAAAATAGAGACAAGTTTAATTCTGATATGCAAGTAAGAATATTCTTTTTTAAAAAATCCATTTTAATCAGAACCACAAGGAGATATCACCTCAACTCTGTTAGAATGGCTGTTATCAAAAAGATGAGAAATGACAGGTGTTGGTGAGGATGTGGAAAAAAGTGAATCCCTGTGCACTATCAGTGGGAATGTAAATTGGTGCAGCCACTATGGAAAACAGTATGGAGGTTCCTCAAAAGATTAAAAATAGAACTATCATATAATCCAGCCATCCCTCTTCTAGATATTTATCTGAAGAAAATGAAACCACTAACTTGAAAGGATATATGCACCCCCATGTTTACTGCAGGATTATTTACAATAGCCAAGTTATAGAAACAACCTAAGTGTCCATCAATGGATGAAATGTGGTATATATCTACAATGGAATATTATTCAGCCATAAAAAAGAAAGAATCTTGCCATTTGTGACAACATGGACAGACCTTGAGAACATTATGCTCAGTGAAATAAGTCAGACAGAGAAAGACAAATATTGTACAATCTAAAAACAAAAAACAAGTTCATAGATACAGAAAACATATTGATGGTTGCTGGGGGAGGGGTGTGGGATGAGAGAGGGGGTCAAAAGGTTCAAACTTCCAGTTATAACATAAATAAGTCATGGGGGTATAATGTACAGCACGGTGACTATAGTTAATGATACTGTATTACATATTTTAAAGTTGCTACGAGAGTAGATCTTGAAAGTTCTCATCCCAAGAAAAAAAATTTTATGACTATGTATTATGATGGATATTAACTAGGCTTATTGTGGTGATCATATCACAATATACACAAATGTCGAATCTTTATGTTGTACATCTGACACTAATATAATGTTATATATGAATTACACCTCAGTAAAAAATATCCATTTTATCTTCATTGTTTCTTTTTCTATTACTATTTTCTGTCGCTTAGGACACAGTAGAACCCTAAACAAGATTTGTTAGGGAGTTCATATGGGAATAGACAAAACTATTTTTGAATGACTAATCTTCTCTTGGAAAAAACTTTTATTTTATTGTAAAGTTCAATCTAAAATTGCTGTGAAATTCCAAACTTCTCTCAAGAAGTATCTCATACATATTATATTATTGTTTCAGATGCTCGGGGGACTCAGTGATGGAAGACCTTGTGAGACTTAGCGGGAGGCAGGAAAGAACAAGACCTTTGGAATTAGACCTGTGTTTTCATCCTGGAGCAAAAGTAACAACTGCCAAAGCATTTTTTAAAAAGCAAAAATTCAATTAATATATTGCTGGTTTTTTGATAAATTATGTAAATCATGACTCAGAAAAACTGCTGCTTTTTATCAGCAATTAACTAAGTACTTTTACTTGCAAAATGGAGTTATAATTTGACATGTAGTTTAAAAAAATGATATCCAGGAAAAGTTTGAAAACAATGAGAAAGAAAATTGCATCCTTCTCTAGACTACGAAGACCATTACTCCAAAGCTCTATTATATTTGGTCCAAAATGCACAAATTCAGGCACTGTCTAAATCTCAGCTCTCATATTCAATTAGAGAAGAAAATGCTGTTGAAGTGATAAAAGTGCCTCTATGTCAGTAATGTTGAATAGATAGTTTGTTGTGTATATGAATTATTTTAACATCTTTTAGTCCTTCATTCCTTCCTTCCTTTATTCATTTGCTCATTTAATAAATATTTTTTTGTGCTCAGTGTGGTCCAGATCTGTGCTAGATGCTGAAATATCTGGCCAGCGTCTAGTTGGGCGATTGATATATTAAAAGATACATAAGAAATAACATGACAAGGATTTTAGCTCAACAAAAAAAATACAAGGGAAAACAAATACATATTCTTGCTGGAGAAGAATATTCAGACAAATTTGTTTTCCATCATTTTTCACTCATCTATCTGTTCAACAAATATTTAATGAGCATTTAGTATATGTGAACACACTGCTAGATACTTGAGTCCAAGTCTTTGAGTGTCTTTTACTACCTCATCTATGGATTTTTGCCTCACATATTACATCTTAGGTTTACCTTGTTTTGAGTAAAAATTCTTACATGAATTTTGTTAATGGAAAAATGTCTATTTTGTCCTCTTTGCACAACATTTAAAAAAATAATCTGCCAAGCTCCTTATATTTTGGAAGCCCTGCTTTGTGATTTAGGGTCTCCCCAAAAGGAATTCTACTTCTCAAACTCAACTCTGTGGTCAGGGATCCCATCATCATATAAACACAGATTTCTATCATGCCTGCCTGCATCTATAAATTCTCGTTTCTAAAATTCCTTTTAACAAGTCCTAAAAGAAAAATATAAATGGCCAATATGCAAAATGTTCTACATCTCTAAAATTCAGTTAAATAAAATTCAGATGAAATACCATTTTTTTGCCCAACTGGGTGAAGTGAAAAACAATACTGTCTAGAATCTCTAAAACTTTAATGACACTGGCATGTTTATAAACTGATGGCAAAATTGTCAACAATAATTTAATAAGCTCAATTTGGTAAGACATTCTAGATTAACAGGGTTTTTTTAAAATTGTGTTTTTAGATGTTCTCTTTCTTGTTTCTTTTCTTTTGTTGTCTTCAATTAAACATCTTTTGTTATCATTATTTTTGTTCCTCTGTACATTACATATCTTTTTTCTCTGGTTGTGTTTAAGATTTTTCTTTGTCACTGGTTTTGAACATCTTATTATATCGTGATTTGGGGTAGTTTTCTTTGTTTCTTGTGCTTGATATTTGTTAAACTTCTTGCATCACTGGGTTTATGATTTAATCAAGTTTGGAAAACCTATAGTCACTATTTCTTCAAATATTTTTTCTGCCTTACACCTCCTCTCTTTCAGGGACTCTGGTTACAATCATTCAGGTCACTTGAATTTGTTGCACAGCTCCTTGATCCACCCTCTTTTCATCTTTTAATATTCTTTTAATCTGTTTCATTATCTATAGTTTCTATTACAGTATCTTCAAGTTCACTAATCTTTTCTTCCACAAAGTCTATCTGATATTAGTCTGATCCCATGTAGTTTTCATCTCAGATGTTGTTGATTTCATCTCTAGAAGTTTGGGTTTTCTTTTTTTTTTTTTAATATCTTACATGTCTCTACCTAAATTTTTGAACATCTAGATTACAGTTATAATAACTATATTAATGTCTTTTTCTGTAATCCTTACATCTGTGACACTTCTGGCTCCATTTATTAATTGATTTTTCCCCTCATTATGAGTGGTATTTTCCTGCTTCTTTGTGTGCCTCATAATCTTTGATTGGATGCCAAGCATTATGAATTTTAACTTGATGAGTTCTACATGTATTTGTAGTTCTATAAATCTTCTTGAGCTTTGTTCTGGCATACAGTCAAGTTTCTTGGAACTGTTTGATCCTTTATGATTTCTTAGGCTGGAACAGAGCAATGTTTAGTCTAGGGCTAATTATTCCCTGTTACTAGGGGAAAACACTTCTGAGTACTCCACTCAATGCCCCACAATCATGAAGTTTTCAAGTCTGGCTGTTGGAAAGAGGAATTATTCCTGGCCTTCTTTGAGCATTGGTGACCTCCCCACTAATCATTTAGGATGGTTCTTTCCCGAGCTTTGTGTAGTCTCTTCACACACATGTACTAATCAGTACCCTGCTGAATATTTGAGGTGGGCTCTGTGCAGATATCCTGAGTTTTCTCTCTGTGTAGCTTTTCCTTCTTTGGTACTCTGCCCTGTGAACACTTGTCCTCTTGGAGTCCTCACACTCTCAGCTCTTTCTCTTCAACTCAGAAAGTACACTGATCTCCAGTAGGGCTTCACCTCTCTGTGCTGCTTCCTGGAAAATCTCAAAGCAGTAAACTGGGATAACCCTATGGCAACTTCTAGCTCATAGAGGCTCCTGCAAATTAGGAGACATAAAGCTGCAGCATCATTAGTTTCACACTAAATCCTCTTTTGGGAATGGTATCCCAGAATTGGAAAGGATATGTAGATTTTGGATATGTCTGGGAAAAAATTTCATCTAATCTTATCTATCTGTCTCTATCTATTTATCTATCTAATCATCTATCTACACAGTAGTTATATACATGGATGTATGGAGTAAAACATGAATATGAATGTAAAAGTCATAGGGATCATAAAAATTCATGGAGTAGTAAAATAGTTTGCATTTCAGATGAAAGTGTTCTGCACAGGTCTTAAATATATAATAAACTATTAAAAAGAGTAATGACCAATTTGTATTTCATTGAAATTGTATTTCAAAATGAAAGAAATGAAACTGAATTTTGTATTGAATTGTAGATACCAAGTTCTTCTGTATCACCACATACTGAATCCACAGTCTAAAAGGGGAAATTGGTAAATCATTTTGGATATTTTTTTCTGCAAATTATAAAATCACTGTGGATAGATGAAAACATGCATACAGATGACTGGAAATGGGAAACATCTTTAGGGAGAGCATTCTTTTATGAGGATCTTTGTGGATCTCACAGAGGACCAGTCATTTAAATTTTTTGAAGCTTTTGTTTAACCTCTTTAGCTAATTTCTAGGGTCAAAATTCTGTTGTTTGTTTGATTGCACTTAGTAGAAAAGTAATCATAGCCACTAGGTAGAAAGTGTTTATGTGTGTGTGTGTGTGTGTGTGTGTGTGTATTTTGTATGTGACTAACAATCACGATGCCACCAGATAATTTTTCATGAGTTAATTCTATTGCATTTTAGGTAAATTTTATTGAAGTATAATTTAATTATAAGATGCTCCTATTTTCAGCATTATGTTATATGAGTTTTGATAAATTTATGCACCTATGTAAGCCCAACCACAGTCAAGAGGTAGAAATTTCCATCACTGACACGTTCCCCAACGCACCTTTGTGGTTAACTCTCCCATTCTTTTACCCAGTCAAATGTTGACTTATTTCTGTAACTATACATTAATTTTGACTATTTAAAAATTTTACCTAAATGGGATTATACTATTTGTGCTTGGAAAGTACAGACTTCATGCTTTTTATTAAAATGATCTATGTTCATTTTAAGTAAACTCAAACAATATAAAGCAGGAGAATATAACGTTTCAACATATCATTTCAAACTGCACCACCCAGATTTATCCATTTTAATACTTGATGATTATAATTTATTTCTTGATAAATCTAGATAGATTTTTTTCACTTAAAATTCTTTTGTGCTTACTTTATTCCCTGAATTCATGTTTTCAGTGTTTGCCTGTTTTCATCCAAATTGAAGGAGAATTTGTCTATGTATGTTATTGAGTCAAAATGTCTTAGAATTTTTTAGAAATTACTCCATATCTTATGTCATTGTTGCTGTAGTGAAGTGTGAGATCAGTCTAGATTTAATTTTTCTCTCTTGAGAGTGATTTACTTTTTGTACCTGGATGTCAAAAATCTTCCTTTATCTTTATAATTCAATAGGTTAACCATAATTTATCTTGACATCTTGTTTTTTTTCTATGAGTTATTATACCTTTTCAATCTGCCTAGTCATGTCTTGCTACATTTCAGATCCATTTTTCCTGTATTATATTTCTGAATATTTTTATGCTTCATATCTTGTATTCTTTATCTCAGAGACACTGTATATAAAATCATTTTGTCTCTTCTATTTAATATTCACCTCCTCGGTAATTGTTTCTATTCTTACCTTTTTTTTATGCTCATTAAGATTGTGTCAAATCTTTTCGTAGTCATCCACGTCTATTCTGTTCTTTACTATTTTTTAACCTAAGCAATATATATGTAATAGAATCATTTATTTCTACATTTGTTCCCATAACTTTGCTGTATGTTTTGATCTCATTCTGATTTTTTAATTTTCCAATTTTGAGCGCTTTTTACATTATGTTAATTTTTTATGTTCTTCTGTAGCTCTTGTGTAGTGCATTTTATTTCTTAGGTGATATTTTCTCCCTTCTGAGTCCTTGTCTCCCTTCTGCACATCTCATTTGTTGTTTTTCTTCCTTTGTTCCTTCCTTTCTTCAAACGTGTTTATAGTATGTTTGCAAAATTGCCATGCCTTTACTTTTCATTCCTCTCTCAGATATAGACATCCTTGCCCAAACTTTTGCTCTGATGAAATGTGAGCAATGTCCCTTTGATACTCATTTTATCTGGGATGAATTTGCCTTTCCTTCCCCAAGCTACCATTTCCTTCTATTCATTTTTCTGAGGCCTGGGATTTCTGAGGCATAGAAGGAGAGCTGGGATGAGGCTGGGTTCATGTGAGGACTTCAGTTTTTCTTCTAAGACTGATTGTACTTCTGTTAGCAGAGCCCACTCCATCCAGACAAGGAGTATAAACCTAGGTGAAAAGGGTGCTTAGTCTTCAGTTCTCTAGTTTTATCAACAGAACATTTTCCCTAAATAGGCCTGACTATTGCCTTTCTCCACCAACTTTGGAAGTGAGAATAGCTGGAATGAGTTTTGCTTGGTGTTTGGGCCAGTAGGTATGTACGCATGGCTAAGCTACTCTTTCCTCTGGGGAACCAAGGTACCTGTAAGAAGCATGGACTCTGGTTTGCTCTTGGGTTCTATTAACTTTTACAGGTGGGCCTTCACATAGGGAGGTCTGCAGATTTCCAGCCCTGGTTGTTACCGCATTGGCAAGTCAGTCTGATTCTATGAGTTAGTATAGGAAGCCCATTTTCTTCCAGGTATATGCTGCCTCCTCTTATGTAGTTTTATCAGTGGTAAGGATAATTTTCTGTCTCCATATGCTGATTCTTTTGTCTTATTTTTTGACAGCTTCAGAGGCTGATTAAGGAAAAGAAAGGTGTTATTCATTGGCCCCTTTATAACCTCCATCATCTCCTTCTCTGGTAGCAGAGTGTCCTGGAGAGTAGGAAACCCTGAAGACCCCTCTTGTCTCTGCTATAGTTCACAAAGCGATATGTCAGAGCTTCTATTCATGAACTCTTGCCCCTTGACTTTTCTCATTACTGACCATCTATCCCCGAATTCAGAAAATTGAAAGATATTAATGAGATATTGTTCACTTACCTCTTTTTCTCATTCTATTTAAGCAGGATGGGAGCAATGGAAAGAGCTGAGCACTATGCAAACACGGAACCTTCCATTTCTTGTTTAGTCTATTATATTTCACATGTAAGATGTATATCTCCTTCCTTTTTAAAACTTCTGCTGGTATAGTTTTTTTGGATCTTTATTTATTTTGTTCATTTTATTAACTACAGCCATTCATCAATTAACAGGGATGCGTTCTAGGAAATGAGTCGTTAGGTGATTTTGTTGTTGTGTGAACATCACAGAATGTACTTACACAAACCTAGATGGTTTGCCTACTACATACCTAAGCCAAATGGTACTAATCTTATGGGACCACTATCATACATATGTGATGTCCGTCGCTGATCGAGACATCATTATGTGGTGCATGACTGTAGTAGATTCAGAGGATTCTGAAAGCTTACCATGCTCTTCCAAATTTTCCCAGATATTACAAAGAATACAGAAGTTTAAAGTAAGCAGATGTTCATAAAAGTAGTTTGGATGTAACTTCCCAAGTCTTGTGGGAATTATCACGTCATGAATTTCAGTGAATGAATTACGCTACAGAACTAGTGATAGGTATTTCATGTCTCGAATCATCTGAGCAAGATTCTTGGCTTTTCCTTCCTTTCCTTCCCTAGAAATATACTTATTTCTAGAAAGTATAGGAGCTAATCTCAAAAAGACCTCTTCTAACTGTACCTTAATAATTTTAGATGTTGAAATAAGCTGGTGATCAAAGATTATATTAAATAATTGGCAAGTAGTAGCTAGAGAATAAATAACACTCTAATTAGACTCTCGTGGAAGCTTCATTGGGTCCAGACTCACTTAGGAATCCTATTACCCAAAAGGTAACTTATTAATGCTAATTATGATTTATTTTTACATAATGGCAGGGGCTCTGATAACAATAGAGCAACATTAAGCAAATGGGACAGAGGAAGGGTAGCATAACAAATAAGTGAAGATCCCCAGTCACCTTTGTTTGATCTCCTGTGTTTGTTGCTGTCTTTTTGGTTCCCAGTTTTATCATTAATGTTGGGAAATACAAAGATGTTGTCCCTGAACTTCTAAGAGAGCTGTACTTCCTATTAATTTTCCAAGGTAATTTAGAACAAGAAGCTTGTGAAGGCATTACAGGATTCTAAAAATTTCAGTATATAATACAGAATATTTAGCAGGAAAAAATCAGCAACAATTTAACTGTATATTTCCAGAACGTGAGGATCAAGAAAAGGATGACAACATGGGTAATTTCATCACAGTGACCACTAAGCAAGCTAGTTAACAATCAAGCCATCACAGAAGCCTGCAAGGGGAAAGATTGCTTTTTGTGTTCAAACCTTTGCTGTTTGAAGTGTGAATGTGTCCCGGTGGATGGATAAATGGCTGAATATTAATCATTCTTGCCTGCCTGGCAAAGCTTCCTGGCTTTCTCGGCTGTGACTGGTACAGTGGTTAGCTTGTTTTCTAGACTGGCAGCTGCCCATCCCCTGGAGAAGCACTCATGAAGCTCTTTCCCTGCCTAAGGGAAAGTTTTACTTTTCCAAGTTTCATCTTTTACACTTAAATCAGTGAAAGCAAAGCCCACCCACTAATGCTTTGTGTTTCCATCTCATTCATTAGGCTTCAGCCTGACATCCTGGGCTGCCTCAGTATAGTTTATTATTTCCATTCTTGGCCTGAGTTGCCCCAAGCAAAATCTAGCCAAAAGCTTAATAACACTTCCAGCTAGTTTCTCAGTATTCTATCATTTGGTTTTAAATATTGGTTACGTTTATCACTACAACAGAGTGTCTTGCACATAGTAGGCACTCAGAAATGTTTTTTCAGTGAATGATAAAAGAAATAAGCACAGATTTTTCATGGTCATTTTTTTTTTTTTGCTTAGAAAGATTCACCCTGAGCTGACATCTATGCCAGTCTTCCTCTATCTTATATGAGGGTCACCGCCACAGCATGGCCACCGACAAGTGGTGTAGGTCCACACCTGGGGGCCAAACCAGGGCTGCTGAAGCAGAGCTTGACAAACTTAACCACTAGGCCATGGGGCCAGCCCCTTCATGGTCATTTTTATACAAGATAATATAAAGTTTACAAACAAATTCTTTCCTGCATTGTGTTCTGAGAAACAAAGTATGTTTTGGGGTAAAGAAGAGTATTTATTTGAATTCTAGAAAATTAATAAGAAAATTCATGCTTTCGCAATTGTGAGAGTCTGAGGAACTGTGGAAATGTAAGTGTGTTTCTTGATTTGATAATATTTCCAAATGAAGTAGGACTTATAAGATTCATTTGAATCATTATCTTTATTATCTGGTCTCATTTTAGCTTCTGTTATGCACTGAAGATTTCTTTTTTAAGAAAATAAATTAAAACAAACCAAGTCAATGTGAAGAAAATACATTTAGTTCAGTAGCCATAGACACCATTTAGAATTTTCTAAATTTAAACAATATTACTGAAATCAAATTTATTTTACCAAAATGAGATAACTACTTGGGAGTACTTTCAAAATACAGACAACTAACAACCACAACTTAACATTTTAAACCCAGAAGAGTAATGGTTCTTCATCATAAGCAGTCAATAAAAAAAAAAAAAAATCAAGCTTTAATTTCATTCCCCAATCAAGGATAGCAGCAAAAGTGAGATTAGGAAGAAACGTGTCTAAAGTGAAATAGTGCTCCTGTGATCACAAGAGCAGTATATGACTTTTTCAAGTAATGTCCAAGAAAAAGTACAAAAGTATATGAATATTTAAGAATATGGTGATGGAGAAAAGGGAACACTTTTGTGGTGTTGTGGGAATGTAAATTGATTTACCCACTATGGAAAACAGTATGGACGTTCCTCAAAAAATTAAAAATAGAACTGCCATATGATCCAGCAAATCTACTTCTGAGTGTATGTCCAAAGGAAATGAAAACACCATCCTGAAGAGATATCTGCACCTCTATGTTCATTGCAAAATTATTCATAATAGTCAAGACATGGAAACAACCTAAGTGTCCATTGATTGATGAACAGATAAAGAAAATGTGGTGTATGTTTTTATACAATGGAATATTTTCAGCCATAAAAAAGAAGGAAATTCTACCATTTGCAACAATATGGATGAACCAAGAGGGCATTATGCTAAGTGAAATAAGCCAGACAGAGAAAGACAAATGCTATATGATATCACTTATATGTGGAGTCTGAAAACGCTGAACTCATAGAAACGTTAGATTGGTGGTTGCCAGTGTCTAGGGGGTGGGTGAAATAGGGAGATGCTGATCAAAGGGTGTACATTTTCAGTTATAAGATGAATAATTTCTGGGGATGTAATGTACAGCATGGTGACTATAGTTAATAATACTGTGTTACATACTTGAAAGTTGCTAAGAGAATAGACCTTAAATGTCACCACAAAAAAAATAACTATGTGAGGTGATGGATGTTTTAACTAACCTTATTGTGGTATCCATTTCACAATATATATGTATATCAAATCATCACATTATACATTTTAAACTTACACAATGCTATATATCAATTATGTCTCAATAAAGAAGTCAGTCTTTCTGAAAAATTAAGAATACCTGCAGTGGTCTAGGAAAAAAAAAGAAGAATGTGAATATTTTTCTCATCATTATCAGCATCATGTTCCCCATCAACAACAGAAAATATTTGTGGAATACCTGTAGAGTCAATGAAATGAAGACATTAATTCCATATTTAATCTACTATGAAAAGGAATATATGCATACATAGGCACACACATGCATGCAAACACGTATATTTGATTGCAGAAAAAACAAATACACATAGATTTTATTTAGTTAAATACCAAGGCAAAGTATCTAGTTAGATAACCTTTTATGGTTTTCTAAAATTTCTTGGTTGCTATGAAATCTGGCCGTTATTTGATATACTCTCCACTTCACTCATACACCCAACCTAGTTGAAAGGTTTTTCTTAATTTTTATCTCTTTGAAGAAGTACTATGGCTCTGCTGATCCTGGAGTAGGCTAGACCTGGAATTACAAGCACATATAATGCTGCCATTCAAAATCTTCTATTTCCAACCTACTGTGGTCTATGAAATTGGGGCTTCCTCATTTTTCAGAGTACTAAGTCAAATTCTTTTTTGAAGGACATAAATGCTGATTAATACAAATACTTTTCCTTCAGAAATATCTGACAAATTGGATATTTTTATTTTAACTAATAATATGGGTATATATTAGTTTCCTATTGCTACTGTAACAAAATACCACAAACTCAGTGGCTTAAAACAACACAAGTTTATTTTCGTATGTGTCTGCGTGTCAGAAGTTCAAAATGGGTTCACTGGGCTAAAACTAACACACCAATAGGGTAGTGTTTCTTCTGAAGGTTCTAATAACTTCATAGTGGACAAATCTGGCAGACACAGTGTTGACCAAATTTAACGTTGTTAGTAATGAAACATATTGTCGTTTATTTATTTCCTGATATGATGCTTTGAGAAAGGTATCACATCACTTTTGTGATATTCTTGCCAAAAAAGAGTGACCTCAATATAATCATAAGAAAACATGAGGCAAACCAAAATTAAGGGGTATTTTTAAGGGAGAAAATAGCTGACAAATGCTCTTCAAATGTGTTAAGGTCATGAAAGACAAAGAAAGACGATGGCACTGTGACAGGTTGGAGGATATTAAGAAGACATGACAGCCAAGTGCAATGTAGGATCCTGGTCCAGAAAAAGAGAGAAAGCTAATGAGATAGAGATAATGTCTCTAGTTTAATAGTATTGCACTGATATTAATTACTCATAGAAGTACTTATAATTATATAAAATGTTAATATTAGGGCAAACCAGATGAATTGCAACTTTTCTGTACTTCTAAAATTATTTCAAAATTTTAAAAAACCCTTTTAAATACCGTCCTTAATGCTATCAAGATACTAAAGCAGTCTAGTGTTAAACCCCTGCCCCAGATCTTATTTTCCACGGTTATTACATGGATGTGGTCAGTGTCTTTTGGGCAATTTTCCTATCACAATACTCTACTTACTGCCATTTTATGACCTGGTATAAGGTCAACGTGTTGGGAGCTATTGTATTTCTCCTGCATACTTGCCCCACCATTAAATTAACTTGCACTATGGCAAGATGATTACTGCCTTGTGGTTTAAATCAGCAGGTTACCCATAGATGTGATTTCACATTGAGAATAAAACATTACTATAAAATTAATAATTTTTAGTTAATTAAAACCTCTAATACTAAACATTAATACTAGCATTAATTTAAACAGGCTACCAGATTAAGAGGTTCATTTTAACACCAGGAATCCTTCTGTTATTCACTTTTGTTTAGTCTTAGTAGTGTCTGTATCTAGGCCTGAGTGGCTCTACTGGATATTATTCTTACAGGATCTACCATATCTACAGCTCTGGGGTATAGCATAACAAGCCATTGTGCATCATTATCCTGTTTTGGAAGTTTTTTGTGGCATCCTCACAAAACAGGACCTTTTGTTTTTCTGTTCATCTTGCTTAGTCTGTTAGCTAAAGAAATGACATGGTTTACCTTTTTGACATTTCTAGTTTCAAGGATCGGCTAGCAGACTTGTATATTCCACCTAACTTCTTTGCTTTTCCTATTAGAAAAATGGAAGAGATAATTAAGCTCTTTTTCCAATCATCAACTTTCTGATACATAGCTTTGCTTTGGAAACTAAAGCTTGGGTCACTAAAGATTTTTATAGGCCAAGTTTATACATGGAACTTTTCTCTCCTAGTTCTCTTAATAATAAGGTTAGCTGGCTCTTTAGCTCGTAGCCAAACCAGGTTCTGATTCAAGCTACTGTCAATTGTAATTTAAGCTCATTGAAATATAACTTTTAAACCACATTTAAGCTGACAATAGCAAGTTTTAAAATAGGGATTCAAGTTATCTCTCACAATAGTCTTGAAAAATCATTGAGGTTTTCTGGGCCTTTACTTCCTTCTTACAAAACGAAGCTAGCAATTGTCTCGATTAATTACCAGAGTTCTGTGAGGAGCAAATGAATAGTCATCTGCAGGGGATGTGATGTAAGAGAGTATTAGTACTGAATAGTGACAAATAACCAGGCACCTCTGATTAAGTGCCTGAAAATTTTAATGTCACTTGATGGAAATTTGTGGCTCTTCTAACGATGTCACCTAACATTCCTAAAAATTAGAAGTAATTTTGGGGTGATTGATTTAAATTCAAGGGCTTTTAAACATGTCCTCAAGAAGCAGGGCAGAGCTGGGGCACAGTACTCTGCAAAGAGCCCTGAGGAGGTTATTTGACCAATATGCCTAGGCGTCATATCTTCTTTTAATTTCCTCACCCTTTTTCCTCTCTTATGGTGCTAATTTACTCTGCAATGTGTTTTAGTAGTTTGGATCCCTCTTTATAGATTGCAAACTCTTTTTGGAAGGGAGTGTTCCTTATTCATCTTTAGAACTTTTTTTTTTTTGAGGAAGATTGGCCCTGAGCTAACATCTGTTGCCAATCTTCTTTTTCTTTCTTCTCCCCAAAGCCCCAGTACATAGTTGCATATCCTAGTTGTAGGTCCTTCTAGTTCTTCTATGTAGGATGCCACCTCAGCATGGCTTGATGAGCAGTGAGTAGTACCGCACCCAGGATCTGAACTGGCGAACCCTGGGCTGCCAAAGCAGAATGCACGAAGTTAACTGCTATGACACTGGGCCAGCCCCTAGAACTTTTTAAATGCATAGCACACTGCCCTACATATAAGTGCTTAGTAAATATTGGTTAAATTAAAATAAGGAAATATAATCTTTAAGTTTTAACACTTCCCTTAAAATAATTATTTAAAAAAATCTGAAAGAAAAGCTTATGTGTGTATGTGCGTGTGTGTTTCCGCGGAAAACCAAACCAGGAAGAGGAAACAGTATGTGCAAAGGCTGTGCGAGGAGACTGTGCCATGGGTTATTCTAGGCAGTACTGGGTAGGGCAGTGGTTCTCAACTGGAGGTGATTTTGCTCCCCAGGGGGACATTTGGCAACATGTGAGGACATTTTTATTGTCATGACTTGTTGGGGGAGGCACTGCATATAATGGGTAGAGACCAGGGATGCTGCTAAATATTCTGGAATGCACAGGACAAATAATTGTCTGGTCCAAAATATCAGTAGTGAAAGGTTGAGAAACCCTGGTATAGACAAAAACCAAGCTGAGGTCAGCATAGTAGAAGGGTTTTCATTAGGATTTCTCCCTCCTCCAAATACAGGCATACTTCATTTCATTGCACTTTGCTTTATTGTACTTCACAGATATTGCATTTTATACAAGACCTTCCACCAGCACAAAGATTATGACTTGTTGAAGGATTAGGTGATGGTTAGCATTTTTTAGCAAAAAAGTATTTTTTAATTAAAGTATGTACGTTGGTTTTTTGGACAAAATGGCATTGCACACTTAATAGACTAGAGGGTAGTGTAAACATAACTTTTATATGCACTGGGAAACCAAAAATTGTCTGACTCACTTTATTGCAATATTTGCTTTATTGTGGTGGTCTGAAACCAAACCCGCAATATCTCTGAAGTAGGCTCGTAAATATAAAATGATTTTTATTATGTACCTGCTTCTTTTTTTAAAGTATTTATTTTTTCACTCACTCTCCTATTTCATACAATTGTTTTATAGTAGAAATGAAAATGATGTCTTTAAAGATGGACTAGAAGCAGGACTTGGAAATCCCTTCTTTCAAGGACTTTCTTATTCAGGCAACCTGAATTTTTTCCCCTTCTCTCTGGTCTTACTGGAGAGATTGCTGGACACACTCCTTATATAGCCTCATTACCTGAGAAGGATTAACAGTTTCTGCCTCTTGGAAAGGCAAATGTACTTCAACAACTTTTCCTTCTCTGCTTTTTTTTTTTTAATTAATGAGTGTATCAACTCCAAGATTGCATGATAAAAGTTGATGCAACAAAAATGAAGTTTGAAAAGAGGAAATAACAACCAAAACACATTTACAAAGGTGGAAATCAGGAATAACACTCACTTTAGCAATGTGGCCACATGTAACTTGAGTTAGGGATTTCGGTTTTTCTGTGTGATTTATTATTTTGAATTGATAGAGCATTCACTTAAATGGGTTTAAAAAATGTTTAGAGCAGTTGGAATGACTTATGATGTCAGAGATTTGGCGATCATGTGACTCCGAAGATCATGGCACAATTTGGCTGAGGAAACCTGTCTGCAGCCTGGGAGCCCTGAGTTAGTCTAGTCAATGTCTTGGTTTTCCTCATACCCTGGATCTAGGATGACCCAGGACAGTGTCAAACTTCTTGAACTGTTTGCAAGTGCAAATGTTGAGATCTTTCTCAGCCAGTTAACAAACCAATAATCAGCTCAAGGTCATCTCTGTACCATGGATAGAACAAGTTGTCAATATTTAAGGCATAAAATTCATTTTGGTGAAATGCCCCAGGATATTTGACATTACTCTTAGATAATAATCTACTGTGTTTCTTGACGCATTTCAGCCCTGTGTCCTCTGGAGTTCTGACTCTAACCTATAATACAAAGTTTTTTGCATTAGGTTCTTCAACAATATGAACAATTTGCCTATAAGCTGAAATGTGAAGTATGAAACCCATTATTATAAATCTACCCTTACCACAAGCCCAATTCTAGCTTTTTAATGTAAGCTACTTATCTCCTTCTTTTTGCTTTCATCTTAATTTTTATTGTCTGTATTTTTCCTGTGGTGAAGAAGGAGTTTCATGGCTCGGCAAAGTCTTAGAACTTTTTTTATAAATAGATTCTGAGAGGCAGTTGAATCTAGCTCTAAGACAGCAAACAAGTGACCCAGGACTTGTTATTTTTCTTGTCAGTTTCTGTGTAGCTAAGGCAAGGGCCCTTTCTTGGCCTCTACTCAGTGATATGCAAAAAACTAAAGCTTTTAAAGTGGGAGAGGAAACAGAAAAGGTAAGCTTTTGTTTCACAAAGAAATCCCAGCAAGTTACCTAGGGATACATTATTAATCAGCTTCTCTTGTTGATAGTACAGGATCAGTTTGTTGATATTCATCATGTCTGTTGGTGGAAAAAAAAAACAGTGGGAGGGATTGAATAACGTCAGTATTCTTACAATCGTTCTCTGTTTCTGCTTGGAAATTTTAATACAGTACATGGCTGTTTCAGTAATTATGTACAAAAAACATCTGTGGAGGATGGTTTAACATTTGTCTCAGCAAAGCCCATAGCAAATAACATGTACGTCGTCAACTCTCTAATAACTCTTAGAGATGGCCTCTATCTACCGAGCACACATCAGGGCAACGATGTATAATTTCTATCTTGATATAGAAAGAAAAAAAATGAAAGAAATTTGACCTGGTGGGAGTTTCTTATTAACTATCTAGAGCTGTAGTAGTCGTCATTTCCTGGTTTGGTCAGGAAAGTCTTTGTTTAACATGTGCTTGAGTCTATAAACATTCTGTCCCACTCACGATACCAAAAAATCCACACAGCCATCTAATTTTCTATATCGTGTCCCTTGTACAATTTCCAAAACATACATAGAGATGCTTTGAGTGTAGATCTACTCTTTGTTATCAAGAGGCTCAGTTCTATAAATTGCCTCTATAAAGATTTCACGAACTGGGATGGGACTGGCTATATAATTTGCCAGGTACAGAGGCAAATGACAATGAGAGGCCCTTTGTTTAAAAATTATTAAGAATTTTAAGATGGCAGCAGCACAGCATTAAGCCAAGCATGGGATCCTCTGTGACTGCACAGGTTGCACAACCACAAAGCACGTCTACAAAGCTGGCACACCTAAGAAGTCACGTGCCCCGAAGCTTACTTGGAAATGATACCCATTAAAAAGCATTCTGCAAAGGAAAGCCCTGTACCTATCATTTTTTAAATTAAAATGTTCTTCATATTACTTTATAGTGCTTCTGATGGTATTTCTCTTTGTGTGTTGAAGAATGCTTGAAAAGCCTAATTTGTACCATTTTTTGTACTTTTATTTGGGCATAGTTGAAGTAAACTAAACTCACATATGTAAAGTGTAAAACTTGGTAATTTTCAACATATGCGTCCACCCAAAAAACCATTGCCACAATAAAGGTAGCAAATATTTTTATTATCCTCAAAAGTTTCCTTGTACCCTTTTGTAATTCATTGTTCCTTCTCTCTACCCTGTCTCCTGGCAACCACTGATAGGCTTTCTGTCACTGCGCATTAGTTTGAATTTTCTGCAGGCATAGAATATGTACATTTGCCTGGCCTTTTTCACTCAGCATAATGATTTTGAAGTTCATTCATATTGTTGCGTATATCAATATTCCATTCCTTTATATTACTGATCAGTATTCCTTTGGATAAACTGTTTATCCATCATATGTTGATAGACATTCGAGTTCTTTCTGGCGTTTGACTCTTATGTGTAAAGCTGCTATGAATACCCATCCTTCTATGGAATGGTTGAGTTACACAGTAATTATATGTTTAAATTTTTAAGAAAGTATCAAATTGTTTTCTAAAGTGGCTGTACCATTTTACATTCTCACCAGGAATGTGTGAAGGTTCTAGTAGTTCCACATACTCAATAACACTCGATGTGGTCAGAGAAAACCAACATATCAAATATTTAATTCTCTTTTAATGTTTTCTTAAATATATTTGGAGAGAATTTCTCATAGAATTCTGATTTTTATTTGCAAAATTTTATTTGGAAAAATTTGAAACAGAAAAGTTGAAAAAATTGTACGATGAACACTCATATATATATATATACCACCTCAATTTAATAATTTTTATTTTGCTATATTTGCTTTATCACATATCTACACATCTTTCCTCCCTCTATACAGTTGCCACCTAATTTTAAGGATAAAGGAATATACATATATACATATATACATATAACGGAGAATAACATAGATCTCAGGCACAGATTGTCAACCCATAAAAATTATATTTTCTTCTAGGAATTTTTTGCTTATATCTGATATCTTTAGTTAGATTAAAAATTAAATCTAGAAGGGAATTGGGAAATCATGTAGTTTTCAACATCCTCATTTTATTCCTTACACATGTGAGGAAACTATGGCCAAATTAAATAATTTGGTCAAGATAATCAGGTTAATCATGAACCAGATTTCATGATTTCTAGATCAACATTCTGTGCACAAATCCACATTTTCTCACAATCTTAATGATTCATATTTCGATTGAATAAAGTATGTTCTTACTACTGAATTATAAAAATTTATTTTGGATTCCACTTATAGAGATACAATTCTGTATTATAATCATATAAAATCATGCACTTTTAAAATTAGAAGGAATCTTTGTATCATCTAGATTCTAGTCCAACCCTAGTGCCCATTTGAAATCTGGCTCTAAAGTGAATGAATCAGTACTTGGAAATAACATTTAAGGCTATTCCGTTGTTTTTCCTAATTTTATTTATTTAGAGTGAAATTTCAAGTATGTAAATGATTCATGTTTCTTGCTCCCTTCTTGTCCCCTATTACCAATCTTTGGGACATTTATCTTCATGCCAGTAACTCCATCATGGAATTTTTCAGATGAAGGAAGAGGAAATGGAACTTAGAAATTCAATTTTATTTGTTAATAAGAAGGAGGTTGAAAGTAATGGTTAAAATTGGATTTTTAAACTATCAGTGGATGTAATTTATTTCATCATGCCTGTTCTCCATTTGCCTCCTCTTTATTGCAAGTAATTGAGAATTAGTCACGTTTGTTATTTTTAGAGCTCCCTGACTTTGTCTGGAAATGGATATGAAATTACAAAAACAGGTAAAGAAAAACCATCAAAAGTGTTTTAAAAAATCACCATTCCTGATTCAGTTAGCCAGGAAATACTAGTAGATTTGGAAAAAGATTGCTTTAAGATAAAAACTACATGGGTTTTGTTGGAGTTGATTATTCAGTTTCATTTAAATAACCAAGATTGGGCCGACACTGAAAAGATCTTCTTGCCATACATCTTAAAGTGTGTTGGTGCTAAGAAGAGAGGAGGTAACATTTATTTCATTTATTTTACTGCCAGTGCTTGATTTTGAGGAAGTGAATTTTTGAAGCTTTGGAATAGTACCTTTTATTTTTTCTCTCTTAACCCTAAAATGTTCCCATTAACACAAACCATGTTTTTCAGAAAAAAATGTTTTAGATGCATTTAAAAATTTGATGGTCAGTAGGCTAAGTTTAATCTGAAAAAAAAAATAAGAAAGAGACATTTATATTCCTAAGTACCCTCAAAATAGAAAGTAGAGCTTCTAATGCTATTTCTTTGTAAGGATTTAAATTCATGATCAGCCTGTTAATTTGAAGGGCATTTGAAGTTTGAATTATAATGCGTCAGTCATCCTTGAAAGCCCAGGCAATTAATATACACAAATACAAAATTCCCTAAACAATATTTTTGTCCACACTTCATTTATAGATGCTTATAGGAATTACTCATGCTAAACTGCAATTTATCAAATCCCTGGTAACAAAACAAATCACCTTGTCATTTTATACTTAAAGATGTCAATGTTTAATACTTTCTTCAAAATACAGGTATGGCATTTAATTGCAAATTCTTAGTGATGCCAAGGTTCTCATCTCAGTAGTGAGAAGGAAAAATGTTCCATGTTAAGAAATCAATATGCCAGTTAACTATCTACATAATAAATTACTGTTTCCTATGTTAAAATGATCTTCCAGCATCCTGGGAAATTTAACACATCTCCCAAGTGAAAGTTATTCACATATCACCGTAGAGATTATAATCACCACTTTTAAATACATATACTTAAAAGAATAGCAATGCCCTATGCCCTGTTATAGATCTTATTCACTTTTAACACAAATGAATTAACCATGTGCCAATGCTCTATCTTTGAAAATAGGTAGAAAGAACTTCTGAAAAAATAACTGAAGACCAATGTCTATTACACACAAGTATTCACAGGAATTTACAAATGATTTGCAATGCATTTGGGGAAACTAAATGTCAATATTTTGATCATTCTACTTTTGAATTTTTATTTTAAAACCAAAAAATTGTGGGTTTTTTTATCTTTCTAGTTTTTTCCTTTCAGCATATTTATTCAGGTGTTTCAGAGTGTGCAGAAATTCTTAAGAATTCAAATGGAAAGTTATTCATTTGGATAAGAAACATGGTAAATAATCTGATCATATTAATGATTAAAAATGTTTCAATTTAATGATTGACAGTGGTAAAAAGTTAATGTTTATAATTAATTCGATAAAGAAATTACCAGGGGTTACAGATGCCTAGGAATGAGATTGAAAGAGGTGAGGGGTATTTACCACAAATGAATTATAATGGAGTAGAGAATAAGAGATTTTAAATATAGAAATTCTTTACTTGCCTTTGGAAATATCAACAGAATGTCATCTTCCTTACTTTCTTCCATGACTTTTATTCCTACTTAATTCCCAGCCTCAGCTTTCCCTAGCACTTCACTGTGGGATTCACTCATATTCCCAAATTAGTATAGAAAGATTGAGAGTATTTATTGGGCATATTGGGTATCCAGGAGTAGGACCTGACTATAACTTCTCTCCCCAAAATAAAAAGTGTGTTCCCACTCATGAATATTAGACTCCTTTTTATAAGGAAAGTTTTACAAGCTCAAACTCAGGACAAATGTTCTGACAGATACCAGTTTGCCTCTGAAGAAAATAGGACAGCATATTTGAAATGGTTATGTTCTTCAAAATTGCAAGATAATCACAAACTCCCGATTTGGAACTCCCCTTAACTCCCCTCTCCGTGACTCCAGGACCTACACATGTTTCAATTATTTCTTTGATTTCAGCCACATCTTTCCCTTTGATCCTTGAGCCCCTCTGAACTTTTGTTGGGTATTTGATTATTGTTTTTTTCTACTTTGAAATTTTGATTTCTTTCCACAGAAACTTGAACTTTTCCATTTGACTGGAACTCTGCACTTTTGGTAATCACAGGACTCATTTCTGTCTGAAGAATCACCAAGGTCATAAAAGTATCATATTTCTAGTATGGAAGTAAAATTATGGCAACTGCTGCCATGCTAATAAGCAGATCCTGTGGCCTCTTCTGGTTCCTTCTTACTTATCTCTCTTCCATGATTCTAGGGAGAAACACCATGCCTTGGACTCCAAGACTGCGACAAAACACTCCAGCTTACTCATCAGAAGTGCTTAATTTTACACAGCACAGGAATTTCTTTTCCCTGGAATCTCAAGGATTTTCTTGTCATTCAGAACTTGGTGTAGAATCATTTCTTCCAGGAGCCCTCCCCAACCACCTGGTCTAACTAACTCTCTGGCCCTTTCTATCCTTTCAGCCTTATTGCTACCACTGTCTGTGTTTTATTACTCCTTATTTGTTAATGTGTTTATTTACCTTCTTCTTCCACTAGAACACAAGAGCCATGACCTGAGAGACTAGGTCTCTCTTGTTCACCATCACAAAAGAGCAGTGCCTGGCACAGAGAAGACTCACAGAAAATATTGATTGAAGGCAGACTAGATATTGATAAATGAAGGTCTATCTAAAATTACTAATGCTAGACATCTACAAATGTAAAAAAGTAACAATTAAAATATTATCTCATTTTGTTTAACTGAAAACATAGAATTAAATGTACTTTAAATCATTTTAGAAAGAATATTAAATATTAAAAATGGCAACTCTAACAATATTCTAGATATAGCTAATTTGTTCAAAATTATTGTTAATAATTGTGTAATTGATTTTGAATTTTTTATTCTGAACATCATTAGTATGCCTACAGGCTGATGAAAATGAAAACTTTTTTTGTACTTTTAATGTGTTTTAATTTAAAGGTACATACATTCTTTGATGACCTTGGAGATAACTTTTTCAATCATCGTGGCTCGTCATTGGGTCTGAAGGTTTTATTTCTCTTTTTCTGCTGCTGCTACTAGGCTGTGCCCTTGACTCTGCACTCCTTCTGAACTGATACTTTTGTTCCTGTCCAGAAATCAGAAATAACATGTGACCATTACCTCATAGATAAATTTTCCACCAAAACACTGGAGAATAACTTGGTTTCATTTATTAGTTTTATTTTCCCAAATCTTCCATACCCTAGAGTTCTACAGTAACTAACCGTATGCCAAATACCAGAGGACATGCACTAAGCTCTTATCTAAAAATCTGTTCATGATGCATTTTAAATATTCAGTAGAGACTTATTAACATGCAACCTTAACTTATTGAAAATGGATTTCCTAAAACCAGGAGGTTGCATATTAATATCAAGATTTCTATTAAGACAAGTTTTGTTAACCTAGTGTAAAGAGGACCGATGATGATGATTGTATATTGTTTACTGGCCCACTTATATTTTTCTGTACCAGTAATTGCTGCAGTCCACCTGTTTAGTTTTATTACTTTGTTTTCATTTTTTTCCATTTTAATATGTTTAATCACTTAAAAACTGATGCTTCCATAGCACTTAACAAATTACAAAAGTCTTTCTCATTATTTCTTGAATTCTTATAAAATCCAACTAGTATATATCACAACTAAAATTGATAGCATTTTTATTTTTTTCATTTTGCATATGAAGAAATTGAGACTAAGATCATTCAAATAACGTTAGTGATCGCATGAATTACAAATGGTCTTGCTTTTTTTCTCTTTCTCCTTCTACTTTTCCCTTCTCATCCCTCCTTATCTTTATAGACTAAGACAAAGAGCTGGGGGGAGGGGAAGGGTGGTTTATAAATATAGTCAGAGTGTAAGGTTTGTGGAGTCCAGTCATTGAAATAATAACCACCGCCTCTCCCCATTAATCGCCTCCTTTCCCTCCCAGTGCTCCTCCCTCCTACTTCTACCCGAACCGGTCACCAACTGTACTCTCATTGTACTCAAGAAAACAAATGACATGCGGACATCCTCAGCATTTTTGAAGGAAAACAAATGTAATTTTTTCCAGCATAGATCCGTGCTAACTTGCTAAGTGGCCGTGTACTGTGTATTCATAGTCTTTATGTCACTTTTTTGATCCTTGAGAGTTTTTAGCCATTTTGTTAGCTTTACTGTAGTCTATTTCAATTTATAGTATTCTCTGTGAAAATTCCAATAAAACTGCACCTGAAATGGAATCTCCAGGTCTAATTTTAAGAAGAAAATGTATTAAGAAGCTTTAGACATTTCAGAACATATTCCTCACCGTATCTGGTTGATAGTCTAGTCCTTTCCTTAAATTGCCATATTGTGAAGTCAGGCTAATGATTTCACTTCATGTGAAATTTTTAAGGTACTTTAACATGTTTCTGGCAGTCTGTTGGTTCTGTCGTCATCTGTGTAGCTGTAATGTTGCTTCGTTGTGCCATGTCTTATTCCCACCTTGTAACTTATGATAAAAAGGCCAAGGTTTAAGGGCAGCAATTCATTATATCAGTGTAAATTTAATCAAACACATTGACATTGCTGAAGGTGGCAGGTCATCAATAAAAATAAAAATACCAAGTGGCTCTTTTATGACATTTTGTCCTAGCTAATTTTTACTTATCATTCTGTCATTTATAGAATAGTTTCTCGTAGGAGTAATGAATATGGATTTCCCTTTTTCTTTCTTTTCTTTTTAGATCTTTTTTTTTATTGAGGTACAATTGACACGCAACATTATATTAGTTTCAGGTGTACAACATAATGATTTGATATTTGTATATATTGTGAAATGATCACCACAATAAGTCTAGTTAACATACGTTACCAGACACACTTACAGAATTTTTTTTCTTGTGATAAGAACTTTTAAGATTTACTCTCTTAGCAACTTTCAAATATGCAACTATAGTATTATTAACTATAGCCACCATGCTGTACATTACATCACCATGATTTATTTATTTTATAACCGGAAGTTTGTACCTTTTGACTCCCTTCACCCATTTCACCCACCTCCCACCCCCACCTCTGGCAACCACCAATCTGTTCTCTGTATCTATGAGCTTGGGGTATTTTTTGTTTTTTTCAGATTCCACATATAAGTGAGATCATATGGTATTTGTCTTTCTCTGACTTGTTTCACTTAGCATAATGCCCTTGAGGTCCATTGATGTTATTGCAAATGGCAAGATTTCATTCTTTTCTATGGCTGAATAATATTGCATTTTATATATATATATAAATGCATATAAATATATAAATGCATATAATATAATATAAATATATAATATATATAATATAAAAATGCAAAATATTATATATGTATATATATACACATACAAAGAAAATGTGATATATATTTTCTTTATTCATTCATCCATTGATGGACACTTAGGCTGTTTCCATATCTCGGTTATTATAAATAATGCTACAGTGAACATGGGGTTGCATATATCTCTTTGAGTTAGTGTTTTTGTTTTCTTTGCATAAATACCCAGAATTGCTAGACCATATGGTAGTTCTATTTTCAATTTTTTGATGAAATCTCCACACTGTTTTCCATAGTGGCTGTATTTACATTCCACCAACAATACACAAGGGTTTCCTTTTCTCCACAGCCACGCCAACACTTGTTATTTCTTGTCTTTTTGATAATAGCCATTCTAAAAGTGTGGGGTGATATTTCATTTGGTTTTGATTTGCATTTCCCTGAAGATTAGTGATGTTGAGCATGTCCTTTGCTGAGCAGAAGCTTTTTAGTTTGATGTAGTCCCACTTGTTTATTGTTGCTTTTGTTGCCTTTACTTTTGGTGACAAATCAAAAAAATAATCACCAAGACTTATGTCAAGGACCTTAGCACCTATGTTTTCTTTTAGGAGTTTTGTGGTTTCAGGTCTTACATTCAAGTCTTTAATCCATTTTGGGTTAATTTTTATGTATAGTGCAAGATAGTGGTCCAGTTTCTCTCTTTATGTTGCTGTCCAGTTTTCCTAACACCATTTGTTGAAGAGACTGTCCTTCCCCATTGTATATTCTTGCTCCTTTGCCATAAATTAATTGACCACATGTGCATGGGTTTATTTCTGAGCTCTCTTTTGTGTTCCATTGATCTATGTGACTATTTTTATGCCAATATCATACTGTTTTGAATACTATAGCTTTGTAGTATAGTTTGAAATTATGGAGCGTAAAGTCTCCAGCTGCCTTCTTTCTTAGGATTACTTTGGTTTTTGGAGTCTTTTGTGGTTTCATATAAATTTTAGGATTGTTCTAGTTCTGTGAAAAATGCCATTGGAATTCATATAGGGATTGCATTGAATCTGTAAATCACTTTGGGTAGAATGGACATTTAAATAATTTTAATTCTTCCAATCAATGAGCACAGAATATCGTTCCATTTATTTGTTTCTTCTTCAATTTCTTAATGTTTTATAGTTTTCAGTGCACAGGTCTTCTACCTCCTTGGTTAAATTTGTTCCCTAGTATTTTTATTTATTTTTTAACTTCTGTTTGATTCATGTTTCTGCTTGAATGAAGATTGTTAATTAATGTAGAAACTGCTGGCATTTCTCTTTTATCTTTCCAAAACAATGTATTTATATAAGAGGTATTAAAAAATTCTGAAACTCCTGAAATTAAAAGTTTAAGGACACTAGTACTTGCCTGCCTTTTGTATTATAGCCATCCTTGTGGTATTTCTGCATAAAAAGAGATTTATTTTGACACTTTTGTGGCTCTGAACCAATGGGAATTTTGCCACCCAGGAGACATTTGGCAATGTCTGGAGATATTTTTGTTGTTACAAGGGGGCGTGGTAATGACATCTAGTGAGTAGAAGCCAGGGATGTACTAACCATCCTATAACACACAGAACAGCCATCTGCATCTAAGAATTATCCAGTCCAAAATGTAAATAGTTCTGAGATTGAGAAACACTGGTTTACAAAGGAAGTTTTAAAAATAAGTTTACTTTAAAAACTATAGATAAAAAAGATGCTTACTTAATGTGAGTATTTAAAGTTCTTCAAAATGACTAAGATTTTTAAAAATGTCTTCTCCTTAGAGGAAAAGATGAATAGTAGGAATAATAAGAAATGAAGCCCTAAGTAATGGGAGATTGATTGTGCAGACCTGTGTAGACCATTTTAAGAAATTTGACTTTTACTTTACATGAAATAAGAACCCATTATATGGTACAGATCAGAGGAAAAGCATAATTTACTTTACATTTTAACAGGATCTTTTGGCTGCTATGGTAAACAGAATTCTAAAGATATTCTCCGAGGTTTCCTTCTCCTAGTTATTCAATTAAACTCTAATCTAGGTGCTGCTATGAAGGGACTTTGCAAATATACTTAAGATCATGGGCCTTGAGATAGTAAGATCATCATGAACTATCTGGACAGGTCCAATCTAATCCCTTGAGACCTTAAAGCAGAGAAATTTTTCCTTCCAGTGTTAGTCAGAGAGATGTGGCAGAAGAAAGATTCAATGTGTGAGAAAGATATCACCCGCCCTTGCTAGCTTTGAAGATGGAAGAAGGGGCCATAAATCAAAAAATGTGGGCAACTTCTACAAGCTGGGAACCACACTCAACCAAAAGCCAGCAAGAAAATGGGAACCTCAGACCTACACTACATGGAACTGAATTCTGCCAACAACCTGAATGATCTTGGAAGTATATTTTTTTCCCAGAGCCTCCAGAAAAGAACACAGCCCTGCTGACACCTTTATTTGCCTTGAACAGAGAACCCCCTGAGCCATACTGTGCCCGCCACTTCAGATTCATTGAAACTGTGATAAAGCCACTAATTTTGTGATAATTTGTTTCAACTTCAGTAGTAAACTAATACAGTTGCTGTGCTGAGAATTATAGACTCAAGGAAAGCAAGGGTAGAAATGGAGAAAACAGCTGAGAAGTCCTTTCAATAACCTGGACAAAAGATGATGGCAGCCTGGAACAAGGTGGTGGTGGTGGAAATGATGAGTAGTGGTTGGATTCTGAATATATTTTGAACATAGAGCCAATAGAATTTTCTAAGGGATTGGATAGGCAGTGTGAGAGAAATAGAGAACACAGGGACAATGCCAAAGCTTTCGCCTGAGCAACTGGGCAGATGGGGTTGTCATGAACTAAACTGTATAAGACTGAGCAGATTTTGAGGGAAAGATTAGGATGTTAGTTTTGCATAAGTTAA
The DNA here is from genome assembly GCA_031878705.1 of Tapirus indicus. Classification (NCBI taxonomy): domain Eukaryota; kingdom Metazoa; phylum Chordata; class Mammalia; order Perissodactyla; family Tapiridae; genus Tapirus; species Tapirus indicus. Next base: position 43,457,879 of record CM062930.1, on the reverse strand, counting down.
GTTTATGATTCTTTTTGGCATCCAACTGGAGACACTAAGTAGGCAGTTGGAATCTGGAGTTCAGGAGGGAGTTCTTGACTAAGGATATATTTTTGTCAGTATATAGATGGAATAGAAGCCATGATATAACCAAGGAGATGGTTATAAATAGAAAAAAGGAGAGGTCTAAGGACCGAGCTGTGGGGCTCTTCCACATCTAAAGGTCAGGGAGATGAAGAGGAACCAGAAGCCACCATTGTGCTGAGAGAAAACAACAACAGGAGAAGATCGCTCATGAAGATGGTGCTGTGATAATTACAAACACATTTATAAGTAGTTTAAAATTTTTCTCTGATGAATTTTGTGTAGAGATTTGAAACAAATAGAAATAAATACAATAATACTTAGTGAGGGTCATTTATCCCCAAGTGGAAAAATAAAGCACAAAAATTTATTTTTTTATATCTTGAGAAAAGTTAATTTTTATGAATTTTTTCTCATTTCTAGTCATTTGAACGTGTGAGCATTTGCAATGTTGCTTAGGCCACTGAGAAGTTTTTTAAAAGTTTCAAAGTCTAATGAACTAGAAAAACTCATTGAATTAATTTCTTTTTTCTTTCAATAATCCAAGATGTTAAATCCTGTTTTGACTCCATTAGTGTGAAATTTTGACATCCTGCCAAGTCAGAACAAAGCTACTAGATATTAGCAAAGGAAACCATAAGATTTGGGACAAATGCCAGGCTTTTCTCTCAAAAAAAGGGGGGTGGGTAATCATTCTCTCCCTATTTCTGTTAGCTATCCTCACCAGGTTAAGAGTGATTATTGTTTTTCTTGGTGAAGTAAACGTATTATTTTAAACTGTTTAGAACCAGGGAGAGCAAATATTTGACATGTACCTCCTTGACCTTTTCCCCTGTCACTGCTCATAGATCATTTCACACTTTTCAGCTGATTCAGGATATTACATCAGAATCCTTCTTAGCTCAGCATTGAAGGCAGCACTATCACAGGAGAGGTATCATGATGTAGGATGAAACCGTTTGCCATCTCAGTTGTTTCAGTGTCTCCAGAATCACACATAAGAGGTGTAAAACATAAATACTTCTTCCCATATATCGCCCAATATTTTGGCAGTATAGTATCAATATACTGCATTTATGATGGAAGTTTATATTTCTAAATTGTAGAGGTCTTCTGTGATTATGAACCATTTATTTCAATATTACATGTTTCATCTCCTCCCACACTTCTCTAGTCAAAACATATATTTCTTTTCCTCTTGATTAAAAAAATACTTTAAGAGTCATTGTGCTCAGTTTCAGGAAGCATTAGTAACTCACTCTTTTTATAGTCATACAGACGTATGTCTTTATCTTTGTTTACATTGTTATCATGCAGAGGACTGAGTTTGAGGCTTCATGGAGATGAACACTCATGTATTTATTCCTAAAATAAACATGCAAGTTAGAATTAGTGAGATGATATCAGGAGATATTTTGGGGAAAGCATCAGGCTGGGGCATGTTCAGTGAGGATGGTTTCTCCAGTCTATTCATCAACTCATAGGAGAAGTGCTTGGGTTGGTGGCAATGCTGTTCTGATTGAGGTAAGTTGTGAATGATGCCTTACTCACAGCCATGTCAGGCTGAAACTACCACTTCTTATGGTTGAAAAACTGCGTTTAGCCAGCCATATCTCCTGGATTCAATATTGTATATTTTCTTGGTACAGTTTCATACTAACCCACGTATGCCACTTAGCACCACTGTGCATACATTATATGATTAATGGATGATAGTCACATTGCAACTGGGCCTATAGACCAATCTATAGGCATGCACTTTTGGTTGTCTACAAGACCAAGTGGCAACAGTGCCTGGAAGGCCTTGCCAGGACCACCACAGTATTGTATTGGTGGTGGAATAGTCACCCTGTCACAGTCCAGGGGTCACTGGCACACCTGTATGTTCATATACTGGGGCATTGTGACACACAAAAATGCCCACAGGTACACACACACACATACACACTTACGCGCATATGTCCTCCCACTCGTGCCACTTGGTCTTTTCCCTGGTATCTCCTTGCCCTGATGCTCTTGAAAAGTCCTGTTTGATTTCCCACACCCTTTCATCCAAATGACAAAAACAACACTGTGCCTTTAGGGGTGGGGGCTAGCAGGAGTTTTTCTCCTTCATGAATTTGAGTCAGACTGGTTATTCCCTAGCAGAACTGATTGCCATGATCATTTTCTCAGAAAAGCTCTCTTTCCTTTCCTGGCCTGTGAGAATCATAGCATCTTCTGAGCTTTCACCCCAATCTGTTCATGCCTTATGGACTTTTCAATTATCTGTGTTGTTTTGGCAGTTTTGGCATCTAGAGAATGATCTCCTGAATGGCAGGAAACACGGAACAATATCTAGCTAATGGTGCTTAATAAATATTCCCCGAATGAATCAAACTATTAAATAAGCAATGCCTTTTTATTAGGATAGGATAGTGGCAAAGAATCAAAGACTCATTAATTTTCTCTCAACTGAAGCCCCAAACCCCTATGGCACATTGGTTGATTTCTGATGAATCTGAGTCCAATAGATATATAATGAGCTTTGAAAACTGGCTTGCTAATAATGTCAAGAAAACTAGAAGGCTTGGGAAATGAGAGAAATCTTATCTTCCATAGAAATTTTAAAGGTATATTTTGCAAAACAAGATTCTTGTTTTGGCTATTATAAAGACCAAGCAATTCCTCTATAAATCAAGCTTGGCAAAAGCTTATTTAATTTGGTATGCTTGGAAGTTAACCAAACTAATTTATAAGTGTCACTCATCCTTTTGTTAATCCATTTCACTCACAGGCATTGAAAAGAATGTAGAGACATTTCAACATTGGGTCACCGGTGGGCCATACTTAGCACTAATTGGACAGATGGCTCTCCACAAGTGAGATATTAAAGAGCCTCTCATTTCAAGATATTCTTATTTGTTTCTTCTTAACCATGCCATGCTGACAGGTCATTATGGGTTCCTCAGTACCACCATTTTGCCGTTCAGTGTAGAAGTCAATGGCAATCAAAACATTAGCTGCTATCAAAGTAAACAGCAACCTCAGTTTCACGTGGATTTCCCTTGTATCATTTCAGAGGAATGGAATGTAGATAACTACTGTGATGAGACTCGAAATGAGACAGAGATTATTATACATAGAAAAGTAGAGTGCAGATGTTGTGGACAGCTTTATGATGACTATTTACTAGTTTGAAGATAATGAAAGTTTTCCTCAACTAAAGACTGAATAATTTTAGAGTCTATGCACAAACCTTTAATAAACTTCATTAGTGGATGTGGGATTTATTTGACCATTGACTCTTCTAGTCATGATTCACTTTACTGGCTTATTTGACTGAAAATAAAGTGTGCCCGGAAAGAATCTCCCTGGGTAATAATGTTTTTGCAAAATATTCATTGCTTTAATCAAAATAACTATATATCTTCAGGGTTCATTTACAGAAGAATTGCATGAGTGTTCAAAGTTGTCAGGATAGCTGGCTTGATGCATTCACTCATTCAAAAATATTTATTGCACGCCGACTATGTGCTACTGTTCTAAGCATGAGGGCTATAGAAGCCAAAAAACTCTATCCTCTTGGAGCATGTATACATTGTAGTCTGTAAAGATGGAAAATCAATTAAAAGAAATAAGAAATTTGTGAAGTGCTAGAGGGTGATAAATACTATAGAGAAAAATAAAGCACAGAATGGAGACAGGAAGTGATGGAGAATGTGCTTTTCAAATAGAGTGGTCAAAGAATATTTCATTGAGAAGCTTACATTTAAGTGAATGCAGTTGGTAACTGAGTGAGATTTGGATGAAGAGCACAGCAGTCACGGTACAAAGGCCCTTGTCTGTATTTTTGACAATTCCTCAACTCAATTTTACTAATGACTACCATCCTGTATCTAACATGCTGTCTTGCAAAGACGTAAAAGCATTACTGAAAGCACTATTGGGAACAATTTGCCAAAACCCTCAGGGGCATAATGATTTTGCTAATGGTTATTTTCTGGAGCTATATTTTATAATTACTAGGTCCAAATTGACTCTATTTTTTCTCAGAGTCATATGGCTATTCATATATGAAGTACTGAAGTTATGCAATAATTCAGTTTACCAAATATTAGTGAAATAATTTTTTAGCATAATAATGGTGATTATTTAGTGAAATATTTTTTTAGCATAATAATTTTGTAACTCTTGTGAAGAAAATGAATTCTTGATTTCTATGGAGGATAATTTCCACAATAACCGTATTTCTGATATTTGCAATGCTCTCATAAAGCACTATAGAAAGGTGATTTGGTTAAGGAACTATTTCTCCTTATGCTTATTGAAATATTCGTTATTCACAGTGGGTGAATTCACTGTCAGTTTTTGCAATCTCTTCTCTTCTCCAATTCCAAATTTCCACCTCAGTCTTCTTTCTCTCAGGAAATTGACACTGCCTTCATCCACTGCTCAAGCAAGAAATGTGGAAGTCATCTTTATTTCCTCCACCTCCCTCAAATCAGTCCATCAATAAAGTGTTCAACTTTCATGTCATAAATCTGTCTATCTTTGCCCATTTTCAATACTACCACCTTTCCCTGAACTCCATCCTCTCTTAGCTGGACTACATCATGAAAGTGATAGCTACTCCAGTCAAATTGATTTTCCTTCTTCCTTTACCCACCCCTCAAACAAAACAAAACAGACAGAAAACCCCCACAAAAGAATCTTTTCTCTACCTATGGGCTTTGGAGCAGGGGGTTTAATCCAAATAAGATGATTCTTCTGACCTTCTTAACACTGTTTGGTGCGTTCTCATTTGAGGCTTTTTTACTTTGTATTTAGAACTTCTTTCCAATGCTCTTAACGTAGAACTTTCTGAAGAACTTAAATCTCATGTGCAATAAGTACCAGTTATGCCACATAATATCAACGCCAGACTCAAAGTGAAAACAGCTCCAGTCAGCATGAGCTCTAGATGACAGTGCCTAAAGAGCGATCACATAGACTTCTGGAAAGAAGTAAGTTCCATTTTAATGTTCAGAAGTGGATCCATTTGTTTCCATAGCTTGATTTTTATGTGACCTTCTTTGGGCTCCTTTTTGCTACGGCATTCAAGCATATAGGGACTTTATTAATGTTAACTAATTTCCCCAGTGATGTGGAGTTGTCGATAGGAAAACCCAGCTGGAGAAAGACTGCCTTGTGAATAGGAGTGAATCCAGGTCTGCACCTTAGAGAGAGCCTTGTGCCCTTGGGAAGCATAAGTTATCGTGTTTGGCTGGGACAATGGCTTTGTTCAGGGTGGGGAGGAACTGAGTTTTTCTGAGTCATAAAGGGAGAGCTTTCTTGCCATCCTTAGGCATTGGGATTTTATCTTGAAGGCTGTGGGGAGGCATTGAAGGGTTTTTATTATGTCCAGTGTTGATTTTCAAAGTCTGGTGGGTTCGATTTTTCTTCAGAGTTTGAAAACAAAACTCTCTAAAGCTCTGCTTGAAAATACAAATCAAATCCAATAGCTTTAAATCAGTAGAGAGGAAACATACCTTCAAACTGGTCAAAGTTAAATGAGGATGAAGTTTGGTCAGAATAACACTTTCTCAAATTGCTTCTCCCACACTTCAAAGTCTTCATGGAGTTTCAGGCTGTGGTGAATGTGGAGTTAAACTTTTAGTGATTTTCAGAACAAAGGTTAGGAAAAAGAAGTATATTCTTGGAAATAGATAATTGCACTGCCAATTAAAATTATTGATCAGCAATAAGTTAATTTATAAACCTAATGTGATATGGAAAAATAATTCAGGGAAAAGGATATATTTACACCAAACTTATAATTTAGATTTCTCCTCACCTCCTATATATGCATCTTCTAAATAGTAAAAGACATTAGTGAATTTAAATATATTTTAAACTAGGCATTATTTTTAAAATGCAACTGAAGGATTTCCAATTAGAGACACTATTATATTTATTAAATTACTTGCATCTTTCCAGATGATCAAAATAAAATAAAATGATAATCTCAAAATACACTGAATGGTAGAAATACATAAAGCGAAAAATTAGAAAACGCACATCAAACATCAAATTCCTCTCCTAAATAATTCTCAATTTTTAAAGTAGAATCCAGAGCTTTTCTTTAAACTGCAACAAGAAAATTGGAAAAGTAACAGTCATCTGTGAATACACTTTGAACCTCTCCTTGCCTTTTTAAAGATATTTTGAAAAAATGTGTTATGGAAAAATAGCTTTGAGTCTTTGAAATTATTGCACTAAAATATGCTGATTGTAGTAAAACAAGGAGAAGTATTAGAATACTGAGGGACCAGATGTACTTGAATGACTCAGGGTATGAGAAGCAGCTAAACCCCACCCCTCTCCTTCTGGCAGCACCCACACCATCTCAGGTCTCCTTTGCTCTCCATGTGTAACTATCACTTGGGAAATACTTAAATAGCTAACAATCATAGCCAGAGTGATTTTCTCAAATATAAGAAACAATGTAATCACAACTTTGTGTGACCAAGGAGCTGAAGTCAAGAGGGAATGGAGAGAGAATGTTTCACTGCAGGAGCGGTTAAAAGAAATTTCTGAACTGCTCCAAGATTCACACACTTAATAGAATCATGGGAAATGCTGGGATGCTGCATACAGAAATGAGAGCAACCCATTTTCATTCGTGATAAGGAAAAATATGCCAATTATTGGGCATGAGGTGAATGGGGTTTACAAACTCAGTACTGTTCACTGGAAAAAAAGGACAGGCTTGGATTTGAATCCTGACCCATCTTCTTAATTGTTTTACATTGGGTCATTGCTTAAATTTTATGTTGCTCCCTATGTTTATTGGGATATTAAAATTGGGATATTGGGGCCGCCCGGTGGCGCAGCGGTTAAGTTCGTGCTCGGCAGCCCGGGGTTTGCAGGTTCAGATCCCAGGTGCCTGCCGATGCACTGCTTGTCAGCCATGCTGTGGCGGCGTCCCATATAAAGTAGAGGAACATGGGCACGGATGTTAGCCCAGGGCCGGTCTTCCTCAGCAAAAAGAGGAGGATTGGCAACGGATGATAGCTCAGGGCTGGTCTTCCTTACAAAAAAAACAAAATAATAAATAAAATTGGGATATTAATGGCTCTCTTGTATGGTGGTTGTAAAGAGATTAGTTGAGATAATATATCTCATTAATACAGTACTAGAAACATAGTAGGTAGAGAACAAAGTAACGAGTAATTATATTTTTCATTGACTTTATATAGTGTATCTGTTTACAGCCTGATATTTGTGTATATAACAGATTCTGTTACTTTAAGGTCTTGACATGTCCTGAATTTCCATGTACCTAGGAGGTCTTGGAAAATGGAGTGGCTGATCTGGGGGGTGGGTAATTTGCCACTCAGAATTACTTCACGAAACTTATTTAACCAGGGGAAGAAGTGCTGGATGGTTATATTAGTTATTGTACTAATTTATTTTAGAAACATACAAGTGTCTGTTCAAAATTGAATGGGATATGAGCCAGCCCTGACGGCCTAGGGGTTAAAGTTTGGCACTCACCCCTTTCGCAGCCTGGGTTCATTTCTCAGTCACAAAACCACACCACCCGTCTGTCAGTTGCAGTGCTGTGGCAGTGGCTCACGTAGAAGAACTAGAATGACTTACAACTTGGATATATGCGCGGGATTTGGGGAGGAAAAAAAAGAGGAAATGGCAACAGATTTCAGCTCAGGTTGAATCTTTCCCTGCAAAAGAAAAAAAATAAAAAACTGAATGTGATAGAAAACAAAACTAATGTGTGTTCAAAGATCATTTTACTTAAAATGTAGAAGACTTAAGTTCTCAGTCCTCCATCAACTGACTGTATAAAAGAGACAGCACGTAAACTATTTGAGCCTCAGAATTTTACCTGAACTATGAGAATGGTTTACATGAGTAATTTCCAATCCTTTTTTTCTGGCATATATAATTTTTCCCTTGCTTTATTTTATTCTTTTAATTTTTTTACCATATAATCTCTGGATTTGTAAATCTTTCTCTAATGTAAAACTCTCTTCTTCAAAAAGTACTTTTAATTTTAAAATTAATATTTGCCAAAATTTCTATACCTCTTTGAAATTAAACAAAGCAAATATTTAAAAAATATAAAATTTATGTAAAGTCAATTAAGAAAAAAACATTAAGGAGCTGGCCTGGTGGTGTAGTGGTTAAGTTAACATGCTCCGCTTCGGCAGCCTGGGGTCCACAGGTTTGGATCCCGGGCGTGAACCTATGCACCATTCATCAAGCCATGCTGTGGCAGGTGCCACACATATAAAACAGAGGAAGATGGGGATGGATGTTAGCCCAGGGCCAATCTTCCTCAGCAAAAAGAGGAGGATTAGCAATGGATATTAGCTCAGGGCTGATCTTCCTCAGCAAAAAAAAAAAAAAAAGAAGAAAGAAAGAAAAGAAAAGGAAAAAACATTAATAATATAGGTTCAAATATATTAGCATCAAGGCTGAAAAATGTAACCTTTACCCACGCAGCATATATTATACGTTAAAAGGTTAATATAAAAAATTGTTATCCGTGCCAGCAATATTTTAGAATGTGCATTGCTGATGCCAATTTATGTCAATCTATGAGCGTATTTTAAGCTTCAAGTAAGTTCAGTGGAGGAAGTACTGGATTTAGGGGTTAGAATATCTGAGTTCCAATTGTACTTTTGCCAATAATTTTAGAAAAATTATTTCTAACTCTTATATTCCATTTTTTCAGCTTTATTGAGGTATAATTGACAAATAAAACTTGCAAGATATGCAAAGTGTACAGTGTAATGATTTGATATTCGTATACATTGCGAAAGGATTACCTCCAACAAGTTAATACCTCCATCACCTCACATGTTTACCTTCCTTTTTTTGATGAGAACATTTAAATTCTATTCTCTCAGCAAATTTCAATTATACCATCCTGTGCTATTAACTACAGTCATCATGTTGTACACTACCTTATTTGTCTTATAACTGAAAGTTGTACCCTTTTACCAACTTCTTCCAATTTCCCCCAAACCCCAGCCCCTGGCAACCACTTTTCTACGAGTCTGAATTTTTTTTTAAGATTCTGTATGTAAGTGATACCACACAGTATATTTCAGTTTAATGATCAAACAAATGATGTTAATAATACATGCCCTAGTTAACCCTATAATTTAATGAGGTTCAACTGAACTTATCTATGTGAATGAGTTTTAAGGAGTTAAAAGTGTGAGCATTATTTGTGTTGTTAAAAAACATTATGGGCTGTAGAGCTAAATAAAACTTGTTTGGAATTTTCTTCCTCTACTTCACGGATACAAATCCCATTAAAAGTTACTTAGCATCTCTGAATCTCAATGCCATTATCAGCAAAGTGGAGGTGGTAATGCATAGCCTGAAGATTAATTTGAAATTAAAGTGAAATAACACATCCAAAAATAACTACCATGATGTCTGGCCCTTAAAATCTTACTCAATAGATAATAATTTTCCTTTCTACTGTACTTTATATTACAAATTTGATATATTTGATATAATTAGTCCTGACACATCTTACAAAAGTAAAAGACAAAGCAAAGATTACATTTTTGATAGGTTTTTAATAAATCAAAATATATAATAAACTTTCCCAAAACAATAAATAAATGAAAGAGAAAAACCCTGTAGAAAACAGGCTAAGGAATAAAAAACTGGGATGGCCAATATATTGAATGATTTTCACAGTTTTCTCATTTGAATGGCCAATAAATAATACTGATATAGCATTTCACGTCCACAGTGGCAAACATTTTCAATTTGGATAACTATTTTTATCATTACTAAGTATAAACAGAAATTCTCATACACTTTAGATTTACTCTGAGTGACCATTTTTATTGCCTAATAAAGTTGAATGCATATACCCTCTAGTTCAACAATTCCATTAGTACATATATACCTCGAGTATATTCAGTGTGCAAGATGAGACTGTACCGAGATGAAGTGAAAAAATATAGGGGGAAAATTCTGTCTCAATAGAGGAATTGTTAAATAAGCTTTGATTTTTTTCATAAATTAAACATTGAAAAGCAGTAAAAAAACAATGAACTATATTTACATGTATTGCATGAATAATCTCAAAAGCATAATGCTAAGTCTAAAGTTTAAGTTACAAAATTATATATAGTAAAATAATTTGAATTTCCAAAACAATTTCACACATTTTAAATTACATTGATATCTTTTTAAAATGTAAAAGCATGGCTTTACTCCAACCTGAGGATCATGGATACTTCTGGGGAGAGAGTAGGAGAAATGGGATGGTGTAGGCTTATATATGTCTAAAAATTGTTACAAAATGATATATTTAGTATAATAGGGGTTTTTGTTTGTTTGTTTTAGTCTAAGAGCTATTTACTCAAAAGAGCAGAGAACATAGAGTACAAGCTCCCTAGGGACAGGGTGGAACAAAACAAACAGGGCAAGTCTGCCTCCTGCTCAATACTCTTGTTGCCCCACTGGGCCATCTTGCTGTTGATGGTCATCTTGAAAAAGCGGTCAGACTGCACATGGGGAGAAATTTTCTCCAAAGCCTCAAAAAAGCACTTGAAAGCCTCAGGTTTGGAAATTCATCCAGGTACTTGGGCTCAAATGTACAGTGCTGATCTAAGATATGATACGTGAGGAAATCCGCAAAGGTGAGCTTTTCCCCTACAAATCACAAGAATTTCTCCAGGAAGAAGGAGAGTTGTTTCAGTTGTGCACATAGCTTTGCCAAGTACTGAGGCTTCAGTTGTTTATGCTCAGGGTTGTAGCAGTCGTATCAGTTGCATCTAGAAACCCATTATTTGGCTTCTTCATGATGGCCACTTGAATCTTTTCTTCTTCAGTCTCATGAGGGATAGATAGACAGATGGATAGATGGATAGATGGATGGATAGATGGATGGATGGATGGATGGATGGACCGATAGAGATTGAGATATCAGGAATAATATATATTCCGAATGCCACTGTGGGTATTATTAATAAATGCTCTTTCTTGTGACTGCCAAAATATTCTGGCTTATTTGCCTTAAATAAACCCAATAATTTATGCTACTATTATTATTGTTATTTAGTGAACAACCAAGTTCATGAAGGTTCAAGTAGCTGATGGACTCCATTTTGAGAAACACTGATTTATCATAATGAAATTCAGACTTAAATTATAAGCCATGATTTTTTCATATGTGATTCTTGTTTTACCCAAATAAAAATTCTTTTAGGTTTAATTTTTCTTGTGCACTCTGTTAAATTACTTCCTATGTAAGGTTGCCTGTATTTTCCAGAACAACTTTAGCTACTATTTATATGCAGTTGCTAGAACACATCTAGTGTAAAATCTCTATCCTGACTCTTAGAGTCTATATAATCTAAAACAATTCCTACTTCATCATTTGTGAAATTGGCATGAAAATATTACTAATCTCAGAAGATGCTGTGCGGATTAAATGAGATGATATATGTAGAACTATAGGAAGTACAAATGCTCTTTATTATTATTAGCAACTTCATCAACATCAGCATCATTGTTATTACGCGTCAGGCCATTAAACAATTTAGAAATAGTTACCATCTTTCTGATTATTAGCTTTTTAAGTCAGTACTTTGCATGATTTTGAAAGTAACTCCGTAATGTCTCTGCACTTTCCCACGCATTAAGCTGATCTCTTCACCTCACTATATTTTAAATCAGCCATGTTGTTAGCTGGCCTACCACTTTGATCTTTCATCATCTCCACCTACAATGTCCTTTTCTTTCAATTTGTCTATTCTAATCCTATTCATTTTCCAAAGCTTGCCTCAAATCTTACCTTGTCTACACTTTCACTGAATTGATTTAAACATTCTCAATCAATATTTATATTGCCTGTATCAGGTAATTTAGTGGTTAATTGTGTTTCGCCTTACATTCTTCACTGATGATTCATATTCATATCGTCACCACAAAGTAAACTCTTTTAAGCTATGGGCTGCATCTGTGATTTCTTTCATCACTCTCATAGAGCTTTACAGAATCGTGAGTGAGTAGCAGATATTTACTACATTTTGATTGTAATAAAAAATAATCTACTACATTTCTCTTAGTGTTTGATTGTGGCTATCACTCTCCAATTAAAGTAAAATCTCTTTGCTATAAAACACAGTTTTAAATAAAGTTTATTTCACTTAATTTAATTTATGTTGCAAATGGTACTGGTTTATTTTTTTGACTAAGGTAAGCAATCCCAGGAGAAAATCTTAAGATCTTTAAAATTTCATTATAAACATCTTTTGAATTTTTATAAATAATAATGATTAACATAATTAAGCGTGCTCAAGTAGGACAGTAGAATGAGAACAGTTATTCCTAAAGGTATGGGAAAATTGAGAACTTCAGCAAAATAGAGCTGCTATTGCTTATGTTTTTTTGCTGTAATTAGACCAGTTTATCCTAGATATAACCTCAGATTTAAAGAGAGAAAAAAAGAGTCAAATAGTTCTCCTGACAAGAAGCCAAGTTAAAATAAAGTGCCCCAGAGGGTCATAGCACAGCCCTACTTCTTGCAGGGACACTGGTGCTTCACACTGTAGTACTGCCATTACAGTGGGCCATTGTGGAAATTAGACATCCTACAAGACAATCTTAAGAATATTTGAAATTGTTCTGGTCAAATCCTCCATCATTCATAGGATGAGAATTTAGCGAAGAGCAAAAAAAAAAAAATCATATCAGATTATAATTTATAACACTGCTTAAAATATGGAGTCCAATAGCTATTTTAAGTTTAAAACATGTTTTAATAATTCCCCTTCTGAACTTCTAGGAGCCATCAAATGTTACTAAACCTTTGTTCTCCTTGAGGTTTTAGAGAATCACGGTGAAGTTATAAAAAATTAAAATATTCTTTTATCAATGTCTAGTAGTGAAACCATAATTCTAAAAATATGTTTCATTTATAATAGATATATTTTTACATTTCTCAAACTCCTTTACACATGCAAATATTTTTAGTCTTTTCAAAGTTTCATCAGCAATTTCTCTAAAGCATTGTCAGGAGGTGACTCAGAATATCCCTAGTACTTTATTTCATTGCGCTATTGGAAACCAAGTGATAAAGTTGTGAACTATGTATTCAACAGAATAGCCTTCCTAGAATGTCTCATAGGATAGAGGCAAATGATAGGTGAAACCTATTAACATGTTTTCACATATATAGTCCATGAAACACCATGTACCAGAAATCTGTTTCTCAACTAATTATTAATAATAAGTTTATCACTTCTGATCAATAAACTCATCTGTGTTCAGCCTTTGAGGTTTAAAGTTTAGATAATATTTCTACTTCCTATCTTATAGCATAATCTGTATTCATTTATTATTTGTTTATTCATGAACCATTGATTGATGAAATCAGACAATGGAACACAAAAATGTTTAAGATTCAGCTTGTGCCTAGTTTATCATAGAGAGAGAGAGAGACATTACAAATACAATTATAATTATAGCAGATCTCAATTTATGTTTTGAACCCCTATTCCATCAGGAAGGAAAAAGGTAATCTGGTCAGTTTTGTGCTGTTTTCCTTCCTTTCCTTAGGAGCATATATAGATCCAAGGTTATGAGCGTGTTGGGGCAGGGGAAGATCTTTTCCACTTAGGTGTTCATTGAGACGTGTAAACTGTCAATAACTTCATATTGCTGAGCCCAAGCATTCACTCAACCATTCCTTCTCCTGCAGTGTTATTGTCTCCCTGGGTCTCTAACCCAGCAGGTAGAGGAGAGACATCTTTGTTCTCAGACTTTGTATCTCTAATGTGTCCCCAGACACTCAACTGGGGAAGCACAATGCAGCACCTCACAAATCCCATCTAATTCTCTATTCTCATTATTTCTCTTGTTATTCGTCATGATTTGCCCTCAGAGACAATTTCTCTGTTCCGAAGTTTTTGCCTCAGATATAACTAGCATAACCTCCCTAATGGGTATAAACTTCTGGAAATATAAATCAGGAGACTAACAGATGCTTTCTGTTTTCTGCTCTGTCATGCCCCTATCTCCTTAAGAGAGGGAACCCCAAAGTACTATCTCCTTTCTGGAGGATGAGGTAGAGGCTGTGCACAGAAATAGGGAAATATTTTTAAATATTGTATACCACAATTTAATTAATATCTGCAGAAGGAATAACGCTTGAAAGACTATCTAAATATAATACTAAAGGAACAAGAGGGACTCATAAAACAGGCTGTATTTTTCCTGGTATTTGAAGGAAAAATATGTCTACCCACTGAAGAAATGGGAGAAGATTTTGTTCAAGAAGAATGTTGCATGCAGCTCACAAAGGAGAAATGCAGTGACTGCTTGCCCTTTCTCTAAGTAAGAGAAGACTGGATGTAACAACAATGGTATGTAATAAAATTCTGATACACTGATTACATGAGAAGAGGAGGAGGAGACCAAGAGGAGGAGACTTTGTCCATCAGATGGTGACTTGGACTCAGTAGTGGAGGTGAACAAGGCCAGAATGAAATGAAAATATGAGTTGACGTTACAGATCTCATTTAGGAATTCCCGAGAAAAGGGAATATCCATGAGGATGAGGCACCAACCCAGCAAGCCATATGCTAAATGACCACAGCTTGTTCCAGAATGCCAGAAATCCCAAAAAATCTCTTCTAATCTAAGGATGTTTCACTTCCCCCATCCAACCAGGAGGAGTCCAAGAAATCTTTGAAGTTGTAAATCTTTAGGCTCCAGCCATTTGATTAACCAACAGGATTTTCTATAAAACATAAATTCTTTTAGAGAAATAGTGATAGAAAATTAAACTACCTGGCACTGTTCCTGCTTTATATTGAGTTTCATGACCTTCGACCTTCCTGGTCCCTGAATCTGGCCATGACAATTCTCATCTCCCCTTCATTTTCTCTTCCGGGAAATCTGGACTTTGTGTGTTTTTTCTCTCTTAAACTTCTAAACAATATCATGGTATTTTAGATGTCCAGAGTTCATAATATAAATTCTATCCAGCCCTCATGGGATTGATGGTTGAAACATAAAATTGCCCATAAAATTTCAATAGTTCATGGAGAAAATGCATTTGTAAACCAATGACTTAATTGCTGACAGCTAGAAGGGAGACATAGGGGATTAAGAATTCATTTTTATGCTGCCATTTCCATACTATCAAATCAAGTACACACTAATGTTAAATGATGTCACAAAAGGTGAACACTCTATATAAGATAAAATAAGTTGCTTTCCTTGTGTTCCACCTATTTGATGATTCAGACCTGTAGAATTTGGTAGTGTTAAAATAATATTTTTCTGACTGATTTTCTTTTTCCACTTCCTTTTTTACCACACAGAGACTTCCAAACTGGTTTATTTTAATGCTTTGTCATTATTAAAGGGGATAATAATTGAATACTTGTACTAGCACCACTGAGGTTGTAAGCTTTAATGCTCGGTAGTGCATGGATGCTGTCTATGATATTGTACTAGTTTAGTCCAATAATACTGAGATACAATTTTCACTGATAGCTGAAAACAAGACTACGTGCTGACTAATTAAAGTCCATACACCACAGTGATGGACAGCACTGGCTTTTTGTTAGGCATTGCTGGAGGAATCTTGGCTCTGCTTCCTAGTTTTGTCTAAAGTTTCTTAGCATATCTAAAGTCTCAGTTCCTGCATATGTGAAAATTAAATAATACAATGAATGCAAAAGGCTTTCTCAGTATCTGGTACTTAGTAGAGGAATGCTATCTTAAAATTTGGGAATCAAATGGTGAAAATTTTAAGTGATTTACAAATGCCAATAGTTAGCTTTTAAGTACAGGGATTTTTTTGTTTTTGTTTTTTCCAGATCTGTGGCTGTTTTTTTTTTTTCTTGCAAACCTCATGGTAGGGATGATGCTGATCAGGGACACCAAAGACATGGTGTGAATGAAGGGTGCTTGGTAATTGTTAGGCAAAAGCCATTATTCCTCCTCCATACATAAATTTCTGCCTGGTTTATTTTCATGCTGATAGCATTTGATGTTGATAAATTTAGAACAATAAGCCCTGAGGAAGCAGAAATCTTTATATATTAATTATATTCAATTATATCCACATATACTTGAGAAAAGCAACTCAAGATATTGACAATTTATTGCACAAAAAAGTTCTCTGTGCCATAATCCTGTAACGGTCAGAAATTAATTTGGGGTCATTTATACCAGATAAATATATAACAAAAATAACAAGATATAGTAATTTCACATCTAAGATGTTACTGGGCCTTTAAAATCTAAGAAATAATCTATGCATCTCATAATTTTATTATCTCACAGTAGTGAAATTCATAGTATGTAAAGTTTATGTCCTCCCATTGCACATCTGTGTTCTTAGATGGGACAGAATAATCAAACGTATCTTGTCCCATTCAATCTTCGTAGCAATCTAATGAGGTTGCTGTTTCCATCCCCATGTGACAGGCCAGGAAACAGCTTGGGAGGCAAGGGAACCGGTTAGGGTCACAAGGCAGGCACATCCCACAATCGAACCCAAGAATTCTGAGAATCGGAATCTGGCAAATTCTATTCTGATTTCTTTTGCAGTTATCTTGACACCATCATATTTGTTTTCATGTAAAATAATTTAATATTTTTAAAATATAAATTGAAAACCACATAAGAACATTTACATTAGGTTTGGCAGTGCTTTGGCTCCTGGAATTTCATCCAAACCT
This sequence comes from Tapirus indicus, assembly GCA_031878705.1. Classification (NCBI taxonomy): domain Eukaryota; kingdom Metazoa; phylum Chordata; class Mammalia; order Perissodactyla; family Tapiridae; genus Tapirus; species Tapirus indicus. The sequence continues at coordinate 43,441,101 of CM062930.1, read as the reverse complement.
GTGTCACACTCTGGGTATTTCAGATCAGTGATTGCCAAGAAAATCCCATAGCCTTGATTTATGCTATGCACTTTCCTATGTGACTTTCAAAGTTTGGAAGGGACTCTAGGAGACTATTCATAGGAAAAACCAGTGCATTTGGAGGATGGTGCAGGCAAAACAAAAGGGCATCTGGTGAACTGGAGTAGGGAAATAAGACAATGTAAGTCAATGCAATTAACTGCATAATTGTTTTAGTCAAGAAACTCACTGTTTGAAACTAAACTTCCATTTATACAAAATATAATGAAATAATCTCTAACTTTTAAGATTATCTTCTAAAACAAAGGACCACTTTGATAATCTTTAAATCATTTTTTTCGTGAATGTGTTGGCGGTACAATGAAGTAAAAATCTGTTTCTCTTTAGACATATGATTCCATTCATCTTCACAGTTAACTTAATAATTATTAGCTCCCATTCCTGCTCCATTTATTAATGTAATGATCTAAAAACAACAAAGATTAAAGACAATTTAATTAGAAAAATAAATTAGTAAAGTGATGTCACTAGATTTTTTTTTACTTCTTCTAAACTATTAAATTAAAATGTACTCTCAGCATTTTGTGTATCTAGAAATAGGATTATCCACTGTAAAGTATAAGAATGACAGCATTTCAGACTTTGTAAATTATACTCTGTGATTCATGCATTTTCTAAGAATCTGAATGAGTTTCCAATGAGCCAGCTACGTTATGTCTCTAATCCTTCTCAGAAAATAAATGGAAGAAATATGCTGATTCTTCTCTTTACATTAATACTTCCCCACAAAAGCCTTTTAAATATGTGCTCCAATCATTTTATTTCTTTAATTGGATTGCATTATTATCTAGTTCCTTCACAATCACAATTTGGTAAAAGGTATTTAAAATGACCTTTCTTTTCAGACACAGCATGAAAGTTTCAAATCATAGAGCAACTCACAATCACTGTGATAAGAGATTCAATGATGTAAAATAATTTATACTAATAAAGTGTTTGTTGTAAGGATGTGCTTCTAGCATCTGTGAAGAGCAGCTGAAGAAAATCCATGTGCACTACTTATCATTGAAATATAATAGTGTTTAGGGCTGATTATTTGCATTTGTCAATTTTTATTTTGCCTATAAATATTTAAATTATTCAGATATAAAGAAATGGAAATGGTCATGTACTCTTTCAGGGGATATTGAGTTTCCACAGAAATACATCAAATAAAATATCCATGAAAGAGGCAGAGATTAATCCTTTGTGTAAAGAGTGAATTTTTAGGTAAAAATGATCATTTTGACCTACATGTCATGGAGAGCAGGCCTCTGCTCAAAACTGGAACTTCAGGTCAGTTTGTTACCTGCACGTGAGAGAGGATTATGCACGGGAGATCTTCAGTAAGAGGATTGCTGGGCCGTTTTCATCTCAACTGAAAATGTCCTTTAATGTGACAGTTTATATTAATGTCAGCTTTGAAAGAGCAAAAATTCAGAGCAGGGGACTTGTCTACTTATTTCTTTGGATTTTAAGTAACCACAAAGAACATAATCCTAAGAAAGAGACTTTTTGAAATATGAATATTAATAAGAAAAAATGAAAAGGTCTAAAGCAGGTGGATCACGTTAGTTATGTAAAAAGACGATATCTTAGAAAGCACTTTGACATCTACAAAATGGCATGGGAATGTAGTCATTATAATGATTGAAATTTATTTGGAATTCCTATAAATTTTCATATAAACAACTCTTTTTTCCCCCCCTGCTACTTTCTTTAAGTGCTTATGAATTAAATGATAGTCACTTGAAGGCAAATTTTTAACCCTTTGGTTATTTACACATATTTCTTATACCTGTCCCAGATTTGAAAGTTCTGAATATAAAACTCAATGCTATGGACTGAATTGTGTTCCTCTCAAATTCGGTAAGTTGAAGCTCTAACCCCCAATTGATGGTATTTGAAGATGGGGCCTTTAGGAAATAATTAGGTTTAGAGGAAGTCATGAGGGTGAGGCCCTCATGATGGGATTAGTGACCTTAGAAGAAGAGGAAGAGACACCAGATCTCTCTCTCTTCCAGGTGAGGATAGAGCTGAAGGCATTGTCTGCAGGTCAGGAAAGGAGTTCTCAGTCGAATCTGACTCTGCTGGCACCCTTGTCTCAGGCTTGCAGCCTCCAGACTGTGAGAAAATAAATTTTTGTTGTTTAAGCTACCCAGTCTATGGAATTTTGTTTTGGCAGCCCAAGCTGACTAATACACTCCTACAATTTGATTAACAGGGGTGAAAGTCCCCTGTAACTTCATTTTAGTGGTTGAACAGAATTGAAAATGAACTTGTCCCTTTAAAAACTATTTGTTGTTGTTAGTGCCATTGAGTTGGTTCTGACTGCTAGGAACCTGTGTACAGTAAAGCGGAACCATGCCCAGTCTTTTTGCACCACCATCTCACCTTCTGGCGCCATATCAGACAATGATCCACTGCTATTCACAGGATTTTCATGACAATATTTTTGGAAGTGGGTGGCTAGGTGCTTCTTCCTAGTCTGTCTTAGTCTGGAAGCTCCACTGAAACTTGTCCACCATGAGTGACCCTGCTGGTATTTGAAATACTGGTGGCATAGCTTTCAGCATCACAACAATGTGCAGCCGCCACAGTATGACAACCTAGAGGTGGGTGGTTGTGGTTCCCTGACTGGAAACAAACCTGGGCCGTGGCAGTGAGAGTGCTGAATCTTAACCACTAGACCACTGGGGCTTGCCTTAAAAACTATGTTAACCACTAAAAACATTAATATGCTTCAAATTTGTACAAAATAAATGTATTAAACCTCAGGGAAACATAAAGTTTATTAAGTCAGTGCATGAAATTTGATTATTTTTATTACAGAATATAGAAGCATGCTGTATATAATTTTAAAAGAGATGGTAATTTTACAGTCAAATATAATGTTTGAAGAAGAGTTTAAATAGCACTTTACCTGTTTAGATAAAATATCTCCCCTGGAATAAAGGGAATTGAAAGAAAACTAATACATATGATACTACAGAAAGGTTTCTACAGACTAAATCATGAATTGTAACTTTCTAAAAGGAAATTTGCAAGTACTATAGACATTAAATTTTATTTTGTACTTCTTGATATTAATTCTGTCTTTATGTTTGAAATGGGTCACAACGCACAATGACAGAAAGACTTTAACCTGCCGTTCTAAGCCAATTATTTGAAATTTTTAAATGGAATAATGGACCCACATGCCTCTTTTGTTGTAACAATAGTAATTACACATATTGAATGCCTGTTTTTAACTGGAATTTTCCACGCATATTCTCATTTTTTCATCACACCAGTGTTGCAAGAAACACACTATCATGATTTTACAGATGAGGAAAAAGAAGTGAAGAGATGTGCAAGCCTGGCATTCCGACTCAGCTGCCTGACTAATGCCCAGGCTTCTCCCAACATATCTCCTGGACATTTTATGAAAGCTTCAATTTTTCAAGTCTTCTTAAAATTTTTGAATGAAAATGTCTTCAAAATTTTGACATTTATATGATCATTATATATGAGTTTATGATCATTTAATGCATATAATTATACCAATAAAGTAAGAAAAAAATATTCTAGAACAACTTAGAACAGGCTACAGCCTCAATATCAACAAGAAACATTTTACTTGGTTTTTAAGAGCTATCTACAGCTGGTAGCAACACTCACAGAGCATTTGGGAACATTTTTTTGCCCAGAATTAGGTTACAATTTATTGTCTTTATTCAATTTGGCATCCTTGGTGTAACCTGAACATGTTTATTCCTACTCCAAGATTTTACTCATGCTCTTACACTTTTTACTCCTCCTTCTTCATTTCTTCTTTCTCCTCACATACGGTCACTCTTGACTAGTAAACAAGATAGACGTGCTCTATACCATCGTGGAGCTTACAATAAGTATTTTTAGAATAAGTGAATGAATGAATCAGAATTGTTGGCTCTTCTAATTGACCATAATCTATTCTGCAAGTCCTCTCCTCACACAGTTTTTCCTCCTTTTAAGCTCCTCCTCTCGCTGCACTCAGCCATCATTTATAAAGACATTCGTTGCTGCCTCATCAGATAATAAGGGGTTTCCTCGTCCTGATATGTTCTTTCCACTCCCTTTATCTAGATAATTCTGAAATAAAACATCAGTCACTTCTCTCAGGAAAACATTTGTGAATGCTAACGGATTTGTTTAGTTTGTCCTAATTCCATGCACTCATATCATACTATATATGTCATTTACAGCACATTTGCACCATTAGTAATTGAGTGGCTACTGTTTTAATGTCTGTCTTACTCAACTGTAAACTCCATGAGGACAGGACCATGTATCCTGATCAGTGTATGTCTCCAGGGCTCAACACAATGCAGCAAATTTCCAAAGACTGAGTAAAGACTTGTCAGTGAGTGGAAGAGAAAATGGTTATTACAGTGAGATCGTAACTGGAAAAATGCAAACATGGTTATTAGACACAGAAAACTTCGGAGGATGATGCCATGAGCTTTAGATTAAAAATGATGTGATAATAAGGAATTTCAAAGTAAAATACAAGCTTTGCTTCAGACCTGATGAAAGAAGTGATGCAATTGAGGTTGATCTATATGTATGTTACGGCAAGCAAAGGTTAGTTGCAATTGGCCATAGATCATTTTGTCCATAACATATGATGAAGTCCAATTCACAGCTGGGAATATTGAAATAAGTTATCTGGGGCCTTTGCAGATAACCAAAAGATGTGGTTAGATTGATCCTCATCATTTTTCTGCTACTAAGTGAGTGATTCATCTATTATGTTTGCGTCTCCCACCTCCCTCTTTTGTTTGTAACATTAGTGATCATTGCATTTGTTGCATGTAAAATGCATGCAAACCTACGTGTATCAACTCTCTACAAATATTTCCTATTGTTTAAAATTTTGTCTTAGTATATTTTTGTAGTTTTTGTCCTGTTAAGACTGATTGGAATAATTTTTTCACTGCATTGGTTTTTGATTACGTGAATCAATCAGTGCAGTCACATGTGCTCAAACTGACTGCACATGCAAATGTCATCTCTCTCTCTCTAATTTAGCATGCACATTTCCAGCTTAGGCAACTATGGCATTTGACTTATTTTAATTAGAGAGCATACAACTTTCAACGGGTTTATCAAGATACTCTGCTTTTCTGTTTCCTGATAATGGGTTCCATTAAAGTTAATTAGCTCATTTTAGTCTTATATACTACTGGAAGTAAGACATATCTTTAAATAACACAAGAAAATCAACATTATTAAAGTTCGCGGTTGCAAAGAGAAGTGGAATGTGTTGTAAAATCTGAACCCAATTGCTATTATATCAAACCGAAATTACATAATAGTCCAAGTGTTGTTTATACTACTTAGGCTCAGATGATATAAGCCTCAACGATGTGCATCTTTTCAGGGTATTACATCACTAATTAAATTCACAGTTTACCCAAAGATGCGTGAGGGTAAAATATATTTTTTCAGTTACATTAAAGTATTATTTCATAGTTATAAAAAAAAAGGAGCTGATGAATTTTTTGGAGGGGACTTGGCTGTATTCAGTTATCGTTCTGTTGTTCTGAAAACAGAAAATGTCAGAGACCAATCAAGGTCAGAGATTATTTAAATATATTTACTGGAAAAATTAATTTTGATGGATTTAAACATAGTTTTAGGAACTTGATTTTTACTTGTCTGTCAGTTTCTTGCCAACTCTAGAATGTTGCCACAATATTTCTACTTTTTATCCCAGTTAGGTATCATGTCAGTATTTAGTAATATATTGATGAGAAAATAATACCATTTATGGTGATTGATGTAAACTAGTAATACTAATTAAGAAAAGTGGGTAATATAACTAAGTTGACTATCTTCCCTGTTTTGGTATATTTCTGTGTTACCAAATCCCTAGGCTGCATTTTGGGTGTGTCGTATGATAACACATCATCACTAATGATGTATCAGGCTTTGGAGCCAAGCTCCATGGGATCAAATTCTGACTCCATCATTTGATAGCTATGTTGCCTTGGATCTTAGAGTAGCGCCTGACACACTATTAGCACCATAAAATATTGTTAGCTATAGCCATTTAGAAAATCAATCAACAGTCACAACACATAGGAGTCACAACAGTCAAAATCTTCACATACAAACATACACACACACACACACACACACACACACACTCATACACACACCAAGGCCAAATAGCTTCACAAGCAAAATCACTGTAGAGTGTGTGTGCTCCAGCAAGGCAGCTAGAACTTTTAGGGGAGAGTACAGAAGGAAAAAGCTGTACAGAGAGGAGACAACTGTACAGAAGAGCTAAGTTCTTCAGCTGGTCATTGATCAGTATATGCACGGGAAGAAAGCAGTTGAGGCCAAGGAAAGGACTCCCTGAAAGGAAAAGAGAGTATAATCCCCAGAACTCAAACAGTGTCAGGGATATTTTATGTTCCCATGACCTGAAGTGAAAAAAACTGGCAATAAATGGGTAGAGTACTCAGAAGGGTATTGTCTCAGTAGAAGGGCAAAATTAGTCCTAAATTAAAGGCTGCTCTGGTACCCCTTAAGAAATCTTAAAAGCAAGCCTGGAAACAGATCAACTGTTTCCAAATAACTGCATCCCAGAATGAAGGCCAAAGACATTTAGAGCGATGCAGAAACCTCCAGCTCCCAACAAGGCAAAATTCACAATATCTGGCATCCAATAAAAAAATTACCAAGCACGCAAAGCAGCAGGAAAATATAATACATAATGTAGAGAGAAATGAATCTATAGAAACAAACCCAGAAACAATTCAATGCTCATTTCTAATAAAAAGGTTAAATAGTGATATATTCATGCCTTGGAATACTAGATAGCAATGGCTTTCAAAGAGCTGTCCATGCACCTGTGAAAGTGTACTTCAGACACTTTCAGAGGGTCTGCACGGTCAACATTATTTCCATAATAATACTAAGACATGTTTTGCTTTTTTCATCATATTGACATTTGCAATGACCATGCAAAGCAATGGCAAATAAGGCCTTGGTGCCCTAATAAATCATGGCAGTGGCACCAAACTGTCCTAGTAGTCATCGTATTCTTTACTGCCATGTACTTGCAGAAAAAAGTTTCAATTAAGAATGTCTTCAAAAGAACAGTAAAAAAATTTAATGTCATTAAACCTCACCCCTTGAGTACATGTGTTTTTAATACTCTATGGGAGGAAAAAGGAATACATAAAGCATTTCTGCTAAATACTAAAGTATTTTGGTTGTATCAGGGAAAAGCACTTGGGTGATTTTTTTCGGGTGCAAGTGAATCAGCCTTTTGTATTTTTTATTTGAAAGAACAACTGATAAGCAAATTATGGATATTCGCACTAAAGTATTTGGTATACATTTCCTCAAAAATAACAAGGTGAGCCTGTCACTTCAAGGAAAACAACTTTCGGTACTTTTTGCCAATGATAAAATTTGAATCTGAAACGCTAGAATTTTAGGAAACTTGTATCCAGCACTGGGAGTTTGACAGCGGTCTACTATATAAAGACTTCTGATAAGATTGGCGGTGATATTGACAAATAGAGTTCTTGATATTTTTTAATGCAACGTGTTGACTTTTGGAAGATCTTTGTACCTCAGAGAACTGCATTTTCCAAATGACCGATGAATGATGTTTCAGAATGACGCATGGGTAATGATCCGTTCAAAGTTGACGATAGACCAGTGGATTTTAAAGTAACAGAGTAAAATGTTTCCTGGTTTGATTTCAAATCCATATTGCAACTTAATTTTGAAAAACTATGATGTTTTGAGTTTTGGGCAGTATCAAAAAGAACATACACAATTATCTAAAACAGCTGTTAAAATTCTCCTCTATTTTCAATTACATATCTGTGTGAAGCTGGATTTCTTTGTATATTTCCACACTTTATATACTTCTATATACCTATTGCAACTGATTAATTGGAGAAGCAGATATTAGAATCCAGCTAGCTCCTCTTAAGCCAGACCTTAAAGAGATTTGAAAATATATAAAACAATGCTACACCTCTCACTAAAATTTTCAAAATATATTTATTTTTATGAAGTTATGTCATTTATATTGCCATGTAATGAGATTTTTATAATAAACATTTTTTGTAATAGACACATAAAAATTTAAAATATCCCAATTTTCATTTCTAACATGATAAATTTGATAGAACATACATGAGCCAAAATTCTCTGTGGTTCTCAATAATTTTTAAGAGTGTAAAGGGGACAGGCCATCAAAAAGTCTGATTACTTCTGTTATACAGAAGAAATGAATATAAACGAATAATGAATAAATTAAGTAAACAAATGAACTACAGCTACACATAACAACCTGTGTGCATCTCACAACCACAATGATTACAAAAGAAGCAAGTTGCCTACACATACAAATATATCCTATCAGGCATATAGACTTTGTAGTTTAGAAGTCACATATAAATGGTAAAATCAAAAATAATTCCAAGAACATTGTACTCACAAAATCAGGATACTGGTTATCTCTAGGAAGGGGGAAAGGAGTAGGTGATTACAGAAGATTACACAGGGCAATCAGGCCATGTGCTAAAACCAGGCACTGCTCTATCACTTGACCACCTTGTAATTATTTGTAAAATTGTTCAGATATATCTTATGCACTATTCTGAAGTTGTATCTCACAATTAAAAGAAAGTTAGAAATTGATCCTGGAAAATATTTAAAACTAAAGAAAATAAGCAGAATACTGCAAGTGTTAGGCAAAGAGAAACTATCCATAAAGAAAAACAATCATTTTTAATCCTAACACCAAAGAACAAGCATAAATTTTAAATTTGAACGATAAACACCTTTATAACTCTGCACTCCACGAATGTAAACCCGCTTTCCTTCCTCATCCAGTTTCTATTCCACAGTAGCTCATTTCAATAATACTTCACCATATCCTAAACACCCTTGACCCTGCAATATTTCATCCCACCTCTACGGCAATACTCTAGTCCTGGACAACCCCTGTCTACTTAATTTCTTATGTCTATGCTGGAAAGCCAAGAAGTTCTGGAGAAATTACCATTGAAGCTGATCAGATCTTGAATATAATATTCACTAACCTCAAAAGCAATTGAAATCTCAACAATTTCATTATATTTCTGTTTGCAGTCTACTCTCACCTTTCCACAAAAGCTATTTCAAAGCTTCTCTACATTCCTTTAACCTCCACCCACCTCAAGCCTCCTAACCTCAAAAGATGGCATTCCTATTAATAGTAGTAATAAAATAGAAGAAATTGCAAAGGAACAACTGCATCTTCCAGACATCAAACAAGCAATTTTTCTATCTGAACACACATTCTTCTCTTCTGTTAGAATGGGAAGTTAACCCTCTTTCATTTAAGACTAAGTTTTTCACATGGTTTTGGGGTCTTCTATGTGTTTGTAGCACAAATTGTTAAATAATAAATATAAGTAAAATAATCTTGGATTTTGACACTTTGGAGATCTGTGTTCTGAACTAACCTTTATTATTGTGTCAATATTCTGAAATTTTCAATCAGAAACATTTACAATATATATTTTATGTATTTCAAGATCTAGGATGTTTAGTCATCACAGAGCAAAAAACTAACAAATAAACAGTGAAGATATGTATGTTATTTTTCAGTATTAAAATCCAGTAGTATGTAGGCAGCACACAATGATAAAGCAATACATGGCTTGGCAACATGTTGAGAAATTCCAATACTTAAGATATTTTCACTAACGTTCTATCTTAATTATGTAAATTACCATTATACCTAAATGAAAAATAAAATAGAATCGAGAAGACCTTTTATAATAAAATGATTACATGACTCACTTAATATATACTCTTCATTTTAATTTAATACAAAATGCAGGATAAATACGTTCTTTACAGAAACATTGATATTGGTGAATTCAGGAATGAGAGATAGATACTAAAATATATTAGTAAACATTCAGGATAATGTTCAAATTGTCACTCCTTGATATTGGAGCTAGGATTTTAAAGTGTTTTAAAAATAATGTTTTAACAACAGAAATATACTATTTACTTTTCAGCTATATAAACTCTCACTGGGACTGCGTGACCTTCTGTAGCTTTATTTTATTAGCACCTTAAATGATAAGTTATATATTAAAACAAACAAAAATCTCTTTCTATTTATTTATAATGTAAAAGAGGCTAAACTATTTCCTAATGCTTGTCTGTTCACTCTCTACTGAGAATCTTGCAGTCAAAAGAGCTTAAAATTTTCTTTATTTCTTTCTATCATGTCAAGGAATTTCAAACTCCAACGTTAAAAGATCGATTATTTCACTTTGCTTTTATTGATAAAATCTCCAATTGAGATCTCAAGATAATTTTATAGATAATCTCTACTAGTTCATACAGCATTGATCTTTAAAGCCAAATTACAAAACAAACTCCCATAACTGCATTTTTCATAGTAAAGGAGGAGGCACTGGGTTACTGCTCAGAGATCATTCACTTTAGATATTTTGCCTAGGGGCAACCATTAATCTTCTTTCTGTCTCTATAGATCTGCCTATTCTGGACTTTTCACATAAATGTAATCATATGATACGTGGCATTTTGTGTCTGGCTTCTTTGACTTAGCACAATGTTTTCAAGGTCCATCCATGTTGTAGCATGAATGAGTAATTCATTCATGTTTATTGCCAAATAGCATTCTATGGTATCAATATAATACATCTTACTTATTCACTTATTAGTTGATGGGCATTTGGGTTGTTTCCACATTGGTGTGGCAACCCCCTAGGTCAGGGAGGAGGGAGAGAGGTGAGTATGGTGTTTCTTTTGGGGGTGATAAAAATGTTCTAAAATTGACTGCAGCGGTGGTTGCTTTATATATATTTAAATATTCTTCATTGGATTTTCCTGAAATATGATGTATGGCTTCAAACCGCAGTTTCAGAGTTTTTTTTCTCCTCTTTATTTCAAGAAAAATTTCTTGTATTAAACTGTTGAATGAGCCTACTTCCATTTGTTAATTTTCTATTTCCTTGACGTCAGTTATCTTTTTATTGGATCATCTTTATTCATCACCCATACGAATTAGTTTCTCTCCAATCACTTTCATAACATCTCAATTTTAATCTGTATTCAGAGGGATAATCTAAAAGCACTCTTTCATGTGGGTACTATGGTTTCCATTGGTTTCTATTCCTTGCTGATTCTCATATATTTATTTGTTGTGCAATAATCTTAGTCGAGCCTTCACTTTTTTTTACCTTCATTTGAGCTGTGATTTGAATTTTCTTAATACACACGCATGATCCCCCTTATATTTTATAGGGTCTGTAGGATGAGCCAATGTTGAGAAAATTCCTTCTGTCCCTTTAGATAAAATTTCTTCAAATTCACTACTTTGCTTTTTTGATCTTGTATTTCATATGTTTGCTGTATTACATTTGCATAGCTGCTAACATTTTTTTGTATATTTGTTTTCTTTCCCCAAACGAGTGGCTCTGTTTAGAACTTGCTCTGATAGGATGTAGGGATGTCTCAGGTTCTTTCCAACATATCTGAGAAGAGTTTCTTTATCTTCAGAGCAATATTTTTGTCCACTTACTTTTTTGTGGCCTGACTGATTGGTGAGGGAAAGGGAAGATGGAGAGTTCAGCTGAGATTTGGAGCATCTTTGTTAGAATACTTGTTCTACACTCTAGTAAACATCCCTTGCTACTGTTCACTCTACCATATTGGGGGACTTAGCCCATCCCCAGGTGGAGATTAACCAAATCCTTCTGTTGTTTTCCTAATTCAGTGTGAAATCCTGCTCCTTCCATTTCTGTCTTTTTTGCCATTATACCCTTTTCTCCCCAGTAGCCATTCTACCCCTTTTTAGTCTGATAACCACCCAGTTTGTTTTCTGTAGAATTTGGGTTATTATCTATGGTTTTTACCAATTCACTAGTGTTCCTTAGAGGAAGTGGCTCCTCAGTCCATCAGGAGACCTGTTCGGCCGACCTTTTCTTTAAAATCTATCATTTTGTTTTGAAAAAAATTTTTTAAGACTGGCTCTGAGCTAACATCTGTTGCCAATCTTCCTCTTTCTTTTTTCTCCCCAAAGTTCCAGTACATAGTTGTATAGCCTAGTTGTAGGTCCTTCCAGTTTTCCTATGTGGGATGCCGCCTCAGCATGGCTTGGTGAGCAGTGAGTAGGTCTGTGCCCAGGACCTGAACTGGTGAACCCCAGGCCGCTGAAGCAGAATGTGCAAACTTAACCACTACACCACGGGGCCAGCTCCTCTTTTGAAATTTTTCTAGCTTATGGTGTTAGATGATCTCTTTTCCATTTATTTGGTTTCTGTAGATGAATATTTTTGTAGAATTTTACTCTCTTTTGCTCATTTGGGGGGAAATTTGATCAAAATTTTCCTGATGCTATTTTGATCACATCTCAACCAGGAAATCAACCCACAGTCATTTAAAGTATTTTATTGGTTAGGTATGTACCACAGGCCTAGTGTGTAATGCACGCAAAGTAAATCTTTGTTTAATTATTGAAATATTTATGTATAAATAATTAGTTCTTAATAAATCTTATAATGATGACATATATTTGTATTGTACTTTTAATTTTTCAATGTGCCTTCACGTCATTCATTTATTTAATCATGATTAAAATCCTGTATGTTTGGTAATGCAGATTTTTTTAATGCAGATGTTTTGGTAATGCAGATGCTCATTTTTATCTATGGGCAAAGTGAGGCTCAGAGAGGCTTAGGAAATCATTTAAAATATACAGCAACTAGTTAGTAGTAGTTCAGCAGCTGAATACAAAATTTTGGACTCTTAGCATCATAATTACCAAGCCACATTAGTCAAATATTTTAAGATTTTTCCTTGCAGTAGTTTCTTCAAGAATATTAAAATGTCAATTTTACTATAATTGTTTATTTGACTAAAATTTTGGATAATAATTTTTAGCAAAATAGTTAACAGAGTAAATAAAGTGATATAAATAATCCATATATCACATGTTTTCTTATTTAGAATTAAAGAATTATATATTTATATTAATAAGAAATGTTCACCAGACTATAATGAAATGGCATTTATATTATTCATATCATAGCCATCTAAATTATTCCTATAAAATCTACCTTCAGAATAAAATTCTTAGAGTATGAAAGTGCTAGTAAATAAAGGAGCAATGTATACACACCACGATACAGTCTAAAATGGTATGGTTTTTTGAAAGCAAATTAAGAAAAAGGAAAAATATGGAATTTATTGAAACAACCTCTTAGGAAATTTCTCTTTTAATTATCTACAAGTGTTAAAACCAAGTCTGGGGGCTGGCCCAGTGGCATAGTAGTTCAGTTTGGCATGCTCCACTTTGGCAGCCTGGGGTTCATGGGTTCGGATCCTGGGCGGGGTCCTACACCACTCATCAAAGTCATGCTGTGGCAGCGACCCACATACAAAATAGAGGAAGATTGGCACAGATGTTTGCTCAGGGACAATCTTCCTCAAGCAAAAAAGAAAAGAAAAAGAAAAAACCAAGTATGAATTTTATATTTTAGGAAAGGGTAGAGGGGTAGAAGTTCTCCAAGTTACCTATGTTCCTAAACTATAGTTATTCCATCAATGGCATATCCAAAAAGAAAAGGCAGAAGGGAAAGTCAGAAATTGTTACCTGAGTTGTAATTTTGAGGATAAATGTCTTATAAAGAATGGTAGAAATGGCTTGTATCAAATGAATAATTATTTATGAAACATCTATTTTATAGTAAGAATTATGACTTGTAATATATAGTACAAAACAAAATCTGCCTTCATGAAGCAGATCATGTAGTAGGAAAAGAATAAGATAATGACCCATTGCTGTCAAATAAAGTGGTGAAAAGAAATAGATTACTGTGGGTATTTAGTTCTGTAGCACTGAGTTCAGGGAATCGACAAAACTCATAGGTAAGAAAAGGCTTTTGAGATAGGTCTTAAAAATTGGGTAGAATTTTCATAGGGCAGTTGAGAAGGTTGCACTTTCAGTGAAGAAAATGACATGAATAAATCCAGAAAAGGTGGAAAATCAAACAGCACATATAAGAAATATTATAAGTTTTTGGAACTTAGTGGAACGTGGTGCAAAAGTTGGAGACACAAATGAAAAGTTAGGATCAACAATTCACTTATGTTCCACAAACACCTATTAAGTACCTACTCTTTGGTATACTCTGTACTGGGTGCTGCTTGAAATTGAGTCAGATTTCCTCTTCTCAAGATATATATAACTTATTGATCAAGATAGAAACATAAGCTGATGTTTTCAAAAAATGAAGTAAGTAAAGTGATAGAGTCATGCCCTAAATTCTATAAGATCCTAGAGGCGGGCCTCTTAGCTTGATTAGGGGTAGGATGACAGGATTCTGCGGTTTTCTAGAGGATACTGTTCCTGAGCTGAATTTTAAAAGGTGAATAGGAAGATTATCAAGTTAAATATAGGAAAGATGAAAGTCAGGGATGATTCTAGACACAGGAAACTGTGTAGACAATGAGGCATAAAATGGCACACGAATTGAGGAACTACCAAGAGATTACTAGAACTAGATGATAAAGGATCCTGATGACAGGAAATAGGAGTAGATAAAGCTACAGAGGTAGGCATGGAGTAATTGGTGGAGAGCTTTGTATGCTTTGTTAAGGAATGCAGACATTACCCTATAGATAAATAATAGCAATTTAAAGGTTTTAAGTAAATGGAGTTTCAGCCAGTTCAGTCTGGAGGCTGTATGAAAGATGGGTTTGAGGAAACTGCAAACTTGGAGGCAGGGAAACTGGTTAAGAAGCCAGTGCAGAGATCATGAATGCTTGAGTAAGGACAATCAAGTAGAGGAGGAGTGAGACTTAAAAACTTTCATAGGAGGTAAAAAAATCAAACAAAAATTATTATTGAACATGAACCATATTTCGTGGATCCATAAATTAGTAAAGCAAAGTTCCTGAGTTCTAAAAACTCGTAGCTTGATGATGGAATACCGGGAAAGCAATCATAATACAAGGTGTGGAGGGAATGTAGAACACTTGATTATGTAGTTTGAATCCAAGTGTGAGTGATTTAGAAAACCATGAGAAGGAGTCTAGGTTCTTTATAAGTCTTGAGGCCTCACTGAAAGTTTGTGAACAGAGAACCAACATTGGCAGATCTGTTTGAGAAAGGCAGTTCTGGGACCCCTAAGGAGGAAGGACTTGAGTGGAACAGAACTGAAGGACCAGTTAAGGAGAGACATCAGTTTAGGCAAGAGATAATACAGTCTTAGACTACAATGGCAGAGGTAAAGAAGGTATATAGAAAGTAAAGACATTTAGAAAGTAAAATAGGCTGAACTTGGTGACTAATTTAATGTGGGATGTGAAAAGAAAGAAATCAAGAATATCTAAGAGATTTTTATTTGTGTAGTGGTTGTATGATGAAAACTGAAACTAAGAGAAAATATAAGAGAAATGTCAACTGTGAGGGAAAAGCTAAAAAAAAAATTGCATTGGACATTTTGAGCTTGAAACCTCTTTCAGAAATAGAAAAATGATTCACATTTTCAAATTGAAATTCCTAAGTTATAATTTCTTAAATAAATCATAAATCACTTTTTTTAACTTCTAGCTTCACAAAATATGTCATAATTAAAATTCCTCCTATAGGCACTGTTATCATTGCTCCATTTAATATGCTCTTACAATCCTCTATGGATATTTTCCTTTAACCAGTTTTCTTTTAAACAAAGGTGAATTGAAATAGGTGTAATATTTAAGAATAGAAAAATAAAAGCAAATTATCTTAATGTATGCTTAACTTTTAAGTCAAATTTTGTTTAGAGGAGGTAATATTGGCTGCTTTTCTATTGTGTTGGACACTGTTAAGCACGTACAAAAATAGCAAGTGCTGTTGGAAGCATTCATCCATTAACAATAACAACTGCTACTTCTGATGAAATAATCTGAGAGAGAGACAAAGAAGGTCATTATATAATAGTAAGGGTTTAATTCACTAAGAGGATATAACAATTGTGAATACATATGCACACAACATTGGAACACCTAAATATATAAAGCAAATATTAACAGATCTGAAGGGAGAAATAGACAGCAATACAATAATAGTATAGGATGTCAATATGGCACTTTCAGAAAGGGATAGATCACCCAGACAGAAAATAAATAAGAAGACATTGGACTTAAAATATACATTAGACCAGATGGACCTAATGACATGCATAGAGCATTCCATCCAACATTAGCAGAATATACATTCTTAAGCACACATGCAATATTCTCCAGGATAGATAATGTTAGGCTACAAAACAAGTCTTAACCAATTTAAGAATACTGAAATCATATCAAGCATCTTTTCTGACCACACTGGTATGAAACTAGAAATCAGTTAACAGTAAAACTGGAAAATTCACAAACATATGGAGATTAAACAACATGCTCCCGGACAAGCAATGGGTGAAAGAAGAAATCAAAAGAGAAATCACAAAATACCTTGAGACAAATGAAAATGTAAATACAATATACCAAAACTTATGGATGCAGCAAAAGCAGTTCTAGGAGGGAAGTTTATAGCAATAAATGCCACATTAAGAAAAAAGAGAGATCTCAAGTAAAGAACCTAACTTGATACCTTAAAACTAGAAAGAAGAACAAACTAAGCCCAAAGTGAGTAGAAGGAAAGAATTAACAAATATCAGAATGGAAATAATTGAAATAGAGGCTAAAAAGACAATAGAAAACATTAATGAAACTAAGAGCTTGTTTTTTGAAAAGGTAAACAAAACTGACATGCCTTTAGCTAGACTCATCAAGAAAAGAAAAAGGGAGGGCTTAAATAAATAAAAGCAGAAGTGAAAGAGAAGATATTACAACTGATACCACACAAATACAAGGGATCATGAGGCTACTATGAACAATTATATTCCAAAAAAGTGGACAACTTAGAAGAAATGGATAAATTCCTAGGAACATACAACCTACCAAGACTGAATTGTGAAGAAATAGAAAATCTGAACAGACTAATGACTCATAAGGAGCTTGAATCAGTAACTGAAAACCTCCCAACAGAGGAAAGTCCAGAACCTGATGTCTTCACTGGTAAATTCTACCAAACATTTAAAGAAAAATTAATACCAATCCTTCTCAAACTCTTCCCAAAACTAGAAGAGTAGGGAACACTTCTGAACTTATTTTATGAGGCCATCATTGCCCTTATACCAAAGCCAGAGAAGGACACTGTAATTACAGGCCAATGTCTCTTATGAACATAGATGCAGAAATCTTCAACAAAATATAGGCAAACCAAATTCAACAATACACTAAAAGGATCATCCACCATGAGCAAGTGGGATTTATTCCAGGGACAGTTGAAATAAATTGTCAGGCAGGGATGGTTTAACATCCATGAGTCAATAAATGTGATACAGCACAACAACATGAAGGATAAAAATCATATGATCATCTCTATAAATGCAGAGGAAACATTTGAGAAAATTCAATATCTCTTCATGATAAAAACTCTTAAAAATTATGTATAGATGGAACATACCTCAATATAATAGAAGCCATATATGACAAACCCACAGCTAGCATCATACTCAATGGTGAAAGGCTGAGATCTTTTCATCTACTATCAGGAACAAGACAAAGATGCATGCTGTCACCACTTTAATCAGCATAGTACTGGAAGTTCTAGCCAATGCAATTAAGCAAACAAAAGAAATAAAAAACATTCAAACCAGAAAGGAAGAAGTAAAATTGTCTCTGTTTGCAGATGACATGATATTTTGTTTAGAAAACTCTAAAGACCCTACCAGAATACTGTTAGAACTAACAAATGAATTCAGTAGAGCTTTCAGGATACAAAATCAGTTGTGTTTCTATACACTAACATTGAACTACTGGAACAAGAAATTAAGAAAACAATCCCATTGACAATAGTATCAAAAGCATAAAATACTTAGGAATAAAGTTAACCAAGGAGGTGAAAGATCTGTACACTGAAAACTTTAAAAATTGAAAGAAATTGAAGAAGACACAAATAAATGGAATGATATTCTATGTTTATGGATTGGAAGAAATAATATTGTTAAAATATCCATACTACCCAAAGTAATCTACAGATTCAATGCAATCCCTATAAAAATTCCAATGACATTTTTTCACAGAAATAGAACAAATAATCCTAAAATTTGTATGGAACCACGAAAGACCCTGAATAGCCAAAGCAATCTTGAGAAAGAAAAAGAAAGCTAGAGGCATCACATTTCCTGATTTCAAACTATATTACAAAGTTATAGTAATCAAAACAGTATGGTATTTACATAAAAACTGACACATAGACCAATGGAACACAATAGAGAGCCCAGAAATAAATGTATACATATATGAACAATTAATTTTTGGCAAAAGAGCCAGGAATATACAATGAGGAAAGGGTAGTCTCCTCAATAAATGGTTTTGGAAAAACTGGACAGTCACATGCAAAAGAATGAAACTGGACACCTATCTTATACCATACACAAAAATCAACTCAAAATATGTTAAAAACTTGAACATAAGACTTGTAACCATAAAAATCCTGGAAGAAAACATAGAGGGTAACCTCCTTGACACTGGTCTTGGCAATGATTTTTTGAATTTGACACCAAAATCAAAGGCAAAAAAAGCTACAATAAGTAAGTGGGACTATATCAAACTAAAAAGCTTCTCCACAGCAAGGAAACCATGAACAAAATGAAAAGTCAACCTATGGAATGAGAGAAAATATTTGCAAATTGCATATCCAATAAGGAGTTAAGATCCAAAATATGTAAATAACACATACAACTCAATAGCAAAAAAATAATCTGATTTAAAAATGGGCAGAGGATCTGAATAGACATTTTTCCAAAGAAGACATACAGATGGGCAACAGGTACATGAAAAGATTCTCAACATCACTAATCATTAGGGAAATGCAAATCAAAACCACAATGAGATATCACCTTAAACCCTTAGAATGGCTATTATCAAAAAGACAAGAAATAAGTGTTGGCAAGGATGTGGAGAAAAGGGAACCCTTGTGCACTATTGATGGGAATGTAAATTGGTGCAGCCACTGTGGAAAACATTATGGAGGTTCCTCAAAAAATTAAAAGAGAACTAATATATGATCCACCAATTCCATTTCTGGATATTTATCCAAAGAAATCAAAAACACTAGCTTAAAGAGATATATGCACCCCTGTTTCATTGCAGCATTGTTTACAATAGCCAAGATATGAAACAACCTAAGTGTCCATCAATTGATGAATGAATAAAGAAAATGTGGTGTGTGTATATATATATATACATATATATATATATGGAATATTATTCAGCCATGAAAAAGAATGAAATCTTGCCATTTGCGGTAACATGGATAGACCTTGAGGGCATTATGGTAAGTGAAATAAGTCAGACAGAGAAAGACAAATACCATACAACCTCTCTTATATGTGTAATCTAAAACACACAAACAAGCTCATAGATACAGAGAACAGATTGGTGGTTGCCAGAGCAGGGGTTAGAGGGTGGACAACATAGGTGAAGAGGGTCAAAGGGTATAAAATTCCAGTTATAAATAAGTCATGAGGATGTAGCATACAACATAGTGACTGTAGTTAATAATACTGTGTTGCACATGTAGAGGTTGCTAAGAAAGTAGATATTAAAAGTTCTTATTACAAGAAAAAAAATTGGAACTATGTATGGTGACAGATAACTAGACTTATTGTGGTTATATTTTGCAATATATACAAATATCAAATTGTTGAAATTAACATAATGGTATATGTCAATTATACCTCAATTTAAAAAAAAATGGAAGAAATTGGATTTTTCTCATATAAGACATACAAATATAAGCCTATGATTAAGATGAGGGGAGGTCCAAGGGAAGGAAAGAATAAGTAGATGTCCTTCACTTTCATGAATGGATTCTTTCTCAGTGTGTGGGTTTTAGCCCCTTGACTTACACTATTATAGTGAAAGTATAGCCTCATGGAAACAAACATAAGGGATTAAATGGACTTCTTTTGATGAGTAAAAGAGAAAGATGAGCCAAAGCTGTTGCGTGTTCCATGCTCTTAGCAACAGATTTTTCAGATTTTGAGACCTCTTTGTGTAATTATGATTTTTTTATAGAATTAAGTTAAAGTGCCATCTGAGCTAGTGGAATATATACATGGGTGTGCAATATAACCCCACTTAGAAAATTCCTGAAGTTTGAGATACTAGACCTTATAAAATAAATTTATTTTTCTTTTTTAAGTTTTATAAATACTAATGATATTAATGTGTTTATTAAAATGAGTATAGACTATTTAAAAATGACTACCACTTGGATGGTCAAATTTATTCTTTATTTAATGACAACAAATTTAGTGTTAAATATTACGCTAGCAATGACACCGCCTTCAACTATTTTGCAATTTACCATTGCTTTCATGGAATTTATTGTTAATTTATTTATTAAATAAATTTTATAAACATTAAATAAAATATGTTTCTGTATCAGTTAAGAGTTTTGGGGTCAGGTGATTAAAAGCTCTAATAGATTTCTTTAGGCAAATCCAGAATCTTGTCTCACGTTACTGAATAGTCCAAACATAGATGGCCTCAGGCTCAGCTTTCTTGGTACCTACATTCTCTGACTGCCCAATTGCTCATGTATTTATCAATATATTAATAAATTATCTAATAGTTATTGAGTACTTACTAGACTTGTGGTAGTGTTCTAAGATCTCTGTGTGTAATAACTAATGCCTACAACAATCCTCTAAGGTAGGTTTCTTGTTAGTGGATGAGCTAGCATTTCAAGTAAAGCAGTCTGGTTCCATAGCCTATGTTCATAAATATATCACCACCTTGCCTCACCAAGAATATAAACAAATAAATAATCAAAAATAATTCTTGGAAAGTATTTCTATATATGTTAGCCACATATAGGACACATAGTGAAGGTTGGTGTATAGGAATACGCATCTTCTTTTTGCTTAGATATTCTCTTCTGCAAGGGAGTTATTATCTTTGTCACTACTTGTGGAAGACTGAACACTTGTCCAGTCATCTAGATCTACATCCTTCCCAAAAGGGGCTTTATTTCAGGTTTTTAGATGCTGACTGGGTATCTCTCATTTCCTATAGATATTAACATTTAATCACTAGATTGAGGAAGAGAGAAATGAGGAACCTTCTAGGATCCTCATGGCAGCAGCATCATTCACCCCCTGTAAGACTGTGTTCTGGGTAGGGTTGTTCAGTTAAAATTGAATTTTAAATAAGCAACAAATATTACTCTTTTAGTATAAATATATCTCATAAACTATTTGGAACATAATTATACTAAAAAATATTCAATTCTTATCTGAACTTCAAATTTAACTGGCTGTCCTGTATTTTATCTGGCAATGCTAGCACAGGTAATGTCTTAATTATGCATCCTTTATAGCTTGTTCACCACTCTCTTAAAGAGAAAGCACAGGGATGGGTTGATGGTGCTCTTGATTTTCCATTGTTTTTTTCCGGCTAGTTTGGATGACCCAATAATTATCCTAACAAGACTCAGAGCACCATCAAATCATTCTTCAAGTTTCATACAGCATTATTTCCTTAAAATAGATTCTTTTAAATGCACAAGCTCTACTTTGCTTAACATCATCCAAAGACTACCTATTGCCTAGAGGAGTCCTTAATCTAGTATGTAAGTTCCTTCACAATCTGTACCTTGCATACTCACTTTATTTCTCAGTTTTCCTTTTCATGCTGCACGAGTTCCAGCTCTCTGTAATTATTTTGTACTTCCTAAACACAATATTTGACTGGTATTTTGCCATGTTCTCTCTGCCTTAAATGTCCGTCTCCCCATTATGCATGATCCTTTTATTCTTCATGAATTTTTATGGGTGCAAACCTTGTGGTCTACACTCGTCTGTTTTAGATATTTTATTGTACAACTTTTACTTTCCCGTTTCTACAACTAGATTGTGAACCTCTCAAGATCAGGTACCATATCTTCATATTCTTTGTATTCTCTAGAGCATAGAACATAAGCTCCCAGATGCTAGGCATTCAATGAATGAATAAATGAAAGAATGATTGAATTGTCTCATCCTGCCAAGAAACATCTGGCTGCATTAGGAAGTAGAAAATGTTTCTTCCATTTCTTAAATCTTACTATTGTTTCCAGACATATTGTTCATAATTCAAAATGAAAGGAGAAGTTATAATGATATATACAGCTGTTTCATTATCATATACATTCTTTCGATGATGCAAATTGCCCTTTTTTGAGAAACAAGCAAAGTAGAATATATTTTCAGTAGGACAGAAAGCAAATATGAGAAGTATCAATGCTGCATCACCTCGGTCGCCTGTTCTGTATTGTGCAGACAGGACCTTATCTGCTGAAAAGCTTTCTAGCTCTATGGAGTATGTAATGAATACTTTTTTGAGCATGCTAAATAAAGATTTTGGCATATGGCACATAATTCAGAATGATCCATTCTCCCTGTGTAGTCTGCAAGTATTTAAGCATGCCCCACTCCCAGTTATAAAGTTAGTAGGCAGGTTTTTAATGGACAGCAGTTGTGCAGAAATTTTTTAAAAATCTTGTTAAACTAGCAGTACCAATAATCTCATTACATGGACTGGGGCATGAGCTACAGTTACAATCTGTATATTAAAATGTCATGGGAGAACGGTGCAACAAAAGATGGTAGAAAGGACTGATTTCTGGATGACTTTTGTAATGCTTTAGTAGAAAACAGAGAGAACCATCAATTTAAAATATCAAGAAAAAAGAAATTATATTGTGTACATTGTCTTAGTGATTTTAGTGTTGTTTATGTTAAAATTGAAACTATTACAGTAAAGCTCTCATGAATCGTTTTCCCATTTGATGAAAGGGTAGAAAGATAAAATGGCAGAAAGGGTAAAACTTTGCTTAAAGCAGGAGTTTTTTAAATTTGAATCATCAAAGACTACTTGGCACCAAATATTACCAGAAACTGAATAATTAATTTGAGACAGAGTCTAAAGTTATTTTTGCTGCTTGGAGGTCAAGATCAGTGGAAATAAATACAAATTTTAAAAGTAAAATGATCAAATCACATTATACATGTTTTTGTTATGTTTCATCTATTTTTTCTTATTTTTTATTTTATTTTTTAACTTTTTGTGAGGAAGATTAGCCCTTAGCTAACATCCGTTGCCAATCCTTCTCTTTTTGCTTAGGAAGACTGGCCCTGGGCTAACACCTGTGCCCATCTTCCTCTACTTTATATGGGATGCCATCACAGCATGGCTTGACAAGCGGTGCATTGGTCCATAACCAGGATCCGAACCTGTGAACCCCAGGGCTGCCCAACTTGAGCATGCGAACTTAACCACTACACCACTGGGAGAGCCCCTACTCTAAGTTTTAAAGAAATGTTATGTCAGGTTGGAAATGTTATTTCAAATTAAATTCAATATTTTATTTTTTTTAAATAGACTTTATTTTTTAGAGTAGTTTTAGGTTTGCAACAAAATTGAGTGGAAAGTACAGAGTGCTCCCATAAACTCCCTGCCCCTACACATGCACAGCTTCCCCCACTATCATCATCTCATACCAGAGTGGTAGGCTTGTTACAATCAATGAACCTATACTGACAAATCATTTTCACCCAAAGTCCATGGTTTACATTAGGGTTCACTCTTTGTGTTCTACGCTTTATGGATTTTGATAACTGTATATGACCTGTGTCCACCATTGTTGTATCATACAGAATTGTTTCACTGCCCTAAAAATCCTCTGTGTTCTGCCTATTCATCCCTCTCCTCCCCCAACCCCTGATCTTTTTGCTGTCTTTATATTTTTGACTCTTCCAGAATGTCATATAATTGGAATCACACAGTACCCAGTCTTTTCAGATTGGCTTAGTAATATCACTTAATAATATGCATTTAAGTTTCCTCCATGTCTTTTCATGTCTTGATAGCTCATTTCTTTTTAGTGCTGAATAATATTCCATTGTCTGGATGTACAATTTATTTATCCTTTCATATACTGAAGGACGCCTTGGTGGCTTCCTTGGCAACTATGAATAAAGCTGCTATAAACATCCATGTGCAGATTTTTGTGTGTACATAAGTTTTCAACTCCTTTGGGTAAATACCAAGAAGTGTGATTGCTGGATCATATGATAAAAGCATGTTTAGTTTTGTAAGAAACCGCCAAACTGTCTTCCAAATTGGCTGCACAATTTTGCAATCCCTCCAGCAATGAATGAGAGCTCTTGTTGCCCCACATCCTCATCAGCATTTGGTGTAAGTGTTTTGGATTTTCACCGTTTTAATAGGTATGTGGTAGTATCTAAATGTTGTTTTAATTTACAATTCTGTAATTACATATGATGTGTATCCTTTCATATACTGATTTACCATTCATGTATTTTCTTTGGTGAGGTGTCTGTTCAGATCTTTTGCCCATTTTTTAATCAGGTTGTGCTTTTTCTTAGTGTTGAGTTTTAAGAGTTTTTGTTATACTTTGGGTAATAGCTATTTACCAGATATGTCTTTTGCAAATATTTTTTCCCAGTCTATTGCTTGTCTTCTCATTCTCTTGATGGTGTCTTTCACAAAGCAGAGATTTTTAATTTTAATGAAGTCTAATTTATCAAGTATTTCTTTCATGAATTTTGCCTTTAGTTTTGTATCTAAAAAGTAATTGTCAAACCCAAGGTCATGTAGAATTTTTCTCCTGTGTTATATTCTAGGAGTTTTATATCTTTTTCATTTTACATTTAGATCTGTGATCCATTTTGACTAATTTTTGTGAAGAATATAAGTTCGTGTTTAGATTGAGGTTTTTGCATGTATATATCCAGTTGTCCCATTACTTCATCCTTTTTTTCACTCTCTATCACTTCTGTAATATGGCCTTCAATCCCTGACTCATTCCTGTCAAAATTCCATGGCCGCCATTATAATTATTTCTTTATGACACTTTCATTCCCTTTCCGCCTCTCTCCCTTTGTTGTATTTACTTGGCAAAACCCAACCTCTAGCTGAACTCAACATGATGACTTTTTACATGTTTGCCCCAGGAGCTAAATGTTTTTGGAGAATATTTCAAATAAGGCTAAATATTTTTACTTTAAATTCAAATCACAAACTTCAAATAATTAAACCACAATGGTCTGCTGTCCAACTATGTGTCCTTAGCAATTTCATTTTCTCAAAAATGTGTGCCTTTTTATCTCTCCTGAAACCTCATTTTTTTCCCCAAATTTTATATTAGCTGACATGGAAATAAATAGAAGATATTACAGGGAAATTCCTTGATTTTCCTACCAAAACTTCTGTAAGTTTGCTGAAACCATTCTTTCCCATCGTATTTATTGACCATCTAGTCTATGCAGGCTTTAGGGGCTTAGGATAAAGGGCTATACCTTCAGGAAACTCACCCATTGTGTGGGATAGACTGACAACAAACAATTCACATATAAGGTAAATTGTATAGTATGTAGAAGTTGATAATTGCTATGAAAAAATAAAAAGTAGAGTGGGGAGAGGGGCATCAGAATTATAGGTGTTGGGGGCAGATTATAATTTTCAACATAGTAATCCCAAGAGGCCTCAATGGAAAGAAGATTTAAACTCTCTCACCTTCTTTTGGGAGGTGACAGGGTTTGCCATGTAGCTATTTGGAGGAAGAGCAATTCAGACTGAGAGAATAGCCAGGAAAAAGACCCCAAGAAAGGAACATGCAGGCATATTATCTGAGCAGCAAAGAGCCCATGTGGCAGGAGAAAAGTGAGAGGGATATGGAAGATGAGGGCAGATGTGTAACAAATGTCAGATCATGTAGGGCCACTGTAAGAAATTTGTCTTTTTCTGTGAATGATGTGCAGCCATTGAATGCTTTTGAGCCTTTTTTTTTTTAATCTGTCACTTAAACCCATCTTCAGAGTCTTGAATTCATTTTATATTTCACTTATAGAAATTTTCTATAGTTTTTTGTTGGATATATTTGGTTTTCTTTATAGTTTCTTATTCCTTGATTGCATTTTAAGTTTATCATTTATTTATTTAAAGGTATATAATTTATTTGTTTTCTATTTTACATAAACATTTCCAATATTTGAAGTCTTTGGGGATATGTTTCTTCTGTTTACTGTTTCTTCTGTTTCTCACTCATAGTTCCAACCTGTATTTTGTTGTATTGGTTGTTTCAACCAATTCCCTGTACTTTGAGAGTGGGGCTCAGTGCTCTTTATATTTCTTGGAAATTTCCTTAGGTTGAATTTGAGTTCCTCCAGAAAGGACCTCTGTGAGTGTGTGTGTGTATGTTTCAGCTATTCTAACTACAACCTGGAGCAACATTAAATTAAATTTTCTGCTGGAAGTTTTTCAGACCACAGAACTAACTTGTAGAATTTATAGTAGTGAAATCAAGGAAGTTTCCTCTATGTCTTCTATTTTTTCTTTTTTTTCAGGAAATATGAGGCAAACCTAATGTGAGAAGCAGCTTGTGATTTTGATTTCTCTGGGGGATATTTGTTTTCTCTTTCCCTAAGTACCAGGGTGGAAATAGTCAAATTTTCCTCTACGTTTTTCTATGTGGGAAGTTTTACTTCTTGGAGACTATAGACTTTTTAGTTCTCTGCTTTACCTGTTTGTTTCTGGAAATTCCTCCCCTTGGTGAGGTGTCAGACTTTACCTCCAGAACCTTCCCACTCCTTGTGGCCATACATAGGAAGCTCAAGGACTCCAGGGTCCAGAGAAACTTTAAAGCAAAATCTGTCTTGATCCTTGCTTGCCTTCCTGTTTCTGCTTTCTGTTTGTTGTGGAGGCCTGCAGATTCCTTCCTTTCATGTCAGTTCAACTGTAAGATTAAATGTCTTATCTAGCAAATGCTTATTTCATTTATGGGTGCTGTTAAGGACATTTAATATGTCATCTTGCTGGAAATGGAAATCCCTCACAGTTTAGCTTAATAACATCATAATATACAGTTATGTTATCAATTTTTAATTTTGTTGTCATTGACCTTTGCCCACACCCTATTTCATGCGCCATAGTATTTCTCGAAAATAGCCCTGTGTCTTGTACTTAGTAAATATAGAATATATTTTATTCAATGATTCAATATATAATTTTATGAACTTCTTTTTGACTTCATAATTATTTTTCCTACTAATAAAAAACTCTTCATTAGAGCAATTTTTGTTGCTACATAAAATTATACCAGAATAGTTTAATCCATTCTCATATTGTCAAAGAATTAAGTTGTTTTTCATTTTTTAGTATTCTAAATATTCCTGAGGTGAAAATTGTGGCTTATAATGAGCTTTTCTTATTTTGTTAGTTTTTCAAATATTTTCCCATAAATACAATTGTCGAGTCAAAATACTCAAAATCATTTTTAAAGCTCTTTAAATGTATTGTAAAATTGCATTCCAAAAATAATTACAAATCCTACTAACAGGGTGTGTGTGACAGATATAATAGTATCTGTTTCATTATTTTCTCATCAGCATTTTAGATTTTGCTGTGTAAATCTCATATTGTGTGTAATAATTGAAGTTTCCTTTACTTGTGGGGGTGAAGGTGGGGGTCTAGAAATGCTAATGAGGATGAGGTTCTGTCGCTCAGGGGTTACAGCACTGGTCTCATAGAAATGCCTGTGAGGAAAATATTCCCCCAAATCTGAAAACAGAGAAAACACACATGATCTTATATTCCACACATTTAACAAACACTTATTTTACAGTGTTCACCATTTTAGGCCTGTTGGAGAAGTGTTTTATTTTAAGGGAAAAAAACCTAAATAGATGGTATTGATCATATACAAAATAATAGCACTTTATGTTTGTTGAACATTTATTATGTTCTAAGTACTTTTCATTCATTTTCTAATTTAAAACTCTGCTCCTTTAAAATGTCGGGGTAAGGCACACTTCTTTCCCACTCCTAACATTTCCTTCCTTGTAGAGAGACATCTATTTCTGTGATTCTCCTCATCTTTCTTGCTCTTTTATTCTCTTGTCACCAGGGAGGATGGAGTGACTTCTCTGATGAAGTTGGGCATGCTTGGGTTGCACAATGCTTTCTCGGAAGTGAGATCCTACTAGCAAGCAATATGTGATCTACGGTGTTCATCACTGTATGCTTTATAAGGTCAGGCGTGTGTGATGGATAAAGCTGTCTAATCCTGTGGTTTCATGTAAGGAGGTCCATCCACTTGCTTATAGACATAAATCACAATCGTGAAGATAAGTTTTGTCGATGATAACGGAGATCTTCATATACTAACCTCTTTATTTCTCTATTGATTGAGAGTTCAGGTGGGAAAATGTGTGTTATTTATTGGGCTCTTCTCACTCCACCAAAAGTAAGTTGTAATTTTAGCTTTGTTTTATAGTTTTAAAAAATCTTGCTTTTTGTGGTTCAACGTCTGAGAAAACCAGGTAATTGATGAAACCAAAGTTCACAGTCAGGTTTTTCCTAATTAGAAAGACTATGCTTGTAACCAGTTCACTGTATTATCTCTTGTAAAAGAGTAGAGTTTAATGAGCAAATTACATTCACAGACTGGACAAGTAAATGGAATGAACAATGACTGTCTTAGTGGCCTTGAATCATGGATGTTTCCAGGCTTTTTGGAATAAAGATCTTGTTCAGCTTAGGAACATTGGAGTATATTTTAACAAATTACAAATTGTTTACATTCATGAAAGTCCCTGATGCATATTTAAAGAGAAACACAGATTTTTAGTCATTAAACTTTAAAGCAGCTACTATGACACAGGTCAGATAAGATACATCTACAGTGATGTGACAGCACTTGGTCAGTGCTTAGGTGTTTGCTTGGTTTGTTTTGATCTGAGAGGCAGTTCTCTATTAGGGTAAAAAGAAAGTTTGTCTTGGGAATATTAAATTGTTCAGGGCATTGGAAAATGACTTCCTTTTACTGCTTAGTGTGAACATGTTTATTTTTTATGGGGATATTTACTGCAGTGTACTATGCCAAATAGCTCTATCATATCTACTCATCTATTTAATTATGCATATAGATATAGAAGAGAGGTTTTCTCTGGGCCCTTCCAGCTCAAAAATTCTATAAGCCTTTTATGATCTTAGACTTAGGCTGAACACAATTTTATTTCTACTTTTAAAAATGTTTCTCTTACCTAGGCACATTTCCTTGATCTACCAAAAGAAGCATTCTTTGGAAGATATACATTTACTATGCAAGACTGAATATGTGTATTTTTAATAAAACATTGACATTAGTACATGTAATTTGAGGTTTCATCCTTTCAAATTTTCATTTTAGTCACTGTCTAGTTACTATTTTTCCTACTCTTCATTCATTAATGTTCTCAATTCTTTAATTACGAAGTTAGTTTATGAACAGGCCAAAGTTTCCAAACCGATGATTGGTTTTATTTTAATTTTAAGGTGAACATTACCTTTGGCATGTTTCTGACAAGTTCACATCTGTTATTAGACCAAATTTTATACCTTCTGCTGAAGAATTTTCTTTGGAAAGCATTTATATGACATGCCCATCCATAATGTGAAAAAAAAGTAAAATAATTTTCACAGCTTGATACAACTTCATGAAGCAGCCTAGTGTAGTGGAAAATATGTGGGCACTGTAGTCAGGGACATCTAGGTTCAAATTCCACACTTATTAGATGTGTGATCGTGGGAAAATTGCTTAACTTTGTTAATCTGCAGCTTCACCACTCTTAGTGATGATTGTACCTCATTTGCAAAACTGTTGAAAGGACTTTTAGACACACTATGTCAAATGTTTAGCATTTATTTATTGATCAATAAATTAAAGCTATTCTTATTGATGAATTCTTATTTGGATGAAACTAATAAATAATATAAACATATCCTTTAATAGCCTTGAGATGTCGTATATTCAGTACCTCTAGGCAGGTGTATGTCTGTTAAAGAGGAGCTCATTAACACCCCAGCTCTCTTTCTTCATTAATCTAAAGTCCTTTACTGGTGTATGATTTTACTTACCTCTGGGGTGTGGAAGTTTTTCTCTGAAAGGAGTGTTGTTTATATCATTTAGATAAATGCCTTTGGGTTCCTTAAGCTAATCCACTCTTCTTCTTTTGTGCTTTCTCTTTACTAACAATATTAGACAGTTTTCCACTTGACAATGATTTATGCATCTCAGTTTTTCAGATTTCCTGCTGCTGGTGATTGTACATCCTAAGGCACTTGTACATAATTTACTCCAATCTTGGCAAATACATGTGGACAAAAGGTGTATTCTTACTAGTGGAGATAGAAACTTTTTTTTTCCTTCTAGACACATTGAAGTGCTACAGTTGTATGTTCTCCAAAAGGAAATTAGAGAGAAAGTAAATGATTCTCCTACAAGGTATTTGAAACTTCTCTATGGGTGTAAGTAGTTACACTTCATTTGCAATAGGTTGAATATGATGTTTTCTTCAGAGTATTTTTAATATCTAGAGTTGTTAGCATCAAAGACATATGATATATTTAGTTTAACCCTTTCTTTTAATTTCTGTGTGGGGGAACAATTCACTTTAACAAAGTTAATAAATAATGCAGTTGTTTGGCATTCAATTATCCACTTAAATTATTTTAACCTGTTCTCCTTATTTCTCACCTGTTGTTTAAATTGTCTGTCATCATTGATTCTCACTCTTCATTCCCATATGCAATTAAGTGTCACAGATGTCACAATTTACTTAATTTCTGAAGTTCTTCTGTTACAAAATACTATAAATTATTTATTCAGAAAAAACAAAAGATCTGATTTTGTGCAAATGTAAAAAGGACCCTATATTGTTATTTTTAATTCTATGGACTTATTTTTAATTTTAATGAATTTGATTTATCACTTTCTTAGAATTGTTTTTATTAAATATTGAATTGATATATTAAAAAATTATAAAATGTGTAGAAGTCACAGAGAATAGACACTGATTAAGAAATAGAATATAGCTGTCAGCATTGAAGTCTCCTGCAAATACCTCCCATTTTTCTCCTCTCTATTCAATAGCACACCTGTATTGAACTTTGTGTTTATTAACTTTCTCTACTTTATAATTTTAACATGAATCTTTAATTTCTCTAATATATTTTGGATTGATTTTGAACATTACATTAAAGGAGTCATATTATATACATTCCTTTATAATTGATATTTCTTTCCTCAGTAATATTTTCCTAAGAGTTATCCATGTTGTGGCATGTAGTTTATTCCATTCTCCTGTGCAGAGGTGACTTCTAGTAGACAATAGCCGCTGATTTTGACTGTGACAATTAGTTCCACTATATGAATATACTGCAACTTATTTACACATTCTACTATGATGATCATTTAAATTGTTTTCCATTTTCATTTTGATATTTTGATTTATTTAGTTTTTGCTATTATAACCAATGCTGTTATGAACATTAGCCATGTGATATGACATATACAGGGCTGTACATTCCATATCTGCCTCTTACTTACTGTACTAACCTCTCTATTCCTTGCTTCTCCATCTGTATAATGGGAAAAAATAGTACTTAATTCACAGGGCTGCTGTGGGGATTAAATGAGTTTAATAGTTTATTAAATGCTATGTAATTGTTGATGATCATGATGATGTTTTCTGGACCATATGTACAAGAGGATATATATTTTGGAGTGGAATTCCTGGGTTATAACGTATAAAGGCACCACAAACTATACTACGGCCAGTTGTGAGCAGTCTTCTGTTACGTATTCTCCCTTCTGCCCATGGTGATATCATTTTAGCCAAGAACATGACTGTCTACTTGAAGGCTGTATTTCATAGTCTCTCTGCGACGATGTAAGAGCTATGTGACTAGGTTGTTGCCTGTGGAATGTCACAGGAAATAATAGACACTTTCCTTAAAAGATTGATATATGCTCTTTTTGTACTGTCCCCCTTTCCATTTGCGGGAAATGGTTAAAATTAGAGCAAATGCCTCGGAGCTGTGCAGAAGAAAGCCACATGTTGAAGTGGTCAGAATTACTTTACCAGCTCTGAGAGAAACACACTTTTTTCTGATGTCAGGCACTAATTTGGAGGTCTCATTTTTTCAGCAACTAAGCCTGTAGTGTAACTAATCAATATGAAGTTGATAAAAGGAGAAAATAATCAAACCTCATTTTCAGATGTTTATGTAGAATTTGTTGGCACAGTCAGGAGTAGCATTACAGCCTCATTTAGAGTGGCTCTGTAGGACAGTGGGGAAGGAAATCCTTGTAAATTGGCAGACCATCTGGTAGTAAAGCTGTATGTAAACTTGACTTAGAAGGAGAAATAATCAGAAGTAAAACTCTGCTCTAATTAGTCACCATTAGTCAACAATTTGGTAGAATTTTTTCAAATATAAAAGGAAAAATATTAGAGAATTTGTCCAAGGTGGTTGGAGTAAGAAGTATGTGCACAGATCTCTTGAAATGCAAATTATGACAATAGTTGTGACCCATAAAATGCTCACCAAAGGGCATTCACTGCAGAAGATGATATCAGTGATCAGGTGGACAAAGTGACTCCTTTTGCAGACATCAGGCAAATATCAGGATCCCCAGTCTCCCTAGTGCTTGCTCAGTAGTCTCTTAAGCAAAGTGGCTATGGTATCAGGATGGAGGTGATGCATGGATTCAGCAACATAGGTTTTCCCTTATTGAGGCTGATCTGGTTACTGCTGTTGCTGAGACCTCCAGATGAGCAAACACAAAACTCAGCCCCAATTGTTGCATCATATCCTGGGAGGACCATCCAATTGCTTGGTGAAAGATTGATTTCATTGTAGGCCTTCTATAATGGAGGAGGGAGTGCTCTATCCTCCCTGAAACAGGCACTTACTGTGGTTATGAACTTGATTTCTCTGCCTGTCCTGCTTTTGCCAGAATCACCGTGGCTACACTTTCTGAATTCCATATTTACTGAAAGAGTCCCTCACAAAGTTCTTCTCACCACAGAACTTAAATTACAGTGAAAGAAGTGAGGCAATGGGATTCAGTGTTCTTCCTAAGTGCCCTGATGCCCACAAGCAGCTGAACTGATACAAAAGGGGGAGTCCTTCTGAAACCTCAGTTATACTGCCAGCTGGGAAAGATAATATTTTTTAATATCATAAATGTGTGCTGAATTTTATCTAACACTTTGGATTTTATTTAATTTTATCTAATTCTTTTTTTAGCATCTATTGAGAAATTCATATTATTTTACCTTTCATCTTTTAATGAAATGCATTACTACCACTGATTTTTCTGAAGTGAAACCAACTTTTTCCCCTGTATGTACCTGATTTCATTATACATTATTTCATCATTTTATTTATTCATTATATTATCTTCATTACACATTACTAGTTTCAATTTTCAAATTATTTCCTTTTGAATTAGGAGGATTTGATGGGAATAGGACAAAAGGTATATTCTCCAAATGCTTTAGGCCAAAAAACATCAAAATTAAAAGATGAATTGGAGAGATTTAAAAGAGGTAGGAACATAAATCTTGGTGAACAGTTGGATGTGGGCAATAAGTAAAAGTGAATACTTAGTCTGGGATGATTTGGGTAGTTGGGTAAATTTCATTGTCAGCAACAACAAGTTCAAGAAAGATGAATTTTGGTGGAAAGATAATGAATTCTATTATGTACATACTGATTTTGGTGTTTCTTTAAGATATCCAGATATCGAATTCTAATAAGCAAATGGATAAATTGATGTGGTCATGAGAGATGCTTTGGCTGATATAGATTTGGAAGGCTTTAGACTATATATGGAAACAAAAATTCTGATAATGGATAATGTACTAAGAGAGAATGTAACTTTGAAAAATAAAATGAAAAAGCACTCACAAATTAAAGAAAAAGGAGAAATAAACACTTTGAGATAACCAGCTATTTTTGCCACACACAGTGTAGAGACAGTTTATTCTTATGCAGTTTTTGCTTTGTTTTAAAATGATAGAAAATTTATATTATTTGTGTATGAAGAGAAATACTTGGGAGGGAGAAAATTTGAAAGCATGAGAAGAATATTCAGAAAGCAAGTCTCTGAGACGAGAGTGAACAGATCTAGAGAAGTATTATAGGAAACGGCCTCAAACAGGAGAGAAAACCTTTGTTTACACCACTGATAAGGAGGAAATGATGCTATAAATATAAATAAGTTGGCTGAGGGAGGAGTTAAGAATTTGATATTTTCAGTTTTCTCTCTGAGGTAAAATGTGGGGTCATTTACTGAGAACAAGACGTGGTATGATAGGGTCACCAGAAACCTTTGGATTTTAACATTCTACACAATTGTGTAAATATTTTTCAGCAATAATAAGCTAAAGTGCAGAGGGGTATCATATATCTTCCATTTTCTTAACATAATCTGCTTTTTAGATAAGTAGCATATAGAACAAATGATTAACCAACATGTTAAGTTGACCAGAGTTGCTGTGTGAGGGCAAAGAGGAACCAATCATATCAGTATCAGAGGAAAACACAATTTGTGCCTTTGAATAAATCTCCTCCCATGGTTTGAGTTCTTTCTAATTTGAGAATTACAGTCATGAGAACTGAAAGGGGTTGAATAAACAAGATTTTCTTACTTATGCATTCAGTTCAGTTTCAATTAGAATCAAGTGAGGAGTTGATTGGGTTGGAAAGAGACGTATTGGACAGCCTCTGCTCAGCTTGAGCAAAGGATATCTATACATACGAGGTTCATCACAGTTGACTAGGTGATTGAATTAATCAGTAAATGCTAATATTCAGCTACTGCACTAGAGTCATAATAATTTTGAAGAGAAGATGCTTCTAAAGAATTTTCACCAGAGAAACTATTTTCTAATTGAAAGACAACCAAGAATTTTTTTAGAGGTAGATGATAGTATGATAATTGGTGCTAAAGAAGGCTGAGTATCTTTAATTTTTTTAAAGGAAAGTGCACTTTTCAAGTATTCTTCTATGTATTTCAAAAGTGAGTTGTGTTCAATAATCAGAGCTCAAAAATATATATAAATCCAGACAGCTAACCACAATTCATTTATATAGGCCAGTGAAGATACACAATTTCAAATTCAAAAATTCTTGACTCTGGAGGGATATCACCTAATATTATCCTGAAATGCCTAAATAACTAAAGTTCTAATTGGCATACAGGGTAAAATGTCAAATATTCATTTTCATGAGAAAGAGAGAGAGAGAATTGAAAATTGACAGGCGTATTGGGAAAACATGGAAACATAGAAATGAAGGAGCGAGAAATGAATGAGAAAAAGACCAAGTTACAAGTCAGTCTGGCATAATGGAAGGAATATTTGACTTGGAATTCGAAAGGCTAAATTCACATCCTATTTCTAGCTAACTGACCTTAACCATTTCACCATTTTGAACTTGCATTTTATCATTTGTATATTAAAGTAAATAGTATTTGTCCTATTTTCCTCAAAGGACGGGTGCTAGGATAGTGGATCGGTAACGAATGGGTGATACAGTTTTCTCATCACTCCGTGTGGACTCTAGGACTTTCCAAGAACTTCCAATCAAACCAAGCAACTTGTTTCATCAGCACATTTGTAGCATCTAAAGGATCTTTGACCCAAATAAGAACAGCAATCTAATCAATTTGAGTAAGATTTCTTCAGATAGTTCTAATTATATGTAGAAAGAATCTGAAATCCTTGATCAGGAAGAACAACTCTGTTTTCTCCCATGGTTATTCTACAGTTAGATGCTTCCTGAGGCTAGATTTATATTGATTAAGGCACAATAAATAAATAAATCCTTGAAATAAGTTTCTTCCTCATGCTCATAGAAGCTCTACTTTCTTTGAGCGCATGGCAACTGTTTGGGTTTTCATTTTCTCTGGACATCCAACTGTGAACACTTCTTCACATTTGTTTAGCTTTGTTATATCTGTTGATAAGGCAACTGTGTTCCAGACCTTGCTATCCTAAGATCTATCTCCTGACCCTCTTGCCCTCTCAAGATACTTTATCTGTTTCTTTTATTTTGTAAAACATCCAATAAATAAAAACATTGATCTAGACATGCTTTTCTAGAAGAAAGCATGACTCTGGTATCAAGAAGTCTAACAGAAATATCAATCTTTACATAAATAGTCTGCTACATATATAGTAAACAATGCAGTGTAAAATTTGGGAAAATAATTGAGGTCTCCTGACAATCTATTACTAAATATTATATTTATTCCTAAACCAGAGAACAAAAGAGGGGAAAAAAGTTCCCAGTTGACATATTTTATTTCAATTCTCTGTTCCTAGTCATTATATACATATATATATACACATACACACACATATGTTTATGTGTGTATATTATATATGTGTATGTATATAGCATACATATACATACATGTATACATACACTATATGTATATATACACTAACGTTGACCATATTATTTTTAAATCAACAGTGCATACAATGTTTGAATGTTCTTTGAACTTACCACTACACTTGATAGTAATTTCAAGAATCAGCTCATGGAACATTTGTAACTCGAAGAATATTTACCTGATTATGCTGAAAGGATACATTTTCAGTAGACATTTACTTTTTGCAATCAGCCTTCACCAGTATGAGCGGTCCTGTCAGCTTCTCTGCTTGTTTCAAGCTTCTCTGCATGGCCAAGCAGCTAGGTAGGTCATTTGTCACAGAACATAAAGGAAACAATTCGCCACTTTTGAAGTGGGGAATCCAAACCTACCAGCCTGTCAGTAATTCTCGCTATAATTCCATTTTTGCATAATCAGAGAGATTAGCTGCCAACAGCCTGCTCATGTGCAAAAGCACAGCAACATCTAGGAGTTAGTTTTCCATGTGCGTGCATAAATTTTTAGGAGTGGTATATGTTCTGATCAGCAAAACACATTTAAAAAAGAAATATCTCTTTTTAAAAATGAACAACACATTTTCCTTTTTAACGAAAACACAGTGATAGCAAGAGACTATTTATTTTGAAGGACATCTTTTTAGTGAAGGATTTTATTCTAATTCGGGGCCATGTTTTGGATTTTAAAGGAGCTGGCACTGGCAGATCCAGTGCAGATGTTGTACGGAGTCCATTTGACCTTCTAGTCAACCAAACTTAAAAAGTACATAAAAGCAGGAGTTTACTGCCTTTAACACTTGATGCTGTTGTTGAATTTATTTGATATAAACAAGCTTCCTTTTCAAAATGATTTCAACATATATAAAACCTAATTAAACACGCCTACTTTAAAACAAAATTTTTTTTCGGTCCTCCTTTTTAATGGAAGCTATATAGCAAAACTAAGGAAAGTCCTGGGAGAAATCTGAAACCAATAACAGTATGATACCATCAATTTCTTAGAAATAATATACGGCATATGATTACTGTTTTAGTCTCACTGCCAAATGCCATACATAACCTCTCGGCTATAATGCAGTTCATAGAAATCAATCATGTCAATCAAATGAAAAATAGATTCAACACACAAAACTGATTGGAATTGCTTATAATAAAAGCATCAGGCTTTTAACAAATACGTTTTTCTAATAATCCACATTTCTACTTTTATTGAAGTTACTTAGAGTGGAGACTTGATTTAACAAAGAAAGTCTCCATGAATTCAAGTTCTCCAATATATTTTTTAAGCCCCAAATTAAAATTCAACAAAAAGTTCACTTTAAAGTAAAAATGAGGAGAATGAGAGTTAGTTACACTTTTTATTGTATTCCTCCTCAAATACATTTATCACAACTTTGAAAGTTTTTTTGTTTTGTTTTTATGACTCCTGGGCGTAAAGACTAGGCAGACAAATGAAGTCAACTTTGCTTTCGTGTTCGATGTATTGTGTCATTTTCCTGAGTGGGGAAGAGGGTTTCATGATCATTCTTTTATCTTGTACACTTAACTAAGTTGTTGAAAAATGAGTCTCGTATTTCCTCAAAGACATTTTGAAGTTCTGTACCTTCCATGGAATTGATGTGGCATGTCACTGGAGTATGGGGCTGTGGTTCACACGCCTTGTAAGCATTTGTATATTAACACAAATTTAAATTTTTCTAATATTTCTGAGGTTGTTGGGTATTAAAGAACCACAGTGTTGTTTATCCATTCAAAACTTAAAATTGTGGCCTTGTATATCCTAACCCTGTGTCTTTCCAACATGCACACAATTGCAGGCATCACCTGACTATTAACTCAATGTGTTCCCTTCGCCTTTTGTCTTGTACCTTGTTTTGATTCAGGGTCTTTTTCACCCTTTTTCTTTGCTTCCTGCTTTTATCCTATGACTGTCCTTTCAATAAGATGGTAAAATCTTGACCCAAAGGTCGGCTACACTAAATAAAGTTTAAATTCCACAACTTGGGTGGTGTACTATAAAAGAAGGTGTCTAAATTTTCAGGGGAGGTTGTAATGATACAGTGAATTTATCATGTAAGACGTGGTCACCCAACCCCAAACTCTGTTCATAGGATGATCCAGAGGACGCTCTCCTCACTAAGAGTGTGAGAAATATATTTGTGAGGGGAGCTCTGGCCTTTGTGAAGAGCTCTAGGATGGATATTTTTTTGTTGGCTGTTGATGAAGATGGAATTGCTGCCATTGAACTTGGCTCTCTGAATTCCACGTGGATGAAGGAATTCTGGATCACTGGGGCCAAGTGGCAGCACTTAATCATAAAGACAAGCTGGGAGAAGTTAACATAATGGACTGAAGAGCCAAAGAAGCAATCAGATGGAAAAATTTCCTGGTAAAAATTTTGGCATTAGCTAGTTGATCATGGTTTCCCTAGAACTGAAATAGATGTGCAATCTACTAAATAGAGTCTGACTCAATTTGTATAATTGGAAAGCTCTAATTCAGTTGAACAGAAGTCTGACTTGAATCACCACAACAAAGTCATTGCTCCTCAGCAAAATTTGAGCTACTTCGTAGTTCCAGAGTCCCTTGACTGAAGAGGACAGGCCCAAAAGTTTACACTGTAAATCTTCCTCTTCGCCTTCCCAAAGGGACATGTGGATATTACCAGCATAACTTTCTATTGTGGGAAAGTAATCAGATTTTTTTGGGATTACTGCATACTAGCTCTGAACTGACAATACCTGCTAAAAATCCAAAAGGGTCCTGTGACTCACCATTCAAAGTAGAACAATAGGAGGTCGGGTGATCAATGAAGTCTTGGCTCAGGTCCCAGAGACATCTTTTGATATTTCCTGAGTATCACAATGCAAAGTTGGAATAAACATACTTAGTAGCTAACAGATTGGTTCCCTGACTCAAAAAATGGTGCTGTTATGGTCAGAAGGGCCAAATGGAAGTCAGAAGAAATGCCTCTATCTACCAAAATAGTAAACCAAAAGCAATACCACAATCCTGGAGGAATTTCAATGATTTACTACTTGAAAAATGCAGAGATGGTAACTCTGAATGCATTCCCATTCAATTTGCCTATTAGACCTGTGCAGAAGGCAGATAGATCTCATAGAATGATAGCAGATTATCTCAATTGGATGTGACTACAATTGCAGATGCTCTTCCAAGGATTCGTATGTTGCCAGAGGAAATCAATAGATCTTCTGGCAAATAATGTGCAGTTTTTGGTCTAGTGAGTTATTTTGATCTGTACCTGCTAGTAAAGCATTTTGTTTTCAGCTGAGAAGGACAATAGTGCACTTTTACTTTCCTACCTCTGGGTGTATCAACTCTCCAGCTGTATGTTATATACGGTTTGCAGGGAACTTGACAGCCTATCTATTCTGCAGATTATCATGCAGATTCACTTCACTGATGAAATTATGCTTGTTGTCAAAAACTATGCAGAGTCTGAGATTTTACCCAATTTAATAGATACATGTTAGTCTGTGACTGTATCATGGATGCTAGAAGAAGAAACGAGACTCTTAGGCCAGAGACAAAGGACTTTATTACTCACAGCAAAAGCAGTAGCCAAAGCTCCATTTTGGATTGTGTCAATCCCTCATCTTCCCTGAAATCGCATGGAGGTAACACAGGATCCACAGGCTGTGCTGCAAGAGAAAAATGTTGAGCTTGGGGAATTCACTACTTTTAAAACAAGCAGGAGCAAGCCTGCTCTTTGTATGTAGTAAGATGCTTATCCTTCAAGGTTTTTCTCTGCAAAGACAACTCCAAGAAATAATCTGGATAGACAGCAATCAGGGCCATGCATTCTTGGCAGACCCAGCAAAAATATGCAGGGACACTCAAGGCCTGTGGTGGATTCCCTCTCCCAACACTGATTAGATCTGGTGATCAGGAAGAAGCAACAACTATAGACAGCTTGGTGAAACATGCTGGAGTTAGGAAATGATTCCCACAAAAATTCAGGGGCCTACCACCTATATGAAATTCCTATGGATCCAGGGTTCTGGGATAGGCCGTTATGATTTTGGAGCAATGCTGGATTGTCCTCTGTAGATAATTTTTCTCCCTTAGAGAATCAGCTTTGGCTTACTACTGGGACAGAGTAAAAAATGAACACTTGACAACTGACTAAGAAGTTGCTATTTGACTTGCTCTGCCCATCATAAATCGTGGGCGTTATCTGACATAAAACCATGAAGCTCAATTGTATGCACAGCAGCATTCCATCAACAAATGACCTGGTCTATAAAAAATCAGGTTCAAGTATATCCTAAAGGCATAAAAAAGTTGTATAAATATTTGGCTCAGATGCCATGTCTCCTACTCCTGCTACATTGCCTCCTCCCCCTTACTCTGTCCTATGACCTCATAGGGAGTTCCCCATGAAAATTTGACTAAGAACACAAGATGAGTCTGGTTTACAGATGGTCCTAGATGATAATGCTGGAACTACCTGATAATAGAGGAGTATAAAAACACAGCCCCACTCCAGGTGTCCTTGAAGGATAGTGGTGAAGGAAAATTCCTTTAGTGGGCAGAACATTGAGCAATGAGTATAGCTGTTCATTTTGTAAATGCTCACCAAAATGTAACCTCAGATTAGGTGTATCTTCATATTTTTGTGGATAATATAATCATTTTTGTAGATGTTATTTAGCCTCTGTCCTCACAAACCAAGTGGCCATGTTGGCAGGGGTATTATTCATGGGATCAACAGTATGAATTTACAGTTCTAATATCTTATCTGGCAGTAGCCACAGATCTGGGACCAATCCATTCTGAAATAGCACTGTTCCTTGAGGATCAATCTACCACCTCGTGGCAGGTTGATCACTTTGGAACATACCCCTTACGGGAGGAACAGTGCTTTATTATCACTGGATAAGCACTTCCTCTGGATATGGATTTTCATTCCCTGTCCACAATGCGTTTGGCAGAACCATACCCATACACTTATAGAATGCCTTAAACATCATAGTATACCACACAGCATTGCTTTTAACCAAACAACTCATTTTATAGCAAATTAGATGCAACAATTGGATCACGCTTATAGAACTCATTGGTCTTGCCATGTTTCTTAGCATCCTGAGTGACCTGACAGAATAGTGGAATGACATTTTGAAGACTTGGGTATGATCAGCCTTGTTTGGCAATACCTTGAGGCATTGAATAATTTCCCTCGGATGTAGCATATGCCCTCAATCAGTGATCAATATGTAGTGCTGTTCCTTTCTAGCCAGTCTTCACAGGTCTGGGAATCAAGGATAGAAATGGGAGTGGTTTCTCTATTTTATGCCTCAAAAAAACAAAATTTTGCTTCAAACAATTGTGAATTTGGGCTCTTCTGATCTAAGCATCTTAGTTCATGAGGGAGGAATGCCTCTGCCAGGGGTCACATCAATGGTTCCATTAAATTTGGAGTTGAAGTTGCCATTTAGCCACTTTGGGTTCCTCGTGCTAGTGAATCAATGGAAAAAGAAGGGGGTCATTGTACTGACTGTGGTGAATAATTCTAAGTGTCCTGGAGAAATTGAGTTACTACTATATAATGTGGTTAAGGAGGAGCATGTCTGCAGTGGAGATGACTGCCTAGAGGGCTGCTCAGTACTTCTATGAAAAGTGATAAAAGGCATTGGAAAACCGCACGCAACTCCATTTAGGCAGGACTGCTAATGGACCAGACCATTCAGGAAAGAAAGTTTGGGTCACCCTACCAGGCAAGAAATTAAGACCAGCAAAGTGCTTGCTGAGAGGAAAGGCTATG
This sequence comes from Tapirus indicus, assembly GCA_031878705.1. Classification (NCBI taxonomy): domain Eukaryota; kingdom Metazoa; phylum Chordata; class Mammalia; order Perissodactyla; family Tapiridae; genus Tapirus; species Tapirus indicus. The sequence continues at coordinate 43,398,845 of CM062930.1, read as the reverse complement.
TGGAATGGGTGTACTATGAAGATAGTTATATAAATAGCAGTTATGAACACATGAGCATTTGCAGAATTGAGGATTATAATAGTTATAAATATTTCTTCCTATTCTGATATGAATCTATTTGTAAGTACATTAACTATTATCTTCCCCTCTCCCATTCTCCTATTATGTAACATGAAATGTGTTAAACTCATATCTCAGTGTTAAAGTTACAAACTATCAAAGAGTCAGTGTGATTCAGCTGGAAATGAACATCACCCAACTTGGCTAGAGAAACTTTCCTCCTTTAGAAAAGAGAGTATATTTTTGGTTGCCTAGAGGATACTTGTATAATTTGAGGTGGAAGCATGACTCTGCTATTATTTTTACTGAGAAGTTAAGTATAGTTAAAAGAGATGTGTGTGGATGCCAGCTTGACAAGGGGTAGATTTTGGTGGCTTTCTATTATGCCAATATAGCCAAATTGGACCTTGCTTTCCTTTAGCAGGTCCAGATTAAGGGTGGCTGCAATAGAAATCTGTGCAAGATTTGGAGGGAAGAAGGGAATGAGAAGCCATTTTTATGCACTGAGTTTGGTGCAGGGTGCCTAACATATGGTAGATCACACATGTTGTCTCTGTTCTGGTAACTCAGAAAGTGGCATGGGACAGTGTCCAGGCCCACAGCTCTTCCAGCATCCAGGATATCTCCTCTTTCAGCTTCTCTACACCATGCGCTAGGTGTGTTTTCAGTGCTGTGGTGAATGATGAGTGATGTTAGCTTCTTCTGTAGATCATTCACATTGTCAAGTTTGAATGTGGTGAAAGACAGAGGTAGGTTTTATTTTGTCCTGTGCATTCCACTTTATCCTGCTCTCCTCCAAATTATGTGCAGCTCTCCTTCCTTACTGTGGGCTAGGCTGACCTATCATGCCTTCAGTCCAACACTAGGCAAAAAGGAACACCCTGTGTTGTCTCATTAGTCAGCTCTCATAATTATGGTAGGTCTAATCCCTATAACAATTCCCTTTTGCTGTCTCACTCATTGGTTCTGCTTCTCTGATCAAAGCCTGATACAGATAGAGACCTTATACTTCTTATGTTTACGTATCTAATGCCTAATCACATGTCCAGAATTAATGTCTTTAACAAATCCTGGCTGACTGATGATGATGATGGTACTTGATGTCTCTCACTAAACTCATCCTTGTCAAAGATTTGATTTACATTTTCTCCTCTATTTTTCTGACTCATTTTTAGCTTCTTGGACACCAGAAATTGACCTTATCCCTAATTGGGCCTGTCATAATGACCTCTATGTCCAGAGAGAGGAATGAAAAAAAAAAACTACAATCCTGACAGAGAGGGGTACGCAATATACATGCAAATGAGTAATTCGGAAGTTCATCTAGAATTATAACTAAGTTTCTTCAAAATCAAAAGATGTGATATAACAACATTATAGGCAAATAATAGAATTGAGAGGTCAAATTAAAAGCAAAATTACAAAAACATATGAATACCACTTTAAAAGTAAAATCTATTACAATATACATATTATATATCTGAAATTTGTTCACTCAATTTCCAATTTTCAGGGTCTTTCACAGGTTTTTTTTTTTTAGCCTATTAAAGGAATTTTAACCATGTTTCTTTCTTGTTAGAAACCCTTGTTTTTCAACTCTCTTGCCATACAATTATACATTATGTATGTGTTTTAACAGGTCTTATGATTAGTTAGGTATGGTAGGCCAACGGATCAGGAGACAATAGTCACAGTTCCCTTAAAAAGAAAGGTCCATATGGGGAAACATCAGGGTTGGTCAAGAGGGTTCTGGGATATAGTTGTCTGCCACCTGGACCAGGGCTGATAAGGGTAGGTGGTAGTGGCTTGGAGTGTGAGATTCTGATAATGGAGGTGTTGGGGGTGTGGACTCTGGATTGGTTGGTTTGCATTTGGAAAGCAATCCCCTGGGTGAGTTGTTCACTATCTCTAGGAATTGGCTAACCCTGGGAGGGGCAATCCCTCCAGGGTCAGCAAGGCCCCAGATAGCCAAGCATCAGAATATAGAAAATAAAAGACATGGTTAATACATGACAGTAAAAGTGGCTGACAAAACAGTTGTCTTACCAATAATTGGAGAACAGACATATTTCCAACTCAGGAAAATCACAGTTTAAGAATTAGGCTGTTCTCCTATGTGTGATGAAAAAATATTTTATATTGCCAGCCTAAATTCAAGTTGTGGAAAGACTGAGTATAGACTAGCACCTAGGTCTTTTCATTTTATTTAAAAAGATCATACTGAAGAGGTTATATTCAGTATTATTCTCATGTGTTTTGAGTTGGGTAATTGTAGATGTGAAGTGAGTGTCAGAAAAGGCCTGGCAGTCTTTGTACTTTTAAATGCTTGTGGATTTCACCGTAATTTAAGGTCATGTAAACAGAGAAAAAACTTGCAGTTTTGAAATTGCCAAGCTATTCATTGAAGAAACATTGTTGGGACGCAATTTTTCAGTTGGAGTGGGACGTAGGTAGGCCATTCAGAAGCTCTGCACTGCAAAACTCCAGGTCTCATTCTCCCTCCTTTCCTCATAACAGCTATCTAAAGAATTGTTTGATTACTCAAAGAAGGAACTCTAACATAATTTACAAAATGGAAAATTAGCAAAGTGTTAAGATGAAGGAGGATACCTCATGTGAGTATGTTTTAAGGTTGGTTTGTTAAATCCAATTGACCACTAACAAGCGATAGTACTTTTCTTATTATTTGAATAATACTTTTTCTTATTATTATTGGAATAGTACATTCCACTTCTCATCAAGAGCACTGTGAAATGAAACTGAGAAAACGCTGGTGTTTTGGAGGCTGTTCATTTATTTAGTTATTCATTCATTTATTCAACAAATATTCACTGACTGCCTGTGAGGCAGGCACTGTTCTATCTGCTGAGAATTTAATGCTGAAGATTTCAAGTAGGGCCCCTGTCATGATGGAATTTATAATTTCATGAGAGTAGATGGAGATAAACAAGCAAAGAACCAAGCAAAAATATTTTCAGGCTAGTGATAAAATCTATGAAGGAAGTAAATGGGGTGATAAATAGAGAGTAATTGAAGGAAGAGATGGGTTTAGGTAGAGTGGAAAGATAAAGCTTCTCAGAGGAGGTAAGATTTGCACTGAGGCCTGAAGTATGAGAAAGTGGTTCCTTAAACCTGAGGCCAAATTAATTGAAGAGCTAGGCAGGAGCCTCGGTTAAAAAAGCGCATTATTAGTGCAAGAATAGTCCATTGAATGCTTTTAACCAGGAAGTAACATAATATAACCTTTTGACAAATTAAGAAAAAAATAATGTTTTGGTATCCTGTAACTCAAGATATCATTATGCCTATTTTTCTAAATAATTTTAGTTAACTACAGCATTGTACTTATATTAAACTACTGGGTTAGGGATATAGATGTAGTACAATTTTATTTGAATTTCTTTTTCTTCAATGCAAACTAAAATGGTGGTAGAGAAAAGATTTTATTATGCAGTTTATACTATATTCACATCTTAGATAAGATATTCATCCTAAAATCCAGCTTATGCTTTATTAACCAAATTATGTATCTTATATCAGTTAGGATGCTCTCAAATACAAATACTGGAAAGAGTGATTTAAACCGACTCTAAGAGTAGGGAAACACATTACCACCCAACGAGAGTTAGCATAGGCTCTGGGAGCAGGGTAGTCAATCTCAGGCTCTGCTTCTCTGTTGGTTCTCTTGACTGGCCTGCCTATGTTGGCTTAGTCTTTGAATTGACTTCTATTGTGGCTACAGCATGGCAGCCAACAGCCATAGGGGCAACAAGCTTCCTTGTTCATGCCTATTAAGAGACAGAGAAAAATCTATCCTCTAAATATGAAGGAAAAGTCCTGTCCTATTATCTGTTTGTGTCACTCACCTGTGGATGAATAATAGTCGTTTTGTCACGTAATAATTCTTTAATATTTGGATTGCTGAATAATTACAGAAAAAACAGTAATGGCATTATTGAGGTCACTTTGGCTTATAACATTATATAAATTGCAGGTGTACATCCTTATATTTTGACTTCTGTGTAGACTGCATCATGTTCACCACCAAAAGTCTAGGTGCCATCTGTCGCCATACAAATATGCCCCTTTACCCCTTTTGCCTTCCCCCAACCCCCTTCCCCTCTGGTAACCACCAATCTGGCCTCTCTATCCATGTGTTTGTTTGTTTATCCTCCACATATGAGTGAAGTCATACAGTAATTGTCTTTCTCCATCTGACTTGTTTTGCTTAGCATCATACCCTCAAGGTCCATCAGTGTCACAAATGGCAAAATTTCATCATTTTTATGGCTAAGTAGTATTCCATTGTACATATATATATATCACGTCTTTTTTATCCATTCATCTGTTGATGGGCATTTAGGTTGCTGCCAAGTGTTTGCTATTGTGAATAATGCTGCAATGAACATAGGGGAGAATATATCTTTTCAAATTAATGTTTTTGTGTTCTTTGGATAAATACCCAGTGAAAGTAGACTAGCTGGAATCATAGGGTATTTCTATTTTTAATTTTTTGAAAAATCTCCATACTGTTTTCCATAGTGGCTGCACCAATATATATTCCCACCAGCAGTGTATGAGCGTTCATTTTCTACACATCCTCTCCAACACTTGTTAGTTCTTGTCTTTTAATAATAGCCATTCTGATGGATGTGAAGTGATATCTCATTGCAGTTTTGATTTGCATTTCCCTAATAATTAGTGATGTTGAACATCTTTTCATGTGCCTGTTGGCCATCGGTATATCTTTTCTGGAAAAATGTCTGTTCAGATCCTCTACCTATTTTTTGATCAGGGTGTTTTTCATTGTTGAGTTGTATGAGTTCTTTATATATTTTGGATATTAACCCCTTATCAAATATGTGATTTGCAAATCTTTTCTCCCAGTTGGAAGGTGTCTTTTTGTTTTATTGATGGTTTCCTTTGCCATGCAGAAATTTTTCAGTTTGTTGTAGTCTCATTTGTTAATTTTTTCTTTTGTTTCCCTTGTCTGAGGAGATATGATTTTCAGAAAGATACTGCTCAGACTGATGTCAAAGAGCATACTGCCTATATTTTCTTTTAGGAGTTTGATGGTTTCAGGTCTTTCATTCAACTCTTTAATCCATTTTGTGTATGTTGTAAGATAATGGTTTACTTTCATTATTTTGCGTGTGGCTGTCCAGTTTTCCTGACAACATTTATTGAAGAGATTTTTCTTTCTCCATTGTATGTTCTTGGCTCCTTTGTAGAAAATTATACTGTCCATAGATGTATGGGTTTATTTCTGGGCTCTCAATTCTGTTCCATTGATCTGTGTTTCTTTTCTTCTGCCAGTACCATGCTGTTTTGATTAATGTAGCTTTGTAGTATATTTTGAAATCAGGAAGTCTGATACCTCCAGCTTTGTTCTTTTTTCTCAGGATTACTTTGGCTATTCAGGGACTTTTGTTATTCCATATGAATTTTAGGAATCTTTGTTTTATTTCTGTGAATAATGTCATTGGGATTGTGACTGGGATTGAATTGACTTGTTAGATTGCTTTAGGTAATATGTACATTTTAACTATGTTAATTCTTCCAATCCAAGATCATGGAGTATCTTTCAATTTCTTTACGTCTTCTTCAATTTCTTTCAACAATGTCTTGTAGTTTTCAGTGTACAGGTCTTTCACCTCTTTGGTTAAATTTATTCCTAGGTATTTTATTCTTTTGTTGCAATTGTAAGTAGGGTTGTATTCTTGATTATTTCTTTCTCCTTGTTTCTTATTAGTGTATAGAAATATGACTAATTTTTATATGTTGATTTTGTGCCCTGCAACTTCACTGTGTTCATTTGTTATTTCTAATACTTTTTTGGTGGATTCTTTAGGGTTTTCTACATATAAAGTCACATCATCCAAAAATAATCACAGTTTTACTTCTTCCTTTCCAATTTGGATACCTCTTATTTCTCTTACTTGCCTAATTGCTCTGGCTAGGACTTCTAATACTATGTTGAATAAGAGTGGTGAGAATGGGCATCCTTGTCTGGTTCCTGTTCTTAAAGGAATAGCTTTCAGTTTTTCACCATTGAGTATGATGTTGGCCGTGGGTTTGTCATATATGCCTTATCATGTGGAGGCACTTTCCTTCTATATCCATTTTATTGAGAGTTTTTTTCATAAATGGATTTTGAATCTTGCTTTCTCTGCATCTATTTAGATGATCATGTGATTTTTATTCTTCATTTTGTTGTTGTGGTGTATCACATTCATTGATTGCAGATGTTGAACCATCCTTGCATCCCTGGAATAAATCCCACTTGATCATGGTGTATGATCCTTTTAATGTATTGTTGTTTTCGATTTGCTAAAATTTTGTTGAGGATTTTTGTGTCTATGCTCACCAGCAATATTGGCCTATAATTTTCATTTTTTGTGATACTCTTGTCAAGTTTTGGTGTCAGGGTAATATTGGCCTCTTAAAATGAGTTAGGAAGCATCCTGTCCTCTTCAGTTTCGTGGAAGAGTTTGAGAAGTACAGGTATTAAATCGTCTTTGAATGTTTGGTAGAATTCACCAGAGAAGCTGTCTGATCCCAGATTTTGTTTTGGGGGAGGTTTTTGATTACTGTTTCAATCTCTTTATTTGTGATTGATCTATTCAGATTCTCTGTTTCTTCTTGATTCACTTTTGGGAGGTTGTATGATTCTAAGAATTTACCCATTTCTTCTTGATTATCCAATTTGTTGGTGTATAGCTTTTCATAGTATTCTCTTAAAATCCTTTGCATTTCTGTGGTATCCATTGTAATTTCTCCTCTTTCACTTCTGACTTCATTTATTTGAGTATTCTCTCTTTTTTACTTAGTGAGTCTGGCTAAGGGTTTGGCAATTTTGTTTATCTTTTCAAAGAATAAGTTCTTGGTTTCATTGATCCTTTCTATTTTTTTTCCATCTCTATTTCATTTATTTCTGGCTAATTTTTATTATTTCCTTCCTTCTACTGATTTGGGGCTTTGTTTGTTCTTTTTATGGTTCTTCTAAGTGTAGTGTTACATTATTTATTTGAGATTTTTTTCTTGTTTCTTGAGGTAGGCTTGTAGTCCTATAAAATTCCCTCTTAGTACCACTTTTGCTGCATCCTGTAAGTTTTAGTATGTTGTTTTCATTTGTCTCCAGGTATTTTTTGATTTCTCCATCGACCCAATAGCAGTTCAATAGCATGTTGTTTAGTCTCCACATATTTGTGACTTTCCCAGCTTTCTTCTTGTAGTTGATTTCTAGTTGTGGTCAGAAAAGATGCTTAATGTGATTTCAATCTTCTTAAATTTATTGAGACTTATTTCGTTTCCCAACATATGATCTATCTTTGACAGTGTTCCACGTGTACTTCCCAAGAATGCATATTCTTCTTTTGGATGGAATGTTCTATATATATCTATTAGGTCCATCTGGTCTAGGGTTTCTTTTAAGGCCAACGTTTCCTTGTTGCCTCTCTGTCTGAATGACCTAGCCAATGATGTTAGTGGGGTATTAAAGTCCCCTACTGTTATTGTGTTGCCATCAATTTCTCCTTTTAAGTCTGTTAATAGTTGTTTTATATACTTTTGTGCTCCTATGTTAGGTGCATATATATTAATAAATGTTATGTCTTCTTGGTGGAATGTCCCTTTTATCATTATATAATGTCCATCCTTGACTCTTGTTATCTTTTTGACTTGAAGTCTACTTTGTCTGATATAAGTATACCTACACCCACTTCGTTTGGGTTGCCATTTGCTTGGAATATCATCTGCCATCCCTTCACTCTGAACTTATGTTTGTCTTTAGAGCTGAGATGGGTCTCCTGGAGGCAGCATATTCTTGGGTTTTATTTTTTAATCCATCCAGCCACTCTGTGTCTTTTGATTGGTGAATTTAGTTCATTTACATTTCAGGTGATTATTGATGTATGAGGGCTTAATACTCCCATTCTATCTTTTATTTTATGGCTGTTCTATATTTCCATTGTTTCTTTTTTCTTGTGTTTTTGTCTGCCATTTCACTTTGGTGGTTTTCTGTGATGTGTTTCTGTTTCCTCTGTTTTTATGGTTTGTGACTCTGCTCTGAGTTTTTGTTTTGTGGTTATCATGAGGTCTGTATAAAAGATCTCATAGATAAGACAGTCCTTTTTCTGGTGATAGCTTCTTGTCTCCATTTACCAATGCAGGTTCCACCCTTTTCCTCTTCCCCTTCTATGTTTTTGTTGTCACAAGTTTTCTCTTTTTGTATTGTGAATTTGTTACCAAATTGAAGTGATTATAGTTATTTTTGATGCTTTCTTTCCCTTTAGCCTTTATGTTATAATTGTTTACTAACCTATTTGATATCCACTTGCAATTTTCTGATTCTGTCTGTCTATTTATCATCTTGCTTAAAGCTTTGTACATGTTTGCCTTTTTGTTTCAGGTGGGAGGGCTCCTTTCAACATTTCTTGTAAGGCAGATCTAGTGGTGATAAACTCCTTCAGTTTTTGTTTGTCTGGGAAAGCCTTTATTTCACCTTCATCTGTGAAGGATAACTTTGTTGGATAGAGTATTTTTGGCAGATAGTTTTTATCTTTCAATGTTTTGAATATATCACTGCACTCTGTCCTAGTCTGTAGAGTTTCTGCTGAGAAGTCTGCTGATAGCCTAATGGGATCCCTTTGTAAGTTATTTTCTTGTCTCTGGTCACCCTTAATATTCTTTCTTTATTATTGACTTTTGATAGTTTTAATACAATGTGCCTTGGAGAAGATCTTTTTGTGTTGAGATAATTAGGAGTTCTATTAGCTTCATATGCTTATATATCCAGTTCCTTACCCAGATTTGGGAAGTTCTCGGTTTTTATTTCTTTAAATAAGCTCTCTGCTCCTTTCCTCTCCTGGGATACCTATCATCCTTATTTTGCTTTTCCTAGCAGAGTCAGATATTTCTCATAGAATTTCTCTACTTTTAAATAATCTTATTTCTGTCTCCTCTTCCGCCTAACTCATTTCTAGATTTCCACGTTCGAGGTCACTAATTCTCTTCCATGTACTCTGCTCTATTTCCAGTGCTTTCTACTTTATTTTTCATCTCACTGATTGTGTTCTTCAGTTCCAGAATTTCTGTTTGGTTTTTTTTAGAATTTCAATCTCTCTGTGAAGTATTCCTTCTGCTCACTAATTTTATCCCTGAGCTCTTTCAACTGTCTTTCTGAGTTTTCTTGTAACTCCTTGAGTTTCTTCATGACAGATATTTTGAATTCTCTGTCAGTTAGATCACAATCTTCTGTGACTTCAAGTTTGGTTTCTGGAAAATTGTCATTTTCTTTCTGTGCTACCATGTTACTGTAGTTCTTCATGGTGCTTGATGAATTGTTTCTCTGCCAGCACATTTGTGGGAATAAACACCTTTCTTAGTGGGTAAGGCTTTGGTTACTTTGATTCCAAGCTGCTTCTGGTTGTATTTGAAAGCCTGCACTTTCCACCCTCCACTGTCTCTGCCAGAGGCATCATCAGTTCCCTCCTTGTGCTGCATGTGCCTCCAAGGTTGTCGGTGCCTTGCTGCTTATAATACCACTGCAGTCATGGGTATCACCACTGGGGTCACCAGGCTGTGAACACCTCTGATGCTTCTGGGGTTGCCTGGGTCTCACGTTCCCCCATTACTCTAGGGGGAGAGGGAGGGGGGCTGGAACTGGGGTCATGGGCACCTCCACCACTTCTGGGTTTGTTGGGTCTGCAGGCACCACTGCTACAGGTCAGAGGGCCAAAGTTGCTGGCGCTTCTGCAGCTGGAGGGGACCAGGGTCGTGGGCTCTGCTGTTGCTGTTATCTGGCTCTCCACAGGCTCAGGTGCTGCTGCTATATGTGCTGCCTGCACTGCTGCTTTTGGGTTATCTGAGGGTGTGGGCAACACTGCTGCCAGGGGTGCTGGGTTCACAGATGTCACTACTGCTGCCAGGGGCCCAGGGCCTTATATGCAGACTCTACTGCTGGTAGGGCTGGTGTTGTGGGTGCTATTGCTGGGGGCAGGGTCATGTGTACTGCTGTACTGCTGTGGCCCCTGAAGCCTCAGGTTGCAGGTGCCATCTGCCACTGCTGGGGGAGGGAGAGGGGCTAAGCCTCAAGTGAGCTGCAGCTCCTGCAGCCTGTGATCTCGGGCACCCACTCAATTCCTGGAATCTCAGGTCATGGAAACACTGCCACTGCTGGGGGTATCAGGGTCTTGTATGCAGCCCACTGCTGGGAGGATCAGTGTCAGAGGTGCCATCACTGGGGAGAGGGAGATGGGGCTTGGTCACAGGCACTGCTGTGTTTCCTGAAGCCACAGGTTGCAGGTGCCACCTGCCGCTGTTGGGGGAGGAGTAGGGACTAAGCTGCAAGTTTCACTGCTGCTCCTGCAACCTCTGGTTTCCTGTGCTGCTGGTCTCTTTTAAAACTTCTGGTCATGGGCACTGCCACCACTGCTAGGGGAACCATATCTTAGATGCAGTCCTCTCTTCTGGAAGGGCCTGTACTGGAGGCGCTGCCACTGGCGGGAGGGGGGTTGGGTCACTGGTGTCTCATGGTTCCTGGAGTTTCTGGTGATGGGCCCACAGTGATTCCTGGCACCTCCGGGAATGGGGGCTGCCTGGATTCCTGGGGCCTTTGTTCATGGGTGTTACCACAGTTCCTAGGGCCTCTGTTCACAGGTGTGGGCACAGATCCTGGAACCTCTGGTCTCAGGAGCCGCTGCCACTGCTCCCTGAGTTCCACTGCCTCCAGGAGGTACAGTCCACCCACCTTCAGATGTTAGATGCGTGGATCTCTCAGGCATTCTGATGTGTTGTGCAGAGTCCTTTGTTGGTGAACGTATATCCTACTGGTTGTAACTTACAGGGGAGAGACAAAGGGAACAACTCCTCTATGATGCTGATGTCACTCTATGGTAGTGGTATTTTAATGATTGGTTTAATCTAATTTAAAAGATGCCTCACTGGAGCTGGGCATATCGGAAGTTTCCTTGCATGGGGAAGAGGTGAATTCCACTCATCTTCCACCCCCCCCCAAAAAAAAAATCAGTGTCCCAAAAGGAAGTAAAAATGGGATGTAAATTCTGGTTGGGAAACAAAAAGTATTCACTTATAAAGAGAAGTTTTTAAGCTAGGCATGAATTTGACATCCATAGATTGTATGCTTCAGTATGTACAATGTGCAGTATGGGCTGACCAAAGTATAAAGATAAATGGAGTAAAGTCTAGTAGAAAAAGTATAGATTTTAAAATAACAGGTATTGGCATCTGAACATACCAGCAATACAACTGTGATTCATCTCCCTTTGGTCCACTTTGCCCAAATATAACTGAATATGTGGGAAAATTTGCATCTTGTTAGAAAAGAACACATTATTTTTCTTTCACAAGTAATTTTCTGAAGATATTAGTATGAATCTGGGAGTTTCATTTCTTCTTCTTCAGTAATATCTATGAAATATTGCATTAAAAATATGGACTTGAAAGTCAAATAATACTGATTCAAAAATTCATTCTACCTACCGTTGAAGAATTCTGCTACCTTGGTTGAGTAAATTCCTTAGGCTGTCAGCCTCTGCTGAGATAAATGTTTACAAAATTCCTACTTATAATATAAGCACAATATATTGTTGTTGTATGGGTTATCTTATATTGTATTGAATTTCCTTTACAGCTTGACATACTGTGATAACATTTCTCACAACATCTGATTCTGAGACAGTTGGATATTTGAGGATGATTTCTTCTTTCCTTTCAAAGGTGCATCATTAATAAGTGATTTTGAAGACATGACTATGTCAAAATGTACTGTTCTATTTATGTATCTTCTGGTTGCCCATAGATACATTAGATTATGCTTGATTCACTGATGATTCTGCAACGACCTGTAACACCTTTGGATAAGTTCAGTTTCTGGAAACAGATGGTTCAATTTGCCTGCCACTGTTTTAAAGGGTTGTTGTCATCACTTTTCAGTGTCTCTGGGCTTTCTGGCACTAATGCTATTTGTCTGTGACGGTTGTTTTTAGACTTTTTCTTGTTCTCCCATTGTGCTTTCTCAATTTTTTTTTTTTTTTTTTTTTTTTTTTTGTGACGAGAGTTAATTCTGTTCTCTTAATTACACTTCAAGGCCTAAGGCTCTCATGACACACAAGGTTTCTGATGTTAACAATAAATAGCTTTGTGTTTTTTAACTACTGAAATTTTTAAGACAGCACATTTAAACAGAACATTGTTTAAAAGCTTTTATTAATACTAAACTGCTAACAGTTTTTACAACATCTTCCTGAATCTTTCAAGGGATTGGGATTCACTAAAAGCAACCCCACTGTGCCAGCGCAGCAGTGTGCTCAGCTAATTATAAGCGTCAAGAATATTTTGAAATTCTCTCTTGCAGAATTTATTCTTGTTTTGTTTGTTTTAGTGAGTCACTCTCAATGTCCTTGCCAATGCTGATTTTTAGTGCTTCATGATCTAGGAATCGATATTATGAATATTAAAGCTTATTTTCTCTTGCACATTCAGGGAGATAAGAAAACATGCTCTAGAAATTTAAACTTTTTCATATATTTAATTGGCTTCTAGAAAGCCATCTAGAGAATGACTGCAAGTCTCTATCCATATAACCAATCTGTCATTTTCTGCATTGAATGATATTTTCATGATGAAAATACAGTCACGTGTCACTTAATGACAGGAATATGTTCTGAGAAATGCGTCGTTAGGCGATTTGGTTTTTGTGCGAACATCATAGAATGTACTTACACAAACCTAGTTGGCATAGCCTATTACACACCGAGGCTATATGGTACTAATCTTATGGGACCACTATCATAGATACAGTCCATGGTTGAACCAAACATCATTATGCAATGCATGACTATAGCAGGGACATAATAGAGATGTAAGAGTGCTCCCTCTCTATTCTATAGGTATCTGTCCTTGGGAATCACAATTATTGGAGAAGGGTGTAGGTAGCCCCCACCTATGAATAAAAGAGATGAACTAATGATTTGTGGTCACAGTTTGCTTAGAGAAGATTGTTACCTATTTCTTGCTCTCAAAGTAATTCAACTAGTAATTATGGTGATTGGTATTAAACTTTGCCTTGATATCTCATTTATCCATTCACTCACTCAGCAAATATTTATTGAGTTTTTCCCAATGTATTGGCAGAATGCAAGGCACTGGAGACAAAACGGTGAGCAAAATATACGTGGTTTTTACATAGAGCTTATGAGCTAATGGTGGTAGGGGCTAAATATAAAGGAACATGTTTCTATGAGTTGGATAGTGGAGATATTGACCTGGTTCACTTATTTAAACAAGTGATGATCAAGCTAATGGAAGGATATGGATTAGTTTAAGAGGGAAGGAAAGAGCCTTCCAGGAAGGAGAAATGGTTTATATAGAGGACCTTAGATGCAAGAGAGTACGAGGGACTGAAGACAAGCTGTGGGGCTGGAGAAGAGGGTATGAACCTGAGAAGCATGGTAGAGATGAGGCTGTAGAGTTAGGTGGGAACTAGGCCATGCATAGCCTTCAGTTTCATGTTAATACATTTTGTATCTTTTGTAAGAAGAAAGGCCACCAAAGAGTTCCGTAAGAGGAAGTGACATAACCAGATTCATGTTTTGAAGGGGTCACTCTGGCTGTGTTTCTGAACTACAGTTATTTATCTAAATCTAAATGCTACATTTTTCATATATTTTTATTCATTTCATTTTCTTTTCCACTGTTTCACTTTTCCCCCAGCCATATAAATGTATCTGTTTTCTTGATTTTTTTTTTTAGCAGATTAAATTGGTTTGCCATTTGGTCGAAGCCCCTACTTTGAAAATTGGAAGGTCACGTATTTTAGTGTTGAGATGATGAAGCTTGACTCAGTCACGAAGAACCACATGTACTTTTCTAGGGACAAAACTGGCCCTACATGATGTTGCTTTGACATTTGATTAACTGCTATTTTTTCCCCTTTTGGCTGTCACTGATATTTGAAACATTGTACAGATTTGCTCTTTGTAATAACATCCTGTCTGTCAGCTAGTTTGAATGCCGAGATTTGTGTTCCCAACTCCTACTGAAATCAATGGCAGCTCTGGGAACCTACCCAAGAGCAGATTTGGCTGAGTCTACAGCGGTCTGTAGAGGTGACTTCATTTACCCTTTCAGTTTGATAGGTGTAGTCTATTCTTAGAGTTTATTTACTGACAATATCAATATGCCTAAAATCCAATGAAAAGAATATTTTGTTTATTTTCATGTCCACCACATAAAGGATGCTAAATTCTTACACTCTTTCTCCCAATGTAAATCTTTATCCATATGGATTTTTTCATTCATATATATATCATGAGATATTTCAGAAAAGGGACATAGAATGCCCTGTTTGAGATTTCTTCTATTTTGAGATACTACCACCTGTCAAAGTCCATGTCAATCAATCACACTTTACTTCATTGAAGCTGGTTGAAGAGATCATCATTCTTTCCTTTCTATGCCTGGTGCATTTCTGTCATTTCTGAATAACCACACAGAGTAGCACATATTTACTAGCAAGATTGTGTCCTCTATGAGACTTTTTTCCCTTCTTGATTTATGAGAATATTTTTTTCCTTCATATTTGTGTCCCCAGACTTCAATACGCATTCAGCCTTCAATGAGTGCTTGTTAAATGCATGGAGGGAGGTTGGAATATTAATAAGGGAAAAAGAGCATAGTGGGTCTTGCAGAAATTAGTGTGTCCATATTAAGAAACAAAAAGTTTCCATGTGTAGATATCATTTATCATTGACTTATATTCATGATATTATATATCATTGACTTATATTCATGATATTATATATCATGAACATAGTGAATACACAATTAAATAGATAGATGATATATAGATAGCAAGATAAAAGGAAAACTTGAAAATGTTTAAAACTTTCTATATGTGTTTTAGTGCAGAAAAGAACATACAACTAAGAAATCCATATGTTTTCCACTTTGTTCTTATTCTAATCCAAAAATAAGTTTTAAAAAATAAGGCTTCTTGGGGCCGGCCCTGTGGCGTAGCAGTTAGGTTCACACATTCTGCTTCAGTGGCCCGGGGTACAACAGTTTGGATGCTGGGCACAGACCTACTCACTGCTCATCAAGCCATGCTGAGGTGGCTCCGCATGTAGAAGAGCTACAACTCTACAACTATGATACACATCTATGTGCTGGGGCTTTGGGGAGAAAAAAGAAAAAAGAGGAAGATTGGCAACAGATGTTAGTTAGTGCAGGGCCAATCTTCCTCAAAAAAAAAAAAAAGGATTCTTCAATAGTGAACAGTTGGTTGCATTAAAATATGATTCCCTGATTTGATTTTCTGATAAGATGTGTTAAACTTGACAAACATATTTTCACAGCTAGCCACTTAAAAAAAAAAAAAAAAAACCAACTGACCAACCAAGAACAAATTCAAAACTCAGATACTTTAAAATAAATAATTAAATTTGGAAATAGAAAGGAACATAAGTTGAAATCTTTCTGATCTTAAAATGAGAAGTTTCGCTGAACTCTATGTCACTTGTCTTTCAGTCATCTTGCTGCTTCCTTTCTTGACAAATGTCTTACAAGAATTATATTTATTTTACTGTTCTCACTTCCTTCAATGCCGCTGTTTTTCCAAATCCTGGAGCGATAAGCAAAATGTCAGAGCACTAATTCATTTTTTTGTCTGCAGCATATTTGCATATTTTGTATAGCTGGTTTCAGGATTTGGGTTCATTTAGGTGGAGTCCAGGGGATAGCCAGATATGGTGGATAGAAGCCTTCCTGGAACACTAAAGGGCTACACTTTAGAGTAGCAAGAGTAGACCAGAATTAACCCCAACCACCATCTTCAACATTGGGGAAGGCTGTTTTGGGGTTGAGCAAAATAATGAAAGAAAACAAGAAAGGGAAACACTGTCTATCTTTATAAATGTTGGGGCACAGTTAGGTCTTCACATGGATTTACACCCTGTATGCAAGGATTATTTGTTCAAGGAACCCCAAGCAATAAAATTGGTTTGAAGTGATCCGTGATATACTCCAAAGCATAATAAAGCCAGGAAAAAGAAGAAAATTAGAAAAATCTGCACATTTGGAAATTAAGAGATATAGTTCTAGGTATTTCTAGGGAGCCATTTCCTACCTTTGTGCTCTGGGATGGTGGGGTCTAATTGGTTAGGGAAAACGACAGGAGGGGAAACTCAATGTGGGAAATAGAGCTGGGGATGAATTCAGCTAGTCACAGCAGCTGGGAGGATGACTTATTGGGGGTGGACCAGCCTCATCTGCAGACCTTCCTGACTGGATGAATAGCAGCACTGCCAGCAGGAAGTCAACTGAGTATGTGATCATGGAATTGCTGAGGCAGAACCAAGTTGGCCACCAGCAGCAGGAGGTGGGCATCATAAACCAAGATGGGTTCCATAAGGTCCTGTTGTGGATCAGGAGGCTGAGGCCTTGAAGGCGCAGCACAATTTCAAATACCCAGACACTTCTGATACAGATTTGATGCATTGTGAAGGCAAAACTTTGTGATCCTATCCTATGATGTCCTGCCCTCTTAAAGTTACTAGAGTCAACTGTGGTTTATTCTGTGCATGTTGGTCTGGTTTGGTATTCCATGGCCAAGAGATCCAGGACATGTTTCACCTGCACCTCTTTTGCACAGACTCCCATGTCAGATTGTCTTGTGCATTTTCCAGGATGTGCATCTTAGACAGATTTGGGGTCAAATAGGACTTGGTTCTAGTAGAGTACACCACCTTTATCAAAACATCCTTCAAGGGGTTCTGTGTGTCAATAAGAAGTTTGCTGTTGTGAGACTGTCTCCCGGGTTGCCTGTATTGTTGCTATCACCTTGATTGTGCTACATATCCAGGACCTTCTGAATAGTGACTTCAGCAAATGGCATTGAGAAAGGTCCTATTGGCTGAGCAACAAAAGGGTATTTTCTGAGCCAGGAGACTATCTTGATAGGGGTATGGTGTACTGACTTGGTATACTGACTTTTGGAAAATAATCCTTCTTGGACTCCACAGCAGACCCCATTAGACTGGTCCCAATAATGCATGTATACAGTGACTGGGTCTGGAGGTGCCTATCCTGATCCTAAGAATGCAACCGCAATATTCTTCCAGTGTCTGTTACAAGGGGGCATTAGGGTAAAGTTGTTACTCATATATTAATGGAAACCTGTGTATTTTATTGAAACTCAAATATGTAGGCTACTGAAATTGCATTCCTAATATTTTTACCTGTTTCTTGATATTCCAGGAGTTTTAAAAATCTCTCTACTGAGAAAAGCCATAAAATGAATGATAAAGATATTTTATGCTTGCTCACAGAAGGAATGCAAGTTACATATTTTTGGAAAAGTCAGGAAACTGTGTGGGATCTGTTACTGTTACTCTGTTACTAGAATGGTCTAATAGCTCCTTAGACTTTTATGACAGTGAAAGCAAAGTAAGATCATTTGTACTATGATCTGATTCACACTCAGATACAAAAACAAATGTTTGAAGAAATAATAGTTTCCCGTATTGAATGTTACATTCTCTAATATTTTCTGTTTTATTATATTTCATAACAAAATACTGGCTCTAACCCATATAGCTGATTTCCTTACCCAGTAATGGGTTGTGTTGTCCTGTTAGAAAATAGTGATCTAACATGAATAATAAAGAAATGACACTGGGTCTCTTGTTGTCTTGGTTAGTTTTTCCTCCCTCATAATGGCTTTCCAAAACAGCAGTCCGTTTGCATGGCCTGAGCAAACCTGCACGGTCACTTGTGTTTTCCTTCTTTCTGGTGCAAATCACTGTAGTTATACAAGATATGATGTTACCTGGGCTCCTTTGGCTGGTTTCTAAAATAAAGCTGTGTACAAGTTTACTTATATTTGTTTGTGCTCTTTTCTCTGAATCAATAAATAACCACCTAAAACTTAGAAAAGAAAAAGAAAAATTTACCTTTAAACAATTAAATATAGTGCATTATCTAGCAAAAAAGTAGCAGTAGAGGACATTATTGGGATAAGTGACAAATTTCAAACCCTGAATGTGAATTATATAACAGAATTGTATCCAGCTTAGATTTCCTGATTATGATAATTGTATATGAGAATGTCCTTGTTCTTGGAAAATACATATTGAAGTATTTCAGAATAAAGGTATATTATGTCTGCAATTTCCTCTCAAATGGCAAATGATTCAGAAAAAATATGTATGAGGATGTGTGCATGTAGGGAAAGAGAATCATGAAATGATAAATAAGGCAAAAGTTAACACTTGTTGAATCTGGTTAAAGGGTTTATTAGAGTTCTTTATACCATTCATGCAATGTCATATATTCTTGTAATCTTATATATTTTTGAAATGACATCAAAATAAAAAGCTAAATTAAAAAAATACACTGCTAAATAACCTGTGGTTTATGGAAAAAATCACAATGAAAGTCAAAAATGTTTTCATCTGAGTGATAAAAATGTTACATGTAGAATGTAAGTAAAAGAGAATATTAAGGGAGATTTTCTGCATAGCTTTAAACAGCCATCTCAAGAAGTTTGAAAAAGAATACTCATCCACCCCTAAAAGGCACAATTGAAGAAATAAAATAATAAGGAAAATAACAGAAATTAATCAAATTGAACACAATTAACAAGAGAGAGCATCAACAAAGCCAAAAGTTGTTTTTATGAAAAGACGAATAAAATTGACAAACTTCTGGCAAGACTAATCTAGTGAAAAAGAGAAGACAGAAATAAGCTAGTTGGAAAGAAAAAGGGATATCACTATAGACGTTGCAGACTCAGATATATAATAAGAGCAAATGGTTTCCATGAAAAGTTCTACAAAGCCTTAAATAAAGAAGTATTTCTAAGTTTTCCAAACTTTTCTTGAGGGAGTTGGGGGAAAAGTCCTGAATTTATTTTATGAGGCTTACAAAAATTGCATTTCAAAATCTGACAACAGTACCATGGTAGAAAATCACAGGTCAAACACATTTGTGGACATAGATATATATGTCTTAAATAAAATATCAGAGGAATGGATGCAGCTATATATAAAAGCGTTCTATATGATTAAAATCTTGGGTTACCCAAGAAATCAAAGAAAAATTCCTCAATCTGATGAAGAGTATCTACGAATTACCTACTGCATTGGTAACTTGAAATCAGAAATGAGACAAATTGTCTACAGTCACCACTTCTATTTAACATTGTCCTGGAGGAGGTCTTAACCTGGACACTGAGGTAAGAAAAAAAATTGAAGAAAGATACATACTGTCATCAATATGACATTATTATCTATATGAAAATCCGAGAAAATACTAGACCTAATATGAAAGCTTAGCAAGGCTTCTGGAAATAAAATAAATATCAAATAACCAGTTGTACTTCCAAATATGAGGAGGTGGACACAGAGAGTGAGCGCTGACCATGACTGATGGTACCCTTCCAGAGGAGTGGTCTTACCGTGTATCTCTTTCCTCCCAGCTTGCAGAGGTATTGGCAGAAGCTGGAGCAAACTTCTTAGGCTATAAGATGGAAGCTGTGTGCTGAGAATGACACAGCAGCTGGATGGGAAGGGTATGGGTTCCTGACACCACGAAGCCACCACTTATAATTAATTGGTCTATTATGGGAAAAAGATCTCTATTTCTATCTTTTTTAAGCCAGAACTATCATCTACTTTGCTATGGGAGCAAAACCAGTATTCTAATTAATATAGCTAGGAAAAGTTAAGAGAAGAGAAATTAGAAAATACATTATTGGAGAACCTGGAAAATATCCATGACAATCTGGGCTAAAGGAATGGTCTCTGGAAACTCTATGAGGGCTTTCAGACTGAAAGTTCTTTAAGTATAAATATCCTCTGATTAGGAAAAAATGTGAAATTCGAAACTAAAAATGTAGCTCTGTTTTCTATTGGTAGTTACTCTGAGTATTTCTATGTGTATTATGAGAATACACAATCTGCAATATACTGAAGAATTCTAAATATCCAAATCCTTAGATGCTGTGATTGATATCTATGCTCACAGGGATAGAGAGAGAAGATTCAGCCTCTCAGCTAAAGAAGGAGGCTGCTCCCTTAGTCCTCAGGGGACACAGGGACACAGGTGGTAGCTAGGGGGCCTCATCAGGACTTCAGAAGCATCTGCTCTCAGCCTATAATGATTTGGTGTTACCTGTGGGTTGTGTGTAGGAATGTGTGTGTGTGTGTGTGTGTGTGTGTGTGTGTGTATTCAGTTCACTTCCAAAATTATATGGTTATTTTACTTAAATAATTAACAGTGGAAAATGCAATTCATCAAGGCAGAAAAGGCAATAAACTACTTATGTTTTGTTTTCCCCATGACTTTTCAGTCTTCCTTCTTAGTTGTTCTCTATTACCTGTCCACAGTGTATCAGCAGCTGCATCACAATCGGGCCGGTAGCTTAGGATGTCCACGTATGTGTGGTATAACGTCATCTTTACTGTGAGCCAACAGGGTACATTGGGAAAACCTTTGCATTTAGACTTGATTTCAAGTTTTCAAATAGTTACATTCTCTTTTTGACTTGGAGCAAATTATTTCATCAGCTTAAACCTCAACCCTTCATTAATAAAATGAAGATGATATCTGCCATGCCTATTTCAAAGGAGAAGCAACAGAGCACATTCTGAAGTTAAAAAAATTTGGTCCGAATCTTGACTTTACCTGTATATAGTTATATATTCTTCAGCATATCAGCAAAATTTTTTAAGCTTCATCATTCTCATCTGGCACAATGCTAGTAAATACACACATGACAGAATTTTTATTAATATTAAATGAGTGAATGGAGGTGAAAGCGTATAGCACAAGTTCTCACCATGAGTGGACCCTTAAAAAAGTTGATTTGATTAATTTCTCCTCATTTAGGATTATATGGAATATAAAATGAGATAATAATGAGAAAACATTTCATAATTTAAAAGTAATGTACAACTATTATAGGATGGCATCTTCTTAAAAAACTACTTTCCTTAGAGAGAATCCCTCTCCATATATCATTTAGAGAGTGCATCTTCTTAGTCTACAGTTATTAATAGTATAAAGAATGGGCTATGCCTTGGAA
Organism: Tapirus indicus; assembly: GCA_031878705.1. Taxonomy (NCBI): domain Eukaryota; kingdom Metazoa; phylum Chordata; class Mammalia; order Perissodactyla; family Tapiridae; genus Tapirus; species Tapirus indicus. The sequence goes on along the minus strand of CM062930.1, from coordinate 43,377,679 downwards.
AGTAGCATCTTACATAAATTGTACCTTTTCAAAAATATGATTGGTTGTTTTAACATAACAAAGGTTAAAATAAGTTTGACCTGAAGTTGTTATTTCAGTACAAAATTCATAATTTATGGAAATTGTTCGTGCAGTCATAGAAATCTTATTTGTGCTCCAACACCAATTGGAAAGATATTGGATGATTTTTAATATCCATGATTAAAGATTCTCAGATGGCTTAAAAATGTAGTCAAGCCAAATGAGAAAATAAAATTAGTTAAGGAATCATTTCTTACATTCTCTTAGTGACTTATGCTACACACCTATGGTAAAATATTCAATGTCATGTTTTCTCAGAGAAAGATTTAAGAAGAAAACTATGTACCTCACAAAAGGCAAGTTTTGTTCTTTTTTTTAGGTTATTCAAAAGTTTAATTAAATAAAATATATTTTAAATTATTTAAAGGATTTCTACAGTGATTGCTCTAAACAATGAAAAACTGTCTCATAATTAATTTGAGATTTCTAATTTCCAGTGAACTATTTTAACATTAGATTTTCTTAAATAAAAGCATTCATTTATTTCTGAATTACATAAGATGGAAATATTCTAAGAATACATTTTTTTTTAATGTTCACTGTTTATAGGTCTTCCTTGGTGTTCTTTCAAAAATAACAAAATTATATTTTTAGAATTAAATTAAATATCAAAGTATTAGAAGATGGGGGATGATATATCTATGAGAAAATTTTAAATGTAAGCATTCTTTCTGAACACCTAAAATCTAATTAGGAAGAATGTAGTTACATCAACAAGAATGAAGAAGACAATTACATTTTGTGGCATAAGGAACAAAAAGTGTTCAGAAAGGGAGAGACCTGTGTTTCATGGGGGAAGTTAATTAAATCTGGGCCTTGAAGAATGGAGCAAATTTGAGTGAGTGTTGAGGCAAGACAATCATTTATATTGGGGAAATAATATGAAAACGTGGTCAAGATATGTATGTTTGGTGAAAAATAAGCACATTACTTTGACATAAACAAAGGATTCATACTGAGGAATATTGAGAGACAATGCCAGATAGAAAAAATATGGTCAGGTAATTAGAGGGCCTTAAATACTAAGCAACATAAATTAATTTGATAAAATAAGCAGGATATTGCCAGGGAAACATCAAGATAGTTCTAGAATGATATCATTATTCTACTAAGTAAATGGATTTTAATTATACAATGTATAGAATATGTAGATATATATTCAAAAAGTTTGAAAATTTTCTTGTTGCCTGGATGTCAGAGTACGAAATATATTACATAAAATAATTATAATAATGATAAAATACTAATAAGAGTCATCACTTATTGAGTGCTTATAGAATTTTAAACAATAATCTAAAGGCTACTAATGTATTAATATGTTTATTCCTAACAAAAACCCTTTTTAAAGAGGAGAAAATGGCTCTATAACCCACATTTTTTATCTCTACATCCCAGTGTAGAGATAAGAGATTTATAAGTAATCTTCATACTTTCTAAAATATAAAAAAAACTAAATATCCATTTTTAATATTTTCTCTCCGCAATTTCAGATTTTTTGAAAACAATCATTTTCTTACATTGTTAAAGGTCATCTTTATCATAAAGAGAACTTTATCTTAACTGTGATTATTTACTCAGAAATATCTATTAGGTACGATATGACAGAGAACAAACCACCTGTGGTCAATAGAAAATGTCAATAATTTTGAATAATTGCTTTCTTTCCTTCTTTCTTTGGTAAAAGAAAAATGTATAACTCATCTTAAAGTTGAATAAAGCCTTTAAATTTCTTACCATAAGATAATCAAACTCTGTGTGGTACAAAGATGTCACTCACTGTCTCAATGCAACATATTTGGAGATTCTAATATATTTTAAGGTCTTCACGTAAGTTTAGCTACATCAGAAATAACCTGTAACATTGTGTGCTTTAACTGGTTTCAACATCTTTGCTGTGATAACTTGCCTGTGAATGATGTGTTAAATGAATGTCTCTGACAACTTACCCCTAAATCCTTAAAAATATTCTAGTCAAAGGAGCAACTACACCAGTGATTAACCTTAGATGGTTACGTGAAAAATTATCTTCCATGGTACATATTCCCTTCACAAAAAACATTAGTTGTTTTTTTGTATTTCATTATTGAAATAGACATATTTGTACTTTTCAACTGTGTATTTTGTTTGTACAAATGTTTCTTCAGATAGTCAGCATTTTGTTTTATTTTCTACAAAATAATTGCGTCGTTTTGAATATTATTGGAAAAAATTATAAATGTCTTCAAATTTTGGATATTTATGTTCAAACGTATTGCTTCTAATTATAACATTATGCTTTCATTTTCTAATATCTCAGCATATTCTATACCTTCCAACCATCTCACGGTTAATGTATTTATAAATCCATAATTCATAGAGACTTCCTGAAAGTTTTGAATTATTATGACTGGATTTTTGTCAGCACTGATTAGATCACTTTTATTTTTATCTCAGAATCTGGCTAATAAAGAACATGCACTAGGAATGGGAAAAGCAACAGTCACTTATTCATTGTTCATTTGTACTTACATATGTAGTAATATTTTCAACCTGTGTTTTCCTTATAGAATTCTTTTAAAGCTACTGTTCCATTTGCCAAGAATATTTAGTTCAAATCACACCATATAATCCATAATCTCATTAACCAGACACATGTAACTATAACTGATAAGAGGGGGTGCTACTGTCAGCCACTCTGCCATGCAGAATTCCCATGCTTCCTAAAAATCCCCCAGCCATATGTGCAATGGAACTATGTGTCCATTAACCAAGTTGGGCATCCAGTGTCAATTCATACACTAAAAAATAGTAAAGCCCATCACCATTATTATTTTAAAACAAAAAAAACCCCAAAACTGAAACTCTAATGCAATATATTCTCCTTTTGTTATAATGACTTTTTTTGTTGCCTCTTGAATATTATAGTCCATTCTTTAAAGTACCAGATTTGCTAATGAGAAGTATGAACTGAAGTTGAAAGAGATTATCAGTGCAGGGAAATTAGAATGGAAGAGTTTCAGTGGGTTATGATAAGAACATGGAGACCATAATGACAGTCCCATGTTCAATTTGGATCCCTAAGAACAATTTTTTTAGTTCAATTTTATAGCTCATCCACAAAACACCTGAAGAATACAACAGATGGTTTTGTTATTTTACATTTAATTTACTCTTTTCTTTAGTCTTGAACTACTCTAGGTCATTTGCCCTTTGTTTAATTTGAAGCAATTATTTACTCATCCATCCAACAAATATTTATTGAGTACAGTATTCATGGCAGGTATTCTCTTCTTCTACCCATTGGACATACATATAACACAAGCAATTTAAGCAAAAACCTCTGTCTTGGGGAGTCTTCCCATCTACCAGGCACTGTACTCATACTTAATTTAAAAGGACATGAAAGAAAGGAAAACTGTGAGCTTAACCAAAGAGAAAATTAATGTGAAAATGCAGTTCTTTTCAAAATGCCTCAGAATGATCTTGCTAGTTCTAAAATCAGTAAAGAAGTCGAGATGACTAATAAGGGTCATGAATAGCAATGCATGCCTGGGCTGATGTGTGTTCTTGCTAATGGAAACACTGCTCAGGAGAATGAATCCCGGACTTGAAGAAGCTTTGACTCAGACTTGAACAGTGAGTGTAAAAAAGAAAGTGAAGTGGGGAAGCAGAATTTTCCATCCCAAAGTGTGTCTCTTTGGCTTGATTATTTTTAAGAAGAAAAGACTCAAGAAGAAATTTTGACCTTTCCTCTAACTGCCTAGAAGAATTTAAGATCAAAAGTCTTTTCAAGGAAGGAGCTATCACCATAGATAACTATAGTATAATATGAAGTAGGTGTGGTAGACAGGGAGGAACCTAACAGGGCCCATTTGATCAATGTCCTCTGCATGTCTCATTGTATTTGCAAGGCATGGCAAACATTTGTTTACCAAACATTTGCTTTTCATCTCCACATGAATTGCCTTCCTCCCTTCTGAAGTCCCAAATCACTACCCTCAACATTCTCTTTTGTCTTAGCTGAAGATGGTATTTAAGGTGGTGGCTCGGGCCATTTTGTCAAGTTACTCAGTTTTCCTGGGTTTCTCCAATGCATACATGTTATTAAACTTCGTTTGATTTTTCTCCTGTGATTCTGTCTCATGTCAATTTAATTCTGTGGTCGGCTAGAAGAACCTAGAAGGGTAGAGGAAAATTTCTTCCTCCCCTACAGTGATATATAATTTTGTGTATAAAGGTGTGCTATTGAAATGGTAAAGAATATTTTATATGCATATGGTATAGTGTTTGGGAAGCTGTTATTTCTCAAGACCTATCATACTTTTAATGGATAGTAGTATTAAGTAACTACAGTAGTTATATAGTACGTCTACTTTACTTTCCCTATATTCAAAATGTGAAAAAAAAAAACCCACCAGAGTAGAGAACTGTTGCCAAATTACACATCTCTGTATTTTCGGATTGTCAGGATAATTAAGTAGTCAAGTGTTTTTCAAGTGCCACTCATTCCTTAGGAACTATTTAAAACCTTGGCCATATCCATTTTTTGTTTTGTGAGCTTTGGATACAATGAAGGCAGTCTGTAAATAATAAATGACAAATAATTACAGCATCATAAATTCAGCAGTGAGGACTGAGCCTTACTGGATCATGCCGAAATAATTGTGTTTTCACATAAAACGAAAAAAAAGAAAATTCTATAAAATGCATCAGAGGAGAAGTCTTTTTTTTTGTTTTAGTTTTTTTAAGAAAAATCCTTTCTTAACATATTATAAAGCCTCCTTCACCAACTTTACATAAATAGATATTTCAGGATTGCTGAGTGAGCATAGCATCTGCTTTGTATTAAGTGATACTTAGTGTCCACTGAAATGGTGCAAAATGGGAGAAGAAAGCCACTAGATGAGAACTTAGGTCAGAACTGAAAGTTATATGTATCTTTTATCTAATAATTTATAAATATAGCTTACTAGCATAAGAGGGGGAATAATTTTTCATGTTTATTATGCTTTGACAACATGAATTGGGATTTTGGAACACATAAAGAGAACCACAGTATGAAAGTACAATCCATACTATTCATAGCTGTTTTCGTATGGAGTACCAGGCTTTACCTCAGAAAGAGAGCCAGTACGTCCATTGTATATGTGACCATAGAGTTTTGTACGCCTTTTATTTAACACTGACCACATTTGTCTTTAATGATACTGAAGGTTCTCAATGTATTCAGAGTAAAAGTTAATGTCCTTGCCAAGGCCTATGATTGAAGTCTTTAAAACGGAGCATGTGAACCAAGAGGGTGAAGACTTGTATACTAAAAACTACAAAACATTTCTGAAAGAAATTAAAGATACAAACAAATGGAAAGACATCCTGTGTTCATGGATTGGAAAACTTAATATTGTTAAGATGTTAATACTGCCCCAAGTGAGCTACAGATTCAATGCAATGGATGGAGGTATATATATATACACTCACATATTTGTATATATGCATATATATATATATATATATACACACACCCATATATTCAATGGAATATTATTCAGTCTTAAAAAGGAAGGAAACTCTGACATATGTTACAACATCGATAAACCTTGAAGACTTTATGCTAAGTGAAATGTCAGACACAAAAGGGCAAATATCATGTTTCCACTTACATGAAACACCTACGGGAGTCAAATTCATAGAGACAGAAAGTAGAACGATGGTTGCCAGAGACTGAGAGCAGGCGGGAATGGAGAGTTATGGATTAATATGTATGGAGTTTCAGTTTGGGAAGATGAAAAAAGTTCGGGAGATGGATAGTGGTGATGGTTGCACGACAATGTGAATGCACTTAATGCCACTGAATTGGACACTTAAAAATTTTAAAATGGTAAGTTTTATTATGTCTACTTTACCACAATAAAAAACAGTTTTAAAAATTGGACATGTGTCCTCCTGGGGGCACACAAAATTTTTTTCTAAGGGGTACCTTGTACCAGACATATTTAAGGGTATACAATTTTTGGTCTTTAACTTCTATCTGTTCTCTTTTCTAGAACTGATCTGCCTTGGAGCATTCCCGCAAAATAGGCTGGTCTGCCTTCTTATCTCTATCACCACAATCACTCTCTTCCCATATTAGGGAGAAGACATCTTTTATTGTTATATTGTTATGTGTGTTATGAATATATTAACCTGAATTTTGTTATGGTGCACTGCCCCAAGGTTTAAAAACCCCAAGAGCACCAAACCAAAGTAAAATTCAAAATACTGGTGTAGTAAAAGCTCCTTTAATCAAAGTAAAATAAGCTCTCGGTAGGGATTATTGTCTTTCTCTTTCTAAGATATTTCTTTAGAAAGGTGGACAAAGTTTCAGTTATACAAGATGAAATAGTCCTAGAGAAGTACTGTACAGTATAGTGCCTATAGTTTAAGATACTGTATAGCATACTTGAAATTTTGCTAAGGCCTCCACCTTTCACCATTTTCTATCCTATCTTGCTTTATCTTTATATCAGTTATTGCTGAAAAAAGTAATTTTAAACACACATGCACATACAATCTGTCTCCTTCCAGTAGAATACAAGCTGTTTGCTCATTGCTTTCTCTCTAGCACCTGTTATATAGTAGCTGCACAAAACACATGTGTTTAAAAAATGGATAAGGGAAATAAAGAGAGAGAAAGGGGAGGAAAAGAGGGGGAGGAAGGAAGGAAGGAAGGAAGGAAAGAAAGAAAGAAAAGTAAAGAGAGAAAGATAAAAGTTTTAAAAGGGGAAGAAATGGAGAAAATGAATTTACTTTTCCTTTAAATATAAACTCTGAAAGATATGAAAATATATCTTATACCTTCAATTCAATGTTCCATCCTTTCTAGAAGTTCTGAGGTTCACCTTTACAATTATCCAGCTATACAAATGTATGGTCATGTTGCAGAGTTCATAATCACACAGCACTATTTCACATCTGAAATATCTAACTCGCTTTTCCCTTTCTCATCCTTTTTTTCTTTTTCAGTACAGTCTGCTCTCTGCCCCCATTGAAACCTTCAATCATGAATGTCTGTGTGTATCGTTCCTCCTGGAACAATTCAAAACCTCCAAGAATCCTCCTGATTGTTCTAGCTCTCAGTGATCGCTCCGCTCTCTATCTCCCTTGCAGCACATAGTCTACACCTTTTCAACTCTTACTGCTTTCTATTCTGTTCTTAATGGTTGTTTGCTAACCGTTTCAGGTAAGTTGTTCTTAAGTCCCTAAATATTTTGAGAGTGAGAGCTGGGCAGAAACCTAGCCTTCCATTACTCTCATGTGGGGCACATAGAATAAACTAAAGGCACTACATGTTTTATTCCTCCATTCAAAGTGAACTTACTCCAACACTTCTCACCACAATGTACAACATTTTCAGTTTCACCCTCTCCACTGAATAATATCTTTTGTCCTCAATCTCAGTATTACTTGACACAGTCCATCAATCTCTCCCTGTGTCTCTCTCAATTGGTCTTCTTATGGTTGCACTGGTATGATTTATATTTGATTTATCCAGTGCCCACATTGTTTCTTCTTTTCTACTCACCAATACACCTTGTGTATGTGGTGAAACAATGAATCCCTCAGTTCACCAACTTTATTCATGATTATTATATTTATGCCTCTTTATCTACTCTTACTCTTCAAAACATATTCATTACCTATTCACTATGTGCAAGACTCCATACTCAGTATCTCACTCACTGGTGTACCCTCAGTTTGAGAAAAATGTGGTTATTTATATATTGAATAATAGTTCCTCGATAAATATCATTGCATAGAAGATATTGAGAGACCTCAGAACTGGGCACTAAAATGAAAGAGGCTCATAGCTGAAAACCTTTCTGGTGTGGAGGGGCACCTTCTCCAAGGGTCTAAATAAAGTGGCCATAACAGTTCTGCTACCTTCTAAATTGGCCCGTCTTCCTCTCCCCAAGTCTAGATAAGCAAAGTTCCATAAAACCAAAGGAATTGTTGAAGGCAGGAGTCATACAGAGTACAGTTTATGGTAACAGGATAATTCCTCATCCCACCCTCAGACATGTTGCCTAGGGGGCAGGCAAGAAGAGTCTGGCACCTCATTCCTCATTTGGATGTCCTCTGTCCTCTTATGCAGTTGCTTAACTGCTGTTAATTGGGTATCTCCTTGAGTAGGTGGAGAAACAAAGGGAAAGAGCCAGTAACTAGATGGAATTGAAATTTTTAGTTGGACTAGATTGGTTTGGGCTTTAAAGTTCCTGAAAGTGACCTGAAACCAATGAGATTTTCTCATTATAGTATTACAAAGAAAAAAAAAAGAGATTAAGCATAGCATAGTTTAAGACAGTGGTTGGAAAGAAACTTTTTAAGATTTCTAGTTTTTGCATACTACAGAGTTGGAAATGTTCAATAAATCAGCTCATTTAAATGAATGAAGAAATGCGGAAGATCAAATTCAATACAAAATACACTCCCTTCAACATGAAGTAATAAAAAGTTCACGGACTTTAGAATCAGGGACATTAGAATTTGACAGTTTGAATCGTGACTCTTCCTGTCACTAGTTGTATGACCTTGGGCAGTCACTCATCAGTTCAGTTGTTTTTAATACATAAAATGATATGCTAAAATATATCAGATTAGGATTAAATGGAACAACAGGCATGTTCAGATCCCTGCACATAGCAGTCTCTCAATACTTTGTAGCTCCTTTCCTTATTCTTTTTCATCATTCCCCCAAGAATCAGCACCTGACATAAAAGATTGTATATGCAAAATACAATACAAGAAATTATATGACGATAGCATTTGATTCCAAAAATAAGTAGTGCAAAAATTCAAAATATAGCACATGACTTCTAGTGAGGACTTCTGGCATTCATCTGGAATTTGCAGAACAGATCAAGTTTTGATAGGCTCAGATTTTGGAGGGAAAGAGGTCTAGAGAGAGGTACGATCTGAGAGGAGAACAACTTTTATTTGAGCAAATTGGTCATGTGGCTAGCAGTGCAGTATAAATAATTAGGTCTGATGTGAGATGGGTGGGGCCTTATGGAAATCTCAGAGTGAGAAGATGTTGCCATAAATTTGTTTCAGTACAGCAGATGTTAATGATTGCTAATCAGCCTCAAACTTGGCTTATAACAAGCAATAACTATGTAAGCTATGTTATATCTTAAATTAATTGTATCAAAAGAATGTTAGGAATGTCGATAGTTTGTTCCAAAAGCTTTTGACTGACAATATATTCCCCTGAATAAACACATAACAACAGTACTTGCCTGCTGTGACATTTGAAAAATCTGTCTTCTAAATCTTTTATTCCATTTCACTAAGCCTATTCCCTTAGTTTTAGTTCTATTTTCTTACACTCAAAATGATGACTAAAATCTCTCTAATTTATTCTACTTATTAGTATAATAAAAAATTATGTGGCTGACAAATTTCTTTTGGTAGAAAAAACTACTTATAGCTAAGCTACTATATAAGTACTATATTGGTACTAAGTAATCACCTACTATATAAGTAATTGTTCATTCAAGAAATATTAAAATTCTGCTCCTTTCCAAATTAACTAATCAGGAGTTATTAAAATATTGGAAATAACTTAGAAGGAGAAAATTGACTGAACATTCTCATTTACCAGTACATCATTTAACTTGGGCTTTGTTTAAATACATATATTTGCCTCTCATCCTTCATTTTAAGGAGTTCATTTGCCATTTCCCTTAAAGCAGTGGCTCTTAACACTAGATGCATATTATAATACTCTGGATAGATTTTAAAGTTTATCAATGTTGAGGACCCACCTGCAGAGATTCTGCTTTAATTGGCCTGGGCTGGAGCATGAGTATCATTTGTTTGAGAGCTTCCCAGGTGATGTTAATATGGAGTTAGGCCTGAGACCCATTTCTCTAAAGCTTCCTTCAGCTCTTTAGACATGGTGAGTTGCTCGGTTTCTTGGGGTCTCATAGATCTAGTCATAATTCAGATAGCATTTGTCATGAAGTATTGTAACATATCTATTTATGCATCAGTCTCTTGAACCTGGGAATGTCACAAAAGTAGAAACTCCTTAATTGGGGTATCCAGGCTCTACCAGAGTGTCTGGACAATTGTAGGCCCTCAGCATGTTGAGGGGGCTGTAGCTGGTATAGTAAATTAAGACTATGCAGATTATGAGTTGCTGAATGAGGAGGCACGAGCCACTCACATGGGATTGGCAGGTAGCTTCCTCAGCATTTGAGCTCCCACTTTGGGGAAGTGGAAACCCTGGGGCCATTTTGAATGAAGGCTCAGTTTCAATACACTCACACAAAGGAAGTAAAGTCACAAGATTTATTACTTGCAAATCCCAGAAATGGGGGTCGGGGGGTGGGGAGGAGGGTGCAATGAGCTGGAGGAAGGGCAGTCATCCGTCCCAGGTCACCAGTGAGCAGGAGATAGAGAGCAGGGTAGCAAGCACCTATTACTTATAGGGCGATTGAGGCGGAGATCACTAACTTCTCACGGGCTCAACTCGAAGTGGCTATTTTAAAAGGAGCCCCAGGAAAAGTAAAGCAGGAACTTGTGGCAGGAATCCTAAACTTGGGTTCTTATCTAAATGTTCAGACTCTGAGTGTGAGCAGGGTTGTCATACTGTAAAATGCCTAGGCAGCAACTCAAAATAGCTGTTTTCTCATCACACTCATCAATGAATGAGGATCAAAAGATGTGATATGTGGATGCTCATGTAAGGTAACCTGTAAAGATAGGTGCAAATGTTAAGGGAATTATAGTATAGACAATGGCTATGGGAAATTTTAAGTAGAAAAGTATTTGATTATAACTCCTTCAATGCTTTTCAAAATTATTATTCCAGTTTGCCACATAGGTATAAGGACATTAGCCTTGTAGTTCATTTTCTTTATTAAGGTAAGAAGGAGATTTTTCACTAAATTAAATATTCTCCTTATTTAAGGAAGAACTAACATGCATTCAGATGCCTGGTTAGTTTTTCCTTCTCAATTAACTGCTATCATTGGAAAGTTAGTCTCATGTAAGTATCAGTTGATACGCTTTAAACTCTTATCTATGCTAAGGATAAATGCAATTTAATTGCAGATCAGCAGCATTTTAAAACAAATATAGAAGTAGTTTGTGCACATTTTAGAAAATTCAGAAAATACTTATCCTAAATGGGTGGACAAGGCTTCTCATTGCGTCTCATGGAAGAGTGACCAAAGCTCAGTGGTCCCAGTCCATGTGGAGGAAGGCTATGGTTGCTCAGAACAGACTGGAAATGAGGGTCAGAGTTCTTCCTGTGAGTTACTCAAGAAGAGGTGACCTCAGTACCCAAAGTCCACCATTTAATCATATGAGAAATTTCTTGCCATGCCTCAAGTACCTGCTTTGGCAATCTATTTCTTACTGTGTCCCAACATGCTATGAGGTATAAAAGGAGCATCAAAAGAAATCAATATTTCTATAAAGATTCCTCTCTTATAATTTCATATTTTATAAAGACATGTTGTAAAAATGGAAGAAGGAATATGTAGTCAATCCAATATACTACATATTCCTTACAGGTCCAATGTGTGCAAGGTTCTGTTTACTGAGAGATAAAGATAAAATAAAACAGAGTCCTTAGGTAATAATATCATTCAGGGAATTGCAGAACAAGGGGATGATCAGCAGGATTCAGTAGGAAACTTCAAAATAACCCTGGAGAAATACAAATTTTAGAAAAGCAGAGACACCCGAATGGACCCTAAAGTATCTTCAGTACAACTGCGCTCATTTTTTGAGTGCTACAAATTGTGGAATGCTAGGACAGGCTCTGAATGACACAGATGCACCACTTCTCTCTGACATTGATGTCAGTGGGCAGGATCCTCTCCAATACAAAAAGAACTGTGCTTTTAAATTCTGGAACAGAATGACCTGCATATGAATCATCTGTGAAGACTCATGGACCTTACACACTGAAATAGAATCTCCAACAGTAGAGCTCCGGAGTCTGCATTTTAACAGCTCCCAGGGAGATTCTTCTGTATATTAAACTTGAGAACTATTCTCCTAGTGTGGGGTGGCAGACATGACTTTGGAACAGGAACTAGGAGATCTGGATTATGGTATCAGTTTATCTACTAACTAAATTTCCTGCAAGGCCAATTCTGTGTCAGTTTGTCTTTGTATCCCCATTATTGCTTGCAAAAAGAGCATTCAGTATTGTTTGTTGAGCTGAAGTTAATCAAACATTGGTTAAATCACATAATGTTTAGCTCTCAGTTTCTTCATCTATAATTTGGCTATTTTGGACTAGATGATTTTAATGCATCTTCTAGCTCTAACACTCTGTGATTCCAGGTCTTTCTGTAGAGAAGGGGTATATTCAACTTCAGATAAACAGCTACCTCCTGTTTCTAAGGCAGTGTCAGTCTCTTTGGGCTTCTATAACAAAATACCAGAGACCGAGAGGCTTATAAACAACAGAAATTTATTTCTGGAGACTGGAAGTCCAAGATCAGGGTGCCAGCGTGGTCAGGTTCTGATGAAGGCCTTCTTCCAGGCTGCAGACTGTTGACTTTTTGCTGTGTCCTCACATGGTGGAAGGGGCAAAGGAGCTCTCTGGGGTCTCATATTTTATAAAGGCACTAATCCCATCCATGAGGGCTCTCATTATCTCATTTATGTGCCTTTATGACCTAATTGTCTCCCAAAGTCCCCACCTCCTAGTACCATCATCTTAGGGGTTAGGTTTCAACATATGAATTGTGGAGGGACACAGACATTCGGACCATAGCACGCAGTTTTGAGAACCCTGAACCTTCGCTTCCTCTGATATGTGTTCCCTGGAGTTTGGGGAACTCGGGATTTTTGTTGGACTCACAGTTGAGAAATCTAGAGTAAGAGAACGTGACCAGTTAGCTGGTTTAAGAGCAACAAATAGATGTATGCTGCATTGGGGCTCACCTACACATACAGATTATGGTGAGAGAAAGAATACCTCAGGGTTTCTTTGTGGATTGTGTCCACTGCTATCTAAGTAGATCACCTATTGGTACAAGTAGTCGTTAGCAGGAAAATGCTGGAGATAGAACAGTGATTTACTACAAGAAGAACAAATCAGCTTTAAATCCCTGCCAACCGAAGAGTCACCAAAGCACCAAACCCCCTGCCAAGCAAAGTTAAATCACCATTATAGTACACAGCAAGTAAGACTTACCTAGCTCTTCTCACCCCTTCAACGAGGGAAGCACCTGACTAGGCTACTGATGGGAGAGACAGAAGAACCACCCATACCCCTCTGTCTCATTTCAGGCACCAGTCTAAAGCTGTCCCTGGCCAGAGGGGGGTGTGGATTTACCTCCACAAGAAGTTGGAAATTTTAACTATCACATTGACATAGATGTTTTAGTTACTGAAGTTAGATTGTTTTAGGGATTGAAGAGACCAGAGGATTTATCCTGGATTTCAAACAAGTATAAAGGGGAAATAAGAAGCCTTACAGAGTGGGTTTGAAGATGTCATGAAAGAAAACAGTAAGATTGGGTTATGGGTTTTTTTCCAGTTTTATTGAAAAATAATTGACCTACATAACTGTAAGTTTAAGGCATACAGCATAATGGTTTGATTTACATATATTGTGAAATGATTGCTGTAATAGGTTCAGCTGACATCCATCTTCTCATATAGATGCAATAAATAGAAAAGAAGAAAAGAAAATAGGAAAAAAATTTCTCCTTGTGATGAGCTCACTCTCTTAACTTTCCCATATATTGTACAGCAGTGTTAACTATAGTCATCATGTTGTACATTACATCCCTAGTACTTATTTATCTTATAACTGGAAGTTTGTACCTTTTGACCACTTTCCTCCAATTCCTCCTCTTCACACCCTGCCTCTGGTAACCACAAGTCTGATCTCTTTTTCTATGAGGTTTTTTTTTTTTTTCAGATTCCACATATAAGTGAGATCATACAGTATTTATCTTTCTCTGTCTGACATTTCACTTAGCATAATGCCTTCAATGTCCATCCATGTTGTTGAAAATGGTAGAATTTTCTCATTTTTTATGGCTGAATAATATTCCATTGTATATACATATATATTCCACAACTTTTTTATCTATTCATCCATCAATGGACATGTAGGTTGTTTCCTTGTCTTGACTATTGTAAATAATGCTGCTATGAACATGGAGGTGCAGATATCTTTTCAAGTTAGTGCTTTCATTTCCTTTGGATATATTCTGAGAAGTGGAATAGCTGGATCATATGGTAGTTCTATTTTTAATTTTTTGAGGATCCTCCATACTGTTTTCCGTAGTCACTATCTCAATTTACAATCCCACCAACAGTGCACAAAGGTTCCCTTTTCTCCATATCCATGCCAGCATTTGTTATTTCTTGTCTTTTTCATGATGGCCATTCTAACAGGTGTGAAGTGGTATCTCATTGTGATTTTAATTTGCATTTCCCTAATGACTAGTGATGTTGAGCATCTCTTCATATACCTGTTGGCCTCTTGTATATATATGTCTTCTTTGGAGAAATATCAATTCAGGCCCATCACCCACTTTTTAATTGGGTTATTTGTTCTTTTGCTTTTGAGTTGCATGTGTTCTTTATATATTTTGGATATTAACTCCTTATTAGATATAGGGTTTGCAAATAGTTTTTCCCATTATGTAGGTTGTCTTTTCACTTTGTTGATGGTTTGTTTTGTTGTGCAGAAACTTTTTAGTTTGATGTAGTCCCACTTGTTTATTTTTTATTTTGTTGCTTGTGCTTTAGGTGTCATATCCAAAAAAAATCATCACCAAGACCCATGTCAAGGAACTTTCTTCCTATGTTTTCTTCTATGAGTTTTATGGTTTCTGTTCTTACATTTAAGTCTTTTCCTTTTTTTTTTTTTGGCGAGGAAGATTGGCCCTGAGCTAACATCTGTGCCAGTCTTCCTCTATTTTGTGTAAAGGATACCACCACAGAATGGCTTGACACATAGTGTGTAGGTCCATGCCCAGGATCCAAACACGTGAACCCTGAACTCTTGAAGCAGAGCACGTGAACTTAACCATTGCTCCATCAGGCCAGCCCCACATTCAAGTCTTTAATGCATTTCAAATTAATTCTGTGATTGGTGTAAGATATGGGTCAAGTTTTATTCATTTACGTGTGGATATCCAATTATCTGAGCACCATTTATTGAAGAGACTGTCTTTTCTCCATTAGTATTCTTGGCTCCTTTGTCAAATATTAGTTAACCATATATGCTTGGGTTTATTTCTGGGCTCTCAATTCTGTTCCATTGGTCTGTTTGTCTGTTTTTATGCCAGTACCAAACTATTTTGATGTCTATAGCTTTATAGTATAGCTTGAAATCAGGAAGTGTGATGCTTCCTGCTTTGTTCTTTCTCAGGATTTCTTTGCCTATTTGGTGTCTCTTGTGGTTCCACACAAATTAGAGAAGTATTTTTTTCTACTTCTGTAAAAAATGCCATTGGAATTTTGCCAGGGATTACATTGAATCTATGGATGGCTTTTGATAGGTATCAATATTTTAACAATATTAATCCTTCCAATCCAGGAACATGGGATACCTTTCCATTTATATGTGTCTTTTCGATTTCTTTCAATAATGTCTTGTAGTTTTCAGCATAGGGATCTTTCACCTCCTTAGCTAAATTTACTCCTTAGTATTTTATTGTTTTTGATGCTATTGTAAATGGAATCAATTTCTTTATTTTTTTTTAAGATTGGGTTTTTAAAATATATATTATAATATAGTTCCAAATTCTTGCCTTTTACCCTAACAATTAACCTACAAAGATATGTTGATTATTTAGTATGTGAAGAGAATTCTTCCTGGTCTTTTGGGTGATAGAAAGATGTGCATGAGATTGCCCCTGACCTCAGTGAGATTCTATTCTATATCTGGAGGATGATATGTCAATAACTATACTTCAGGCATAATAACATAAATATAATTAATATAAAGCAAAATTATGAGTTTTGACTGGGAAGATCAGGCAAATTTTCATACAACAGGGCATTATCAAGGTTTCTTGGAGAATGGGCCTTTTTTTTTTTAAACAATGAAGCAAAAAAGTAAGAGCTTGATGAGAATGGCAGAGTAGTGAAAATACAGGGTTTTTAGAAAGAGAGGATAGGATAGTATGGAATTAGAGTATGGTGGATAGAGGAATGTCAAAAGCAATATATTGGGAATGTGTTGTTGAATAAGAACATAAAGATTTTTAAATTAAAAAAAAGTTTGTACTAAACTTGTTGAAAGTAAAATGTCATTTGGGAGGCTAAAATGAGAGAAGATATGATTTTATGACGTTGTGGGTATTTGCATTTTGCAAAAATGCAGAATATGCATTTTATAAACAAAATCTATGCTGTATTTATAGATTCTAAGCTATTAATTGAATTCTAAAAATTTAGATCAAAATATTCCCATGTTTACTCTAAATGAATGCCAGTGAAATGCTGGTCCCTTTTGGAAAGGGCTTCATAAATGAAAGGAAAAATATTAATTGTCTTTGGAACCAAATTACTGACCATCTATGTAAGGAGAATTGTGAGTCTGAAAGTTGTATTTCAAGAAAAACTTTATGAAACTGGAGAAGAGTTAGAAAAGCAAAAATAGTACATTTCAGGTGTGGTAGTGTATCATAGCAGGAGAGACTAAATAGATTAGAAACTTTTAGTCTGGAAATCTAAAAAGTAACTGGGAGCAGTTATGAATACCCTCTCCAAAAACAGGAGAACAAGAGAAGGCTTCTTTACCAAAACTCATTATGAATGAACGCCTCTGTGGAATTTCTCAGTTACGTATTGATGAATACAAGTTAAAATGAACATTGGAATAGATAAAGGGGATGAAAATTTTGCAAAATGTTGTCATTCAAATGGTTTTGGACACATGTCTTTAGTACCATGCAGTGTAGGTATAAAATAGGTTTTATTGGGAAATAATTTATTAGCAGATAAGTAGCAGAACACACCCAATTCCCTGAGCATTTCATATGGCCTCACCGAGGCAGGGCAGAGATGGGCCTCATGCACCATGGCTGCAGTCCCAGTAGAGGGGGCTCTGGTCCATAACAATCTATACATTCACAGGTATAGCAGACAGGAGCATCTATCTAGTCTAGGAAGTGGCCTTTTAGAAAGAGAGATCTCCAGAGATAACAGTCTAGTCTTCCACTGGGCTAACTCAGACCTGCTGAGTCAGCTCTCAGCTAAACAGCCCAGAAAAGGAAGGAAATGATCCTCCAGATTTAGCAGATAAAAATACAGGATTCAATTGCATTTGAATTTCAGTGAAAAAAAACTAATAAAATTTTAGTATGTCTATGCAATATCTAGGACATATACTAAAAAAAAGTGGCATATCTGGAGTTCAAACTTAACTGTCTGTATCTAATCTGGCCATCCTACGCCAGATTTGTCTCTCTGATAGCTAATGGCCTGCTCAGTGGGTGGGAGTGGATACATGAGACAGGCAGCTCCAGAAGTTATTATACATAAGTGACTCAAGGCAATGCTGACACAATCTTTTCTGCGATGTCATTCTCTCTTTTCTCTTGTTGAATCTTCTTGAAATCAATTTACATGATCCCAGGATTCCCAAAGTGGAGTGAAAAGTAGAGTGATTCCGAGCATATTTCTTGAAACTGGACAGCTTTGGGCTTTGTCTTTGTTTTGCTATCATTGTTTCACTTTCCTCAAGCTCAATTTTCTTGTTTGTAAGATAGATTTGAATAATATCTGACATAGATGCTGAAAGTATAATACAATGTGTATAAAATGCATGGCACAGGTGAACACTCACTAAATGAAAGACTTTATTGATATGACATGTCCTAGAAATATATTTTCCCACTTTATAAAAACTAGGGGACACTTTATAAAGCTTGAAATATGTAAATTTAGAAACAAATGTGAGACAAAGACATTTCACATACTAGGTGGAATAAGCTGAAAATGTAGTTCCCCAAAGTTGAACAGGTTCACAGAGCAGAGGTTCATAATGGAATCATAATGAAATAACAACAAAAACAAAAAGATTTCACACATGTCTCCATGCTTAAATATTATTAAACATTTTATAGTCTTCTGGAGCATGTCCTTTTTATAACACCATGTAACAGGGAAAATACTAAACTGTTTGTTCTTTCTTTTTTTGTAAATATAATCAAATGTGAGATTACCCCAAAATTAACACCGCCTAAATGAAAAAGTTAAAGTCATTCCTCCTCTTGTTATTCCCCCCACCCCCACCCTTAATAATCACTTTGGATAGATTTTGATAAACATTTACCTCAATCAAAAAATTTTTAATATAGCTTTAAAGACCCTACACTAAATTATTATTCGAATAAAAAAGGTTTCCCTTCATGAGTCAGATGCAAAAATGTAGTGTTGAGGTTTCAGGTATGGTACTGAAATTCATTAAGATTTAAATAAATGTTTTCATTCTGTAACAGTACTGGTTTCCCATTGAAGGTATGAATGCACTTGGGGATTCCTGCCACAGTTCATAAACTATTCAAGTGCTGTGGCTATCTTCTGAATTATGGTATTACAGTCCTTTGACAATCATCTATTATCCTATATATCATAATCTTCCATTTCTAGGCTTTGAGTGCATAATTGAAATAATATGTTGGTGTTATATTATTAGAAATATGAATCTATAAGTTATCCTCTCTTGCAGAGTTTAGAGAAAATTTATTAGTATACGTCTCACTAAATTCATGGAATTCATAAAGACGGCTTACATAAATATCATTTTTAAAGCTATGAATTTTTTTAGTACAGCTTCCCCAACTCATTTTCATCATCTGATTTTGAAGAAATGTCTTTTTTTCAAGGATTAAATAACTGAGCTGTGAAATTAGTTGTTGTTGACTATATATACCAGATGAAGGTAGAATGGGAGGGGAGCAAGGGAAAGTAACTCTTACTTACGACTTCAGCGAGTCAAGTTCCTGGGAAATGCTTAGTGAAAAACAATAAATTAAAATGAATTGAAGGAAGTGCCTTTTATGCATCTCATAATTAACCCTTGGAACCCTGCCATGATATTTTATGAAGGCAAATAACTTAGCAAGATTCAACAAGAAATTAGATACTATATCTAAATCAGAATGTCACTTGCAGTTAATCTGCCTCTAGTGAAAATTATAGAGGTTATCAATGATTATGCTTATATTTTAAATGATCACAAACTAAGGCCAGAGGAATAATGTTCTTTGTAATAGAGCACCTTAGGCTGAGCTAAGTGTTCAGAGGTTGGATGGATCATGGTCTGACCAAGTTTTTAGTTCTCCCAAATTTTATTCTTCTGAAGTATATGGTAGTGCTATAAAAAAAAAAATACCACATTAAATGTTATATATATATTTTTTTATTTCTGGATCTAAACATTAGATTTTTCTTTCACCTTTTCCTTACCCCAATGCTCACTCATATTTTTTATTACAATGCCAGTATTTTCACTGTGCTTCTCAATTCTGGAATGTGACAACAATAAATAGAGAGGATTGGAAGAGTCTCTGAGTTGTTCTGGTGTTGAATTGAATGTTCAGTGAATCATCATCTCAGATGTTAAATTAGACAGTGGGCAAGAGTCTTTTTACTTGGCTCGCTAGGTCTATTATGATGGACATTTCCATGCTGTCTCTTCTCAGGAGATTAAACTGTTGGGGAAGAATGAGCTATGTGAGAACTCCACAAAATAAGGTAGATTATGATTTTTTTAAGGATTAAATTCAATTAGAACTTACAAAAATTTAAAATTAGACATTCCTTTGAGATGTGGGTCTGACGAAAATCTGAGCATTTTATATTATCCAAAGACAAAAAAGGAAGTTGGTGCTGACTGCCTTTGTTCTGCCATATCTGGTCTGCCCTAGTGGTATTGGCTCATACTTTCAGTATTTTTATGTTCATTTCATTGTGAGGCTTGCCATGTGATTCTACTTATACAATGACAAGAAAGAGAAGGCAATGATGTAGAAAAAATCAAAATAGCATGGAAGTGTGAACATGAGAAACTGTCAGTTTGTATCATTTGAATATGATGTCTCCAGTTTGGAATCGGTTCCACCTATGTCATCTTGGCCATTTTTTTCCTGTTAGCCAGAAAAAAAAAAAAATCACATTTTTACTTATTAAGCTCATTCTTCTTTATCCTCCTTAAAGAAATTAACCATGAAAATGTAAGATTTTTTTTTGCCAGAATAAATTTGTTATCAAAGTAGGAATTTTTTAAAATTGCACCACTTTTTCTGTTGTATTTTTCTGAAGACTTTTGCTCATAAAATATAACATGAAAGACTGCTGAGAGTGACTAATAGAAAGTGAAGCTTCCTTCCATCAAGCCATGAGTTAGATGATCATAGTAATAACTTTGAATATTTTACAGTCAATCCTCAGTGTTTTTATTTTAGCTACAATAACTAAAATAATCTCAACTGTTAATCTTCTGAAAGACAGTAAAATTGTAACATTCTGTATATGAGCAGATCAATTTGGTCCCATATTTAATTTGCAGAGTTATTAATATTTTCAACCTTTGAAAAAAAAAAAAAAGAAACCAGTTTAAGAGGTAAAGCTTTTATTTGGGATCATAGAATTGCAATTTGAGGAGCACAGATTCAGGTAGAAACCCAAATGGTGTCCTGCTTACAGGCTGAGAACAAAGGATTTTTATGAGAAAACAAAGTGGATAATCACATGAAAAGAAGAGGAAAAAGAAAAAAAAAAATTCCATGGCTGTTAATAAGCTAAGTTGTCCTTGGCTATGATTACTGATTCTGTCTTCAAACAGAAAGTCCATAATCTTCAGTCTTGTGATCAGGATGTCCATTTCTCTGTTAACTTCTCAAACAAGTAGTTGTAAAACAATAGTATTTTTAGCCTAGTCCAAAAGTTTGGCCCAGTCCAAGCTTCAAGACTGCAAGGCAGTTTCTCTGGAAAGGTAGCTCCAATTCCATTTTAAATGGCTCCACTAAGGTCAATTTTGGCAATACTATAGGGGAGGAAGAATATTCCTCCACCCTCTAGGTTCTTCTGGCTGGTCTAAGAATTAAATTGACATGAGACAGAATAACAGGGAAATTCGAACTAAGTTTAATAATATGTAAACGTGGGAGAAACCCAGGAAAACTGAGTAACTAGCCCAAATGACCAAAGCCCCCTTAAACACCATCTTCAGCTAAAGACAAAAGAGGATATTGGGAGATGTGGTTTGGGACTTCAAAGAGGAGAAAAGAAATTCACATGGAGATGAAAAAGCAAATGTTTGCTAGGCTACAGCCTTGCTAGGTGTCTTTCTGTCTACCACAGCTAGAATTATCTATGGTGATAGCTCCTTCCTAGGACAGGCCTTCTATCTTAAATTCTTTGAGGCAGTTAGGGGGAAGGTCAGTTTCTTTCTGAGCTTTTGTTCTTAAAAATAATCAAGCCAAGGATACAAATTCTAGAGTGACAAATTCTGAACCCCCACAATATCAATACTTTGTGTATATAACTTACTTGAAAGCTTAATTTCTAACCTGTTCCAGTGATCACAGCTACAGTAAAATCTACTTTCTGACTACATAGCTCACTATTAAACTCTAGTTACCTTATTTTCATTAAAAAACTGCACTGATACATTATTAATATATTAATGCATATATAATATGAATGTATCGATGCAGAAACAATCAACAGCCACATTTTTCTTCATTATAAATTTTCAATTTAGAAGCAACCTCCATTTTTTCCCCCAGGTAGGAGAGCAAAATTATTGGCAATTTGATGGTACACAAACACTTTAGTATTATAGAAAAGTAATACTTACTAAATAAAACCACTGAGGTGATCTCAGAATTTTCTTGTATACTTAAACAAGTTTACTATGAATTACATTTTGTTTCTTTATTCCTATTTGGAAATTTTGAAGGTAAGTAGAGTTTTTTTAATTAAAGAAGAAAAGACCAAGACAGCTGTAGTATAAGCACCTGATAATTTTTTTTTTTTGTAATGTAAGTGCCTGACTTAAGCTTTTGCATGCTGAGGCATTCACTTCAAAAACAGCTATCTTGAATAAACACATCGCCAGTCACAAGACTAGATAAAGAGCCAGGCTGCCCTACCCCTGAAGTTTCCTTTGTTTTAGAAATTTCTGGTTGACTTAGATAACTGACCTTTTGACACTTTGTTTTTCCCTTCCCTCCCTTTAATCCCCACTCATGTTTTAAATTCACCAATAAAGGGAGAACCTGAGGAATCCTAGGCCCCCACCCTCGATCCCAATAAAAGCAGGAACCCCAGGCCTATGCTCTCTCTCCTTCTACTGGGCAAACTTGCTCTGTGGTCCCAGGAATACTGCATACCCTCCAGAACTTGTGAGTAATAAACTTGTTCTTTCAACATTTCCTGAGGGTTATTGCTGAGGGCATCTTTCAATCATAAGAACCACAAGGGCTGCAGTTCAGCCACAACATTGGCATAGCAGTTAAGTTCACGTGCTCCCCTTTGGCGGACTGGGGTTCACAGGTTCGGATCCTTGGCATGGACTTATGCATTGCTCACCAAGCCATGATGTGGTGGCATCCCATATACAAAATAGAGGAAGATGGGCACAAATGTTAGCTCAGGGCTAATGTTCCTCAGCAAAAAGAGGAAGATTGGCAAAGGATGTTAGCTCAGGGCCAATCTTCCTCACCAAAAAAAAAACCCCAAAACAAAACAACATTGGTTTTGAAAGAGGAGATGTCTGCAGAGAGCTTGCCAGGCCCAGGTGAGTGCCCCCAGGCATTTCTAGTGGATAACATAATTATCCATAGGCTGACACCTACCTAAAACAACAGCACACCTTTTAAAATTTAGTTGGGGTCAAATGTATGAGTCTTGCTTAGAGAGCATTCGAGATACAGGAACAAAGCAGGAAGGAAGGGAGTGAAAGAAAGCTTGACTATTATGGGCAAGGAATGTTGCTAGGTATTTTATATTCCTGTGTTTGTACATTTAAGGTTCACATAAACTGTTGAAAGTTAACTTCATTTACTTTATCTGTAAAATTGAGATATTGAGTTACATCTTAAGTTACAGGGAGGAATTTTCTGATAGACACAGAGAAATTGTGTTTTCCTTACTAAGATGCCTGGAGGTTCACCTGGTGGTTCAGAGCACACCCTACAGTGTCACACTAACTGAGCCTACTGAATCCTAGTTTTGACCTTCACAAGCTATGTCTACGATCTTGGGCAAATACTAAACTTAAGCCTCTGATTTTTCAGTTATAAAAAAGAGAGTAAAAATAAAACCTGCCTCATTCCACATGATGATTTTTATGGGGTTAAATGAGATAATATATAAAGCACTGAACACATCTCTTGGCAGATTAAATCCTGGATTCTTATCAAAATTTGTTATTATCATTTAAATTTGTAAATGCTCAAATAAATCATTGCTCAAATATGTGATTTCTCTAATTTCATGCCTAAAATCATATTATAGTAACTACCAGAGCTACAATTCAAGCCAGAGCTTTCACTTATTTTTCTCTTTTCTGTTTTTATATTTTAGACTATGAAATATTTCAAAACAAACTGAAATATAAAAAAATATGATGAAACCTGGTGCAACTACTATCAATATTCAGTGAATGTTAACATGTTGTTTCATTTGTTTTGAATATTTTATGAGAATTTTATAATTCTTTGGATACAATTGCTTAAGCCTCCCTTATGCCCCATTTCTACACAGACACTCCCTCCCATTCCCTCTTTTGCTTCCTAGCATAAACCACCACTCTGCTGCTTGTGTGGATCTTTTCCATTTATGTTTTTAAAAATTCACCATATGTGTATGTATTCAAAAATAATATAATGACATTGTTTTTTGTTTTAAATTTTTGTGTAAATGATACCATGTCATTTGTACTCTTGATGTAAATAATCCATAATCAATCTGTAAATCAAAATTGGGGTGATTTTATTATGAGTCAGGCCTGAGGACTACAGCTTGGGGGTCTTCCTTCCCCAAGGAAGGAAGTACACCAAAGAAGTGGGTGTACAGAGTGGTTATGTACCTTCTTGGAACAAAGAGCATCCATCACATATGACGGGGATATCCTTTTTACAACAGTCATGAAATTGCCTTGCTAGTGCAGCAGGTCAGTGGTCACAAGGTGAACACAGCAGGTCAATGATTACTCCTTAGTTTCTAGGAAGAGATGCTTATCCTTAAAGAAATGCTGATGGGGGAAACTACATAGCTATCTTTAAGGGCATCATTCTTTGGGACATTCTAAATGTTTAAAGCAGATGTACAATGCATGCTCAATAGGCCACATCAGGGCTTTTTAGAAAATCAAGGTCAGACTGAATTAGTTTTAAACCAAATGGCTTCCTCACATACTCCAATATCCTATTGCTTGTCATTTATTCATCAGTATCAATCTGCAAATTGCTTTTACCTTCAATATTGTATTTTTGAAATTTATTTATGGTGAATTATAGAGATATAGTTGGTTTATTTTAACTGTTCTAGAAGATAACCTGTGTGACTATATCCATTCCCCTATTAATAACACTTAAGTTGTTTCCAATTTTCTCTATGACAAAACATGCAGCAATGAACAGCCTTATTTGTACTTAATTGTGCAAAAGTACAAGAGTTTCTCAAGAGCTCATATTTAGTAGTAGAATTGCTGGCTAATAGGATGTGTACCTCTCCAACTCTATTAGTTTTCTATTGATACTGTAACAAATTATCACAAACCGAGTGGCTTAATACACCACATATTTATTATCTTACAGTTCTGTAGGTCATAAGTCTGACACAGGTCTCACTGAGCTAAAATCAGTGGGTCAGCAGGGCTGCATTCTTTTCTAGAGTTTATAAGGTGTCCATGCAAAATAACCAATAAATATTCCTTAGATGAGAGAGAGATAAGGTAAATTTTACTTGAGCTAAGGGGAGGATTATAGCCCAGGAAGGCAGTTTCCATAAAGGAAGAAAGTGTTCCAGAGAAGCATGGTTTTCAGTACAGTCTTATACCTTTTTAGAGCAAAGAACATACATTAAACACCCACAGTATTCATCAAAGTTTCAAAGAGGTATTCAGTTGCAAATTAGCAGATCAACATGACCCTGATGTCTGGAAAGGGACTAACCCATAGGACATTACCCATACTGTTGTAGTGGGGGGAAGTATACCTTCTTAAGAGAGTGTATTCTTTACTGTAATGGTTAAAGCAGATGTACAATGTATGTTTGACAGGCCATAAGTACGGCTTCTTTAGTTCAAGTTGAATCAGTTTTGAGCCAGAATAGTTAGCCCATATACCTCAATATGTGAAAATCTCTTATCAAAGGTGAATCTGTTTCCTTGCCTTTTCTTGGTTCTAGAGGCTTCCTGCATCTTTGGCTTATGGCTCCCTTTCTCCATCTTCAAAGCCAGCAATGGCTAGTTTAATCCTTCTGACATCTCACCCCTCTAACCTCTTTCATGGTTACATCTCCCTCTGACCACAACTGGGAAAAGTTATCGACATTTAAAGACTCATATTATGACATTGGATCCAGCCAGATAATCCAGAACAACCTCCATGTTTTAAGATCAGCTGATGGTAACCTTAATTCTAAGAATTAAATTGATGTGAAACACATTAACAGGAGAAAAGCAAATTTAATTTTGTATGTATAGGAACCCCACACACATGAGAGAGTCAGAGACTCCACATACATGAGAGGTTCAGAGGCAAAAAGGTAAAATGAGCTTTACATGCCATCTTGAGCTAAGGAAAGGGATAGGGGCCTAAGGCTTCAGAGGGAAGGAGGGTAATTCATAGGACAATAAGAAGAGCAGATTTTCAGTAATTAGAAGTTTGCCCTGCCATACAGTAGGTCATAAAAATTTATTTCTGGTAATAACTTATTATGGGTAAGGACTCCAATTTCAATTCTTTGAGGGAGAAATAAAAGTTCCTCTTGAGCCTGCAAGGGTCTTGATTGCCTTTAGCTCAAAATATTCCACATGCCAAAGTGGCACATCATGGGGAGGCCTGCTCTGAACCCCTTTAATGAATCATCAGTTTCTCCTCTGCTTCTGCCAAATATGTCATTCCATTTCTGAATCCAGACTAAAGCAGAAGAAACTACCCTCTTGGAAGTGCCATTGACACGGCATAGGAAAAAGAAGAAGAGAGTTGGTGGAGTTATGCATGGCTCTCGAAGTCTCTGCTTGGATGTGGACTGCATTGTATTCCCTCACTTCCATTTGCCAGAGCAAGTCACATGGCTAAGCCCTATGTTAATGGGGCAGAAAAGTATTCTCCTCCAGTAGGAGACACCACAAGTCAAATCACAAAGAACAAAGGATGTAAGATTCTCTTTCAGGATGGGAGAGTGAATAATTTGAAAAAAATTAATCAATCTACCAGAATGAGTATGATTTTATCACTTATATTTGTTAATTTTACATGTATTAGAAATACATATTTGATATATTTTACATTAAAAAGTGAATTAATAATCTGTACATCCAGGTGAAGGACTCTTACTGAATGTGGTAACAAACAGATAGAAAATATGAAACAAAACTTTAAGAAAGACAAACAGATTACACTCAGAATATCCAATGGAGCTAATGGTGACATGGTGACATGAAGTTTAAAGATAAAATAAAGGATATTTTCTAGAAATACAGAATGTTTAGTGTACATATTAAAGGAGCTCACAGAGTGCCAACCAAGATGAATAAAGAACAAAGTAAAAGAGGATTTTTATATAAAGGAGAAATTGACTTAACCTGTTATTAATGGGTGTTAATGAAGCTTGGAGTTTAAAGCTAAAGATGTAACGTATTAGATTTGTCCATTTGTGCTTCATCCTGAATTCGTTTTCATAGATTGTCCCAGTTTTGTCTCCACTGCTCTTGAGATCTTCACTTGCTGTTCCAGGCATACTGAACTTTTCATCATTTCCCTAAACAGCCATGCTCTTTCATTCTTGCCCATGCTGTTCTCACTGCCTGGGCTTTTCTTTGCCTTTGACCATGCAGTTAATCATCCTGTCCCCTGGGCTTCATTGACCTTTATACGTACCTTTGTTATAGCACTTACCACTCAAGTGTGCTCTTTCTGAATTTTCACTTACCCACCAGCATCTGTAAGATTCTTGCATATAGGAGGAACTCACCGAGTGTATGATTAGTGAGTGAATTGTGTCCTCAAATTTTTAGTACTTTCCTCCAACTTTTCTGCTGAGACTTATCTTGTCGTTCAATCCAGTAGTTTTCTATGGTGTTATCATACCACTCAGGTGGTGGTAACAGAGAGGAATGAAAAAAATTTTGATAAAGTGCCACCTTAAAGGAACTTTTGGCCTGAGGTCATAAGTTCTGTCTGAAATAGTGACAGTCTGAGTAGTTATTATTTTCCAAGTCTTTTCTATGAAAAAAGTAATCAAACTCTTTAATTAACTTAAAAGTGCTAGAAGGAAAATTGAGGTGTCCATGTTTATCATTGCTGTGAAAATAGTTTGTTATTATAATGACTGTAAGCATAAGCAATGCAACTAATGATGACTCAGCTAATGATAAAGGCTTTATAAATTGTGGAAAAGTCTATTGCCTTTAATTATAAAATATAAATTTGAATAATATTTCCTTATGATGTCTCCCTAGGCTGTGAATTCAGACCATATTTTTACTATGATAAAAATTAAAGAATGAGAGCCAGCCCTGATGGCCTAGTGGTTAAAGTACTGCACACTCTGTTTCAGCAGCCCACATTCAGTTCCCGGGCACAGAACCACACCACTCGTCTGTCAGTAGCCATGCTATGGTGGTGGCTCACATAGAAGAACTAGAAGGACTTAGTGAATATACAACGACATACTGGGGCTTTGGGGAGGGAAAAAAAAAAACAAAAGAGAGAGGAAGATTGGAAACAGATATTAGCTCAGGGCTAATCTTCCCCAGCAAAAAAATAAAAAATGAGTTACTGAAGTGCTTTTTTGAGCTGCAAGTGAGGCAAATATTGTGTTACAAATATTAGAGAGGTACACAATGATAACCATCAAAGGGATTTTGTAATTCCCAATGGAAAAGAGTGTCATACCAAGAGCGTCAATTCAATGCAGTTTAGGATTATAAAATACCAATCAGGTATAGGGTAGAGCAAGGCAGAAGTCAGCAATATCACAGATTTGTTTTGAAGATAGCTACTTATTTAGCTAATTTATTTTAGGTTCTTATTTAGAGTGCTCAATATAATATGATTTTTTTGAATTTGATATTTGATTTTGAAGGCTGCTTTTACAAATCAGGTAGCTAAATGAATTTGGGGGCTGGGCAGCTTAGGCTACTATGTATTTGGATATTCATATGTTTATCTTTGAGGAATTTAGAAAAAAATTAAATATATTTATTCTTGTAGTGGTGAGGATGCTTGAAAGTGAGATATAAGCAATTAAGCCCAAGGAAGAAAAGCAAACCAGAGGTAGTAAAGAGAATGACAACATAAAGAAGCAAGACAATGTACAAATATGTTGCGTGTATTACACTATGTAAACAGACAATAAGTGGTAAAACTCATGTGTTACATAATTGTTTATAAAGTACTAGTATTCATAGACATTTTACTGGATGTTTTACTTTAGTTTACTTTTTTTCTTTTTTCTCTTCTTATATTAATGTACTAATTAATTTCTTTTCAGCTGCCCAATATCTAAACCCATTCCATTTAAGGAGAAATTTTATATATAGATCTTTGTGGGAGGTAGAGTCCATGTTTTTCCCATGGTAGTTGAGTAGAGTCAACCATTCTGTCTCTTCAAATGACTCATAGCTTTGTGGTGCACAGAATTGTGTGCTGGGATCAACCCAAAGATTTTGAGCATAAATTTCTATGACTTGAAAAAAATAAAGAAATTATTAAATGGCTAGAGATTGTCGTTATATTTCAGACAATCAATTAGCAGTCAATTTGGGGCCCTCTCTCAATGATCTGTGACTGGTCTGAGATTTTACCTACTAGCAAGCTAACAAGTTAGCCTGCCTAGTTTCATGGATGTTGTTAGAAGACACGAGACTTCTGGATCAGAGACAAAGGGCAGTTTATCACTCACAGCAACAGGACAGTTTATTGCTCACAGCAATAGCAGCAGCCAGAGTACTAGCATTTTTATACCAGTTTCCTGAGCCCCAATTTTTACAGGGCTATATGAAGAAGGTCAGATGCATATGAACATTCAGTGAGGTGCATGAGAGCTTATGGGGTTTGGGGCTCTGAATCTTTTAAGGGCAATAAGCATTCCTACTCTCTGCTCCAGAGGGAGGCACTATCCAACTCTGTTTTCTAAGGTGATTCACTATACAAGCATCCTTGAACAAAGGGCAGTCTGCACCTTGCTCACAAGACCTACAGAAATTTGATAGACTCATAGAAAGTTTTTTGTCTCCCAACATTTGTGGACCATAAGTCATTTCATGTTACAAGATCCATGCCTCAGAATATTGTGATCTTAGGATATAACAAAAGAAACCTTTAATCTGGCATGTTTTTATGATTTTGTACTCATACTACTATTCTTAAGTAGAAAATAGTTAACTGACATAAAGAATATGAAATTTAAATCCCACTTACAGATCTGTTATCAGGATGAAAAACTGTAAAGTGCTCTGAGGATAAAGTTTTATACCCCTCAACAAAGATTATCACATATACATTTTACAGTTGTTCTATGGCTATTAAAGCTAAAGACAGTGACAATGAAAGGGCAAATCTAACTTCAGTTTCAAAAACTAATCATTGGCTAACTTATGCCTTGTGATTTAGTAAGAGGTTTTTTTTTCAGTATGAAAACGTGTACAAATTTACACATTTGTGTAAATGGTGTTTAATTTACACCATTTTAACGTTTAATGCTAGGCTTATAATGGTGTTTAATGCAAGGCTTATAACAAGTAAACATACCTGTTGAAAATTAATTTTTAAGATTTTTTCCTCCATATTCATTGGACATCTTGTTTTACAGATGTCCATTAGATTTAAATGGACACACAGAATTATTTCTTAAATTTCTTTTATTCCCTTGATGAAACCATTTCTATGGCATTAGCAACTGAATGTTATTTTTGTTTTTTTCCCCATTTACATGAATGTTACTGACAATGGCATTAGTACTAGATACACAAGTGGGTCTGAAAATACATAATCTGACCTTTATCTCTAATGTGATCAGCATGGGCCACCACCCTTCATGGTGTAACATAACAGCTGTTTTTATAGCTGACTGTAATCAATCATTTGTACTTGCCTGATTCAGCAGAGCTGAATTGCTTTGAGCTTTTCTCTCAGAGAGGACTGATTTTACTCTGGGAATTCGTGGGTGATGTTTGTCTTACTCCATATGACTTTTGAGGGAATCTGATGAAATTGTGACTAAAGCACAATGACAATGTATGTGCAAGCCTCATTTAAATGAAACATATGTTTGAAACTATGTTGGAACCAAAATTAAATTTAATCAGTTGGGTATTACAAATTTTGAGTGAATGTCCTAGGCATCAAAGTTGAAAAAGAAAATCTAATGTCATTTTACATGCATGTTAGGTTCCAATATTAGTTTTACTAAACTCGTAATAAAATTGTATAATAGTAGAAAGCAATGTTTTCAAAACCTAAAATTAAAGCAAAGAGAAAAATTGCACAAAAAATGCCATTTCATTTAGTTTTACTTTTGTTACTTGGGGAAAATGTTCTAGAGAACTATGAGACTCTGAGAGACAATTATGTCCATGCCCATTATTTTGCAGATTCGAAAACTAAAGTATAGAGGTGTTAAGTGACATTTCCAACAATAGTGGTGGTACTAGAGTAGTCTTGCGTCAGTAACTGATCAGAAAAGAGATGTGACAGAAGCCCACTCATGGAGCTAAGAGAAGAGGGCTGAGAGCCTAGAAGAGCCAGGTCTCCTCAATGCAGAAGTATATAAATATTGTGC
The DNA here is from genome assembly GCA_031878705.1 of Tapirus indicus. NCBI lineage: Eukaryota > Metazoa > Chordata > Mammalia > Perissodactyla > Tapiridae > Tapirus > Tapirus indicus. Next base: position 43,346,620 of record CM062930.1, on the reverse strand, counting down.
TCACCACTAGGTGGAGCTTTAAATGACTTCTCTGTCTAACATTGGTTTATTTATGACTGCTGGTATCTCTACTTACACTGTCCAATCAGAACATAGTGATGTCTTTGTGAGGCCAAAACAAAGTCATAGTACCCCCAGAGCAGTTTATTTCACCTTGATTTTTTGCTATAATATTTTAAACTGTTTGTCATCTTATAACTAAGTAGGCTTTTTAAAAGCTGAATAGAGGAATTATTTTTAAAATGTTGAATAGGGAAATTTTAGCTGATGTCTAATTTTTCTTCCTCTCAGCAATTTTCCTTATAGCAAGCAGATGCATTTAAAATCATTTGTTTGACCTTAAGGCTACTCAAAGCACAGTGGTAACTGATCAATACTTTTATGTCGTTGATGATATAATGATGTCAGTGTTTCTTCAGCTAAAAAACCAATTATTTAGCTACTGTCTTCATCACAAGGCAACGTGTCTTCCCCCAGCTCAGCTAAAACAGTTCATTAACTATTTCTTCACATATCTAGACTCTTGACATCTTGTTTGACATTACTTTCACTGACAAAGCCCCATGTACATACAAATGTACATGGAAAAAATACAAACAAATGGATTTACATATGTATTCCATGCCCATTGATATGAATGGAGGCTACTATTCCTGTTGATCTAGATTAATAAGTAAGGTAATAGAGTAAAGTAATAGTTTGCTATGATGTTATACATGTACACATCACACACACACAATTACATTTGATAATATGTTACTTCATGTCCTTATGTTTGCATTGATTTATTTATTTCCCCCCTGCTTATGCTTTAAGAACATAGACCACATCTTCTTAGAAGTTCCTTCTCAACATTGTACTCCATATACAGTGAACAATTTATAAATTATATTGACTTTTATTACAAAATATATAACTGCACCTGTTTCCCTCAAAATATGCTTGTACAAACTAAAAGTTTTACTTTAGCAAGCTACTGAGAAAAAAGTTTACTTAAATCTTTTCATTTGACTTTGACAGTTAATAAGTATCTGGTTTAGAATACACTTAGTATTATTTTCTTCCATCTCCTCTATCACATTCCATTCTTTAAAATTACTAAATTTGACATCCTATTTCCTGAAGAAAAAAGTGCATGTAATTTGAATTATGCATTTTTTAGAATTGGGAGGAATAAAATTATGCATTTTAATTAGAATTATGCACTTTTTAGAATTGTGTATTTTTTAGAATTTAGAATTTGCTTATCACCAAACAAGCGACCTGGGATTTTTTGCTGACTTCTTTTTTAAAGTTTTAAGTACTTATTTTTAAGTATTTATTTCATTGCTTTTTAAAATTTTCCAGATTGATTGAGATATAATTGACATATAACGTTGTGTAAGTTTAAGGTTTACAATGTAGTGATTTGATATATGCATATATTGAGAAATGATTACATCAATGAGGTTGGTTAACACATCCATCACTTCACATAGTTATTTTTTTGTGTGGGTGTGGTAATAACTTTTAAGATCTACTCTTAGCAACTTTCAAGTATACAATTCAGTATTGTTAGCTATAGTCACCATGTTGTACATTATATCCTCAGAACTTATTCATATTGTAAATAAAAATTTGTAACCATTTGACCACTTTCACGCATTTCCTCCCCTGCATCTCTCTAACCCCAGCAATCACCAATCTACTCTCTGTAGAATTTACTAGTAAAACGTCTGGTTCTGGGCTTTTCTTTGCTGGGAAGTTTTTGATTACTAATTCCATCTCTTTACTCATTACTGGTGTGTTCAGATTTCCTCTTTTTTCATGATTCAGTCTTGGTTGGTGGTATGTTTCTAAGAATTTATCCATTTTTTCTAGGTTGTCAAATTTGTTAGTGTATCATTGTTCATAGTAGTCTCTTATGCTCCTTTGTATCTCTGTGATATCCATCTTAATGTCTCCTCTTTCATTTGTAATTTTGAGTCCTCTCTTTTTTTCTTGATTAGCTTAGCTAAAGTTTTGTCAATTTTATTTATCTTTTAAAGAACTAACTCTTAGTTTTGTCAATTTTTTCTATTCTCTATTTCATTTGTTTCTGATCTAATCTTTATTATTTTCTTCCTTCTGCTAACTTTGGGTTTAGTTTGTTCTTCATTTTCTAATTCCTTTAAGTGTCAAGTTAGGTTATTTGTTTGAAATCTTTCTCTATTCTTGATGTATGCATTTATAGTTGTAAACTTTCCTCTTAGAACTGCTTTTGCTGCACCCCATAAGTTTTGGTATGTTGTGTTTTCATTTTTATTTGTTGCAAGATATTTTTTGATTTCCTATTTAATTTACTCTTTGACCCACTTGTTCACCAGTGTGTTGTTTAATTTTCATGTATTTGTGAATTTTTCAGTTTTCCTCCTGTTATTGATTTCATAACATTATTTTTGGAAAAGATACTTGATATAGTTTCTATCATTTCTAATTTGTTGAAACTTATTTTGTGGCCTAACATATGATCTACCCTGGAAAATGTTCTGTGTGTGCTTTAGAAGAAATGTGTATACTGCTGTTGTTGGATGAAATATTCTGTATATATCTATTAGGTCAATTTGGTGTACATTGTTGTAAAATCTGCTGTTTCTGTATTGATTTTCTGTCTGCATGATCTACCCATTGTTGAGAGTGGAGTATTAAAGCCCCATCTATTATTATATTGCTGTTTATTTCTCTTTTTAGTTCTATTAGTATTTGCTTTATACATTTACGTGCTCCAATGTTAGGTGCATAAATATTTCAATTGTTTTAGCTTTTGATTAATTGATCCCTTTATCATTAAACAATGCAGCTTTTTGTCTATTGTGACCATTTTTATGTTAAAATACATTTTTCTAAGTATAGCTATGCCTGATTGTTTTTGGTTACCACTTCTTGTGATATCTTTTTCCATCCATTTACACTCATCCAGTGTGTGTCTTTGAAGCTAAAATGAGTCCTTTCAGGCAACATATCATTGGATCTTGTTTTTTCATCCATTCAGCTATTCTGTGTCTTTTGATTGGTGAATTTAATCCATTTACATTTAAAGTAATTATTGATAGGTAAGGACTTACTATTGACATTTTTTAAATTGTTTACTCACTGTTTTGTAGATATATTGTTCCCTGCTTTCTCTCTTGCTATCTTCCTTTGTGACTTGATGACTTTTTTGGCTGTATGCTTTGACTTCTTTATCATAATCTTTTGTGATCTAATACATGCTTTTCCTTTCTGGTTATCATGAGGCTTACATAAAATATATTTATAAGATTCTATTTTAAGCTGATAACTTAACTTGGATAACATACAGAAATTTTATACTTTCACATCTTCCCCCTCACAGTTTAGGTTTTTGATGTATTGTGTATCCAAGAACAAATGATTGTAGTTATAGTTATTTTTAATATATTTGTTTTTTAACTTTTAAACTAGAGTTATGATTGATACACCATTATAATATTAGAGAATTTGACTTTGACTCTCTATTTACCTTTACTAATAAGTTTTACACAGTCATATGTTTTTATGATGTTCATTAGCATCCTTTCATTTCAGCTTGAAGTTCACCATTGCATTTCTTGTAAGACATGTCTAGTTGTGAAGAACTCCCTCAATTTTTGGTTGTCTGGGCAAGTCTTTATCTCTCCTTCATTTCTTAAGGACAACTTTGGCAGTATAGCATTCTTGGGCAACAGTTTTTTTCTTTCAATATATCAAATATATCATCTCACTCTCCTGGCTTGCAAAGCCTCTGCTGAGAAAGCTTATAGTCTTATGAGAGTTCCCTTGTATGTGATGAGTCATCTTTCTCTTGCTGCTTTCAAAATTCTCTCTTTGTCTTTTGACAATTTATAATGTGTCTCATAACACTTTTTTGTTTCAACCTATTTGGGTGCTTTTGTTCTTCATGTATCTGAAGGTCCATTTCTTTTCCCCAAGTATTTGGAAATTTTCAACCATTATTGCTATAAATAGACTTTTTGCCCTTTATCTTTTTCTTCTTCTTCTCGGATTTTCATAATGCGTATATTGTTTCTTTCAATCCTGTCTCATACTCCTGCAGGCATTCTTCACTCTATTTTATTCTTTTTGCTTTTTTCTCCTCTCACTAGATAATTTCAAATGATCTGTCTTCTAATTCATTGATTCTTTCTTCTGTTTGGTTGACTCTGATATTGAAGCTCTCTATTGTAGTCTTCATTTCAGTTATTATATTCTTCAGCTGTAGGATTTCTGCTTTTTTTTTCTTTTGATGGTTTCTATTTTTCTATTTCTTTGTTAAATTCTTATTTTGTTTATGTATAGTTTTCTTTATTTCATTTATTTGTCTATCTGTGTTCTTGTAGTTCACTGAAATTATTTAAGAGGTTTACTCTAATTCTTTGTCAGACAGTTCATAGATCCCCATTTCTTCAGGGTCAGTTATTAGAGCTTTATTAGTGTCCTTTGGTGGTATAATGTTTACCTGATTCTTCACGATCTTTTTATCTTTATGTTAGTATCTGTGCATTTGAGTAAGTCTTCTAGACTTTACAGGTTCTCTTTGTCAGGGAAAGATCTTCATCAGTCAGTTCAGCTTGGGATATGGATGGGTCAGGTAGTAGTTTCCATGGGCAGGTAGGGCTTGCTATCAGGGTCTCCAATTATCTGAGGCCAATGCCCATGATCTGAGGTCAGGGAGGGTGCCATTGGCTGGGCTTCATGGTTGAGTGAGCCTGCTGGCTGTGTTCCATGTTCTAGTGGGGTCATTATGTGGTTTCCCTGATTAATCAAGTGGGGCCACTAGTTGGGCTCTGCAATCACCTCTGGCCAGGTGGGGTCACAGGCTGTGTTTCTTGGTGGGGCAGTACCACTGGTTGCATTCTGCAACTGGGCAGGGCTGCAGGCTGTGCTCTGAAATTGTTCCTGGTCAATAGGGCCTCAGGCTATGCTTACAAAACACTGGCTGGACTCCATGTTCAGGCAGGGCTGTGGGCTGTGCTTCATGGTCAGACAGGTCCTGAGGCTGTGTTCTGTAATCAGGCAGGGCAACAGGCTGTGCCCTGAAGTTAGGTGGGGCTGCAGGCTGTGATTCTGGATCAGGTGGGCCATTGGCTATACTCCAATGTTGGGCATTGGACCTTGATGTGAATGTTACTGGCTGTGCTCTCTCATCAGGTAGGGTTTCCAGCTGTACCCCATAGTTGGTTGGAGTTGGAGACTGTGCTCCACAGTTGGGCTGGGTCACTGTCCAGGATTTCCTGTTGAGAGGAGATGCAGGCTATGTTCCACAATTGGGCAGGATTACAGCTGGGCTCTCCACCTGGGCGAGGCTGAGGGCTCTGTTCAACAATCAGGCAGGACCATATGGTGGGCTCTCCTGCAGGGTGAGGTTGCTCTGCAGTTGGGCAGTACTGTAGGCTGGGCTCCGAGGATGCTCCAGGCCAATGTTCAGGCTCTCTGGTATGAGTGCATGTTCAGAGGCAATGTGCTCAACAGTTGGGCAAGGCTGCTGGCTTGGATCCCTGCATAGACAGTCTATAGGATATGCTTCACAGCTGCCAGGCATCTATGCCCATGCTTCCTGTGGGGTGAGACTGAAGGCTATGCTTAGCAGTTGGGCAGGGCTGCTAGTTTGCTCCCTGCCCAGGTGAGGCCATAGAATAGTCTCCATGTCTGGTATGGCCCATTGGCTGGGAACCCAAATTAGGCAGAACTACCAACCGAGATCCCTGGCCAGATAGGGCCACTGGTTTAGCTCTGCAGATAGGCAGAGCCATTGGTTGGGATGTCTGCTTAGGTGCCCCTGTAAGCAGGAATGCAGTTCAGCAAAATCTGAACATTGGTTGCTGTAAACTCTGCCCCTCTTCTTTGTTTCTATCTGATCCCAGTGTGGGAGCTCCACAGTTTCTCCCAGTGATCCCTGTGGGATAAGACCCATATCGGCCTCCTGCAAAATGTTCTGCAATGTTGGGGAAGTAGATATCCACCTTGGGTTCCTTTTTTGTTACCACCGGAGAAACTGGAGGCCTACAGGGCCCTCTTGGTGCAGCACTGTGTATCTTGGGGGAGGCGCAATGTGATCAAAGCAAAGCTGCTCCACTTACTTTTCTAATGTGGTCCTTCTCAGTCTTTGTGGCCCAGGGGAGTGCTTCAACCTCATCCCCAGGTTCTGGGATTTTCACAATAGTTTCTTGTCTATGAGTAGTTGCTAGTTGGTCTTCTTGTGGGGTGAACTGAGATCAGGAACAAACTATGTCAACATCTTGATGATGTCACTCATTCACTGACTCATTTTTTGGTTTTTTTTTTAAATTTTTTTTGTGAGGAAGACCAGCCCTGAGCTAACATCCGTCGCCAATCCTCCTTTTTTTGCTGAGGAAGACTGGCCCTGGGCTAACATCTGTGCCCGTCTTTCCTCTACTCTATATGGGATGCTGCCACAGTGTGGCTGACGAGCAGTGCCTCGGCGGGCGCCCGGGATCTGAACCTGCGAACCCCGGGCTGCCAAGCACGGACTAAACCACTGCGCCACCGGGCGGCCCCTCACTGACTCATTTTTAAGCTTGAGGACATAGACCTACTTCAGGAGCATAGCCAGAATTATGCATCCTAAATTTAGGCCAACAAGTTTTTTTGAGATGCTATATCGATTTTAAAAAATTATTGGATTTTCTTGGCCAGGGATTATATTCCTTTCCCCTGCTCACCACTATATCTTTATACCAAATTTTCTTCTAAGGTCAGTTTCAGTTATTTTCCTTTTGAACCTAAAATTCTGGCTATTTTCTGTTATTTGTCAAGATCAAAATGATTCTGTGCATTTCACAGCTTTTGCTGTAATATAACCTTAGGGCCTGTCAGTGAAGAAACAAATTAGAATTTTCCTGTTCATCAAACCCCAAGGTAAAATGAATTGCTTCACTGCATTCTCTGGAAAGAGAAGGCAAAGGGGACAATTTATTTGTATTCAATTTAACCTCTTTGGGCTGTTGACACTGGAACAGGCTAATGACAAACTGTTAAGAACTATTAAGTTCTCATTAGTGATGCCCCTGGATTAGAGCCATGTGGTACAGGACGTCATTTAATAGTAGATATTAAAGCATATTTATGAAAAGAAGAGAAAGGCATGTCTGCATTATTTAGAAGAAGAAAATAGAAGAGTAGAACTTAATTGGTATCAAAACCAGGTCAGAGACTAATTATGATTTCAGTTCCATGTAACTTTACCTTCTCATTTCTTGACTTAGTAATTGTTTCTGGCAATGCCATGGCCAGAAGAATAAAGTGCTTTCAGAAAGGTGAGAAGCTCAGAATCATTATTAACCTCAGGCTGTCTGCACAATTAATAATTCAATGTAATTTTACCTATACTAGTTTTCAGAATGCTTTGTTATGAGATAAGGTAATATTGATCCATCTGCTAGGGAGCAATCTCTAAAAAAGAATACAACTCATATATCAATTAATTTATTCTTGGTTTGGAAGTCTGTATGTGGATTGCAGTGTGGCATGCTAATTATTAATAATTTAAATTTGAATGAATTCTTATATGTCATTGACATTTAAGGTGCAGTAAAGAAGCACAGCAGGACAAATTGGCATGCTGACGGCATTGAAAATATCTATTAAAAACATGTATATAAAAGCTGTATCTATTTCAGGGCACCAAAAGAAAAGCTTTGAGTCAAATCTTAACATAACCATCATAATTTATTAGTGAGCTTTACACATATGATTTTAAAATTTCTTATAAATACATTATTTAATTATATAGTCAAAGTAATATACATCATATAAAGACACTAAGTGGCCATTTTATTTAGGTTTTGGTCTCCTAAATTTTATTAGTTCTCCTTTCTTAAGTACTTACCTAGAGGCCACTTATTAGACTGTTTTAAACAAATTAGACTTATTATTTTTGAAATTTGAGCATTTATTTTTATATTTGCTTTAAGATTGTTCATTGTTTTTCTCCATATCTAGACTATTCTATCTCATCTGTGAGGGAAAAATAACTAACATATAACTTTGAAGAGCAAAAAAATACAATTAGAAAGGTAGAACTTTAGGAATAACACAAACTCCTAGAATTCAAATTTACACAAAAACAGTGTTTCATTGAAAGACAGAAATTCAGTAAACCTAATGTCTTATTTAGCTTCTGCTTTTATCTTACTGTGTGACTGCATGCACATCAGTGTGCCTGTCTATTTTATTTTCCTCACCTGTAATGCACAGTTAATAAATTCTGCTTACTTAGTTCATTGGTTTGTAGTGAGAATGTAAAAGCGAAGTATAGTGTTATTTTGCCAAGGCCCCAGCTTTGGTGTTAAAGGCAGATTCAAATCCCATTAACATTGTGAGAGTCACTCTCTCTGATTATCTGTTTCTTCATCTGCAAAATGTTGTGAGAGTTAGAGATAAAATATGTAAAACACCTGACACACAGTATGTATTTAGCCAGTGGATCTACTTCTAATCTTACTATACAAGACTTTGTAGGGAAATTGATAAACTATTTGAAGTACCTCAAAGTGCAGTTTCCCACTAAGGAGGCAAGGACAATATCATGCAAATAACGATACACATATTTATATAAAACCACAATTTTGATATGTGCATTCAATCAAACTGTTATGACAAATTAAACTCCACGATGAAAGATGATTTTGTCAAACATTGAGCTATTTATCAGAGTCTCCATTTTAATTATGAATTTTATCCTGCAGGTATCTGTTGGATACTGGAAATTCATAATATTTTTTTTTCACAGAAGGTTTTAGGATTCCCAAGTCAAAGCCTATTTCCTGCTTTATACATATTGGTAGCAATTTTGGATCTCTCCTACTTATAAAAATTAGTTTGATAACAATAATTCCAAATAAATATTTTGAATGTCTTTGTGTCCTGAGTATTAAGCCCTCCAACCCTGCCTGGTCTTAATGCTGAGTCAAGAGTGAAGGAGCTTGGAGGGATTGAGGATGGTGGTGAATTTAGTAGCATGGAAATTTAAAAAGTGAAGAGACATTTCCTTTGGAGGTAAAAGGGTGAGTCAATGATGGGAAAGTTCTCTAGCGACAGGGAGGCAAGGTAAAACGTAAAAACTCATACATGTAGTTCATTGAAGTTTGAAGATTAATTGAGAATGTCTGCCAAATGGTTTACTACTACGTACACATTATGCTAGATGTGGTGGGGACACAGTGCATGACATTCTTCATCTATTCATCTATAAGTCATAGAATCTCATCTTTGGAGGAGACATTGATGGTTATTTACTTTCACCCACGTACAATTTCAATTCTCATAAACTCAATTTACAAAGTCTTCCTTGGATGAAATGAGGACTTCAGTATCAGTATTTATTTTGATTTGCCTGTTTTATATCATATCTTTTTCACTTGAACAAGAATATATGTGACTTAGACTATGCATTATTTACTTTAATTTAAATTGGCAGCTTATCAGGGCAGGAGACTTGTAGGCAACCTGATAGCTGACTGTTGGCAACAGCAAAATGAATGCTTGTCAACCTTGACTCTGCTCATAACTAAAAAAAAAAAAAAGTAAATTGAAAAATAATAAAATAACAATAAAGATTCTGGAGTGACATATTTCTGGTTAGTACATATCCACTTACTATTTAGCTGCTTTTGGAAAACAAAAACCAGAAACCTCTTGAATACACAGGATATTTATGGTGATCAAATCTAGAAAAACATGTAACATTTGTCTTGGAGGGTCATTGAGGACTTTTATCCAAAGCTGGAAGTGACAGCTGGCAGATTTTATTCTATTGTTTGCTACAAAGAGAAAGGGATAAATTTTGTCTCTTCTATGTGGGCACATACTTTGCCAAAGTAAACGAAAGTATTTTCCAAATTTATTTAAAATATATATATATATATGTATATATTAATTCCCATTATCTTAAAAAGCTGCTTTGTGCCTATTCAAACATTATAAAAAACAACACAATATATTTGAAATTATAAATTTCTTAATTGTCTGTGATAGGATACATGGATAAGAAGGTAGTGGTCCCCCCCACCTCTCAGTTTTCCTACATTAAAAAACAACAATAGAGTTTTGGTTTAGGTTTTGTCTATTTTTTCTTTTATTTTTGACCTATAAATTTTAGGTGTTTTAAAGGCATGAATTATCAGAAATGGAAAATTCATAGTCAAAAATATAGATTAATAAAACAAATTCCTTTAGGTGAACTAAACTGCCATAAAAAGGTAAAGATATTTCATGTTATGGCCTGGGGCATTGTATCTAGACTTGTGAATATCCACATACTATGGAATTTTTATATCTTAGGAAATTATAAAATAAGAGCAGCTGGTGGTATAGCATATGCATAAAGTATGAGTGCTGAAGAATTAGGAGAGAGAAAAAGGAAAATTTGGAGGCAACCAAATGTTAATTTCTATTTGATTTAGATTTAAGCACTTCAAAGTTTTGATCTTAGAATCTATCTTAACTTTATAAGCATAGATATATCTTGATTTTCACTACAGTGTTATTCACACTCCAGAAAAGTCTGCATTTTTCATGCTCTTTCACTTTTGTGCATCTCTCCATGCTCTAGAACTGTGCCTGGGTTGGCTAATCAAGAAGTGAATACTCATTCATCTATGTTAGTTTTCATTCTAGTGATGATTTAAAGTTTTAGTATTCACCCTGATCTCTCTAGGTTTAGTCAGGCCTCTCTGAGCTCTCCATAGATAAGGGAAGAATAGAGTCTTTTTGTTATTGGTTGCTCCCAGCCACCTTCAATGATGTAAATACACGTGACTTTGATGAAATTTGCCAAGAGATTGTAGCATTCAAGGAGCTCTTCCTCAAGTTTGAAGAGATTTTTAGTATGTGACGGCAAGGAAAGTGACAGAATAAATTCTCTAAGAGAGTTAAGAGAAACTGTGTATATATTTAATGTTAGGAAATTTTAAAAATAGATATTTCACGACCAAATTGACAAATTTTAAAGTGAAAATATATGAGATACGTTTCTGGGAGCTATAGACTACTCCATTAGTATATAATGTCACAATTGCATTTAATTAATTTTACACGGTTGTGTTGTTTCTTTTAATCCTAGGTGTGCCAGAAAGTACAAATAATATTGATGGATAATAGGTGAAAACTTTTCAAATATGCCAAGCTGTAATGTCTCTTGTAAATGGAACTATTAACAGATAACTTCACTTAAAATTTTCAATTCAAAATTGCTAGTGTGTATTTACCAATGAAGAAACATGAATAACCCCATCATAAAAAATATAGCTACTGATTTTAAATGAATTCGTAAACACTTTGACAATTACTAAAGTGGAAAATTTGATTCATGACCCAAGAGAGAAGTCTATTAAATATACCTGTTACATTTTTGCTTTTGTTTGATTGCTTTCCATGTGACCAGTCATTTTCTAAAATGTTCTCTCAACAAGGTGCTATTCCATATTTTCCACAGATTTTATATTTAATAAATGTGTGTCTGTATGTGTGAGTGTGTGGATACATAGGATAGATATATCCCACACATTCACATATCCACATGGATGTATGGGGTAGATAGATCTATAGATATAGATATAGAGATAGATCTATAAACAATGATGTATATATATAAACAATGTAACCACAAGGGAAATATTTAATCATCTTTAGTAGTCTTGAGCTGTTGATTTCAAGAGTAAAGAACACTGGTGTTTTAGTTGTCCTACATGATCGTATATGAGGTGAAGAGGCTGGATACTTAACCTCTTGTGGTTTAGCAAAAAGTTTTAGTTTTATTGATAGTAGCCACAAATCCCTTGATCACATACAACTCCATAATTAGCAACTCTTTAGACCAGATTAGAACATCAGGACCCACTCTGAAATGTTTCCTTCTGGGTAAAGTTGACACTAAAGTACCCCTTTCACCTGATGGAGCATATATTCTCAGTCAGACCAGAACTGGAAAATTTCAAAGGAAGAAGAAAGATTCATCTTGTGAAAACAATAGTTTGTTTCTTGTAAACCAATTTTAAAAACTTTAAACCTATTATATACATAATTTTATACATATATATTTTATACATATATATAATTTTACACATATATGTATAATTTTAAGAATTATGTTTTTGTTATCTATTGTTGCATAACAAACATGAACCATACTAAAATGTAGTAGCTTAAAAACAACACTTTGTTATTTTTCTGTAACCATTTTGTGGATTGACTGGGCTCAGTTAAGTGGATCTCTCTTGGGGTCTCTCACATGATTGTAGTCAGATAGGACCTAGAGATATCTGGAGATTCAACTGGACCAGATGTTCAAGATGGCTTATTCACATGGATGACAGTTTGTGCAAGTTGTCAACTGAGAGCTCAGATGTGGCTGCCTCCAGCACCCCACACACATAGTCTCTCCATATTTCTTAGGCTCCTCACAGCAAGGCAGTTGAGTTCCAAGACTGAAGAGGCAGGAAATGGAGACTGCCAGTCTCTTAAGGCCTGGGAATAGAAACTGTTTCATCATCGCTTCCACCATGGTCTACTGGTCAAAGCAGACACAGAATCTGCTCACATTCAAGGGGAGAGGATATTAACTTCACTTCTCCATCATAGGAGTTCAAAGGATTTGTGACCAATTTTAGTTCCCGGGAATATTTTGTTTTATAAAAAATTTCAGTATATATACTACAGCCTTGCTTTTTCTTGAAATGAGAAAAGTGCTATTTATTTTTCCCAGTTCCATTCTGTTCCCTTGATAAATCGTTTTATATTGGCAACTTAATTTGTATAACTTAAATGAAATTTTCCTAAATGAAATACTTTTCTATGAGAAAGACTTAGGGAATACTTACATTCTGTAAATAACAAATAGCTTTATTTATTTATTTATATAAATCTATTTAATAGATTTATTAATCTAAATCTAATCATCAATCTGTAATCTAAATTAAACTATTAAAGCTTTTGTGACAAATAAGTCAATCATATTAGTACAAATATATTGCATTATGACTCCCTGGTAGATATATATAGATTAACAGAGTAATTTATAAGAACTTTCAACTGAAATGCTTAGTTGACTTTTTAATTATTTTGATCTCATTGGCTTTGCGACTATTTACTATGATTTTTTCAGTAAAAATGAGACAATTTCAATTATTCTTTTAATATTTCAAAATTGTCACACCAAATATCTGTGGATTAATAGATTCTGGGGACCGGCCCGGTGGAGCAGTGGTTTAGTTTGCGCTTTGGCAGGCCTTGGTTCGCCGGTTCGGATCCCGGGCGCCCTCCGACGCACTGCTTGTCAGCCATGCTGTGGCGGCGTCCCATATAAAGTAGAGGAAGATGGGCATGGATGTTAGCCCAGGGCCAGTCTTCCTCAGCAAAAAGAGGAGGATTAGCAACGGATGTTAGCTCAGGGCTGGTCTTCCTCAAACACACAAAAATTCAGAAGAGTACTAATTTCGGAGTGGGCCAAGAATAAAATCAAAAGCCACCAACATTTCAGAATAGATTTCTGAAAATCAGCACTGTTTTTCCTCTCTTATTCTTATTTTCTATTGCAATTCTCTTTGAACACTGTCATTTTACCTCCTTAACTATTTATCTACTTCGTTGATACAGAAATTGAAATATATCATTATCATATAAATGTTTGCATAATGAATATAATGATAGATCATTTTAGCAGAAAATATTGAAAAGGGAAATTATTCTAATATTATTTTACCTTTTCCCAAAGATAAGAATTAGCAGATTTGCTGTGAGTTTACCTTCTATAAACATACATAGATACAGCTTTGTATTTAAAACGAATGCAATATATATAAAAGTGATGGTAATTAACTTAAATGTCCAAAAATCTTTTTAGACATTATATTCATCAAATATAAAACAAAGTAGCAACATTTAAGATCCCTTACAGTGAGCCATACCTCTTTTCCTGTTAAATAACCCTATATGTAGCAAATTAGTTAATGGTTTGTTAACTGACTCCAAATTATAGAGTGGTATGGTACATGAGCTAACTTTGAGTTTCCTTGGGCAATTTCCCTGAAGTGATGATTATCAGAGGTCATGGGTTAAATTTAATGATAGTTTCTGCAAGAAGAACAGGTGCTGGTTCTAGGCTGTCATACTATTCATATAGTGTTGGTATTTTTCTACTTTATTATCTTGGAATATCAATGGTGGCCTCATTTCAAATTCATATTTTCTCTAGGACTAGAATGAATTCTTAGACTTCCTTTAGAATAAATCCTTGTTCCAGGCATAATTAAATTCTAATTATTATGAAAAGAATGTCATAACCTCTTTTCTTAAAAAGTTTTACAAATGAAACCTTCCAAACATCTGTTTGGAGCCATATCTTCTCAAGCTATGATTTTAATTGCCTAATTTAGGTGCAAATTTCTTTGTTGTTGTGACATTTTTGTATCATTTGAAAAAAAGATTTTCCTTGTTGTAGAAAGAAGAATCTTGAAAAAAATTATAAGCATAAACCATTACTATAAATCACATCAAATTCATTTAAAAAAAGAGAGAATTAAAATTTAAACAACTGTGAACATTTACAAATTTCAGGGGCCGGCCTGGTGGCATAGTGGTTAAGTTCGCATGCTCTGCTTTGGGAGCCTGGGGTTTACAGGCTTGGATCCCGGGCGCAGACCTACGTACTGCTCATCAGGCCATGCTCTGGCAGGCGTTCCAAGTATAAAGTGGAGGAAAATGGGCATGGATGTTAGCCCAGGGCCAATCTTACTCAGCAAAAAGAGGAGGATTGGCAACAGATGTTAACTCAGGGCTAATCTTCCTAACAAGAAAAGAAAAATTTTACCCTACTTGCAAACTAACAAATTAGCTTTTCACAGCTTCTTGGATGGTGATAGAAGACACAAGACTCCTGGGTCAGAGAAGCTTACAGCAATAATAAGAGACATGTTATCATTTTGTGCCATTTTCTGAAGCTCCCATCCTTATAAAGAAAGATTAAGAGAGCCAGATGACACGTGCACACACGATAGTTTCATTATAGGAGAGGAGCCCTGAACTTAGGGGACCCAAAACATGCCTCCTCTTTGCCCTGGGGGGAGACATTATCTTCATTGCACTGAATAACAAGCACATGTTACCTTTGCTCTGGAGGGACATCATGTCTATCTCCCAAGGCTTTAGGCAAGCCTGTCCTTTCATGCTCTTTGCTATACATACATCCTTAAAAAGATAAAATGTGGACCGAAGAGTAGTCAGTGCCTCACTTTGCTAGATTAGTAGAAATATTAGAAACCCATGGAGGATTGTTTCTCAACAGTAAAATGCACAGTATAGGTTCCCTAAGAGAAATATAAGATCGAAATAACTATTAGCAGTATAACATAGTGACTGTTCATTCAGCAGGCCTCAACTGAATGTCGAGTAGCATCTTTCTGAGTTTCTTATTTATACAGGATATTCAAATAGTAAGGTTTAGGAAAATATTACAGTCCGTTCAACTTTTCCCACAAAATCTAAAAAGTGAACAAATGGTACCTAGTTCTTGCAAATTTATGCTAGGCATTATGGCAGTGCCAAAAAATTACATCCTCTGAACTGGTTTATAATTTCTTTGGGGAGACATAATGTCCATATATGAAACAAACTGGAAAACAACTTATTGTGGTATATACTGAAATACTAGATTATGGATATAGAATTAATATCCTATTGATTTAATTTATAAACCATTTTAACACATATTGCCTCATTTTACATCCATGCCTCATTTGTATTACGATATTTTATTGATTTTGCGATTTAAAATTTTTATCATCTCTGAAATAACCATGGATCTTGTACTTGATGGCATCTTACAAATAAAATAGCAGTATTTTCGGAGTGGTACAGACAGTAATGGTGCATTTTTCATCATTTGAAATGCATCATTTCCATGTGGAGAAGAAAGTGAAGCTCAAAAATATTGTTATTTTCCCAAGATAACACAGTCAATAGATGTAAAAACATAATTTGAATCTAGGTCTTTTTATTCTAACCCTTTTTAATCTAACAAGAAGTCCTTTCTGTGTCGTAGTTTAACACCTTGTGCTGTTTCATTATTGATGGCATTGAGAGTTTCAAAAGAAGTAATATTTGCTCAGATTAGCTTAATACCAAACAGATTTTTTGTTTCAGTCCCAGTGAGAATCAGTTCAAAGAGTTAACAGGTTAAATGCAATACAGCTAACAGAAAAATGAAACAAAATACTATCTTTTTGCCTGTGACCATCTGAGTTGTGTTTTTCTTTCTTTTCAGTGTATAGGTCTTTTTTTTGTATTAGTAATAAAAACTTTGTCTACATATTTTAAATATTTTTCCAGTTTCTGGTTTACCTTTTAGTTTTATGTTCTGTCTTTTGCTGTAAACAGACTAGTCTATATTTCAAGTTTTAAAATGTATATTCATAAATTTTTACATAAAAGTTTCTGTATTTGTTATTCTCTCTTTCACATCTGTGGTTTGTTTTTATTTTCATTATTATTGGGTTTTTTGGTGATGAAGATGAGCCCTGAACTAATCTCTGTTGCCAATCCTCCTCTTTTTGCTGAGGATGATTGGCCCCAGGCTAACATCCATGCCCATCTTCCTCTACTTTATATGTGGGATGCTTGCCACAGCATGACTTGATAAGTGGTATGTAGGTCCGCGCCTGAGATCCAAACCTCTGAACCCCAGGCTGCCAAACTGGAGTGCGTGAACTTAACCACTATGCCACCAGTTGGCCCCTTATTTTCATTATTGATGTTGATATTTTTACTTTTGTTATTTATTTGTTTTCTTGGATCTTCATTTTAATTGATCAGGCTTTTTTGTTTCTTTCACAATCCTTAGATGATTTGTGAATCTGGATAAGGTAGGATGGATCACAAAGTGATCCAGTTTTAAGGACTGGTGAGATTACAGGGACTCAGCCAAGGCAACTTTCACAAAATTTATAAATAAGCATTGCAAATTCTCCACTTGTTTCCATATGAAACAAATGAGTGTCAGGATCCTTGATGGATGCCAAAACCTGGTGTCTCCCTCATTCTTCTTATAGATACTCCAAAAGTTTGGTATTAACTGTGGACGTGGATTCAGGAATAGTTTGAAGGAAGTTTGTGACTGACATGAGTACTTTTTTATGGGAATTGGGGCACGATAGTAACCCGTATTGCCTGAACCTAATGCACAAATTCCAAGTTTTTGCCAGTGTACAGTTATATATTCTAGTTATAGAATGCTTACGAACTCACTATTTTCATATTTTATTGAGATTTCATCTCCACAGGCTCCATTATGGTCTACCACATTAGGATGTTGGGGAGAAGTTAATTATAGGCCTGTGCTTGAGAGAAAGTCTATGAGTATAAACAAGCCAAAGATATGTGACCTATTTTGGGGTTTCCTGGGGCTTGATGACTCATAGGAGTACAGGATATGCTATTTGTCTTTGTGGTCTCCCAGGTAACTCACATTTTTATGCTCTTTTCTTAATCGGTAGGAAGTATTAGAAATTCTCCCTATCTTGGTGCCTTGAGAAATGGGACTTTTTAATTTTTATTCTTTTCTTTCTCTTTCCTTTTTATTTCTATATTTATTTATTTATCTTTTGCCAGTACCACAGAATCCACATCATATCATCTCCTAATTACTACTCTCAAAGGTAAACATCATCTTGACTTTTATTACCATTACTTCCTTGCAAAATTTTCTGGGAAGAGAGTTCATGACTTCTTATTCTTAAAGGGATCTATATCCCCCCCAAATTAGCTAACATTTCTCTGGAAGTGTAATCATTATGACACTAAAGGGAGTTCAAAGAAAAGAATGTGAAAAAGCCTCATCTCATGTATAATATTTGGTACTGCAAACTATAAAAATGTAGCAAACAGGAGGATGAGGATCTAGAGAAATAAAATGTATTGATTACCTCCTATGTGTGAGGCATTATATTTATGTCATTTCTAGTTTAGTGATCAACCAATAATTCACAAAAGGAACTACTACAATTATATATTTTCAAATTTTGCGGAATTTTTTTCCGAGTAATTTGATAAATGGCAGCTTTTACTATTTTGATGCATCTCACATTCCCAAGACAGTATTTTAGAGACATATGGAGGAGAGACAGCAATTAGGGGCATCTGGATTGCCTTGGGCATGTCCCAGATATTTTCACCTGTCCTCTCCTTTTTAATGAGAGTAATATCTAACCCTGACTGCCCAAGTAAGAACTTCACCAAAAACAGTAACAAAACTACAAAGTGTTAATTGTTGTATCTTTTTACATTTGAAATTCATTGTCATTGTTGAAATTTCTTTATTCTTTCTATTTATGCAATGTGCTGAGAATTTGCTTTAGAAGATAGGCTTATTGCCTTACAATAATTTAGTAATTTCCTCCAGGATTTTTCAACTTGGGTTCTTCAACTTGGGTTCATAGACTTCAAGGGGACCTATAAATGGGTGGACCTCAGAACCCATGATCACTTTCTTGCTTTTATTTATAGTTTAAAAAACTAAGCATGTGTCCCTAAACACCCTAGTTCAGTTTTTCCTGTTTTCTTTTTATATTTTACATAAACATAATCATTCAGTATATATTATTTTTTATGTCTGGCTTAATACTGTATTGTGAGATTGTTTGATATTGTCAGTCTTCTTAAATTCATACATTCAGGTGAGTGCTTAGTAATACCTCATGATTCACATTAGCATTTCCCAGAATTATTTTCCATTTGGATAATCTTCGTATCAGTCAGTTTATTGCAAATTATGCTATTGGTTAATAAAAGAAAGAAAAGGAAAGGAAATGAGCAAAATGAAAAAAGAGAAAGAAGGAAAAAAAAGAGAAAAGAAAAGGAAAAAAAGAAAACTCAGTGACTTACAATGACAAAGGTAATTTCACACATGGTATCTGATCATCTGGAGATGGCTTGGCTCTCCTCCACCGGTTCAACACTCTGGGACCTAAGCTGATGAAGAACCCCCTTTCTGGACACTGCTTGTCTCATGCCAAATGGAAAGAAGAATGTGACAGCTACACCCCGTGGATTAAAGCTTTTGTTCAGAGGTGACCCATGTCACTTTCACTCACATTTCATTGACCAAAGCAAATTGCGTGGTGAAACCTTTTATCAATGGGGCAAAGAGGAATGTGAAAATTTTGTAAAATAATATAATCTATCATATCCTCTTTTGTGAGGTTCAAATGGTTATACATTTTTCTCCTTGATCAGCTTCTTTCCTCCCAACTGGTTAATGTTTTTACTTTGGATTTGTTGGTTTTCCTCTATTTTGTTTATTTTCTATTTTATTAATTCCTTTTATCTACATTATTTATTTATTATAATATTTAATTTTATATGTCCTTATACACACTTTTTGTGATACATGATTAGCTTATTGAATATCAACATCCTCATTTTAATACATACATTTGATGGTATATTTCCTTCTAATTTAAGTTATATCCCACGTTTTAATATGTACTGTTTTCCTTAACATTCATTCAAAATACTTTTTAAAACATTTACATTGATTTCTTTCTTTAATCAGTGAGTCATCTGATCATTTCCAAACACATTGAGATTTCCTAATTATGTTTTATCGTCCAGTTTTAGCTTAACTGTGATCATAGAAATACTTTTAATGATTTCCATCTCTTCAACTTTATTGCCAAACATAGGTAAGTCATGGTGAACGTTCTCTATATAGAAAAAGGTGTATTTTAGTTAGTAGTAAGGACAATGGCTTGCAGGTACTTGTTATATAAATTTGCTAATCTTTTTGATCCAGTCTGATACATCAAGTGGTATGGGAAAACTCAAGTTGACCTTCCTGAGCCTACTGAGCTCATCTTTTCCCAGTGGAGGATCAGTGACGCCATGTTGCGAGCCTGAAATCAGCCGTGCTGGGGAATTTACACCACAGCAATCAGTAAACACTACAAACCAGGGCTTTTTATTCTTGAGAGCCAGTTATTAAACACTTACCAGCACACCATTGTCTATATCATTATATGTATATATGTGCATGCACACTACCAGACACTGAGAATAAATGTGTTAAAATTTCACACCAAGATCATGTATATCTCTATTTTTACTTGGTAGGTTCGCCAATTTTCATATTATATATTTTGAAGCTATATTATTCTAAACTTAAGGTTGTTATATTTTATTGCTGAAGTGAACCCTTTATAGCAATGAACCGTCCCTCTTTATGTCTAGTGATGTGTTTTGCCTTATAGTCTACTTTGACTTTCATGAAATATATCTTTCCATCTTTCTGAATCCTTATGTATAGATTTGTCTCTTATAAGCAGAATATAATTGAGATTTTATTTATTTTTTTGTGAGGAAGATTGGCCCTGAGCTAATATCCTTGCCCATCTTCCTCTATTTTGTATGGGGGACACTGCCACAGCATGGTTTGATGAGTGGTGCATAGGTCTGGACCTGGGATCTGAACCTGCAAAGCCTGGGCTGCTGAAGTGGAGCACATGAACTTGACCACTCCTAAGGTTTTATTTTTTATCCAGTCTGACAATCTTGTCTTATAAATGGAGCATTTAGTTGGTTTACATTTAATATTGTCACTCACATGTTTCAGTTTAAATCTCCCATTTTATTAAGTGATTTCTGTTTGCTTCATCTGTGCTATGTCTTGCCTCTTTTGGAAGTGATTGTGTGCACTTTATTGTTTCATTTTTCCTTTTCTTGTGACTTAGAAATATTCTTTAAAATTTACTTTCAAGTAAATATATATGTATATATATTCAGAAAACAAAAAATGAGAATATTGTGTATACCTAAGTTAATGTAGACTGAGAAAGAGAGAGAAGGAAAGGGGGTGTATTATAATATTTAGGCATCATTTAATTTTCAAGCTAATGTAAAGAAAAATAAAACAATAACATGTACATAATAATTCCCCAAAGAGATAAGAAAGGTGAGAAAAAAGACAGCATAGATGAAGCAAAGAGAAATCACTTAATAAAATGGTAATTTTAAGCCAAAACATTTGAGTAACAATGTTAAATGTAAGTAAAATAAATGTTACATTTATAGGACAAGAGTGCCATATTGGATTAAAAAAACACAAAACCTCAATTTTATTCTGTTTCCAGTAGGTTTTATAGTTTATTTTTTTGAAGTCTGTAACTAATAACTCCAATATCTGTAGTGCCCATAGCTCTGTTTCTGTTATCTGTTATTTCTCTGGGTTTTGTTAATTTGTCTCCTTTACCTGGGTTTCTGATTATTTTAATAGTCTGTTAGACATTGAATTTGTCTTATTATTTATAGGAGTATTTTAATTTCTAGCATGATATTATTCCTCTAATGAAGATTTACATTTGTTTCTGCCAGTCAGCCATAGGCAGTAACCATCCAGAATCACAACATTCAGGGTCAAGTATTGAGTTGATTGGATGCTGAGTTGAAGTTCTAGTGGCAGTCCATCATTTCTTGATCAAATTGCAGTCCTTTGGTAGCTTAACCTAAAGCAAGAAAGTTCATCAAGGCGCTTTTAAAGGATTCTTTGATTCCAGTGGTGTACTCCTAAGCACACCAGTCTATTAAATTATCCCTTAGCTTCTCAAGCCCTCAGTTGTCTCTCTCTTCAGTTTGCAGGGGTAATGGAACTCCAATTTCATGGCTTACTTCTCTGGTCCTCTGTCTTTCTCCTTATCATTTCTTCACTTTATGATTTTTTGTTTTTAGGTATCTTATACACTTGAGCATTTAAAAATTTTTTCCACCAGAAAAATTGATCCAATTAAGTAGTCTAGCATTACTGAAAAGTAAAATCCTTAATATGGAAATTTATTTCAATTGCATAATGACAAATATGTATCATTAAACTCCTTTTTTCTTTTAAACAAGCTATTCTAGTCTTTGTCTTTATGAAAGGCCTTTCAAGTAGTTGGAGTAGGGAAAGGAATTATTTCCATTTTACATGTGAAATAATTAAGACATAGGATTCGAGGCATAAAGATGTTTGTTTACTGTATATCTCACTAACATGGACCACTGGGGATAAAGTTTGACTACTTAACATTTTTCTAAATTTTATTAATGCTCAGGGCACATCCATGTTGTAAACTTTAAATGACACCAGTTAATTAAACTTTAGAGTTTCCATATTTATTACTATATAGTCAAGTGAAATGTTACAACTGCAGTGGAAAACATGGCAACTAATGACAAAATTGTTTCTCTTCTTACTAACTTGCTAACAATTGATTAGGTTCTGCATCTCAATATATCCACCTTGGCTATATTTTCATTTAGTTTTTACTTTTTTTTTTCTTTTGGTGAGGAAGATTCACCCTGAGCTAACATCTGTTGCCAATCTTCCTCTTTTTGTGTGTGAGCCACCACCACAACATGGCCACTGATGAGTGGTGTAGATCTGCACCTGGAAACTGAACCTGGGCTACTGAGGTGGAGAACTCTGAACTTAACCACTAGGCCATTGAGGCTGGCCTTGTTTTTACATTTTTAATAACTCTTTGCACAAATGAAGCATCAGACCAAACACCCAATACCTTTTCATAATATAATTAAAGACAGTAATGACCTTAGTCATTATCTTTCTATGAACTTTCTTTGATAACTAACAATTTTTAAATCATTTTTGTGAATGGAAAAAAATCTATGTTCAAAAGCACAGCGTTAAGTTTTCTGGAAGATCCAACTATGTATTTAAGGACCAGCTCCTGTTAGAGCTTACAACCTAGTGGAGAACATAGGTATGTGATATGAAATGAACATGGTGGACTGGAGGTGAGAGTGATTGAGCAAAAGTAAGAGGAATGCTCACTGTGGGGGGAATAAGCATCTATGCTTTCTCAAAATTGGGAATACCATTTAGAATGACTATTTCTCTTTTCTACTTAAGTAGCTTCAACAATGACATAGAATCCTGCAACTAAAGTGGGAGAAGTGACCATATTAAGATTTCTCCTTTTCATTCTACCCACCAAATGGGGGAGCTTGAGAATAATATGACTTTCCTAGGCATTTGTCTTATTTAGGTGAAAAGTGCTTGTCATATCGTAAATACTCGACAAGCTTTTGTTAAAATAGGTGTGACTCAGTTGCAGTAGATCTTATTATTTTAAAAAGCATAAATAACCTATATCTTTTCTAGCATTGTTTTATTGAAACTGAAATTCTTTAAGATATTTTTTATTTTCATTTTTGCACATTAATGATGTTTCCTAATATCATATTCCATAAGAATCAGTTGGATTTCTTGTTACATAACATACAATACTTTCCATGTGGAACACAAAAATATGAAATCATGGGGCTGGGCTGGTGGAGTAGTGGTTGTTTGCACACTCCACTTTGGCAGCACAAGGTTTGCAGGTTCATATCCCAGGTGCAGACCTATGCACAGCTTGTCAAGTCATGCTGTGGCAGACATCCCACATATAAAGAAGAATAATATGGTCATGGATGTTGGCCCAGGGCCAGTCTTCTTCAGCAAAAAAAAAAGAGGAGGATTGGCAATAGATGTTAGCTCAGGGCTAATCTTCCTCACCATAAAAAGAAAAAAAAAAAGAAAAGAAATCATCTGCATGTCCATTTACCTGTGGCAACACATTTTACTTGGATATATGTGACAGAGAATGAGATTTTAATATGGTTGAGGTTAAGATTTATTTTGAAAGAGGAATAAAAAGCATTTCGCAATTTTATAACCTACCCATGAGATCCTGTTTGATATATGTTACCCACCATCAGTCTTTCTTCACTCATTATAGCTTGCATTCTCTTGCATGCTCATATTTATAGATGGTGTTCATCTAGATGAAATCAGGAAAGAGTTTTTTTTTGAAAATTACATAGTGACTAAACCTAATCTGGGAAATTTACTTCTATATATCCAGCAAATTTACCTCATCCACTAGATTTGGTAAAATGAGATAAAACCTATAGTAACAAAATCAATATAGGAATTATTATACATAATTATACCATTAGGAGGGAACTGCATATAAAAAGAAAACAGATGTGTACTCTAGCTCTTCACAAGGCTCATCTATCTTCTATGACATTGAAAAATACTGATAAAGTGATTGGTGGCATCGGTTCACAGGAATTTTCTCTGTCATATTAAATTTGACAAAATTCTATAATAAAACTAGTCCAGAAAAGACTATAAGAGAAATGAGAAGTTATCTTATTATTTGTTTCTCTTGCTCTCTGATCTGTCCTTCCTTTCCTTAAGGAGAATATGACAGGGTTGTCAAAGTGATATTGTAAAAATTACAAGTAGCAGTCCAACAGGAGGGAAAAAATAATAATTTACTATTTATGTAGTATTAATGAAGCAAGGGGTATTGCTACTTTTTGATCTAACTCTTTAAAGGAAGGTAATCGCTACTTCCCTGTGCTGTGCGATTATAGAAATGTCGGTACAGTTTTAAGGTTTTATATAGCCCGTGGGTTTTTAACTTAAATTGGATCCTGCAAGAATAGAAAAGATTTAAAGACAAGCCAGGAAATAGTCATTTAGTGTGGTAATCAAGCAGAATTCTTCTAAAACTAGAAGTAGTATGAGTAGTGTGAAAAATATTTATGTAATTTCCAGTTTAATGACTAACCAATAATTCACAAAAGGAACCTACTTAAATTAGATATTTTCCAAATTTTATTGAGGCTTTTCTGAATGATCTGATAGATGGTGGCTTTTACTGTTCATGCTGCATTTTGGATTCCAAGGCAGTATTTTAGAGATTTTTATGGAAAGGAAGCAGCAACTGGGGACATCTGGATTGCTCTGGGTATGACCCAAACAAGTTTTACTTGGCCCCTCCTCTTTAACGAGAATGATTGCCTGGGTAAGAACTTTCCTAAGAACAGTAAGGAAATTAGAAAGTGTCTTTTTATGATTAAAATTCAGTATCACTCTGGAAATTTCTTTACTCCTATTTATGCAACATGTTCACAATTTAGAAGATTGGCTTATTGCCTTATAATAAACTTATAATTTCTTCCAGTGTGGAATTCCTTAATCAGCATCCATGGATTATGAGGGGATTTATAAATGGATGGACCTCAGGAATCATATGCACAATTTTCTAGAATTCATGGCTATTTCAAAGTCTCAAAGGATTCTTTGTTCCCAAAAGCTAACACTCTTTTGGGAGTGTGATCCTTATATTACTATATAGCATTTTGAAAGAAAGGAAGGTGAAGAAGAACCATATCCTAGGATGATATATTTTTTGCTAGCACATAAAACACTTCGTGCAGTTATTAGAACATTTAAATGCATATTATTAATGCACAGCAAACAGGAAGGAAAGGTTCCAGGTAAATAAAATGCATTGATTGCCTACTGTATGTCAGGCATTATGTCATGTTCACCATGCAGATTTCCTTTTTGTAGAACAAGTTGTATACTTGTATGCAGCTAAACATGACTATTTGGGATAAAAGTGCTTTTAAATATCAATATTAATTATATTTTTGTCAAAATCATTAGATTTGGCAGAAGCTAGTGATCTGTGGTCCCCAACGTTTGCTCCATATTAGAATCACCCAGGGAGTTTTTAAAGCACTCCAGAGCGTAGATTCCCACCCCAGACTAATTGAATCAAAAACTCTAGGGGAGGGTTTGGGCATCAGTATTTTTAAAAATCTCCTCAGGTGATTCCATTGCGCAGAGAGTGTTGAGAACCATGCTCAACTATTTAAGTGAACAATACCTAATTATATCATTCAAGTAGTAAGTGCATACAATTTTACGTAATTTATCCTGACAAACCCACAATTTGTTTATTCATTATTGATTAAATATACATTTATAGAATGCCTGCTGACAGGTAAGCACTTTGTAAGATGTTGACAATTAGCAATAATTGTTTGGGTTTTATTCTCAAGGACTTTACAGACAGAAAAGTAAAATTATTCTTCTGTTTTGGCTTGAAGTACCATCATAGAAAGTTGCACAAGTAGTTAAGAGAGAAAAGTCATTTAAAAAAATTCTTCATGGTTTTGATATCTTCACATTTTTCAAGTAGTCTTCAGACTTTTTTTTTGTAATTTTCATTGTTCATTTTATCCAACTGTCAAAAATTTAGCACAGTTTTATAATACTTCCTGCACAGGCAACTGAACTCAAATGGTGTAAAATACTTCACCTTGCTAACTCTTTTATTGCTAAATGCATGACTCCAAAATCTTATTTGAGCACTCAGTAGAATCCAGTAATCCTACTATATTTCCCTGTAAACTAGCTTTTAAAATTCTCTTACAGGTTGGGAGTAATCAATGAGTTCAGCCAAGGTCAAAAAACCAATATGCAAAAACCAATTATCCTCTATACAATAGCAATAAACAATATGAAAATGAAATTATAAGAAAACAATTCCACTTAAAATAGCATCAGAATGAAGAAGGTACTTAGGTCTAAATTTAACAAAGAAGTGTAAAACTTACACTCTGAAAACTACAAAAAATTATTGAAATTAAAGAAGATCCAAATAAATGAAAAGATGTCACATCTATATGGATCAGAACACTTAATATTGTAAGATGGCAATACTCCCCCAATTGATCTATAGATTCAACACAATTCCTATCAGATCCCAGCTAGATTCTTTGTAGAAATTGATCATATAGAAATTTTTACAGAATTCATATAGAATTTAAGGGACCCAGAATGACCAAACAATCTTGAAAAAGAGCAAACTTGAAGGACTCACACATCCCAATTTCAAAACACACTGTAAAGCTATAGTAGTCAAGACAATGTGGGCCTCATTAATCTTAGACATACAGACCAATGGAATAGAATTGAGAGTCCAGAAAGAAACCTCCACATTTGTGGTCAATTGATTTTTGACAGTGGTGCCAAGACAATTCAATAGGAAAGGAATAGGCATTTTAATAAATGGCACTGGGCCAACTAGACATCCACAGGCAAAAGAATGAAGTGGAACCTCTTCCTCATACCATATATGAAAATTTACTCAAAATAAATCTTAGACAAAAATGTAAGAGCTAAAATGATAAACTCAAAGAAAATATAGGAATAATTCTCTGTGACCTTGGATTATGCAAAGCCTTCTTAGATATGACACCAAAATCACAAGTGACAAAAGAAAAAATAGACAAAATTTGGACTTTATCCAAATTAAGTACTTTTGTGCTTCAAAAGACACCACCAAGAAACTGAAAAGGCAACCAACAGAATGGGAGAAAATATTTGCAAATCATGTACCTGATAAAGTACTTGTACCCAGAATATATAAAGAACTTCTTACAATTCAACAACGAAAAGACAAACAACCCAATT
This sequence comes from Tapirus indicus, assembly GCA_031878705.1. Classification (NCBI taxonomy): domain Eukaryota; kingdom Metazoa; phylum Chordata; class Mammalia; order Perissodactyla; family Tapiridae; genus Tapirus; species Tapirus indicus. Next base: position 43,319,280 of record CM062930.1, on the reverse strand, counting down.
TAAAAATGGGCAAAGGAATTGAGTAGACATTTCTCCAAAGAAGATATGCAATTGGTTAATAAGCACACAAAAAGATGTTCAACATCATTAGTCATTAGGGAAATGCAAATCAAAACCACAATAAGGTACAAAAAACCCCACAAAACCCAGAAAATAACAAATCTTGATGAGGATGTGAAGAAAGTAGAACCCTCATACATAGCTGGTGAGAATGTAAAATGGTGCAGCCATTGTGGAAAAAAGCCTGGCAGTTCCTCAAAAGGAATTATCATATGATCCTTAAACATAGAGTTATCGTATGATCCATTAATTCCTCTCCTAGGTATATTCTCAAGAGAAATGAAAACGTATGTCCACACAAAAACTTGTACATGAATGTTCATAACAGTGTTATCTACAATAGCCAAAAAAATGGAAACAGCCCAAATGCCCATCAGTTGAGAATGGGGAAATAAAATATGGTATACTCATACAATGGGATATAATTTAGCAATAAAAAGGAATGAAGTACCGATATGTTCTACAACATGGAGGAAAACTGAAAATATTATAAGTCAAAGTAGCCAGTCATAAAAGACCACATATAATATAATTCCATTTATATGAAACATTCAGAATAGGTAAATCTCTAGAGACAGAAAATAGGTTAGAGTCTGCCTAAGGCTGGAGGTGGGAGGGGGTTGAATGGGCTTGGGATTCTTTGTGAGGTGATGAAAATGTCCTAAAATTGATTGTGATGATGGTTGTGAAATTCTGTTAATATAATTAAAAAACAATTGAATTGTACGTTTAAGATAGTTGAGTTTTATGGTGTGTGAATTATATTTTAACAATGCCATTAAAAAATTCCTTTATAGGACTGTCACATGTCCTCTTCTCCTCACAATACCACCTCTATAGTCTTCATTTTCAGCCTCACTCTGGCCTCTTATTTCTGAGGAAAACAAGCACTCAAGAAGGGTCAATATGCATCCCTCATTTTCTATCCTCAGCCCCATCTCCCATTGCCTCCTCAGTGTCTTTTGTTGGTTTCTTCTTCCCTGACCTCTCTGTATTGGAGTGTTCTAGGTTCAGTCCATGGAACTCTGTATATACCAAATTCCTGGGTAATCACAACCAGTTTTATGGCATTTAATGCTATCTGTATACTAATGAATTCCAGGTATGTCTCTATCTTAGTGCTCAACTTAAACTCTAGAGCTGTCTGTTTACATCTGCCAACTCAGCATCTAAAACTTCATTTCCAATGCTTGACTCCTCTTCCAAAACCTTTTTCTTCCCACACACTCTTCCCTTTCTCCGCAAATGGCAACTTTATTCTTCTATCTGTTTGGGTCAAAAGTGTGAAATTCTTCTTGATTTCTTTCTCTTACTAAATTTTGTGGATGACTTCTTATTTCCTGTACTGCTATCTTCCTAGTCTAGGCCACCATGATATTATTAAGCTCCACTCTGGTGCTCTAGGTGTTAAGTGGGGAAAGAGAGCTTGAGATTTTTAACGTTCAGGATATATTTTTCACTTAATCTCTTTTATTTCAGTGCAACATCTCTATTCTTAGTGTGTTTCTATTCCCTATTTCATAATCCCTCTCATACAACTGTACTGGAAAGTAATCTTCTAGTCTTCTGTGTTGGAGTAGTAGTCTTCCACCTGGGCAGAGATGGAGAGGAAATTTGGGGATCTATTTACTTTTTTATGTATTATTTCAAGCAGTATGTCTGTACTCAATCCAACCAGTTCAACCACTTTCAAAAACACCTGGTACTGTTTAGTGCACGTAGTGTGTGAGAGCTTTTCCCACAGCAAGCTGACTTTTCTGTTTTCCCAAGTCTGCTCATTCAATTGCTGCTTTTTCAGCTTTTTCCTATATCTAAAATTCTGCATCTGTTATTTCTTCTCAGACTCTCTTTGTCTTTTGGTTTGTTTCCCTTTTAGAAAAACAGAATTGTTTACCTATCTAGTCTTGAAATACCTTTAATACTTGGTTTTCAGAACACCATCTATTCCAATTATTTATGGGTTTTCTTTCACTTCAGTGGACACTGCATCCATATCAGTCTCCTTTGCTGGCTCTTACTTTTTTTCTAAGCCTGTTGTATTGGTGAACCCAAGGGTTCTGGTCTTAGACTTTTCCTTTTTTCTATCTACATTTTCTTTACATAAGTTAATTTATTTACCATGGATTTAAAAATTATTTAAATGAATAACTCCCAGATTTACATACAGCTCTGACCTCTTCCTTGAGATCCAGACCTGATTATATACTTGTCTTCTGACAGCTCTGCTTAGTTGTCTGAAGGCATTCTCATTTCAACATATTCTAAACTCAAGTCTTGCTTCCTCAACTCTTCAAACATTCTACAGGTTCTCTCTTTCTACTGTAGTTAATGACATCACACCCTATGCTTAAATACCTCCTATTGCTCCTCACCATGCTTGTAATAAAAACTAAACTCCTACCAGGACCTGCATGTACCTTGTTTGTCCATCCACTCCATTCCTTTTTTAATTTCATGCCATTCTATTCCCCCTTCACCTCACCTTCATTATTTCTTCAGAGATTCTCAGTTCAGCTGCCATAGGGCCCTAAGGCATTAGGGCCTTTCCAGTTTTTACTCCTTCTAAATGGAACATTCAGATCATCTTCTCATTGCCAACTCTTAATTTTAACCTATGTATCAGCACAATAGTTGCTTCCTCAGTTATCCCTCTTTATTCCCAATCTTTCTTTACCCTTTTGGATTTTTATCATACCACAGCTCATTTTCTTATACTTGTTTTTCATCCCAGAGTAGTTTTGTTCATTATCTTGCTAATTTACTTGTTTTCTTTTAAAATTTCTGTCTCTTGTCCCTACAACATATGGTTGAATGAAAGAAAGAATTAGTGAATATATAGTACAATGAATGAGGAAAAACATAGTGCTTAAGGGAATGGTGTTTGACGAGGAGTCACCTAGACAATCTGGCATTAACATTAAGCCAGTTGATTAACCTAAGTTTCATTTTCCTCAAAATTTAACAGAAACATGGTAAATCTTAGTTAATAAGGAGTGATCAAGGAGTTAGTGATATATCTGAAAGTATGATGTCATAGAAGTCAAGAGAAGAGTTTTTCTAAAAGAGGGTGTGTTCAACAAGTGTCAGGTTGACAAGGTGTCAAGTTAGATATGGAATTAGAAGGGTCTCCTGGATAACATAAGGAACAAAAAGAGAATAACTGGCTATATTTATTTTCTTGGGATTTTTCTGTATGAAAGAATATAGAAAGATGGTGAGATGTTGACCGTGAGAGAGTAGTATTCTGTTTAATTCATTTGATACCGGAAGACCAGTCACCCTTTGGGGATAGAGGAACAGCTACATAGTTTCTTCAATGAGATAAACCTTGGTGTCTTGAGTTCAGTGATAAACATTATGGAACTACATGATGTCTTCCTACTAAACTTTTAGGTAGCCTCCATTTCATGTGTTCAAAACTGGTCTTTTCATGATACAAATTCCTTTATTTTTATTTTCAGTTCAGTTCTATTTGTCTTCTATTTATTGGCTAAGTATCCCATATTTTGGTATTAGGTTGTCTTTATATTTAGTTTTTGGTATTATGTATTTTCATCATTTTTCTATATATATATATATATAGGCATTTCAGTAGGAAGGCTACATGGATGATTATATTCAGAAACAACATTAATGAAGTAATCTATAAAGACTCTCTTAATGTATCTTGTATTTTCTACTTCTGAATTTCTATTCTTCCTATTTCAGTTAGATCATAAAAAATTCTGTATGTGCCATACATATTTTTTCTTACAAAAATGATACTTTATCTTCCATATTTTTTGAGAGTTTATATAAGAGGTATCCATCTGATAACATTTCCTGTGGCTTTGGGAAAGTATTTGATAAATACATTGGCAAATATGATGTAATCTACTTTTAGTAAAGTACTATAACAGGAGAAGAGGGTATTTAATAGGGCTTCAGGAGTGATCCTTTTGTGATCTTAGAACATTATTCATCCAGCTAATGTGTATTGCTCTGGAGAAGAATTCCAATTTATGTAGACATGCTGTAACCAAATAACTTCATGGAGCTATTTCTCTTAGTCATGTTGAGTAAACAATATCTCACTTCTTCTTGGTTAGGAAATGGAAGAACATATAAGAATATAAACACATAACAACATATATGTTTATAAGATGACTTTTAGCAAAATGTATAGAATTCCACCAAAAAACTCTTAGAACTAATAAATGAAATTTCTGGGAAGATGGCAGCATAGGAAGACTCTGAACTCACCTCCTCCCATGGACACAACAAATTTGCAACTAGTCTTTGAACAATTACCCCTGAGAGAGAACTGGAAACTGGATAAAAAGAACCCATACAACAAGGGACAGTGCTAATTGAGGTAGAAGAGGCTGAAATTCCTTTCTGGAGAGAAAAAAAGCACCACTTAGTGGTGGTGCATGAAGGCCAGGAGCAATCTTAAGGTACAAAGTGTTCCCTAGAGTAGTGGGGGATCTAAGAGGGAGAGCTTTTCCACAACAAGTAGCTTTTGAACTCAGCACAACCAAGATGAGTGTCATAATATCTGGCTTTGCTGGCTACTAGCAACAACAGGGAATAACCGCAGAAAAGCTATCAAAAATAAGGGAAAGAAAAAGCCTGATCTTAAAGGGCCCATGCACAAATTCATCTGTTTTCAAAAAGCAGTATAAAATCACCAGAAAGAAAGGTGCACTGTCCTTTGGAGCAAAGAGACTCACTTGATAGGCTCTGGGTGCATGTTGGTGAGAGGCAAGACCTCCCTACACTGGGACTATCTCTCCAGGGACTGAGACATTGGCAGCAGCCATTATCCTGACCTAGTATAGGCATGCTGACACAGATGCTGGCAGATGCCATTGGAGTTCTTCCCCTGGTCTGTTAGCACAGGGGTTTGCCCAACCCACTAGAGTACCAATTTAATCCAGGGCAGTCACCACGCCTTAGGAACTGGCCACACCCAACAGAAGGTCCTTGGGCAATTTGTGGGCCCACATAGGTGGGGTGCATGGGACCTCTGCAGCAGGGTGAGTGGGTCCGCTTCAGTGGGTCAGGGCTTGTGCACAGTGCAGGAATGTGTTGATGGGGTGTGTGGGCCTGCAGGCAGTGGGGCTTGTCAGCTGTAGCAGACTTGTGTTTCTCAACCAACCACATAGTCCCACCTTCCAATGCCTGAAACAATTGTGTGCTGCCACACCTGCAGCTGGCTCCACCCAGCTGCACTACAGAGAGCTGACAACAGCCTTGCAGGCCAGAGGACTACAGCAATTGTAAGTCCCTGATCCTAACAACTAGCCATGCTGGGGACCTACTCACTTAATAGAAAAACTGAAACAGGAATGTGCTATTAGACCTTGCAGCCAACTGTGCTGGAGCTTGCCATGCATGATAAAGTGACTGAAGGGACCATAGCAGCCTCATGCAGCTGAGCATTTCAACCAGCTGGACAGCCTAGCTTCTACAGGCATATACAGCAAGAGCAACCCTGCCACAACACACAGACAAATGTAGCCCATACACAGACAGTCCTGGAATATTTGGAACAGGTGACTAGAAGGAAGCACACTCCTGGGCTTCATAAGGCATTTCTTCCATATGGCCAACTCTCCAAGATTGGGAGACATAGCTGATCTATGTAATACATAAATAAAAGCACAGACAAAGAGGCAAAATGAGGAGACAAAGGAATATGTTCCAAATAAGGGAACAGGACAAATCCTCAGAAAAATAACTAAACTAAACAGAGATAAATAACCTACCTGATAAAAAGTACAAACTAATAGTCATATGGATGCTCACTGAACTTGGGAGAAGAATGGATGAATTCAGTGAGAACTAAAAATAATTGGAAAATATAAAAAAGAACAATCTGAAATGAAGATTACAATAGTGGAAATGAAAAATTCACTAGAGGGAATCAATAGCAGAGTAGATGATACAGAAAAAAGGATCAGTGAGCTGGATTAAAGACTAGAGAAAATCACCCAAGCTGAACAGATAAAGAAAAAAGAATTAAAAAGAACAAGGACAGTCTAAGAGACCTCTGGGACAACATCATGTGCACTAAGATTTGCATTATAGGTGTCCCAGAAGAAGAGAGATACAAAGGGGCAGAGAATCTATTTGAAGAAATAATAGCTGAAAACTTTCCTAACTTAAGGGAGGAAACAGACATCCAAGTATAAGAAGCATAGAGAGCACCAAACAAGATGAACCCAAAGAGGCCAACACCAAGACACATGATAATTAAAATGACAAGAATTAAACATAAAGAGAGAATCCTAAATCTGCAAGGGAAAGGCATCAAGTTATGTAAAAGGAAACTCCATAAGGTTATCTGTTGACTTCTCAGCAGAAACCTTACAGGATAGAAGGGAGTAGCATGATATATTTAAAGTGCTGAAAGGAAAAAACTTACAGCCAAGAATACTCTATCCAGCAAGCTTATCATTCAGAATGGAAGGACAGATAAAGAGTTTTCCAGAGAAGCAAAAACCAGAGGAGTTTATCACCCACAAAACAATAGCCTTACAAGAAATGCTAAAGGAACTTATTTAAGTAGAAAAGAAAAGGCCACAAATGGGAGTAAGAAAATTATGAAAAAAATTTAAAAAAACCAACAACAACAATAAAAACACTGGTAAAGGCAAATATACAATAAAGGTAGCATATCAACCACCTCTGAAGCTAATAAGAAGGTCAAAAGATAAAAGTACTAAAATTATCTATTTCCATGATAAGATGGTGACAGATACACACTCACAAAAAGAGGTTAAATATGATATCAAAAAGATAAATTGTGGGAGGAGGGCAGTAAAAGAGTACAGCTTTTAGCAAGAATTCAAACTAAAGAGACCATCAACTTAAAATAGATTGCCATATACCTAGGTTATTATATATAAACCTCATGGTAATCACAAACCAGAAACCTATAATAAATACACAAAAATTTAAGAGAAAGGAATCCTAACTTAATACTAAAGAGAGCCATCAAACCACAAGTGAAGAGAGCAAGAGAAGAAAGGAACAGAGAAGAACTATTAAAACACTCAGAAAAAAGTAAGAAAATGGCAATAAGTACACACTTATCAATAGCTACTTTAACTGTCAGTGGACTAAATGCTCCAATCAAAAGGTATAGGGTGGCCAACTGGATAAAAAACAAGACCCATATATATGCTGCATACAAGAGACACACTTCAGACCTAAAGACACTCACAAACTAAAAGTGAAGGGATGGAAAATGACACTCCATGCAAATGGCAATGAAAAGAAAGCTGGGGTAGCAATACTTATATCAGACAAAATAGACTTTAAAACAGAAACTGTAACTAGAGACAAAGAAGGACTCTACATAATGATGAAGGGAACAATTCAACAAGAGGATGTATCACTTGTAAATATCTATGCACCCAACATAGGAACACCTAAATATATAAAGCAATTATTAACAGAAATAAAAGGAGAAATAGGCTGTAACACAATGATAGTAGGGGACTTTAACACTCCCCTTACACCAATGGATAGATCATCCAAACAGAAGATCAATAAGGAAACATTGCCCTTAAATGACACATTAGACCAGCTGGACTTAGTAGATATATACACAACAATCCATCAAAAACCACAGAATACACATTCTTTTTGAATGTACATGGAACATTTTCCAGGATAGATCACATATTAGGCTACAAAACAAGTCTCAATAAATTCAATAAGATTAAATTAATACCAAGCATCTTTTCTGACAACAATTGTATGAAACTAGGAATCAACTACAGGAAGAAAATTGGAAAAGCCACAAGTATGAGGAGGTTAAACAAAATGCTACTTAACAACCATTGAGTGAATAAATAAATCAAAGGAGAAATCAAAAAATACCTGGAGACAAAAGAAAATGAAAATGCGACATGTCAAAATTTATGGGATATAGCAAAAGTGACTCTAAGAAGGAAGTTTACAGCAATGCAGTCCTACCTCAACAAACAAGAAAAACTCAAATAAACAATCTAACAGTGCACCTAAAGGAACTGGAAAAAGAAGAACAAAGCCCAAAATCAGTAGAAGGAAGGAAATAATAAAAATCAGAGCAGAAATAAATGAAATAGAGATAAAAAAAGGAAAAAATCAATTAAATGAAGAGCTAGCTGGTTCTTTGAAAAGATAAACAAAATTGACAAACCTTTAGCTAGACTCACCAAAGCAAAAAGAGAGAAGGCTCAAATAAGTAAAATCAGAAGTGAAAGAGGAGAAGTTACAATGGACACCTCTGAAAAACAAAAGATTATAAGAGAACACTAAGAAAAGTTGTATGCCAACAAATTGGATAATCTAGAAGAAATGGATAAATTTTTAGAATCATTCAACCTTACAAAAGTGAATCAAGAAGAAATAGAGAATTAGTATAGACTAATCACCGATATGGAGATCGAAATAGTAATAAAAAACCTCCCAAAGAATAGAAGTCCAGGACCAGATGGCTTCCCTGGTGAATTCTACCAAACATTCAAAGAAGACTTAATACCTATTCTCCTCAAACTCTTCCAAAAAATTGAAGAGGAGGGGAAGGTTCCTCACTCTACGAGGCCAACATTATCCTTATACCAAAACCAGACAAGGAAAAAACAAAAAAAAAGAAGATTACAGGCCAAGATCACTGATGAACATCGCTGCAAAAATCCTCAACAAAATACTAGCAAATTGAATGTAACAATACATTAAAAAGATCATACACCATGATCAAATGGGATTTATTCCAGGGATGCATGGATGGTTCAACATCTACAAATCAATCAATGTGATACACCACGCTAACAAAATGAAGAATAAAAATCACGTGATCATCTCAATAGATGCAGAGAAAGCATTTGACAAGATGCAGCATCCATTTATGATAAAAACTCTGAGTAAAATGATTATAGAAGGAAAGTACCTTAACATAATAAAGGCCATATATGACAAAACCACAGCTAATATCATACTTAATGGAAACAAAACTTAAAACTCTTCCTCTAAGAATGGAATCAGACAAGGATGCCCACTTTCACCACTCTTATTTAACATAGTACTGGAAGTCCTAGCCAGGGCAATCAGGCAAGAAAAAGAAATAAAAGGAATCCAAATTGGAAAGGAATATATGAAACTGTCACTATTTGCTGATGACATGATTTTATATATAGAAAATGCGAAAGAATCCACCAAAAAACTTTTAGAAATAATAAATGAATATGGTAAAGTTGCAGGATACAAATCAACATACAAAAATCAGTTGCATTTCTATATGCTAACGATGAAGTAGCAGAAAGAGAAATTAAGAATATAATACCCGGGACTAGCCTGGTGGTGTAGTAGTTAAGTTCACATGCTCTGCTTCAGGGTTCTGGGGTTCAAGAGTTCAGATCCTGGGTGCAGACCTACACACTATTCATCTAGCCATGCTGTGGTGGCATCCCACATAAAAAATTAGAGGAAGATTGACACAGATGTTAGCTCAAAGACCATCTTCCTCAATCAAAAAGAGGAAGATTGACAACAGACGTTAGCTCTGGGCCAATATTCCTTACCCCCTCCCCCCAAAAAGAATACAATACCATTTACAATTGCAACTAAAACAATAAAATACCTAGGAATAAACTTAGCCAAAGAGGTGAAAGACCTATACACTGAAAACTATAAAGCGTTGTTGAAAGAAGTTGAAGAAGACACAAAGAAATGGAAAGATATTCCACGCCCTTGGATTGGAAGAATTAACAAAGTTAAAATGTCCATACTTCTTAAAGCAATCTGCAGATTCAATGCAATCCCTAGCAAAATTCTAATGACATTTTTTCACAGAAATAGAACCAAGAATCCTAAAATTTATATGGAACAACAAAAGACCCTGAATAGCCAATGCAATCCTGAGGGAAAAAAAAAAAAAAAAAAAAGCAAAGCTGGAGGTATCACACTCCCTGCTGGTGGAAATGTAAATTGGTGCATCCACTGTGGAAAACAGTATTGAAGTTCCTCAAAAAATTAAAAATAGAACTACCATATGACCTACCAATTCTACTTCTGGGTATGTATCCAAAGGAAATGAAGTCATTATCTTGAAGAAATAATCTACATCACCACATTCCTTGCAGCATTATTCACAATAGCCAAAACATGGGAGCAACCTAAGTATCCACTGATGGATGAACAGACAATGAAAATGTGTGCATATATATACAATGGAATATTATTTAGTCATAAAAAAGATGGAAATTCTGCCTTTGCTTCAACATGTATGGACCTTGAGGGCATTATGCTAAGTGAAACATGTCAGACAGAGAAAGTCAAATACTGTATGATATCAATTATATATGGAATCTAAAAAAGCACACCTCATAGAAATAGAAGGTAGAATGGTGGTCGACAGAGGCTGGGGGGTAGGAGAAATGGAGAGATGTTGGTCAAAGTGTACAAATTTCCAGTTTTCAGATGGAAAAGTTCTGGGGGTATAACATACATATGGTGATTATACTTAACAATACTGTATTACATACTCCAAAGTTGTTGAGTGAGTAGATCTTAAATGTTCTCACCACAAGAAAAAGGTAATTATGTGAGGTGATGGATGTGTTAACTAACTTTATTGTGGCAATCATTTCACACATATATATACATATATATATATGTGTGTGTGTGTATATATATATATACACACATATTAAATCCTCACCTTGTACACCCTAAACAATGTTATGTCAATTATATCTCAATAAAGCAGGAAAAAAACCCAGTATGTGTCTGTTCAGAGATTGACTTGGATTTTTTTAAAGCAATTCTAAGGATGAAGAAATAAGCCTCAAGTCCATCAAGTCATAGTACCAAGTAGGAAGGAATAAAACTGAAACACCAATTTTAGAAATTATTACAAAATTGGAACTGTCCATCCAAGGGGCCAGCTGGGTGGCATAGGGGTTAAGTTTGCACCCTCCACTTCGGCAGCCCCAGGGTTCACAGGTTTGGATCTTGGGCGCGGACTTGCACACCGCTTATCCAGCCATGCTGTGGCAGGTATCCCACATAAAGTAGAGGAAGATGGGCATGGGTGTTAGCCCAGGGCCAATCTTCCTCAGCAAAAAAGAGGGGGATTGGCAGCTGATGTTAGCTAAGGGCTAATCTTCCTCAAAAAAAAGGAACCATCCAAAGAGTAAAATATTGAAAAGTGATTTAAAGAGATAGAAGATAATTATAAATGATCTAGATTATTGATGGGATCAGAGCTAAATGCAGCTCCATGATATAATTACCTGCTGTAAGAATATGTGTACTGGGGGTAATATTTCAAATATGCTTGCTCTATATCTATTATGAAAAAACCTAAATATGAAGAAGTAGAAAATTGTTTCAGAGAATAAATATTCTAAACCATCAAAATATCAGGAAGTAGCCCAATTATTTTACTGTGAGTCATGACACACTGAAGAGGCTTCTCAATAGAAGTGAATAATTTCTTACTTTGAATGGAAGTTACTGCCTCTTAGAAAATTTTTCATTTTCCTTTTTCAGGAAAATATGCTTAAATTTGTATATTAAAAAATAGCAGGTAAACACTTGCCTGAAATTGTGTTGATGATCTAAAACTTCAACCTCCTACCTCTCTTCCTAAGTTGAGTAGCAGGTTCTTTATTAAAGACTAGAGTAAATGACCAGTTACCTTGAGGAGTAAGGGTGACTGACGTTAAAATAATTAGGATTCAGATTTCTAAAGTGCTGTTATTAAATATTAAACATCATTATAATAATAGTTTAATAAAAAGTCACCAGTTCTATTTCATGTAAAATTAAAAAAATGATTTATTTTTGCTTTATAAAAAGGCAAGAGGGAGCAATACTTTAATCTAGACTTCAAATCATTCATTCAATTTATGGCAATTATAAAATTATTACAGATATATTTCGAGTGATCTTTTGTAAAAGAAATATTAATGCTCATGAAAAGACAGAAACTCAAGTGATTGTTGATAGTGTACCCTAAATGCCAGTTAAGAGACAGGTAAAGAAATGCACAATTACCTGAGTATGTTCTAAATTCAATTGCAAAGAGAGTGAAACATGGGAGACTCACCATTAAGGCCCATTTGTGTCAGAGAAGCATTAGGTTTTTCCATAAATATGAGTCAGTCTTGTCTCTATTCCTGGCTCAAACGGAGGCCAGATCTCCCAATTGGCCGTCTGCCAGTGCTGGTACATCTTCTGTGTGAGAGGTGTGTGTATGTATTGTGTATCTTCTATATATCATTCTCTTTTAATCCAGACTGAAGACCTACTGAGAAAAATTTTGTTAGAGAATCACATTAATCTTTCATAGAACACAGCCTACCTTCCATGTTGTTGTAACACTGAACAAGCATAGATTTCCTCCAAGAAACATGAACAACAGAAAGTTTACCCCTTCAAAAACATGCTGCTGATAAAATGCATGTGGCAACCAGGTCCCTGGAGATTCAGAGACACTGCCATCCTTCAGAATAGATTTAAACTTACAAAGAGAAAACACTGTAAATTCTATTCTCCATGGGAATTAAGAAGACACTGTACTTGCAAATAGAATATCTAGGGAGCGGTCCTACGAACAGTTTGCATGTTTTTAACAGATTCTTTTATAGCACTTATTTTATGTCAGGGTTTTTTTTGGTAGTCATGCACTGTTTAATCTGAGAACAAACCTAGGAAGAACTTATTATTTTTGCTCTGTTTTACAGATGAAGTATATAGAGTAATTTTTAGCAGTGGTTGTTATGGTGGTCATGAGAATGCACTGGATATTCTACTGCTACAGAGAGTATAATTGAACAAGGGTCTTAGGTGCTGTGCTTTGAAATCCTTCACCTTGTTTGTTCCATGGCTGTACCTCACACAAGCTGCTCTAGGACAGTGATTTAGCTGGTGAGAGTCTAAGGCAGATAGGTTCTTGGGACACACGTGACTCCTAGACAGCTAAATTTGGCTAACTGTCACTTACACTGCCCTTTGAACAGCAGTCCAAGATGCCTCCACTCAACCTTCTCTAAGTTCAATCCTATCTAACTGTTCCAAAGGATAAATATATGGAATGTTTTATTTCATGATTTTAGCATGTTCCTGAAATTGTGAAAATTTTAAAAGAATACAATAAATAAATAGAAAACAAACCTCAAAAATATAAGTGAAGAAAGTAATCTCCATTGTGTTTGACTTCACTTAAAGATGTAAGTGCAGAATTCTAGTTAATATGCCTGGAAATAATTCAACACCATAGTCAAGAAAAATCAGAAATGAGTATCAATAGATTTTTAAAAAATATGGTGGCAAGGGCTGGCCCAGAGGCATAGTGGTTAAGTTTGCATGCTCTGATTTGGTGGCCCGGGGTTCACAGGTTCGGATCTCAGGCATGGACCTACACACCGCTAATCAAGCCATACTGTGGTGGCATCCCACATACAAAATAGAGGAAGATGGGCATGGATGTTAGCTCGGGGCCAATCTTCCAAGCAAAAAGAGGAAGATCGGCGATGGATGTTAGCTCATGGCCAGACTTCCTCACTCCAAAAAAATATGGTGGCAAAACATATTTGCTAATATTCAAAATCAATTCTTCAAAAATAAACATTAAATTGGACATATAAAGTTACTTTCTCAACATAATGATACTATCTGATACTGTAGTAGGAGTTAGTGTCTTCCTTCTAAATTTGTAAATGGGACCAATCACTTTTCAAAGATCTTTTAGAAATAACTGCTAAAATTTCAAGACTTATAAGATTTGTAAAATTAATGTAAAAACTGAAGGAAAAACAAGTTTTTTAACGTCTTTAATGTAAAGGTATTGGATGCTAGTTTGGTTTTCTAATTGAAGAAAAGACCTCTAGATAATCTTTAGGGTTCAAAAAATTTTACCCCTGAGTCATCAAAAGTCCTAAATTTTAAAAGACCATTACATCAAGGCACCTAACATTATCTGATGAGTTTCTACAAATTCTAAGTGCTTTTCTTTTCTATTAAGAAGAAAAAAAAAACAATGTTTTTAAAATTGAATCAAAAATCTGGATTTTTAAAGTGATGATAAAGAGAATACAATTCAGTTGATAATTCAAAATACAAAAAACAGTTGTTAAATTTTATTATGTGTCATTACTCTACAGTTAGTATCAGAATTTGTAATGTAAAATGTACAAATAAATAATACTATTTTGTCATTTTATGCTAAGTTTTAAACAGTCTCTGAAATTGTAGAATATTTTAGGTGAAATATAGTGCTCATAATAAAAAAATTAGGCTTGAGGCTTACATTATTCTATTTATTATAAATAAGATTGAAACGCAGTCAAGGTCTTGCACATGAGTCAATTAACTGACTTATAGCCGCATTTCAAGCCACATTTAGCCTTTTGCAAACACATTCTGTCAACTGTGTCTTCATACCAGATTAGAGATGATTTGAGTACAAAGCCAAGGCTTATTCACTTTTGCATTTCAATAGAAAGAGAGATATGAAACTGTGGTTTCTTCAGTGAAAATCTGTGTAATACATATTGTATTTTATTGCAACTTAGATGTCATTGATTATAACATGCAGCACTAAGACAGCAAAAACAATACCACCTGCAAGTGTAAAATCCATCATTATTTCAGAAAATGTGCATATGCAAAATTTTGCATCTTAGAATTCATGAAATATGATACAGCCACCTCTATGATCGACCCCTGGATCCTACATGAAGCTTTAAAATTAAATACCCATGGTCTGGAGCCTTTATCCTCTTCCTTAAGCTCTTGAATTCAGCCAAACTATTAGTACGTCTCAGAGGGACTGGAGTGAAAACATTCACAGACTTCAATCCCTTGTGTAACTTACTCTACCTACAATAAACTGTATCCTTAGTATCTCCTTCCACCATTCTCTATGGGACCATCAGGAGTTATTTTGTTTAACCTTATATTTACCACTCCATATTTTCTTTGTCTACATTGAAGATGTATGCCTCTTCAGTTATCTATTCAACCCATATTGTCCTTTCTGTTGAGCCAGTTTCCCACTTATCTCTCTCCTAGTTTTTTAACTTGCCTGATCCAAACTCTATTCTGTTTGTAGTAGGTATATATTTTACTGTTTATAATACTCAAGTGTGCAAAATGTAACTATATTTTCCTATAATTCAAAGTAACTTTTATTTTAAACCTCATTCCACTCTGTAATGGAAAACTTAATCTTGCCAATTCAAAGTAAATTCAGTCAAATTTGTTATTTTCGTTTAATATGGGCTTATAATTCAATCATGTTAAGATGTAAATGCACTTCTGAGGTTTTCTCCTTGCCCTTCCATACTGAAGTTACTTAAATTACAAGTTCTGCCAGGCACTGCTGTCACGAGAGGGTCAGTGTAGAGATGGGACTCTAGATTCTTCAGAATATAAGACATCTGAAATCGTATGCGTGGGCACAAGAATGGCGAGCTGAATGGAATTGAAGTATATTATTCCATTTCCATTTTGCCTTCTGGTGCCCATGACCCACGAATACATGAACTATGTCTTCACAAGATTGCTAGTGAGGATGGTCCAGACCAGACTGGGCAAGCCATCTTATAGCAGGCCCAATAGCTTTCTCTCAGTTAATTTCTATACCTTATTTGGACACAAGGAAAGCTTTGAGATACCAATCCAGTCTGTAGACTCAGATGACATGGGTGATCTCTACGCATCAGAAGCCCTCAAATGTCACACATCTCCATAATGAGATTTCTCCTCTTCAGTACCAGGTTTTGTGTCTACCTCAACTGAACTCAGGTGTAGAAGCACAGCTTATCCCTACTCTTGGATTCCAAACTTGAAGGTGCATTCTAGACTGGGAGGTGGAGGAAGTGAATTTACACTCCTGTTCTCCCCTGCTCCCACCCCCCCCTAATTACTTCTAACACATCGGCTTTCCTTTTCAAAATTCTCTCTCTTTCTTTACAAATTCTTAGTGTTTTCTAATTCAGAGATTTCAGGGAAGAACTTCTTTGGCCAGTACGTGTGGACTGTTTGCCTCATGTGTGAAACCTAGGCTTTTGCACCTAGAAACAGAATATGTGGGGTCTTTTTCCCCTGGCTTTAATCTGACTACTTCTCTCTACAGTGAATGGTGGTCCTGAGGTAGCACTCTGAATTTCAGCGGTCATGGGGCAGCAGAAAAAAAGATTCTACAATTAATGTCTCAGGTTATGATTCTGCCACATTCAGTTAACATAGAAACACTCTTCTTTGACTCTTTCTTTTATTTTCTCAACTAAACAGAAACATGGCTTTTTCCAGAGAGCACTGCTGCCCTAAAGCCCACTTAATTTTCTATTTTCCCATAGCTCATGTGACTCAGGGTCGGGAGATGCAAAGTGTGTTCTTTATTCCATAATGCTGGGAACAACTGTCTTCCCTCCAATCTGTTGAGGAAACTCCTGCTACTGAAAGATGCAAGACATTCATACAGTAGAATTTTAAAATTCTACTTGATGTAATGAGATACAATTGATATCACTTTTCAAACTGTGAAAACAAAGGTGGGAATTTTCAAACAATTTAGATAAAACCAGATACACGGTTTTAAATGCCCATTTAATTTACGGGTATAGAAGAGTTGAGACTAAGAGGATTTATTAAAAAGGATTTTGGTTTGAAACACTGTTTTGATGTTTAGACTTGACAAAAGGTATTTTTAAAAAAATTAATTTAAGACTCACCAGAGAAGCCATAAGCCTTGTGTGATTTTTAGTTTGGGAACAGTGAGTAAATGAGCAAATGTTAAGGAACAGTGGGAAATAAAAAAAAAAGTTTTATGGGGGCCAGCCTGTTGGCATAGTGGTCAAATTCGGCATGCTCCATTTCAGCAGCCTAGGTTCTCAGCTTCAGATCCCAGGTGCAGACCTATACCACTCATCAAGCCATGCTGTGGCAGCGACCCACGTATAAAATAGAGGAAGATGGGCACAGATGTTAGCTCAGGGCCAATCTTTTTCAAAAAACAAAAAAAAGGTTTTTTTCGTGCCACAAGCAGTATTTTAGATTGAAACATTTATATTCCGCCAAACTTTTCCTTGTCACCTCAAAGTTCCTTGTCCTTCCTACTCATTCACTGAAGATATGGCATTTTCCCCATAGTCTTTCCTACCTCCTCCAGTCCTGCCACTCTTATAGGTTATTTGCCATCCATGTAGTTAATCCAGCCAATACTCTAGTGCTTCATTATCTTGTCTCCAGTGACCCTCTCACCTCCACTGTTTAAATCTCCCTCCCCCGGGTTCATACTTTGGACCATGTGGTCAGCCAGAACTGCTCCATTTCTAAAATAATAAATTGTTTTGTCTGACCATAACTTTCTCTGTTAATTTAAATAAATCAAGTCCTCCACCTCATTATACATTTTTAATCTATACAGTCCTCCAATTTCTTCATAACAACTCTTTCTCATCAGAATTTTTTTGCCTCTTCCCTAAGTTTCAATGTTTTATCCACTTCAACCACTCTCTCTCTAATATCTTCATCTCATTTGTTCTGTTTTCTTTTCATCATGCCTGTCTAGCAAATCTCAGTCTTGGTTGGGATTCATATGTCCCCTTTCCCCATGTCTGCGTGTGTGCCTATGAGCAGTGATTTAGAAGATTACAAAATCATGCAAATTCATGTTCAAAGCATCCATTGGTGTCCTTTCCATAATCTGCTCCTTTTCCCTTTACTTGAAATTAGCTATTTCAAACATCCTCCACTGTCCACAAATTTCTAACTCTCTCATCTCCCCTTAATTCTCAACAGGTGATTTCATCTTTCTACTTCTTTGTACTTTACAAGGAGAATAGGTAATCACTCCTTTAAGTTCCTTCAACCAATTCTACAATTTCCCCCTTCTACAACTGCGGCCATCTTTGGCTTCTTCCTCATTACAATGAAGCATCTTTCATCCTGAGTATGGTCACTACCTCTACCTCGTCTTTGGATAACATGCTCTTCTGAATTATCTTCGACTTGAGCTATTGATTCTCCTCTATTTTCTCTCTTCAAATCTCCTTTCCTATTGATTCTGCTGCATCCAATATTTTTTTATGAGAGGCAGGAGGAAAGGAAACCTCCTCCAACCGTATATCCCTCTTCAACTTTGCCCTATATATTTTCTCTCTCTCAAAGCCAAATTTCCTGAAGGGAATTGTCTGCTCTTATTCACGTTCTACCAACTCCAAATTCTACTTCAATTTTGGCTTCACACCCACCACTCCACTGAAATTCCTCTTGTTGAGGACTCAGTGACCTCTTTGCTGCTAGATAAATCTGACATTTTAGAATATACAAATCGTTTTCACTTACCTTCTTTTCTTTTAATACTTTTTCAACCTTTTAGGATTATTCATATTTCCTGGACAAAAAGCTGATATTCTCAAAGCTGATTTGGTCAAGATCACAAACTTATAATGATAGGTGGCAAAAGTTGATCTCGTGAGGGCTTCTGACTCAGGGTCCCATATTTTGCTAGAGTAAAATAAGGTGAATCACATATCTTCTGTAATCATTACTCCATAGATATTTACAATTTATTCTTTACTTAAAATCATAGATTCCCATAGCCTTCATTGAGAGCAGAGGCCACAGTGTCTGAAGTTATTTTAATAATTTAAGATGACCCAGAAATTTTGGGGGAAGGGGAAGCTAATGAGAAGAGTTTTGCATCATGAATTTCTGAGAAAAAGATAAGGACATTAAACATATTAGAGACAGACTAATTAATGTAAGTTGACTCACGCAAAATATAAAGGGAAATATTGAAAGAGTAAAATCTCACTCATTGTTAGGAACTAGCTTAATTGGCCTAAAAAGCCAAATATTGAATTATCGATCTCTGATCTGATTTGGAAAAACAATTCCAAATTTTTCCCTTTTCCTTCATAACTTTCTTTCCATTGAGGAACTTACATTTTGGTGATAAGAAAATCATGCAGAAGAATATTTATAATCCACAAAAATTTTCAATTCATTGCGATGGTGTAGACATATGCAAAATGCCCGGGAGGCAGAAGAAAATAAACTTCAAGGGTGGACTTTTCAGAAGAAATGGCACTTGAACTGAGACTTAATGGATCATAGATGCTTTTCAGGTGTATGCGGGAGGAAAGGGCATCTAAGTGGAGGGACCAGCATGTACAAAATGCAGAGACGTAGATATCCTGATGTGTTTAGAGAACTACAACCAGTTGTTCCAATGAAGTATTAGTCAAGACTTTAAAAAGTATAATTATCAGGGTGCAAAATAGTTTGGAGGAACAAAAACAGCAGAGGGGGCTTGTTTACACAATGGATAATCTCCAGAGTGTCTGGTTTCATGCACAGATGGATGAGAGGATCTAAAAGATGCCATCAGTTCTGTTTTGTTTTTCCTCTCCTCTCTTTCTCTCTCTTTCTTTCTTTCTCCTCTTTCCTTCCTCCCCTCCCTCTCCTGCCTTTCTCTTTTGTCTTCTGTGTTAGCCTAATCCCCAGACAGGCTCTTACCACAGAGAAACCAAAATAGCCACCAGCAGCACTAAGCTAAAATCATCCCCATAGTACTGGGTCACAAAGTGTGTATTCATTTTATGACTAATCTGTGCTTGAATCCAAAATTCTTGATAATATGTCCCCTGTTGCCCTGTCCCACTTCATTTTCTGTTTTCTACCCATATTTCAGTTATACGCATACCAAGTTAAGAAACCCTGCTCTAGATGAATGGGGTGCCTCTGTCAGGAGTGTAATAAATCAATATGTGAGAAAACCAAGATAGCTCTAGCAATTACAGGGAAAATACAGGGAAATGGAAAAGTGCTATGGAATTTGTGATGATCCAGACAGATACCATATAGTCTTTACTGTACTAATGTCATAATTTATTTAACCAATTATATATTAATGTAAATGTACGGATTTTTTTTCCATTGCTATTAACCTCTGCAATAAGTATGCTGTACACACAAGTTTGAAGCTATTTTCTTTGGTTATATTTTTAGAAGTGGAAGTGCAAAGGAAAAGAATAATGCACATTTTAAAATATATACATATTGGCCAAGCGCCCTCCAGAAAAACTTTCCCAGTTTCTACTTACATCAGCAATCTACTTGTTTCAATTTCCCAGCAGCAGAGACTCCCTGAAATTATGTATCTTTGTATTGTCAATATGATAATACAATTCTATTGGAAGAGAATTCTTTGCATATATTTTCACAAAGCAGGATTTATCCATAATTGTCCTCTGTGGCGAGTCACAGTTTGGTTAGTAAAGGTTGGCAGAGATGGTTGTCAGCACATTTACCGTCTTGTAACTTAATTTCGAGTCATAAAATGTATCAGTTTGTCTACCTCAAGCCGTATGACAGGTGTGAGAAAGAATTGACAAATCCTACATTTTTACAAAAACAATAGGTTCGCAGTGCAGATTAGAAAGAAAAGAGCCAAATGAGGATGGCATATATTACTGGCATCATGTCTCAGATGGAAGGGCCAGAAAAACAAATGAGAGAACCATTTGGATGTAATTAGGGAGCAGGAGGCAGGGAAAAGAAAGAAAAAGTCTGTAAACTAAGGAACAGCTGATGCCTCTATAGCTCAAGCTCCCCATATTTTTCAGCTTGCCTCTCATGCTTGTTCTGCCGTAACAATATGTGTGGACACTCACTGAAATGTACTCAGCCTTGATATTATTAATAATTTTGAAATTGAAACCAGCTGCATGCAAAATACTGTAAACCAAATGCTTGAATTGATTCTCTTGGCTTTATTCATCCTCTATTAAGACATTAAATTGCAGTTTGATTTTCAGTGTCCTTAACGACACTCTCAGCTCCAAAGAATTGTTCCCATCGCACATTTTAAAAATATGTCTGTACGTGCTACATACTAGATGCTTTATGAGAATTTTTAATAAATTAATTTATGAAACAATTTTTGCATGGCTCCATGTGTTTCCCTCCCACCCCCACTTCAAAGCAATTGAAACCCAAAATAATACCCACCACCTTTGTTGTTTGTTCATTCAACAAACATTTAGTGCTAGGTCCTGAGGATACTAAAATTGGCCCTGATAATTTCTATGCCCTTGTTGTGTCACACTTTAAATAAGGTGGGCCAGGCGAAAGGGAAGTGAGAAGGGAGGTGATACTTGACCATTGACTGCCACGCACAAAGCATAGTGTTAGCCACTTTACACATGTTGTCTCTAATCCTCAGAACAACCTCAGGGCCATCCCCCTGGGAACATTTGGGGAAAATGTGGCTCATAGATATTTATGAAGATTCCCCAAGGTTATAACACCAGTAGTCAGAAGATCCAGGGTATAAACACTTGTCAGTTGTTGCCAGTCCTTTTCACTTCATCAAGCAAGGCAGTATTCTCCAGTTTCTTTTCAGTCATGTGAAATGGGAGGATAAGTAGTGAGATCCTCATCAGCACATCTTTCATTCCTAACAATTAAAATTGCTAGTAATTCTATTTTTGTTTACTTCAGATTTTCATGCCTAGCATATAATTTTCTATATTTTCCTCCTTCTACATTTTGTAATCTTCCTCCTTACTAGACAATTCTCATAGTGATAGTTGAAACAGGGTTTACACGTCCTGGAAAAGAAACTCTCAATTAGATCTTTTGCCCCAGTGGCCATGCGTTATACTCCCACTACCCACTCCCTCACTTGTGCCCTCTCCAGCATGTCCTACCCTCTACCCAAACACTAAGGTATGTAAGATGATGGGGCAGATCATTCCTGTCCTCACAGCAGAGCACTGTCCTTACTAAGCCTCAGCTACATTGCCTTTTAAAGTCAAGATACAATGGTTTTCTTCTGAAGTATGTAAGTGCTCTAATTTATGTGTTAGGACTACCTGCCATTCATGCATGCATGCATTCATTCATTCCACAAATATTTTTATGGAGTCTCTGCTATGTACCAGACCTTATTCTAGGTTCTAGAACTGGAGCCTACAAAGAAAAAAAAGAAGGCAAAATTGCTGTGATTATCAGGCTTATATGCCAGTAATTGGCCTAGACTAAAATTTCCAGAAGGTAGACATGCTAGTACTATTCTAATTACTTAATCTGCTTTTGATGAGGAGGAGGATAATGTTCTGATAATGGGAATGAAAAAAGATCTGATTCATGCTAATTTACGAGTTCAGTCTTTAGGTGGTGTTGGATATAGTGTCATATTTTAAGGCAGGTTAGAGGGAATGCCAGTGATGAGAAAAATCCCGTAGGCTGGATGTTAGAGTACCAAGTAAAAATGGCAAATTATGGGAAAATGGGACTCTGATGATTCTCAAACCTTGCTGCACATTCAAATCACCTGGGGAACTTTAAAAAAATTCTGACTTCCATCCTATTCCCCACACTAATTACATTGGAAAGTCAGGGGTTAGGACCCAGGTATTAGTTTCTTTTTTTTTCTTTTTTAACTCCCTAGGTTTTTTCAACATGCAGACAAGCTTGAGAGCCAGTAATCCAAACACGTTTTTATCAACCTTTAATGTACATACAAATCAACTGGGGATATTATTAAATACAGATTCTGGTTTAATAGATCTATGGTAAGCCCTAGATTCTTCACGTCTAACAAGAAACCAGATGCTGCTGCTGCTGCTGCTGCTACTGTGAGTACCACACCTTGAGTGCCAGGGCTGTAAACAACACTTTTCACCTTATCAGGACTGTAAAAGCTCTCTAGCTAGCTGCCAGCCCTTTTCTGAGCAGTAGCTACCTCAAACCCCATTCAGGATAGTGGAGGCATGTCAGTATTCAATGACAGGAACTGCTCAAAAAACATTCAGGGAAGACACTCTCCGATGTTGTAGGTTTTTCTGAGAAGTTCGAAAAAAACTAGCCATCCCAACTCAAACATGACGTACACCTGGAGATGCTGATCTCCTCCAAGATATTCAGGAAGGACCATCAACAGTACTCATGTTTAACCAACTTAACTTCTGGGAAGAGAAGAAAAAGCCAGGCTTTTTATGTCTATGTGGAAGCCCAGTTTTGTAGCTTCTTCATATCCTGAATGTGTTTCATAAATGAGTAATCTGAGTACAAATTATTCTACAACCTAGTGGGTGATTAGACAAACGATAGGAAAGACAAGTTCTTTTCTGTGAAAGTGTAGCTAGAATTGGGCAAAATCTAGAAATGAGATATCTAGTTCCATGAATGCTCATCACAATTTCTTTCTAAAATGTGTTCTAAATGATCGCTTATGATCCCATCTCTCCACCCCAATTGTTTCCTGATTAACTATGTGAAAATTTTATTCTTGGAATTTGTTTTTCATGTGTGAATTTTAAATTTATTTAAACCAGTATCCCCAGTTTTTTTCTTAGATTAGAATTTAGAACAAAAACCCTACAATCATCAAAAATGACTGACATACAAAGTGAAAGAGAAATGTACATGTTTAAAAAAGAAACCTGTCTTTTTGCAAAATGAGGAAAAACATGACTTTGTATTTTAGCCTTTCAGTCACAGGAGTTCTGATATGAATCCAAAACATTTGACTGCACTTGCGAAATGATATCATTTTACCAGTACAAAGTGTATTCTATAATATAGTCCTGTGTATTATGTATTGGATATCCCAATAGTAAATGCCCAATAAAAAGTCAGTGCATACTAAACCAATGATTCTAATGAACTTCATCTTCTACTGTGAATTTATTGTCTATAGTGAAGCAGCTTTTGAATAGGAAGTAGAGTTGGTAGAAAAGTGGAATAAGAATGTATTTAAAAAGAAAAAAAAAAACTTCCCAAAGTGCTTGTTTTCAGAGAATTAGAGATTACAAGTCACTGTAAATGATCCATCGATTGAAGAAACTCATCCATTAGAAAGGCTATTTTGTCTGCAATAACAAAAAAAGAATTCATTTTAGCATGCATCTTTTTTCATCAGAGCAACCTTTTACATATGCAATCACAACACATCCACCCACAGTATATCTCCATTACAAATATCAGTCATTCAGTTCATCTCATCCCAAATTGGATCTAAGATGAATTCAACAATTCAGCACTATTCATTCCAGCTCTAGTGAACTGAAAAAGTCTTTTATGGAAATAAAAACACCTCTGGTTTTCTGTTTATTTCTGTGACTTAGTAAATGTAAAATGAACATAGGGTCTAATTGGTGGGGTCACACCGCCTGGAACACAGTAGGCTCACATTACCTGATTTTATTTTCCATTTATATTTATATTGATTATCGTAAGATTTTTTCTTTACTTAAATTATAGATATGTACTTAACACTCTTGTTTTGTAGAGATAATTTCAAACATCTGTTGTAAAACTTACCCAAATAAAACGTTTTGTCATAATGAGTCAACTAAACTCAGCCTTTAATGGCTCTGTAATATATGTTTTAGGATCCTGTAGTAATTTTCCATTACTGCGTTAACAAATTATCACAAAATTAGCAGCTTAAAATTGCACCCATTTATTAACTCCCATTCCTGTAGTCAGAAGTCTGGGTACAGGGTGGCTCAGCTGGTCCTCTGCTTGGTGTTTTGCAGTGCAGAAATCAAGGTGTCAGCAGGGCTGTGTTGCTTTCTGGAAGCTCTGTGGATGAATCCACTTCCAAGCTCATTCAGGATTTTGGTGAATTCAGTTCCACATGGTTATAGGACTGAAGTCCTTGTTTCCTTGCTGTCGGGTGCCTTTCTATTTCATCAAGGCTGGATATCTCCCTATTTTAAGTTCTATAACATCAATTACATTTGTAAAGGCCCTTTTGCCATGTAACATAACATATTCATAGGTTCCATGCATTATGGCATGGACGTCTTTAGGGGAGTGCTATTCTGCCTACCATAGATAGGCTAATAAATGTTCTTATGAAAGACCAACAGGATGACTGAGTGTGATCAAGGAAGATCAGAGGGGAAGAAAACATTGATGTCTTAAAATTCCTCCTGGCTCCATGACACAGATGTTTCATAAGTTTTTACAGATATTTTCCCTTTCTTTTCCAATATGTACATTCACTACTAAGGTCTTTTAGAAATCATCTGCAATTGGGCTAACTGACATTTCCCACCAAAAGGTTTGATTGGGAATGTTCGTATTTCACGGCATTTCAGTGTGTCCTGAGTCAAGAATAAAGCACAAAAAAGGAATTAATGTGATTCACTTAAGTTGTATTAAATCTCTTATTTCAAAGACTTTTATAAGCCAACTTCTCCTCAGTTATTCTTCACAGAAATCTGTGCATTCGTTTGCTAAATACATTTGTAAATGAGAAGGGAAAAATAGTATGTTCTTTAGTGCTTTTTGTAGGAAAAAATCCTTTGTAGGACTAGATTGAGAAATCAAACATATGCAAGATAGTTGGCTTTTCTAAATTTGAATGCGTAGATGATTCAATGTAAGTAATTTAAGGATAAGCTAAATACCTGTTATTGAAATTCTTAACCTTGCAGAGAATTTTAACTGCTACTTACAAGAAAATCTGTAAATCAAATGGAACTTTTTACTGTTGAAAAAATGATTGAAAGGATCATAAATGGGAAGCTGTCTCAACATAAAGCAATAGTGGTTTTTAGCAACTGGTTTATGATTAGCATTGCCCACATTCGTTTGACCTTGAAAATGTTTAGAATTTTACAATTTAGCTGCAAAAATGTGAGGGAAACTAGTTTCCCAATTTAATAAGGCAATGCGGGGTGGTGAGGCAGAAAGTTGGATGGATGATGCTTTTCAAAAGGAAAAGTTTGAAAAGAATTTTAAAATTGTTCTTCGGTTATTTTTCTTCTTTCGCCCATTTCACTCTACCTTTAAAGTACAGTGTTTTTTTCTATGAATTTTCTAGAGTTCCCTTCTCTGAAGTATTTTTTTCTTTGTAAGGAAATGGAGGATTCAGAATGTATGTCCAGTAATTTTTATACATTAACATTAAAATGTCCTCTGATCATACATTTCACCAGATCTCATAACTTTGAAAAATACTGCTACATAGTACTATTTGAAAGATTTACATAACAATTCCGAAAGTACATTTTACATTCCATTAAATCAAACCTGATGTTGCCAGGAAAGCCCCTTAAGAAAGCGTATTAACACAAAACTATGAACCTGAAATGATATAAAGTATACTTACCAAATAGAAATCAGTGCTGTTTTTGACATACAGTGGAAGGGTTACTTTTGCATATGTGGAGTCAATGAATATCATAATTACATTTTAATTATAATTATAAACATTTAAATTATACATTTAAATATACAATAATAATGTAAATTTATGATCTTTCTGAGGGGAGTAGCTGGTTCACAGTGCCCAGTGCATTTGTTTCTTCAATCTTTTAAGTGAAAAAGTTGCACTTGAGAGTTACAGGCAATTCCAGTGTTCAAAAAGAGTAAAAGACATGTATGTTATAAAAGTCTTTAAATTTACCCATTCTATCCACAGAAGACACTCAATCCCTATTTTGTAATTCACATACATTGTGAAGATTATATTCCTCCAATAAATTTGAAATTCTCCTTATTAGCTTCCAGCATGTGGCACACATCTCTAGGTGGCACTTTCATCTGCCACCAGGATCCCTGTCTCTCTCAGTGTCCATGTAACAGGCACAGGTGAAGAGTAAATGGGAGGAGGAATATATTCATCCCTGTATATGTATAGTTTACATTAGTTTTCCCAAATCGGAGAGTAATCCTTTTGAGGATGGAAGAAAACTTACCCTTGTGCCAAGCACGATGTCTTACTTGTAATAGGCATAGGCTAATAGTAAATATGTTTAGTAAGTAAATAGTTGATGGTAATAGTTTTTATCTTTGTTGCAGCTTCAGGGTATTTTACCCAAAACTGTAGGAGAAGGACAATAATCCAACATTCTTCTGAGGTTGTCAAGTTTGTGATTTAGTGAGTTCCTAACATTCAGTCATTCTGGGTTTACCTTCATTTAACTGAGTGTACATAACCCCGGTCATCTTCACTTTTAAATCAATCATATCCCTTGTATACACACTTGAACCTGCCTTTTCTATATCTAATATATACATGAATTTTGCATAAGTAAATCTTTATTCCCATATTAGAAAGCAAGTTTATTCCTTCCAAGTTTTCTCTAAAGCTCCTAAAATTTTCCTTGATTATTCTTACCTATCCTCTAATCCCCTAAAGTTTTGTTTTCTTACTCTTTTCTTGCAATTATTATATTTGTCAAATACATAATTTTACAAATTTTCATATTTTTCTGTTTGTGCGGTATAAGTAACTTTATTTTTTAAATTGTATCTATTTTTTTCTCCAAGTGTATTCAGGGAAGATATATGATTTTTAATAATTCATTTTGATCATTAGTTTTGATTGACTTCATTTTTAGATGCAATTTCATCTCAGGGAATTTTTTTTTAACATTCAGTATATTGTCTTTATAACACTTTGGTTAACTTTTCAATGAAAGTAAAGGTAGAGTATGTGTTTAAGGGAAATATTTCAAGGAAAAGGAAGCCTACTGTTTTCAGTAAGATCTTAATTATTTTTCACATTCATGATTGCTGTTTTCTCTTCTAATCCCCTCAGTTGTCCAGTTTTCTTCTTGATATTCTATATCTTAGTTGCCTTCTCTGTAAAATGAGGAGGTTAGACTGAATTATCTCTAAAGTTTCATGGTCTGACAATTTAAATCATAGTCCTGGCCCTCATGAGATTTCCAAATGAAAAAGGACATATGAACTCATCATGAGAAAAAAGGAAAAACAGTCAAAGTCTCAGAAATGGATAATGAGGATAAATATATCAGAGTGCTTTGAGCATATAGGCTTCAATCTAAAACAGTATCAATTTTTTTTTTTGCAGGGGAAGATTTGCCCTAAGCTAACATCTGTTGCCAATCTTCCTCATTTTTTTTCTCTGCCCCCCCCAAGCCCCAGTACATATTTACGTATAGTTGTAAGTTCTTCTGGTTCTTCTATGTGAGCTGCCACCACAGCATGGCTACTGACAGACGAGTGGTGTGGTTCTGCACCCAGGAACCAAACCCAGGCTGCCGACGTGGAGCACACCGAACTTTAACCACTAGGCCATCAAGGCTGGCTCTAAAACAGTATCAATTTTGTGAATTTTGGCTGTATAATAAAAACATTGTGTGAATGAATTTGATGGAAGAATGAGTGAAAAACCTGCTAAGACAAACTCATGGTACACTATTTAATTCCAATAGCAATATAATAGCTAATATTTGTGGAGTACTTCATTCGTACGAAATATTTTGCATAAATAATTTATTTGTTTTTCAAAATTATACCATGAGATAGAGTAACTTCATAATTTCCATACAGACGGTCTTAGGAGGGGCAATTTTTTGGAAAAGAGGACAAATGACTTTTCTTGAAGCTAGGACTACATATAATACTGTTTTTACTATGAGTTTATTTAGCCTGTGTTTGAAACTTCCACCAGTGGGTACTAGATACTACTAACTTCTTCATATACACAAGATAAACTGAGGCATAAGATATGTTATATGACTTGTTTCATCCAAAAGTGATGTTCAACTTCAAGGCCTATGTACTTCTTCGCCCTAACTATCTATTTCACCTGCTCATATTTCCTGGATCTTGTTCATAATTGCCTGCAACAGACATATTCTTTCTTGATATTCACAAACACTTGAAATTATATTTACATCTTATATTGTCCACTTGACATTTTTGCCTTTTTTCTTACGTTTGTAACATGGCTCTTCTGCATGTGGAGATTTTTAGTGCAACTACAAGCAAAATATTGCAATTGCCTTAGCTAAAATATTCTTGATGAGGTCAACCTCATGTTGGAATATCTACCACATGGGCACACAGTAATGTTTGTTAAATTGAATAGAATTGACAGTCATAAATATGAAATAAACTGGGTAAATTAGTATCTTTATAATTCCATCTGTGTCATAAAACCCAACATTAGAAAGGGGTTATGGCTCCATTGCTTTGATTGCTGATTTAATGTTTTGTAAATGAGTTCCCTATCCTTTTCAAATTTGTAAAATAGGCTTGAAAGCAAATTATGAAAATTATGAACTTTCTGGTCTATCACACGTGGATTAATTCCTATTGGTACCACAAGTTTCTTTATCAGATATAAATTATTTACCTATTATATTCCATACTATATCGCTTTTATATTCCTTGATCTAAGAACCCATATTTCACTTAAATTGTCACTACTAACCTTCTGACCAGTCACCATAATCTTATTTAACATAAACTCCACACATGGCCAAAGTGATCTTTTTATAAAACAAATTTTCTGGTCAAAATCCTTAAATTCCCATCACCTTTGGGATAGAATTGCAACCTCTAAGTATGACACGTGAGTCCCTTCATTACTTATAGTACACTTACATCTCCAAGCTCATTGTTAATCATATCTTTCATTCTCTCCATCCTTTCAGCCAAGAATGATAATATTTGTGGTTATTCAATCATGACATGCTCACTTTCACATGTGTGCTTTGCATACTATTCCTTTTCTCCTAAGATATTTTTCTCTCTCCTTCCGCACACTTTCTCCTCGCTAAATTCTTCTTTTTTATACTCAACTTAGACATTACTTCTTCTGAAAGGACCCAAATTAGAAATCACCTTTGGAAAGCTTTCTCCAACACTTCCCAGAATTGGGTTCAGTCCTGTTCACATGGCATCCTGGAAATACGCATTTATCCCACACGATGTTTTGAGATTGAAGGTTTTCTTATTGACCTTCCACACCATAATCTAAATTCATCAAGGGACTCTATCTTGTTCTCAGTTAAATCCCTGCTATTTAAGAGTACTAAAATATATATGCATGGAATGAATGACTGAATGATTTCTTTTTTAATTATCATAGTGTTCTTACTTCTTGACATTGGTGGGTTTAGTCTTAAAGTTCATCCAATTTTGTTTTATACCCTTAAAAAAATGCATTCCCACTTTAGGGGTTACCAGAGAAAAAATTCTACTATTTTAAGAACAAATATATACAATGACGGACATTTAAAAAAATGATTATAGACTGTATGTATGTATAGGTTATCTGAAAAATGTACATTTTTTAAATCAGAAATAGAAATTACTAGAAAAAATATTATGGTGGGTTTTTTTTGGTCAGGAATTACCAATTTCTTTAATTGATTTTTTTTCCCCTGCATTGAGTACATTTGCATGACTATCAATTCTCTTCCTTTCAAAAATATTTATTGACAACTCACACTGTAAAGGCATATTGCTAGGCAGAGATTGCTCAAGTCAGCAAAATGGCATTTTGCAGCAACTGACTGCTTTCTTGCAGTGAGCAAATCTACCTTAAAGGGAAGAAAATGCTTAGGTATCTATGTCTCTGGCCTCCCTGAGCTGAGGCTGCCCAGTGGAGTTGAAGAGCACCATATGCACGTTGCTGTCCTTCCATTACATTCTCCATTGTCTGCCAAAGGTCAGGACCCACAGAGTCCTCGCCTCACTGAGGAGAGATTGGAACCTGAGTCTTCAGAGGCGAGGCTTGTGTAATTCCTCCTTTTACAGTTGTCAGTTGAGACATTTTCTGGGAGCACAAATTAGCAACCTTATGAGAGATCTTACTGTAATCAAGTCAACTTCGTACACCATCCCTTACATTGCTTCAGTGATGTTGTTTCATAGCAAGATCAGGCCTGGTGTTTTCATAAAACACATGCAGAGCTCCCAAAACACAAAGGATTGGGATATATATTTTTAAATACCCTAACACTACAAAACTGTTTTAAAAGAAGCATTTGTTTTTCCTTTTCCTTTTAAACCATTGATAGAAGCATAACTGCCAAGAAAACTTTTTTTTAAAATAGGATCAGGCACTCCACTCTAAAGAGTCAAGTAACGTAAGGTGTTTTTTTCTCTGTAGCTAAAATTGCTACGTTGGTTTTAAATTTCCCAATCCAAATTAATGAACAATTTTTTCTGTAGTATAAGAATGCATTTGGCAGTGGAAAGATCAGAGCAATCTCTTCTTCATTAAATTGGGCAAAGAGAACTCGCTGGTTCTCAAACTGTTAAATGGATATTAGGGTTTTTAATGAATGGAACATTTATTTTTGTGCCAGCTCAACTAACAACATTGACATGATTAGCATACATTTTGGCAACTGTTCTAGCACAAAGTGTTAGTAAAAAGGGGCTTTTATCTTTGAGCTTAATTTACTTTAACTTTCTTTGTTATGAATGTTTTTCATGTGAATGAGATGTTTTTGTAAAGGAAATCCTGCCATAAGAAGTTATTCAGAAATACATCTTCATATCAATGTTACAGGCATTTTTCATGCTGGAGATGAAGTCCAAACCCCAAAACACACGAACCTTCTCCAAATTTAGAAATGAATAGAATATTTTGTTATTTATACTGATGGTTAAATCATTGCACTTATGGAGGAATTTTTTTTTTATTAATGATGCTACTTGTTTCATATGTTCTTTTAAAGAAGAGAAATAAGATATTAAAAATGACGTAAAGGATGATTTTTTCCATTGCTGTACCTCAAATATGAATGAAAAGTTTTGGGAGTTAAATGATCTTAGCTCAGATGCCTCTCATTCAAAAGGAATTTCCAATAAAACTATATTTCCTTTTTGTAACAAACACTACTGCCTCATATGCTTATTATTTTATTTATTCAAATTATCAAATTGAAGAAAACAAGAAAATGAGTTAATACAAATTCAAAAGGTCTTGGGTGTTTGCATTCAATTCCTTTTTTTTTTTTTGCAATGTATTTTCATTTTTAAAATTTATTGAAAGCTATTGTAACACAGCTAACAGAGGATTTGCTATAAGTATGTAGTAAAATGAATGTTTATAATTGATACTAAGTCAATAATAAATTAATATGCATGTGCACATGCATGAATATAAATTTTCATATGAACTTCTATCAAACATATAGGCATACTCTCTTTTTTTATACATATGTCTATAACTGCGTACATATTTAATAATTTACCCAATGTTTAATTGAGTAATGAATTAGTTTAATATAAACTTTAGCATAACAGAATATCTACAGTTTACCCACATTTATCTCTAAAAGCAGACGGATGCCAATAACAGGCACTTCAGTGAAAGAACAAGCCTATGTTCAAATATAAAATGGTAAAAATGAGAAAGAAATTATGAAAATATATACCTTTAATTTGCAGACATATAAACACTTTTGGTACAGTACAGACACGTGATGCCAAAAAGTAGAATGATCCGGTTTAAGCTACACATTCCTTGTTTACACAGATCATTTTGCTATAGCTCTCACATAAAATAAACTTGCCAGTTTACACACTGAAGTGAAACTGATCCATCACTGATGAACCAGTTTGCTTCATCGCAAAGGATTCAGGAAAAGATAAATTATCAAAGAAATCTGCTGCTGGGCTTACAAATAAACTCTCGGACTTAATCCAAAACCACAGAAAGGAAGCCAGAAATGGTAGCCAACAAACCTGAACAACAACAAAAAGATAAGTATAATTTTCATATAAAAGCCCAACTAAAACAACCAGTAGTGTATACTAACTTTTAGAATAACTCTGTTTTAATATAATTTTTTATTTTCCTGTGTGATGAATGAGGTTAAGCATATAAAAATCTACTGTATAACCCAAGTAGAAAGCACTACTGACAAGTTGGGAAAGCACCAAAATGTCATGAACACCTATGAAGCAACTAAGGATTGAAACATTTCTTTCCTTCTGGCTGTTTTTCTTGGACACAACTTCTAGGTACATTTTCTGTAAGGAAGAATATACATGTATTTCCTCTGTAATCACAGCAAGTGCAGTGGTAAAGCAAAGAGAAAGCAATTTGAGTACACAGGAAGTGAAGCACTCTTCATCAGGTCAAATCTTTAACACATGGCAATGTTTTTATCCTTGCTAAAAAAAGAATGGCGCTTCTTTGTAATGCTTCTCTTTCAAAGCATATATGATGTACTTGTGAGGTAATAAACATTTCTTTCTTATCATACATTTAAGTGGGGGTGAAATTCAATTTACTTTAAGTTCATATTTGTTAAATGCTAAAAACAATGTATTTAAAATATACTCTTTAGTTAATTTCATGTACAACAACTGTCATGTACAATACCTCAAAACAGTTCCCTGCAAAGGAGCAGCTGATGCCCTCTTGTGGTTAAAGGACTTTTTAGACAAAAAATGCAATGTACCATTTTCTTACCTTATTCCCAGGTTTGATCAATCTGCTTGGTGTATGAGAGCTGCAAATCGTGTCCAAGCTTTTTTATAACAGTTCTATAGCTGTTAGTACTAATTTTTATTAAAAAATGCTGTACACATTTTATAACCTCTGAATTTGAATTTAAAAACCTGTAAACAGCTATTTACAATATAGTACAAGTTATAAATTAGTTGTCCTTCATTGGAATTGCCATCCACACACTCTTGTTTAGGTAGTGAAGACTACCCAAAGTCAGTTAAAACATCTCTGTATCATTCCACACATTTGACAATGAAATATCAGATATTAGAAATATCCATTGGTTTTCTCTCTCCCATATGCAAGTCAATTTTTCCTTTTAGTGGAATTTGCACTTCCAGATTTTCATCTTCCCTGTGATGCTTTTTCCCTCTCCTTAAACAGATGTATATGCCCATCCCTGTGACAAGTGTGATAGACCCCAAGCTTATTACAGACAGAGCTACTAAGGTGGGCATACAGGACACAGATTCAACCTTCCTATGAGTCGGTTCCATTGAGATCTGAGGTTCTTTCTCCTCTATGTTAATTTCTGGTTCCTTTCTTAAAAGACTCTCAATGTAGCTCTCGTTACTGACAGTATCATTCACAAATAGGTTCACCATGACCGTGGAATGGAGAGGTTCGGGATAACCATGATCACTCACTTTCACCAGTAAACGATGGAGTCCATAATCTGTCTGCACCAATGCCTCTTCCAAAGTAATGTTACCAGTTTTAGAGTCAATCCTAAAGGATTCTGGCCTAGGACCTCTTCTCCCTATGATGCTGTAAGCTATGACAGCATTCATGCCTGTGTCTTTGTCAACAGCATAGACCTCTGTAACTGGGGAGCCAGGAAGAGTAGAAGGTAGTACCAACAGGTAAGACATGTTAGACTGAGGAAATAAAACAAGAGGAGGGTTGTCATTGATATCTAGAAGGAGAATTGTGATTTTTGCGGTAGAGGAGAGGGCAGGTTCACCCCCGTCAACAGCTTCAACCCACAAAGTATAGGAGCTTTGCTGCTCTCTGTCCAAAGAGACTTTAGCTCTCAGCATGCCCTTTCCTGTGTCTATGACAAAAATATCACTCTGGTTCAGCACTGAGAGGGCAACCCATCCATTTCTCCCGGCATCAGCATCTGTTACACTAATTACTCCAATTTCACCATATCCGGGAAAGTTTTCCGGCACAAAAAAGCTGAAGTCCTTGTTGATGAACCTAGGGCTGTTGTCATTTTTATCCAACACTGTGAGAGCCACGGTGGCTACTGATTCTCTCGGTGGCTTCCCAGAGTCCACAGCTCTGACCGTGTACCTATACTTTTCTTTCTCTTCTCGGTCCAGCTGAGTAGAAACTGTCAGAATTCCTGTGACACTGTCTAAGGAAAAATATGACGGAGCATCAGGTCCCAGAAAATATGAAACTTGGCCTCTCTCTCCACTGTCAGCATCTGTAGCATATAGCTTGGTCAAAAAGGCATTGGGCGTGTTGTTTTCTTCAATGCTTAGTTCTATCAAGGGTTGAAGGAAAACAGGAGCATTATCATTGTCATCTAAAAGTTGCACTTTAATAACTTTTTTGACATGAAATCCCTCAGAGTTCCAGGCCACCACAGCTACTTCGTAGAACTGTTGTAGCTCATAGTCCATAGGTTTTGTGGTTTCTAGCAAATATTCATTATTGTATGGTTTGTAGGGTGATAACCTAAATGGTCCTTCACCATCCAGATAGCAGTTCACCTTGTATTTACCTTCTGGATCTCTTATGGTGAAGAATGCAATTGGAGTGTTAACAGGTTCTAGTTCTTTCAGGTAAACAATACCGTCTATCTCATTTGCTATATAACGAGGAACAATTTCAGGTGGTCTGAAAATGACTTTGATAATGGACACCAGGGCAGTGATCACAGCAGGGATGCAGCCTGGCCCGTTAGCAAGGATGGTGAGCTTGTGTGTTTGCAAAACAGTTCCCCCAATCTTACTGAAAAGCTTAATGACTCCGGTGGTTTCATCCAGATGGAATAAATCCTTAGATGCTTGTGGAACTTTCTGGCTGTAGGAGTAGGTGATCTGAGCATTGGTTCCCAAGTCTCTATCCACAGCCTGGACAGCTGCAATCGGTGTGCCCACTGTAGCATTCCCATACACGGTGACATTGATTTGTGATTCTGTGAAGAGAGGGCAATTGTCATTAATGTCACTTATGCCAATGGTGAGGGTGGCACTGCCCAACAGTGGTGGAGACCCACCATCCTCAGCTATGATGATGCTCACATACTGGTCCTGGGTCTCCCTGTCCAATAATCCCATGACAATCAGGTAGGGGGTGCGCTCCCCGTTCTCATTCTCCTCCACATCCAGGGTGAACATACTGTGGTAGTCCAATAAGCGGTAGGTCTGCACCCCATTTGTGCCTATATCTGGGTCCATGGCAGGATGCTCTATGGCCAGCCGGGTGTTTACAGGTGCATTCTCTGGGACCCAAACCGAGATCTGGGAAACCGGGAACTGCGGGGCATTGTCATTGATGTCGCGGATAGCGATTTTCACCTTCACAAACCTAAAGTATTCCTGAGGCAGGACCAGTACATCCAGAAGCAAAAGACAAGAGTCCGAGGAAGGCGAGGAGGAGATGGAAATGCTGCCGCCCCAGGCAGCCCCACCACCTCCTTCAAGACACAGAGCCTCCCGGTCGATCTCCTGGGCAGAAGTGTGCAGCTCCCCGGAGCGGTTGTTCAGGGTCACGTACTGTCCACTCAGTCCCCGGGAGGCCAGGCTGAAGGAGAGAGGGGGGTTCCGCTCAGCGCCGGGGCGCTCCGGCACCTGCGGGTCCTGACTCCCCGCGGCCCGGGGCATCAGCCGCAGGTCCTCGGCCAGGCTGCCGATGAGCACCCCGGCGGGCAGTCCCTCGTTCAGGCTGTACAGAAGCTCCGTGGCCCGGCTGTAACTCGCGAGGCAGTTGAAGGGTCCCACGAAGAGAAAAAACAGCAACAGATGCTGAAAGTGGGGGTAGGGGAGAAGGCTCGTTATACACACGGGGAAACAGAGCGACTGGAGTCAGAAACCAGTGCCCAGGGATCACGGCTGTTCCCATCCCCGTTCCCGGAGTCAAACCCTCTAGTCAAAGCGGGGTGAAGAAGAAACTTGCTGCAAAGAGATTTATGGGGCCGAATAGTCTCCAAAACCTAATTTTTCACTTTCTACCATCCCGTTCCCCATCACCCCCCTCATCCGGTTAACATTCGGAATCCCAAACCATAAAGTATCCCTGGAAACACAGGCTGGAGTGGAGAGGACTCTAACTCAGGGACTGCGCAACGCGACAGGAAACCAACGGGGTAGGTTACAGAGAGGGAGGGAGTCGGTAGTGGAGGGACTGAGAGGTGGACAATTTATCATTTTATTTCCCATTGAAATATTTCTACCACTAACGTCCCGGGAACGTGAATTGTGTTACATCTCTTATTACGAGACCAATAACAATATCAATAATAATAATAATATGGAAAACATAGTAACAGTTTCTCCTCTACCTCCCCCGCCCCACCCCATTAAATAAGCACTTTAGGTCAGAAGTGATTTGCATTTTAGCATGCATCTAAAATCAAATCGAAAGGATCTGGATCTCCACCCCCATCAAGCCCTAACTAATCCCCCTCCCCTGGGGGAAAAGAAGTAAACGCGGAAAATAATTATGCAAAAACAATTTGTCAATTGCAGTAGACAGTCACAGCCAGATGCCGGCAGCAAGAAACGGTCTCCGAACCCCTGAATCTGAAATGGATTGAGTCCCCTCACCCCACCTCATCTGCCTACATTTCTGCTTCAGAAACTTCCTCTCACGACCCAAGGACTTGACTATTCCTTGCTAAAACGAAGACACGTTATCCCAACCTGCCTTTCCCTCCCCTCAACCTTCCCGTGAAGTTTGAATTAAGGTAAAAGCTTTGAAAAACCATCAAGGAGTAGGAACTGCCTCACCATACCGCAACTCGGGGCTGCGGGGCTCCTGGACCCCAAATCTTACCGGCAGGTTTCTGTGGCTGGTGCTGCTCCTGGGACGACTTAGACGCCCCATATCCAAGCGCGGGTGCCAGCTCGCCGGGCGCCAGCTCACTGCCACGGCCCGCGAGCTGCGCGCACTCCCTCGGCCGCGCATTCCCGGGGAGGCTGCAGTCAGCGCGCTCCAGACCGGAGGGCGGCGGAAGACACTCCCTCTCTGTTCATGCAAATCGCTGGGGAACTTCAGCCAATAGTCACCGGCTCGCCAGCTAAGGACGGGAGCTAAGGGGGGCAGAAAGGCGAGGGGCAGAAGGGCACGGTCATGGTTTCCTGCCCGGGACGCGGGCGAGTCCAGTCGGAGGAGCCGGAATGGGGGACCTGCCTCCGAAGACTGCGATGCGGCGCCACCCGGTCGGGCACCGGAGCGTGTGCCCACCAGCCTCCCTCCTCGCGGTACCAGTCAGAACCCAAGTCCGCAGGTTGCGAGCGTGAGAGAGAGAATTAGAATAAACAAATAAGCCTGCATTTATATCTGAATAGGGAGAGGAAGTCGGCGCTACACAGCAATCAGAGGCGCGATCCCAAAACGCCTGCTTTGCCTGTAGTTCTTCCGAGACACTTGGATCCAGCAGTGTTTGCACATGGAAGGAAGATCCACTTTTCTCTGCGGAAGGAAGGAATTTCAAATTCTTTCTAAGGCGATCTGAACCAGAAAAGCAAATACATGAATTCGGTGGAGGTTTCGACATGCTCTAATTTTGAAGCTTCGCTGTTGGTGGTGGCAGAGCTTCTGCTAGTTTCCTAGTTGTGGGCGCAAGTGTCTCTGGATGTTTGCCTTGTGGTCTTTAGAGGCAGCCAAGGCTTCTGGCCAAGGGAAAAAGCTAAGGAGAAAATTGGAAACAACGTGCAGTTTTAACGTATTTCTCGAAGGGGTGAAGTTTTTTTGGAGGGCACTCACTGAAGCCTAGGTAAAAAATTGGTTACTTTTCAAATTATTACTTTACTTTTTTCTTGGAATGCTTACTAGGAAAGTGGTCCTTTAGACAGGAATCCTGGAGAGATGTGGTGCAAAATGCTTGGATATCCCCTCTGGCTCTGACACTAAATAGCCATCTGACCTGTTTCTTCATTTATAAAATCAGGCCTGGTGAGCCATTCCAGTGCATTAAGTCTGTGAAACACTTTTTTGATCTGCAGGGTGCCATATTAGTAATGGAAAAGACCATTGGCCTTCCCCTAAGTAGATATTTCTCTTCATCACTAGGCTTCCAGATATCCTGTGCACTGCCCTGAACATAAACCCCTTTGGCTGAGTAACTAGTGACTGTGCCTAGAATAGAAAAAGACTTCCTCTTGGTTGGAGAAAGATCTGACATCCCTGTGTTTTCAGTAGGAACCACTTTAATTTTCTTCTTCTACCATGTGCTAGCTAGAATATAAATTGCTTGGCTGAGCTAATTGTTTTGCTTCTGTCCCTTCCTATTTTCTCCTCATCTCACTAATCCTAGAGACACAGAGTCCTAAATATTGACTATACACTACATCAAAACACCTGGTGTATGTAACAGCTTTTTATTGCACAAATGGGGCTATGCATGGAGTTCACGAACAAAACTCCCTATAATAAAAATCTGGCATATACCATGAATCTGCTGATAAAATTAGCTCCTTTGAGCTCTTTAGAGTGAAATTGGAGTGCTGATGAAGTGGTAAACACACACACAGGAACATGTACTTGTGGGTGTAAGGTCGTTGGACAGCTGGTAAACAAAACCCAGTCAGCGAAGTATGAGTTGCCTCTCCTTGCTTCTTCAGCTGCTGGTTCTGCCCTATAACTGAACTTCTACCATAGTTGGTAAATATTTACTTTGGGGTCTGTAATTGAAACATATCGACCTCCAAAAATCAGTATGTACCAAGCTGCTTCTGAAATTTGTTTAATTCATGTCTTCACACAATACCCACAGCTTCTGGCAATGTGGGGCACATGACCAGAATTAGGCAATCCATCAGGGTCAGAGTACATTCAGGCTGGACCCACAATCTGAATTAATTCTACATCTATATGGATAGCAACAGCAGTTGACTGTGTATCTCCTCACAGCTCTTGCCCTCTCCAACAGGTTATAGTGAGTTGCCTTTTATTTAGGTGAAGATATAGGGATCTCTTTTTTCAGTTTTTCCTTTGTTTACAGGGACACTACACAGAAACCTATCATTTATGAAAACAGTTCAACTGAAGCGACATCACTTCTTTGTAATTATCTTCTCAACTGTATTTAATTTTCCCTGGACTCTTAAGCTCTTTCTTTCTCTCCTTTGCAGCGGATGCTTTTGTCACAGGTGCCTTTTTCAAGTGTCCCCATACCCCATCCCAGCAGAATCTTGGTCTTCTGGACATATCATCCAGCTGCTCCCTGTAGAAAGGGTTTTTACTCCTCCTCCCCTTAGTTCAGTTGGCAAGAAATCAAGTCTGGCTATTCAGCAATAATTTTTCTAGCATGGCAGCATATGAACTATGATGTAAGTTGAAACACAGGCATTAAATGTCTTCTGGAGATAATGTTTGACATCATAATCATAATCCCCTTTGCTTTAAGTTACTGTGTTGATTGCAGAGTCCCTGCATGGAAATTTGTCATCGAGACTAGGAGACCTTGGCACAATTTTGGGTAATACCTTTCATGTCACATTCCAAACAGTTAATTGAGCTACTTGTTATTATCTTTCCTCTTTGAAGATCTAAGCAGAGGTTTCATGCAGGTTTGCATTGTAATTGGACTTAAAAAAAAAAAAAAGAAAAAGACCAATACCTTTTTTTCTGGGCACTGTGGAAGCATTCCCAAACTTCTGTTTCTTATGACGCCAGCCTGTGACCTACCATCTGGTGTCACATATTTCTTTAAAGATGACTTAGCTTCTACGCTATTAATCCCTTGAAAATAATACTTCTGAACTTCTCAGATGTCTCCGTTGCTCTGGGCCTGCTTCCCAGGTGTTTTGTAAAAATTGATCTAGAAGAATAGTTAGATATTATGCTTCTCAAGCTTATTTTTTCTATAGACAAGTAGAACGACTTGATACAATAGATGGTGCACTGAGCCAAGCCAGGGAATTTGAATTCCATTCTCTGGGTTGTTGCTTAGTAACTGTGTGACTTTAGACAAGTCATCACACCTCTCTGTTTCAGTTTCCTATAAAAACATCCACACACACTATGTGGACATATATGCATGAAATGGCTTACCTAACATCTGTCATTAACAGACACCATATGATAGTACACAGGTTAATTTGATTATTTACTGCATTATATCACTGAAGGTTAATAATATTTTTAATTTACTGTGAGCCTTCTCTCATTGTAGTTTTATCTCTTTATAAAGCTGTGAACATGCTTATAAATGTCTACCAGGATACCATCTTCGAACTTCGTACATTTAGCAAACATATCCTAAAACTTTTCAATTATTGAAGTACTATGTTTTCCGGGTAACTTTTATTTGTATTTTTAAATTAATTCTGATGGTGCCATTTAAAATATTTTAATAATAGTATGGCATCCACAAAGTTTCATGTAGTTAATGTATACATAGAAATTTAAACCTGTTTTGAATCATAATCCTATAAAAGTTCTAGTTAATTCAATATTGCAAATAAATTTAGAATATTACCTTATTTTAAGAATAGTTCAATTTTTGCTTGTTAAAATATGAAATTAGCAGTCCCTTTAGATGATTTGGATTTATGTGTGTATATATATATAATGTTTTCATTATATATGTACGTATGTAAATAGTACAAAACGTAGGACATGTATAAATGTGGTATAATATATAATTGTAATTATATAATTAAAAGAATATATTCTTTTATAAATATATTATATCTTTATAAATATATATATTCTTTTTCTGATCCAATAATCAAGGTTAAAGGATGATCACGTTTGTAAAACCAATACAGTGATTAAGAAATTATAAAATTGACCGTTTACTGAGTGTCAGTTATGTTCTAAACATGCTACTGGATGCTTTACTTGTTTACTTAAGCCTCGTAACAGTTTTATAGGTATTATTATATCAATTTCACAGCCATAAATTACCTGTTTGTCAGTGTCTATGACGACTGGGCCACATCTATGGCCTCCAAAGTGCATGACCTTTCTGCTCTGGTACACCCGTCTCACCTGAAAGGGTGGATCTAGGGCTTGTATACATTAAATGTAGTTCACATCAACAAACATTTATCACTCACTGACAATAAGAAAAGCATTATTGGAGGCATAGATTTGCTATATGATGCATTTTGAAGTAAAACCTTCTTTAGTCAATTACTGTTTCCTAAACAGGTCCACACACACACAGACACAGACTTTCCTGTGTTTGGCTAGCCTAGATCTCCTCCCAAGTTGTAGACTTAAAATATTTCATGTGTGTGTATTTGAAAGTAAGGTTCTAAGTAATTCTATGGATCACCTAGTTAGCCCTCATTTTACTTATTAGTTGAGAGCAAGAGAGA
Source organism: Tapirus indicus (assembly GCA_031878705.1). NCBI lineage: Eukaryota > Metazoa > Chordata > Mammalia > Perissodactyla > Tapiridae > Tapirus > Tapirus indicus. The sequence continues at coordinate 43,277,472 of CM062930.1, read as the reverse complement.
TGGTCCATAATAAAGTCAAATTCTCAAAATACTCCTGTTTCTTTAAATAATAGTAGATTTTGACCTCAGAATTATCTTTGATAGTAAAAGATAACTTAGAAAAGCAGCATTTATCTTTTTGCCATCTGTTATTTCCAAAAGCCTTGGTCTTAAACATTGCTGTAAGTACCAGTTAGTTACTTTATTTTTCATTTTATTAATTTTTCAAATTTACACATATTTTTAAGAAACAGTATTAATTTGGGTAAATTATTGTTCAAGTATATCACACAAACTTGAAAAAAAATGCCTATTGCATTTTCCCTATACAACTCAGAAATTAATTGTGAGACTAATAGGAAATTAGCATCTTGGTTGTTTTGCTAAAAAAGCTGGATAGTTACTTTAGTAAATATACATTTACACTACTTGTATGAAAAGGGTGTAAATAAGCTAATTTACTATAATACAAACTTGTATTCTAAAACATTTACCACTGTACTATGCAATTTATGTGACTTTTGTAAGCATGAGTCTATCCTAACTGGGACTTCCTTTTTGTTTTAGAAAACTTTGTGTCAAGATTTCACATCTCTCTTCTTTCCTCATACAGTCCAAGAGGAAGAGATATGATAGAGTTGAACAATCCTTTTATTTTCAGAACTCAATTAGCATCACTTTAACAGGGATAAGTATAGTGGGGTGAAGTCACTAGAAAACCCCAGGCCTAATTTTAGCTCACATTTTCAACTTTCTTTCCTTATCCTCAAAATAAATTTTAAAAGTCATTTTCAACTCATTTAAATTTCACATTCTTCCTTCTCACTTCTGGTAGAAGTGATAATGAGCAGTGAAATCATCAAAAGAAAGGTAGTAGAATTGAGGAGGAGACAAAATGAAGGGCATGGAAAATCCACCAAGTGGATCAGCAGTCACTGAATAATGAACAGTTAACTGAATGCTGTTTATTGATGATATAGATGCCTTGCTCTCCGGAGTCAGTTCCTGGGAGACTTGAAAGAAGAGAGAGGTATGGGCTGTGCAGAGAATAAAGCAATCTTAAACCCTATAAATTAGCATAGAAATTAGGTCAGGGGCAGAACAAATCCATTGAAGAAGAGAAATCATTTAAAATTTCATTTTAGGGCACCGATCCCTTACCCTCTATCCTTCAGATACCTATTCTTCACTCTCACAAACTGAAGTGTTACATTTGGAAAGGCTTAATGGAAATTTGTGCTCAGGTAATGTTTTTACACAGATCGACAGATCTTTTGCCTGGCTTTATAAAATCTCTTTTTATCTGATTCTTTGAATCTAAGGTGGGATTGTTAAAAACTGCATGACTGTTCTGATCTCAGCGTGTGTGGTACATAAAAGCACTGAACTACTATTATAGGGTCAATGAAAGGCTCTGTCAATAACACGAAAAGTCAACATTTTCGTGGCGGTAGAGCTAAGATTGCTAGCTTCTTCCTTCTGGTTATCTTTTAGGAAGAGGGTGGGGATTGCTGACCTCAATTTCATTTACTTCTAACAGCTACCAATTATTGAGCACCTAACTTTTGCTGGGTGCCTGGTGAACATTGTCTATAATCTTCACAAGGACCCTGCAAGAAAATGATGACCCCATTTTAAAGAGGAGGAATCTGAGAATTTCAGAGGGTAAGTAGATTGCCTGAGGTCACACAGCTTGGAAGTGGCAAAGTTAGGATTGAATAAGGAAAATTTGAGGTAGTTTATTTTAATGTTTGTGAATCTTCATTCTCCGTATTGGGGATATTCTAATATTCACTGAAGTCGTACGTTATGTTGAATATTGAATATGTGCATATTATGAACAATGCATAGAATCTGACAGCAACAGAATCATTTCAAAAAAATATCAAACTTGTGGGAAAATTGAATAATTATGGACCTAAATAAAATGTAAATGTCATATTTAAGAAACAACAAATATTTTCTTCTTTATTTGAATTATCAAGAAAAGGAAGTGGATTTTATAAATGAATTTTCATTAATGGTTTGGAATTATATGACAATAAAACATTTATTTGGTGAAAGTAATGTGCTTCTTGATAATGAAATCATAAATATCCTAAAGACCCAGCAATTCTTAATGATAGATAATATTTAAATCTGGTCAAGTTGATATCAACTTAATTTAGAATACAGTAATAAATAATTATAGTTTTTTGTGGATTTCTGCTGTTTATGGATCAATAAATTCTTCATTAACCAGATTTAAGTAGCACATCACTAATAATTGGCTTATTGAATGACAAAATTGTATAACTAACTTTATTTTAAATATTCAGATGTTCTTTTAGGATTTAAAATAAGTCAAACAAATGTAGATAAGATGAACATTACTAGACTAATGTTTGTCATTACCCAGAATTTAGATTTTGTAAAGTTTAACACTCACATAGACAAAGGAGAAAAGAAAGCTAGAAAGAAAAAAGAGACTGAGAGATTTATGTGAGAAACAAATATTTTTTACAGTGTTTTTCTCCAAATGAAAAGGATTAAAAATTCCTTGAATGTGCCATAAGCATGAGGAACATTGTCTGTTGAAGCAATTTTCCTTATTCTAAATGTAGACCTACGTAGTATGCTTTCTTGACCAAAAAAAACACATTAAAACACAGTTGCTTCCACTTCCATATTCCAATACCTCTTTTACAAAAAATACTGAATCTATTAGAGCTTGTTAAACTATTCAGTAATGATCATAAAGGACATTTTATGCACCATATACACTAGTCATAAAGCTGAGAAACCTCAGATATCCTTGCTAGCTGTTAGCATGAATATTTTATCATTTCTGTGGGATTTCTGAATCACAGTTGATTCCAGGTGCCATCTCAACATATCCATTTATATGTAAGAGAAGCTTTTCTAGGCTGGACATGAATCCTTTGGATCTGCATCACTGTCAAAGGCTCTCAGAGGCGATACACCACAGCCTACAGTTAACCTCCTTAATACCATAATCAAAGCAGCAGTGACTTTTTTTGGCAAAAGGACAGGTTTTCACTTACCACTTATCGCCTATCAAAAAAATATTAGAAATCTTGAGTCACCTTTATATTTTCACTCCAACCGATTTTGGCGAGTAAATGGCATACTCCTTAGAAGTTATCAGACACTGAAGAATGGCAGAAACAATATAGAAAGCACTAGACTCTTATTATTGTTGTTGCTCTGTCTTTGCTCATAAGTCCTTTACATGTTCACAGTCCACTTTTTGTGACTCTGTGACACTACACTTAAATGTGTTTTGTACCTTATATCTCTGACCTATTTTGTCTTTGCTGGGTTTTCTTGTTCTTCTTCTCACCTTTTAACTATAGGTTCCTCCAAAGGTCTCTTTGGTTTCCTTCTAATCACTCCCTGGGGAGCCCTGTCATTATAATTCTAGTCATTCTTTTCTATATTTAGGTGTCCCAATTTCACTCCTAAAGTCCTCAAATGCTACACATCCAGATTTTTTCCTGTCACTAGGAAAAGTCATCTGGGATTGAAAATCCTTTCTCCCAGATGACACTTAAAGTCCTCCCTCTACGCATACTTGCTCCTTCTTATTCAAAATGACCTGTTCTAGGTCAAATCATCTAACATATGACAATGTTTCTAGCATAAAATAGAAATGCCCATACGTATAAACATATTAACTACTGAATGTTAGTTCATAAATATTATGAAACCAATAACTTCTATTGGCATCTGTTGGAGGAAGGCAGAACTGAGGTACATAGTTTTGTTTTCAGCATATTAATACATAAGAGATTGACTGTCCCTGGAACATAACAGATACAGAAGTTTGAAGAAATCACATGGCAGTACAGATACTGTTGCCTGAGAAAAGTCAGCTGCCTGCCTCACAGTAGGCCTCAGAGAGTTGTGTTAAAGTAGAAAATAATAACAGCTACCAGTTTTTGAGCATTCACTGGACTGATATACATATACATTTTCACATATACATAGACATACAAACATATGTGTATGTGTATGTCCACATATGCATTGTATACAAATTCTCACAATAGCTGTATCAGATAGAAATTATTTCCAATTTAAAAATTACTTAGTTATAGCTAAAAGCATTATGTACATTACCCAAGATCACAGAGCCATAATTTAAACCTTCTAAGCATTACCTTAATTTAGTCACTATTATCCTGAGTGTACTAGACTATATAGTTTTACAGGCTGAAAAAATCTAATTTGGGGAAAGGGAGGAGATAAAGTATTTTTAAATCTCAGGCCTTAACTTGTATTGACCTAGCCTGACTATATGTCCCAATTTCCCCAGGACCGTCTGTTTTTAGCCTGTTGTCCCAGGGCATTGATAGCACCCTCTTTCACTCTTAAATAATGTGGTTTAGATAAAATGCAAGGCCAACTTAAATTAGCTATATTTACAAGATTAGTGCAGAAAATCAATATGCAATGAAAATATAACTGTTACAAAGACTTTCATACTCCTGTGGCATGGTCAGCGCATTCTTTTCTGAAGATAGAACTAAGTGGGAAGCAAAAGAAAAACTAGGAGAATCAACTTGTTAAGTAAATTAAATGTTTATTCACAACAGGCCTCCCTTGGGACTGTCCAGCCAATGGAAATGGAATACTCACAACCATTTGGCTTCAATTCCCTCTCCACCGCTCATGCTTCGGTGCACACTTCCTCTGGGATGCTGCTTTTTATTTGTTTCCCAAACTGGCCAGTCTCTCTGCTGATGAACACATGATTTCTCTAAAAACATAAATGCCTTTCTCAGGGTATGGAGAGGCCTGAGGTCTAGGCACTGTTCTTTCATTGAAGAGCACTTTCATGCTTCAGCTCTGTGTATTAAATCAGGGGAGAGGGAGTTTTTCCTTATTGCCACGATATGGGAGGGCATTTCACTGTAGCCTGTGGGTATGGACAAGGGAACAGCATTGTGCCTATGAGCCTAGGTTTTGTGATCAGACAGACCTGGCTTCAAGTCCCCATTCTGCAAGTTACTAATGGTATTACCTTGAGCTTTACTTGGATTTTTTTTTTTTTTTGATGAGGAAGATTGGCCCTGAGCTAGCATCTGTGCCAATCTTCCTCTCTTTTGTATGTGGGATGCCACCACAGCATGGCTTGATGAGCAGTGTGTAGGTCCATGCCCGGGATCCGAACCCATGAATCCTGGGCCACCAAAGCAGAGCATGTGAACTTAACCACTACGCCACTGGGCCAGCCCAAGCTTTATTTAGAATTTTGAAGACTCAATTTTTCCATTTAATAAAAATAGCTTAAAATTTTCAGCACTTACCATTTGCTGAACACTGTCCTAAGAGCATTGCCCATATTAAATCATTTAATCTTCATAACAATAGTATGAGCTAGGTACTCTCACTATCGTTATTTTAAGATGAGGCGTAAAGAGGCTCTGTAATCTGCCCCACATCACACTGCCAGGAGTGGAGGAGCAGAGGCAGGAAGACAGACAGTGTGCCTCCAGACCTGCTCTCACGGACTCCCCTCTACTTTGTCCAGTAAAACAGGACTAAGAGTATTTACGCACTAGTAGCAAGTATTTAAATAAGAGAATGCATTTAAGGTGTTTATCACAGCTCTTGGCACAGGGTAAGGTTCAATGAATGTTAGTTGTAAAAATGTAAAAATATTAGTTCCATCCTCTCCTTTCTTTCTCTTTCCCATCATTCCTTTTCACTCAGGTTCCCTGTGGTTCTTTTTAGTTCCAGCATGCTGCATAACTGTGGCTACTTCTATGCCTTTGCCAATGCGTTTTTCTTCAATTAGAAATTCCAATATTGTCTGCTAAGTTTTTTAAAACATGTGTTTTTTCACAGTCCAGCGTATGTGACTTTTTTCATTCCAGGTTTTTTGGTGCCTTTATCTACATCATTTTTGATTCCTATTGATTCCTAAGTTCCTAGTGAACTTAGAGATTTCTCAAATCGCTTCATCTGTGTTTTGTAATAAATTATGAACATTTTGCATGTCTTTACATATTCTTCTATATCATTTTAGGACAGAATAGAATTTACTCATATAGGGTTGCCATGTGGATATAAACATTTTACTTATTTCAATATTTCATATAAATATGTTTTCAGTGAAGCTTTCTTTGTGCACATCTTTGTAAACATTCATGGTTATTTAGTAGAAGTTACAAAACATTGAATATGTGTTTAAAATGGGATGTAAAAATTTCAGATTTCCTGGTATGGAATATGATATATTCCATATAAATATAAATATAATGATATCTTATGATGGTATATTAATAATATATAAATATAAGTATGTAACATATCTCAATAAATGTATCTCAAAAACCCATAAATATATCTCAAGAACTTTTTAGTAATTTGCATCAGCACTCGCAGTATATGGGGGTACTCATTTCTTTACATTGATATCATTACTAGATAATATGTATTTTTAAATTTATTTCTATTATGATAGGCCCAAATAGCATTTAGTATTGTTTTTATTGGAATAGTAATAATTTTGGAAAATGGAAAATTTCTTTCATGTTTTTCATTTTGGGGCGGGGAATTGAGAGTTTTTCTTATAGCTTTATAAAATTCAATCTACAATAGGGGTAGGAGTGCCAAACAATCTTCGAAATGTTTGGTACATTTCTTAATTATTTATTCTATCTTGACTTGTATTTCCCCAACTAAACAACAAGCTCTTTATGGATAATGGATAACACAGACGGGGCAGATAGTCAATGTTCAATTAATAATTTTTAAGTGGCTGAAAGCATTAATCTCTTAGATTTTAATTATTTCTTAAATATTCTAAAATGCCTGTAAGTTTCACTGGCAGCATAGATGATAAATTTCTAAATATAGGAGATTCTGCCTATTTATGCAGTATTTGCCATAGCACTATTTACTTATTTTCAATGGATATAACAATGTGTATTAACATAAATGTTCTTTGACTGTAATATGTGTTATGTAGCTCTCTAATGTGAGCATAAACAGTTTAATCAGTATTCCTTTACCCAGAGTTAAAATGTAATGGGGCTAACTTTATTGAAGAAATACGAAATTCTTTTTCTCCAAATTAAATATATTGGAAACATCATATTCTCATTTTCTTCTCTGCTGGATGGACCTCCTAGCATCTAGAGCCTTTTGGTCCCATGAGATCTGCTCATCCATTTGTTTCTTTCATTGGTCAATAAATTCTTCCCTAGAGTTCAGCAAAATGACAATAATGTAAAAATACTTTGCTCCTCCAGGGAAAATGTTTCTTTTTGTTGCTTTGAGAAACTGTTCTTTTCATTTTTGGCTCTAGTTTAAAACATGAGAGAGAGCAATAAATGAACAACTGAATGGAAATGAAGACCTTAGAGCTGCTTTCCCCATAGAGTAAATGGGGTAAGGAGTGACTCTCTTTTATTCTTCCTGTGGTCTATGGTATATTTTTCTTATCTGCCAAGTACAGGAAATAATACCTTTCTCTGATGTCATGTGGATTAAGTAAAAAGCGTCTCTATAAAGAGCTTACATTTCTGAAGCGAAAAAGAAAGTTCTTATTTCATTCCTAGGATTGGAGATGAATTCAAGTGGTCTTCAATTCCAAAACTTGATACATAAAGCTATAATTAGAGCATTACAGAAGAATCCTGTGGTAAGCTTTTGTATTCCAATGTCTATCACTCTTCACTATTGTCTCTCTACCTTCCCCCCTTCTTCCTGTTACCTAGCTAATATTTCCTTCCGTATAAGAGAAAAAATGTATTGTTTCTAAAAATCAAAGGTATAATTAATAGGTCAGCAACTGGGATACTTCTGTCAACATGCAAATATTTTGCATAACAAAAATGTTATATATTCTAATGGAGCTATTTTATATTAAAGCAGAATTTGAGATGTTTTTTCGTTTGAGATGGTAAGCATTGCAGAAATCTGAACTCATTGCTGTTTAGATCTGGGCTTTATTACAAGTGGAATGTTCTAGAATTTAAAATCTATTAAGTGAGGGGGTATATATACTACTATTATTATTAGGAATTACAAAACTGTATTGATTTTTTGCTTCAATAAAATCTTGCCGACAGCCATAAAAATAAACAGATACTGTTATTATCCCAGTTATAGATGAGGAAGCAGAGACACAGTGAGTATATTAGCCTTATTAGGCAGGGTTATGCTGCAATAACAAATTAATTTCAAGCCCTCAGCAGCTTAAAACAATCAAGGTTTATTTCTTGCTTATATTACTTATCCACTGTTGGTCTCCATGTACTTTCACTCAAGGACCAGCTTGATGGAGTTTCCACTGTTTGTGACTCCTGTATCCCATCTCTTAGCTTTCAGGCTCACTACAGCAGGAAAAAGAAAACATGGAGAACCCACACCGATCTTGGCCCAGCTGCACACACGTCTTTTCCGCTTATAATTCATTGGCTGTAATTCATCACATCTCTTGCCCATCTGTAAGAGATAGAAAAATATAGTCCTCTCCTATGCTTAGGAAGGAGAAGGAAGTCAAATTTCAACACTTAGAATAATTTCAACAGAAAGTTTAAGTAGCTTGTCCAAGGTCCAATAGCTGGTACACAGTGGAACTGGGACTTAAATCCAGATAAATCAGCTCCAGAGCCAGCACTCCTAACAACCTCACTATCATTAATATCGATAACACCTGATGTCATTTTATGACCTCTGCTTCTTGTCCCAAATTATAAACTTACCAAGTGATCTTGGAATGACTTATTCCAAATATCTATTGCATTAAAAACCAATAAATAAATGGCTTCTTAAAATACCATAGCTTTACTGTCATCTAATAGACATACTGTGAGTACAGCTATTGAGCATGTTCTCAGAAAATATTATATATATATTTTTTGTATATGAATATCGCATATAATTAACATATAAATATATGTGATATTTACAACAAACAGCAATAACTGAGACTGGTCCAATGTCTGTCTGATTTTCCTGATTTTTTAGAGAAGCACACTTTAATTGTTCATCCTCTTCAGATTCTTAAATGTCACACTATATCTGTTACTTTATAAGGTTACTAGTCAAGAAGGAGGGCAAAGCATTCAGGATACTCTACCCATATCTTAGGGCTATAGTAATTCATTTTCCTTCACCCTTACCAAGAAAACTTAATATTTTAGTAACTCTAAGCAGAGACAAATTCTTTGTCTGGTCCTAAGTAAACAGCAGATGGATTTCAGGTTTTCTATAATTTACATACACTGTGCAAAAGCTATAAATGCAGAAATTTGATTTTCCTATCCATACCTTTAGTCTAATCAGGGAAAACAAAAAACTAAAACACACATTAGATTTCAGAATATCTTCTTGTTATTGCCTGTGCAATAGCAAATAATATGAGAATCATAAAATCATGAAGGGGATGCTGAATTTCTTTCGGGAATGGATAGAAGTGCTCTCTGGTGTGTTAAACTCATTCCAAAGAGTGCTTACTAGGGAAAGAAAGACATTTTATTGCCAAAAGAATTTAAGGTTACAAATTTGTATGGACCTGCTAGAAAAAGTATCTGCAACAGTGAAATAAATAAATTAAGATATTGAAGGTCCTGTTTTCTGTGCTTAGAGATTGGTATCTTTCTTTTTATTTGGATTAAATTTCAACTCATTTTAATCAATTATTTTATTACACTATCAAAAAATATTGAAACCTTTGGCAACAATGTAATGCCATGTATTAAGAGTTTAATAAAACTCTTTAAGGGATACAAAATAGAGTTAATAAAAGATTTGGTTGGCTTGCACTATTTATAAAGTTAGAATTATCTATTAGATTTATACAGATTTAGAGTGGTAAGATGTCTTAGGGTACAACTCATGTTATAAACCTCTCATTTTATGTGTGGGGAAAGTAGGCTTAAGAGAAGTGAAGGTCATGCCACCAAATGACTAACTAATGATTAGGTAGGACAAGTTAACTCTATCTATTGTTGTCTTAAAATGCTACATATTTCTCTTTTATCTTTCATTGAATTCGTTCTGATAAACTTTCTATTTTGGATATTATAATCTGTTTATTTTTAAAGATGAAGATGCCTACTATAAATGCCCTAAATTTCACAGAATAAGCAACAACAGCTTTGAAGCAATGCAAAAGTAAATTTATAGAGACATATAATGAATTAGGCACTGATTAATTTGACATTATGATGAATTTAGTTGTAACTTTAGAAGATGCAATTGGATTCTCACCTTCTATTCCACTTATTAAAATGCTATTTGAGACATCTCAAGGAAGAAATACTTCTTTCTTGTGGGGTCCACAAGATTATGACATGAATAGCTTTTTATTGCAAAGCTATATTGTAATTATAAGCTTATACATTCTTTTGTAACAAAGCAATTTTTAATAGCAGATCTAGAGTTCTGGTTTTTTTTATGTTTATTTCAATATCTGCTAGTATTACATTCCTTCAGAGAAATTATTAGTATTGTTCCAAAATATTGCTCCACAGTAGGAAGTCTTTCTATTTTTATCAGTTAACAATTAATATATAACAATATCTAAAAATAGATCTAAAGTAATAATGTCATATTAAACTTTACCTCTACCTACTCAAAGATTTCTAATCTTCTTTCTTGGAATCTGTTATAAACTATTCTCAGTTTAGGCTGCCGTAGAATCCTGTAGGATGGTATAGAATCCTGAACTAATAGGAACACGATACAGATTTTAACTGATTCTCTCTAATCATTTCTATGACCTTGATCAGATCATTTAACTCACTTTGGGGCCTCAATTTTATAATTTATTTAAAAATTTATTGGATTGGGTCAGCTCTAACTTTCATCACTTACCTTGAAAACTCTGAATCTGAGACTCTATGTAACACCTTATTTATGATTTAAATATTGGACAACAGTGAAAAATAGAGTAACTTTGCTTCATGAATCTGTTCCTTTTTCCTTAAATTCCACTAGTTAAAGCACAAGTGATTCTTAAATTCTCATAGCCTTTGAAATTATTTGGCCAAACTAATCCCATCATATTGTACCAAAGTCATAATCCTGTGTTGGAAACCTACACTGGGTAGCAAGAAGCAACAGGCAAAACATATCAGTTCTTGTTTTAATTAAAGGGAGAAAAAAGAAGTAGAATAAATTTTATTAGTAATCAGGAAAATTAAAATTAAGACTATTGAGGCATGTTTATATTTGCTAAACTGGTGAAAATTAAGAAGTCTAACAAAACCAGGGGTGGGTGAACATGTGAGTCAGTAGAAATCTTCATATACTGGTGGTCTGGGGTGGTAAGCCAATTAATTCTCCTACTTTGGAAAGCAATTTAGCACTCTTTGAGGATACTTACATATGTAAAAGAGCCATGCTTTTTTAGAAGAGAAGGGAATTATGAACACACAATTCAGACCGGCAGTTACATCTGAGAGGAAGGCAGGGGATGGTGTAGGGAGGGAATAAAGAGAGATTCAAGAATAGTAGTTTGTAGTCTAGTTCTTAAGTTGGGTGGTAGATTAATTTACTGCTTTTATTCAGAATTTATTTATATGTGACATATTCTTTTGTTTGTATCAAACATTATACAATGTAGGCATTAACAAGTAATTATAGCAAATATGTACTTTTATAGATGGACTCAACTTTTTGCCAAATTTTTTTCTGGAAACCATATTATAAGAAATTTTGTATGAGTGAATTAATTTTTTCCCAAAGGAAAAAAATATTATAACTAGGGGATAAATTCATAGCCAATAACTTGGTATTAAATAACTTCAAGATCTATTTGCATTGAAAAATGAATAATATTCAGACTTCTTTTCTGAAAGCAGGCAGACACCAAAATGAATATAACACCATGTCATGTGAGACGCACTTGTAGAGTGTTAATGGAAGCACATAAAAGAAATTCATTAAGTCCTAGGGAGTTTATGGAGGAAAACAAAAAAGAGCATTTCAAGTTAAGAATATTACAAAGAAATTTAGTAGACAGAAAAAGAGGTAGAGCAAACAGCATGGTTAAAGACGCCCAGGAATAATAAAACAAAACACTTTGGGGAGGACAAGTTGTCCTGTGAGGGTGCTATTTTGAGGGCATGTAGTAGAGTGGTAGGAATGGGTTAATAGCAGAAAAGAAAACCAAGATGCAAGGAGTGTGTCTTCCATATTAGTACATTTGGATGGTAATTGGCAAGGAATTGAGAAAATTTCTGGATGACTATGATTTCTACCTTTGATAACTTGGAGCATATTTTTATGGGGGAAAGGTGACAAGTAATCTATTGAACTTGTTGGATTTTATATTCCATATTTGAGAAAAAATTACGAGAATGCTTAGACATATGGGCCAATTTCTGGAGAGAGGTGAGAATTAGAGATGTAATTATGTTTTTAAAAAATCAGCTTGGAAGTAGCAGGTGAAACCATGAACTTGGTAAAATCATCTAGAATTCATGGTTAGAGGGATGAGAGAAAGAATCAAAGGCAGAAATCCAGATTATAATAACGAAGAGACAGCCATAAGAGACTGAGAAAGACAAGTCAGAGAGGTAGGGCTTTAAAACCAGGAGAGAAGACAAAGGAAGTAAATATTTCAGTAGGGAATAAAGGGTCCCTTTAATAGAGCGCTTAAGTGTTAGATGCTGTACTGAGCTCTTTACACACTTTTTCTCATGTCATCCTCCCCACAGCCTGAAGAAGTAATATGTTATGTTCCTAATTTTACAAATGAGTTGAATGTAGCAGAGCATAGTTAAATTTGCTTAATGCCACACATATCTAGTAAGCGTTAGAGATGAAGTTTAAACTCTGGTCTGTCTGACTGCAACTCACACTCTTAGATGCCCCACTGTACCAGAAGAGAGTTGATAATGCCCAAAGCCGGAAGATTATCAAGTGGAAATTAATTAGAAAACAAGATTGAAAAAGAAGTCATTAGATTTAGCAGTTAGTAAGAGAAAATTTGGTATGTTAAAATGAGGAATCAATTAAATCTTGGGGAATCTATGGAAAAATATTTTTTAAAACGTAACTTGAAAGTAAGAAGATTGCAAAGGAATTTATAAGGCAAAGATGATAGGCAGCAATGATCTGTATAGTTAGATAAACTTTGAACAATAATGGCCAAGGTACTTACTATTTCATTATCAGTTTTCTCCTCTCTGAAATGCAAATAATCCTCAAATTATTTTCGATGGATAAATTAAGTAATATACATAAAGTCTCCTGTCACTATGTAGTGTATAATAGAAGTTCAAATAAGAATAATATTTGCTATCCGCTAATGTGTGATTTTGCTCAGTTCAACTTTTGAAGAGTGAGAAGAACAGAAACCCGACTGCAATATGTTGGCGTAGAAGAGAAATCTGGTAGTGGAGATAATTAACGGAGAATAATTTTTTCAATGTTTGACAGTGAAAAGAATTGCACTAGAGATGTAGTTGAATGGGTGATAGGAATTAAAGAAGGAAAAATGTTTATGGAATATATAGAGAGATAAACTGAAGACGGAAAAGTTGATGGAGTAATGCCTTAAAGGAGCCTGATAAATGATAAAGTTGAATCATATCCCTGAAAAGGATTGGATTTGAGTGATTCCCTTGATAATTTGTTTCTTTCCCTTCTTTTTAACCCCTTTGAAGAACAGATCATCTTGCAGTAGAAGTGATATCAGATCAATTTTTGGAATATCTGAGCCAGGGTTTGCTCCTTCTGCCACTAACTAGCTGTGTGACTTTGGGCAAATCACTGTGTTTGCTATGAACTGAATGTGTTTGTCTCCCCGGAATTTATATGTTGAAATTCAGACCCAGGGTGATGATATTTGGAGGTGGGGGCCTTTGGGAGGTAATTAGGATTAAATTAGGTCATGAGAGTGGGGCTTCGTGATGGGATTAGTGCCCTCATAACAAAAGGAGACGCAGGATCCCTCTCTCTCTGTGCACACACTAGGGAAAGGCCGTGTGAGGACACAACCAGGAAAAGGGCTCTCACCAAGAACCGGACCATACTGGCACCTTGACCTCAGGCTTCCAACCTCCAGAAATGTGAGAAAGGAGTTTTTGTCATTTAAGCCCCCTAGTCTATGGTATTTAGTATAGCAGCTCTAACTGACATACAGTGTCTCAGGACTTAGTTTATCTGTTTGTATAATGAGGCAGTTGGACTAGAGAATCCCTGAAATCCTTTCCTGTTATTCTGACTTTAGTTCTGACAGTGTCTAAAACAGGTTCTTCTTGAATTTGCTACTTGTTGTCTTTTTCATTGTTCTTAACCACCACTAATCTCAAACTTTGGGAAATAAAAAAAAAATCACAGAAGGCAGCCGGAGGGTGTGTGAAAGTGGTTGGGGACGGGAACTTGCAATGGTTTCCTCAGGTAAGCCTAGATGTTTATGGGCTAATTATGTATATATCAGGACCAGAGCTTTCATTCTCCTTTTCTTTCTTTCCTCCTTCTCTCTCTCCCTCCCTCTTTCCTTTCTTCCTTCCTTCTTGCTTGCCTGACTTTCTGCCTTTCTTCCAAACCAACAAAAAATCTATTTCCTTTTCACTGCTCTTGTTCTCTCCATTACTCACTGCTTAAATGGGAATTTGATTCAGATGCAAATAACACAGAAAATTTTTCAAATAGGAAATAATGTAAACAATATTGGATGAAGTACATTTAACAAATGCAAAGTACTGAAAAGTAGGCATATCATTGACTTTCATGTTTCGATGGTTTGCAAACCTATGATTTCTTTTTTTAAAAAAAGTATCTAAATTATCTTTTTTTTTTTGGTGAGGAAGACCAGCCCTAAGCTAACATCCGTTGCTAATCCTCCTCTTTTTGCTGAGGGAGACTGGCCCTGGGCTAACACCCGTGCCCATCTTCCTCCACTTTATATGGGACGCCGCCACGGCATGGCTGACAGGCAGTGTGTTGGCGGGCACCCGGGATCCGAACCAGCGAACCCCGGGCTGCCAAGCGCGGACTAAACCGCTGCGCCACCGGGCTGGCCCCTCTAAATTATCTTAATAGTCACCTTTTAAAATAAAATATTTTACCATTTAAAATCAACTGTAAAACCTCGAATTATTTAATTTAAAAATCTACTAAACGTCTTTGCAGTCTGTGTATAACAATGTCTAAGCACACTGGTTCAAAAACCTGGATTTAGGCTTCGGTTCCAGGAGACTATATCATCAGGTCGGTTTTCAACGCTCACTCATTATTAATTCATAAAACATTTCCTATGTCTAATACTAGCAAGGTTCTAAGATTGACATTGAAGGTAAAAGCATAAAAATGATGCTAAATATACGTTCAATCCAGTTAGGATGTAGACAAAACCTTATGGAGAGCACGACTATAATCTTGACCAAGGCAGTCAATAAGTCATTAAATGAAGTCAGTGTCTTTAACACTGTCTTTCTGCTTACAGAAGGCATATCTAAAACTTCATCCATGTCTCCAAATTCTAAGTAAACATAGTTGATTTTCTTCCAAAATGAAATAAGTAAATAGAAAAAGTTATTCTATATGTTCAAATGAGATAGCTGAACCATTTTATGGGTGAAATATTTTAGATAATTTTGCTTATGGATATTAAATGTTGATTTACTAATGAATTTTAATTTTAAAATTTGTCCATTTTTCTAAAGAATAGGAATTCTAGAATACATGTATGTTTCTTCACAAGTCATTTGGAAAAATTGCAAGTCAACGTCCTACATGATTTCATAGACCATTTCCAGCTCTAATTTTATGGTTACCACCTCTTCTATAAGCACACATACACATACCCCCAACTTCCCAACAGACCTTCACACATATGCAGTTAAACACACACATACATGCACACCAAACACATCCACATGCACATACACCCACCCATTTCTGCCAATAGATAATGACAAGAATAAGAAGTAATAAAATTTTTCTAACAAAATTATTTTATTACATTTATAGAAGATACTGTAAACCAAATGTTCCCAGACATATTTTGATTTGAGGAAGAGTTTTAAAGATATACATTTGTTTAAAGAAAAAAGTTGAAATCACAATGCATTTTAGCTTCTATCCCATTAGTTCTTTTCCAATTATTTCTTGGAAAGAAAATCTTAACATAATAATGATTTCTGTATCGTGCCAGGGAAAAGTAAGTCCTATGATACAGTGCTAATATGGTACAGCTGAAATGCTTAATACCATAAGTCTTTCATACCATTTCTTATCACGTTAACACAGGGGCAGCATTCCTCTCCTGCCCAGCTTAGCTTTTGCATTGCCTGCGACTATTGGAGATTCATGAATATTTAAAATTTGTGAAAGTAAGCTCTTGTTGCCTGTGCTACAGCTCAAGGGCTGAGGTTGTTTGGTTTTTTTTTTCCCCCCAAAAGTTGCATTTTCTCAAGGAAGATTCTATCACTTGCAGTGAAGCACACCTGAGAGAAAGGGGTAGGCAGTGGCAGGTACTTCTCAGAACACAGGAGTGAGGATTAGCTGATGTTTTTCTCTGTCATCCAGTTGAATACACAGGGCCAATGGGCTGCAGGCAGCAATTCCACCATGTTGGCCTCAAAAGGAGAGGTATGTATGTTCAGAGAATTTTCCATGTCTTCATTGTCAAGCTTTTGATGACTTTCTTGCAGTTGAAGATGTAGCAATTTAACAGTTGACTGTTGATCCCTCTAAAGCTGATAGTTTTGCCTAAGTACTTTGCATAGGCACTAGGCCATTTCATATATTTGCCTGTGTGATTCTGTGTTATACCTGATTCCTTTTTACCGAAAGAAATAAAATAGCAGTGAATAAAATCTACATTCCTTTGTGACTTCTAATTTGTAAGTTTTTCTTTTTGCAAAGTGGACAGGTAAGACATTCATTCAATACATATAAAATGGTACTGATAGTTGTCTAAAAGTAGAGATATAATTTATTATGAAAATGCATTTTCTTTTTAAATGATCTCTTTTGGCTTTAATATGATTTATGTAAAATTATTATGTATTAGGTATAAGTGGATTCAGCATAGTGATGGTCATTCAATCAATTCACGTTTATTCAGTGATCACAGGCTTTGGACACTGTCTTAAGCATCGAGCACAATAAAAAGTGTATTTAAACTTTATTAATTTAAATCTTTCCATTTTGGATATATAAAAACTCATATATGCTATCCTTACTGAAAAAAACTTTAAAACTTTGATATAATGTCTTCCTTTTCACAGCTTGAATTTTCAGTGAATCTAAACTTAGTAGTTAGGAAGTAAGAATTACTTCAACTTCTAATATTAGTTATTATTTGTTATGGGTCAACAGTAATTTAATATTTATTATATGATCTTAAATTATAAGATGACCATGAATGAATGTAAGTGTCCATTACAAAATTCTCAGTCAAGATGATGTAAACATTTATGACATTTATTATCTCATATAATAGGCAGCTTAGAGATAGGGTGGATTCTAGACATGGCATTGTTAGGGCTCTGTTTCCATTCCCCCTTAATTGTCTTGTCTGTACTCTCCTCCTTACATCAACACCTTTGTCCCCAGCCTAACAGACCACAGGATTACGTCAAAGCAAAATTTGCACTAGACAAAGTTAAATAGGCAAGGAAGACTTTATTTAAAGCTATTGCAGTAGGGGAGCGAGGCCAGAACTGGATCTGAACTCAACTATGGTGAAAGGAAGGAGGATTTCTTATACCTGCATGACAGGAAGTAGTTTTACAACTTGGAGCAAGGGTACTGTGTAAGTTAGGCTCCTACTCTCCCATGGAAATTGGGAGAGATGGTCTCTATCTTCCTTGATTACATTTCAAAGAGATGGCTCGTAAGTCTTTGAGAAAGACAATCCTTGTTTGTACAACTGGCAAGAGTCTTTTTAAAAGATTTACATGTCAAGGGGAAGATAAAAGATTTACAATAACAAGTTTTCTAAGGTAAATGCTCTAAAAAAAGAGAAGTCAGGGGCCAAGAGTCAGGCAGAAGCTGTCTATAAAGTTTAGTCAAGCTGAGGTGAACATTAAGGCTGTCTTGATCCGTTATAATGTGGCTTCCAGTAGCAATCAAGGCAGCATGTTTCTTTCTTTAAGTTCAGTTGGAGAGAGAAAGAAAACCTATCTTCCAACTATGGTTTATAATTCTTCCTTTTAGTCTGTTGAGTAAGCTCAGTATACATGCTCACTCCTAAGACCAATAATGATTAACAGGAGAATGTCATATGGTGATTTGCCTAAGCCTGGGTTTCTGAGTCAATCATTGGAAAAAGGGATTTTATTATTTGTTTGTATTTACTCTGGAGTTGGAAATGGAGACACTACTTTAGTTAAGTTTGGGTTCTGTTGAGAAAAAAGAAGAGAGAAATGGATTCTAGGTAGGCAAAAACCATTGTCACTGTCTTATTTTAAACATTTTCTTCACTTATATATGTATTTTACTTGGGAGGGGGGCATGGGTAGTTGTCATTCAATGGGTATTAGAGTTTCAGTTTTGCAAGACAAAAAAGTCCTGGAGATTGGTTATACAATAATGTGAATATACTTAACATTACTGAACTGTACATTTGGAAATGGTTAAGATGGTAAATTTTATGTCATGTACTTTAATAAAATAATAAATGCATTTTTCAATAAAAAGTGAAAAATATATCTATTCGTAAAAACACTGGAGTAATTTAGAATAACGTAAACTAGTCAACCATTTTCTATAATTCTGTTTGTGAAATTTTGTTTTTAATTCACATGTATATATTTTACTTTTAAGGATTTTAGTCCTTATTTTTGTCTCATAATAATATGAGTTATTGCAAACACTGCTACATTAAATATGATTTATTCTTCTCTGGAAATTTTTGTTACATTAGTCTGTTAAACATATTGGATTTAAATTAATTTATCTTCATTACAAAAGGCAGAGAAATAGATGCAGGAATATAGGGCACTGGAGTGACACACTTTAAACCCACAAATCATTTAGAAAGGTGTAATCTTACTCCCTTTACACATCTAAAACTACCTTTATGTATCCGCCTACAAGAATATGCACAACTCTCAGCTGTACTATAAGAGAGTGATTGGCTTTTGCTTCTGAAAATTATGGCATGGAAAAGCTTTGATTGTATTAAGAAAGTGATAAAAAATGGGGATGAATATAAAGAAAGATACAGTTTTGTGACATAAAAATATATGATGGATATATAGTATTGCAGGACAAAGTTTCAGAGGTTAATGTCCCATTAGAATGTTATTTTAGAACAAAGTAAAGCATGGAACTTTTCTAGTCATAAGTCTGCTAAAATAAATGGGAACTACTTCTTCATTAAGAGTTATGAGTTTTAATTTATGATTCATTAGCACATGAATATGCTTCTTGAATTATGAAGGATGTATGCTAGTTTGTTAACAATGAATAAAATTGGATAATGACCATAATTGTTTACTTACATTTTGTTTTCCTAGAATATAAACTTACAAGTTTCACTTTCTAGATATAAACTTACAAGCTTATTTTAAGACTATTCAGAATATTCAGACGTACCCAGTACAACTCAGTTCAAATAAGAGAAGCATAATTTTACCAGTAACAAGTTTATCCTTAACAATTTAATTGGATGGTTTATTTCATATAGTCATCATTTGCCTCACCAGAAAATTAGAATGTTAAAAAGTGAAAGTTGAGTTATATATTTTGAATTCCCCCTTAATTATCAATCTCACTCATATAACCATGTACTTTTGAATATCTGAAACTCAGGAGATAGCCAAGGCAGGGGGAGGAGGGGAGAGGGTGAGAGGAGAGAGAGAACTCAAAACCACCTGGATGTGCTATTTTATATACATTAGATAAAATGGTGAAGTTAACTCATTCTTTCTTTTTTGGTAAGGAAGACTGTCCCTGAGCTAACATCTGTGCCAACCTTCCTCTATTTTATATGTGGGACACCACCACAGCATGGCTTGATGAGTGGTGTGTAGGTCTGCACCCAGGATCCAGAAGTTAACTCATTCTGGATCCTTCATATCACATTTTTCTTCAGGGAATACAATTATTTATTTTAAGAAAGGGGTTATGTATTTGTGGATATTAACAGTTTTTTATAAATACAAAATTTGCTATTTAAAAGAGTTTAGGCATAATTTTCTATTTAATCTCAGATTTATTAGCAGTCAACTTATGAATTTGTTTACTTTGATCATTTTTAGACATGAATTAATAGAGATTGTTTATTTGGTACACTTGACTTTTTATGAATAAAATGACTTATAAATGGGGAATTTTGTCACTGTTTCTTGCTAGTAATATATTCTTATGTTTTGCTTTAAATAAAACAGTAACAATATAGTATCATCAGAGAAGAATTATAAGAGAAATGATAGAAAAAAATGAAAGTTCCATGACATCAGTGTTTTCCATTTCTCTTAATATAAAAATTCTATAACCTATCTAGCCATTATTTTTTTAAAAACTTCAGAAAAGCAACAGAATTGCTAACAAAATATAAATATTAATTCATTGAAATTCTTGGAAAAGATAAGAATCCAGATATTTAAACCCAGCAGTACAAACTGCCTTTACCCTGTTGATATTAGCCTGTATAGAGCAAATAGCTATGAAATTGAGTGATGTTTTTGGCAATATCAAAGGAAAAAGAGGTAAGAGCCCAAACCCAGGTTTTGCACAAGGTAGAGAGTCTGATAACCTTTTGCACCTTAAACTGAGACCCTGATCAGCTACAACTTCATGGTAAAAGTAACTGTAAGTATCAGTTACTCACCAATAATTGCAGTCCAGTATTCTGTCACTTGAATGGTTCAAATAACTTCACATGTTATAATTGGATTCAGTATTTCCTGGAAATGTAGTACCCACAGGGTTTTAAATGAAATTCCTCTCTGGGAAAAAGTTATTTTAACCTAGGCCTCAACTTATCCCATAAATTAATTTTCACACAATGTCCAAGTTACAGCCTAAAATAACCAGACACACAAGGAAACAAGATGCAATGAATGAAGACCAGTAAAAAAAAAAAAAAAAAAAAAAAAAAAGGCAGGTAAAATAAATAGCACAAAAACTTGAGATATTAAGATTGTCAGACGTAGGCTATGAAATAACTAGACTTTGAAAGAGATGGGCAAAATCTTGAAAATATTTACAAAGAGCAAGAAACTATAAAAAAGTGAAATACCAATTTGGAAAATAATTAAATAGAAATTCCAGAAGTAGAAAATACAAAAACTGAAATTAAAAACTATAGATTAAATGCAACTAAATGAGATTTACTGAGCATAATTATTGCAGAATACAGAGAGAAAAATATGGACAATACAGAATAGAAAATAAGAGACATAGAGGATACTATGAAAAGTTCTAGTATATATCTATTACTATCTTCTGTAATATATTTGTACAGAAGACAGTAGAATGAGAACTTTGACTTAAAAAAATTTCCTGGAATACTATGCCAATGAATGATATACTTCACAATCATTTTCAAGCAAACATAAACATACAGTTCACCACCCAGAGAACTACACTAAAGGAAACTATAAAGGACATATATCATTGTAAAGGAAAGTGATCCCAAATTAAAAGTTAGAGGGATAAGAAGGAATGAAGAGCCAAAACAACGAGGTAAATATATGGGGGGAAAATCTCCAACAAATAAACATTAACTGTATAAAACTACCCAAAAGATAAGCAAACAAACATTTTGGATTATAAAATAGACAAAATAAATACAGAAATAGTGTATAAATTGACAGAATAAATTGTTCCAGTATTTTAAAGTAATTATTTTATTGAATAGGTGAACAAAGATTTTGGTTAGACTTTAATAAATAGTGGGTGCATGATAAAATCCAGATAAACCAATACAAAAGATCTGATTTTCAAATCAAACTCACACCCATTATCAAGCTTCACTATTAATTTTAAGAATGCATGTGATCAAGAGGCTCTGACAATGTAGAAAAGGGTCTGGGCATTGAGGTAGCTCCCCAAGTCTTCTCTTATGGGACACCCAGTCCCGTACTGGAAGATGTCCCTAAGTGAGGTACATGAGTTATTATCTCATACAGCTGAGAGAGTTCATTCTATGAAATATATCCATTTCACCCTCCCAGCTTACATGATGTATTTTTAGAGAACAATGCTTCATAAATCCATAGATTTTAAAAGGTTTATTACTATAAGTAATCCTTTAGCCTGGAATTCCTGTTTAAAACATTCCATAGATAAAGACTTACCTCTTAGAAAATATCCTTGGCCTATTTACCTAGAGATCCAGTTCTCATGTTGATCAGGAAATTAGACCAGGTCACCTGCCTTGTTTCCTTTCCCCCAGAAGCACCCTTTCAATAATCTGAGAAGGAATGAATTAGAGGTTAGCTCTTTAACTCCTTCCTTTCCACAATGGAAGAATAAAAGCAGAGTGTGTAGCTTCCACAGTGGTAGAAAAGACAAAATGAAATTGTTAACAAAATAATCATTCAATCCTACAGAAGGCAAGAAAGGAGAAAAATAGGATAAACAGAAAGCACAAAATAAGATGATAGACTTAAATGTAAATATTGCAGTAATCATATTAAATGTTCATTACAGCATGTTCCAATTAAAAGACAATAGTTTGATAAAAAAATAAAATTCAGTCATATGTTGTTTATGAGAAATCTGAAATAGAGTAATATAAAGAACTTTAATGTAACATTTACAGTCAGATAGACATGTAAATACTAACCAAAGAGAGCAGTTTTAAGTACATTGATGACATGCAAAATATACTTTATTGCAAAAACCTCTACTAGAAATGAGTTACTTCAAAATGATAAAAAGATTCAATTCACCAAGAAAGTATACTGTTTTAGTTTACGTCTCAATAATGTTCTTAAATTACATAAAACTTGAAATAATTAAAGCCATAATCATAGTCGTTGATTTTGTTCTTTATTCTTTGTCATCTATTCTAGGTTAGGCATTCATTCATTCATTCATTTAACAAAATATTGTTCAGTGCCTACTGTGTACCAAGAACCATTTTTCCAGGCTTATTGAGGTATAATTGACAAATAACATTATAATGTATTTAAAGTGTACATTGTGATGATTTGATATACATATACATCATGACATAATTACCCCAATCAAGATAATTAGCATATTCATCACCTTACATGGTTACCATTTTTTTTATGGTGAGAATACTTTTAAGATCTACTTTCTAAGCAAATTTCAAATATATGATATATTATTATTAACTGTAGTCACCATGCTATACATTAGGTCTCCAGAACTTATTCATCTTAAAACTGAAAGTTTGTAACTCTTGTCCAACATCTCCAGTTTTCTCCCATCTCCCAGCCCCTGGCAACCACCATTCTACTCTCTGTTTCCATCAGTTCAATGTTTTTTTTTTTAATAGATGCCCCATATAAGTGATACCATACAGTATTTGTCTTTCTCTGTCTGACTTATTTCACTTAGCATAATGCCCCCCAGGTTAATACATTAACCTGCTGCAAATGGCAAGCTTTCCTTCTTTTTTATGGATGAAGAATATTTCATTGTGTGTGTATATATATATATATATATATATATATATATATATATATATATCCCACATTTTCTTTATCCATTTAGCCATTGAAGGGCTCTTAGGTTCTTTCTATATCTTGGCTATTGTGAATAACGCTGCAATGAACACGTGACTGCCAATATCTCTTTGAGATAGTGATTTCATTTCCTTCAGATAAATATCCAGAAGTAGGATTGCTGGATCATATAGTATTTCTATTTTTAATTTTTTGAGGAACCTCCATACTGTTTCCATAGCGGCTGCACCAATTTACAATCTCACCAACAGTTCACAAGGGTTTCCACATCCTCACCAACATTTTTTATCTCTTGTCTTTTTGATAATAGCCATTCTAACAGGTATGAGGTGATATCTCATTCCTGATGATTAGTGATGTTGAGCATCTTTTCATATTCCTGTTGGTCATGTGCATACCTTCTCTGGAAAATTGTCTATTCAGGTTCTTTGCTCATTTTTTAATTGGGATATATGGGGTTATTTTGCTATTGAAGTGTAAGAGTTCCTTACATATTTTGGATACTAACTGCTTATTGGATATATGGGTTTCAAATATTTTCTTTCATTCCATAGGTTGCCTTTTTTTTGTTGTTGATTGTTTCCTTTGCTGTGCAGAAGCTTTTTAGGTTGATGTAGTCCTACTTATTTATTTTTGCTTTTATTGCTTGTGCTTTTCGTGTCAGATCCAAAAAGTCATTGCCAAGACTAATGTCAAGGAACTTTTTCCTATGTTTTCTCCTGGGAATTTTATGGTTTCGGGTCGTACACTTAAGTATTTAATGCATTTTGAGTTGATTTTTGTGTATAGCATAAGATAAGGGTCCAATTTCATTCTTTTGCCGTGTATATCCACTTTTCCCATTACCATTTATTAAAGAGACTATCCTTTCTCCATTGTGTATTCTTGGTGCCTCTATTGAAAATTAGCTGACATATTTGTGTGGGTTTATTTCTGGGCTCTCTATTCTGTTCCAGTGGTTTATGTATCTGTTTTTATGGCAACACCATAACATTTTGATTACTACAGATTTGTAATATAGTTTGAAATCAGGAAATGTGATGTCTCCAGTTTTGCTCTTCTTGCTCAGAATTGCTTTAGCTATTAGGGGTCTTTTGTGGTTCCATAGGAATTTTAGGACTGTATTACCTCTTTTTAAACTCATCTCTATTAGTAGTTAGTGAAACAACCCCCCCCAAAATAGTAAGTATATAGAAGATCTAAGAAACATTTTAGCAATTTTAACCTAATGTCATGTCTAGAATATTTTACCCAACAACTGTTTTTAACCTAACCCAATTATTTTGAGTACACATAACACAATTAAAAATATTAACCATGTGCTAGTCCATAAATCAAGTCTCAAGTAACTTCAAATAATTCAAGTCATACAGAGTATATTCTTTGACAACAGTACCTTAGTCTAGACATCAATAACAAAAGATAGTTAAAAGTCCTCATGTATGTGGGAATTAAGACATGTAAATCTATATGACCCACCTAAAAGTTAAATGCTAAAATCTAAAAGTTCCTGGGTTTAGGTTGATTGGGATAGATGTACGGGAGAAAAAAAAATAAAGAAAGAGGGGCCAGCCTGGTAGCATAGTGGTTAAGTTTGTGCACTCCACTTTGGTGGCCTGGGGTTCATGGTTTGAATCCCAGGCGAGGACCTACACACCGCTCGTCAAGCCATGCTGTGATGGCATCCCACATACAAAATAGAGGAAGATTGGCATAGATGTTAGCTCAGGGACAATCTTCCTCAAGCAAAAAGAGGAAGACTGGCAACAGATGTTAGTTAGCTCAGGGCCAATCTTCCCCACCAAAATAATAATAATAATAATAAAATAAAGAAAGAAAATTCAGTTACATGTAAAAGGAAAAAACAAGAGCCAAAAGAGTGCAGATTGATTTTCAACTCATTAACTTGTTTCCAGAAAAACTATGAAGTGAATGTAAAGGCAGAGTAAGGCATTTATTAGCAGGAAAAGATTCAAAAAATTTATCTCCCATGTGTGCTTTTTTACTAAGATACTGAAGAATGTGCTCCATAAAAATGTTAGTAAACCAGTTAAGGTAAAAAGCTGAGGTATAAGGAACAATATAACTGACTGAAGAGAGTAGCAACAAAGAGCCCTGGGATGGACTGTAAATCTACAGATAAGAGCAGATTGAATGTACAAGATTCCAGAAGTCCAGTAAAACAAACAGAGTAAGTTAATAAATAAATAAATTATAATTTAGAAAATAACCTTACTATACCAGATTAATGGTTATCAACCCTGATTATCACATTAGCATAGTCTGGGGAGCTTTAAAATGATAGTGATGACTGGGCATCACTAAAAAGATTTTGATCTAATGAGTCTAGGTGAGGTAGATGGTGGATATGGCAGGTTTTAGGAGGAAGGTTGGAGGGCCGAGTCATCATACACCTCATTTCATGGCCATTATTGTCATTAGTCCTTGCAAGATCCCATTCCTAAGTTTTTGATTTCCTTTTATTCCTATGCCACTTCATTTCTTCTCCTACCATAGGAAAAAATTTTAATATATCTCTTATGTATTGATTGTATCTGTAATAACTATGCAAAATGGGTATTGCTTTGAATATGTGTATTTAATTCCTGGAAATACCAATGAGTACTATATCTTATTCTGCTTTTTTTTTTTCCATTGAGTACTATGTTTTAAGGTCACTCCATGTTGTTCTGTGTATCTTAGCTCCATTGTTTCTGTGGGATGCACAATTTATATGAAGCAATGATGAGTTATTATTTCTTGATTCTAGGCCAATTCTTCTACCGGTTATGCATAGTCTTACTTATGTCCTTGCGTTTGGATGTAAAGTCTTTAAATGGCTGGGGCAGCAGGGATGGTTTGGCCTCTCTCTCCTTTTGGTGTTTCATCTGGGATTCTTCACATCATGTTGTTCCATGGTTCCCAGAGAGCAAAAGCAGAAACTGCAGTTTCTCTCTTAAGACCTAGTCTAGGAAGTAGAATAATATCATTTCTTTCACGTTCCATTGATCAAAACAAGTCAAAATCCAGGCTGATTCAAGAGGCAGGGAAATAGACTCTGCCTTTTAATGGGAGAAATAGCTAAGTCACATTGCCAAGGGCATGGACAAAAAGAGGGATGCTTCATTGGGACTATCATTGTAACAATCAGCCATATAAGTAAAACAAACAAACAAAAATAATAAATCAAGGAAAAATAAAAAAATGTAAAATAAGGAGTAATCATAGTCCACTACTTGGATCTGGACAATATTTACATAAATCATCATGATAATGTGAATACTATTTATCAATTTGAGTAAAGAGAATGTGATAACTCTGGGAAGGCTAAATGCTCATATAGCGTCACAAAATATCAACAGATAATTTATAAAATCAACAAATTAAGGGAAAGCAGCACAGGATGTTATTTTTTTAAATTGGAGTAACTACTTGAAGCATTGAAAATTATTGCCAGTGGGGTGTGGCTTGTGGACTGGGAAAATCAGGAATTCCTGCTTTTCATTATCAGCCATCTGTCAATTTTGTAATATGTGCAGAAGTGGTATTATGATTAAATTTTTAAGAGAAATCAAAACCAAATGAAACTCAAATATGTAAACCAAAACAATAATTAATTTGATAATTTTCTACTTAAAATACCACTTGATTAGCCTCTCTAGAACAAATTCTTGCAACATCTAACTAGCATATCTAAGAAGACACAGAATAAGGTGAAACCTGTCTGCATACCATAAATTAGGATTTGAAATCAGCCTTTTGCCAGACTCCAGGAGGAAGGTTTTTTAATTACAAGACTGAGGAGACTACTCTTCTACTGTGCCTTTTCACCCCAAATAAATCCTCTTCATCAGCTCTCTGGCTCAGAAATTCGAGTGCACTCATAAATTCAACCTGAAACCTGGACAGATATGCCTTCTGACATGATGGCTCTACACCATACCAGAGCAGCCAGAGTAAGAGCCCTTGACTGACAGTCTTCCTGAATCCATTCCTAGACTGCAACAACAAGAGTTTGGCAAATCTTTGTGGTTATGGGTGAAGTGAGGGCGGGGGGGAGTGATGATCATCAGTGGTGCATTACATTTTGCAAAAGAGTCCCAATAATCAAAGTGCTTTAGATATGGCCAAGCCAGGAAAGAAGCCCTAGTAACAGTCTAAATGGTTTTGCATCTTTGTATTGTAGTTTGCATTTAGTTTGTATAGAATTGTATATCACAATTTTGTTTTTATGAACTCCTTCTCTTTTGAATATCAGAAAACCTAGCATACAGGAAAAGAATATCCTATTTCAATTCAGGAGAACAGTGAAAAAAAGCCTATTTGGTACAAGGATTGCAGATGGAAGCTATGCATATGAACATGCCTGCAAGCTGTAAAATGAAAGGGTAATTTGAATAGAAACTATTTTTGCATAGAGTGAAGTCAAATAATATATTCGATTTTACATACTATTTTTATCACATTTATGGCAAATATACATAGCAAAAAGAATATAAGAATATATTATACCATGTTAAAGATGACTGCATCTGGCCTGTAGGATTCTGGATTTCTTTTTTTACCTCTAATTGTTTTTATTTTCCATAGTGACTGTAAACTACTTTTCTGATACTAAATATCTATACGAATTTTAAAAAGACTTAATAGGAATAAGTGAATATTCCTGTGGAAAAATAGGAAGAGAAGCACTAAAAAATTTCTGGACACAATCAACTGAGCAGAAAGATTGTATTTGATAGCAAAAATAACAAAAGTCAATAGTTGCACAGGGTGGGCAACTGTCAATTCGTTCTTTTTTAAGCTCCCTCTTCTTTTCATGATGCTGACATTCTTGAACACCAGAAGTATAACTCCATCCACATTTTCTCTTGATTCTGTCTCTGACTTCTATAGGTGGATCTCTCCTTCTTCTAAGATGGTTACTGAATTTGTCATATTTCTATACGCTGTTTACTTCCTGATAGTACTCTGACAATATAAACAAAATCTTGAAGACTGGATGGCTTGACCTCATTAGATAGTATGAACTTATTTCTTTAAGAGAACTTAAGGTTTAAGAGAACCTCATAGGCACCAAATGCCTAAATATAATATAACTCATAATAAAAATGAATACCTAAAATGTAATATAATCTATTTGCTGTAGTAGTCTTCCATGCTTTCCCTCCCATTGAAGGTAAGGGTATTTCCCTGCTTGTTGAGTCTGGTCTTGGTCATTTGATTGATTTTTGTGAATGAAATATTAGTAGATATAAAGAAAGCAGAAGCTTGAACTGTGCTTGTATAGTTGGGCTTGTTCTTAGCCCAACTGTCTCAGCCATTGCCATAAAAGGAATTTAGCAAGGCTATCTCACTGGTGCAAGGAGGATGAGAGACATGTGGAGCAGAGCTGCCCCCATATGAGCCCTGCTTCGATCAGTCAACCACCCAGGCATGTGAGCAATAATAAATTATTATTATTTTAAGCCACTGAGTTTGAAGATGCATTGTTATAGATGAGTGAGGTGCTGCAATTATGTATGTGTGTATGTATATGTTTATATATAATCATGTGTCAATTAACAATGGGATACATTCTGAGAAATGCATCGTTAGGCAATTTCATCATTGTGTGTACATCAGAGAATGTATTGACAAAAAACTAGTTGGTGTAGCCTACAACACACCTGGGCTATATGATTCTAATCTTATGGGACCACCATAGTATATGTAGTCCATCATTGACTGAAATGTCATTATGCAGTGCATGACTGTATTTTTTATATATATATATACACACACACACACACACACACACACACACACATATGTATATGTTATTGACTTTAGAATTGGGACATGCTAGATGAAAAACCTATTAAAATATATAAGGAAATTGTTATAAGATGCTTTAAAATTTGCAAACCACGTTATGTGTTTTTTAGTAGTAGCGTGACTAACTATCACAGTTTGCTGGAAACAGAGAGATTTCTCGGAATGTGGGACTTTCTTTGCTAAAACTGGGAAAGTTCTGGACAAATCAAGATGAATCAATCACTTTATGAAATGTTGAAAGATTTGGTGGAGTTGTTGCCTGCTGTACCATGCAATATAGTAAGTGTACCTTAAGAAGTTGTCCACTTGGGTAAGATGGAAACCAGGCAGATGTCAAAATTCTATGCTTGATGCTTTTGGCTGCATGTAATAAAGTTCTATAACACAAAGAGCTCAGGAAAGAATTGTCCAGTTTGCAGCAGAATTGTTGGCTTGGAAACTAAAACTTTTTCTCATCTCCAGCCTCTCTAGCCAGCAAAATTTTGAAAACAGGATGCAGACAGTAAGATATAGCCTGAAGAGAAAAACCAAATCAAAGATATGGCCCTAACACCCCCTTGTTAAATTCTCTAGAAGTGATGAGGTGGTCTCTAATGGACACTTTCAGCCAGACGATAGGTCTCCTAGAAAACATATGCGCCAGATATGCCCAAAACACAAATAAATTGAATCTGGAGAGAAAGATGTTTACCCCCAAGAACTGTGGTGTTAAATACATAGAATGCCCAAAAGGTATTTGAAAGAGATGTCTTAGCAAAAGTGCCGTAAGTCTGTACTAAAAGGTACTGATGCTGTTTAAACAGTAAAAAAACAAAAAAGATTCTGGGCCCCCAACCTTCTACATACAGAAAGCAAGTTGGGAAAGGCAAACCTGCCCTATTGCTAAAACGGATCCATTTTTTAACACCCTTTTCTGATATGATGGAGGAGGATGAGAAACACGTGGAGCAGCCCTGGCCCCACTGAGCTCTAGCCAGGAGCAGACCTCCCCTTGCGTCTTCACAGATCCATGAGAATAAATATTTGTTGTTCTAAGCCACTTAGAATGGGAGCGGTTTGTTGAAATCAGCAATAGCTGGCTGACACAAAGGCCTTCGTATATGCTCAGAAAGAGATATGGGACTTATCACTACTTTGAAAGAAATTTAAAGTTGATAAAAGTCACAGATGCCTGCCTCCAGGCACTGCATATCTCCTTCTTCTAATTGTAAAATGAATACTTAATTCATATTAATTGACTCTTATACAGCCTAGGGCTGCCAGAATTTTGGAACGTGGGGTAGATATGCTCCACATCTTAGTGTTATTGGAATATCTCGGGAATGGGGTCCATTCCTTGTATGGCCTGTGCTAAAAAATTAAAGAGGGAATTTGGAAATAGTAAAGTATGTGTGATATAAATCAAAATATTCTGCTATGGTTAATCGCAGGGCATAATAGCTTACAACCTTGATATGATATTTAGTTATGTTTTCAGAGTAGAAAGAATGCCTTAATACAGTCATGCATCGCTTAGGGATGGGGATGCATTCTGAGAAATGCATCCTTAGGCAATTTTGTTATTCTGGGAACATCATAGAGTGTACTTATGCAAACCTGGATGGTACAGCCTACTATACACCTAGGCTATATGGTACTAATCTTATGGGATCATCATCCTATATGCAGTCCATTGTTGACCAAAACTTCATGCAGCACATGACTGTAATAATGTATAAAGATCCTATTATCATGAAAAACATCAATGCTACAAGTAGACTCAAAGTAATTGTAAAATATAGAAAAGTTACAGTTTACTAAGTGAAAGGCAAAATAAATACATAAAAATAATCAGATGAGCAAAATAATTTTGCTATGTTTTGGAAAATCAATTATATATGTGAGTCTACTGATTATTATTATTTTAATTAATGTTTATGGCTTATTTTATTTCAGCTACTTTAAAATAGAACTTTCTATTTTACATTTCTAAAAATCTCATCTCTGCAGTTTTTATAGCAGAATTATTGAACCAAGTATAAAAGACAACACTTAGTTTATACACCAAAAATAAATAAATGACTTTAAGTTCTCTCTTTAGCAAGAAACAACTTCCCACTATCCACTATTATAATACACACTGGGTAGTCAGTCAAAACTATTTATTGAGTGCTTACTTGGGGCAAAGTATGGGGGAATATACGAATATTTCCTTATCTCTTTAAATGTCATTTACATAACAGAAGCAGAGGAAAAACGGAGTGAGAATTGAAACACCAAATATTAGAAATGTATTCTACAAATAAAAATTTTATTTTTAAAAACTCACTAAAAGATCTAGAGTAAAGGGAATGAATAGAATTCAAGGAAACTTCCCGAGGTTCTCAGAAAATAGCTGGTTTATCAAAAGTAAATGCGTTGCTGATTTATGCTTCTTTCTTTTCCTAAATGTCTAACATATAATCACCTCCATTCCCAGGAAGTAAATTTTAACTTCAGTCTCTAAAGCCAGAATTCAGAGCTAACTGTTTATTTACTTCATTTGTTTATTTATTTATTTTTTTGTGAGGAAGATGAGCCCTGAGATAACATCTGTTGCCAATCCTCCTCTCTTTGCTGAGGAAGATTGGCCCTGGGCTAACATCCGTGCCCATCTTCCTCCACTTTATGTGGGATGCTACCACAGGAGGGCTTGACAAATGGTGCATTGGTCCACGCCCAGGATCGAACCTGCGAACCCTGGGCGCCAAGTGGAGAGCAGAACTTACCCGCTGCGCCACCAGGCCATCCCCAATAATTGTTTAATTATGAGATTCAAACAGGAAAGATCAACCTTCTTACCAACTTTCTCATCAATTCACTTCTATATCCCAATCTGAGAAGCCATCACTCCTCCTGTGGAGGGCAGCCCTGTCTCAGAATAGCAAGAAATTTACTCTGAGAAATGAGACTGGGGCTACATGGGTCTAGAGATATTGTCCAGAGCACCTTGTGTGATTGCCACTTATGCATCTGTTCATTGCACAAATCTTCACTTTGTCAATGGAGAAGGTAAAAATAACCACATACAGAAAACTAATACTCTTCCAACTTCATACTCCATTGGGCATCAAGTAAAGCAATGTTGTCATCACCTTATTAGAAAAAGAAAAAAAAAGGAAAACACTGTTTGGATTTAACATGCCCAGGCTTTACTCTGCCTCCTCTTCTCTTCACCTCCTACTAAAAAACTCTTCCTCTGATTGTTTTTCCTCTCAGTAAATAGCATCACTATCTGCCCCACTGCCTAAGCTGAGTACATCGCCATCATCTTTGCTCTTCTCTCATATATCCAGGTTCAAATAACTTCCAAATTATCTTTCTCTATATTTTTAACTTTCATTTCCACCATGCCTGGCACATCATACATGTTCAATAAATGAGAATTGTTAGTGTCCACTCCTTAGCAAGTCCACTTTCCTAATCTCATCTTCAGCCGTACCTTCTTATGCGCACTGGACTGTACAATGTTTCTTAAACATGTACTTTCAAAGAGTGATTTTGCACAGACTAGGAGCTCTATTTGGATTGTCCTCCCCCAATTTTTCTACCAGGTGAACTAACTCCTACTTAACATCAAATTCCAGTCTACATAAATTTCCCTGACTTCCACTCTTATTTAACTAACGACTCCCTCGTGTGTTCCCATGATGCTTTCTATCCACTTTTAATATATCACTTATCACTTTGCATTTTAGATGTTTGTTCTTGTTTCCTATGGTGGGATCCCAAGAGTAAGAGTCTTTTTTTTATTTTTCTTTGAATTTCCACAGAATGGCAGAGTACTTGAAATACTGAAGCTCCATAGTTTTTTATATTCTCTTTTTCTGTTCTTTATACAAACATTATAAAAATCCTACGATTTATGAAAGACTTAAATGTAATAATGGTCTCTGTGCCATGCCAGGTGCAGAAGTAGTTATTGTTTGGAACTGCAGACGATGGGAAGTTTTCACTGGGCCATTGTGGGTGCTACAGATGCAGATAAGTCTGCCAGATTTAGCAAATAAAAATACAGGACCTCCAGGTAAATTTGAGCATCAGATAGACAATGAATAATTTTAATATTGCATGGAACATGCTTATACTAAATGATTTACTGTCTATCTGACCTTCAAATTTAACTGTGCATCCTGTATTTTATCTGGCAATCCTACAGGTCAAAGGGAAGTAGAAGGTGTACAACGGAAGATAAGCAATAATTAGGGTGACTATAAGCCCTGGTTTGCCCCGAAGAGGACTAGTTTGCATTTACTGTCTTCATGTAACTAAGGATAGGTCCCACATTGACCTTCACGTATTGGACACAAATTGTATGATCTGAACATGATTTGCACATGAATTGTATGATCACAGAATATATCAGTAGAAACCCAAATCATTATTTAATGATAGTGAGATGGCAAGTATATTATTGGAATCAGTTCTAGCAACACATTTTTTTTTTTTTTTTTTTTGGTGAGGAAGACCAGCCCTGAGCTAACATCCGTTGCTAATCCTCCTCTTTTTGCTGAGGAAGACTGGCCCTGGGCTAACATCTGTGCCCATCTTCCTCCACTTTTATATGGGACACCGCCACGGCATGGCTGACAGGCAGTGCGTCGGCGGGCGCCCGGGATCCGAACCAGCGAACCCCGGGCTGCCAAGCGCAGACTAAACCGCTGCGCCACCGGGCCGGCCCCTCTAGCAACACATTTTTAATGTTATTAGAAACCCAAACTTACAGCTTTGACAGCAAAGGAAGTCAACTGGAATAGTGAAGTTTCTGGACCATGTGAAGCATAATATATGTAACTGGAGATACTTGTTCAACTGAGAGGTGAAAGATGACAATGGTAACTACTCAAGTATATTGTAAAGTAGAATAGGGTATAAATGTATTGGTATACATACATTATAAATCACTTTAGGGAGGAAATAGCAGCAAATTTAGAAGATAGGACATTTAGGGCACTAATTGTGCCTGACTTTTTCTACCTCTCTGGTTTTCCCTTGCAGCATTTTCCCTCTTGTGCAATATGCTTCAGTCACTTTGTCCTTTTTTTTGTTTTCTTGAATGCAACTGTCTCCCTCTTCAGCACCTATGCATCCCATTTTCCTGACTCTGACCTCCGAATGAAACTAATCTTTCCTCTCCTCCCCTTCTCTGGGCATCCTCCATTCCTGCCCCCCCCCAACTTCCATTTAACTCCCCTTCTCTCAGCTCATGAAACAGTATCTTTTAGGCATGTTTTAGTGAGCCCCTGGAGGACTTCACGTTTTCCAGCTAAACTTTAAAAGTGACTTTTTTTCCCCTTCTCTACACTTATCTCAATTTATAGTAAAATATTTGTTCTATACGGTTATTCTATGTCTGTTCTGTTAGACTAAGTTCTGTGATTTCAATTTTACATATCTGGTGTTAAATAAATATTTGTAGCAAGAATGCATGAATATAGGGAAATAGTTTATTAGAAATAAAATTTAATAAAGACTCCAGCTGTCCGGATGCAAAATAGACTGCCTTTAAATTACTGAGCCTGTGATCACTTGAGATTTTTAACCAGAGGATGAATGACCATCTGTCAGTGATAAGGATGTTCAGAAGGGTTTACACAAATAATGGGGAAGGAAGTTGTTGGCCTCTAAGGTCTTTTCTGACCTTTATATTCTATGACTTGCAAATGAACTTTATAATAGAACTTGCTTGCAAGTTAGAACTGCCTGTGTTTTACCAATAATCTTAATTATTCTGAAATTCTACAGGATGAGACCCACTGATTATTGCCCATTAAATTCATGATCAATAATTGATTAAAATAGTGAGATTGAGAGGTGATTTTATTTATTTTCCAGACAAGGATTTGAAGACACATTAATTCAATGAGATGTCAGATGTAAGTTTGGGGTAGATTGAGATTTAGAACTCAAGATTCAAGAAGCCCCCTTTGCATGTTGCATGGTGAGTTTCTGAACTCTTCACTTTCTTAAAACATAAAGATCTATTTCTGTGAAGAATTTCACAAATAGTCTCTGATTCATATTTGTGAGCAAGTGTAAATATATCGACTATGCATGTATATTGGTACATATATGTCTGATATATTTGTGTGTATATTTGTACATATACACACATATATATATATATCCCCTTAAAATGGCCACAAATATTTATAAATTTCATATACCTTGCCTGACTTCAACACTAGAATTTAGTAACCTTATGTCAAGTAACTAGTCCTTTAGGGCTTGTATGCTGTTTTACTCATCTTCAAAACTGTTTCCCAGGCACAGTAAAAATTCTATAAATTCTTTTCTGAATGAAGGCTGATGTTATAAGCTATTTCTTTTTTGTTCTCTATCTGAACAGATCTGTTGTGTACGTATGTGTTTCTTTTTAATAGTGTACTTAGATTTTTATGACCAGACATTACTGGACATAAAGGACATTAATAGAGTGTGTAACATTAAAAGCAAAATAAGGGTTGTGTATCCAACTCAGTTTTATTTTAAAAGAAATGACTGTCAAATATTGTAATTTAAAGTTAATTAAGACATCAGAGACATAAGAGAGCTGTGGCCATCAATTTTCTCTTTTTGCTTTTGTTCCAATATATTTATTTGCTATGATAAATATTAGGTGTTTTATTTGTCTAATCACAACAGTCTTGTTCTTACTCCTTGAAGGAGTAGGACAAAATACTACATTAATTGAAATTACGTTAAAAAGCATCTTAAAACAAAAAAAAAATCATAACATTTTTAAAATTTTTATACATTTTTTAAAGGTTATTTAATTTAATTAATTAATTTATTTATTTTTTTGTGAGGAAGACCAGCCCTGAGCTAACATCTGTTGCCAATCTTCCCCTTTTTTGCTGAGGAAGACTGGCCCTGGGCTAACATCCGTGCTCATATTCCTCCACTTTATATGGGACGCCGCCATGGCAGGGCTGACAGGCGGTGTGTCGGCGGGCGCCTGGGATCCGAACTCGCAAACCCCGGGCTGCCAAGCGCGGACTAAACCGCTGCGCCACCGGGCGGGCCCTAAAATTTTTATACATTTTTAATTGAAATGCAAGAAGAGTATATTTTACTGTGAAAATCAAAGGAAATTTTCTGTAATTAAAATAACATGATTTGGGGGCCAGATCTGGTGGCCTAGTGGTTAAGTTTAGCATGTTCCACTTTGGCAACCTGGGTTCGGTTCCCGGTCATGGACCTATGCCACTCATCAGTGGCCATGCTCTGGCAGTGGCTCACATACAAAATAGAGGATGACTGGCAACAGATATTAGCTCAGGGCAAATCTTCCTCAGCAAAAAAAGAGGAAGATTGGCAACAGATGTTAGCTCAGGGCAAATTTTCCTCAGGAAAAAAACCCACAATTTTTTGAAGTAGTAATGTTTATTCTATTTGAATACGCATGTCAAAAAGTTAAAAATGTTTTCCAAATATGAGACTGAAGTTTTTGCAAACTCACATAACTGAGTGTGGGTAAATCGAGCAAGTTCCTAGGCACACATGCATAAATACACACACAGGTACATAGAAAATTTATTTTTATATTGTTAGCCTATAAACAACCCCAAACACCAATAATGAATGAGATATAGCAGTTTTAAAAGACAAGTATTCAAAAACTTATAGTTATAAAAATAATTCATACAATTTATGATTTATCTTCCAGAAAATTTATTTTCACCTCTATTCTTTTAATAAAAATTTATAACTGATAATCATACCCTTATAAGTTGTATATATATATTATTAATCAGCACCCAAATACCCATGATAAGTATGTTAGATTTTTGCTGAAAGAAAATTATTTTTTCAGTATCAGGAAATATTTTATGAAGAGTTTTTATGTCTAAGAAATTCTTTATCCCACAGATGATATATTGCTCATGCCCATATCTTTTAAACAATAATTTTGGAGCAATGCCTATGTTTCATGTCATTTGTACATACCTTACTAAGTCTGTGGGTAGGATTACAAAAATATACATCACTTATCCTTAAAACAGTTCAGTTTTTAAGGCACTATTAGCAAGAATAGAGCTCAGGGTGAATAGACACTTATCCAAAAGAAAAGTTTTCTTTTCTTCCTTTTTTCTTTTCTATCTCTTTAAGTATAGGTATACTTTGGGAGTCCCTACTATTGTTTAGCATCTTTTTTTCACTTTTTTTTTTCTGTGTGAACCCACCAAGTCTCTGCATGCTGTCACATTTTATTGTAATTTATTTTTCTTAAAACACAAGCCAAACCATGTCACTCGGCTGTTTAGAACACTTCAGTGGTTCCCCAGGGCCTATAGGATAGCAACTTTATTGCTTTGCATGGCATAAAAGGCTCTCTTCAATCTGGTCCTGCATG
Organism: Tapirus indicus; assembly: GCA_031878705.1. Taxonomy (NCBI): domain Eukaryota; kingdom Metazoa; phylum Chordata; class Mammalia; order Perissodactyla; family Tapiridae; genus Tapirus; species Tapirus indicus. The sequence goes on along the minus strand of CM062930.1, from coordinate 43,239,711 downwards.
TCTAGCCTTATCTTTGAACATTTGTTCATCATATGTTTGCACTTCAGTCACATTGGGCTAATAGTGGGTCCCCATGAAGCCACTCAATTTCATGTTTCCATGTCTTGTAATTTGTAACCTTAGAAAACTTATACTCTTCAAGATTCAACTCAAAATGCTGTTGTTTGTTTTCTTCCTCTGTTCTACAAATATCTATATGTGTAGCCCACTTGGTATCAATCTACCTTTATTTTATTAATAGTGTGTATATATGTGATCCATATTAACTGGGAATGTCTGTGAATCTTTGCGTCTCCAGCTTCTTAGAACAATGCTGTACTCAGTCAGTGTGAAAAGATAGAATGACTGACATTTGGGTAAATGAACTAAGTATTTACCTATTAACATGATTGCCACTGGTAAGTCTGGACATGAGTGATTTAGAACATGGGATGTTTGCCTACACCTCTATTTAATCTCCTATATATAGGAAGATTCTCTTTAGACTGGCCCTATAACTTCATATTTATGTTTGCAAGCTTATACATATTCAAATATGTAAATATCCCTCTGATTTGCTAACAATTGTGTATTTAGGCTCAGGTTCACCAGGTCAGGAACAACAGGATGAGATGGTCATATATATAATATGTTATAAATACAAAATATATATATATATTATAAATGCATATGTATATATAATATATACACACATCACACATGCAAACACATATATGTGTATTGTATATGTATATTTATGAGTTTATATATTTATATTTATATTAACATATACTTGTCTTTCTAATAAACTTAGGAGGACTACCTATATTCAAATGAATAAACCATATAAAAATAATATTCTGCGGACCGGCCTCATGGCCTAGCTGTTAAAGTTCTGTGTGCTCCACTTTGGCAGCCCAGGTTCACAGGTTCGGATCCCAGGCATGAACCTACACCACTTGTCAGCCATGCTGTGGTGGCAACCCACATATAAAGTGGAGGAAGACTGGCACAGATGTTAGCTCAGGGCTAATATTTCTGAAGCAAAAAAAAAAAAGGAAGACTGGCAGTGGATGTTGGCTCAGGGCAAATCTTCCTCAGCAAAAAATAATAATGATAATAATATTCTGGATATAATAACATAGAGACTATAAATGTGGAAATTGACAAGCTAATTGAACTATAATGGAAGCAGCGCTTAATAGATTGTGAAGACAGAAACAGATACAGATCAATAGACATATAGAATTTTTCATAAATATACTTACACTTTTTCATAATTTTACATATTAAAATACATCATATTGTGAAAATATTACTAAATAAGCCCTTAAAGATACTTATACTATAGTTTGTAATTATTGTCATGTATAATCCTGTCTCTTTAATTGTTTTAATCCAAGCATTCCTCCTCAATATCCAGATATTTCTCTTAGGCTCACATTTTGGAAGTCAATGTAAATAACTTCTATCTTGACCAATAGCGTAAAGTTGCTTTAAGCTAATTATGCAAAACATTCTCGATTTTATTTAAACCAGTGGTTTCCAAACGGAGGTGGTTTTACCCTTAAGCAGTCATTTAACAATGTATATTTCCAGTTGTCACAACTTGGGGAGGGGCTGCTACTGACATCTAGTGGGTAGAGGCCAAGGGTGCTACTAAACATCCTACAATGCACAGATCAGCCCCCACGACAATTATTCAACCCAAATGTTAATATTGCCACGTTGAGAAACCCCACTTGAAGTGAATCGTGTTCAGTCCCTACATTTAGAGAATCATTTAAGATCATTAGAAGAAATAGCCCAAATTCCCATGTGACCTAAGTAGCTTTAATTAAAATCAGGTCCTTTCATTATTTTGTATTTCAAAATCATTGCAAAAAACTTTCAAAGCCTCTACCAAGGTAATGATATTTTCCATTTCTTTTTAAATTTGTTGGTTTTTGGTGTCTGATGATATCTTAGTAATTCTTTACATTGGGATCAAGTCCTTTTGATCAGGACCATGAGAGCTGAATAATAGAATAAATTAGGCATGCTGCATTCAGCAGGACAGGTTTCCCCAGAGGACCGGGAGCCTGTATATTATAATCTACTCTTTCCAGAGAAGCATCCTCTAAAAAGAGTTGACTAGAACTTGGGGAGATAATCTTGCCCCTCTGACCTCTCTAGGCAACATTCTAACTAAATTATGCCATATAGACACAAAAAATTAAGATATCCTTAGAAAAAACATTTCCAACCTTCTGCAGTGTCCAGTTCACCTCGAGTGAAATGAATGAGGAAGTATGTAAGTGCAGAGCAAACCAGGATCATCGACATCCTTGATTTGTTTTCAAAATAAGACGCAGGATGGAAGGTATTAAACTAAATGGTTTGTTACTATGATACCAAAGTTTGCTGAATAAACTCAGAAAAGCTTGCTCTATTGAAGTTCATTACAAGTTCTATTTGGAGTTTAAAAATCTGTTCTGAGTCTCATTCTCAGTACATTTATGATTAACTTCTTAATCAATTTATTAAATGTGGCACTAGCCACATTTTTAATTCCCTTTGAGATCTATTTCTGTGAAGAATTTCACAAATAGTCTCTGATTTATATTTGTGAGCGTGTGTGTGTATCATGGACTATGTATATATATGGTACATATATGTCTGATATCTGTTTGATATGTATGTGTGTGTGTATTTACATGTCTTTCCTTAAAATGGCTACAAACATTTGTAAACTTTAATCTATATAAAGAATAAGCATACTATAAGTGATGCTGAGCACTTGTTTTATAGTTATTTATTCCTTCATGAGAAACCATATTCTGATTAGCAGAGAGGTAAGCTTACTGGCACATATTGAGCTACATTTTGTTTGTTGATTCATACATTTTAACTAATAAAAAGAAAATATAGAAATTATTTTAAGATGCTATTACAGGGGCCGCCCGGTGGCGCAGCGGTTTAGTCCGCGCTTGGCAGCCCAGGGTTCACGAGATCGGATCCCGGGCGCCCGCCGACACACTGCCTGTCAGCCATGCCGTGGCGGCGTCCCATATAAAGTGGAGGAAGATGGGCACGGATGTTAGCCCAGGGCCAGTCTTCCTCAGCAAAAAGGGGAAGAGTGGCAACAGATGTTAGCTCAGGGCTGGTCCTCCCCACAAAAAAAAAAAAAAAGATGCTATTACAAAAACCCTAGTCTTCATTAAATGAGAGACGGTTGTATTTCAGTGAAAACAAATATATTTAATCCATATTACTTGCCTTCAAAGAAGTTATAATTTGTTGCAGTATATTGTCAACAAACTTATTTTTAATACAAGGTGGAATAAAGCACATCTTATAATAGAGTTAGAAGTAAAACACAATAAGAAAATGGAGTGAGTATATCTGATTGGGTTTAGAACAGGCATCAAGAAGATGGCTTTTGAGCTAGGTTTTGGAGAATTAGGAAGATCTCTATAAGAAAAGAATAAAGTTATCAAGATGTAGTTTCAGGCTTTCTTACAGTCAATTAAAGTTAACTTCTGATATTACATTTGTCTTCCATAAACTTTCCAAAGAATATGAGATCATAGTTTATTGTAATCTGATCGCATGATATGAGGGTAAATTCAGATAAATTGTCATAACCCCTATAGTTCAATTTTTATAATATATGCTATTTCTTTACCTAAGTTAGCTTATAGTAAAATAATAACAATAATTATAATGATTTCTAAAAGTAGACACTTGATTTTTTTTTTCCGTGAGGAAGACCAGCCCTGAGCTAACATCCGTTGCTAATCCTCCTCTTTTTGCTGAGGAAGACTGGCCCTGGGCTAACATCGTGCCCATCTTCCTCCACTTTATATGCTACGCCGCCACGGCGTGGCTGACAAGCAGTGCGTCGGCGGGCGCCCGGGATCCGAACCTGCGAACCCCGGGCTGCCAAGCGCGGACTAAACCGCTGCGCCACCGGGCGGCCCCGACACTTGATTTTTGTTTCTGTTAGCATAAGCATTTATTTTTTACTGTAGTGTTTGTTGTTAGTCAATTTATCTCTCTTTACCTCCTTATGGTCTCTAAGCACATGAAAAAAGTCTGTAACAGTCTCTTTTTGGTTTATATATGTATGTGGCAGTGCAAAATAAGGGCGGAGTGGTAAACAGAAGTCAGATCATGCAGAACTGTATAGTTAAGTTAAAAAATCTAAAGTTAATGCTAAATGAGAATGGGTCATATTTAGAGCAGGGATACCAAATAGGATTATGCTGTCAGGTAAAAGATGGAGTAGGTAAGACAGAGATAAGTGGACAGGATATACATAGGAAGTATAGTGAATATACGTTATGATTGTATAAGCACAGAGAAATAGGAAAGCAAAAGTTATGGATGATTCCTGGTTCTGAGTTTTAGAAACTGAATTGAAGCTAGTGCCCTTCTAAAGACAGTGAATGGAGCAGGAAAGAAGCAGGCAAGTCCTGAGTTCTATATCTGACATGTTGAGAGTGAGATATCTCTGCACAGTCAGTAAACATAGAAATATTCAAGTTCAGGGAAAAAAAAATCTAGGCTTGAAACGTAGAGACACACATCATAAGCATGTAGGTGACATTTGAAGTGTCAGGAAAGGATGTGAATGCAAAGGAAAAATGGCTGGTAGGAGAAGAGATGAGAGCCTGGTTGGGATTCCTAAAAACTACAGTTAGGAGCTTTCCTTCCCAATCCATCTTTCTGTCACTCGTTATTTCTTACCCGGAACACAGTCTCCCCCAGGATGCTCAGGTTCAAAATAATTTTGCTTTATTAGCACTAAGCAACTCACCTCCTATCTTTCATTTACAAGGACACACTTCTCATGTCCGCCCAAAGAACAATAGATGACATTAGGCTGCTTCTACTAATCCTTACTAAATTTTGTATGGTTTATGTGACCCCTCCCTGGTAACAAAAATACTTTAATCCAATTAATTATGCACCAAGCAATGTCTACTGTTGGGTATTGTATTCTCTGGAGGATGGCAAAGAGCATAATTCTGCTCATAGCTCCTGTTAACAACTCTCAAATTATACTATGATGAAATTTGGCTCCTCTGCCAGGCAACATAACCTGTTCTGCTAAGTGTTAGGAAATATTCCAGCCTAACCACTTGCAAAATTGCACTGAAGGCAGAGAATAGCCTTATAATGGACATATGGTTGCTACTTTATTCGTATTCATCGTTCTTTTTACTCCACTCAGAGCACCCCCTCCCTCTTGCAGATTTCCTCCCATCCCACTGGCCACATCATCTCAGTCACCCTGCCTGGCACATCTTTCCCATCCCAAATGGTTATTCCTCTCCTGTGGCTATGAGTACTTTCTCACTACATGATATTCTGTATCCCCATGGCTTTAAATAACCTCCATATGGTGATGACTTCCAAATATACAGCCCATGACTCTGCCACCTCCCTTCAACACACAACACTCCTTCAAGTTCCAGACTCCTATAGCCAACTTCTTTCTTAATATCACTACTTGAATATCTAGTAGGCAATTCAAGTTAAATACATCCAATACCTACCTCTTGATTCTACTCCCCACCAAATTTCCCCAGTATCAGTAGTAGCCTCACCATTTACCCTCTAGCTCAAACCAACATACTGAGAGCATCCTTGATTTGTCTCTTTTCCGGTCAGCCCACATGGAACTGATCTGCTTTTACTATTTCCTCAACATTCAAACTACAGTCCCAGTCTAATTAATTATTACCATTTCCACTGCTGCAACCCTAATCGTTCATCTCTTGCAAGGATTGGTAATAGCCTTCTATGGGTATCACTTCATCTCCGTTCCACCTACCTCCTGTTAACAAAGCCCAGTTCATTTCCTCTTCAGGATCTTTGACCTGATGTTCTATCTGCGTGATATGTTCCTTCTTCATATCTGTATGGCTCATGCCCTCGTGTAATTCAGGTCTCCACTCAAAGGACACCACTTCAGAGACGGCTTGAATGATTGCGCTTTGTAAATTATCCCCCACCCTAATCACTTTTTATCTGCTGTCCTTGCTTTATTTTTCATCACAGTACTCACATTTTATTACATATTTTTTATATTTTTATCTGCCTCCCTCACTAGTATTTAAGTGCCACGAGGGCAGGGACTTTTCCTTCTCTACTTTGTATCCCAAGAACTTAAAATACTACGTGGTTACAAATATTTAAAATTATTTGTTTAGTGAATAAATGGAATATTCAAGGGATTGAGAAATTCAAGTCTTTTATGTTTGACACGACTCTGTCTTAACCATTTACAATTCTATTGGAAAGAATGTAGGCAAAATATGTAAGGAAAAAGGAAGGCAGAACATAACAGCATTCTCTGATTAGTTCCACTGATGATCTTACACATTTGCCAGTGAAAAGCCTGCTTCTTCCAACTGAGCAGTCATGGTTTATCTGTTGCCCTTATGTTTGTCTTAAGAGTCTTGAAGAGAGCAGCCAGACTGCTCTCCAAATTCTTCCAAAGGGTTTTATTTTCTCATGCTGAATGTAGGACTTTTATATTTAGAAGCACAAACTCTTTCCTAATTATATACAACCTACTGTTCTAAATTTTGCATGCCACTTTGCAGTTTAGTGCTATGTGATTTACTTGCTACCAATTTTGGTGTCAGAAATTTGACATTTAGATTGCTTTTGAAAAGCAATGGTAAAGTGGATTTAGTACTGAGTGAAACTCAGCATCTGCTTTCTTGGCTTCTTTTTAATTGTTTTTTTTCTTGCACTTATGTGTAATGATCTACCCACAGTGTCATGATAATAGGTCAAATACTCATCATGATTTATAAATTCAGGAGAGATATTTTTAACCCTCAGGAAGCTAATTTTGCTGAGATTTTTTTTCTCCAAACAACAAGGGATTAGAATACAATTTTTATAGTGCATTCAACACCTACATATTAATTCACATTGATTAAAGATATTGTAATTTATAAAGAGAACTGGAAGAAGTATTGGTGTATTATGGAATTCTGACGTTAGTTAGATTTATATCATGGTTTTGAATTTTACCTAACAAATGAATTATCCCTAATTGAACAGCATCACTTACATTTTGTGATCATGTGTTAGGTCTCTCTCTCTTCTCTCTCTCTCTTTCTATATATATATATATATACATATGTATGTTTTATATATGTATAATTGTGTGTATGAATATAAATATGTATAAACATTCAATCAACAAAACATTCATTAAAAATTCATAGCAGTTAAAATGAACAGAAATTCAAGTCCTTCCTGTTTTGTTTAATGCCTGTTCTTTCTATTCAGTAATCATAAAATTGAGTTTGTGGGCATTATGTTGAAATACTACAAAAGGTGTATGGCAAAGTATGGTAATACCTTTTAATAGAACAAAAAATAAGAGTCTTATTCAAAATTTCCCTTAGGGTGTTACCTAATTTTAGTTATACTGCAAGGCAGCTTGAAAAAGGGCAAACTTATTAAAGGATTTCATTGTGCATATTTTTCCAACTTGTAAAATAAGATTGAAATTACTTTATTTACAGTTTTGCCTTTGAGCTATTTTTTCCTTCATTGTAAAAGACAGCAACTGGTGTATTCCCAAATTTTAGCCCGACTTTAAGGACTCTCACACTTCTTTTCGCTTGTTTAACATTATCTTTAGATATCACTGCTACCTGATGAGGATCTCCTTTGGCATATGAAAATTAAAGTTGAAAAGGGCTCGAGTACTTATACCTTTTAGAACACAGGAAAGTTAAATTTCTCTGGCAAGAAGTCTTTGAATCTTATTTGATATTATTCTTCTTTTCCATTATGATTTCCAAGTTAAAACATTTTTTTTCTGTTCGTAGACTGAAAGTCAGCCTTGCAGATCACTGCTGTCAATTTTACTTTTGATTTAAAGGGGCTATACAATATTTTTTCCAATTCCAGTAAAAGATTCTAGGGTTTTTGTTTGTTTGTTTGTTGTTTCTGTTCTTTTTCAGAAAAGAATGTGATAATCTGATTATTCTTCAATAATTTTATTGCTTGGCACATGTTCGTCTCGTAATTTCCAAATATCTCCAAATTTTGTGTCATTGTTTTTGAGAGAAGTATCTTTCAGGATCAATTACTTCAAATTTTTTATCATAAAAGTTTAGTGATATAATTTGTTTGATGATAATTGGTAATTCTCTTCTACATGTTCGATCAGAAGCACAAAACTTAGCCATTGAAATTCCATTTATTTTTATGTTATGTGAATTTTTTTTAATGTGGGTAAATCCTATGAAAGATAAAATGTACTCTTCTTCTATAACATACCACATCTTTTAAAAATAGGGCTCATCTGTAATAGAGAACTATTTCTGGTATTCAATATTTGGCACGCAAAATTATTACAAAATGGTGTTCCTCATACTCCAAATCTTTTACAATATTTTCCCAAAACATATCAAGAGAGCATTCAGTAAGTATAAATTCTAATAATACCTTTATGGGAGAATTGTTCAGTGGCTTGATTTAGTTTATTTTCTCTAAGGATAAATTATACTGCCAATAATATTTGTCCATAATTTTTGACAATTTCCACAGCTCTGTAGCATTTCCTTCTCCTGTAGCATTTTCCTCTGTGTCTCATTTCTCTTTGGCCAATTTTTATTTCGTATAAACTTCTGATCATTATTGTCAGTCTAAACTAGAGAGTAGAAAAAGGAAGGAAGCTGAATGCCTCCTCATTCAATGCATTCTGTTTTTTTTATGTTCTATCAAAGTCACCCTACTCAAGTAATATTTATTACTGAATTTCTATTCAAAATGGAATGTATAAAGATGAAATATAATTTTCTTCTTGCATTATTTAGAATCTTTTTTGTTTTCTTGTTTTTGTTTTACAAGTGCTAAGTATCCATTTGAAATAGCAAACAGTCAAGGATTTATCCTGTGTAACTATAATATCTCATGGTTTATTATGGCTTCAGGAGGAGCTGGGTCCAGTGGATAAAATAATTTCATCAGGGCTCTGTTTGCCTTTCTCCATCTCCTGAATTTGCCTTCATCTGTGATGGCTTCATCTGGAGGAACACTGTCTATGAAATGGGGAAAATGGATTCTGCGGTCCTTAAAGCAGCCCTATGTACATAGCTTACCTCTATATGTAGTCCTTAATGTTTAAAGATTAGAAAATGGAAAAAAAAAGTTTTTCACAATGCTAGCACATAGAAATGATAGGGAGTGAATAGTTCAGAAGACTATGAAGAATTTGAGAAAATTGTATTGGCAAAGAAGCTGTGAATTTGTAAGCAAAAGCCTTTATGGTTCAAGCCTAAACTCATATGGGCCCCTCTACTTGCATGAGATCACATTTCCCCACTTATTTCATCTAGGTGGGGGATATAACTAGCTCTTGTTATTGGAATGTGATATGTATCATGTCCAGGACAAGGTAGTTGAGAGGGAGTATGCTTTTTTCAGGTTTTCTCTCCTTTGTCGGCTGGCTAAATGTGATGGGCCTTGAAGAGTGCTCTGAAGATCTAGAATATGACAGTGTCATTAGAAGAAAGGAACCAGGTGCCTGAATTGCTACATAGAGACAAGTCCTACTGACACACATCAAACTGTGATATATGCAAGAAATACACTTGTATTTGTGTTAAACCACTAAGGGTGGTTGCTTGTTTGTTTTACTGATAATCTAGAAACTCAATGGAAATGAAAAGAAGGAGAGAAATCTAGGTAAATAAATCTAGATTTGATAAACCTAAGAGAATAAGTGCATGAAATAGAAACAAAGAAAAAGCAACAAAAATGGGATGTATCAACTAAATCACATTTGTTTCTTTGAAAAGACCTATAAAATAGAGTCTATCTGGTATTATTTATTATTAAAGAAAAGAAGAAAGGCGAAGAATAAAGCATAACTGTATAATATGGGGAATAAAAGGGTAATGGATGACACATTAGGAAATCTTAAAATATGATCTAAAATTACATGTCTGATCTGTTTAATCATGAGTTATATTTTCAGTGACAATACAGTACCAATTGTCTTGATATTAGCCAATGGTTTATTTTATTTTGAAGTGGAAAATGTCATAAACACTTTTGTTTTTCTCAGTTCAAAGTATTTTTATGGTTTTGGAAGATGTTCTCTCACAAAATAAAGACATTTTTTAAGGCATTCATTTGGAAGAATGAAAGAAATTTAAAATTTTTGCAAATATGAGACAGATTTTGCAGTGAATGAATAGACATATTTCTCCATCACTGTCTTTGAATGATTATTTCAATCAACAATATATTGAGCCTACGGGATAAACTTGATACGTTGTGGAAAGGGAGATAGAAGGTTTTATTATTTCTCTGCATTTCAAAATTATAAGTAAATATAAAAGTAAATTATATACTTTTTTCTGCTGTGTTTGCCTTTATTCTTTTCAGAACCATTTATTGGAGACCTACTATATTCCAGGCACTCTGCTACACTGAGGATATAATATGAAGATACCTGTGTGTGTGACTTCTACTTTTGTCTTTTTCTCAACCCCAATTATAGTCCTGTGCAAATAGACCCCAACACAGGTCCAGATAGCTCCTCAGCTAGACGAAGGCCATTATTCAGATATATGAATTAGAATTTTGTGACTTTATAACTATACCCTAGCTCTTTAATTTGGAGTGTGAACAGTAGAGTCTAAAATGTATTCTTTCATTTCTGTTCTGGGTTATTAACCTTAAATGTTCTGTTGATTATGCTTAATCTCCTCTATAATTTTAACCTCTGCGTACCAGACCCCTCATATGCACTGTGTCAGATCCCCTAGATCTTTTCTGTCTCCAAGGCTTTTTGCCCATTTGTTCCAAGCCAGGTGCACACTGTGCTAATCAACTGTTTGAACTCTGGCCAGCTTTCATGGGTGCAACCATTCCTGAGATGGTGCATCCCTCATATGCCCCAGAAGTTCCCGCTGATGCTGAGGGTTGAGATCCCAGGGGCACCTTTCATGCACAATCTAGGAGTTCAACCTATGGGGTGAACCTTTGACCAATGGGACCACTGGATCAATTTTTCTCCCTTTGTTGTTTCAAAAGGACTCCCCGAGATGTACTAGGTTGGACCCTTGAGAATGAGCAACCAGTCATGATTGATAGCAAGCAACCATCAGCCCAGTGATTGGGACTTTATGGGTTTTCCTTTCTTCCCTGATTCACTTCCTTTTCTCTCCCCTTCCTTCTCTCGAACTTTAATCCCTAGCAAAGTAATAGCATATAAGCCTTTGCCTCAGGATCTGCTTTCTAGGCAATCCTTTCTGCTGATTCTGGTAAACAGATTTAAATCTCTGGAATTAATAAATCCTTCCTCTGTTCTATAGCCTCATCTAGCTATTACCACAGTCTGAGTTACCAGAAAGCTATTAAGTTCAGGGCCTTTTCACATGCACAATCTTCTAAAGCCTTATACCTAAATTTTTATTTGCAATTTTTATGTTCTTTTAAAAAATACATCCACATGACCTACTGATTGTATAAGCTTAAGACCCCACAAAAACTAGTCCTACTCCAGGCTATTATACTGTCATTTTACTTTCAACACATTCCAACTTCGTGAAAATTACCTATCTTTACCAGTACCTCCCCTTCCTCAGATCCAACTAGGATGTGTTCCAACACCACCACACCATTAAAATTGCCCTAATTTCCCCAGTGAACACCTTCTTGTCAAGTCCAATGGACGTTATTCTTCCTTTTTATTTTGCTTCCTCACTTTTTTAAATATTACTAATCATTCCCTCTTTCAATAAACACTGTCTTCCCTTGCCTTCTCCAAAAGCATGCTATCTTGATTTTTCTTACCACTCTTTTCCAGATTTTATTCTGACTTTCCCCTCGGTATTGATCACTTCAGGAATTTTCATTTTTGTTTTAATTTTTTTCCATCTCTTCCCCATCCATATATGAATCCTGTGTGATGTTATAGCTATCCATGATATTAATTACTATCTATTTAGTGTTGATTCCCAAATAAATATGTAGAGTTTATATTTCTCTCCTGATTTCTAAATATGTATTTCAACTGTTAGCATCTTCGCTTGAACATTTTCAAATGAAAACACCTTTGAATATGTCTAAAGAGAACTTACCGTCTTTGTCTCCAAATCTCTTTCTTTAGTTTCCTTTTGCAATTGATAGCACTGCTGTCCATCCAATCAGCCAACCCCAAAACCTGGAAATTATTCTTGTTAATTTCCTTTTTTGATACTTTCTCAGATTCAATCATCAAGTAAATTAACTTCAATTTTCTGACTATATATCAAATATATTTATTTTTATTTTTCTCCAAGTTTAAATTCCTTATCATGGTCCATAAAGCCCACCCTTACTTCTTTAGTCTCATGTATTGCTATCTTTCCTCACACACTTGACTCTTCAGTCATTTTAATATTCTTTAAATTCCTTGAATGTTCTAAGCTCTGTAGTCCTTTCAATTGCTTCTATCTGCCTGGAATATTTATTTCCCTTTTATCTCCTTCATCCCGCCACATTGTCATGTGGAATGTAACATCAGAAGTTGAATAGAAGTGTTCTTCTCCACTGCTATTCTCTAGCTTTTTGTTTTCTTAAATTTATTGGGCTTAACAATTAAATCTATGGTTAATTAAGGTTGTGGCTTCCCTCATATCAGGACAATTCTTCTTGAGGAAGCTTCTCCAATATTAACCTCTTCTCCTTCTTTCACTCTCACAAACAATTGAGAGCATTTAACCTCATCCCCAATGAAGACAACCTAAAGTCACATCCTTACTGAATATGCCTCGAGACTAAAGTTAAGTTGATGTCTATTCTTTTCAGTTCTATGGCAATGCTACATTGGTATTCTGCATCACTTGAATGAAATGGTAAATGCAACAACCCCCAAATAGTGTACATACATAGTAAAGAAATGAAGAAGAAAGATCAAAATAAGGTATATGGTACAGTAAGCTGGGAAATGCAAGAGAAGCTCCAGTTATATTTTATGTAATGGTCGTAGGTATAGAACTTGTGTTTATGACTTCGTTCCTCTGCCATACATTTTACTGTGTCTTTAATATTGTCATCGTCACAGTTTGTAAGTTTCTTTTCCAAGCAGGGTGACCTCAAACTTTCATCTTTAATTCTTGTATCATCGAGGTTCGTTGGACCCAATGTAATTTTGAGTGTTTTTTCAATTGAGCAATTCTAACAATTGATAAGGATTCATTTTTTGCAACTTTTATACTTTATTAGAAGTCTTCCAAAAAACAAAGGAATTTTGAAATATTTTGCAATTTCATTATTCTAGAAATTATTTCAGCCTCAGTCATCAATTATTAACTCATCCTAAAAATGACTAAAATAATAAGGAAATGAATAAAGAATGGAATTGCCCAGAAGGATCACACAATAGTAAAATAAATCATCACTGTTGTATCACCATAAGTTTTCTTAGTGTGTTACCAAAGTGTCACATTATCTTTCATGAAGCCATAAATGACACCTGGAGACACCACCTTTGTAAGTTTTAAAAACTTTTCTTACTTTCATTAAACTGTTGATAATTCAAATTTCTAAAAATTTTCTGCTTATAATGTCAATGAGAAAAAATATTACAAAAGAAGGAACTTCCCCATCATTAGATAAGTGCAGAGACCCAGAGCAGCACTCAGATTCTAATAATGAGGATGATATGGATTGTATTTTACTGGTCTTCATGTAATGCTATTCTACATGAATTTTCTCAAATAAGTAAAAGAGAAGGACTCTCTTTTCTTCTGTTTTTTATTTTCTCTGAGAAATAAGAATGGGGAATGTGCATCAGTGGGTTATGAGGAAAGTGCAGAATATTTTCAATCACCATTGTGATGAAAGGGAGAGTAAGATGAACCAAAAACAACACATGATTATTCAATTGTGGTTGGTGATCATCAAATTATAGGTTTACCTTCTACCCTGTTCTGTGCTTTTATTCTCCACAAAAACACTATTACAATAAGTGGCTTTATACTTATTTTATTAATACTGAACCCTCAAGTACAGGGAAATCCAGTCAAGTCTCACCCCCCTCACCCTCTTCTTTACCCAATCCTTAGAGGAGGCAGGAACATTTGTCTTATTGATCCTAGGAAGGAAAACTTGTTTAGTTCCAAGATGAAAATCTGCTTGTAGATTTAAAAGATCCCTCAACCATGAAGAATAGAGAATTGCGAAGTAGCTTTTGACAATTTCTTCCAAATTCTCAAATACTTGAAAGCTCTGTGACGTGAAAAACTTTAGGTTTGTCAAACTTTGAAGATACAGTCTTTCCTGTCTCTGTCAGATAAGAACACGAGGAGTTAAGCTATTTCCATTTCTTAAATTCTTAATTCCTTTCCACAAGTCTTGTAATTTTTTGATAACTAGGAATTTGGGATGTGGAGATTTTATCTATAAAATGTGCCTAATGTCTTTATGTAATTATTAATAGAGTCCACTTTTATTATCTATAGAGATATAGTTGGATCAATATATGTTCATCCTAGAATTTTTATGGAATGCTAGAATTCTCTAAAATGCTCACACAAGTGTCAGTTTATCACCAGACAGACACTCTTATGATCACTTTAGGTAAAAGGAAATATAAATTGGGCACACTATTATGCTTATGCAATCAAGATTAACTGGTACCTTCTTGGTGTGGTATAATTATCTTCCTCAGTTCAGATATTTCTACACATGGTTGTAATGAAGAGCTAACAATGTTTATTGTAGAAGTTGAGAGCAGCTGAATGGATTAAATTATATAATTACCAGCTGTTACTCACTTCAAAAATTGGCTGGAACTCCGAAAAGAGCCATTTACATGGCCTAAGAGAGTTGTATGACATGGTTAGATTCTCAGGAGTCACACAGAGATGCAGTCTTTCTCCATATTAAAAAGAGAGAGAGAGAAAACTTTATCAAGCAAATGAATTTGGCTAAGACAATATTCAAGATTTTTGAGGATTTGCAAACCTCATTCCCAATCTCAATACTCAGATTCATGGGATTTGGATAAAAATCATGATTTTTTTGTGTGTTTAACAGCCATTTGTAAATTGGATTGCCAGCTTTAGAAATCTCTTTACAGACTTAAAATATATATATAAACTGTACCAACTCTCCATTAAAGAGTTACATGATTGTTCTGAACTTCTGCTGGTGATAATGTTTTCATATTTCTGTCACTGATAATTACATTTCTGTGTTTCTATCACTACTGATTATATTTCTAGGAGTACTGGTTATTTCTTAGTAGTGCTGATTAGAGATGTGGACAATTTGAAGTTTCCCCCATTATAATTAGTTCTCCTTTGGTAGTATTTTTTTCATTGTCATTGCTTGTCTAATGTAGCACTTGTTGACTCTTTTGAGATGTAAATGAATAAATTGTTATCCATAAGGAAATGATCAAACACTTCCATTTATGATGTAAATAAATAAGTTGTTCATGATATAGGATTTTTGTTTGATCATAGAAATTTATTAAAACAGTAACCACACATACCTATACTGATCAATACATTATGATATATTTTGAAAGAAAGTTTTAAAATCTATCATTCCAGCGAATTTTAAATAGTGACTTTGGTTTTATTATATAATAAAATAAACAAGTGTTCCAAGTGTAGGAGGCAGTGCTATGTCACTCATTACCTTATAATGAATTCCCCTGTCTAGTCTAGAACTGGATTTAATAAAAGTTTTAAATGTGGGAAATTTCAAAGTGTTCCTTTTAACTTTACAAATTGTGCTCTGTTTTCCAGTACCACAATTATTTGATTAAAATGATTCCAACTTGAGTGTGCATCAGGGGCAAAAAATAAAATCTGAAAATTTGTCATTTACAAATGAAGACAACACAATGCAATTTTTGTTCTTTGAGACTGTCTACAAGCTGCAGAATAATGGGGTCAATTCTTCTCTCTTTGAAGGTCAAGTTCAACTCTGTGGGTAATCATCTTCACTATTTTTCTATATTTAGTGTTTCGATTTTTGTTCAAACAAGTCACATTATTTCTCATACGATATCTCTTCATATAAAAACATAGCCTATACAGGAATATCAATTAATACAGGAAAGAATTTAGAGTAAACTAGATAAAAGCATTGACTGTGTCCAGGAATGTTGAGTTAGGGAAACTCTTCTCAGGCTTCTTTATAATAAAAGCATTTTCACTTATTTGAGCTTTACAAGTTGTTTCTTCAGGATAATATAGTAGCTGGGCTTTGGTGTAGATTCCTACTCAGCCACATATATTAAAGCAGAAAGAAACCAAATAACTTATGCTGAATGCTGCAGTGAAAAAAATCCAAAATATAAATTAGGTCATTCCTCCCACATTTGTTTTACAGAGCAAGCTGTCTTTCCTAATTAAATAAAACTAAAGTCATGACCCAGGACACAATAGATTTCTCTAGAAATCTCCAATTGTTGCTCCAGTTTTAGCTCCTCATGGGAAGATAACACAGTCTTGTAACAGTATAAATAATTAATGGATTATAAATTATGAATTTATAATAAACATTTCCATAATTCAGTGAAAACTTCTCCATCCTACCTACTCATCTCATGATAAGCCCTATTTGACCCAGACGTGCATTTTGCACATACTGAGCATGTTGACTCAGGTGTTTGTTCATGATGTACACTTAGTTATATTCTGTTTTTATTCACAGTCCAGTCGGCATCCCACTTCTGCTACAGGGCATCCCTGACCAAATAGGTCTTTTTATCTCGGTTGTATCTTCCGTTGCTTTCCAGCATGCTCCTGGAGCCCTGATAGACATGAAATAGTTTTCCTTCTTTCAATTCTACTGCCTTCAAGTACCTCAGAAAGTTTTCACATAATCTAAAAATGGCCTCTTACTATAAAAATTGGACACATGATCATAGAACAAGAAGATGATATTTTTAATATGAATATCCCCTATCTTACAATTACTCATAATCATAAGATTACTTGTGATCTTCATTTTTCCCCATGACACCTACAATCAACCACTACATACCATATGTATTTGTTTACTGTCTTCCCTCTTCCACAGAGTGTAGAGTCCTCAAGTGAGGGGACTTTGTCTGTTTTATTCATTGCTGATTCCCCTGAGCCCATTATGGTGCCTGATGCTACTCCCTAAATATTTGCTGATTTGTTGAGTGAAAACAAATGTGCCAAGATATTAGACTAAGGAAGCTCGGTTTAAAGATCATCAAGAAATGAATCACAAAGTACTTTATACTCTGGCTTCTGTCATTAATGATATTTATTCCAAGGATGATAAAATATTTTAAATCATTTTAATTACACAGGTAAATTAGGAGCCTATGATCTCTCTTTATATATAGATTCTACAATATATTACTGTAAACATATTTGAACAATTCTTCAAAAAATGATTTTGCTACTTTCATCTTATACTCCATTGTCTATTCAGTGATATTATGTGGTAAGAGAAAGTAAATTAATTATTTAAATATTAATAATATTGCTGTTCATATTTCATCATTTACTAAAAGCTTTTTTTGAAAAATGTAAGATGTTTTTGAGGGGATAGGTCTACCATTCTTATTTTGTTTTGACACTTGAACCTCTGATCCTATGTGAATTTGTGCCACACTCCCTAGGAAAATCTGACATAATTTCTATTTTTGTAATTGTCCTTAACTGTGCTTTATTTAGGAGCCAATGTGAATTATCCTCAAGTATGTCATTTTATTTGCAGAATACTAATACTCCTTTCAATTATTCAATTTGTATTGCTTTTAGCATTAGAACATTAAAAAACAAGAAGTTCAAAAATCTTAAGAAACGTTATCTCAGTATAACTTTAGAATTTACATATACCCTGCCTGACTTCAAAAATAGAGTGACCTTATGTCAAGCAACTCCCAAATAACTTTATACATTAGTTTAAATTCTAATTTCTTCCCTGGGATTATCTGGATCAATGTAATTCATTAAACAAGAAGAGTAGTTCAATGTTAGTCATATAACCATTAAGGAATTCTTTAAGACATCTGCTTATTGCGATCCTTCCCATCAGATTTTAATCTGGAGGATATGACGTTAGAGAATAAGAATTACAGATTTTCTTAATTCATTTAAGAGGAAATGAGTGTCATACAACACACACACACACACACACACACACACACACACATACACACTTAAGAAAGTAGGATGCACTTAGAAACAAAACTGTAAAGTGGTAATCTTAATAATTTTCATATCACAGAATCATATTTAAAATTAAAACCAATAAACCAAAGAACTTGTTTCCAATTATCACACTCCCCAACAAAATGGAGATGTACAGTCTTGATCCTGTACGTAAATATTGTGATTGAAGTATGTATCTGTCGTGAGACAGGCAGTAAGTGCTTCATCTTCATTTTTAACTCAATAGGAAAAACTCAGGTAAGCACATTTACCTACTTTACCGATCACACCTCAGCAGTCTCTGTGACACAGGAGTCATCAGTATTAGACTCCAAGGGAACCTCATCAGGTCAAAGTTCAGGAGAAAGCAGCACATGATTAGAGAAAACAGACTACTGTGGTGAAATTTCATATGCTCATTATCAGTGCTTATTCCCAATTTCTTAGTATTAAAATACAAAATTCTCAAATGCCTGAAAGACAGAATGGAATAGTTGAAATATATATGAAATTTGTGGGAAACTGTACAGTTTAATTATATATAATGGTATACGTGTATATTTTTGAGGAAGAATGAGAGGAAGTGAGAAAAAGGCAGGGAAGAAAAAGACAGAAAGAGAAATGAGAATGAGAGAGACAGGAAATAGTGGTTAAGAAAGAGAACATTTAAATTTAAGGGACAATATTAGCATTTTGGAGACTATAAAGTGTGAGTAAAAGTTCTGGATATTATGGAGATTATAATATTCTTAGAAAGACAAGATAAAAATTGGAGCTAACAGATAGTAGTAAAATATTTTGTCACCAAATACTAGAACTTAAGCTGCTTTGAGAAGTTTTTGTCATTTTTGTTCATTAGGTCTCCTGACTTCCTACAAGAGAGTCTGGCACATGGTAGCTATTCAATAAATATTTCTTGAAAGAATATAATGGGTGAATTCACAAAATATATGATTTTTTCATGGATACATTTAAATTAATTGCTTACTTAATTACATAGATTCCAAGGAAAGAGAGATTATCTTGGGTTGGTGTGGTGATATTTGATATGTGTTGGTAGATTGTAGGCTAGTAGATTTTGGATAGCTAGAAATGAGGGGTTAGGCACAGATCATTAATTTCTTGTTTTAACACATTTATTGAATGGTTGTCATATGCCCATCAATATGGTAGGTCCTATGGATACAGATATAAAAGGCACAATATCTGGTTCCACATAGCCTATATCCTAAGAAAAACAAGAAAAAAAACCAGTCAATACACACAAATATTTGCAATATGTGAAAAATGTTATGCTAGAGATACGAGTATGCACAGAGCATAAGTGTCCAGTGAGCACTGAAGAGATAAAGAGGAATGCCGAGAGAAAGGGTAACTTGGCTGATTCTGAAAGACAAATGTGGGACAATCATAAGGAAAAGAGAGAAATGCTTTCTAGTCACCAGGAATGGCACCTACGAATGCCTTGGAGTTGGAGAGAGTCTAGTGCTTCTGAGAAGTGAAAATAGGGAAGATCCTGTGGAGGAGTGGCAGGGCATTGCATGCTGAGTGACAGAGCTTAGATTTTATGCCATTGGCAACGGGAGACATGGAAAGATTCCATGCTGGGGGTTATGTGAACGTATTTTGTTGAGAAAGTTCACCAACAGAAGCAAGAATTGAATGCGACCTCTCAGAAGATGAGAATGGGTTGAATGTAATTGAGAATATGAGAAAAGTATAGTTCTGTAATTCAACTGAGAAATGGTGAGAGCTTGATCTAACACAAGGGGAAATGTTTAAACTTAGTGTTTAACACTGAAGTGAGAAGAATAAACATCAAGAAGTAAATAAATAATCATGGCTGATATTTATCAAGTAGTTTTCACATATCATACACTGTTATGAGTGTTTTACATTTATTAACCTTTTAAATTTATACTACAATGCTATATGATATGTATTATTATAGTCATTTTCATTTTACATATAAGAAAGTTAAGATTAAGTGATTCACTGATTATCACAGCTAGTACAAAGCTAGTAAGTGGCCAAGACAGGAAATATATTATTTTTTATTTTTTAGTGATGTACTCAATGAGGCAATCTTGCACTTATGAATACAACAAATTTCTTATGAATTAACTTCTAGATGTAAAATAGTTATTCAGAAAAAATAACTTTTACCATTTTCAAAGATACCACTAAATATTTCTCACTGAATACATTTAGAGATGGACGAGACTTCAACGTCTTTAACGTCAAAAACGAATGAGCCCTGGGGGCCGGCCTGGTGGTGTAGCGGTTAAGTTCATGTGCTCTGCTTCTGGTGGCCCTGGGTTCTCAGGTTCGGATCCCAGCCACAGACTGACGCACCGCTTGTCAAGCCATGCTGTGGCTGCGTCCCATATAAAGTAGAGGAAGATGGGGATGGATGTTAGCCCAGGGCCAGTCTTCCTCAGCAAAAAGAGGAGAATTGGCAATGGACATTAGCTCAGGGATAATCTTCCTCACACACAAAAAACCAAAAAACCCACAAATGATCCCTCCTCTACCCTTCTATGAAATCTTCCTTATTGTCACCAGAGAGGATTAATCTCTCCATTTGAAAGAGTTTTTTTTTTTTGCTCACCCACAGCATACTATTTATAGCTCATAATAACACATTCTTCAATGTGCTTTTAAGAAAATTAAGTTGAATACATCTGGTTCATCCTTTTTGTCTCTTCAGGAGCTTGCATATTAAGGGCTGTATAAACATTCATTGACTTGACTTCAATAAGCGAGTAAAATAAAATAGAAACAAAATGATGGTAGAAAAAAAGATATACTTTGGGGAAGAATAAATAGCATAGTTGTGTCCTAATTGATCATATAAAGATGTTAAAAATCACTCAAATGTGTATTCTATAGGTATATTTTAAATTTTATATTTTAAATTTTCTTGATCTCTGAACAAGCTGGAACCATCACAAAACTCATGCAAAAATAACCAAAATGTCTTAGGTTATTCAAGAAGCAGCATTGATCTTTTGATCATAATATCTTTAAAAGAGAAATAAATTAAGCCATAGTTAGACACAAAGATGCCCTTTTACAGAAAATGTATATGGATATTAAGCATTTGCACTATGAAGTATTCACTAAAAATTGCTTGTGATAAACATGTTCCACTTAATGCTGACATTCTCCCTTGATCTCTGTGACTGTGGGTTTGATTACAGCTTGTCTTGATGAAGCTAATGAAAGGTTTAATAAAATCAACTCAGTTGAAAAGTGTAATCCAGAGAAATGATGTTTGTTTTCTATTCTTAGAGCAGGTTGACCAATGTCTACTTTTTTCAGCCTGGGATGAGATCAGTATAGACCATTCAAAAAGCTTCACAGTGAAGCTTTTTGCCTTATGCTAATAAGTATACATCTTATGATTAAAAAGAGGAACTTTTATCATTCTACAAATATTTGATTGTCGCAGTAAAATCAAAGTCAGCTTTGTTCAGTTCCTTAAAGAAAACCTCAAGTCATGAGTCAAAGCTTCAGTTGAGACAGCAAATCACTGTCACTGCTTGGTTCAATTATACCACTGTTAACAAATGTATATGAACAAAACTGACTCTGCAGGTATCCAGAAAACTTACAGACTATAATAAGCATCTCCTTCTATTTTACATATTTTTGCACAGTACTTCTAATTAAAATAATATGAGTAGAAGGCCAAAGGAAAAAGTGTTATACACTATTTTTATATGGCTCAGTTAGGTACAGCCTTAGATTGTCTGTTCAGTCTATCAGGTTATGTGAGCCCACCTGCACCGTCCCTTACGTAAGCATCGCCATTTACTCTTGTCCAGGCCCTCCTTATATATCAGAGTTGGAATTTGCTGCTTAGATTTCCCTAATATTGTTTTGTCTGTTTACTAACTTGTTGAATATAAAAATACCAATCTACAATGGATATGGTCATATGTCCATTATAATCCAATCACTGTAGATATTCTGTGACAAGCTAGCTTTGAGTTACACACTCACCTTTGTGAATTGAGTCAGCAAAATTCTGCATAGCAAAAGGTTGTTCTATATAGAAATATTCAAATACTACTGCTGAAAAAGGGGAAATGAATAGTATGTCAAAACAACAAATGCCAACTCCATACTTTGAGAAATGCTGTAATATTTATTTTCCAGGCTTATATATTTTGTTGTTTTTAATTCCTAACATTAAAATGAAACATAATTAGTATATTTAAACACAGGTTAAATTAAGTTTATCAAGTAGAAACTATATATAAAATCCATCTATCTATTCTTGGAGCTTTCCTTTTTTTAATTAATTCACATACTTATGATTGAATTGATTATGCATTACATTGTAAAGTTATCCATAAAATCCATCTATGGTATCTTATGATAGAGCACTTTTGATCCTTTGAGTAAAAAAGAACAAAAAAAGATATAATTTGGAATTTAAATAGCACTTGACATTTCAACTGTATTTTACTATCTTCAATTAGATAGTTTCATCCTAACACCAAAAAACACAACTTTTTGATAAAAAGACATACTTTTGAAGATTAATTAGTCATAAGAAGTTTATTTTCTTAAAACAATATTAAACATATTACTAAGACTTTATATAACACAATAATTTGTGTAAAGAACTTTCTCTTTCTTTTTTTTTTTCTCATTTAGTACTTATAACTACCCTGAAGGCATGCAAATGGCATTTCTAAATGCAGTTTTGAAAAGCCATATATCGGATGCTTGCAAATGTACTTGGAGAAATAAACTAAATAAAGCATGAGCCTCTATCTGACTCAATGGGTCAAATTGTTCACAAAGAATTTTGAAATATCATTTTTAAAAACTAATTTCAATTATACAACAGTACCACAGAGAAGCACTGGAAGACTATACCGCAAGCTTTACTTATAGAAAGTAATTCAAAGTCTACTTTGAGAATTTCATGATTTCTCTTAACTTTGAAAAATTTCATTGAAAATACTTTACCAACCTTCTAGCGAATAAGTAAAGAACACTATTTTTGAAAGACATTCCTTTAATATTTTCCTCCAAATTACCAGTAAATTTTAAAAATATTATACATTTGAAAATTGTTATAAGGAATAAATACTATTTTTTGAGCAACCAAATTATATACTCCTTTTCTTTGAATCAGAGAAGATATTATGGGATCAAAAAATTAATTTATGTTGGTGCTAGCCTCTCTCTATAGCCCAGACCGTGTAGCCTTCGTTACGATTGAGGTCAGTCTTAGGAAGTAGTCAAATGCTCCTAAACACAGGAATACTAGTCATTTTGGAGCTGGGAGTGAGTATTTTCAGTAGGAAAAATACATATTTCTTCCTGTGTGATGACACTGGGTAGACTTTGAAGAAGAATCAATACATTTATGAATGTTTTTTGTTGTTTAGTAAACATAAAGAAAACAGATACGGCTTTCACCATCTCCCCCAGTAGATCAGTTTCCTCTCTTCCATCTTGTTTTCAGTGAATTCTGGGCAAAATAGCCCCTCCACTACTATGTGGTTAAGGCTTGATGTGTGAGAGTTAAAGAAAGAGTACTGAGCGCTTCCCATGTGAAGAGCATGGGATTAGCTTCTGGTAGAGATGGATCCTTGGAGCTGGGTAATGGGAGGAAGATGCCAGGCACTGAGGAGGTGGAAGATTAGAGCAAGAGAGCTGCCTCTCCCAAGTCTGATACAGAATAGCATCCTTCCCACAGAATAGCATCCTTCCCACCGGCCTTCTGCCTCCCACAGAGAGACACAATAAAATACAGAATAACAGATGAAATTAAAAATAGTAATATTTGAATCCTTAGCAAAGAAATTTGAGATGAATGTGGTATGATTACCACGATTCAGTATTAACAGTTTGCTTTATTTAAAAGAAAAATGAATTCTCAACATTAGGATATTCTACAATTGTAATAAGCTTCTATTTCAGAGAAAAAATAATAGTTTACATGACCTACTAAGCTGTTAAAAATGTAGTTCTAGGGGGCCGGCCCAATGGTGTAATGGTTAAATTCACACGCTCTGCTTTGGCGGCCCAGGATTCACAGGTTCAGATCCCAAGCATGGACCTATGCACCACTTATCAAGCCACGCTGTGGCAGGCGTCCCACAGAAAATGGAGGAAGATGGGCACAAATGTTAGCTCAGGGCTAATCTTCCTCTCCAAAAAAAAAAAAAAAAAAAGCAGTTCTATTATTTCACTACTATAAAAAATAAAAATTGCCTACCCCAACATCCTTTATCATTTTCAGTGCACCCAAAAGCTGGATGACATCACTTATGAGTACACTGGCATTGTGAGGATTCGGAAAGGTCTCTGTAAAAGGAAAAGGACATACTCTTCTTTCCCTTACTCCACTACTTGGACTTGGATGTGATATTGGAGGAGTAGCAGCCATGTTGGACCACATGGAAGAGGGCCAAGCCTCAACTGACAGGGCAGAGAATTGAAAGCCTGTGTCCCTAATGACAGTGAGGCAGACTTACAAATTGTTTACAGCCCAATTTCCAGACATATGTCATGGGAGGTCTAAGCCTTTCTCTTGATGAAGTCAGTTATTTGGGTTTTCTCTTACATGTAGCCACAACTTAATCTTAATTCATTATCTTATCTAGAAATAGAGAACTACTGTTTGTTTTGTTTTTTTTTTTTTTTTTAAGTACAGCTCTGTAGTGGTCCTGAGTGAATCTAAGTTAATGAAATGTTAATAATATATCTTTATTATCTGTCCAATTATATGTCTGTGAGTGTCTCTAGAACTTGAGAGTGTTGTAAAAAGGTTATTTTAATTTTGTTTCATTTTAAGTAACAGCTATTTCCATTGCATACTCATTTACACTATAAATTAGCTCTGTAAATAAAAGAGTAACTTTAACAGGCATAAATTTTAAGACATGGAGTAAGCCAACTGTCACCAAATCTGAATTAGCAAAAATTGAATATCATTAAGATTTTCTGAAATAATTATTTCCCTGCCCTTTTTCTAAGGTAATTTAGTATGGAATATATAATGTGCAATTATTTTCCTATGTCATTGAATGTGGTGGTGGTGTGAGAATCACTACTCAAGTATCTTGGTGTGATTGCAGAATCTGCTATTTCTTCTGCAATACTCTACACAATAGGTCAGTGAGATATATATTTGCAGGAGGATCACCACTGCTGAGATTCTAAGAACTAAGTGGGAGGAACTGAATTTGAGTCAGTGAGTTTCCACTGGAATTCTTTTGAGAAGCTGCATATGTCTCACTCATGGTAATTATACCCTTTTATTTCTAAAAGGATTTAAAACATTGAACAAGGAGTTATGCCACTGTAGGGAGAAGGAGATTGGAGTGTTGGGTAATATGCTTCAAGGAAGGTGGAAACATAAAGATTGTCTTTCTTCTATATTCTTCTGACTGCCTGAACCCTTTAAGATGTTGGAAGTTTTTTTTAACCTCATTATCTTTTTTCTTCATTGAAAAAGGCAAGCAAGCTTCTACTCATTCATTTTTCAGAAATAGCAATAGCATACAAACGAAGTAGTTGATTCCAGCAAAATCTAAATATTAAAATCATCTAAAATAATTGTCTGAAATAATTGAGAAAGTCATTTCTATTTTTTAATACTCAACTATACAAATTCTAGATTAATACTGGCACAGTTATATACCAAACTTCTATAGAAAGTTAATGACAAAAAAGTAATTTTGCACCTTATTGGTGATATTCTATATAAACAGCAAATACAGAAGGCAATTCTGAAAGTCAAGAAGATAAAATCAACATTATAGCATGATAATATATTTGTTATAATAATTTGTGTAGAAATAATATGTAATTGAGGAGATAAAGCTGTTCTCTTAGTTTTCAAGTTTGCACAGAGGAAGAAAAATGGAAAGAAATAGCAAAGTCAGAATGTAATTTCTATTTGTATAATGTGTAGCAAACTTCTGCAAATACATAAGATATTACTTTGTGCAAAGACTGCTTGTATGAAGCAGGTTTTTAAGTTTTTCCACTATTATTATCAAATTTGTGGATGACAAATATTCTTTTCTAATAAATATGAATAAACTAGTAATAAATATACAGATTTATCCATTAATGACAGTGTGTAACCATGCAAAGGGGCACGATCTGCTTGCCACAAGACAAAAACCAATCATCAAGCAGCAAAATCGTGGCAGAGAAAAGGCATTTTATTAAGCAATAAGTTAATAAATCAGAAGATGGTGGACTAGTATCCTAAAGAACCATTTTAAGGGGGGCACAGAATCTTGAGGCAGTTATATAGACCAGTGGGTTATAGGGGAGGAGTTAGGAATATTGACCCTTTGGTGTTACAGACTGGGAGTCACCACACCAGATCTTTCAGTTGTCATTGATGATGGCTATCAGCATAGACTCTCTGTCCAGGGGTCATCACATTCCTAAGGAACTCAAAAGAATGAAGTTATCCTCTTATCACAGCTGGGAAGTTCATACAGAAGCAGGGGTCATAAAATCTACAGAGCAGGTAGGTCTCCTGAAGGGTGCCTATCCAGCTGGCTTAGTTAGTCAGAGGTCATTCAAAGTTACAGTATGGTTTCTTTTCTACAATATGGCTTCCTTTTTGTCAACCTTGTGTTGAGCTGGTATCCATAGGACCAATAGGTTATTCCTCATACATTTGTGACCATAAAAGCAGAAAAATTATGAGTAAACAAATAATTAACATAATTATTCTTTCATCACAATTCAAAAATAATATATTTTTATTGAATCTTAATTATCACGGAACTCAGAGATTTATTTCTCTAATTTTCGTAAAATTTTAGCATTTCTTCAGAAAGAGGGTTTAAAGATCTCATAATTATATTGGTTTCTTTTAAAAGAGTGTTCTTTAATTTTTTTCATTAAATAAAGTGTGAGACCTATAATATAAACATGATATTATTTTTAGAAACTGCCATACAATGCTACTGAATTGAAAATTGATGGCTATTATTGAGGGGTTTTTCCAGGTGTGATATTTTGATTCACAATAAGAACTATAAATTTGGTCTTGGTCCCTGTTTCTGGCACAGAGCTCCTAAAATCCTTGGAATTTCCTAAGTGATGAGAGTAGTAAAGGTGCCTTTTGTCATGTTAATGATTTAACTTTTGGACCCAACCTAAGGATGGGGGCTAGTTGGCAGAGGAACTAACCCTGTGATTGGAGAGCTGAAATTTTCAGTCCCACCCCACCATCCACCTCACCGCCAGGGAAGAGAGAGGGGCTGGAGGTTGAATCAATGGCCAATGATTTCATCAATCATGACTATGTAATGAAGCCTCAGGATTCATTTTACCTTGGGGTAAAAAACCAAAGGATAGGATTCAGAGAGTTTCTGGGTTGATGACCACGTGGAGACTCTGGGACTATGGAAGCTCTGCACCCTTTCCCCACACTTTGCCCTATGCCTCTCTTCCATCTGGCTGTTCCTGAGTTACATGCTTTTATAATAAGCCAGTAATCTAGTGATTAAATGGGGTTTCCTGTGTTCTGTGAGCCACTCTAGCAAATTAATTGAAACCAAGTGGGGGTCATGGGGACCTCTGATTATAACCAATTGGTCAGAAGTGTAGGTAACAACCTGGGCTTGCAGCTGGCATCTGAAGTGTGTGTGTGTGTGTGTGTGTGTCTGTGGTGGGGGCATGGGGTGTGGCAGTGTTATAGGACTGAATCCTTAACATGTGGAATCTGACACTCTCTCTGGGTGGACAGTGTCAGAATTGAGTTGATTGTAGGGCACCCAGCAAGTGTCTGGAGAATTGCTTGATGGTGTGGGGGAACCCCTTCATTCTCACCACCACTTTGGAATTATCAGAACCCATTTACCAGGTTTTAGCTTTTATGAATAAAGCTAACATGGATATTCTTGTACTAGCCTTTGGTGATCATCAGCATTCATTTATTTTGGGTGTAAACCCAGATTATTTTGAAACAAAATATATGACATAGAAGATTTTTTTTTTTAAAGCTCCTACTTCTGTATATACATCTATGTGTAATACTTTAGGAAGGAGATGTTACTTAAAGGTAAATAGGACAATACAAATTTGAGTCTGTTAATAAAATAAATAGAGAAAAACACTTGAAACTTTAGGTTAAGATGATTGCAAAGCCATGCTTTAAATTTAACCACTTGTCTTAACATGAAGGAATAGAAATTTATGTAATGGGCAGAAACCTGCAACAGTAGGCAGAAACTAGAGTCGGGAGCCTACAGGACAGAAATAGGCAGGCCTTTGACTTGTGCAGAATAATGGAGACCAAAGATTTACTTGCACAGGAGGGGCCTGAGATAGACTCACTTCATAACACCAGGGACTGGGATGGAGCTATATCACCAGTGAAATGAGACTGAGCAAAGCATTTTTTGACAGCTCTAAGGAGATACCATTGCTGTGATGCTGCATATCTGCAATTGTTGAAACGATAGAAAAAGCTGCCCTTTCAGGATCTAGTTTAAAGCTCAGTGAATTCAGATTTACTCTGAGGCAAGGGTCCTGAACCACCTTCTAAAAACAGTTTCTGGATGGGCATTTTAGGAATCTAGGTAGAATTTCCACAAGACCACTAGGAAAGAAAGAGGATGAACAGAGAGAACCTCTTATTGAGCTCAGACTAAAAACTAAGAAGTCAAAGATCATGGGGAAAATTAGTATTAAGAAAGATTTTTTAAAATTAATTATCAGGAGATAAATACACTCCCAGAAAAATGAGAATAACCACAAAATGATACTATATTAAGTATACATGTATACATATTTTTAAAACATTCAATATATAAAGAAAAATACTATCTTTAAAAAATAAGAACTTATGAAAAAATGCACATATATATCAAGAACATATATACCCAGAAACTAACGCATTACAGATTGTGTGTGTATTTTTGATAATAATTGATTTATAAAACTTAATGACAATATGTGGTGTATTTTCTATACTGAACAGTGCAAATAAAAGAATTAGTGACTTAGAAGTTAATGTTGAATATTTAATGAAGAAAGCAGCACAGAGATAAACATAGGAAGAACATGAAAGTTAAGTTTTGAGACAACAAAGAGGCTCCAAGTAATCCTACAATACATTTCTAAAAACAAGAATAAAGGAAAAAAGCGATAATCAAATATATAATCATTGAGTGATTTCTAGTATTAAGAAAATGCAGTATTCTTGGTGAAAGCTCACCAAGTGCCAAGCAACATAAAAAAAGTCCACTCTTAGACAACAGAACAATGCGGGGGGAAACAAGACAAAGAAAACAAATTTGGCATTTGATTTACTACTTACTGACCTGAACAAACATAGAAGAGGAAGAGAGGCAATCTTTCTGTTTAAGCCAAAAAGCAGGAGTAGATTTGTTGTGATAAAAATTCCAGCACAATAGTAAATCAGCAGGACCAATGTGGCAATCTTGGTGGATAGCAGTTACCTAAGAAATGACATAAACCATGGTTGTCCAATGGCTTGGTGGAAAAGGACACAGAACAAAGAGCTAGAGACACAATGGTGACACGAGGAGCATCAGCAGAGAACGCCTTGGCCTGGCACTGCTGGGCACTGGCATTGAGGTCACAGTGGCTTTGGAGGACTCTCAGGGAGAAGCAGTGCAGCCAGTGTCACTGGAAGGCCCACAATAAAAACAAAAGAAAATGGCTCTTGTCACATTGAATCTGAGAGGATTAATTTGTTAGCATCATAAGATTCTATCTAAAAACCACCAGGACTAACTGTGGGGTGATTGGATACCTGTCAATACTAGGTGGAAGGTGGGGTAAAAGCTAAAAATGTGTACCTTAATTGTATCCTCAACTACTTCCTTCAATCTTTTCTTCTTTCTCAAGTTGTGTGGTCCAACTAAGTGTCCCTGAAACACTTTGGGTAAGATTTGGAGAAATCAGATGAAATATATTTTTCTTTTTCTTAGTTGGTAGAGGAACAGAGAATATTGTTAATACTGTAAATTTCACTTGAAATGCTTTTTTCCTGTTACAATAGATTATAGATATTTTTCTAAAAATAAATCTCAACAAATGTATTATATTCTAATATAATATGATGCCATAATTTATTTTATCATAACTTGTTTTTGGACATTAGATTTGTTTAACTTTATTATTATTAAGAACGCTGGGTAAACAGCTTTAAAATTAAATCTCATCACATAATTGTGATGATTTAATAATAATAAATTCATAGAGGAATGATGAATAATGATTTATGAATAATTAAGTAGAAGCTAAGAAGAAAATGGGAAGTGAAATTAGAATATATTATTAAAAAACCTGATCATAATAATAAGTTTTCTCAAGCTCAATAAAGAAATGAGCCCAAACGATTGAAAATTATGTACCTGGACATGGCTTAGCATACACATCGGTTCATAATATAAACAACTAAAAAATTAAGAAGTATCAATATAAGCACATCATTTAGAAAGATGGAAATATATACCAGATGTAAAAAAATAAAATAATGGAAAGAATCTGCCTCTGAGAAGTGAGAATCAGAAATGAAAAGGAATTGAACTGAGAAGCACTATTTCTCTTACAGGCCTTTCAACCATTTAACTTTTAACTTTATTTGTTCTTTATTCAGATAAACATTAAAATTAAATAAAAAATAGAACAGTGTTTCAGCAAGTCATATATTCTAGAGTGTTCTGCTCTCCTAGAACACATAGAAAATGTTTTAGAAATTGAAATGGGGTATGGTCTTGACATACCAGAGAGGCGTGGAACTAACGTCAATATATTCGTCTTCTATTGTCTCTTGGATTCTTGAATAAGACTGCAAAATTATATTTAACTTTTAATGCTTGGTTTTTGTTATTGAGTTCACTGAAAATAATTTAAAACTTTGCTTTGTAAATATGATTATGAGAAATGTAATTCTTTTCTTATATTTTAAACAATATAAGTTCTACATAGGCATATCAATTTCTTCCTATTCAATAGCATTTGTATCTATTTGTATCTCTCTCTCTGTCTCTTCCTCTCTCACACACACAAATACGCATACACACACACACGCGCACACACACACTAACCACCGTGAATCTACTGGTTTGATTATCTATATGTAATGGTACAGTGTAACACCTAAAGTGCTCTACTATTAAAGAGAATATTGTTGTTTTTAGAGAATCAATCAGATGACAAAATAGACCAGCACTGGTATTATATCCACTGATTTAAGATCACATAAAAAGTTGTAAATATCCTTTGTTTTTAAAATACACTGAAATATTTATGTGTGGGTGTGTTAGAAACCATGACTAAAAAGATCTTGAAACATTAAAATGCTGACTGTTGCCTTGTAGCCACCTGCCCTACAAAGCTCAAATATGCAAGACTCTATTTCTGATTGCTTCTTGTCCTCAAGTGCTACTTTTATATTTCAAAGAAGCCGATAAGGTTTTCCTGTGGAGCTATAATATCTGATTATTATTCGATATAGGTACCTAAAATAATATGTTTTAAAATGCATTTTTTCCAAATTTACATTTTGAGCTTTTTATGCTCACGTTATTAATCCAGTCTCTATCTCAAGCAAGAAAACAACAAAACAACAATCTTCTAAAGTGCAAAATACTTTAGGAAAATTCTTGATTATCTTTCTGCTATTCCATTGAATTTTCATTTAAGCATACAGCAATAGAAGTCTATGATTTATTCAAACATTTAAACACTTTAGTTAACTTGCAATATATCATGCTGAGGAACGACCCAAAGAATTAAAGAAAAAAAACCCTGTCAGTAGTGTATGATAGAAAAGCATCTTTTTCAAGAGAGGTAAAATATTATTCACACTGTGAAGTATTTATCACCATCATCAAGATATCTTCAGGGAAGCTTTTCAAATACGTTTTTGATACATATTTTTGAACGAAAAGAAAAAATGATCTATGTGGATTTGAAATCTCTACTACACTTATTTTACTAGTAGGCATCTTAATGAGAGAAAGACTTTCATAATTATTTATAAATGATTGTTAATAAATATGACATGAGAGCTCTCTATGTTCCCAATCCAATGACGTTGTTCCGTTTTCATCCTATCTTACCACTCTATGATATTTCATCCTTCTGACCACACATTTTGCTGGAACTTATCTCCTCTGCTTATTTCCAGAGAATAATTTCTTCTATTTTCTCTCTGACAATTATTTTTATGGGTATTCTTAAAATTTCTGATTTTTTAACTATAAAGTTTCTACAAATATAAAAAAATTATATCATAAGTTATTTCTTATACAATACTAGTTCCATCAAATATTATGTATGTTGATGTAAAAATAAAGAGTTAAACAGCAAAATAAACTTAGAGAAAACATGTTTAAATCAACTTACATGAGATTCTCTATTGCAGAGCTTCTCAGAGACTTTGACATTCTGAATCATCAAAAGATGCACTTCTAAGTAAAATAATAAGCTGAGAGAAGTTCGGCACATCTTAAATAATAAGTTAATATAGTTACTTCATATAGTCATCTTATAAAAGTATAAATTTATAAACTCTAGTAGAAAATGGTCAAAAAGTGTACAAATTTCCCAAATCAAATAGAATATTTTAAACTATTGCATTGCTCTAGTTATCAACATAACTATTAAACTGATGATATTAGATGCCATATTTGCCTATCAGATGAGGAAAAAAAACAAAACAAAATCCATGGCATCAATATTTGTAGAGGGTAAGAATACTTAGATAGAACTTCCATGCAGTGTTTCAGAGAGTCTAAATTGGCACTCTTTTCACCTGAGTCATTTTCAAGATATATTAAGCCTTTATTGTGCATTCTAATTGGGCAAATTACTCCTCCATCAATTTATTATTATTAAATTATCACAATTTTATGATGAAATTTAATTTTGAGGCTGTTTATCCAGAATTCTTAATAATAATAAATATTAAGCAAATCTAATGTCCCAAAACAAGTAATTGGTTAAATAAAATATGGCATCATATTACAGTGGAATACAATATATTAGTTGTAACATTTTGTAGAAGAAATATTTGATACATGCAACATGAGAAGTATTTTTAAAAGCAAAAGATACAGTATTGTCCCAATTTAACAATATTTATATGTACTTGTATGTGCCGAGACAAAAGGCCTGCATACATGAAATCGTTACCAGTGATCTTCTGTAGGAGGAGGATTAACAAGGGATTTGCACTTTCTTCTTAAGGCCTATCTGTATATTTCAAATTCTCTATAACGAATATGGCTTATTTGGAAATCTGCTAAAATGTATCTGTGGATATTAAACATCATGGTTTCCTTCTCATATTCTTTGTAAAGTGAAGTTTAAGAAGCATTTGAGTACTATATATGTACCAGGCACTATAGTAATTATTGATGGCAAAAAAAAAATAAGATATAGTTCTTATGTGTGTGTATTATAAATATATCATGATAGGTGCTAAGAGAAAATTAATCACAGGTGCTATTGGAACCCTGACGAACAGGCCTTGGTCTAAACCAGGGCTCAGGAAAATATTTCTGGGGAACCATATCTGAGTTAAACTTTAAACGTTCAACCATAGTTCACAGGGATATAATACAGATAAATCATTCCAGGATGAAGAAAAGCACAAAAACAGACAAGGAGACATGCAACAGAGGGCATGTGTAGAAATATGGGAAGTTTCTTATTAAAAATTGAAAACAGAGAGTCAGTGACTGATGGGGAATAAGACTGGAGAGATCCCTAAAATCGGGTTAATAGTGATTCATTTAATTTATGCAAAAAATTGAATTGTAGTCTATCTGTTATGGAAAATAACATTTTAGAGACAGACATTCTCATTTTAGTGCTTTCTCAGAATCTATTCCCTCTATTTATCCAATATTATTTTGTGAAAAATAACAAAAATTTTAATCTACAACTTATATTTCTCTTCTGAGCTTTAGAACTGTATTTTCCAACTATATAGCTAGAATATTGACCCCCAAATTTGTCAAACATGTACATGTCGAACATTTTATGGAAAAAGATGCTAATAATTCTCTACTTACCACCATCCTTTGCACTGATATCCATCTCAGTTAACGGCATTTCCAGTCACTTCGTTATCAAACAAGAAGATAGATTCATTGTGTCTCAATGCCTTTTCACCTATTCTGCCCATTTTCTCTTTCCCGACTCACGAATTGGTGTCCTCTGATTTCCCATCACTATCAATCTATACCATCACTAATTCTCGCCCAAGTACTACAAATGACGCCTTAAATGGTCTCTGCAACTCTAGTCTTTTCAGTTCCATTTTATTTCCAGATTGTTGTTCCATTATATCTATAGTTCCAAGTCTGTTACTTACTGTCTTTAAATTACTCTTCAATCGTCATTATTATTATGCTTTTGCTTCTTTTTTTTCTATTATCACCATAATTTACTGCCTTAACATTTCTTATTAGTTTTTACTATTATCATTAGAGACACCTGTGTCTTCTTGTACCATATTGACAACGCAAAATACACACTAACATTTTTTTCTGGCTCATCTACTTCAGTCATGTTCATAATCACATCCATATTCATACTCTTCCTTAAAATGAGACTTAAGTATGGCTTTTCACATCTCTTGTTAGGGGATCATTTTTCATAAAGCACTTATTGCTATTTAAGATTCATAAGAGAAGAGAATGTAGTCCTTTTTCACCTTTGATTCCTAAATGCGTAAGACAGTGCCTAGCACATATAGGTGCTAAACAAATATTTGTTGCATGAATGAAATATTTTATTTTATTTTTCCATCTTCACATCCTTGAATGAAGAGAAGTATCTCCAGCCCTTGTTGGTTTTATCAAGAGACAGCACTTGTGGGTGGACCTTGGTACCACTTTTTTGGGCGGGCAAATTCATATCAGTACTACGATGTAGGGTAAGTTAGGTGGAAAATTTCTAATTCTCCATGTTTCACAGGCTTTGCCTAATGCTCAGCTCAATCTATTTTTTTTAACACAAAATCTAGTTTCATAACAATCTGAAGAGATGGCACATGTAAGAAAATGAAAATCCCGTATACTCTACCCCTCTGACAATATAGCCACTTTCCCTTCTTGTCCATTTGTTTTAGTGACTTGTAGGCTCAAAACACAGGAAGAGAAATACTGCTGGGAGTAAGGATGGAAGCGGCATAAAAGAATTTCATTTGTTTTTCAAAAAGTTTAAAAAATAAACTGATTGTAAACTAAAGGAATGGATAGGCAATATTTTGTTTGTTAAAAAAAAAGTTTATAGACAAGAAAAGAGGAAGAGTATAGCTGGGGAAGTGATCAGTAATCATTCTAAACAGCTTCGGAAGGGCAAGTTTAATTAGTTTTTATCAGCATAGCACACTTTAATCATGCGTTTTTTTCATTCCACTCCTACCAGACTAGAATTTGGCACAAAACAGTCGTAGATTCTAGTAGAATATTAATTCCATCACTCATTTGTTCACTGAGCATATATTTATAGAGTACATGCAAGCCACTGAATAAAATGTAGTATTACAATGATGAAAAAGACAGACGAGTTTCCTGCCTTTGGGGAGATCATGATGACATGGGCAATGAATGGATAAACCAAAGATGAGAAGTGCAAGTCCTTAGTCAGATAAAGAGACCACAGAGGAGTGAAGTCAACAATTTTAGAGGTACAAGAAAGAATGGAGGATCTATCGTGGATGCACCTTCACAGGTACAGCTGCTACTCAGTTCTGTCAACTTAGTCTTTGAGGAGTGACAGACCAATGGTGTGAGATTTTCTGGGGTTTAAAGTTAGATATCAAGATTATTATGTGATATTTCTTAACCTTAAAATATTGTCAGTAAATGTGATTTTTAGAAAAATACAATGCTAGCTAACATTGATTATGGCCTGAGAAATCTCATCTTTTAGCCATACTTGTCACAAAGGTCTGCAACATTTTAAAAACACATAAGCATATGACACCATAGCACATCAAGATACATGTCTGAATGGAGAAAGAACGCAGTACCAAGTATGCCTAATTAAAACACGATGGTTATAGAATGATTCTTAAGAAATCGACCATTATTCTAAAACTCAAAATGCAGACAAAAAGAAAAAAAGCCAAACATGTAAAGGAATAAGAAATCAGTTCCTCAGACAGAGGAGAAAGCATCGCAAAGGGCTGGGGGATGAGAAAGAGCCTATGAGCTAGCGGATGAAGGTAAGAGATTCACGAGATGAGGAGCAAGAATGGAATGGAGACCAGACTTTAAACAACATTGTTGGCCCTATTTGAAACTAGGATTTATTCTGAGTGCAGTGGGAAGTCATTGAAAGGCTATAAACTGGAAAACAGCTCCAGCTGACATTTGTTTTAATTATCTGTGTTGTTGCATGCTTTAACCTTTATCTATTCATTATAGATACTTTAAAGGGATGGTGGGAGAAGCTATATGAAGAATTTATAGCCAGATCATTTTAAATTGAAGGCTCCCAAAAGGGTAAAATGAGAATTTATTTTTCAGAAATAAGGGAAATTGTGTAGAATTAGGAGTTGTGACCATCCTCTTTGTGTTACTCAAAGTGTGGCTTCAGCTCTATTTCTCTGTCCTCATAATATATATGAAGTAATACATTGTCTTGATTTTTTTCCCACTTTGTTTAAGCCAATCAGAAACTCCGAGGAGGATGAACTACTATTACACCTGGGTGGAGAGAAATTATATAAACATTTGGAGCCATTTCCTGTGGTGTTATAACATTGCCCTGGTGCATGATGAAGAAAATGCAACATGTTTTTATGTTTAGTGAAAAATAAGAATGTACCTTATGAAAAATGCTATATCTGCCTGCAAGTGGGCATATTTTCTTTACATTTTTGAAGATGTGATAGAGTTAAACTAAAATTGTCTAAAACTTGCTTAGCTAAGTTCTTTTGCAAGTATTAATAGCATATATCAGAGCAAGAGGCAGGATCAAATGAAAATTTATAGACAAAAAACGCCATCGATACTTAGAGATGTGTAAGCCCATTATGCTAAAGGTTACTTACATTCTGCCTTTGACTCCGAATGTACTCCAAGTTTCCATTACTTCACCTATTTAGATGAAATGTTCCAGATATTAAGAAAATGCCTCTTTATTTTAAATGCCAATATCTGTATTAGCATTTTCCACTCTACTTCTCAGTGCAATCTATACAGACAATTATCTACTTTGATTTTTGGATACTTTATGTTTTCCATTAGCTTATACTTATTACTAGTTTCCTAATTTTAGATCATGCCTCCTAATTTAGCATTCTTTTTAAGTTTTATGTGTATTTTTTTGAGTCAGTTTTGTAGTCCTCTTGACCATATTCAAAGCTTTAAATATGCCATCAAAAACACAAGATGGCTTTATTTGTGAAAGCTTTCAATGATGCCTATTCAGAAATATTTACACATCATAGTGAAAGAAATGTCTTGCCTGAAGTGACAAATTGCATTTTTTTTGCAACACCGTCTAAGTGAAAGCACAGCTGTAAAGTGTTATGTTACTGTCAAGAGAGTTTAATATTTTTAACAATTCTCAAAAACTTCTTGAAGATAAAATAAGCTTTATGATACGATATTTTGAACATCACTGACCCTGTGGAAGCAAATTTGATGTTGTCTCCCAATTACATATTTGTTTAAAATATGAGGGAAAAAATTAAATAGAGGTATTTTATCATATGATAAATGTTTCAACAGAGGTGATGGTATCTTTGAAGAAAATTCTTAGATGGGCCTAATACCAACCTTACCCTCCTGTTCTCCAATTCAGTATACTTTCTCAATTTTAGATAGCTTCAGAAATTGCAAAGATATTAACTTTCCACTTGAATTGCTCTGGGCCAAAGTATAGTGTCTATTGTGACATTTCCTTTAAACTTCACAGGCAGCTCCTCAGGGAGTCCTCACTGGGGAGTGGCTTAGAGGGACCCTCACCCAACTTCAGCCAGGGCAGTGTTTGGGTTCCTATGTTTTTGAAAACAAGTTTCCCACAGCACATACAAAATCAAAACACTGTTCTAGAAGGTTTTTCGGCAATACACGAAATTTGGATGCCAAATAGTCATATGGTAAGAGATCACAAATTCTGTTTCATTTCCTCTACTTTTGTTTAAGAGAGAATAGTATCCTTTATAGTCAATCTCTTTCAGTTAGGAATTTTATATTATAATTATCAAAAATGTAAAAACATGATTCTCACACACATATTAAGTGAACAGGTGTGTAAGATTTTATTAAACTCACTTTCTAATGAGGGAAGTAGTAAGAAGTTGAAATCAATTCCAGTGAGAATTTGACCTTCAAAGGTTTATTTTCTCTACTGGACAAAATTCATCTGCATTGCTGTAGGTGAACCTTTACATTACAATCAGTTTTCTATAAATTAATTTCTATTTCTACAGAGTTATAAAATGGACTACTCAATCGAAGTCAATCAAAGATATTAGAAAATGTTCAGAGGATGCACTGGACAATCCCTAGACGCCACTTAAAGGATGTAGTCATTTCTTTTGCCCATTTACAATTCTTTGACATTTTTTCCTGAGAGGAAGTATAGGTGAATCTCCCCTCAAGTCACGTAAAATAAATATCTAAACATATATTAGACCAATACCTTAATTTTTATATTTTATACTATATATTGAAAGTTATAAACATATAATTCACAAACTTGGTTGCCTTTATGTTCACTTATCCTTTTTTATTAATATCAAGAAGCCAAAAAATATTATCTTCTGATTCCTTTTAGGGTTTGGATTTATTTTTCTAATACATTTATATTATGCAATTTCAGTTTATTTTTAAAAGGAATTAAGGAATTAAAAAAATCATTTCTTTATAATCTTAGTATTTCTATAATTTGCTATTCCATTCCTCCTCCTATAATGAACATTCCAGCAGAGAGGAAGCAAAAAACAGTCAGAGAAGAGCCTGAAAAGCAAGAGAGAAGAAAGGAGAGAAGATTGTAAAACCACTCTTCTTATAGAATATTCAGTATTAAAATTTGATGTTTTTTAATGTAAAAATTTAATGGAATCAAAAGGAATAATGTACATAGAATATTCAACAGAATACAATAAGATTGTAGATATTTGCAAAATGAAGAATTTCACAGATAAAGGCCATTTAAAAACAAGAAAGGCAAATTCAGAGGCTTATACAACAAAACCTCCAGGAGCATACTATAGAATTATTTATTCTAGGCTATCCTCTGATATACTTTTTCATTTAACAGAATAATGATTAATCACAGTAATATTGTAAAAATAAAATACTGCAACAGATCTTCATTCAGGTGGGAGATGGAAATCCAAGGAGAAAACAAATAAAATATTAGACACAATTTTCCAAGAAACAACCTGAATCTTTTGAATGTTTGCTCAAATGAAATGAATTAGCACATCCTGCTATATAATATGAGATTCTGAGGCCCCAAAATTTTATCCAACATTCACATGATAATTGAGAATAGTCTACTTGCTATCAAGTCAGGCTCTTCCTGTTTTTATAACAATGTGAATTATTTTAATAGGATCATACAAAGAATTAGTGCACTTACCCTATAAGAGAATTTCTTTAAACAGAATTATTCACACTCCTTTAATTTATATTTATGCACACTAGATTGTTTCTATATATTATAAAAGTGTGCAGATAAAAGAAACACTTTTTAATTGGTTGATGTTATAAAAATTAAGTCCTAGAAAAATGGTGAAGTCCATTATATTTACCCAGCAGGTTATCAATACACCTCAAAAGGAGGTTGATGCATTCTTCATAGAGAATAAATTAAAACTTATACAATAAAAATATGACTGCATTTATTCTAGGAAAATTTTAGGGGTTAAAAATATAATGTGGTCCTCAAAGTACAGTGAAATTCTGTGAATACATCAAATAATTTCACCTTGCCATATAAATGTGAAAATCTGGTATTGCCAAGTAATATTTAATGTGTGGACAGTCAACAACTCCCAGAAAAGGGATACTTTCTAAAAGTTAATTTTTAACAGCCAATTATTTTAGAACATGGGATTTATTTCTCATGTAACCATTACTGTACATAGCAGTGTAGTTCTCAGATTAGTCAAGGAAAGCTGGTATATGCCAGAATATAGAACTAAAAATAGTTTCAACTGCAGATAGTCAATATATGCATCATTTTGATTTACATGAAACAAATATGCACCAGCAATTAAAATTTAAAATGGATTATTAGCAGTCCATCTCTTATCCTGGGTGAGGTGATTTCATGGTATCAATAGAGCACAAGATTTCTTCTTTATTTATTTTGGTGAGGAAGGGTGTCCCTGAGCTAACATGTGTTTTTAATCTTCCTCTTTTTGCTTGAGGAAGATCGTCCCTGAGCTAACATCTGTGCCAATCTTCCTCTATTTTGTATGTGGAATGCTGCCACAGCATGGCTTGATGAGCGGTGTGCAGGTCTGTGCCCAGGATCTGAACCAGCAAACCTGGGCCACCAAAGCAGAGCACGTGAACTTAACCACTAGGTCACCAGGCTGGCCCAAGATTTCCTTTTTAAATATTATTAATAGACTTTGTTTTTAGAAGAGTTTTAACTTTCCAGGGAAATTGAGTAGATTGTGCAGAGCATTCTCATATACCTAGCACCCAGTCTCCCTTATTATTAACATCTTACATTAGTATGATACCTTTGTTGCAATTAATGAACAAATATTACTACATCATGATTAGCTAAAGTCCACAGTTTATTCCTATTTCCTTACTTGCTACCTAATATTTTATTTGTTTGTTTTTTTCTCTTTTCTTCCAGGATTCCATCCAGGAAATCACATTATATTTAGTAGTCATGATCCTTTAGGCTCCTCTTGACTGTGGCAGACATTTTTTATTTTTAATGATCCTCAGAGTTTTGAGGAGTACTGGTCAGATAGCTTATAGGATGCCCCTCTACTGGGATTTTTTTCATAGGTTTATGTTTTATTCAGAGGAAGAACACAGGCATAACGCACCATTTCAATCACATTCTATCATGCTATCAACATGATTTATGACTTTTGATGTTGACCTTGATCACCTGCCAGTTCTCTCTACTGTAAAGTTACACTTTCCCTCCCCACTTTCCATACTGTACTCTTTGGAAGGAAGTCACTATGTACACCCACACTTAAAGGTGGACTACCTCCCTAACTCATTTGGAATTCTCTAGATAAATTTCTTTTGGATATTTACTTTATACTTTGAGGTATAATACTACTTTGTTATTTATTTTTGCTCGAATTCTTCCAGCTTTGGCCATTGAGAGCTTTCTCAGTTGCCTCCTATGTCCCTTTGACATACCCTATCAATGTAGGTTTCTAGTTTCTATTTTTATTTATTTATTTTTTCGAGCACTTCCTTACTTTCTGACACTCTAAGAATACAAGATGCTCCTGGACCATCTTGTATATTTCCTCCCCCAGTCTTAGAATCTGACATGTCTCCCAAGGATCCCTGATTCCTTTTATTGGAGAACGATACTAGAAACCAAGAGCCGAGTGCCAGGTGTGCTTGTTGCTACTGGGATGATGTTTCTTTTAGGATTTCTCAGCAGAGAGAACAAATGAATACATGTGTATATACTAGTCCATGTATACACACACACACATTTCTATATGTAAACATCTGCATCTATATTAAGTTAAACAGGAGTTCTTACTGATGTCTTCAAGTATAATCCACATGGATCGATCCCTCTAGCTTCCTCTCCTTACTTGCCTGCAAATTCTCACTCCAACAATGAGAAACCTGGCTCCCACTCTCCCTGATTCATTTAGTTGATCATTCAATTCCAGTGTACAGGTATACCACTATCAGAATTGCTAACCCATACCCCTGTTGGAAACAAATTTAACAGCTAGAGTACCATGCTTATTGTGGAGTTCATTTTGTCTTTCCTGGTACAGAATCCACTCATTTCCAAAGTTAATTTCATCAGCACCTTTCTCCCCACAGAGACTCTTTTAAAGATAGCTTAGTCATTTCTGGAGTAGTACCAAAAAAATAAATAAGAACACACATTTTTATGTTTCAATTACTTGGCATTAGAAAAACTAAATACAGTGAAATTAATTAGTTCAAACTCCTTGAACACCATGAGAGTCAGAAAATACTATTTGCTCCCCAATTCAAAATATACATTAAAAAGTTGACATAGAAATCTGCCATTCACTATGCATTAATTTTCAGGTTTGTTGTGAAATTTATTTTCTGTTTTGAATTTTTGATGCTCAGAATTCTTTCTTCAGCCATCCACTGTATGTTTCTACACAGTTAAAATCTTCAGGAAACATCCTCAATTGACCCTAAAGAGGGTTAATCTGAGACTTTAATTCACAAGTTAAAATTCTAAATGCATTTCCTCATAAAAATAAGATAGAAACATGAGGAAATGTTTTTGAAGTAATGCTATAAAAGTACTCTTTCATCAATAGAGAAAACATCAAAATTGGAATATTAGAAATGGCTTTTTATTAGGTTAATTTGAAGAAAGTTGAACCACAAAACATAAATAAATATGTAAGATATATAAACACATATACAGACACACACATAGTTTGTGCAGATTTTTAAAGCTAGCCTGGAAATTAATCCTGTACTTTTTTTTTTTTTTTTTAATGTGAGGAAGACCAGCCCTGAGCTAACATCCATTGCTAATCTTCCTCTTGTTTTTTTTTTTTTTTTTTTTTTGCTTGAGGAAGACTGGCCCTGGGCTAACATCGTGCCCATCTTCCTCTACTTTATATGGGACGCCGCCACGGCATGGCTGACAGGCGGTGCGTGAGCGGGTGCCCGGGATCCGAACCCGCGAATCCCGGGCTGCCAAGCGCAGACTAAACCGCTGCGCCACCGGGCCAGCTCCCTAATCCTGTACTTTTAATGTAATTCTATTTAGAATATGTCAAAAGAGCCAATCAATTAACACGTAAATTAAATTTTGACCCCAAATCTGCTAAAAAATGCAGTGCCCCGTACGTGGATGTCACTATCAAAAAAAAAGTCTGACAACTAAATTTTTATTGTGACAACTTTTTCAGTGTTGAAGAAAAGTTGCAGCACCTAAAAATCATGGTAATGTCATAATGGCCACTTAGTAATAAATACATAACAAGACTACATTTATTCTGTGCTCCTAGTTTTACTTTCTCTAGAAGACTCATCCTCTTCTCCCCACTGTCTTTTCTGCCTAAATAACCTCAATCAAATGAGGAAACTCATAGATATCGTTAAAAGAAAGAGACTGTTTTAACTAACAATGCGAGAAAATCATGCCAGGATTACTCAGGATTGAGGGGAAAAGACCTACAATATGGATAACATTACTAATGGAAGATAACATCCTTTTTCCCTCCTAAATTTGTTTGGGATATGCTATTGTTACCGTCTGACTAGGAGATGTGTCATGATTTACGTCCATGGACGTTTTCAGCAATGGAAATATAAAGTTAATTAGGTATAGGATTTTACTGTTTTTGTTGTTATTTTAGAACCCACTTTCAAAATTAATTTTTGGAAAAATTGTCTCATAATTATTATGAAGTTAATTTTAGGTTTATTAATAATAAAAACCTCCTTACAGTTTTATTACCAAGTTTTTGCATAAGATAGACATTTCCCAGGCTTTGAGAGTGTACCATTTAGAATAGGCTGAATTAGGCTGCTATAACAAACAAACGCTAAATCTCAGTGGTTTGTTAGAATGTAAATTTATTTCTCACCAGTGCTATATGGTTTATGGGGGTTTTCAGGGGAGCTCAGTTCATTGCAGTCTTTCTAGGGACCCAGACCAATGGAGACTTTACCTTGACACATGCTCCTATGATCACCTCAGGAGAGAGACCGGAAGATGGCTAATTGCACACTGGCTCTTCTATGAAGAAGTTATACGCTCTGTTTCTGCTGTCATTTCACATAACTTCAAAGGGACAGGGAAGTACACTCCTGCCATGTTCCCAGAACAGACACCAGGAGATACGTGGTTTACAGCGTCAGTGACTACCTTAGTGATCAAATAGGTCACATCTTGGAGGAAAGAGACTGGTGGGGACCAATAATGAGAACT
Source organism: Tapirus indicus (assembly GCA_031878705.1). NCBI lineage: Eukaryota > Metazoa > Chordata > Mammalia > Perissodactyla > Tapiridae > Tapirus > Tapirus indicus. The sequence continues at coordinate 43,195,447 of CM062930.1, read as the reverse complement.
TTGTTTTCTCCTAATTTAGTAAAGCTAAATTTTGAGTTCCCCAAAATTTATGAGTTCCCTCAGAAAAATAGAAAATACAATCTGTATTCTGAAATTCCAAATCCCATATCCTTTCCACTTGAAATCTTTCCCCTTTCTCTACCTCCTATGTCACATTTGCCTGCTGTCAGTGATTCCTCTTCCCAAACTGGCTTTTGTCTAAGAGAGCCAATGAATTAATTTGTGTTTCAAAAAACAACTGCAGAGGTGCTAAATCTCTCTTTAGAGGCTCCAGCTCTGCTCTCTCACTCTGCTGCCCTGCACACAGCTACTGGGAGCCAGGTCAGTCTTCACTAGCCTGAGGCACACAGTGTCAAGGATTCTTTTCTTCCTGCTGCAAAAGCCATGTGAACTTTCCTGCCAGTACTGGAAAGAGGAAGGCTATTTATTTTTATATTGTATATATTTGGTAGTGGTCTGCTGATTCCCTGTTTCACTGAGAGTGACATTTACCTCAATAGTTTGTTCAATATTGTGTGTTTTTTAAAAGAACTTTAAAAAACGTTTTTCATCCTTGGAGATCTGTAGATTTATTTCCATCTAAAGTGGTTATTTTGTATAAAGTACATTCTTAAAGTATTCAAAAAAACATTGCAGTAATGACAAATGTGGTCCTGAATTCTGCCCCTGCCCTGCCACTTGCTGGCAGTGTGAATTTGGATAAGTTATTAAACATTTCTATTTCTTTTTCCTGCCTGATTGCTTGGCTAGGACTTTCAACACTATATTAAATAAGAGTGGCAGAAGTGGGCATCTTTCTCTGGTTCCTGTTCTTGCAGGGATAGCTTTCAGTTTTTCTCCATTAAGTATGATATTAGCTGTGGGTTTATCTCATATGGAATTTATTATGTTGAGGTACTTTCCTTCTATACTCATTTTATGCTGAGATTTTATCATAAATGGATGCTATATCTTCTCAAATGCTTTCTCTGCATCAGTTGAGATGATCATGTGATTTTTATTCTTCATTTTGTTAATGTGGTGTATCACATTGATTGATTTGTGTAAGTTGAACCATCCCTGTATTCCTGGAATAAGTCCCACTTGATCATGGTATATGATTTTTTTAATGTGTTGTTTTATTGGATTTGCTAGTATTTTGTTGAGGATTTTTGCATCAATGTTCATCAGTGATATCGGCCTATAATTTTCTTTTTTGTGTGTTGTCCTTGTCTGGTTTTGGTGTCAGGGTAATATTGGCCCCATAGAATGAGTTAGGAATGTTCCTCTCCTCTTTAACTTTTTGAAAGCGTTTGAGAAGGATAGATATTAAGTCTTTGAATGTTTGTTAGAATTCACCAGGGAAGCCACCTGATCTTGGACTTTTATTTTTTGGGAGGTTTTTGATTACTGTTTCGATCTCCTTCCTGATGATTGGTCTATTCAAATTCTGTATTCTTCTTGATTCAGTTTTGGAAGATTGTACGATTCTAAGAATTTATCCATTTCTTCTAGATTATACAATTTGTTGGCATATAGCTTTTCAGAGCATTCTCTTATAATCTTTTGTATTTCTGAAGTGACCATAGTAATTTCTCCTCTTTCATTTCTGATTTTATTTATTTCAGCCTTCTCTCTTTTATTTTCTTGGTGAGTCTACCAAAGGTTTGTCAATTTTGTTTATATTTTCAAAGAACCAGCTCTTAGTTTCTTTGATTATTTCTATTTTTTTAAGTCTCTATTTCATTTATTTCTGCTCTGATTTTTATTATTTCCTTCTTTCTACTGATTTTAGGCTTTGTTTGTTCTTCTTTTTCCATTTCCTTTAGGTGCACTGTTAGATTGTTTATTTGAGATTTTTCTTGTTTGTTGAAGTAGGCCTGAACTGCTATAAACTTTCCTCTTAGAACCGCTTTTGCTATATCCCATAAATTTTAGCATCATATTTTCATTTTCATTTGTCTCCAGGTATTTTTTGATTCCTCCTTTGATTTCTTCATTGACTCAATAGTTGTTCAGTAGCATTGTGTTTAATCCCACATATTTGTGGTTTTTCTTCCTGTAGTTGATTTCTAGTTTCATACTGTTGTGGTCAGAAAAGATGCTTGGTATTATTTCAATCTTAAATTTATTGAGACTTGTTTTGTGGCCTAATATGTAATCTATCCTAGAGAATGTTCCATGTACCTTAATAAAATAACATGTATTCTGCGGATTTTGAATGGAATGTTCTGTATGTAACTGCTAAGTCCATCAGGTCTGATGTGTCATTTAAGGCCAATGTTTCCTTATTAATCTTCTGTTTGGATGATCTATCCATTGGTGTAAGGGGAGCGTTAAAGTCCCTAGTATTATTTTGTTACTGTCTATTTCTCCTTTTATGTCTGTTAATAATTGCTTTATATATTTAGGTGCTCCTATGCCAGGTGCATAGATATTTACAAGTGTTATATCCTCTTACTGGATTGTTCCCTTTATCATTATGTAATGCCCTTCTTTGTCTCTTGTTACAGTTTTTGTTTTAAAGTCTATTTTGTCTGATATAAGTATTGCTACCACAGCTTTCTTTTTTTGCCATTTGCATTGAGTATCTTTTTCCATTCCTTCAGTTTGTGAGTGTCTTTAGGTCTGAAGTGTGTCTCTTGTATGCAACATATATATGGGTCTTGTTTTTTAATCCAGTCAGCCACCCTATTTCTTTGGGTTGGAGCATTTAGTCCACTGACATTTAAAGTAGCTATTGATGAGAATGTGCTTATTGCCATATTGTTACTTTTTTCCTGGGTGTTTTAGTAGTTCTTCTCTGTTCCTTTCTTCTTCTCTTGCTCTTTTTCTTTGTGGTTTGATGGCTTTCTTTAGTATTATGTTTGGGCTCCTTCTCTTAATTTTTTGTGTTTTATTACAGGTTTTTGGTTTGTGATTACCCCGAATTTCATTTATAATAAGCTATGTATATAGCAATCTATATTAAGCTGATAGTCTCTTAAGTTTGACCCCTTGCTAAAAGCTCTACTCTTTTACTCCCTTCCTGCTACATTTTCTGTTTTGTTCTATTTTTTTTTCTTGAAGAAGATTAGCCTTGAGCTAACATCTGTGTCAATATTCCTCTATTCTGTATATGGGTCACTGCCACAGCATGGCTGATGAGTGGTGTGGTTCTGTGCCTGGGATCCAAACCCGTGAACCTGGGCTGCCAAGAGGTGAGCACCAAACTTGACCATTAGGCCACAGGTCCGGCCCCCCATATTTTATGTTGTTGATATCATATTCAACCTCATTTTTTGTGCATGTGTATCTGTTACCCTCTTATCATGGATATAGATAATTTAGTACTTTCATCTTTTGACCTTCATATTAGCTTCAGAGGTAGTTGATCTGCTACACTTACTGTATATTTGCCTTTACTAGTGATTTCATTGTGGGTTTTTTTCCATAATTTTCTTATTCCTATTTGTGGTCTTTTCTCTTCCACTTAACTGAGTCCCTTTAGCATTTCTTGTAAGGCTGGTTTATTGGTGATAAACTCCTTTAGTTTTTGCTTGTCTGGAAAACTCTTTATCTCTCCTTCCATTCTGAATGATAACTTTGCCTGGTAGAGTATTCTCGGCTGTAGGTTTTTTCCTTTCAGCACTTTAAATATATCATGCCACTCCCTTCTAGCCTGTAAGGTTTCTGCTGAGAAGTCAGTTGATAGCCTTATGGGGTTTCCTTTGTATGTAACTTGTTGCCTTTATCTTGTGGCTTTTAGGATTCTCTCTTTGTCTTTAATCTTGTCATTTTAATTATAGTGTGTCTTGCTGTGGGCCTGCTTGGGTTCATCTTGTTGGGTGCCCTCTGTGCTTCCTGTACCTGGATGTCTGTTTCCTCCCTTAGGTTAGGAAAGTTTTCAACTATTATTTCTTCAAATAGATTCTCTGCCCCTTTGTCTCTCTCTTCTCCTCCTGGGACACCTATAATATGGATGTTGGTGCACTTGATGTTGTCCTAGAGGTCCCTTAGACTGTCCTCATTCTTTTTAATTCTTTTTTCTTTTATCTATTCAGCTTGGGTGATTTCCTCTAGTCTTTCATCCAGCTCATCGATCCGTTCTTCTGTATCATCTACTCTGCTACTGAGTCCCTCTAGTGAATTTTTCAGTTCCATTATTGTATTCTTCATTTCTGATTGGTTCTTTTTTATATTTTCCAATTCTTTGTTGAAGTTCTCAATGAATTCATCCATTCTTCTCCCAAGATCAGTGAGCATCCTTATGACCCTTTGTTTGAACTCTTTGTCAGGTAGATTGTTTATCTCAGGTAGATTGTTTTATTTAATTCTTTTTCTGAGCATTTGTCTTCTTCCCTTATTTGAAACATATTCTTTTGTCTCCTCACTTTGCCTCTTTCTCTGTGCTTATATCTATGTATTAGGTAAATCAGCTACATCTCCCCATCTTGGAGAGGTGGCCTTATGTAAGAGATGCCTTATGAGGCCCAGCAGTGTGTTTCTCTCTTGTCACCAGTTCCAAATGTCCAGGAATGTCCTGTGTGTGGGCTATGTGTGTCCTTCTGTTGTGGCAGGGCTGCTCTTGCTGCAGGTGCACAGGGAGACTGGGCTGTCCCTCTGGCCAGCTGGTTGTAATGCTCAGATGCATGAGGCTGCTATGGTTCCTTCAGTCACTTTATCAGGCATGAGAAGCCCCAGCCCAGTTGGCTGCAAGGTCTAATATCACATTCCTGCTGCAATTTTTCTGGTAAGTGAGTAGGACCCCAGCATGGCTGGTTGCTAGACTCAGGGGCTTACAATTGCTGTAGGCCTCTGGCCTGCAAGGCTGTTGTCAACTTTCTCAGTAGTGCAGCTGGATGGGGCCGGCCCCAGGCATGGCAGCACACATTGTTTCAGGTGTTGAAAGATGGGGCTGATCCCCTATGTGGTTGTTTGAGAAGCACAAGTCTTCTGCAGCTGACAAGCCCGACTGCCCATAGGCCCACACACCCCATCAACACAGTCCTGCCCTGTGGACATGCCCTGACCCACTGAAGTGGACCCACTTGTCCCTCTTCAGAGCCCCCACACACTCTGCTAATGAGGCCTGCCCCTTGCACATGCCCTGTCCCTCACACATGCCCTGCCCCACAGAGGCAGTACCACTCACCCTGATGCAGAGGTCCCAGGCACACCACTTATGCTGGCCCACAAGTTGCCCAAGGGCTTGCTGTTTGGTGGGGCCAATCCCTAGGGTGGGCTGCAGGCCTTGGATGAGCTGAGTTAAAATTGGTGCTCTAGTAGGTGGAGCAGACCCCTGCACTAAAAGCCCAGGGGAAGAACTCCAATGGCATCTGCCAGTGGCTATATCAGCATCCCTCTACTAGGTCACAATAATGGCTGCTGCCAAGGTCTCAATCCAGGGGGAGGTGGTCCTAGCTGCTTCCTGCCTTGCTCTGATGCACCCAGAGCCTATCAAGTGAGTCTCTTTTCACCAAAGGACTGTGTACCTTTCTTTCTGGTGATTTTATGTTACTTTCCAAAATGGGTGAATTTGTGCATGGGCCCTTTAAGAGAAGGCTTTTCTTTCTGTTATGTTTGATAGCTTTTCTGGGGATATTCCCTGTTGTCATTAATAGCCAGCAAAGCCAGATATTATGACACTCATCTCTTTTGTGCTGTTTAAAAGCTGCTTATTATTGCAAAGCTCTCCTGCTCAGTTCCCCCACTTCAGGGAAAACTTTGTAGCTTAAGACTATTCCAGGCTGTGAAGTACTGAAGCTAAAATGTGCCTTTTTCCTCTCCAGAAAGAAGTTTCTGCCTCTTCCACCTCAGTCAGCACAATGTCTTGTTGTGTGGGTCCTTTTTATCTGGTTTCTAGTTCTCTCTCAGGGGTAATTGTTCCAAGGGTAGTTGTAAATTTCTTGTGTCCATGTGACAGGGTGAGTCCAGAGTCCTCTTATGCCACCATCTTCCCAGCAATCCCCATAAACTTTTTTTCCTGTAAAATTAGAGTGAGAAGACTCCCTGCAATTTAAAACATAAAAGGCACTTGAAACAGCTCATAATATGCCCTCATTTGTGGGCTTATTTCTTTTACATTTATATTAACCTTGTTGGACTACTAATCTTTTTGATTTAGGAACAAATCAGACTTCTGTTTTTATCTGATACATACTTTTATTAGATTAAAATTGCTGTATTCTAACTTTTGGGATGTATTAATTTCAATTTTATCCAGCAATATAATGTACATTTTCCCCAATTAGCTAACATAATGCAAAAAAGACAGTTTTTATTGTTTTTTTCTAAACTATAGAAAAGATGACTTCCCAAGTTTGAAAGAAGGGCCACTTTTATTATTTTATAGGGACATGCATATTCAAAAATAAAATATATCCCTGAAGTGAGTGACTATAAATAAAATATATATAATAGCATATTTTATTAAGTAAGTATCTTACAAAGAATACTTTTCATTTAAAGGAGGAACTACCTTATTCCACTTCCTGAAAGATTCCAAATTTACATGCATAATATTTTAGTGAAAACATGACTATAAATATTAAATATATTATAGGGGGATTAAAGGAGGCGAAACTGATATTTTGTGACTTGACAAGTTTAATATTTTAGAAAACTCAAGATTATTCAATCACTAGTATAACTTCATATGCATATATATATATATATATATATATTTCAAATTTTCAAAGAGATTGCTTAAATCTTCCAAGAGTTAAAATTGTGTTGAATATCAAAACCCAAATCCAAGTACTTGTCCACCTATTGAGGATAAATAGCACATCAGTAGATAATTGAGGTGTAAATTGCCTGTAGAAATAGAAACTACTGATGTTATTTATATATGAATAAATATGCATTTTATTGCATCATATGCAGCACAAAAAAGGGCTTTTGTACTTTCCCTTGTGATAATCATTTGTTTTGTAAGCTACAAATAGCTAATCTAAGTTTTCTGAGTTAAAAAGTTTAAACACTAATAGCTAATTTGAAAATCAAAATAAAGAGGCTATTCATTAAAATATAGATTTAAATGCGTTAAATTAGGAACGTTATTAGAATGGGCCACATGTGTATATTTAAAAAATTGAAAATAATTATATTCACTCATGGAAGAAAGACCTATTGAGTAAATTTTTAAGTGAGAGGGATGCTGTTGTCTGGAAGGTAGCTTTAACAATGATAGATACAAAATAAGTGACAATACATTATATTCTTTCATAGTAGTTGGTACTGTGGGATTCTCACATATTTGTTATTATATATTGACATGTAGCAAGAAATACATTTAATGAAAACCATCTCTATCCACTTTGATTTTCAGTTATATATTATACTTCATTTCCTCCATCACTTATTCTCATTATTATTTGTATATGGAAGTATTAAAATAGTTAGAAATGATGTTAAATTTCATTGTATTAAATCATATTAATCACATTAATTTAGAAAAAACAAATTTATAATATGTTATTAAAGAGTAATGATATATTTTGAAAATACCAGCAAGATAATTATATTTTTACAGATGTGTGCCACCTTTTATATTATTTGTGATTTTTAGTTTTACTCCAGGAAATTGTAATATGATCTTTAGATAACTAAAAGTAGAAAAAGGCAAAAAAAAAAAAAAAAGAGAGAGAGAGAGAAGAAATCAAACTACAATTCTGAAAAATTTCATTACCAACAGAAAGGAAAACTGTTTACAGAAGAAATACAAATTTATGTATCTTAACAACTACTTATTAATTTTTCATGAAAACCTGGTTTAGAGGAGAAAGCTCAGTTCTATACTATATTTAATAATTTAAAATTATAATAGTTTGTTAAATATATGTCTATGTGTGTGTAGTGATATTGAGGAAACAGATGAATTATTTTCTTGCTTTGATGTGGAGAATAATAGAGTGTTTCAGTAGTTCAATCTAAATGCTCTTTTTTTTTTTTTGGTGAGGAAGATTAGCTCTGAGCTAACATCTGTTGCCAATCCTCCTCTTTTTGCTGAGGAAGATTGGCCCTGGGCTAACATCTGTTGCCAATCCTCCTCTTTTTGCTGAGGAAGATTGGCCCTGGGCTAACATTCATGCCCATCTTCCTCTACTTTTATATGTGGGATGCCTGCCACAGCATAGCTTGATAAGTGGTGCATGGGTCCATACCCAGGATTTGAACCTGTGAACCCTGGGCCACCAAAGGGGAGCATGTGAACCTAATCACTATGCCACCAGGCCAGCTCCTAAATGCTTTTTTTGTCTGTTTTTTGTGAGGAAGACTGGATCTGAGCTAACATCCATTGCCAATCCTCTTTTTGGTGAGGAAGATTAGCCCTGAGCTAACTTCTGTGCCCATCTTCCTCTATTTTGTATGTGGGATGCTGCCACAGCATGGCTTGATGAGTGGTGCATCAGTCTATAGCTGGGATCTGAACCTGTGAACCCCAGGCCGTCCAAGCAGAGCATGTGAATTTAACCACTATGCCACTGGGCCAGCCCATAAATGCTCTTTTTTAAGGTTTATATTAACATTGCCTCTGATAGATACCCTGCTCTACTCTATTTCTGGTGGTTTATAAATTATTTTCTGTAGGTTTAAAAAGTAAACTCTAATTTATAGTCTGAAAGATGGCTAGGATTTAAAATAATTTGTTTGAAATTTAATGTGGATTTGCATTTTTTAAAAAGAAATATAAAACCAAAAAGTTTTATGTTTTAATTTCTTTCTGACAAAAATTTCTTTCTGTCTTTCTATTCTTACAGAGAACTGTAGCAGAGCAAATTAATTATACTTTTCTTAGTAGTTATGAAAAATATTTAGTTCATGGATATGCCAATTTGATTTTGGCATTTCATTTATTTTTCCTCCAAGTTTTTAAAAAGGAAAGAGAAAATTCACAACCTACAATTTTGGAGATAGGAATTTTTGCAGAGGTCCCCTGGGAGCAGTAATTTATCATGGTTAAGTCAAATATTACATAGAAGTGGAAATATACTGGTGCAAAATTAGCTGGGTCTTGTTACACATTTATCTTGATTTATCTAATCATTATCTTTGATCTTTCAAAGACATTCATGCTAGTTTCCAAGTTTGGGAGCAAATATATAACCAAGGTGTTTCTGTGCATTTAAAGATGGAAAATTGTTTTCAATATAAAGTGAAATTTAAATTAAAATGTAATTCTTTATCTTTTAGCAGCACTGCCCAATATAGTTTTCTGCGATGATGGAAATGCATGCGTGTGATGAGCACTTGAAATATGTTACTGCAACCAAAGAACTGATTTTTAAATTTTATTTTAATTATTTTAAATTTTATATTTAAATAGCCACATGTGAAAGGTGCCTACCATATTAGACAATATAGCTTTAGAGTTTTATTATTACTCTGGCTTTCATTCACTTATTTAAAATTCAAAAACAATGTTGTTTTAATATTTGATCTTCACATGAAATTAGTATGGTCAATAACTTTATAGCAACATAATTTTTACACAATTTAATTTACCATACAAGAATGTTAGAGAGATATAAGCAAGTGAGAATTTCTAAGTGAGATGTTTCAGTTTATCATTTTCTGGTGTATCTAGACTTTTGTAACAGTCAGCTTCAAATGCTTTGTTTAAACAAATGCTTTGTTTAAGTCAGCTGCTTTGTTTAAGGTATTAAGGTACATCTTGTCTTGCCCATTCACTATGATCTGGCCCAAGTTCAGAGAAAAACAATGTGATGATCTCTTGCATAGAGAGTTCTACGGAGAATTATGGACTAACTTGGGAATTCCAGGGGAACTTAAGTCTCATAATTTAGTATTTAGAGTGTGAAAAATACATCCCAGGGGCAGGTGGGAAGGCAGGTGCAAGTTTCTATCCATGACATTTAAGGCAGTTGACATAGGGGTAATCTTGTAATCATGACTATTGGTCCTATTTCTATTTGAACTTACTACAGAAGGAAATATGGCATTTAGGAGTGTGTGATGACTTTGGCTCAGAAAGTCCCTCAGTATAGTTTTGAGTTAAAATATAGATACAGATATAGTGAAGAAATAAGGTATAACTAAAGAATTGCAGTTTTGTATGTGGAGGGAAGTGAAGAAATCAGACAGATTCTAGGATATTAAGGAGCAATGGCTGCATTGGAGATGAGAGTATGACCTAAAGCTTTACTGAATTGGGTGGGGTAAAACTGGAACAGAAATAAAAGATTAAGAAATCAAAGTTATCTCAGTTTCATTTCCTAAAAAGATGGGAAAATTACTCCCAGAGCATCATTTCAGGGAAAGATTGAGCTTAAAACTTGATCTTTTCATCTCCAGTGGCTGCAAGGCACTTGAGGGGAATAGAATAAAACACAATCACTCTTTGGTGTGGCTAATCAAAAAATATTTTTCTTGTTAAATATTTTTGTTTTAAGTATAAATTTGGTGTATATCAGAATAGAAGAAAATTAGGAGAGGAAAGTAGAATCATGTGTTTGAGGTGGCCATGTTTTAGAAACTAAGCCTAGGCAGAAATGCTTTAACCTTAGAAAGCAGAAAATGATATTTCACAGTACAATCAGGATAAGATTAATTATTAAATTTAAGGTTAATTTTAAAAATTAATTGAAAATTTTAAAAAAAGGGATGAAGAGAAAATTAAATTTGTATTTACCTTAACAGCATGGTTTTGAATTCCAAAATAGTCAGTTATAATGGAAGGCTGAGTATGAAGGTAAAGAGTGAGTGGTAATTATTTAAATGAAAGTAAACCAAGAGCTCAGACAGAGTTCAGAAATAGAAGATTAATATTCTGAAATATAAGTAGAAAGATTTAGTAATATAATGGAGGTGGGAAAATAAATTTGATAGTTTATCACTTGTTGGCCAGTTATAATACTCTTTATTAGCAAATATGAAAAATAATTGATTGTTTCAATTTAAGTATTTGTTATTAAAACATTTCCAGAGGCCCCCAGGAAGAGTTTTATTTTATTAGATTAGAATAATGTAAAAGTTTAATAATGCACAAGGTTGATAAAATTGTGTGGAAACAGCCTCCCATATATATTGCTGTGGAAAATACAAATTAGTACAAACATTAATAAGGGCAATGCTTTTTTTTTCATTAATTCATTGATTTTGTGTGTGTGTGTGTGTGAGGAATATTAGCCCTGAGCTAACATCCGTTGTCAATACTCCTCTTTTTGCTGAGGAAGATTGGCCCTGGGCTAACATCCATGCTCATCTTCCTCTGCTTTATATGGGATGCAGCCACAGCATGGCTTGACAAGCAGTGCGTTGGTCTGCGCCTGGGATCCAAACCCGTGAACCCTGGCTCCAGAGGCAGAGTGTGTGAACTTAACCACTAAGGTACTGGGCGAGCCCCAATTCATTGATTTTTTTTAAAAGATTATTTTTCTATTTTTATTGAGATACTATTGACATATAACATATAAGTTTAAGGTCTACAAAGTGATGACTTACATACTTATATATTGTCAAATGATACCACAATAAGTTAATTGACACCTCCATTCCCTCATATAATTACCATTTTTTATTGTCATGACTTCTAAGATCTACTCTCTTAACAATTTTCAAGTATGGTGTTAATTATAGTCATCATGCTGTATATTAGATCCCTATAAAGTAATCATTTTATAATTGGAAGTTTGCACTCTTTGACCATCATCTCCCGATTTCCCCTTCCACCCAGCCCCTGATAACCATCATTCTGCTCTTTATTTCTCTGAGTTCAGCTTTTTTAGATTCCACATATGAGTGAGAACATACAGTATTTGTCTTTCTCTGTCTGACTTATTTTATTTAGCATAAAACCCTTATTTTACTTAGCATAAAACCCTCAAGGTCGCCCTACATTTCTGCAAAAGGCAAGATTTCCTTCTTTTATGGCTTAATAATATTTCATTGCATATATTTATATCACATTTTCTTTATTCTTTTATCCCTCCATGGACATATTATTTTCATGTCTTGGCTTTTGTAAATAATGCTGCAATGAACATGGGAATTCAGGCACTTTTTTGATATAGATGATTTCTTTTTTTTTCAGATAAATACCCGGAAGTGGAATTGCTGCCTCATATGGTGGTTCTATTTTTAATTTTTTGAGGAACCTCCATACTGTTTTCCATAGTGGCTGCACCAGTTTACATTCCCACCATCAGTGCACAAGGGCTGCAGGAGCTGGGTGGTGCCTTGGTACCTGCTTGGGGACAGGTGGGCTGTCTGGGCAGCTGGAGCTGGCAGGGGGCAGGCTGAGGGAAGTGGGCCTGGGTTCACAGGACCCCACCAGGAACTGGAGAGAAGGACACTGCCCGGGGCCATGGAGTCACCTGGGGCTGTTGGAGCAGGCAGGCACCAAGGTGTGCTGGGGGTCTGGGTTCATGGGAATTTGCCAGGTGCCTGGAGCCAGGGATCTGCCTGGGGTTTCTGGAGCCAGCAAGTGCTGGGTTAAGTCTGGTGTCTGGGTTCGCGGAAGGCCCCTGGGAGCCCTACCATGGAAACCACCTGGGATCATGGGAGATGCCTGGAGCGGCTGGAGTAGGCAGGCACGGGGGTTACCTGGAGTCTGAGTTCGAGGGAGCCTGCAGGGAGCTGGTGCTAAAGATGCCACTTGGGGCCACTGGACCTGGTAGGCAATGGGCTGAGCCAGGGGCCTGAGTTCCTGGGAGCTGGCAGGGAATCACCTAGGATGGAGGAAGGGAGTTGGATTTCTGTGCTGAAGTCAGGTGTTCACTTTACCCTCCAGAAGGTGTCTGTCTCTCTGCGCTGGGCTGCCCGGGCTTGGTGGAGGGGGTGATGGGGGTAATGTGAATCTATCCTTCCTACCCTCCTTAGAGCATCTTTTCTTAGTGCTATGCTTCTCACAGGTGCTGTAATCACTCATCTGTAATCCTTGGCTCTTCTGAAAGTATTTTCCTGCACAAATAGTTGTTCAATTGATGTTTTGAGGGGAGGAGGTGGGGAGGAGCAGTAGAATTCCCATGCCACCATTTTGCTGACATCGCTGGCAATCCCCAATAAGTGTTAAATGCTGTTTTAGTATTACTGTATTAAAGCTATGAAGATTTACTTAAAAACAATAATTGAAAAGTAGTCGTTTTTGTATATCAAGGTACTTATGATTTCTTTTTTAAGATTAGTTAGCTACTTGAAAGCAATAAATGGCATTGTATTGGATATTAGACAAGGAGTGAGAAGGAGATTATCAAAAATTGAATTTAGTTCAAAATTAGAGTTTCTAAACCTTTTTCAGGTTTTTGAAAATTTAATGTTGTATAGAGTTGAGTTTGAGAAAAAAGAGCAGGGTGTTGGTGATGCTTAGCAACTCAATTTTTAATGGAAAGGAAAAATAGGGTTTGCATATGGGATATATATATTAAGGAGAGATTCTAAAACTAGGGTCTGTGAATAAGCTTCAGGAAATTTACAAATAACATGGAAGGTGGATGCAAAAATGTTGCATATGTATTTCTCTGAGCCATAACCTCTGAAAAGTCGAAGACGAGTTTGAGTGAAAATCTAGGAACCACAGCTTTTGGCCACACCTTCTTTTTTGTGAGGAAGATTAGCCCTGAGCTAACATCCATTGCCAATCCTCCTCTTTTGCTGAGGAAGACTGGCCCTGGGCTAACATCCATGCCCATCTTCCTCTACTTTATATGGGACGCCGCCACAGCATGGTTTGATAAGCAGTGCATCAGTCTGCACCTGGGATCCAAACCTGTGAACCCCTGGCCGACGAGACAGCACCGAACTTAACTGCTACACCACTGGGCTGGCCCCCTTTTATAATAATTTTTGATAATTTATGTACTTTTCCAGTGGATGATAAAAATATTTTCCAGGATATATTATGGTCTTTGATTCACCAGGTGGGAAATATAGGGTCAGTGAAATAGGAAAGAGAGAAATACCTATAAACATTTTTTACATAGAGATATTTTCACCTGGCCTATCATTCTCCACGTTTTCTTTTTAAAAAAAACCGTATCTCGGGGCCGCCTGGTGGCCCAGCAGTTAAGTTCGCGCTTGGCAGCCCGGGGTTCGCAGGTTTGGATCCCGGGCTCCTGCTGACGCACTGTCTGTCAGCCATGCTGTGGCGGCGTCCCATAATAAGTGGAGGAAGATGGGCACGGATGTTAGCCCAGGGCCAGCCTTCCTCAGCAAAAAGAGGAGGATCTGCAGTGGATGTTAGCTCAGGGCTGGTCTTCCTCGCAAAAAAAAAAAAAAAAAAAACCCAAAAAACCAGTATCTCATTGATTTCTTGCTATACTTGAACATCCACGGCTATGACTCTGTGGTACAAAAAATGATTGTTAATTCACTCAAGTTTTACATAACTATTTTTGGTATTATATAAATAATTAATGAATTTTGTATTTCTGGCTGCATATTGGGCATTTCTTCTCAGATATTAAAGAGTGAGATCATACTTAACATATTTAAAACAAAATTCATCATATTTTAGAATTATGATCTCTAATCCTGTCTGCTCTATTACAGTAAATAACATTGCCATTCTCCTGGTCCTATAAGTTCTATGTCTTATTGACATTTTTCTTTTTTCTTGGCCAAAATATCCTTAGAGCTATTTCTTATATTCATATTTCTTTTCATTAGTAACTGTCTCTACATACTGTCCTTACCTTCCCACTCTCCCTGTTTTAATCAACCCTGTGTCCCAGCACAGACTAATTTTCTAAAGCAAGACTTTCATCAAGTTGTATAACCAGTTGTAATTTAACATGTTCTATAATCTGATTTTAACCTACACTTTTTGATTTAGCAATTCCTCTACGTGTCAGAATCTAGTCATTATTGCGCCGTATTCTTCAGTTGAAATGTCCTCAGCTCCTCTACTTACCTATTTTCTATTCTGCTTTTGAAAGTCTATACCAAATAGATCTGAGTACCTTAATATAAAACAGCAGTCACAAAGTCAAATATCTTCCAATTCAGACAGGTAATGTGTGGCTTGGTTTAAGAGAACGGAATGGTGTTGCCCTCAGCAAACATGAAAGAACATGGCTCCTCCTCCTACTTCCCCAAAGATGTTACAATTCAATCATAACACACCCAACCCAACCAAAGTAAACCAAAAATACTGCTTTGGCTAAACAGAACTCCTTTGCAGGGATGAGTTTGGCTTGCAGAGGGAATATGAAGCTATTACTTTCATAATTTACTTGATGTTGAGGACCAGCTTTCACGGCATGCCCTTACTTGTCTTAAAATTGCAGTGATGTTTGTATGGTGCCTGTCGAAGGCAAGTTTTGTCCTTAGGAATGTGAAAATGTACAAAGTTTGGAAAGCAATGTGTAACTTCTGCTGTGTGTCTTAGTTTTAGTAACGTCAGTGCACAGTGCAAAACAATATGTATATAAATAGAGAACTATACTAATGAAATTTTACAAAGATTGTATTTTAGATATAAATTAGCTTGAAAACTAATTTTTACAAATGTGTGTGGATGTTAATTCTTTAATTTTCCTCCCATGCGTATGTGTATAGATACACAGATTTACTGATTTTGAATGAAATATTTTCTTATTTTCATGACTCTTTGGGTTAATGCATGATCTGTTTTCTTTTCAATATATTTTGCATATATTAAAGGGCAAAGTTATAAATTTCCATAGCAATCACTGCAGTTTTAAACAGTTTATTTGTAGTAAAGGTTGACGTACTGACTTTGTTATTTCCTGAGAATCTGGACTTTTTATTCTGTACCTTGAAAAGTAGAATGAACTATACATTTTCTGTCAAAGTATGAACTGGTCCTGATGACTAGCTCCTAATATCTGGAACAGCATGAGGTACAAGTACTGAGTTCTCATCCAGGCTCTATCATTTCATTTACTAGTATTTGACTTTGGACCAATGACTGAGAATTGATCCCAAAGATTTTCCTCTTTCTACATTAAACAATGCTAGGACAATTTTGGTCCCATGTTAAACAATACACAAGGCATCAAAATCAGCTTCTTGGTCCAATAAATACTTGCTCCTGAAAAATATCTGTGAACCTACTAAAGTGGCTTATTCAACAAGAAATCTTAAAGTGTAAGGTTTGACTTTGCACAGAAAATGTTAAAAAAAAAACCCCTGAGGTTCAGTCATTTCTAAGTTACAAAGAATCAATATAGTAGGAATGTGGCTTAAAATATATAAGTAAATTAAGGGATAATCGAAAGAATACATTTAACCTACTTATAAATTCAATAATTTTATCAAATATGTTCTAGAATATTTTAAAGAGTTCTGTTTATGGCACCTTGTTTTGAGAGATAAAGAAAAAGAACAGATGTCAGTTTGTGTATTTCCTAAAATTCTATTACTGTGAATTTTTTTTTAACCCTGAAAAGGAGGGAATCAGAAGTCAGGTCAAAGTCAAGCATGTCTTGGTGAAGGATTTGTTATTACGTGTGAGAAATTAGATATAACTATTCTCTGGATAGTGAGACCTGCATACAAAGAATGTTTTCATTCTTAATATTATCTTTTTTCTCTTTAAGTAAGATAAAGTATTTAGGCAATATTGATTAAGAATACCCCCTTCTGCGAAGTAGTTTTAGGTTTAAATAAACCAGTAGGAAGCAAGCTCCAGCTTAGGCAAAAGCAATTAGAAGGATCAAGCCCTTCCCTGATACTGAGTAACTGGTTGTCAAGAATTTCTCTAAAAGCACCAAGCCTTTCCCTCGGGACGAGACTGCTTTTGTGCTCATTTTGCTTGTTCAAATATTTCCTTGAGATATAACTCCACTCCATTACTCAACTCTTAAAAATAAAAGCAATTGCAAGTGGAAGGCGTAACAGCAGTAAATTGTGGTTCAGTCAAAGTATGCAACATCATATCTACTGAGCTGTGTTTTCCTTGAGGGAAAATAACCCTATTTCCTGGAGAAAAACCCTCAGAATGAGTAGGCTACTGACTTAAGCAACTTCTCTTTGGTTTTCGTCATCCAGTTAAACTGGCTTCTTCATTCATCCAGTTCAACTTTCTTCATTTTTTTCAATGCTGGATGAGAGTTAAAATAATTCTGATTAAACAATATGGATGATTTAGGGAGGAGTGAAATAATTCTTCCCTTTTACTCAGATGTCTCTCACTTGCTCAGAAAAGTCATTTTAAGATGCTGCCAACTACTTGTTAGTAAGTTACTAAATAAACCACATCATCTGCCCATATCCCTAACTGTTACTGAACACAAACACAGGTTTGTTTACCCACCATCCAGTAGGGCCAATAACTGGAATGTCAGACTTGTGGCAAGGAAAGAGTTTTAGTATTGAAAGGCAGCCAGACGAGGAAATGGGAGTTAGAACTCAGATCCACCTGCTTGAAGGGAAAAAGGTAGGGGTTTTTATCTAGGGTTTTAGCTAGGGGAGGGCGAGCATGTGGCCTTGCTGGTTGGCATCTTCTCACCAGCCTGTGTTTGGCCTTGAACAATGAATTTCTTTTCCCTTGACTGTCTGGACTTTTCTGGTTAGTTTTCATCTTCAGCCTGCATTTGGCTTTGCAAGGCTGAATCTTGGTGTCTGGACCTTGACTTTGTGGGAAAGACAGCTCACTCATATACTAAGGAGGGACAGAAAGACCTAGTTAGGTTTTTTTCTTTTTCTTTTGCTGGGAAAGATTTGCCCTAAGCTAACATCTGTTGCCAATCTTCCTCTCTTTCTCTTTTTTTCCTCCCCAAAGCCCCAGTAGGTAGTTGTAAGTCCTTCTAGTTCTTCTATGTGAGCTGCCACCACAGCATGGCTACTGACAGACAAGTGGTGTGGTTCTGCACCCAGGAACCAAACCCAAAGTGGAGCATACCGAACTTTCACCACTAGGCCATCATGGCTGGCCCAAGACCTGGTAAGTTTTGAACAACCGTTGATTATGCAGAGTATGCACAGCTTCAGTTAGCAAAGCTTATCTCAAAGTTTTTTGCTCTAGGGGAGATTTTTTAACTTCTTCATTCTCAGTTTCATAACCATTAATCCATTCATTACCTTATTCATTCATCATCTATTTTTAATTTACCTAACTAAATTTACTAGCTACCATCACTATGTTTTCACTGTTCTAGGTTTTATTGTGTCACCCTCAGAGCATTTTTCTACAAAATATTAATATCACGTTTAAACTGGTTTAGGATTGTGGCATTTTCTTGGGTATTCCACTACAGTTCTTAAAGACACTTATTTTAAACATCAATAATTTGCACTTACAAATTCCTTTATAAATGAGAGTGAGGATATTGACCCTTAAAGAAATGAATCCATTCCACAAATGAAAACCAGGCCTCCCTATTATGCATTGGCTTAATGTTGAGGTAGGGGCCGGCCCAGTGGCACAGCGGTTTAGTTCACGCTTGGCAGCCCGGGGTTCGCGGGTTCGGATCCCGGGCGCCTGCCGACACACTGCTTGTCAGCCATGCTGTGGCGGCGTCCCATAAATAAAGTGGAGGAAGATGGGCACAGATGTTAGCCCAGGGCCAGTCTTCCTCAGCAAAAAGAGGAAGATTAGCAACAGATGTTAGCTCAGGGCTGGTCTTCCTCACACACACACACAAAAATAAATAAATAAATAAAAATTAATGTTGAGGTAGATTTTCTCCCACCTCCACATTAAATCTAGAGTAATTTTGTGTGACAACAGCTAAAGGATAAGTCAGTTATCCTCTACATAGTAGTTTTTTGTGCTTTTCCTGAGCAACTTACTTCCAAATCATGATGACTTATTTAAAGAGCCCTGAGGTACACATGGTACAGTGTTTCACCAACTATTTCTGGATTTTCTCCTGTTACAAAGATCAAAAGTGGGAAAACAACACAGATTATTCTGCTTGACCTGACAGGTGCTCATTTTGGAATTCAGAGCTTGATTTTGTTACACAAAGAGAAAAGCAGAGTTTGTATAAGGATTATAATAATAATTTAAAACAAAGTGGAAGGATTAGTAATGCAATGGAATAAAACTGACTGCTAGCAGTTATTATAAAATTTCTGGAAGCTTAGTTCTACATTAAAACCAAAAAGAATTCAAATGTATCATTGAGAACAATATAAATCATAGCAGAGTGGTTTGATTTTATTTAGAAATTTACACTGCACATTTCATGTAAGTTCTAGATAAATTTTAATATATTGTTTTTAAAATTGGAAGTACTTGGACCTTTCAACCTGAAAATTGTCCTGGAAACTCAAATCTCCCAATACATAATCTTTGCTTGTAAATATGTATTATCTTTCTCATCTTGGTATTATAAAAGTGGAGAATAAATGTAAAAAGATTACATTTTCCAAAAGCTGTTAAGATGTTTTTCTATTTTTGTTTCAAATAGAAAAAAGAAAAATTCTTTAATGGTTATTTATTCCATCCTACATATTTTTCATATATTGGAAGAGATATTGGGAAAAAAAAGCAAAAGGAAATTTTGAAGCATCTGGCACAATTTCATCCCCGCTACAGATAATTTTTACATTATTCTAGTGTTGTCGTTCTGAAGCTTTTATAGATTTACATATTCACAAAACAAAAGTCAACCTAGTCTGAGTGTTGCCCATTTTGTCTCTTTGGAACTAAATTTCAGTGATGTTTTTTAAAACATCATTAATAGGCATTGAAACAAAATTCCAACTGGTAAAAATAATTTTACTTGGCATAAATTTTCTTAGCAGGTAAGAAATATGTATCATCATATATCATATCATATACTTTCATATCATCGGTATTTAGCTGCTAACGCAAAATTTAAACTGTATGCTTTCAATAAAGCAAATGAAAGAAATAAAATTTGATCATGTCTTATTAGTAATTCAATGAGTTGATATATTGAATAAGATTCACAGTAGTCCATTTAGTAAGTAATATTGTACCATTAGTTAGCAGATACCTAAAGGCAAATAACATTCTCTTTTTACCAGAAAAGGCTAAGAATATATTGAAACTTTTAATGTATAATATCATACATTATTAATATTTTGTGGCATCTACAGATGGAGACTGTTTTTGTTCTGTTTTTCAAACTCTTCAGAAGAGTCATAGAAATGACTAAATTCCTGTTGTAAAAATATGGAAATAAAATAAATATGTGTCAATTTGGCAACAAAATATTCACTGCATGTGTAAAAGTCTGTTATACTTTAGATATTCTATTTAACAGATGTGTTTTTGAGATTTTAGTGCTCACACGGTTCACACTTCTGACTGCAGCCCAAATTTTGGTAAAGGAGAGAGGGAAGGAAGGAATCAAGATGTTGAGGACAGAAAACCAAGAGAACATGAGAGAGAGTTCTTTGAGAGTAAGAGTGAGAATGTGAGGCTTTGGGGATTGTGTGGGGCTAGTAATTAGGTGAGAGATGGGTACTGTCTAAGACTCATAGATGGATCTGTTGTAAAACCCCCTTAAATGTTTATGAAAGACTTTAGATTAAATTTTGTATATTCCTGTTTGTCCTGGGATTCCTTGAAAGCAGCTCTGATCTGGGACTGACATGCACAGCATTTCACCCTTTAGTAAAGATGATCACCATAAAGAGTGCTCTCATTATTGTCTTGTCAAGACAGTAACGTGTCCATAGGCAACGGGACCTTCTGGAGCTAAAACTTTGTCAAGATGTATTTGAATGTTGAGGTCAAATAGAGGGAGTTTGTAAAACAGTTATTTTTCTATATCCTGAAATCCTCTTGTGTTAGAGTAACAACCCCTAAATAAATAACCCCCAAATTTTAGAATCTTCGAACAATGAATGTTTATTCTTAATTCCTATAACAAGCCAGTGTAGATGGTTTTGGTCAGCTGGTTGTCCTGTGACATGATTCAAAGCATGGGCTCTTTCTATTTTTTGGTTTTGCTATCCGCTATGGTCTTGGAGTCTGCTGCTTCTACCCAGCTGACAGGGCAGGAGGCAATGGAGAAAAACATTGAATTCTTAGAAAATCAACCTAGAAGTGATATACCAATTCCATTCATGTGCTATTAGTAGTTGTATGGCCCTACCAGGAAAAAAGGGAGACTAGGATGCATGGTTTTAGTTTTAGGCAGTTCCCATCAACAAATGTCCACTAGGGCAAGGATCAGCATTTTTTTGAGGGCAGTTATCCATATCCAAGACATTACCACTTGATGCTTCTACTTTTAAAGAGCTTTAAATGTAAATTTATTGGGATTACCTAAGTTCAGCTATTTTAATACACCTTCAGGAGACTAGTATCAGAGTCCAGGAGAAAGTACTTGGTTTCCTTCTTAGCTGTGCTTCTGAAAAATTTTGAACATATTGCACCAAATCACAGTCTCTGGTGGGAGGTCCATGGTAGGAGGTCCCAAGGCTCCCAGCAGTTCTGCCAGAAGCACTTCTTAAACCCCATTTTCTGAATTTGTCTACATGGAATTGTATTTTATTTTGCCTGTCCTCCAAGCTCTAACACATTACTTAAGTGGAAATAGTTTGATTAGGGAGATTTAAACTCAAATAGTAATTTATTCAGTATTTAGAATGTCCCCTGTTTCAGAGGTCGCCAAGACCACCTTCATGGTTAGGGATTCACTAGATGGACTCAGAGCTAAGGTTTATTATAGTGAAAAGAAAAATGGCAGGATTGGCAAGAAAAAAAAAAAAACAACAGGATAGGTAGTATCTGTAGAAATCCATATACAGGTTTCCTTATGCTCTTTTTTTCCTGTGACGGGGAAAATTATGATCCTCTCTTCAGCAATGAAAAATGCAATAAAATATGTGCAATGTTTCTTCCCAGTGAAGCCCATTAGAGACTTACTACCCAAGGTTTTATTGGGCTGGTCACATAGGCACCCTCTCCTTGGCATGTTCAAAATTCCAGATTCTAAGAAGGAAGACAGACGTTTACTATAAATCACATTATTTGTACAGTCTACACACCGTGATTTACCTTTAATGAGTTAGGGAACAGATCAAAGGCTAAGTTCCCAGACACCAGCCAGGGGCCAACCTTGCAAGCAGGCCCTTCTAAAGATAGCGGTGTCAGACCTGCTGTGTTAACTCTTTTCTGTACACCCACCAAAGTGTTAATATGTTTTATCTCATTAAGCCCCATAATGATCCTCTTCAACTGAGACACTTTGTGTAGAGGAAGGAAAATTTGAGGTGAAGGAAACTTATGTGTTTTGAGTCCCCAGTATGTATCAGACTCTTTACTAGGTACTTCAAATATCTTATACCAAGGAAGTTAAGAATTTTGCCTACGGCCATGTAACTAACAAAGAATCAGGGTGCTGAAACTGAAAACGAGGTTGGATGATTTTGGACTATACCTTTGTGCCTTTTTTTGAAAATACTTTGAAAAGGCCCTATATTTGTACCATCCAATGTAATAGCCACTGGCCACATGTGACTATTAAACACTTGAAGTGTGGCTACACCCAACTGAGATGTTCTCTAAGTATATATACACACCAGATTTTGAAAACTTAGTTTGAAAAAAAAGTAATATACCCCATTATTAATTTTTAATAATTAAAAAATAATTTTTAATATTGAGTGTACTTTGAAATAATATTTTGGCTACTTTGGTTTACATAAACTATATAATTAAAATTGATTTTATCTGTTTCTTCTTTGTTAGCATAGCTAGTATAAAATCTTAAATTACATAAGTGGATACATTATATTTCTTTTGGACAGCACTGGTCCATACATAGAGGCCCCATCGACTGTCTGTGATATTTAAGGCCTAACCATGGGCAATTACAAAGCTTTGCCTGGCAGGCCTCATGGGGGAAGCTGCCGTCCTCACACCAGACTTG
This sequence comes from Tapirus indicus, assembly GCA_031878705.1. NCBI lineage: Eukaryota > Metazoa > Chordata > Mammalia > Perissodactyla > Tapiridae > Tapirus > Tapirus indicus. The sequence continues at coordinate 43,172,705 of CM062930.1, read as the reverse complement.
GTGCACAGCTCGTGCATTGCAGTCGTTGGAGGGAGTTGTATTTCAGGATTCAGACCCTCCTCCACCTGGGCCAGCCGTGTTCTTTTACATATCTGCATTACTCGAGCAGACACTTCCATCTGGAGGTCTCCTTATTGGAGGCAGGGAAGGGGCTCTGCTGAGGTATTTTTCAAGACATTCCACCGAGACATCCTTATCTGGGGCCTTGCCCAAGCTGACTCAGTACTTTTCCACTCCTCGCCCTTCCCTCTCCCTCTGAGTCCTCTGGGTCTGTAAAATGTCTAGAGCTTTTTGTTCAGGGTTCCTCAACACCAAGACAGTTTCCCTCTGCTGGATTGTCCGTCCTCTCTTCCTCCCTGATGCTAATCTGCGGGGAAAAATGCAACCAGGAGAAGCCAGTGCTGAATTTGTGTTTGGCCTCTTGCTTATATCATTGCCGTTAGTGAGGAAAGGCTTGACCGTTACTCTCCATTTGGCTCATTGTCCTAATTGACCACCTAGACATCTGGCAGCTCTGACGGACCTCAATAAATATTAGGTCCCCTTTTTTGTGAAAACTGTAATTTTATTTGAGGAAACAGTGGAATCAGAAAGGTTGAGTTGAAACACCTCTCTTCCGGGCTTTCATACCAAATTTTGTACATAGATTTCTAGATTGGTTTACACTGTTTTGGGTTTTGATTTCATGCTCTGTCTCCAGCATTAAAGCTACTTCAAGATAGCAGCTATATCTGATTTGATTTTCTGTCCCAACACATAGCATATGCCTTTTAAATATGAGGGTCTCAAATATTTGTCAATTAAATGAAGAAATGTATTTGTCTAAAATAATGAGGATAGTAAGTGGTAGACAGGTGTTTCAAATACTGGTTTTTTATATCAGATTCAGGGATTTTGCTGCTATGGAGGCTATGTATGTTTTGGATTTGTGGCATGTCAGCAAAGAACAGATAGGGATGTGTAATTCTGAGTGATAAAATTTTTCAGTACCTATAAACATTCTCTACTGCTGTAACAAATTACCACAAAATTAGTGGCTTACAAAGACGAATTTATTATCTTAGAGTTCTATAGGTCAGTCTAACATGAGTGTCAGTAGGCTGAACTCAAAGTGTCAATAGGGCTGAGTTTCTCTCTGGAGGCTCTGTATGAAAATCTGTTTTTTCCAGCTTCTAGAGGCTGCCTGCATTCCTTGTCTCATGGCACCCTCCCCTCCTCTTGCAAACCAATGTCATTTCATCTTTCTGACCATCCTTTTGTAGTCACATCTCCTTCTCTCTAATACAGTTGGGAAAGTTCTCCACTTTTGAAGACCCATGAGTTTATACTGAGTCCACCTTCATAACCCAGAGTCATCTTAACCTTAATCACATCTGAAAAAATCTCTTCTGCCATGTAATGTGACATATTCACAGCTTCAGGAGATTAGCATGTGCACACCTTTTGGGGACCATTATTCTGCCTACCACAATACCTAAATCAAATGTTCTCAAATTTGTTAATGTCTAAATTAATATTTCTCAAAATGTGGTACCCAGACCAGTAGTGTTTACATCACATGGGAACCTATTGAATCAGGAACTCTGGAGATGGGGCCCAGCAAACTATTTGTTTACAAGCCTTCCAGATGTTTCTAATGTACAGTAAGATTTGAGAACATTATAAACTATTATACTTAGCAAACTTCCAGGAAGTAACCATATCTGAGGTAGAGGTAATCCACTCTTCCACAGGAAACACTGCAGCTGGTAACAATCTTAGGAATCAGAGAAGGTCAACATGTAAGGGCTTTTTAAGGCTGAAGGTCTGAGTATCCCTGTTATCATTAAATTTTCAGAGCCAGTTGGAAACAAATGAAAATGTCATCGTCTCCAGTCGCAGCTTAGAGAGTTATTGAAGGTAGGCTTTCAAAGAGGAGGGAGATAAAAATAATATATTCCACACATTGAATTTTAAATCTATTTCAGAAGAAAATGATTTCTGAAGGTGATGACACCTAATATTATGAATTATAGTCATTTGAAGAAGCCCCTTCTACTTTTAATGCATTTCTATTTTCCACTCTATAACCAATCACTTAAGTGTTTATTAACATCCACACTAAAACTATCACTGACTAGGTGGTATATAGAGGCTAGGCAGAGGTATATTGCACAGTCAATGTCTTTGAAAAACTGAAAATATTGAATGGGAGATATGACTAATACATAATAAAACCTTTTAAAACCTATTCTACAACATAATTATTTCAGACAAAATGGTCACTTAGTAATATAGTTGAAGTGGTTGTCATAACCTGAGCAGATCTCAAATATTTTGAGAATTCAATAATACCTTTGGGAGTTTCTTTGCTAGATATGTGCTTTATTTGATAAGGTAAGTGCTTCAAATGTATCCAGCTCATGTGCTAGAGCCACAACTCACTCAACTGCCATCTTTACTTTTTATTCTACTTTTATGGTATCATAGATGAGTTTTACACATCTACATTTCCATAAGAAAACAATCCCTGACAGCTGGCAGCTGCCAGGCACTATCGACTCGGCCCTGGAGTTGTTAGCAGGTGGTCTGGACCTAACTGCTAGGCTGTCACGTTCTCCTGTTGAACATGATTTCATAGAACACTAATATCAGACAAGGCAACTCTGTGACTGTGATGGAGCAAGACAAAAAACAGAAGAGTCTCATAAGCATACCTGAACAGAGAAAAAAGCACAATTATGTCCGAACCATGAAATCAATCATCCATCCATCTGTACTGTATAGCTAATATGAGTGGTATAATTTAGTTATAAAAATCTAGATTATTTTCATTTAGGAAAAGGCAAGTAGTTTTACTTTGAATGAATTTAACATTTCTCTGGTTACATATGACCTATTCTATCATATCTTTGGGTGACAAAGTACCACTGAATGGGTACTGGTTATTTGGAGCTGAGATAGACCTACTCATAAAATGCCCTAGTCCTCAACCAGTCCATGTCATAGTCATTATTTTGTGCGTCGGATCACTGTAACACAGCTCTTTAATCAATAGGAGGAATGGTCAGGTCAGAGTCCAAAGACCCTTTTTCAACTCAATTGAAGTATAGCAGCTTGAACTGATTGCTAGATTCAATGCAAGTTCTAATACACAAGATACTTTGTTACATTGCCAGAGTATATTATAGACCTGTAGATTTAGGTTAAAAATGTATTTGCTCATTTATTTAACAATCATATACTAAACTATTGCAAATGCAAATGCTGTTTGATTTCCTTTTTCCCCTTTAAATAATGTTTTTCTCTTCTATCTATCTGTGTATTTTCTATCATCTTTCTCTTCTATCTATCATCTGTCTATAATGTCTGTATATACACATACTCACATGTATTTAACATCAGTTTACAATTTAATCTATTCTGTCTTTTGATATGTGGGGAAATATCCCAACTTAGTTGCCAAGGCAACTTAATCATCTGATGTAACAAAACCCAGATGGCATTTAAAGCTTATAAGATTTCAAATTTGAATCATTTATTTTGCTTGGTGATTTTTCCTTAATTGAATAAAACAGAGGTAACAAATGTGTTTATATCCTTTTTAAAGTGTTTTTCAACTTCTTCATATAAGAGTGTTTCCTTTACTAAATTTAAATACAACTATTAATCTATCTACATGCATGCATACATGCATATATATTTTTGCACACATATGCATGTTTATATTTATTTATACACTTATGAATACATTTAATTTGCAGTTCCTATGCATCTTCCCATGATCATAAATCATGTCTTTATTTTTCAATCTCATTTTGTTGATGTATATAAATTTTTAGATAATTGAATATTAGGTCTTTCTTATCAGTGATGTTTAATTATTGTCTGTCTAGTATTTCTCTGTACTTTGGGGAAAATATTCTCAATTCTGTGCCTGTCACATATTCCAGGAATGGGCTACTTATTTTACTATCTTGCTCACTTGGCCCTGCTTATACTTTCCAGTGATAAAGGTGCAAATATATGATTCTATAATATAGTGCAAATATATATTCTATAATATATACTGATGACCATAGTAATGACCAAAACTGAGAAAGCTAATCAGGGAGAATTAAGCCAACATACAGAGAGAAATATAAACAAGCAGTGGAGATAAAGTCCTGGATAATGGTATAAATTATAGTTCTCAATATACTTAAGGTTAGGTTGTACACCTGTCCTTCCTTTGGTTCAGTTTCAGGAAACAATATATTCTCCTCTGTCCTAAAGCTATGTTGAGCTGGTTTTCCATCACCGTTTTTGTGGGGAATTGATTTGCTTTTCAAAGTCATCTATAATTTTGTGGGGAATTAAGTTTAAAAATGTTAAGGAGACTACTATGTGGAAAGTCCTCTTCCGGGCATAACAGCACAGATTTTTTTAAGGTAAGTTCATCAGTTATATCTATATCTATGTGTGTGTGTTTGCCTACTTATGTACAAACATATTTATTTTTCATACTGCATAACAGTCAGGAACACAAAAAATAGGAGAAAGGAATAAATGAAGACTAAAGGATAAATTTAAGACTAAAAGATAAACTGGACAAAACAGCTGTAGGGATTCAAAAGGAGCGGCTCATACTCAGCAAAGGCACAATAAGCCTGCTTACCATACTGAACAGCAGGGAGGAAGCAGTGCTCAGAATATTCTGACCCTCAGAAAGCTTTGGCATTTGTCAACTGATTATGGTGTCCCAAGAACTGAAATAATACATGGGTGGACTGCTACAATCTTTTTAAACTATTACCTGAAAATTTCTAGATCTGCTGAACAGAAATCTGACTTGACTCACCACAATAACAAGTTACAGTCCCACAAACAATTCCAGACTTGAGCTAGTTCACAACCCAAGAACACCTTGAATTAAAGGAACGATGGCACTGCTTGAGGAAGGATCCTTCTATATAGCCAGACGCTTTCTACTGTGTATCTCCCTTGCCTTCTACAAAGGGACATACGCCCATTTACTAGGGTGACCATTTACTAGAGAAAAGGAAATAATCAGACATTTTGGATATTACTGGATATATTGCTTTGAACCGACAATTACTGGTGACCCAAAATACTACTGTGGTCCACAGTCATACTAGGGACTTGTGGAGGTTATATTATGAATGGAGTTTTGGCTTGAGCCCCTCTCACAGTGGACCCCGTGATCCATGAATCCTCTCTGTGATTATGCCTCCAGTCCAGAATGCCTAGTAGGGATAGACATATTAGTAACTTGCAGAATGCCCACATGTATTCCTGAATCTATGAAGTGAGAAGAAATGATGTTAGACTAAGCCAAATGGAGCCACCAGAACTTCTTCTCAAGTATAAAAATATTAAAACAAAATATATATCACATTACTGGAGGGATTGTGGACATTAGTACCACCATTAAAAACTTAAAAGACACAGGGATAGTGATTACTACCCCATACCCATGCAACTTACCTATTTGGTCTGTGCAGGGAGGATAGGTGAATTTTAGATACCAGCAGCGGATTATTGTGAACTTAATTAGGTCTTTGTTCTAATTACATTTGCTGTCTCAGATGTGATTTCATTGCTGGAACAAATCAACACATCTGCAGGGATCTGGTAAGTGACTATTAATCTGGTGAATGTTTTTTCTCTATACTTGTTAAAGATCTTCAGAAGCCATTTTATTCCAGCTGCTAGGACCAGCATACAACTTTTCTGTCTTCCCTCTGGGCTATCTCAACTCTCCATCCTTGGTTGTCTCTCTGTTCTACAGGATGTCCTGCTCCTCCATTACATTGATTATAACATGTTCTTTTGATCTAGTAGCAGAAAGTAGCAAACATGCTAGCATCCTTTGTAAGACTCATGTATGCCAGAGAGTGGGAAATACATTCCACAAAAGTTTAGGGGTCTGTCATCTAGGTAAAATCTATTGGGGTCCAGTTGTTCAAGACATGGAGATATATTTCTTCCATGGACACGTTTCTGTATCTTACACCTCGTACTACTAGAAAAAGAGACACAATGCTTAGTGCGCCTTTTTGGATATTGGAGGCAACATATACCCCATTTGGGTGAGCGTCTCTGACCCATTTACCAAGTAATCCTACAAGTTGCCAGTTGTGAACACGACATAGAATGGTAAAAGTCCCCGAACAGGTACAGTTTCCATAAAAAACTATTCTGTGACTTGCACCATATGGCTCAGAAGATCCAATTTTGCTTGAAGTATCTTTGGCAAAATAGGAATGCTTCTTGGACTCTTGAGATGCTCCTTAGAAATTTATAGTAATGTGATGTCTTACTCAGCAGATAATAATTCTCTTTTTAAGAAACAGCTTCAGGCTTTCTTCAGGGCCCTAGGAGAGACAGAATACTTGACCATATAGCCTAAAATTACCATGTGACCTGAGCTGTCCATCATGCATTGGGTGTTCTGTGACCTACTAAACCTTAAACTGGATATGCACAGCAATACTCCCTCATCAAACAGAAGTATGTACAAGATTGGGCTTGGGTAGGTCCTAAAGTCGTAAGTTGCATGACCTATGGCCCAGACATCCATGGCCTGTTCTACTATATTGCCTCCTTCCTGTCAATCTGCACCTGTGACCTCAGTGGAGTTCAGCTGAATATTGGGGGACAATTCTCCATTGCTCTTTCATATTTCTACATGTCTTCTGAGCAAAGGCACTGACTGGTTTTGTTCCCCACCGTCTTTTGAAGGATATTTGTAAGGCACAGAGCCTGGGAAGATAAGATAGTATCTCCCTCTGGGGCAAATGGCAAACTTGATTACAATCCAGTATAACAAAGATAATGTCTTCCTCCAGAGCAAAGAATAGGGCAGTCTACTGGCCATTTAAAAAGCTTGGGTTTTTTTCTATTGTAATAAAACCTACAGCATGTGCAGATATTACCCAATTCCCTTTGAATCACTCTGTTGGAATTGGGGCTCATGGAACCAGTAAAAATGTTGATACTCTGGCTACTACTATTTTTGTGACTAAAAACTCCTTTATCTCTGACCCAAACACTCATGTTTCTCTCTTGTATCTATCAAACTGTGGCAGACTATTGTGTCAACTTGCAAATAGAGTAAAATTTCAGATTCTTCATAGTTACTGAGAGTTTTGGCAACGAGGAGGAAGTGCTGACAGAGACATGGCTTTCTGGAAGAGAAAGGATGAGAGCCTTGTGAGCTGATGTAGGGGATATGAAAATTCTCATTCAGAGCTGTTAGCAAATGTTCTCAGCCAAGTGGTGAGTGAGTGGGAGTGGTGGTAGGGCCCCCCACTTCTCTGTTAATGAAAATTTACAGGATGAACAGTGAGAGGTAGGATTGAAAAAAGCACCCAAATGGTGCTTTGATTCTTGCTCACTCTCCTTCAGGGTAGAGTGGGCAGAAGGCATGGGAGTGTGGAGTGAGAGAGCCACTTCATGGCAGTAAACAAGGCATTGCATTTAATATCTGTTGTGAGAAGCTGCCCACACAGCTCAAACAAACCTCTGATGTTTTCCATCCACCCAATCTCTATGTCCTCATTCGTAAGGGGACTTCTTGACTCAATAGCTATAGCCACATTGTCCTTAATCTGTGGAATGAGACTTTGGCTTTTGTCTGTATTTGGAAGATATGTATGGATAGCTGTTGGCATTGTGTATCGATACCAAGTTGGATTTGTTCTGTGTCGGTATAGCTCAACTGGAACAGAATTTTCTTCCTCATATGTTGCTTGTCTAGAATTGGTTACAAGAGAAATCTGCACAATATTTGGAAGGTGAAAATTAAACAGCTGCCATTTTTATGCTTGGGAGTCAGAGTAAAGTTAGGCACTATTGCAGCTCATGCAAGTTGTCATCAATCTACTGGCTCACATTGTTATGTGATAGTAGGTCCTCCAGCTTCCTCTAGGTCACTATTTTCTATTTCTCTGACTACTGGTCATTTGAAATGGCATGATTTTCTCCTACACATCACTCAGATTGTTGAATTTGGAAGCTAAGATATGGTAAGAGACTAACTTGTGCTTTAATTTATCTTTGTGAGTTCCAGCTAGTTTTCATGGATCCCAGTTCGTCCTCAGTCTTCCCTACCTCCCATCCATCTCACTTAGTAACTTCCCACACTGCTGATGCAGATGGTACCCTGTGCTGTACAAGACTACAAGTCAACAAAGTTACATAAACTGATTACCACAATATCTAAGGTCAAATTCATAAAATAATCCCCTTATTTGACATCTCTTTTAGTGGTCTGCTTCTCCAATCAAATCCTGACTAATACAAAAGGAAGAGAAAAAAATGGTACTCTTAGTAGATGCATTTTATTATTTGATAAATATATGAAAAACATCTTAGTAAATTAGAAATGGTAAAAGACTACCTTAATTTGTTAAAGAGTATTTCTAAAATATTTCCACTAAACATCATACTTAATGAAAGATTGAAAGTATTCATCTTGAGATCAGGAATAAAACAAGTGTGCTTACTATTACCACTTCTATTTACCATATTATTAGAAATCCTGGCTTGTATAATAAGGCAAGAAAATATACACGATAAGAATTGGAAAAGAAGAAACATTACTTATTTAGAAATGGCTTATGGCATATGTAGAAAATCCAAGATGATCTAGAAATAAACTATTACTGTTAAAAAGACAAATTTTCCTGGGAACTGTATGCAAGGCCAATTAAAATATATATTTTTATAAGTTGACAATCAAAATTAATAAGTGAAATTTAAGGATTGATAGCTTTTTAGTAGTTGCAGAAAACTTCAGTTACCTATGAATAAGACTAATGAAAAATGTGCAAAACCTCTATATTAACACAAATACAAGAATTTTGTGATGTTTATGTATGAGAGTTTTTTAGAGTACTTGGGTTGCCATAACAAAATACACAGACTAGGTGGCTTAAACAACAGATATTTATTTTCTCACAGTTCTAGGGGCCAGAGTCCACAATCAAGGTGCCAGATTCAGTTTCTGGTGAGACCTCTCTCCCTGTGAGAAGAGGCACAGAGAAGTTTGCACGGAGGCAGAGAGAAAGAGATCTCTGTGTCTCTTTCTCGTCTTATAAGGACACCAGTCCCATGGGATTACAGCCCCACTCTTATGGTCTCACTTAACCTTAATTACCTCCCTTAAAGCCCTATCTGCAAATACAGTCACGTTGCGGGTTAGGGCTTCAACCTGCGAGTTTTGGGGAGACACAATTCAGTCCGTTGCAGAGACTATTCATTCTTACACTGTTTACAGTAGCCCAAAACAGGAGACAGTTTAAATAACCACCAACAGTAAAATGGATAATTGTACTGTGTTTTTTTTTGTTGGTATGGACTATAGGATACTTACTATATGGCAATAAATCAGAAAGAAATTTTGCTACACATGGAGTGAATATTACAAGCCTACTGTTAAAGAAGCCAGACACAAAGTGGTACACACACAAATGATTCCATGTATATAATTTCATAAACAGACAAAAATAATCTGTGGTGACAGAGGTCAGGGTACCAATCACCTTTGTAAGGGGTACAGTAACTAAAGGAGAATGAGGAGAGTCCTGGGTGTTGGAAATGTTCTATTTCTTCATGTGTGCTGTGATTACACAGGTGTGTTCAATTGGTAAACATTCATTCAGTTGTACACTCATGATACTTGGGCCTTTTTAATACCCATATTGAAGTGTATTTCAGCAAAAAGTTATTCTAAAATGAACAGTAAAAATTAGGGAAATAGCACTCTTTGGAGAGCAATTAGTTCTATTGTTGTTGAAATTCTGTTTTTTGAGTGGGCCAAGTTAATAATAAAATAAAATCTCTGCATGGAAGCTTAAATATTGAGTGCATCAATTAAAAAATAATAAAACCAGACAACAACAACAAAAACTTTAGTTGTGTCATCCTCTATTTTCCCATCCAGGACCCTTCCCAATACATTCCCCTTACATATGTACTTTTTTGCCTCTTTTACAACAGTTTTACGAAAAATGTTCACTGTCTTCAAACTGTACTATTACATTCTGTTCCTCAAGAGACGATTAACTTTCTTACATCATGTCTTTTAAAAAAATTATTATTATTGAATGTGTTCTTTCTCTCCATCTGTCTTTTTACAGTGTACCTAGTCTTCAAAGCTCAGTGTATATGGTTCCTTTTTCTCTAAAGCCATCTTACATCATCTCAGCCAAAAGACAACATTCACAGCTCTCTGTGACACATTGGATTTTCTTTGATAGTACAGGTGTTTTAAATGTGCCTAATATCTTTAATCATAAACCATATAAAAGAAAAATATCATGGACACATAGTAACGTTTGGAACAAAGAAAATAGTTTAGTAAGAGTCATTAAAATAGTTAAATTTTGGATATAAATTAACTTAGTTAAAATTGAAATAAAAAAACCCCCAGGGAATGAGACAGAAAGAAGATAAATTTTAATCAAGGGTTTCCATGTATTGATAATTTTTAAATATGTGACAGCATCTTATAAATGGTCTAGTGGATCTAGATCTCTAAAGATTCTCCAAAGGATCAAAATGTAGAAGTGAGAAAATACTAAATATAATTTGGCCAGATAGATGCACACTTATTCCTGGGGGCTTTCTCTGCTTCTGCCTAATGCTGAAATTTGGTTGTTCTGAATTTTTCACTTTGTATATATGCCCAAAATGATTAAGTCAAATTTGCCTCTTCAGTCTTTTAAAGTGTGTGTCAAATTTATTTTATCAGAATTACCTATAGTAAAAGATTAAGTGAGGTTTATTTAATGCTACATTAATGCAGAAAATTGTCTAATTCTACAGATTGGTTATATTAATATATAAAAAATCAATTTTTCAAATAACATACCTACATTAAATGAGTAAAGAGAATGTTTGTGTGTTCTCTCCTTACTAAGTAAGAAGGAATAGGATATTTCTTCACTTCTAAATATGTGAGATTCAGATGCATTTAAAAAAGTATTTCATAAATTGCTGGAAAAAGAGCCTAATGTACTTAATAAATATTTTCAATGAATAAGAAAATTTCAAAAACTCTTTAGTATTTTGTTCTCTAGGGTCCTCATTGTGATGAGTGATGAGTATTCTAGAAAGTAATATACCATGATAATGTGTTTAAATGAGGCTCCCAAATGATTCTTAAGAATCTCACTAATCTACATAATATTTCTAGGAGCACTTTCTCACAAAAGAAGTATTAACTAGTTTTCAAAGTTATTGGAGTAGAAGAAAAGCTTGTCCCTTTTTCTAATTTGTAATTTCTCATGAACTTTACAAAATTTGAAAAGTTCTTGTACTTAATGTAATGCAGAACTGCCTACGAACTCAGTTTTCATCTCTAGTGCCCATCACAGTAGTAATGTAACACTTAGAAAGAGGTGTATCTTTTGGTTTAATAAATTTAGATTCTTTGTAACTGACTAGATGGTTTTCTGCCAATTGCATCATTTTCCCTATGCTCGTCTTATATGTCTTGTTTAATAATGCTTCTTTGCATGTGGAATCATGTATACAACTATATGTAAAACAAAACAAAATAAAAACTCAGAATAATTTAATTCAAGTTGTGCAGAGTTATAGACATCAAATTTTCTTTAATGTTAGAGAAAGCTTCTGAGAGCAATGGCAGAGAAAGTGCATGTATATCTATCAAAGAAAACTTCATTTAGGATTAAAGACTTGAAGGTAAGATGTGAAACCATAAAACTCCTAGAAAAAATATAGGCAGTACCCTCTTTGGCAGTAACCTGCTTCCAGGTCTTGGAAGCATCTTTTAGAATACCATGTCTACTCAGGCAAGGAGATCAGAAGAAAAAATAAATAAATGGGACTTCCTCAGCCTAAAGAGCTTCTGCATGGCAAAGGAAACCATGAAAAAAATGAAAAGACAACCCACAAACTGGGAGAAAATATTTGCAAATCATATATATGACAAGGGGTTAATCTCCAAAATATATTAAGAACTCATACAACTCAACAACAAAAAACCAAACAACCCTATCAAAAAATGGGCAGAGGATATGAACAGACATTTTTCCAAAGAAGATATACAGATGGCCAATAGGCACATGAAAATATGTTCAACATAACTAATCATTAGGGACATGCAAATCATTAGGGAACTACAATGAGATATCACTTTACTCCTGTTAGAATGGCTATAATTACCAAGACAAAAAATAACAAATCTTGGAGAGGATGTGGAGAAAAGGGAACCCTCATACACTGCTGGCGGGAATGCAAACTGGTACAGCCTCTATGGAAAACAGTATGGAGATTTCTCAAAAAATTAAAAATAGAAAACTTCATTTAAACTCCAACTAGAGAATGACCTAATCATTTGACAAGCTCTGAACAATATTCACAAAATAAAATACAGTTTGAGCAAAAGAGATAAAGGCATGACATTCTCCATGGATTTCACTCACAAGTATACTTAAAGCTTTGGTAAAGAAGTGGAAGATATTTTACATGTCTCCCTGGACTGCACCTTGAAGGGTTTGCATCAGGAATAGAGAGGCTGGAAGGGAAATTGTGGTGGAAAGGGCCCCCTCTTTTTTTCTCTGACTCAGCTTCTTAATTAGGAGAGATGAGTCCTGGAGGCAAGCCTATTTGCCAACTGCAGAGCAGTGGTGAGTATCTGCAGAAAAATAAGCATTGGCCTAGAAACAAAAAGGGGAAAAAAAGCTTATGAGTTAAGGGATTTATTTTAACCTGACTTGTAATCAAAGCGACTTACTCACACAGAAGCAGGGAACAAACTGACATTTACATAGTAGACTTGGCACAAGGTGCAGAAGTAAATTCACACACACAAAAATATTCCCAGGTTATAGCTTCATATTCCCAGTTCCGTCTGTAAAACCCATAGGAAGTTGAACTGTAAAACTAAAATAAATACCATCAAAGCCCTACCTGTCAAACAAATTATAGAGGAAATATTCAATTAGAGCCTGGAAAAAATGAAGGAGCAAATAAATTCTACCCACGTGAATTCTGGGCCTGATTCAATGAGGGTTATGTAATGATATGTTAGCACAGAAAATGGTCTAGTTCTACAGATTAGTTATGTTAATATATAAAATAAATCAACTTTGCAAATAGCATACCTGTGTCAAATGCATAAAGAAAATGTTTGGTGATATTGTTGCAGAAGGATCACTAATGGACCCTATTGAAAATACAGATATATTACATTCACATTGGGGATCTAATTACAGCGTCAGACGTTTAAAAATTCATGCATTTTGTTAAACCTTTTTGCTTTTTGAATTAATAAATATTTTTAAGTATCAAAATAATTTTTAAACTCCTCTAGGTAATTTGGACACACAGCCAGTGGCACAAATTGAGTACTGTCTTCCGTTTATAAATTCATGGTAATTTCTTACAACTGAACAGAAAAATCCTTGTGAAGATGTTAACCTGTATGTGGCAATTAAACTGATTCACGGTGATGGTGAGCCCATCATTCAATTTCATAGACAAACTGCAGTCATTTAGATCAGAAGTTGTCCTGGTGGAAAGCAACTATTACTCTATATTTTATGCCATGTGATCACTACTGATCTGCTCTCTCTCTCTTTCTCCCTACAATCTTCTTTGCTTCTTATCCACCTTCTACCACTCCCTCTACCTTATTATTCTCCTGTGTCCTTTGGTGAGTGGAAATTTTTCAAGTTTTCTCCACAATTTCCCAAGAAAATATGAAAAATTAGAAATTTAGTATCAGAAATTTGAATAGCAAATAATGCTAGATGCTTCTTTATGAGAAATAAAAACTAGACACATTTACTAAAGCTTCTGTCTGTAGACCCCATGAAAACCTAGGAGAAAGCAATTAATCAACTTATTTCATAAATATCAGTAACACCCTCCTTAACTGGCCCAAATTTTAGGCCATCCGTTGTAAATGCTCCGTAGTTCAAAATAAATGTCCCAGTTTCATCCTTAAAAAGTCATGCAGATAGTTATTAGAAAAATAATCAGTATATCCATTATAAAAATGTATCATTTATTTTATCTCATGTGATAGATCAGCAGGATAACTCTGCACAAGCCCTTTATTCTTTGTGACACTGAGCCATCTATAAGCTTGGGGGAAATTGATTTTTTTTGAGGGATTTTGTACGTTTCTCAGTGCAGGATGATAACAGGGACAGAAGAAATGAACAACAGTGTTTAAGACACTGACACAACTCAGTTACAGAGAACAGATTGGCGGTTGCCCCAGAGGTAGGTGGTGGTGGAGTAGATGAAATGGGTGAAGGTGGTGAAAGGTACAAACTTCCATTTATAAGATAAATAACTTCTGGGGATGTAATGGACAGCATGGTGACTATAGGTAACAATGCTGTAGGGTATATTTGAAAGGTGCTTTAAGAGAGTAGCTCTTAAAAGTTCTCATCACAAGAAAAAAAAATTGTTGGATTTTTTTTGGTGATGGATGTTAACTAAACTTACTGTGGTAATCATTTTGCAATATATATACATACATCAAATCATTATGTTGTACACCCAAAACTAAACAATGTTATATGTCGATTATACCTCAATAAAAAATAATTTTTAAAAAAGAAAATAAATGATGTGATTCTTACTGTTTAGGTGATTATATTGAATATAAGAATAAAAATGAGCATCACAGGCAATTGTTCCCAAGACCAGGTATAAAATCAAAGGTAGGATTTAAAAACATTTTTTAAACTTAATGAAAAGTCTCCAACTTTTCGAAAATATCTAAAATGTATAATTTTTTATATATGCCATTGAAGATTCCTCAGGAAATTTTTTCTCCAGAGTAATTTCAAATGTCTAGCTCTGAAGTTAAAACAAAAAAAGATCCAAACACTTCTACGATTGGAAAAATTGAAAATTTGAAAAGAATATGAATAGAATATGAACCTAATTAAGGAATTAAAAATGACAGGGAAAACTGTGACAAAAGTACCTAGAAAATATTTTTGTTTTCATTTTTTTTTAAAGAAGAGGATTTTTCATTCCTGGGTACAACGATATTTAGATATGAAAATAATTTTTTCTCATATGATGTTATTTGATAGTATTTTTATGTTAATGTTTTTCTACTTGTCCTGATTAATAGATATAAGTTGATGATTGATATATAGGTCTTAATTAGTTTACTATCTAATGATAGTAATGAATAGGTTCAAAGTTTAATATCTTCCCTTCAAAACAATAATAATATATTACAGTTTCTTGTGAAGCTTTTCTCATGCTATATATACTTAAATAAGCTGTTAAACACATCTATGATTTGGCGATCCCCCCAAAATTATATGAAATTACATGATGCAACAATCACTCTTATGAAAAACTAAATTAAAACTGCAGGCAGTGTGCAATTGCAATTTTAAATTTAAATAATCAATATTTATTGTGAAAATTTTAATAAATAGTTATTAAATCCTCACATTTTAAAGGCGTGGTGAGTCAGTGTGGGTGTTTTCCTAATTGCTATCGTTGCTGAAATTTCTCAGGTTGCAATGTCGTGTGTATTAGCAGCAGTTCTATTTTATTTTCTCTAAACTTTTAGCTGCATTGTAGTTTGAGAAGCACAACTATCCTCCAACTAATGGGATTTAAATAATGAAGTGAAATCCCTGACTCTAATGCTACTTTGCTTGAAATTTTTCTCTTTGAGATGATGGCTAAGTGCACCAGCTCACCGGGTGCTATTTTTACTTCTGCGATTCCATGGTAACAAATTATCTTCCCCTTGACCAGCGTTTCTCACAAAGTCCCCTAAAGTAAGGTTGATCTATAGGTAATAACAAAGAACCAAGTAAAATGATTTATTTTGGGGAGTGAATTAAAATTAAACAACATACATTTTGCTCAGGACCCAGATAGAAAAAATATAACTTTAAGAGAAAAGAGCTGACAATAAATTTTATTGGTTCATGCCTGAATAAACCTAAATCAGAAATTTCAACCTTTCATTTGGTATGAATAACTATTTGTTGCCTATATAGTAAGTAAAGATATATATTTTTATTCAATATATCTGAGTGATGTATGGAAATTATTTTTTATAACGGCTATATATAAAAAGTAGAAATAAATATAACATGATTTTGTTCATGCCAAAATTTCTTCACATTTAAAATTAAAGTATAAGAAAATGTTTCATGTGTGGACTTAACATGGAAATTCTTCAAGTTGAGTTTAAAATTAATTCATATTTTTACAACAATGGGGGTGAAACTCTGTGAATCTGGTTTTATATCACGATAAGGCAATAGCAAGACTGTCCTTTATTTACACTTCATTTATTTTTGCTTTAACTTTTATTTTATAATTTCAGAGAGTTGAGGTAGTAATTTATAACTTTATTTTTCATGTCAGAAATGTAAGATAAAATTATAGTCTAATATAGTGTTTTTTTAGTGTTTGTATGTTATTTCATCATGTATCTGTACATAATTTACTAAACCATTCTCTGTCTTTGGATGTGTAGGCTATTTCAATATTTTTCATTTACTTGCAAGATTGTGATGGCTATCTTCTTGAATACAGCTTATAATTATTAGTGTCCTATTATTAGTTTGGTATTCCAAGATGTAGGATATCAGGGTCAACTAATTTGAACACTTAACATGTCTTTTCAAATGATATTGCATTATGTATTTTCAGAGCTGGGTGCAAGATATCTCACAAGTGTAACTGAGCAAACAAGCAATGTTTTTGTTTAATATGCTGAAGTCCGACTGGTTCATCTAGCTGAATGCTATACAGTGTAATAAAACGTGAAACAAATTAGATGAATCAAGCTATTACATGCCATAGGGGTTTCCCTTCAGTATTAGAATGTATACGTGTCTAACAATGGCCACAGTTTTAGATAGTGAATGATCTTCAGATGGCAGGAGGCTAAACTGGGTAAAATGATTTTAGAAAAATTAAGTCATAACTATAATAAAGCAGAAACGTCTATGACTGTTTCTAATTTTATTCATGGCTAATCAGAAATAGACTTGAGGATGCGCAGTTTGCCATTCTCCCTGATAGGCATTATTAGCATCAGGAAATGTTATAAACAATGGCACTCTGAGACAATAGCACATATGACATGGATTGGAATTTGATCTCTTACAAGCAGTTGTCAGTTATAGCTTTGTAGGGAAAAGTTACATTTAATACATTTAAAGAGCTACATATTATAATACCTTTGCAGAGGGGAAAAAAAAGAACTTGTTTTAAACTCTTTATTTTGAAATACTTTCGTATTTACAGAAGAGTTGCATAGAGGGTACAGAGAGGTCCCATATATCCTTCACCTAGTGTCATCTAATATTAACGCCTTATATAACCATGATACACTTATTGAAACCAAGATGTTAACATTGGTACAATATTATTAAAGAAATTGTAGACTTTTCTCAGAGTTCACCACCAGTTTTCCCAAAAATGTCCTTTTTCTGTTCTAGTATCTAATCCATGATACTATGTTGCACTTAGTTGTCATGACTCAGTCTCCTAGGATCTGCGACCATTTTTCAGTTTATTTCTTGTGCTTCACGACTTTGACACTTTTTGAAGAGCTTTCGTCAGATCTTTTTTCAGATGTCCACCAATTTCTGTTTGTCTGATGTTTTGTCACGATTAGACTGGGGTTATGTTTTTGGACAAGAACGCCACTAAGCTGATGTGCTCTTCTCATTGCATCTTATCAGAAGGTATACGGTATCAACATGACTTATTAATGGTGATGTATAATGCTGATCACTCGGTTAAGGGACCCTTAATTTTAAAGATAATTTTGTTCCAATGGAAACATTTCACATTTTATAATACAATTCAATGATAGGAATAGCATTTTGACTAAAATCATGAAAATCTGAGATAATTATAGTCCTCTACTATTAATATACTCTTACATATTAGACACTGAAAAAAATTCAGAGTAGTGTCTATTAAAGGCTGACACATTTATATAACTACTTATGATATATTTTCCTGCCTTGTATCTTTATAAGTTTGAAATGTTTCTATAGCCTATTGAATAAAATGTCTTCTGAGGGAAACAGTAGAAGTTTGTTAACTAACCTGCAATTAATTGAATTATTAGGTTGACTGTTATTCTTCACAGTCTGTAAACACTACTGATTCCCAGAGCATGATGTACATGCACATGGGCTGGTGGCAATGCTCTATTATACCCACACACTTCTACTTGTTGAATTGAATGCTTACCAAGGGTCTATCTTGTTTGTTCTCAACGGAGTTCATGCAACTGAATTTGTTATAGTGTTATACAAATTAATTAAATATTGTATACACCTAAGATTTGCAATAAAGGAGATGATTAGAATACAAGCAAGCCACCAGAAATAATTTCAAATTTAGCATGGATCAGATAATCATAAATTAGAAAATACCTTGTAAATTTTAGGATAATTCTGTTATAAGAATGCTAAGAAAATGTATTCTAGTTATAGATCTATCTTAAAGAAAAGAAACTGGAAAATCACAAGTGAGTAAAAAAAGATCTGGAATGCAAATAGTTATCAACAAAAAGGACTTACGTATATCAAAAGATTGGCAATGAAAATACATTTGACCAGTATAAGTTGAAATTATTAAAAATTCTTGCCCTGCTTAAACAAAAGTTAAATATGGAGACATGCTTGAAATACTTAATACTTATTCTCTCATTCATTCACCCACCATTTTTTAAATAAATATTACTCATTATCTGTTACATGGCACAGTATTTAACATTAGAAAAAATTGTGTTAGCCTGGCCAACATTCACCTGAAACACATAATTTAATTTAGAAAACATTAGATGTTATAAAAACAAGTCAAAATTAGGGTTTTATAAAAATAATACAGAATAACAAGGGAGAATATAAATGAATGGTGCAATTTACATTGTGGGGTCAAAATGGTCTTTCATCAGAATAATCATTACATTTGAGACCAAAGAATTTCTAGGGATTAGATAATAAAATAATGAAGGAAAGAAGCTGAGAAAATAACAGATGGGAAGGTGCTGAATGAAGAGAAAAATTGGGACATTTGTGGAACTGGAAGAAGAGTTTTATATATGGAGTAGTGCTGAGGTGAAGATTGGAAGAGTTCTACAAAAGGAACACTGCCCATGAGAAGAATAGACAAACACCACAGAGGAACTACTGCTGGTTGTAAAGAATGGAAAAGCACTGACCAAGGAGAACAAGAGAGGAGCACCAGGAATGGAGCACAACCTATGGTGAAGAATTGAAAGTCATTGTAGATGATAATGAAAGAAAGAGCATGAAGATGAATCACTGACCATGGTGAAGAGTGAAAAAGCTCCCCAGATAGAGTAGAGCCAGTGGTGAAGAATGGAAGAGCACTATAGAAAGAGCAGAGCTGGTGGTAAACAGTGGGAGACCATTACAGATGGAACTTGTAATGAGTGCCAGAGCACTACAGAATGAGATGTGTCAGTGGAAATACATGGGAAAGCAGTATAGATGGATCACTGCCTATGATGAAGAATGGAAGAGTGATATAGAGCAGAGCCCGTAAGGAAGAATGGAAGAGCCGCAAGTTTGATTCTTTGCCTTTGCTGAGCATGATGGGCAAAGCACTACCTGTGGTGAGGAATGGAATAGCACTATGGATAGGACACAGACTCTTGGGGAAAAATGATAAATTCAAGCTTTTACACCAAGCTTAAGATCTTCTCTTCATCAATATATACTAAATAAATTACAAGCCCCAAATTTAGAGTAAATATTTGCAGATTTTTCAAAAACTGAATGTCAGCATTAGACAAAGAACTAGTTGTTTCCAGAATATTAAAAAAAAAATTGTTAAATCACTAATAAACACACAAATAACCTAACAGAAAAATGGGCAAAAAAATTATACTGACACTACCAAGTAGGAAATACACATGGCCAAGAAACATGTAAAAAAAATTCAATTTCATTAATAATTAGGAAATGAAACATCAATGGTATAGACAAAAAAAAAAAATTGCAAATGACTTATAGTACTAAATTATGTCAAGGCTAGAGATCCACCCAGAACTCTCTTGAACACTGCTAGCGAAAGTGTATTTTGAAAAGAATTTGGTATTAGGTAATAACAGTTGCTTATTCTCATCCTATATAATCCAGCTATTGCAATCCTAGGCATTTAACTTGGACAAAGTCTTCTAGTTGTGCATGAAGAGACATTTATAATAATGTTTATATCAGCATTTCTTGTATTACAAAAGCCCATCAATATTAGATTGGGAAAAAAGAATTGTGATATAGTCATAAAATGGAATAATGTAAGGCAGTAAATAATTAATGAACAGTACATACCACATTTGTCAGTGTAGGTGAATACAATCATTGTTGAGGAAAGGAAAGAAAGCATGAAATAAAGTTATAGATGAACGATTTTCTGAATGATATTGTGAGGAGCTCCATGGACTCCCCAGCAAAACAACCACAACTGATGAAAATTAAACAAACAATTATTTAAAGTCTCTGGAAATAGTCCTATGGGCATACAGCAAATGTGGAAACATTTATTCAAGAACATCTACTAAATCTCAGGAAGAATAGCAAGTGTGTGGCATTTATCATAACCACTCCCACTCTCCATGTCATCTTCTCAGCTCAGGGTGAGGGAAGCTCCACTCTGGATGTCTGTGGTGAAGAATATAGAGCTTTTTCTCCCCAAACTCTCAGTCAATTTCTATGCTATTTCCCCAGGAGAGGCAGGATGTCAGCATTTTTCATTCCTTTCTTCATTCAGGGGCTTTCTTTATCTAACTAGCCCACACATACTGGTTGGAAGTTCTACTCCAGGTGTGGGAGATTGGGAATCTTGAGATGCCAATCATCCTTGCCTTAGTTTGTATGGCAGAGGTTCCACACCAGAAGAGGTAAGTTGAGAAGACTGGAAGTTACCACCTCTACCTCCACCCACCCAGCTCCATGCTCTTAAAGTCACTTCAAGAGATCAGGTGACTGTCCACATCCCAAGCTCAGGAGCAGTGGTGCAGAAATTTAACCCGGGGGAAAGGCTGGCCATAAGAATAGAGAGCTCTGAAACTTTCCCCAAGGATGCTGTTAAGCAAATAACAGGAAGCTGGTGGTCTGAAGAGAGCAACAAGCTAAACTACAGGCCAGAAAGAATCAGGGAAAGATATAGCTAAGAAGAGCCCTCCTGTAGATAGAACAAATTTCAAAGATTTGCCTCATAAACTACCCCTGAAAAGGAGCCTTAATTTAATTGGATTATAATGTGTAACAATTTATGTGCCAGGGGCATTGTCAAAAACAATAGAACAATGAGCCAGCAATTAGTGGAACCCAACTGTTGGTGTGATACCGAGAAAGGCCTACAGTTTAACAGAGAGATCAGGGAAAGAGGCAGCCAAAGACAACCCTGCTAAAACCCAAGTCATCCTTGGGTGACTGTCCTATGCCCAAGGTATCCCTCTGGCAGTGAGATGAGAGAGGGAAAAGAATTTAAAAAATTGAAAACATAATGATCAAATACTTCCCAAATTTGAGGAAAAACCTTAATCTACACATCCAAGAAGTTCAACCAATTCCAAGTAGGACAAAAGGAAATAAATCCACACTCAGATACATCATAGTAAAACTAATGAAAAGATGAAGATTTTCAAGAACATCTTGAAAGCAGCAATTCCTTGTACTAATCACGTACAAGGGAACTCCAATAAGATTAGCTGTAAAAACACCGGAGCGCAGAAGGCAGTGTGATGACATATTCAAAGTGATGAAAACACACACAAAAAGTCAATCAGGACTCATAGCCAGCAAAATTATCTTTCAAAAATGAATATGAAATAAAGACATTCCCAGATAAACAAAAACTGAATGATTTCATAGATAGCAGGCTGTACTGACAAGAAATACTAAAAGAAGTTTTTCAGGTGAAAGAAAATTACCCCAGACAGCAATTCAAACTCATGCCAAAAATTAGAAGCACCAGTAAAGCTAATTAAACAAATTTAGCAGCCAGTAAAAATGCGTATTTTTTTCTCCTGTCTCGTCTTACCTGATTTAGAAAGCAACTGTACAAAATAATATATATCTAATTGCATGGTGGGGATTATAACATTTAGAAATGGAACTTATTTGACAATAAGAAGGCTGAGCATGTGGATGGAAGAACAGCTATTTTGGAGTAAGGGATGACACCAAATAGTAACTGGAATCCACAGGAACAAATAAAGAAATCCAGAAGTGATAAATAAAAAGGTAACAAACTCTGTAAATATATACTTCTTGTAATAAAGTATATAAAAAACATATACTTCTCTGTAAATAAAACTAAATGACAAATGTAACAAACTCCCTAAATATGTACTTCTCTCCTTTTTTTCTCTCAGATTCTTTAAAAGACACAACATTATATAATGCAATAATTATAACCATGTATTGTTGGTTTTATAACATATATAGATGAAATATGTATAACAATAATCACATAAAGGAGAAAAAGAGAATGGCAATAGATAGGCCTGAATCTCACTGAAATTGTCAGTATACAGTGAAGTAGAGTCTGATAAGTTAAGATGTATATGATAACCCTAGAATAACCACTAAAAAGAATAAATAAATATATATATTAAAAAACTCATTAAAGGAATTAAAATACTATACTGGAAAATATTCATTGAATTCAAAAGAAAGCAATAAAGGAAGGATAGATAAATGAACATCATGAAACATTTGGGTTACATGGCAGATTAAATTCAACTGTATCAATAACATTAAATATAAATGAATTAGCCAATCTAATCAAAAAGCAGAGATTGTCAGACTGAATTAAAAAAAAAAAAAAAACCAGGACCAACTACATGCTGTTTATGAGAGACACATTTTAGAATCAAAGATACAAATAAAGGTTAAAAGATAGAAAAAGTTATACTATGCAAAAGCAGCTATGAAAAAGCTGGAGTGATTATATAAATAACACACAAAAATTGACTTTAAAACAAAAAAATGTGACTAGAGATAAAGAGGGACATTGATTACATGTTCAATCTATCAGAGAGAAATAACAATTATAAATATACCTGCAGCTAACAATGGAGCTCTACTATGTATACAGCAAAAACTGACAGAATTGAAGGGAGATATAGACAATTCAACAATAATAGATTGAGAGTTCAATACCTCACTTTCACCAATAGATAAACTAAGTAGGCAAAAGATCAATAAGGAAATAGAAGACTTGAACAAACTATAAACCAACTAGACCTAATAGGTCTATATAACATTCCACCCAATAAGAGGAGAATATACATTCCCCTCACACACACATGGAACATTCTCCAAGGTAGACTATATGATAAGTCATAAACCAAGTCTAAATAAACTTACAAAGAATGGAATCATATAAATTATGCCCTGTGACTCCAGTGGGTGAAATTAAAAATCAACAACAGAAGGAAATTTGGCAAATTCAGAAGTACGTGGAAATTAAGCAACATATTCTTACATAACCAATGGATTAAAGAGGATATCACAAGGGAAATTAAAAAATATTTTGAGATGAATGGGTATGAATACACAACATATCAAAACATATGGGATCTTAAAATTCCATGTTTACAGGGAAATTTGTAGCCTTAATGCTTAAACTTTTTAAAAAAAGAAGAAAGATCTCAAATCAATAATCTAACCTTCCACCTTAAGACAATGGAAAGAGTAAAATCAATTTAAGCAAACAAAGGAAGAATATAATAAAGACTAAAGTGGAAATTTATGAAATTTAGTAGAAAGAATCAACAAAACCAAAAGTTGGTTTTTTGTAAAGATCAAAAAAAAAAAATTGACTAACTAGCTAGACTGCCCAAGAGAAAGAGAGAAGGTTCAAATCATTAAGATCAGATATGAACAAGACACAGTTGATATGAATTTTACAGAAATAAAAATGGTACAGGGATATTATAAACAATTGTGTGGCACAAATTAAATAAGTTAGTTGAAATGAAATAATTCCTGAAAAGATACAAATTATTGAAACTGACTCTAGAGGTAATAGAACATGTGAACAGACCTTTATCAAGAAGAGAGACTGAATTAGCAATGTCCATTAAATAAAGCTCAGGCCCACGGGGTTTCACTGATGAATTCCCCAACAGCTAAAGCTCGAGTTATCGTGTGACCTGCAGTTCCACTTTGATCATAGTTATCTAGCCCAGAGAAATGATCTTTTGTCCACACAAAAACCTGTACATGAAAGTTCATAGCAGCATTATTCATAATAGGCAAAAAGTGGAAAAAGCCCCAATATTCATCAACTGATGAATGGAAAAACAAAAATCGTTATGTTATACAATGGAATATTATTTGTTCATAAAAAAATGAGATGCTGATATGTGCTACAATATGTTTAAACCTTAAAAACTTCATGCTAAGTGAATAAAGAAAGCAACAAGAGACCGCATATTATATGACATTCTTTATATGAAGTGTCCAGAATAGGGAGATCCATAGACATAGAAAATATATGAATGGTTGCCAGGGGCTGGGAGTGGAGCATTGAGGGGAAATGGTGAGTGACCATTAGCAGGTATGGGTTTTTCTTGGGGAAGTATGAACGTGTTCTAAAATTGATTCTGGTAATGGTTCCCCTATTCTGTAAATATACTAAAAATAATTGAACTTTACTCTTTAAATGAGTGAATTGTATTGTTATGGACTGAATGTTCGTGTCTCCCAAAATGCATACATTGAAGCCCTAACCTTCAATGTGGCTATATCTGGAGATGGGGCCTCTAAGGAGGTAATTGAGGTTAGATGAAGTGACAATAGGATTAGTGTCCTTGTAAGAAGAGACACTAAAACACTAAGGGAGCTCGCTCTCTTCCCAGGCATGCACAAAGAAGAGGTCACAGTGAAATGGTGTCTGCCTATAGGCCAAGAAAAGAGGCCTCAGAAAGACACTTACCTTGCTGGCAGCTTGATCTCAGACTTCCAGCCTCTAGAACTGTGAGAGATAAATTTCTGTTGTTTAAACCACACAGATTATGGTATTTTGTTATGGCAGCTCTAGCAGACTAAGACATGTAGGGTATGTGAATTAAATACAGCTATTATTTTTCAAAAATGGGCAAATGATTTGAATAGATATTTTTCCAAAGAAGTTATACAAATAACCAATATGCACATGAAAAGATAGTCAATATCAGTCATTAGGTAAATACAAATGAAAACCACGAGACATGGTGCACACCCACTAGAAACTGTATGTGAAGTCCCCACAAAAATAGTACACAAATGTTCCTAGCAGCAGTATTCGTAGCAGCCAAAAAGTGGAAACAACCCAGTTGTCTGTCAACCAATGAATGGGTTAAAAAAATGTATCCATACAATGGAATACTATTTGCTATAAAAAGAAATAAAATTCTGATACATCCTACAACATGGATGGATCTTGTAAACATTACGCTAAGTGTAAGAAGCCAGGCCCCAAAAGATACATGTGGTATGATGCTTACATGAAATGTCCAAAATAGGTAAACCCTTAGAGACAGATAGTTGATTAGTGGTTACCTGGGCCTGGGGGAAGGCAGGAATGGAGAATGATTGCTCTTGGGCATAGATTTTCTTTTTGGCATGATGAAAGTATTCTCAAATTCTAAAATTAGAAAGAGGTGATGGTTGCACAACTCAAAGAATGTATTATAAAAAACACTGAATTGTACACTTTAAAAGGGCGAATTTTATGAAGTTTAAATTATATTTTAATAAAGATGTTATGTAAAAACAGAACAGCAAGAGAAAACATTTTCCATGCCTATAAAGCTATAAAATAGGCAGTATTGTATGCATAGGTGATAAAAATAAAAACAGATCAAGGAGATATTTACCAGGACATCAGGATGATGCCTATTTTCAAGAAGGAGGGAAGGGCACAGAAGAGGCTTCTGCATCATCCTTTTCGAAACACCTGCTTGTCTAACACATCCAGGTGGTGGTTCAGGATTCATTACTGCAGTTCTGATGAGAAATAATTCAGACTGTAAAAGCAATAGGACCACATAATTGTTGAGATCCCAAAGTGACTCATCCATTTGTTGAGTTTTTTTCTCATTGCATAAGTCTCTTTTATCTATTTCTTTTAATAAATCAGATTTTACAAAGGGCATTCTGTTGTCTATTCTCTTTTCCTCCCCGTCTATGCTCCAACTCCTCTACCCTACTGTTTGCCCTGACAGATTTTTCTTTGTGGAATGCCTCCCTCAGCCTCTCAGGCATGCTGATTCCCAGTGGGGTTTGACCAATTGGAGTTATCCACAAGAGATCAGAGTGCGGGAGGAAAGAAGACTGGGGATAATTAATCCTTTTGTTTCTTGCCTGCTGCCTCACAGTGTTTGCCGAAATTCTGTTCTGTTTACAGCTTCTGTCAGGCAGCCCATCTTCCAAGGTTCCAGCTCTGAACAAAATCCTAGTACACCAGTTCCTGTACCTGCCCATGGGAACTACATGTGATATTGTCTTCCTCCTGCTGTTAGTCAATGGGTCATGCAATATTGCCTGTTGGTTCTCTAAATACTGCTCACACTTCTGTAAATAGTTTCTATTTTTTTTTTTGTGAGGAAGACCAGCCCTGAGCTAACATCCGTTGCTAATCTTCCTCTTTTTGCTGAGGAAGACTGGCCCTGGGCTAACATCCATGCCCATCTTCCTCTACTTTATATGGGACGCCGCCACGGCATGGCTAACAGGCAGTGCGTCGGCGGGCGCCCGGGATCCCAACCCGCGAACCCCGGGCCGCCAAGTGCGAACTAAACCACTGCGACACTGGGCTGGCCCCTGTAAATAGTTTCTTTATATAAAATGTCCCAGCTGAATGTGTGATCTGGTCTCTGCTTGGTTCCTAATTTCTACAAGGTTAATCAGAACTTCCAAACTTCCATTCTAAACTTTATTAAATTTTATAGCTAATTTTTATACAATTAATCAATGGAAAAGGTTGAGAATTATCCATGTAGTAAAATTACACATTATAAATAATTCATATCCCCCAAGTGAAGTATTACTATTCTTTTTTTCTCAATATTAACAACCTAAGTGTATAAATCTCTGCATTCCTTTAGTTTTGAAGTTTTATAGTTAAATGAGAGTCATTATTTAGTAGGGACTCATGTATAGTTATATAAATATTTTGGTAATTTTTTTCATTCTCAGTAATTTTGAGAACATATTACAACATCTTTTATTATACTTACAGTTTTCAGTATGTCCGTTCTATGCAAGAAAGAAAAAAAGGCAAAGTCTTTAAATGACATGCATTAGCTTTTCCCAAAATCTGACCTGTTTAAATAAAATTACTAATCAGTCACAGATTTAACAACCTCTAATGTTTCCCGTTGGATGTTGTTATATTTCGGACAATAGAAACACATTTGCAGTACAATATACTATATACAGTTAAACTAGCAAGTCAGAAAATTGTGTGTAGTGCTCAGATATAAGAACCATACAAATAGTCAACAAAGTATTATATATTGTCATAGAAAATAAAATACAAATTATAAATATATGTTTTATAGAAAATCTCTTGGACTCCCAGGAAAGTGTTTACAAATCCGCATGGACCAAAGGATCACAGTAGGAGGAATAGGTACAGAAGGAAAGATAAGAACACAACTAATCAGGTTTATGAATTTTGTATTTTTATTTCAAGACTGCATTATTGTATTATATACAGTATATAATACTGATACTGTGTTATTTCAATGTGATTATAATCAAGTGGAATAACATTAAACAGCATAGACTCCATATTCAATGCATATAATCCAATCTCCAAATACTTTAAAGTAAGGATCAATTAAACAGAATTCAGACCTAATATAAGGTGGATGAGAGAGTTGGTTTTTCTGGAGTTCAGTAGGCACTATCTTAGCAGCCAAACAAATAAAAGGTAAAGACTATTATTCTGACATTTCTGGAAACCCATCTGCTTTTGGTAAACAATACAGTTAACTCATCTGGGATGTTAAACTTCAAAGCAGAGACATATACGACTTGTGGATAATCGTGTTTTTAAATAACACATACTCTGATGCCTTAAACACTCCACTTAGCTATCACCATAGAGGTCTTTTAGGGAACTAAATGGAGTATGGAGCTATCATATTAAAGAAAGAAATTGTTTCTTGATGTTACTATTTCTAAATCTGTATCAGAATTTGTGTGCTGAAGCTAAGATCAAAAGTCCTGTAATTTTGTTCTGCATATAATTGAGGCAAATAGTTAATTAGTCCAGTCTTAAAGAACATGTTTTTATTATCTTGAAAGGTGTGTCAGATTAATCTGATAAATTTGAATTTAGTTCTCTCTACTATATATGTTCCAGAAGAGACTTTATATTTACTTGTAAGTCATTTGATAGTCATCAAGACTTTTTTAAAAAAGTTCTAAGGCATATATATCTCTGTTGGTATCTGATAATTAAATCTAAGTTTTAAATATTTACTATAATTTTAAGAAAAATGGTTTCAGAATATTAACTATATATTTTTAATTTAAAATGACAGTTACTAGTATAACATATTTTGTTTCAGTAAATCTGTCATTGACTTTTCTTTTAGTTTGTTCTTACTCTACTGCTTCCAATGAAACCTCCATGAGCATACTCTAAAATATATTTATGAAAGAATTTTAGCAAATTTTGTGATTGTTATACATTTAATAAATGACATACTAGATATATTAGAAAAATGTAGGAGACAATTTATCAATTGCTAATCTACAAAGAAGTAGATTCCATTATGTGTGGCTGTTATTTTAGAATTTGTTGCAAAATTTTCTTGGATTAGGTGATCTAGATGATTTTTACATTTTATGAAGGTGGGACTTTATCTCATTTATTGAATTATCTTCGGTATTATTAATAGTGACTGTTATAGAAGAGGTGCTTGAAAATAGTTTTTGAATGAATGAATGTATACTATTTTCCAGACTTGCTATATCCTTTTATTAAAAATACATGCAATTTGTTTTTGATTTATGCAAATAAAGCTGAAGAATGCAAAACGCCATAATAATAGATGCCATTTCCTATCTCTCAGAGAACCATGGACAAAACTCAAATAGGTATAGTGTCTAAAACTAGACAAATTTGCCTTCAAAAATTTTTACAAATAAAAAATAAATTAAACGTTTGAACCTTTGTAAGTGTTACGCTTGGGGAAGTCATCTGAGCAGAAATCTCTTAAAGTTTAAGTATTATTTTTTTACCTAATATATTGCACAGAGAAAACGCAAGTCCTCATAACCTTTGTATACCACATTTAATACAAAATTACCTTGATTAATGCACAGTTAGCAATTAGCTGTTTCAATTAGGATATTGAAAACACATTTTAAAAAATTACCTCATTTTGTGCTATTTATATCTCTAGAAAATGTAGTTCACTTAAAGAGTAATAAGGTAAACAGAGTAAAGAGCTAAAATGAGTCTATGGTTTATATCTTTGTGTGTGGCTGGATATCAGAATTGGGTTAATTCTGATTTGGGGACAACTTAACATAGAATAGAAAGAAAAGTGGCAAAAGAAAGCAAACAGTTACTAATGGGGGAGTTCTTTAAATAAAGTTAACTGCTCGGTTCTATTCTCAATTTTGTTGTGATTGATCAACCACATATTATGATTCGAATTCAAAGACTGAAGAAATGAACAGCTCCGTAGAGGAAGTATTCATGGAGAAGCTAAAGGGGAAATGCAGCGCGGATCATAAACCCTTTCAGTTTGTTACAGCAGAATAATTTAGCTTCCGTGATACATACCTATTACTTGCTTCTTTGGTGGTGCCAAATGCCTATCTAACTGTTCCTGTGTTAGCTCTTTCTTCCCCTGCCATCTTCTGCCTTCATTTAAAAATTTTGCCCATGGTTCCTTAATTAATATGTGAATACTATTTCTTTGGAAAAATAAGAAAATACATGATTTTAAAAATCAGGTAACAATAAAGACAACATCAGAAAGTCCCCCTGTTCAAGTTACTATACTATTCGGTCTCACTGGACTATTCATAAAGTGGGTGAAAGAAGTGTTTGATGAAGCACTTCAGGAATTACTAGGCCAGAGAATAGGTGTTAAAATATGTATTTTCATTCCTGTTTCCCGACACTATCTACAGCTTGCTACATTCTATGATAAAATTTTCTCTCGACAAAGACAAAATGGCAATAAGGAAGATAAATTAGTGAAGTTTTCATAAGCTAGATTAATTCAATTTAAATATTTAAATTTAAGTACTGTATTTTGAGATTATTCTCTTCCTACATTTTTAATATTGTAAAGTTTCTTTATATGAAAATATTGTGGTAATTTTGTATATATCCATGATGGCAAAGAATTTTTGAACTAAATTTATATGTCCTACAATTATATGGGACTGTGTGTAAATTTATCTTTGAAATCCAAAATCTCAAAACCATTGTTGTTATTGATGATTCTATTTTTTAAGCTAATTTAAAAACTATTTTATTCCCCTGTCCCAAATATGGTATAATGATTATTCCTCATTTCATTAGATTTAGAAGATTCACCACACAAAATAATGCAAAATTAACCTCCAAAATTTGTCTGCACATATTTACCTTTTACCAGTTAACTTGATGTTTTTTACTAGATTACTGTATAGATATGTATCTCCTTGTGGTATGAACTGATTAGATATAACTGTAAGAGAAAGCACTTTGTTTTTAAAAAGCTAGTTAATTATAAGAAGACTTTCACTAATGCTGCTACATCTTGGGTAGAGTCCAAGAATGCTTGGGTGAACTAGCCATATTCCCTGTAAACGGAAGAAGTTAGAATTTGGGGTTAATACCTCATGATTTTCTATTATCTCCGATATTCTTTGTGGTTCCCTTAACATTGCTCATGGAAAATAAACTATTTGAGGTTTATTCACTCATTTGTTTATTAATCCACAATTACTTATTAAAAACTTATCTATAAACACAGTCAAGGCAATGAGAATGCAAGGTAACCAGATAGAAAAGACTCCTGTATTCATTGCAAATATTAATATCTTTACAGTCCTAAAGATTCCCAATTCAAGATTTAATTTTAAAATAAATATTCATGAAGGGCTTATCACAGTCAAATACTCCATTACTGCCTGGAAAATTACTAGTGAACAAAACATACTGTTCCTTCTCTCCTGGAGTTTGGATTCTAGTAGGGGTGGGGAGAGAGAGAAAATACCCAAATCAATACATATGAGATGGGGAGAATTGGTATGAAGAAAATAAATAGGATACAGAGTAAGTGTGGAGGTCTGGGAAAACCTCTCTGATTAGTTATCTGCTGGACAGAAACTAGAATACTATACCCAGTGAACAAAGATTCAAAATGAACATTTCATGAAAGACACGTGAGAGATTTTGTCACCAGCACAGCCTAATAAAAAGTATTCTTAAAGAATTCATTTAGGCAGAATGAAAATGACCACAAATGGAAATTTTTGCTTGCAAGGAGGAATGAAAAGCAAAGAAAGTAGTGCGTATGTGAACATATCTGAAACCAAAATAATAAGAATGCCCTGTAGGAATTTAAAAAGAAAGAAGGAAAAACTCCCCAACAATACCGTCTAAATCAGGAAGAGGCTACTGATGTTAAAGCTTTTTACAGTGTATTATCTGGGAGGTTGATATATCGATGGATTTGAACATATGATATGTTAACTATGCATGTTTATTATTTCTAGGATAACAAAATAAAATAAAAATGGAGTTTATAGCTTTCCAAATGGTACTGGGAAAAAAATGAGAAAAATTAAATGCTCACTTCAGATGAGCTCAAGAAATGAGAGGAAAAGAGAAACACACAATGACTGAGATAAATAAAAGCATAAAATGAGATGGTAAAAATGAGGCCCCAGTTAAGACAATAAACATAATTGGATTAAATGTTTCAAAAAAACACAAAAACTTTTCCACTTTATAGCCAAATTCAGCTCTCCATTCTTTACAAAAGACAATTTTTAAATCATAAAAATATACAAATGATGAGTAAAAATAAAAAACAAGCAAAAGAAAACCTGTGTAATTATATTAATATCAGACAAAATAGTCTCTAATGGAAAAAAAAGCATTAATGAAGATAAAATGTCACTGCATGATGATAAAAAGTTCAATACATTCAGGTTATATAGAAATTATTTACTTGCATACACTTCACAAAATAATTTCAAGAGCAGATAATATAAATGATTGTAAAAACTACAAAAAGGAATAGAAAATATACACCTACATTTGGATATTTTATTTAACTATCAAACGGCCAAACATCAGTAAGAATACTGGAGATTTAAACAACACAATCAATAAACAAGATATAATGAGCATATGAAAGATTTTTACACCGAACAGTAGAGATTCAACAATTTTTTTCAAACATACATGCATGTTAATGAAAATTGACTTCCTCCTGTGCTATACAGCAAGCCTCAACCAGTTTTACAAGATAATATCATGCAGACAGCATTGTTTGACAAAAGTTCAGCTAAATTAGACATCTAGCAATAAACAAGATAAGCAGGGAACCTCCATGAGCTTAGAAATTTAAAAACATTGTTCTGCATAATTGGCAGAGCAAGGAAAAATCAATGGATATTAGAAAATAGGGCTAATTTTTAAAGTTATTACATATCAAAACTGGTGGAATGTATATGAAGAGTAACTCAGTTGGGGATATAGAGCCTTAAATTTTATATTAGGAGAAAAAGGGAGACTAAAATAAATGAGCTAAATATCCAGCTTTAAAGGTTAAAAAAAAAAAGCCATAGAATAAACCCAAAGTAGAAGATGAGCTTTCATAAAGAGGCTGTCTCTGAAGCCAGACTGTCTACACGTGAATCTCTGCTTTCCCTCTTACTAGGATTTTAACCTTGGGCAAGTAACTTAAGCTTTCTGATTTCCTCATTTATAATGTATGGGGGATAGTAATAGCACTTACCTTGCAAAGTTGCGGTGAGGATTGAACAAGTAAATGTGTAAAAGATACAGGCGCCAAGATTTTGTGGTTAGCCTTTATTATTAAAAGAGCAGAAATTAATTAGGAAGAGAGAAAACATATCTTAAACAAAGTCAAAACTGCTTCTTTTAAGAGTGATAAAATTGACATACCCCTTCCAATACTGATTAGGAAAACAGAGAGAAGGCCAAATTGACAATGTTCATAAAGAACAAATAGAACATGAGGAAACAGTGACCACACACAACGCTTTTGACAGCTTTACACGGAGGAGCGGCATACAAAATGGGGCAATATCTGGAGGAGGCATGTTGGAGCCAAGCGGGGTTTTCAAGCTGTCCTTATTTTTTAAGGATGGGCTGAGTTAAGGTGAGTTTGTATGCAGGCGGCAAAGATCCAGCTGAACAAGAATGTGCTGAATCCCCTGAGAGGTCAAGTGAAGCAGTGATTCACAGGAGAGTGGACAGAGGCCAGGAAAAATAAATTATTTATGAGTGAGTCTATGTTTAAATAAACAGTATTCTGTGAGACTGTTTCCTTTTCAAAGGAAGTACTGCTTTTGCCAGAGAAAGAGGTGTTAATTTGGGAGCAACTGATTATTGGGAGTCAAATCTCTGCCAGGCACCCTGCTAAGAGGAGCACAATGACTAACAAGGTGGGCCTGACTGTGTTGGTTTAATTACTTAATTTAGAGTTTTGAAGGAGAAGGCAAACCTCAGTCAGGAATTAGAGCCAGAAACACTAATGCAAATGAAACCGTAATCTCTGAACCCCCTACCCCAAGATCTTTATATTTGCCCTTTTGCCTGAAATACTACTCTACCCAAATGTCATGCCATTATCTGCTTGACTCACTCACACCCTTCATGTAGGTCTCCTCTCAGACGTCATCTCTTCAGTGACACCATTCCTAACTATACCGTTTAAAGAGCACCCTCTTCATCTTCTGTCCTGTGACCCTATCTCCTGTCTCTCAGTATTGCTTATCACTCCCTAACATTGCATAATTTTCTATTTTTATTTGTTAATTGTTTCTTCCTCCCATAGGAATGCAAATTGCTTGAGGGCAGGGACTTGATTTTGTTCCCTGTTGTATTCTCATGTTCTAAAAGAGTACCTGACATTCATGGGGTGCTCAATAAATGTGAAGGAAGGAAGGAAATGAATAAACAGTTGTTTTTGCCAATAATCTAGACATCAGTCTTTCTTCTTACCTTTCACTCACCATCAACACAGAACTCTAATCCTGTCAATTCTACCTCTAAAATATATTTTGATTCTTTTTAATCCTCTGTATCTCCATGGCCATTACCCTACTCCAATATACTTACATCTATTGTCTAGAGCTTAATAATAGCCCTCTAAATTCTATTGTTTCTACCTTTTTCTCTGATTCTACTTAACCGCTTACTTACTAGAATCTGAGACATCTTTTTAAAACAGATATCAAGTATCATTACTTTCCACGACCAGTGACCTCCTCCACTTAAAAAAAATTTAATTTTTCTCAGAAAGTCCAAATTTCTTACCAAGTTCTTCAAGAACTTATTGTATGCTATGGACCCTACCAACCTCTCGTACATAATTTCCAAACAATTTTACTCTTGCTCTCTCTTCATTGTAGGTATATTGGTCTTCTGACACCCAAACTCTTTCTCACCTTAGAACCTTTGGTTTTGATGTACTGTATACCTAGAACTCTCCTCTCTCATACTTCTAGTGGAAGACTCTTTCTTATAATGCATGTCCCAGTTTAAATGTCACTTATTCAGAGATAATTTGCCTTCACTGCCCCACCCTCTCTGTCTGCAATTATGCTCTCACAGCTCCCTGTTGCTTTCTGTTATAGCACTTATATGGAGCTGTGGCTATCATGGTCTTTATTATTTACATGGATTTTTATCTCCTTTTATAAAGTACAAACTCCATTAGGGGAGGGGCATAGTGGTCACTCATCATTGTATATATAGCACTGGAATCATGTTGAACATATAATTGTCAAGAACTGTGAAGAGTCAGAGATTCTACCCTGCTTGAAAGCTTACAAATTAGTCTACCTCCATGTTGTAGATGCTAGCAGAAGACATGAGACCTCTGGGTCAGAGACAAAGGACTTTATTACACACAGTATACCAATGAGCATGTGCTTCAAGTTTGCAACAATTCCACCTGCCCCTCAAATCCCACGGAGGCAATCTGGATCAGCCTAGGTAATACAGTGGGTCTGTGTCACAGCTGAGGAACTCTGATCTTAGGGAACTATAGTCCTTAATAGGTCTTCAAGCAAACCTGCTCAACCTGTGTCCCAGAGGGAAACATTTCTTTTTTATTATCCTAGACAGCTAACAAATCTACTGACTTCTCCTGACTGACACACTCTCTCTATATACCAATGTTGTTTGTGTTATAAACATCCTTAAAAAGAACAAAAGTTGGCAACGCCTCTGTTCAGAAGAAATGCAGAAATATGAGACCCATGGGTATTGGTTTCCCAAGAATAGTAGGAATTCAATAATATTTCCCATTTGACTAAAAGTCAGCCTAACTCTTTGTGTAACTATTTGGGGTAGGGGTGATAGTAAAAGTCTAGATGAGCATCAAAAGGATGAATAGGGGAAGTTAAGCCAAACTGGGAGGATTTCATGAATGGTGTCCCTGGAAAAGGTAACTACAGATGGTGCCCATCTTACACTGGTTTGACCTGCAATTTTTCCACTTTACTATGGTGTTAAAGCGATACACATTCAGTGAAACTGTACTTTGAATTTTGATCTTTTCCCAGGCTAGCAATATGTGGTACGATACTCTTCCATGATGCTGGGCAGCTCAGTGAGCAGCAGCTCCCGGTCAGCCACTCTATCACGAGGGTAAACAACTGATACACTTACAACCGTTCTGTACCCAGACAACCATTCTGTTTTTCACTTTCAGCACAGTATTCAATAAATTAAATGAGAGATTCCACACTTTATTATAAAATAGGCTTTGTGTTAGATAATTTTGCCCAACTGTAGGCTAATGTAAGGTTCTGAGCATATTTAAGGTAGGCTAGGCTAAGCTCTGATGTTTCATAGGTGAGGTGTATTAAACGCATTTTGACTTACGATATTTTCAACTTACACAATGGGTTTATCCAGACGTAACCTCATTGTAGGTCAAGGAAGATCTGTACATATGTGAAGTTCCTAAGGTGATATTTCATAGTACAACAGGATGGTACCAATGAACAATTTAGGCAAGTATGCCTAAAAAAAATTGATCTGTTTGTGGTCTGTTTCTCAGACTCTTTTTCTTCCTGATACTACATTGCTCCCTAATGCACATTTTTGTCCATGCTACTTTTTACCAAGCTGGTCATTTTTATAACAGGGATAAATCCTAACTACATAGAAGTCTCAGTGTCTGATTTCTCATATTTCAATCTTTTTTCAATGATTTTAATATTGCTGTATTTATTTCTCTCCCTATTTCTACTGCACATTTTCTGTTCAGACACTAGATGATAATTAGATTTGGCTTTCTTTCTACTTGGGTTTTGCTTATACCTGTCCAGTTGCCAAAAAAGCTGCTTCTTTGAAATCCTAGAAAAACAGGTTTTGCGTTTCACACAGGCCTGTAAAAAGAACAGGAAAGACATTCAATTTATGCACATCATAGTATCTATGCTACATTTTATGTCATTCAACCAAAAACTCTCCTTCTCCAGTGAAGTATAGAATTTTATATTTAAACCAACACTCTCGGTGACATATGCTCCTCTTTCAGTCACCAAGGAGCATTTTGTGTATTTCCCCTCTGTGACAGAAGCTCAGTCAGGCACAGGGAGTCAACTATAAATAAGATAGTGTTCCTATCCAAGCAGATCTCACAATCAGAGACAGATTTAAAAAATTAATTGCAATAGGCTTAAATGTTTTTATATTAGCATTATGGGCTTATAGGTACATGGCAAAGACAAATGTGATGGTAACAATAAGTAGGGCAGGCATGGTAAAGAGAATTCCCTCCCCCCCACAAAAGTGACATTTTATTTGAATATTGGATGATGGAAAGGAACTCATCAGGCAGAGTAGGGGGAGGGGGAATCAACAGGCAGAGAAGAAACATTGCAGGCAAAGGACATACGGTAATTAAGGGGTCATTTGAGAACATGAATTTTGAGTTATGCCATTAATGAGCTCTCTGACCTCGCTATCTCAATTTCCTTGTTTGTAGAATGAGGCTATTGAGATAGGTGATCTCTAAAATCCACTTGCAGCTATATCACTCTTATCAAGTGTAGATACTGTTGTTTTATGTTCTGAAATGGCCATGCCTTTGTTTATTATTATGACAGGGTAACTGTTGATTGGACTCTGGCTTACTGAGAAGATTCCTTCTTTAATGTATAAGTCATACTCAGAGTGAATCTCTGACTAGAAAAACAGTATGCCTTCACCATATAGAAACATTTAATACATACTATAATTTCCATTGTCTCTTTGTGATAATACACATGGAATAAGTACATCATTAAAAAGGAGGATTTAAGTTGTGGGTAAGCTGAGAGTGTCAGAGACAAACCGCTCGGTCAACATTTGTTCAGAACCTTTTTCTTACTGTGAATGTGCAATAAGAAAAAATGTACTTGCTCTCTATTAGTACCTATACAGAATAGTTCAGAGTAATTATCTAAATTGCTGATACCTCAAGAGCCTGTGAATTGCTCAGAATGGTAAGAGATGAAAATTTCTTTAGTCAGCTTATAACATTTTGGTATTTTTTTCAGCACAATCCATTGCCATTTTATTATTGATATAATGTCATCATTAAGGAAATTATAATGCAAAACACATAGTGAATCCATTGGCTTACACACATTAGCTGGGACAATGTTAAGGATAAGATGATATGCTTTATATCTTTGTCCTACGTATTGATTTCCCTTTTTATGTCATCTTTCTCATGCAAGCAAGACCTTTATATTTAAAGAAAATTATGAGGTTTCTAAATGTTTAATGAAGATCAGATTTCAATAACTTTAGTAAACTCTTCTTGACCTTTTATTCTTTCTAAGCTTGTGATTCTTAATTTCCTCATTCAAAAATAGACAATTAAAATCAACAAATTGCCTGAACACTTTGATAGGAGCATCACATCATAAGGCACTTGCTTCATGATACACATTATTTAGCAACTAATATTATGTGGAGGTAATCGTAACCCAAAGTATTCCCACAGATACGTATTATTGTCTAGTTATAAAAAAACAGGAAAGTGGAGTGACGTCAGCATCATGGCGGAGTGAGATTCCCTCTTTGAATCTCTGCCCCCTACGACACAACGAAAACATCATTCACATTCCAACAGAGCTCAATCAAACACTACAAAGGACTTCTGAGAAACCCCTGCTGCCATACATCGGACGATGGAGGCGCAGGAAGCCCAGGAGAACGGGAGGAGAGGTAGGAGATTGTACTCCCCCTCCCCAATCGATCAGCAAAAACAGCGCGGTTCGCAAACAGAGGGGGGAGGGGCGGCCCACAGTGGGGAAAACTAGCGCCATCCAGGTACTCTCACAGACTGTCACGAGATCCCCACGGGGAAGCGACGACAGACTGTTTAGGGGGTGTAGCAAACACCCTAAGAGAGCCAGAAAGGAAACCCCCGGGGTCAAGCAGGAGAAAGAGAGGACCCCTCCCCTCACACACCCGGCATTTCAGCATAATCCCTCCGGGGGCTGCAGCCGCCTCAGAGCAAACCGCTCGTGATCTCCATCTAGTGGCAGCAGGGGGAAACTGCAGGACTAACTTTAATCATGAGGGGTAAAAATAAAGCCGTCCCCGTCGGATCCTTGCGAAAATATGTCAGGGCTACAGACCAAAAGGAAAATGACAAACATCCAGAAACCAACCCTAAAGGCACAGAATTTGATAACCTGAATGAGAGAGAATTCAAAATAGCTATCATAAACAAGCTCAATGAAATACAAGAGAACACACAGAAACAAATCAACGAGTTCAGGGATTATGTCACAAAAGAGATTGAAACCCTAAAGAAAAACCAATCAGAATTATTGGAGATGAAAAACAAAATCAACGAGATAGTGGAAAAAATGGAGTCTTTAAAGAGCAGAACTGACAATATGGAGGAACGAATTAGCACTATTGAGGATAGCCACGCAGAAATGCTCCTGGTAGAGGAGGAGAGAGAGCTAAGACTAAAAAGAAATGAAGAAATTCTTCGAGAAATATCAGACTCAATGAGGAAAAGCAACATAAGGATAATAGGTATTCCAGAAGGAGAAGAAAGAGAAAAAGGAGCAGAGAGTTTGTTCAAAGAAATAATAGCTGAGAACTTCCCAAACCTAGGGAACGAGAGGGAAATAACAGAGAATGAAATCAATAGATCACCTAAATATATAAACAGGAATAAAAAATCATCTTGCCACATAGTAGCAAACTTGAAGAATACCCGTGACAAGGAAATAATATTGAAGGCAGCTAAACAAAAAAACAAAATAACATACAAAGGAACCCCATCAGGCTCTCAGCTGATTTCTCGACAGAAACTCTACAGGCTAGGAGAGACTGGAATGATATATTCAAAATCATGAAAGACAAAAACCTTCAGCCGAGAATACTTTATCCAGCAAAAATATCCTTCAAATATGATGGAGAAACAATAACTCTCCCTGATAAACAAAAGCTAAGAGAGTTCGTCACCACAAGACTCCCACTACAAGAAATGCTCAAGAAGGCCCTTAGGCCTGAAAAAAAAACAAATGAGAAAGGGGATACAAAGATTTCAGCAAGGAGAAAAGCAAGGAGACTAAACCAGAAGAAAATACAGTTGGAAAACATCAAAAATTAATTCAAGCTCATCACTGGAAACACACATTCATGACACAATCTGGAATAAAGAGATAACAAATCAGGAGGGGAAGAGGTAAGGGATTGAAGTGACCCAGCCTCAGGAAAAAGGAGGCATCTGAAAATGTACTTTCTTATCCAGGAGATCGCTTATATAAACCTCACGGTAACCACTAAACAAACAACCAGAAGAGAACCACACATGACAAATAAAGAGAAAACCAAGAGAATGAGCATGCAGAAATACCAAATTGAATTTGCAGTCCGAAACACAAGGGACAAGAAACGAAGGAAATGCAAAAGAACCAGAAGATGAACAATAAAATAGCAACATTAAACCCTCATATATCAATAATCACTCTAAATGTAAATGGATTGAATTCTCCAATCAAAAGACACAGAGTGGCAGGATGGATTAAAAACCAAGATCCAACAATCTGCTGCCTCCAGGAAACACATCTCAGCTCTAAAGACAAACACAGACTCAAAATAAAAGGATGGAAAACAATACTCCAAGCTAATGGCAAACAAAACAAAGCAGGAGTAGCCATACTTATATCAGACAAAGTAGACTTCAAGATAAAAAAGGTAATGAGAGACAAAGAAGGGCAATATATAATGATAAAAGGGATACTTCACCAAGAAGACATAACACTTATAAATATCTATGCACCCAACACAGGAGCACCAAAGTACATAAAACAACTGCTAAAAAACCTAAAAGGAGATATTAACAATAACACAATAATAGTAGGGGATCTTAATACCCCCCTTACATCAATAGATAGATCATCCAGACAAAAAGTCAATAAGGAAATAATGGACTTAAATGAAAAACCAGACACAATGGATTTAATAGATATATACAGAGCACTCCACCCAAAAAAAGGAGAGTACACATTCTTCTCAAGTGCACATGGAACATTCTCAAGGATAGACCATATATTAGGAAACAAGACAAACCTCTATAAATTTAAGAAGATTGAAATCATTACAAGCATCTTTTCTGATCATAATGCTGTGAAACTAGAAATCAACTGCAAGGAAAAAACTAGAAAAGGGACAAAGATGTGGAGACTAAACAACATGCTACTGAACAACCAATGGGTCATTGATGAAATTAAAGGAGAAATCAAAAGCTATCTGGAGACAAATGAAAAGGAAAATACACCATACCAACTCATATGGGATGCAGCAAAAGCAGTCCTGAGAGGGAAATTCATAGCAATACAAGCTCACCTTAACAAACAAGAAAAATCCCAAATAAATAACCTTAAATTTCACCTAACAGAGTTGGAAAAAGAAGAACAGACAAAGCCCCGAATCAGCAGAAGGAGGGAAATAATAAAAATCAGAGCAGAAATCAATGAAATTGAAACCAAAAAAACAGTAGAAAGGATCAATGAAACCAAGAGCTGGTTCTTTGAGAAGACAAATAAAATTGACAAACCCTTAGCCAGACTCACTAAGAAAAAAAGGAAGAAGACTCAAATAAATAAAATTAGAAATGAAAGAGGAGAAATTACAACAGACACCACAGAAATACAAGGGATTATTAGGGAATACTATGAAAAACTTTACGCCAACAAATTGGACAACCTAGAGGAAATGGACAAATTCTTGGATGCGTACAACCTCCCAAAACTGAATCAAGAAGAAATAGAGAATCTGAACAGACCAATCACAAGTAAAGAGATTGAAACAGTAATCAAAAACCTTCCAAAAAATAAAAGCCCAGGACCAGATGGCTTCCCTGGAGAATTTTATCAAACGTTCAAAGAAGATTTAGCACCTATCCTTCTCAAACTATTCCAAAAAATAGAGGAAGATGGAATACTTCCCAACACATTCTATGAGGCCGACATCATGCTGATACCAAAGCCAGACAAGGACAATACAAAGAAGGAAAACTACAGGCCAATATCGCTGATGAACATAGACGCAAAAATCCTCAACAAAATATTGGCAAACCGAATACAGCAATACATCAAAAAGATCATACACCACAATCAAGTGGGATTTATACCAGGGACACAGGGATGGTTCAACATCCGCAAATCAATCAACGTGATACACCACATTAACAAAATGAAGAATAAAAACCACATGATCATCTCAATCGATGCAGAGAAGGCATTCGACAGGATCCAGCATCCATTTATGATAAAAACTCTCAACAAAATGGGTATAGAAGGAAAGTACCTCAACATAATAAGGGCCATATATGACAAACCTACAGCAAACATCCTACTCAACGGGGAAAAACTGCAAGCCATTCCTTTCAGGACAGGAACAAGACAAGGGTGCCCACTCTCACCGCTCTTATTCAACATAGTACTGGAAGTTCTGGCCAGGGCAATTAGGCAAGAAAAAGGAATAAAAGGACTCCAAATAGGCAATGAAGAAGTGAAACTCTCACTATTTGCAGACGACATGATCCTATACATAGAAAACCCCAAAAATTCCATCGGAAAGCTACTAGAAACAATCAACAACTACAGTAAAGTGGCAGGGTATAAAATCAACTTACAAAAATCAATTGCATTTCTATATACTAACGATGAAAAAACAGAAAGAGAACTCAAAAAGACAATCCCATTTACAATTGCAACAAAGAGAATAAAATATCTGGGAATAAATTTAACCAAGGAGGTCAAAGACCTATACAATGAAAACTATAAGACACTATTGAAAGAAATCGAGGAGGACATAAAGAAATGGAAAAATATTCCATGCACATGGATTGGAAGAATAAATATAGTTAAAATGTCCATTCTACCTAAAGCAATCTACAGATTCAATGCAATCCCAATCAGAATCCCAATGTCATTCTTCACGGTAATAGAACAAAAACTACTGAAATTCGTATGGGGCAACAAAAGAGCCCGCATAGCTAAAGCAATTCTGAAAAAAAAGAACAAAGCTGGAGGCATCACAATCCCTGATTTCAAAATATACTATAAAGCTACAGTAATCAAAACAGCATGGTACTGGTACAAGAATAGACACACAGATCAATGGAACAGAATTGAAAGCCCAGAAATAAAACCACACACCTATGCACAGCTAATCTTCGACAAAGGAGCAAAGAACATACAATGGAGAGAGGGAAGTCTCTTCAATAAATGGTGCTGGGAAAATTGGACAGCCACATGCAAAAGAATGAAAGTAGACCATCTCCTATCGCCATATACAAAAATCAATTCAAAATGGATCAAAGACCTGAAAGTGAGACCTGAAACTATAAAACTCCTGGAAGAAAATATAGGCAGTACACTAATTGCGATTGGACATAAAGGGATCCTTTCAGATTCCATGTCTACCCAGACAAGGGAAACAAAAGAAAAAATAAACAAGTGGGACCTCATCAGA
This sequence comes from Tapirus indicus, assembly GCA_031878705.1. Taxonomy (NCBI): domain Eukaryota; kingdom Metazoa; phylum Chordata; class Mammalia; order Perissodactyla; family Tapiridae; genus Tapirus; species Tapirus indicus. The sequence goes on along the minus strand of CM062930.1, from coordinate 43,129,478 downwards.
CTAAAGAGCTTCTACAAGGCAAATGAAACCAGGATCAAAATGAATAAACAACCCACCAGCTGGGAGAAAATATTTGCAAATCGTTTGTCTGACAAGGGATTAATCTCAGTAATATACAAAGATCTCATACAACTGAGCAACAAAAAAACAAACAACCCGATCAAAAAATGGGCAGAGGATATGAACAGACATTTTTCCAAGGAAGAGATACAGATGGCCAATAGACACATGAAAAGATGTTCAACATCACTAATCATCAGGGAAATGCAAATCAAAACTACACTGAGATATCACCTTACACTGCTTAGAATGGCTATAATCACAAAGACAAATAACAACAAATGCTGGAGAGGTTGTGGAGAAACGGGGACCCTCATTCACTGCTGGTGGGAATGCAAACTGGTGCAGCCTCTATGGAAAACAGTATGGAGAGTCCTCAAAAAATTAAAAATAGAAATACCGTATGATCCAGCAATACCACTCTTGGGCATCTACCCAATGGACGCGAAATCAACCATCACAAGAGGCGTATGCACCCCTATGTTCATTGCAGCATTATTCACTATAGCCAAGAAGTGGAAGCAACCCAAGTGTCCCTCAACTGAAGATTGGTTAAAGAAGATGTGGTATATACATACAATGGAATACTACTCAGCCATAAGAAAAGACACAATTGTCCCATTTGCAACAACATGGAAGGACCTAGAGGGTATTATGTTAAGTGAAATAAGCCAGAGAGAGAAGGACAGACACTGCATGAACTCACTCATTTATGGAATATAAGTGAACACACGGACAGAGAGAACTGATTGGTGGTTACCAAGGGGAAGGGGGGTGGGGGGGGCACAAGGGGTGCAGGGTTACATCCACAAGGTGACGGACAAACAAAAATGTACAACTAAAACCCCACAGTGTTATAAACTAAGACATCAATAAAAAAAATAATAATAATTAAAAAAAAAACAGGAAAGTTATTGAGCATGAAAATTAATGTCAGAATTAAAGGGATTAAGCTCCCACTCCCCTTTACCTTCTACTCCCCAACTCAGCTGCAGGGAGGATGAATGCTGCCATGGATTTATCAAATCAAAGAACACTGGACTTGCATTTTTTCATCATCAAGGTAGTGAAAGCCAAAATTTAGGAGATGCTTTCTGGGGAAGGAGCAATCTCATTTACTTCTAGTTTTTCTGCCTCCTCTTTGCACACCCTCTGATGAAGCCAGGTATAGTAAGTGCTACATTAGGGTTTGGGGCCAAAACAGTCCAAAGTATGATCTTTTTCCTTGCCTCACTCGCTAGGTGACAGGGGACATTAAATGAAGTGAGGGAGGGAGCCACCTGGTTATCTGGAGGACAAGTACTCAAGTTAGAAAAAGCACAAGTGCAAATGCTTTGAGTCAGGAATCTTTCTGCTGAGTCTGAAGAACAGCAAGAGGCCAGCCCCCTGGAGCACAGGGAGTGCAGGAAGAGGGTGGGAGAGAGGGTAGTGATACCGTGTCACACAGGGTCATGCAGGAAATCTGAGGAGCTTTGCTTTCTTCATCTCTATGATCTGACTCTAAGTTCAGAAGACAGTGTTTACCTTAATAAACCCTCTATCCAACCCCCCTTCATTCCTCTAAATGAGGAATTCCTCCCTTCAAGCCTTCTAAATCAAGACTCAGGATTCAATCATTTTGCTTCTTCACAAGGATGATAGCTGCTCAAATTGGCTATACCTCAGTAAGCAACTAATCCAAGTCTAAGTCTCCTTTCCTGTTTTCACCGAGATGAGAACAAACAATTCTTAACTTTACCTCACATAGGAGATCACATTCTCAAACTTTGGTCTGATACATTTTGCTTTATACTGTATTTATTTCCTAGAAATTATTCTTCCTGATATGTTCTGAAGCATAAAGAATATAATAATAAGTAAATGTTCTATATGAATAGCTTCCCAATTACCCCCTCTCTATATGATGAAAATAAATCAAATCATCATTACTTGAAGAGATAAAATTTGAAGTCTATTACTTTGAATGTAACTTAAGCTTTACTGAAAAAAATTGATTCCTTAAACACTCTTTATTATACATGATTAATTTGTATAAGTATAGCCAAAAAACATTCAATAGAGGGAGTATCAATAATAATTGAATTGGCGAATAATGTTTCTTTTCTATGTTATATTTGTATATATATATTTTTTTCTTCAAAACTTTTATGTTTGGGTTTACAAATTTGGTAACTGCTCTTATTTCAAAATCTGTCCTTTAGTAGCTACTCTGTTATTAATAGTATGATAATTTCATTTACTAGTCCATTCTAAATTACATCCCTCACCATCTTTACATGGAATGGAAATAAAAATAATCTAACTTGGGATGTCAAATTTATCATAAGTACATTCAAAGACATAAATTTCAGGATTTATCAAGTGGAAAAAATTGTGTGCAATTGGGAAACTGCCATTCACACTTCAATGCATTATTTATCTGTTAAATAAGACTACATTGAAAATACAAACCTTTGATTCAATGTAATTTTTTTCTAGTAAAAAAAGAGAAATTCAAAGTAGTATACCATTCACATGACTGTCTAAAGAGAATGTATTGTTTTGACTGCTGTGCTAGGTCTTACCCTATACCCATTTAACTGTGTTTGCAAAATACTTTTCCAGAACTTGAACATTACCTTATTTCCTAACATATATTCTAATAGAGACAATTTCTTTAGTTTACAATAATAGGATAATGTTACCCTGACTTTGCTATTCATTAGAATATTGCTTAGTAGAAAAGCTACATGATAATCAGATTTTCTAAATTATAGTTAAAAGCCCATTTTATCCTATTTTCCTTGGAAAACTTATGCATGTTTTTTCTCTACCCGTTGATTTTCACTGCCTCAATGAAGGCATGAAAGAAGTCAGGGTTATTATGTTTCACCTCTTTTAGCTGTCATGCTGGCTTCTTTTGCAACCAGAGCAATTTAGGTGACTGTGCCTTACTAAAATTAGATGAATAAATAAGCATCTTTACAATCCTAAGATTCCTCATGAAAGCTCTAAGTAAAAACTTTAGTATGTTCCATACTTGTAATATTCAATAGAAAGCATCTATGGAAATATTACCAATCATAATAGCTCATTAAGTAAAAAAAAATGTAATCAGAAGGAAAAATACACCACCATTTCTCTTATTTCTAAAAGTCAAGCAATTATTTTAGTGAACATTATCCATTTAATATAATCTGTATATAAACTAAGCCTTCATAGTTGATTGCATATTAGTCTGTTGCTCATAAACAAAATGGAGATTTATTTCTTTGTCATTTTAAAGTTCCATCTGGCAGGGTGGCTATGGTCTTTCTAGCCTCTGTTCCCCTCCGTGGAGTGTGTCTATCATATGCATGATCCAAAGAGCTCATAGTCTAACAAGTCTGCAGCATGGGAGAAGAAAGAGGTCACAGAGAAACATTCACCTTCCATTTAAGGGCTTGACCCAGAAATTGCTCATGTCACATCCTTTCACATTCCATTGGCTGAAATGTATCCCCATGGTTATATACTATATAGTTAGAAGAAAAATCCTTCCTTCTCCCCTTCTCCTCTTTCTTCTCTTCCTCCTCCTCTTCTACTCTTTTATTTGGGGAGATGGTTGAACAAAAATTAGGGGTTTTATTACAATAAAATAGAATTGAGAATAAATATTAAGAGGCAATGAGGAAATCACTTAGGTAGTCTCATTCAAAAACATTGTATTAGATATTCTGTTTTGAAAAGCTGTGTATATTGAATTTTAAGTTAGCATTCAATTCCCCAAAATGAATGGCTCCTAACAAAAAATGTAAATATGAATTGAGACATATTAATTTTCCAATGTATATCTTTAACAGGAATCATGTGCCTTTTCTCAAAATTTCTTTCTAGTTATAGAGATGATTTTGTAATTTGAAGTGTTTACGTTATTGGATTGTTCTATAAGAATTAGTCTTTTCTTATCACAAGATAATAAAGATACTATCTCATTCTTTTTTTCTCTTAGTTTTTCAGTTTTCACCTTTGATACTTAGGTCTTAAATCCATCAACAATTCACTTTAGTGTATGTTATAAACTGTGTCATTGACTTTAAGGTTTTTACATACGGCGAGTAGCTTTCCCAGTCCTCTACTGATTTGTGATTCAGTCTGTAATCATACACCTTTAATTATCTTTTCTCTCGTTCAACAAATACTTCACAAGCACTGTTACAGGTGCTGGGCATATAGCGAGGGTCAAAAGTCTCTGTGCTAATTAAACGTATTTTCCTAGCAGAGGAGTGAGATGGTAACCAAATGAAAAAAAACTTCAGATAATGAAAAGCACAATAACAATATGAAAGAAGGTAAGCATATTTCTGAACTCTGTATTTTTATCGGTTACTTGCCTGTTCTTATATATATGTGTGTGTGTGTGTGTGTGTATATATATACGTATATGCATGCATGTGTACACATATATGTATGTATATGTATATGCATGTATACATACATATATGTATGTAGATGCATATATATGTGTGTTCTTATATATATGTGTGTGTGTGTGTGTGTGTGTGTGTGTATAAAACTACATTTATGCAGGGCAAAATGCAGGGTATATAGGGAATTTACTCCATCTTTGATCTTTTTTCAAATTTTTCTTTGATATTTGTTGACATTTATTCTTTTATATGAATTTTAGCATCCGTTTCAGGAAATATGAAAATAAACCTTTGGAATTCCAATTGGAACTGCACTGAATTTATAGTTCGGTTTGAGGAAAATTAACATATATTAAAAAGTTAAGTTTTCCCATCTATGAACTTGACATATCTCCCTATTTATCCAGATCCTTTAAAATATACCTTTAATAGTTTAGAAATCTTACATAAAAAGATCTCATATATGTTTGGTCAAGTTAATTAGTTGCTATCTGAAATTATTTGTACCTTTTCTAGTTACTATTGCTGATGTGCCCAAACTTTATTTCATTTTTCAAAGAGAATTTCATATTTGGCAAGCTTTATGAGCACTCTTACTAGTTCTGGTGATTTCTTAATTCAAATGGGGTTTTCTATTTGAGTGAGCACATGTCCTATTGTGTTGGTTGATAATTTGGGTCGTAAGATGAGCAGTAAAAATGAGAGCAGGTACAATGTTTGTATTCCTTATTGTGTCTCAGATGTTTCATTATGGCTATTCAGAATTTTCTCCTGTGTCCTGCATCAGTTGTGAGAATTTGTGGTTTTAAGTTATTTGTCCAGTTTATCTAGGTTGTCAAGTTTACAGACAGAAATATTATCTCCCTATTATCCTTTTGATGGCTATAGGATCTTGAGGATATCACCTATTTTTTTTCTGATTTTGGTAATTTGTCTTTTCTCCCTTTTTAAGTTCATCAATCAGGCTAAAGGTTTGTAAACTTTATTGATCTTTTTACTATAATCACTTTGGTTTCATCAGTTTTCTCTATTGATTGTTAACTTTCTATTTCATTGATTTCTGCATTTTTAATACTTCCTTTGTTCTACTCAACTTGGGTATAAATTTGTCTTCCTTGTCTAGCTTTTTATAGTAGAGGTTTAGATTACTGATTTTATACTTTTCTTGTTTTGTAATATAAACATTTAAAGCTGTAAGTATCCCTCTAGAAATGCTTTAACTGCACCACACAATTTTTGATATAACGGGTTTTAATTAATGTAATACAAATATTTTCTAGTTTATATATTTATATCTCCATTGACTAACATATTATTTATACATATATTTTTATATATCTAAATATGTGAATTTTTAATATATATTATTGATTATTAATATAATTCTATTATGATCAGAGAATGTAGTATGTATAATTTAATATTGTTTACATTTATATGTGAATGTTTACACTTATAAGTAATATACATTAGTGTAAATATAGATACAGCTGTGGGATTTAGTTGTAATATCTTGATAACTGTTTTTTTTGTTAATCTCATTTCTCCTTTCCTATTTTTTCCTCTTTTCCTGCCATCTTTTGCATCTAGTATTACTCAATATTCATTTTATCACCTTGTTTGTTTATTACTTGTATCTTTCTGTGGTTTTATTTTGTGGGTTTTCTAAGGCAATGCTATCTATTAGAACATTCAATGATGATGGAAATGTTTCAAATCTGCAGTGTCCAAACGATAGTTACTAACCACATGTGGCTATTGAGCACTTGTACAACAAACTAAAATTTTAATTTAAGTTAATTCATTTAAATTAAATTTACATAGCTACATGTGGCTAGTGGCTACCGCATGGAGAGTGCTGCTTCAGGGTTTACCATGTGCATCTTTTAACTCATTACAGTCTCCCACAAAATAGTATTATACAATTTACACATCACTTAAGAGTCTTAAAATAGTTTAAGAGCATTTTTCCCATGTCCCCTTATATTAGTGAGCGTTCTCTAGAGAAACAAAAAGAATATAAGAGATATATATATCATATATACATATATCATATATACATGAGAGAGAGAAACAAAACCAATAAGACATATATGTATCTCATGTATCTCATATATGTATATCTCATACATATGAGAGAGAGAGAGAGAGAGAAAGAGAGAAATGTTTATTATGAGGAATTGGCTTACATGATTATAAAAGCTGAGAAGTCTCACAATCTGCTGTCTGCAAGCTGGTGACCCAGGAAGGCCAGTGGTGTAATTCAGTCTGAGTCTGAAGGAAGGAAAAGATGAGATGAAATGAGATAAAGTGTTCCAGATCAAGCAGCAAAGCAGGAAAAAAAAGCGTGAATTTCTCCTTCCTCTACTTTTTGTTCTACTCAGATCTTTATTGGATTGGGTGATGCCCACCCACATTGGAGAGGGCATTCTCCTTTACCTTATCCTTTGGTTCACATGCTAATATCATCCAGAAACAGCCTCATAGCTACACCCAGAAATAACGTTTAGTCTGGGCACCCTGTGGCCAGTCAAATTAACACATAAAATCAACCATCATACCCTACACATCTTCTGTGCTGTGATTTTCTAATTCATTTTATTTCTACATATCTTGAAAAGTCCACAATACATTGCTACTCTTATTTTTTAAATATTAAATTATCTGTTATAGAAATTAATAAAAGAGAAAACATCTTTTATATTCACGCATAAATAAAATTTATGTTTTTGAAGAATATTTTTGATTAATTTAGAATTCTAGTTTGAGATTTTTATTTTGTCTTGGCACACTAATGCCGGCAATGTAGGTTTGCTATAGGTTACAAATATAGATGATGCAGGTAGGTTGGATTTTGTAGAGACTTGAAGAGTTTAACACACGGCTGGTTATTTAAGGGAAGAGAGTTGCAGACAGAGAGAGCATTTAGAGAATTTAGAGAAGAAGAGGCTAGGAAGAGGAAAAACCTAGAGCAAAGCCCTTTAAGCAAGAATGTGCTTGACCCATTCAGGAAGTAGCAGGGATGACAGTTCAGCTAGCATCAAATGAATGAAGCAGTGTTAGGAGAGGAAGTCAGGACAATGCAGATCAATCAGAGCCCTATAGGCCTTTACAAAACATTAGCTATTATTCTGAGTGAAATGGGGAGCTGTTTCAGACTTTTGAGCAGCAAAGTGACATGAAATGACTTAAGTTTCAAAAATAAAGTTTTGTTGAGAATAAACTGTTGAGGCCCAAGAATAGAAGTAGGGAGACCATTAGGATAAGAGATGACGGTGACTCAGACAAGGGAGCTACTAGTGGACACAGTTAGAAATGGTTAGATTTTGTATATATACTTAAGGATTTCCTGGTGGATTGTATGTGGGGTATGGGAGAAAGAGAGAAGCAAGTGGAAGGATGGGCATCTATCAACTGAGTTGGGAAAGGTTAGAGAGTAAGAAGTTTTGGGGGAATCAGGCGTTCAGTTTTAGACATACTAAGTTTGAGATGTCTACAGACATCTTAGAAAAGATATTGTGTAAGCAGTTGATGTAGGTATTTGGAGTTTGGGAGGGAGGTGTGGTCTGATGGCATAAATTTGAGTGTTGTCACCATATAGACTGTATTTGTCTGAGGCTGAATGTGTTGCCATGGAGTGAGCATAGATAAAAAAGCGAAGAGCATATCTAGGAGCACTCTAACTTTAAAAAGATAAGTTGATAGCAGCAAAGGCATTTGAGGAGAGACCGGTGAGTTAGGAGTTCAGCCACAAGATGCACCTTGGTCAAAAACGAGGACTGAGGACTGACTGTTAGATTTGGAATCAAAGGAGAGTGTTGTTGAATTGGTGAAATTGATTAGAACAATTTCAGAGACATGGTAAGAGTGAAACCTGATTGGAATGGATTCAAGAGGAAATGAGAGGAAGGATATTGTAGACTGTAAGTAATGCCAATTCTTTCTAGGACTTTTGCTCTAAAGGGGAAGAGAAGTGGACATGAAACTGGTGAGGAATATGCTGTTAATATGCTGATTTTTTTTAAGATGGGAAAAATATCAGCATTTTGAATGCTTGTGGTAATGTTCCTACTGGAATAAAAATTGATAGTGCAGGAAAGGGAAGAGTAATTGTTGGAGACATGTCTTCAAGGGGTGGAGAAGAAGTGTGCTCTAATATACAAGTGGTATACTTTGGGGGAGGGTTAGAAGCCCACACCTTAACCTCTGTCTTTAATTTGAATTCAGTGTGTTGGCTGGAGTGGCACCTCAGGACAAAGACCTTTGAATGCTACAATCTCTCCTTGTTGGACTCCATCCTTACAAGGCATTCTTCTCTCTTGGGGAATATCTGGCATTACTGATTTGCAAGAGCCACCTTTTTATAGCTTATCACTTTCTGGTTAAATCAGCTATCAGTATATACGGGATGAGAGGATTAAGTAAGAGTATCCTATTATTCCCAGTGGCTAGCCCATCTGCTTGGACCTAACTATTCCTCTCTGCCCCCGACCCAAGGCTCTGGCAAGAACTTGCATTATGTTCATACTGTGATTTTGTTGTTTTTATTTTTTTTTCTGACTTGCAGTGGATATAGGATATTAATCATCTGTGCAAGACAATGTAGAAAAAAGAAAATGGGCACGCTAAGAAAATTCGCCTCATACCCATTCTTGGCCTGCTAGCCAAACTTTCTTTAGAATAACTGCAACTAAATTGCCAGAAATTTACCTGTTTTCACTCTAGTTGGTTGGATTCTTCAACCTTCCTATAACCTTTGAGGTACTCTAATGCTGAGTTATGGACAGATCAGCAGTAGCCTGTGATGTTTTGTCATATGCACATAGATTTGAAACACTGAAAAAAGATCTTTAAATTCTTAGTCCCCACTCCAAAATATTCAAAATAATTATATTCTCCTTATTAAATATAAAATATAATAAAGTAAGCAAAATCTTTTTCATTTTTTAAAATTGGTAATAATAAAGAATTTTGGCATGCAATAATTTCATTCCATTTGCTTTCATTTAAGCTTTCACAACTGCTGTTGAGATTCAAATAACCTTTGGGAAGTACCCAGTCACATATACAACTTGTTGGACCTTTGGTAAATTGAAAATTTCATGAAAATGCTAGATTTTTAGAGTATTGCTAATTCTATTCCACTTCCTGTAAAAATTCCTTAATAAATTAATAGAGCTTCTAGGGTCAATGACTTTCAAATTATTTTCTTGGAACTTGAACTGTGCTGGATGAGAAATGATTGAAAATTGTTGAGTATGACTATTCAAACTAGGCTTTTGGATGCTTTCATTTGGGTTTACTATGAAACCAAATCAAACAAGCTGTGAAGGAATATGCCAGACTTAAGAGGAAGGTGATGGAAACAGTTCCACAATGCCTCCCTACATCTGCATGTGGCACTCACAGAGTAGCTACAACAGCAAATTTTCTACATTCTCTTTCTTGCACTATGCAAGCCACTGCTAGAGGTGTTCCTTCACCATAGTAACTGTTACCATGGAGACTACCAGCATCATCACTGATGGAGCCTCCATCTGCCAAGCACCATCCCTCTAGTCTGAGCCTTCACAGGACCTTACTTGTGAGGGAGGAGAATTTGCCTGGTGATCATTGTAAATTCTTTAGGGAACATTAAATAAAGTAGGACTACATGATCCTAGTACCTAAAATCTAGATTCACATGTCCTAATTATTTTGCATTAGTTCTTTATGAGGAGGGTTTTTTTTTTGGTTTGGTTTTTGTTTTACAAATATATGGGTCCAAGCTCCATATAAGACCTAGTAAGTCTCAATTTCCTGATGTTGGGCTGAGGATTGTTTTTATTTTTAAACAATCCACATATTGTTCTGGAATGCCTCAGAGATATGAACAACTGAGTAATGCTCTTGGTTACACTTAATAACCTTCTAGCTCAGTGCTTCTTAAACTGTCTCTGGTGAAGGACCAGCTCTCCCCATTCATCACAAACCAAAAGTTTTGTAAAATACAGTAAAAATTATATATAATTACTAGAAAAATGAAACAAAAAATTAAGGTATATAAAATACAAACCCTGCTTTTCATTATTAAATTGAACATTTATACAGTTACTCTACAAATTGCTTTAAAGTTTCTAAACACTTACTCTCAATTAATGTATTATCTCCATTTAGACTGTTAATAAACAGTTTAGGGATAAAAGCTGGCTCCCTGGCCTTACTTTGGATAGTCCTGTTCTAAAGAGTGAGTTTCCTCATCCATCAAATGGATAAAATATTACTACTCCCTTTTATTCAGAGTGCTCAAAGAGAGAATAAATTAGACAGAGATATGAAAACTTTTGGATAAAATTAAGAATTCATCTTTGCTTTTCTTCAGCGACTAGCACAATGCTATGGATATGGAATGAGACCAACACTACTTTCGAAATTTGAATAAAAAAATGTTCAGAAGGTGTACTGGTGTATTTTTTGTGTCTGTGTAAAGAATTTTCAGTGATTTTTCCCAAACTGTCAGACGTCAGGCTGGAATTCTGCCATCAATGTGACACTCAGCCAGCTAGCAGTGCCAATCCAAGATGTTAACCACAAAGCAGACCTAACATAAAAATATTGACTTCACAGTATACTTTCTGAGAAGAATGAATAGAATTATCCCTCAATTGCTTTGTTATATCATCCATTGTTTAGGGAATAGAAGGCAGGGAAATATAATTTTTTAAAAATTATTTTTCTAAAAAAAGGAACTATAATTTCTTTCTATGTAAAAGGAAAATAGAGCTTTACTTAATGGAAAACTAACACAGGAAAATGTTGAAGTCATCTATCATCCGAATTTAAATTTACTTAAAAAGTTTTCTAAATCAAGCAAACCTATAGAAAACTGAAATATAGGTAGTGATTTAATTTTTGATGTTCAAAGATGCTAAAATAGAAATGATAAATATAATTTAAAAAATAAATTTGTATTTTTATGTATGAAAAATTAACCTAGAGATTCAAAAGATTTCCTTCATAGTCCAAAATTTATGTAGTTTTAAGAACATATGATTGTATTAAATCTGAATTACAATTTATAATACAAATCTCTAGATGTGAAACTTAAGGTATTTTTCTAAATTAAATAAAGTAAAATAAAATTTTAAAATTTACTGATGAAAATACTTATGCAAAAATAATTAAATTCAAAAGGTTCAAAATTAATTTTAAATTGATTGAACTCCTGATATTTCTCATCAGGAACAAATGTGGCAAAATCAATATGTGCACATTAATGAAGCAAAAGTATTCAGGGTGAAAGTTTTACTGATTTCATTAGCATGGAATAAAGGGCAGTCACATTATAGCAAATATTCTAATAATATGTGAAATATGATGTAAATAAAGAAACAGAGAGGAAAAAGTTTTGATAATAATGAGAGTAAGAGCAGATATAGAATGAAAACACCATGAAGACAAGTGAGAATAGCATATACATAAAAAACCAAAATACATTTAAACTTCTACTTATGGTCTACTTTTAGCAACCATAACTCAAGGAAATGTATTAAAGTGGGGTTTGATATGACACCAAAAACACAGGCAACAAAAGCAAAAATAGACAAGTATGACTACATTGAAGCAAAATGCTTCTGCACAGCAGAGGAAACCATCAACAAAATGGAAAGGCAACCTATGGAAAGGGAGAAAACATTTGCAAGCCACATAGCTGATGAAGGGTTAATATTCAAAATACGTAAGGAACTCATACAACTCAATTTCAAAAAAAACTCAAATAACCTGATTAAAAAATGGACAAAAACTTAAATAGACATTTCTTCAAAGACATACAGATGGCCAACAGGTGTATGAAAATGTACTCAGCACCACTAATCATCAGGGAAATGCAAATCAAAACCACAATGAGATATCACTTCACACCTATTGGGATGGTTGTTATCAAAAAATCAAAAGATAACAAGTGTTGGCAAGGATGTGGAGAGATTGGAACCCTCATATCCTGTTTGTGAGAAGGTAAATTGATGCAGCCACTAGGGAAAACAGTAAGGAAGCTCCTCAAAAAATTAAAAACAGATCTATCATATGACCCAGCAATCCCAATTCTGAGTATATATACAGTGGAATTGAAATCAGAATCTTGAAGAAATATCTATACTCCCATGTTCACTGCAGTATTATTCATAAAAGCTAAGCAATCTAAACATCTATCGATGGACAAATGGATTATGAAAATATGATATATACACACTACAGAATATTATTCAGCCATAAAGAAGAAGGAAATTCTGCCACCTGTGACCACTTGGATGAACCTGAAGGACATTATGCTAAGTGAAACAAGCCAAATACAGAAGGGCTAGTACTATATGATACCATTTATATGAGGAATCTAAAGTAGTCAAACTCATAGAGACAGAGAGTAAAATGATGGTTGCCAGGCGCTAGGGGAGGGGGAAACAGAGAGGTATTAGTCAAAGGGTAAAAAGTTTCACTTGTGCAAGATAAAGTCCTAGAGATTTACTGTGCAACATAATGCCTATAGTTAACAATTACGTATTGTATACTTAAAAATTTGCTAAGAGGATTGATCTTATGTTGTGTTCTTATCACAAAATGATAATATAGTAATAATAATAATCAAGAGGGCAGGGGTAAACTTTTGGAGGTAATGGATGCGTTTATGGAATAGATTGTGGTGATGGTTTCACAGATGTATACTTTCTCCAAACTCATTAAGTTGTATACATTAAATATCTGCAGCTTTTTGTATGTCGATCATACCCCAATAAAGTAGTTCAAAAAGAAAGGGAGGGTTTGACATTAGTGTTTCTGTTCCTTCTGTTATTTCCTTTAATTATATTTCTTAATAAGTTAAGACACAGTTAGCCCAGAATAAGTCTTGCACAAGTAAAATGATATTTATTGAAAGTCTGCGCTCCATAGGGCCTGATGCCAGCCCTTCCAGTAACAAAGATGGGATATTGTCACAATTAATACTGAAGAGCAATAGTTTTACAAATTTACACTTTCGCACTGTCAAAAATTGCATGTAACTTCTACATTGGCCCCTGAATAATACGTTTGAAAAGCTCTTTTGAATATTGGAGAGGTTAATGTTAGTCTTTGTACTACTTGGTATTTGTAGCTAAAAATTTTTCCTCCAAGTTGAAATCTTAGAGAGATATATATTCTGATAGAAATATACTAACTTTCTAACCTTCTAAAATTTTTTAATCTATACCTTAATAAAATCTCTCCTCAACATGTTTAATTTAACACTTAGTTATTTAGTTAATTTAAAATATTGAAGACAAATTTTTCATAAATATTAGATATGTTAACAGATGCAAAGTTTTCAGGTTCTTCAAATGGAAACAATAGAATTTTGAAAGCTTTAAAAAATTTGCCCTAAAGTTAAAATATCTGTGTCAATATTATATGGGATTTATTTTAAGGCATTTTAATATTTGGAACAATAGAAAGAAGAAACAAGGCTTAATAGAATAAGATACTGTAGAACACCTTCCTCACCTGAGTAAAACAATCTGGGTTAAATTCTTCAAGGATGATCCCCTTGGGCTTGATCTCTCAATGTAAAACTTGGGAGATTCCTTAATTCAGAATTTTATGAACCCAACAAAAGGATTTCAAAAAAAAATTAACTGAACCATTATTATGGAATTTTTATTATATTCTTTTTTTAATATAAAACTTACTAAAACAAAAGAACACAATGTAATCTTTAAAGGATATAGAGTTTGTTTCTCACACTATTTTGTGTCTTCTATTTTTAGAGAAATAGTGAAAATATGTCTAACTGAACATTTATTTTATTTTCTGACCACTTTTATTCTTTTCCCTCTTTTGTTTAGCAGCTGCTTATTTTTCTTCATGTCTTGCATACCTATTTGGCAAAAAGATATCATTTTAATCAACATCTGGGTCCACAATCTAGGTTTCTGCTGACCTATGTGTTCACAGTTTAAGTATATTTTTTATCATTTTTACTAATAAGGCAAGTTTGATTTTGGTAATGATCCTCACAAAATGTCAAACATTACTTGCTTCTTTATAGAGAATGATTTTCTCTTTGTTCATATGACTGAGTTCCTGGCTCTGATCTCAGTTTGGCAATTATCTTGTACATGCAGTGTCACTTCTTTCATAATGTTGAGTATCTTTTCTTCTTCTTTTCATAGGGAGAATAACTTCCTGAATGGGGAAGAAATCCTCATTTAACAGAAATACAAAGATTTGGAAACATTCTATGTAGTGTCATCAAACATCTTTTAGTAATGCCATGAAATATTCCTTTTGTCTGTGGTAGCTCATGATTATTAATTTTTAGCCATTTCATACTCAAATTTATGTTTGGTACAACATAGTGGAAATCATGATGTACAAATATATATCCAAATGGAGTTTTATATCAAAAAACATATATTAATACCAGTAATAGTGCTACGTATTTTACTTAGGTTAGTATATTTCTTTCCCAGCTTATTTAGAATGGCAAATTAATTTGTATATTGCAAAAGTAGAAATTAAAGTTCAGGAATCTGTTGTGAAGATTTCATAATTTTAGTGTATTCATTTTCTATTGGTGCTGTAACAAATTTCCTTAAACTTTGTGGTTTAAAACAACACTCATTTATTACCTCACAGTTCTTTGGGCAGAAACAAGGATACAGAATGGTTTATCTGGGTCCTCTGCTTAGAGTCGGAAATGTCCAAAATCTAGATGTGAATAGAGCTGTGTTCTTTTCTGGAAGCCCTGGGGCTGAATCTGCTTCCAAGTTCATTTAGATTATTGGCCAAATTCAGTTCTGTGCAGTTGTAGAACAGAGGTCACATTTTCTTGAGGACTGTAAGCTAGGAGCCTTTCTCAGATTCTTAAGGCATTCCTCATAATGTTGCCTCATTCATTTTCGAACCCAAAATGGTGAGTTTAGTTCTTCTCACTCTTCAAATCTCTCTGACTTCTCTTGCTGCATCTCTCTAACTCCAGCCAAGAAAGTTTTCTGCTTTTAAGGACTCATGTGATTAGATTGGGCCAGCATGAATGATGGATAATGCAGAACAATCTCCCTATTTTAAACTATGTAAACTTAATTACACTTACAAGGTCCCTTTTATCATGTACCATTACATATTCACAGGTTCCAGGGATTAGCATGTAGAATTTTTCAGAGTCATTCTGCCTTCCATACTTAGTACCTAACCTAGCTAGAATTTTATCCAGATTTCAATGACTTTATATTGGTCTCAATATAAAGTGGATACTTTCTGAAATTTCAGGTGACATCTAATTTTGCTCATTATCATGAAGAAACTGATTCCTCAACTTAAATTTTTGGAATTGAGCAGAGTGATAATGTTGCAAAATGGCTTTGGGGCTAACTATATTTATCTACCCATTTTCATTCTCCTTGGCTCACCATAATGATTCAAGCAAATTGTCCTGGCACTGAGAAAATACAAGAGGCCAAATGGATAAATGTGTGGGGGAAAAAAGGAAGATGAATTGGAACTAGAAGCCCAATTTCACCATTTTTTACAATCTTTGATTTAGAGTAAAAGATTTTTACCTTAAGGACATTTTCTTCCACTAAGTATGAATATAATTCACAATTCGGATAATGCTAATAGCTCATCACAGTCCGTGACTTGGTTTCATAGTCCTCATCATTACACTTAGAGCCGCTGAAATAAGATTGAGTCTCCAGTTCCATCCTCCCAGAATTGGTGTAATAAAGCAGTACCCCAATGTGTGAATAAGTTTCAGTCATTTTCTGGTGCCCTACTGTGCCCTAACACCTGTAGGTAAGATGAGGTTTGGGTTTTCCTATTTAAATGATAAATCAGGGATCCAGCCCTGATGGCCTGGCAGTTCAAGTGCAGCACACTCTGCTTCAGCGGCCCGCGCTCTGTTCCTGGGTGCGGAACACCACTCATCTGTCAGTAGCCATGCTGTGGTGGTGGCTCACATAGAAGAACCACAAGAACTTACAACTATACACAACTATGCCCTGGGGCTTTGAGAGGGAAAAAGAAGAAAAAAAGAGGAAGATTGGCAACAGATGTTAGCTTAGGGTGAATCTTCCCCTGCAAAAAAAAGAGATAATTGACCATTTTCAAAAAATTATAGGGGCCAGCCTGGTGGTGTAGTGGTTAAGGTTGCTTCTTCCACATTGGCAGCCTGGGGTTCACTGGTTCAGATCCTGGGCATGGACCTACTCATTGCTCATCAAGCCATGCTGAGGTGGGGACCCACATAGAAGAGCTATAACTCTACAACTATGATACACAAGTATGTACTGGGGCTTTGGGGAGAAAAAGAAAAAGAGGAAGATTGACAACAGATGTTAGCAGGGCCAATCTTCCTCAGAAATAAATTTTAAAAATTTAAAATCAGGAATACTTATTTCCTTTGGTTTTTTTGGCCTTTTTCTTCCTAAGACATGGTTCTAGAAGGCATAATCTAATTATCACTTTATTAAAATGAATATTGTACTTAGGAAAGAAGATTAATAATTAGAATATGCTTTGACTAAGTCTTTTTAATCAATAGATAATTATATTTATTTTATATATTAGGACAAAAATATATACACCATTGACTCTCTTAATATTAATGTATTTATTGTTTATATTTTAAGTGAGAAACTATAACAATGTTCTACAGAGACATATTTCAGTTTATAGTAGAGTTGATCTTTTTATACTTAAACTTGCAAATTTAGATAAACTTTAACAACTATTTCAGATACAAAATAGGGTTTTCAATAAAAGAACAATGGCTTGATACACAGTAATCATGGTGTCAAGAAAAACTGGCAAAGAATTTCCCTGTTAGTCATTGGAGTCAAATCATTCTTGATTTCTACAGCAATCTCTTTGCTATTTATTTATTTATATTTTTATTTTCTGATAATAATCCACTGTAAGATTCTCTTCCATGACCTTTATGCTTGCTTAATAATATGATCATATTTTAGATGTGGAATGTAGTTCACATATTTAGGCTACATGCTTGTGTATAATCCTTTTCAAAAGGACTCAAACCTCTGCTGTCATCACCATAGCCCTATACTGATAGTTTCAGATATCAGCAATTCAACTAGAACACATTCATTCAAAAGCAGGAATCCTGAGTTGAACATCTTCAAGGCTGATCAAAACGGCAATATCACAGTGGCCTATCTGTACCTTGTCCCTTGAATGTCACAAAATCTCAAGGAAAACAATTCATCTTGGTTTAGCTATGTGGTTTTTAACTCTTACAACAAAAACTAGCAAGCCAAAGTGACACAGAACTTTGACAGTGTACTTTTATTTCTCTCAAAAGTTTTCAGATAATATCTCTAACTTAAGCACTGGGAATCTAACTTGGAGCCATTGGGCATTTTGAAAAACAAGGACACTCTGAATACACAAGTGTATTTTTTCATAAGTTATGATAAACTTTGTCTACCTGAAATCTTGAGTTTCTTTTATTTTGGATGGCTTTGACAGGTAAGTATGGATTCATTGGAGAAAGGAATGATTAAGCTGACATGTGAAGGATGAATACTTATTATCTTAGTGAAGTTATAGCGCAGAGGAATATTTTATAAAGAGGTAGTAGCCCTTTCACAGATTAGAAAGTAAAAAGATATAGCAGGTTCAAAAAACCTTAAATACATTTAGTAAAGCTATATGTGAAAAAATTGGAAAGGGTAATTTGTGACAAAATGAGCCTGAAAATTTAAGTAGAGACCAAGAAAAGAAGATTTTGTGAGCAAGGATGTAGAGATTTTATTTTGACTGATCTTAGACCTATGAAATGCTATGAAAGAATTATGTCACATACTAAAATGGAGTTCTGGAAGGAGAGGAGAAGAGATAAGGCTAGGAAAAGTAAAATATTTGAAAAAATAATGACCGATTCCTCAAATGAAAGAAAAGCATTAACTACACATCCCAAAAGCTCAAGGAACATAGTAGGATAAACACACACAACAAACAAATGTATATGTGATATACATATAGCAAACTGTTGAAGGCAAAATATAAAGAGAAAATTATGGAGGAAGCAAGAGAAAAATGACACATCCTTTACTGGGAAACAACAGTATGATAAGCATCTGAATTATGACAAATAAATAAATAAATGGAGGGAAGAAGACAATTGAATGACAAATTGAAAGTGCTGGGAAATAAAAAGCAAAACAAACAAACAAAGCAGTTATCTAAGAATTCTATATCCAGTGAAACTATCCTTCAGAAATAAAATGAAATAAACACATTTACAGATAAATAAAAAGTGAAATAATCCAATTTTGTCGGACTCAGTGCAAAAAATTCTTAAGGAATATTTCAGTCTGAAGGAAAATGACAGCAGACAGTAACAATGATCTACAGGAAAGAGAGAAGAGCCTAGGAAGTCATAATTTATCAGTAGACACACACACACACATATATATGCATATTTTTCACATACTCATACACATATATATGCCTGTTTTTCTTTTCTTCTATTAATTTCTTTTAAACACATGTATCTGTTTAAACAATGAAAATATAAAAATTTCTTTGGATATATAACATAAATAAGTAGATGTAGTACATATGCCAAAAATAGCAAATAGGGTATTAAGGGGAATGGAGCTGTACTAGTGAAAATTTACTATAATTACCAGATTAAATCAGGAGTCACTGAAATAGATTGCAATATATTAAAGACATAGAATGTAATACCTAATGAAATCACTAAAACACATATACACACAGGCACTCTTAATGGTAAAAGAATACATACAGTAGGATGATAAAACATTTATAAATGTATGTGCACATAATTACAGAGTTTCAAAATATGTGAAGTAAATCTTACAGAACAGAAAGGAGAAATAGACAATTCAATAATGATAGATAAATATTTCAGTAATTTCTTCAGTAATTGAAAGACAAAGAGGATAAAATAACTCTATGAGTATAGAAATTAGAACATTGACAACCAACTTGACCCAATTATCATCTGTAGAATACTGTATCCAACAGCTCCAGAATATACATTCATTTAAGTGTACATTAACCAGTATACATCATATGCTGTCATAAAATAAGTCACATTAAATTTAAAGGAGCCAGCCTCGGTGGTCTAATGGTTAAGATTTGGTGCTCTCACCGGCACCACCTGGGTTTGTTTCCGGGTTACGGAACCACATCACTGTCTGTGGTTGTCATACTGTGTGGCTGTATGTTGCTGTGATGCTGAAAGCTATGCCACTGGTATTTCGAATATGAGCAGGGTCACCCATGGTGGACAGGTTTCAGTGGAGCTCCCAGACTAAGAAAGACTTGGCTACCCACTTCCAAAAATAATGGCCATGAAAACCTTATGACTAGCAGCGGAGCATTGTCTGATACAGCACCAGAAGGTGAGAGGATGGCGCAAAAATACAGGGCAGAGTTCTGCTCTGTTGTACACAGGGTTGCTAGGAGTTGGAATCGACTCGAGGGCACTAACAGCAAAAAATTTAAAGGACTGAAGTTGTATGATCTCTTACCACGATGGTTTCAAATTACAAATCAAGTTTTAAAAACCCAGAGATATGTAGAAATCAACATTTTTCTAAATAAACCATGTCAAAAAAAAATCACAGAAAAAAATTAGAAAATAACGCGAATTAAAATCAAAAAAACAACACATCAGAATCTATGGGATGCAGCTAAAGGAGTGCTTAAAGGGAAACTTACGACAATTAATGCTTCTATTATGAAATAACAGTGATTTAAAGTCAGTGCTATAGGTTCCACTATGGGAAGTTAGAAGGAGAAGAGCAAATTAAACCCTAAGGTAAGCAGGCAGAAGGAAAAGCATAACAAAGATCAGAGCAGATATCAATGAAGTAGAAAAAGAAAAAGCAATATATAAAAATCAATAAAAACCAAAGGTTCTGTTAAAAAATCAACAAATTGGATAAAACTTTGGCTAAATGATCAATTAAAAAATACTAATTTCAGGAATAAAAGCAAAGACCTCAGTACATGACCTACAGACATTAAGATGATAATAAGTAAGCATAGTAAATAACTTTATGCTAATGAACACATCAACTTAGATGAAATGGACACATTCCATGCAAAACACAACTGCTTCAAGAAAAGAAAATATAAATAATCCTATATCAAATGAATTTAATTATTAAATTAAAATCATCACACAAAGTAAAATCTAGTTCTACTTGCATCACTTGGGATTTTTTTAAACCTTCAAGTAAGAAATTTTACCAATTTTCCTTGATTTTTCTCAGGTAGTAGTGGAGAAAGGAATACTTTTCAACTTGTTTTAAGGGGAAAGTGCTACCCTGCTACTAAAGCCAGACAAGGACACCATATAAAAAGAAAATTTGAGTCCAACATCCCTCATGAAGATAGAGAAACCTTAACAAAATATTATTAATTGAATCCATTCATAAATATAAAAGGAAAATACATGACCAATTGGCACAAGGGAACATTTTGGGGTGAGGAAAGTGTTCTAAAAGCTAATTTTGGTGGTGTTGCATCACTGTACAAATTTGCAAAATTCATCAATCTATTTCCTTAGAATATGTGGCTTTTGTTTTGTATAAATTATACTTCAATCAAGCTGCAGTAAAAATCTGTATTAACTACATAGCCAGTAATTTAATCAAAATTGAAGAACTTGTAATTTTATTAAGAATTCTGGTAAATACCTAGGAGTATAAAAGTAAAGTCATAGTTTTGCCCAATGTTATACATGGTATAACTTATATAACATGGTAATATAAGGACTTGTTATTTAGTGAAATAAATCCTTCAGTGAAAAGATATGATTTTAGGCTACAGGAAAAAAGAAAATATATGCTGTTTATGAGAGGCAAACTTAAAATATAAGGACATAGACATATTAAAAGTAAAAGAATGGTGAGTAAATTATAGTATTTTTCCAGCAAATATTTACCCTCCTTCCCCCTAAACTTTATAAGAATATTATACTTCTCACTTCAATGGTGTTGAACTTGCAATATTACTTGCAGTGGCCAATAAAACGTGCATGGATATGACTTTTGCTACATGTAAGCAAGGCTTTAAATATGTTTTTATGGCTTTTCTTCCCAACAGCATGAGAAGAGCATGTGCCAGATAGGAGCTGGTCCTTTAGCAAGGTTTCTGACATAAAAAGACATGTGAAAGAGACTTATACCTATTCTGGATGGAGCCTGGAGCAGTGCTGTGACAGCTGACTGACAGACTCATGAATATATAATATATTTTATGTACTAAGTCACTGAGATCTTGGGTATTGTTTTTTATTCACGTAAAAACCAACCAAAGCAAATCTGATGTTATGGGTTGAATTGTGCCCCCTCCCCCCAAATTCATATGTTGAAGTCCTAACCCCCAGTAACTTAGAATAGGACCTTATTTGGAGCTAGGGTCATTGTAGATGTAATTAATTAAGATGAAATCATACTGGAATAGAGTGGGCCTCTAATCCAATGCGACTGATATCCTTATAAATGGGGAAATTTGGACACAGACGTGCACCCCGGGAGAATGTCATATGAAGATGAAGGCAGATAAGGGTGATGCCTCTACAAGCCAACAAACATCAAAGATTTCCAGTAAACCACCAGAAGCTAGGCAAGAGGCATGCAACAGAGTCTTTCTCACAGCCCTCAGAAGAAACCAACCCTACCAACACCTTGATCTTGCACTTCTAACCTCTGGGACTATGAAATAATAAATTTCTGTTGTTTAAGCCACCCAGTTTGTGGTACTTTGTTACAGGTGCTCTAGCAAACGAATACATCTGATAAATTTAAACTAACATCAGACTAAGCAGACTTTAAGCAAAAACTTAGTGATGAAGAGAGATGATTCACAATGAATAGAGGATCATTATACAAGGAAAGTATAAAATTCTGAATCTAAATACTAAAGTATCATCTAATACCATAGTTTCAATATATATAAAGCAAATTCAAAGGAACTAAAAAATAATAGGCCAACTCTATATTCATAGTGGATTACATCAGTGCAAACCTTCCAGTTAATGACCGAAAAGCAGAAACAAACTAAATACGAATATAAAGGGTTTCACACACATGATTAAGAATATTGATGTAATCAATACATATTAATAAAACAGAGCATTCAGCAATGACCAAATACTTGTTTATTTCACTTGGACATGGATTATTTACGAAAATTGATCATTTTCTGGATCACAAAGCAAGACATGGCATATCTCAAAGGATGTATGTATTCATAGTATATTTTCAAACTACAATTGAAATTAATAATACAGTGGAAATAAAGAACAAGAACAATAAGTGAATACTCAGTGTGAATTAAGTAATACACTTAAATAAACCATTGGTCAAAGTAGAAATCCAGTGGAAATTAGAACACTTTTTAACTGAATAAAAATCAAAATATAAGATGCAAAAACATGTGAAATATGATTAAAAGCTATTTTTAGACTGGTTAGAGAGAAAATTATAATCTTAAATGAATATATAAAAGAGAGGATGCATGATATCCATTTCCATGACAGCATATGAATAACATATTAAACCAAAGAAATAAGAATAAATGACATGCTGAAGATAAAACTCCAAGTGAATGAAAAAGAAACAAAGTCTACAAAGCTAAAAGTAACTTCTTTGAGACAATAACATTTTTGGACCTCTAACAAGACTGAAAGGAACATATAGACACAGTACAAACTACCAGTGTTATGAATCAAAGAATGGTCATCATTACAAATCATACAGATATTAAGAAGATATTAAAATATACCATTAACAACTTTATGCCAACAAATTTGACAGTGGTTGAAATGGAAAATTTCCAAGAAAAACACAAATTCCCAAAAGTGATACAAGAGGAAACTGAAAATCTATTACTAAATGTATTAAATATATAATGAATTTCTTCACAAAAATAATACTCCAGAATTAAATAGATTTACCAAATACTTGCAAACATTTAAGGAAAAGTTAACACAAAACTTTGAATGACTCTTCCAGATATACAAAAATAAAGAGCACTGAAAATTCATTTAACGACACTAGCATAAACATTATACCAAAACTTGACAAGGAAACATTAGGAAGAGAAGATTACGGCATAATGTCTCTCATGAATATAGATGCAAAACAAACTAAACAAATTATTATTAATCAAATCCAGCAATATATTGATAAATAAAATGGCAAGCAATAGGATATATTGGAGTATACGAGGAAGTCATTTGGTGTAAAGCTAATTTGGCCTGACCTTGTTTTTTGAAAAGGGCCTGACCGGCCTTTGAACATGCATTGTACATCTGCTTTGAGCATTTACCATGTCCCAGAGACAAGAACAAATGCCCTTAAGATAAGAATGCAACTTCTCCTTCATTGGCATTTCCTTAAGGAGAAGCATTTCTCCCTAGGCTAGGATTTGATTGCTGTGCTCATTCTGTGACCACCCAATTCAAGACAACAGACCTGCTAACTGCTGTGCCCATCAGTCACTGTGCTGACAGGGAAGTCTTGTGACTATTGTAAAAAGGACATTCCAATCATATGTGATATATGCTCTTTGATGGTATATAACCACTCTGTACACCCCACTTCTTTGTTCCCCTTCCTTCCTTGAGGAAGGAAGGCCTTGGGCTATATGGTCCTCAAATTTGGCTCATAATAAACTCACCCCAATTTTGATTTGTAGATTGGCTATGGATTATTTGCATCGACAACATAAAAGTATAATGTATCATGATCAAGCTGGATTCATCTTTGAAGTGCAAGGTTAGTTAAATATTAAAAAATAAAACAATTATATTGTTTATTTTTACCATATATATATTTTACTCTATATATACCATATATATATAATTTACCAGATTATTAAAAATGAGACAAATCATATGAATATGTGGTGGCCAAAAAATGTCACCCAAAAGTCCATAGAATCTGTGAATACTACTTGATATGGCTACATGTGTGATTAAGTTTAGGATCTTGAGATGAAGAGTTTATACTGGATTGTCTAGGTGGGTCCTAATTCCAATCACATGCATCCTTATAAGATAGAGGGAGAGGGAGATTCACAGAAGACACATAGAGGAGAAGGTCCTGTGAAGATGGAGGCAGAGATTGGAGATATATAGCCACAAGGCAAGGAATGCCTGTAGTCACTAGGAAATGCAAGAGACAAGGAAGGATTCTGCTCGAGAGCCTTTGTACAGCCTTGATGATATTCGATCAGAGGGCTTTCAGACTTCAGAACTGTGAAGAATAAATTTCTGATGTTTTAAGCCACCAAGTTTGTGGAAATTTGTTATGGCAGCCCTAGGAAAATAATAGAGTGTCTTGTAGCTGCAAAAACATGTGATAAAATTCAACACCCATTCACGACAAAAATAAGTGCATAGAACACTTGGAAAAAAGTCAGCATCCTAATGAGGAGTATCTAGAAAAATCCTTCAGTGAGCAATGTATTTAATAATAAAATATTGGAAGGTTTATTTCAAAATTGGTATTGATTCAAATTGCCTATTAAAACAATTTTCATTCAACATTTTCATCCAGCATTAAATTGGTGGGTCTAGCTAGTGCAATAAGATTTTTAAAAATGAGAATTAAAATAGAAGAAACATTGTGAGTATTTGCTGTTAAAGTGATTGCGTATGTAGAAAGTCCAAAATATTTGACAGATATTCTATTGAAATAGGTATGTGTATCTAGCAAGGTCAATATAAAACATTAAATTATTATTACATTTAGCAGCAACTATGAAAATAAGCAACTAAAATAAACCTGAAAATTACTTGAAACAATTTTAACAGTATCCAATAAAGTTGAACAAATATATACAACCTATGGTAAAGCAATTCTACTCCTATGTATGTGTACAACAGAAGTGCATACATACATTTACCAAATGTATATTAATTTTCATAGAAGCACTATTTGCAGTAGCCAATAACTAGTAATAAACCAAATGTCCATGAACTGTAGAAGAAATATGTTGTGGTTATTTTATAAAGTAGACTATCTGAAAAAATCATTACGAATTACCTATTGCCACTTACAATAACATGTATAATATTGAAGAAGAGAAGCCCAACATAGAACAGTCCATACTGTTTGCATCCATTTATATTATGTTCAAAAGCAGGCAAAATTAATTTATGGTATTAAAAATCAGGATAATGGCTATCTGAGTTGCGTGGAAACCAGAAGAGGGCATCAGGGAGCTTCTGAGTTGCTGATAATACTTTGATTTGTGTGTTGTTTAAATGGACTTTCAAGTTATGAAAATCCTGTGTTCTGAAGGAATGAGAGCAGAAGAGATGACTTGATCGATAAGGACCTACATTTTTTTCCCCAACAACTAGAAAATGTATTACAAGAATTTAGGCAATGAAATAGACTAGGGGGAAGCTTTGTGTCTGTTCACTCCCCTGTCACCTTGAGCTGGTGCCTGAGAAATTGGGGTAATGAAAAACACTATACAAGCACAGACGGAATCTGTGTTCCCAGATAGAGTTCAGATGGTCTGTAGGACCATAAAGCGTAAATGGCCGGGTAGGTTGTGGAATCACATTATGGAATTCCCACATAGCCTGGTGGTGAAGAGAAGCAGGAGCAGCATGATTCCCTTATGCTGAAAAATCATGAGAATAAGACAACGTGTCAGTTGTTACATAAATGTATGAAATGTAATCAAATCACTGAACCTCAGAATTAACTGTCTAGACTTGTCTGCTATCATAAATTCCATAAGTTCCATGAGGAATCAATGTTTGTCTTTTTTACTGCTGTCTTTCCAGAATCTGGCTTGGAGACTTGCATCAAACAGCCGACCTGCCGTTGTCTGCTCCTTATCTCATTAGCTCATCTGAGTTTATCTGAAGCTATTGACAGTTCACAGCCCTCTGATGGTTGCTCGTAACAAGGGCCTATGCCTGTCTTTCTTCTCTGCCTAAGGACTTTCTCCAGCAGAGAGGGGGCTTGCTGGGCTGCAACAGGCACAACCAAAGGGCAGAAAAAAGATGACGCCACTGAGGCAACCGTCAACCAATGGGGCATGGAGTCAATACACAAATGACTAAGCCTTCCATTCCCCATTGGGCTGATTCTGAGGTACATTTCACACATTATCTCAAATGGCTCTGAATGAAATTGAACCCCAGTTGCCCTTATTAGAAACCTGATCATTACCATAAGCTTTATGGTTTATCTCACTTTCCTTAATTCTTTACTTGTATTTCTCAAGTTCTCTTCTCAGTTGAAAAATACTTAAGTCCTTTTCTCAAGACCTATTGTAAGGAGGGATTCAACTCAGACAATAGATATGATGGTACTCAAACAAGGAAACTATTCTTATTACTGTTATCCCATTTCTGATGCAGGTACTGCCTTAGTACCTCTGATGCTAGAAGCCAGCATTAGAGTTATCAGTTATAAATGAGAGAAGGATGTGTAAAATAATGTAAAAGGGGTACTTAACTAAGGCAGGCTTTTTACTTGGCCAATTCTTCTCAGGACCAAAGCTATAAACCACAGTGAATAAAAAGGGAAGATAAGGGAATGAATGACAGAGAGTTGCTCTAAAGTTTGTCTTTCACAAATCATGAAATGTTTACTAATAGAATGATCAACAATTATCAACAATTTCCTTTTTCTCTAAATTTTGCTCTTTGCTTCTTTTTCATAGAAGAATGAGGAGAAAAGTGGGAAAAAACCTGTACATTTTTGCAGTTTTTGGAATCAGTGGATTATATTACATTTGTGGCATTAAGTGTTAGTTAATTTCATATTGAGGTTATTAGTTTTAACTTGGAGAATTTTAATTGTAATATCACCATGGTAACACTAGCAAAGGTGACATATTAACTTAATCATCATGGTTGGCATCCAAATATGCATATTTAATCTGAACATGGCTATGATTATGACGACTTCTAATTGCTAATGAAAATTAGTTAGTTTGGTTTTTCCTTAAATCTGACTGTGCAATCTGAAAATTGCTTATTTGAGCTCCTTGAAAAAGTGATAAATAGTGAGGGGATTGATTTTACTACATCAGAAATTACATTACTTAAGGAGGCAGAAATTGTTACTGTGTCCAGCTGCTGTATCTTGTGTTGACCAAGAGACTAGTTTTTAATAAACATTTTTTTAATCATTTAACTTGAGGACTGACGGAAGCAAAATGCTCAAGATATTTCTTTTGAAAATCATCAACATATTTTACTGAAATCTGACATTTTTACTGGTTTCAAAATGTGCTGAACTTGCAAGCTGTTGTTTGTCCCTCACAGCAGAACAAAATTTTCTCTATTTTAATTATTTTTTCTTTCATTTGAGGAAAACTGATTTAATGTTTAAAATAATTGATTCAATAGTTTAAGATTTGTAAATAAATTTTATCAAAGTTTATGATGATACTTGTTTAAATTCAGTGCTTGATTACCATCTCTCTCTCTTCCTTAGCCAGAGGGGTGAAAGGAGATGTGGGGGATTTGTTTTACTCTTTGACCCCTGAGATTGCAGCTCAAACCCATCTTCCACATGCTGCTTAAAGAACTGCTAGGCCAGGCATAATCCTTGCTCCCATGAAAGGTTAACAACTGAGATATTATTGTTTGGATTAGAAAAATGAATTGTAGAACATCTGACCCATTGCTGCTCAGTAGCTAGAACGAGAGGCAAGAAGAGGGGAAAGTGTCTTGGAGAATGATGGTGGAGCTCTGGCCCAAATTCTTTCTCTGTTCCTGGCTCTATCTGTGGTCACATCTTCACTTTCTTCAATAAATCCATCATCATTTCTAGAGCATTAAAACCTCTTCAAAACTTGCTTCACAGATTCAAGTCTTGCACCTTTAATAGTCCATTTTGCAGAATGTTATGGGAGTTGTTTTTTTTCCCTTAATTTTGCGTGTTTTCTTAAATGGGCCCTAGATTTTATTAATTCAATGTTCTGTTCTTGGGGCCAGTTCTGTGGCCTCATGGTTAAAGTCTGGCGTGCTCTGCTTCAGCAGCCTGGATTCATGGGTTCGGATCCTGGGCGTGGACCTACACACTGCTCATTAAGCCATGCTGTGGCAGTGTCCCACGTACAAAATAAGGGAAGATTGGCACAGATGTTAGCTCAAGGCCAATCTTCCTCACCAAAAAAAAAAAAAAAAAGTTTTGTTCTTTATTCCCATTAATCAATTTTCTACTGTTTTTTTCCATTTCCCTGTGATGTTTTCCTATTCCAAGTTTTTGTTTCCTTATTATAGCATCTCTTACATGTTTCTTACAGGAAATCTAAATCAAGCATTCTCCCCTTTCCTTTCTATTGCAGGAAAATTCATCTTATACTGATTAACAAATATATAAAGATAAGAATATGGCAAGAGAAAAAGTCATGTTTAAAGTTTCTTTATTTCTACTAAGGAATATATTCTACTGTGTACCCATAATTGGAGGATGATTATGTTTCTCTGTAATATAGGATTTACCTGGGCAATGACCATTCTCTGAATATCATTTTTTCTCAGGTTTATAAATACATTAAAACATACACAATTTGTATCTTCCAGAATGGAAGAGCATTTTTCTCATCTTCCAAAGGAAGCATTGAGAAATTTCAACTTGAAGTAGTTAATAATTCCTTCCATTACTGTATCTGCCCAAATATCTTCAACTTGCTTTGACAGTATTTCCAGATCCTGAAGAACGCAGGAACCTATTTTGATTTTTCATTATTTTACAATATAATTTTACTATATATTTGTATATGGAATAGTATTTTCTCTATATGTTACCCCACTTATATAGAGCTCTGGTCACTGAAGCAAAAAGAACAAAAACACAAAAAGCATGAAATGAGAACAAAGAAATCATCACAGAGAAATCAAATAGTGTATCATTATCCTGGAGAAAAACAATTCATTCTTTCCCATCATTTCTTTCCCGCTCTACCTTGTGTGTTCAGGTAACCAAATGCTGAGCTTCAGTGGGTGGGAGCCTAGGGCTTTGTTAAGAACGGATAGAGAACTTAATGGTAGACAAGAACTGATGTGAGGAGTTTGGATATGTTCAACTGATACTCAGCATTCATTCGTGTCTTCTGTAATGTGAAAGTAAAAGAGCAAAAAAATCTATGCTTCCAGGCTACCTGACAGCTAGAATTCTGGATACCAAGTAGATAGCACAAATGGGATTCTTTCATATGACGTTTGGAAAGTAAATGTGAATCAGAATCCAATTTTCTGCTGCTATAGGTGATCTTTTTCCTGGCAATCAAGGTTATGATGAAGTAGGGTTTTGCTTCAAAAGTGTTTCCAAGTCTAGTCTCCAGTTTTGTGGGTGTTTTAGCTTCCTGAATCCTGAATTGACTGTTGTTACTTTGGTGATTATGGAGTTTTTAATATTTATCTTTATTAATTTTATTCTGAATGCACACAGGAGGTATTCTGGATCAGAGACAGATCTCTTATTAATCTCTTCACAGTAAATAAATGCATTGTTCCCTCCTTGCTCTGGTGCTTACCCACAGGATGATGTATGAGAGCCGGGGGAGATTTTTCCTACATGAGTATCCAGACATTCCACAGGTGAAGGGTAAAGAAATACAAGTTTTCCCTGCTTATGGAGGGAAGGAGGCAGCTATCCTGCTCTCCTCCCAAAAGTAAATATAATGGGGGCCTGAGCCCTAAATCCAATCTTTTCATATGTAAATATAATCCCTCTGCTTTTGTGATCTAGTGAGTTCTGGGGCTTCATACCTTTTGAAATATAAATACCTAGAGAGAGGGGGCTTCAGTCTTCCTGGCATCATAGGGACCTAGTCTGAGCTGTAACCACTTGGGCCTTTCAGAGAGCTAAGAAAAGTTTTATTATCCTTTTAGATCTAAGCCAATAACCAGACAAACAACTACAAATCTAATTCTCATGGCATGTGAAGAGTGTCAGGAGTCTAGGACTTTTTAAAGGAATAAATGAGAAATGTCTCCACAGTGGTCAATTTCATTATTTATTTACTATTTTATTTATGATATTATGTTACTTTATTTACAACTTCCTTATTTCTCTTTCTGATCGTGGCAGTGGTGTTAGCTCCCTGAAGTTCCTTTCTGCTGTGTTCTGGAAGTTATTTCTGGAGGCTCAATCTAGAGGCTTTATTTTTTCTAGCCTGTATTACAATGATTGTATAATCACATAATTTCCTATGTTACATTCTGATACAAATACCTAGAGTGGTTTCCGTTTTTTCACTAATTTGGATATTTTGAGTGGAGACAGTTGGTCTCCTGAGGGCTTCCATCTCTGTCTTCTTCTGTTTCTGTTTCTGACTCACTCTCACTGGGGGAGGCTTTTCTTTGAGAATTTCATTTTAATTCAGAGAGTTGGAAGGCCAGAGTAGGGCTCAGAGGAGAGAGAACATTTAACTCAATTGCCATCAATACACTTAGGGAGAGCTCTAAGTTAAAGGGGCAGAGAACAAAGAGATCTGAAGATTTGATTCTAGGTCATCTGTCAGTCAGTGAGATTGGGAAGGGGGCAGAAGGATATGGAAGAAGCCTTTGTCAATTAATGGTTCGATTTTTGCTTAAGCATTCTGATTCACAAACATGTGGACCAGAGCACAGCACAGAGACCAGGAAAATGGGACCCTTCCTCCAATGCTGTCTCATACACTACTAAATGTAGATTGACTGATATTTGAGTGTTTTTGAATGTTTGTTGTTTATAAAATTGCAGCTGGCTTGTTCAAATAACTACTTGTGCCTTATTTTTCTCTTCTCTCCTTTTCTCTTGCTTTTATTTTTTTCTTTAAGCTATGTGGGAGTGGATGGCTTCTTTGTCTATGTATTTTTCTGAGAATAAAAAAATAGGGCAGAAGGTTTAGAAAATATAAAATGTGTGAACAAGTTATTTTAAAAAATCACCTGGAATGTCACAGCCAAGAGAAAAACCACTGTAAATATTTGGTATTTGTTATGTTTCCTTTACCTTTTTTGCTTTTTACTTTTTCTACGTGTACAGATGCACAAGTGTGCAAAATTATGTAGTAAAATTTACTTTGTATATTGATTTTTTTACTTAACATATTGTGAGCATTTTCTTCAAACATATGTTTTATTATGGCTAAATAATATTCAACTTTTTGCAATGAACATTATCAATTTCATAGTTCTCACAGGGAAAATATTTAGGCCATTTTTTTTCTTCATAAAAACAGTACAGTGAATTTTATAGTACATAAAATTCTGATCTCATCTTTGAATATTCCCTTAGGATAATTTTCCAAGTTGAATTACCAAAATGTACGCATCTTAAAATGTTTTATTTATCTTGCTAAATTTTCTTCACAAATGTCATAATGTTTTATATAAATGCTTAACAAAAATAGTAGAGTATAAAAGCACATTTAATCAAATCCTCCACAATAATGAGTACTATAGTTCTTTATAAATGTTGCAATTTACTATGCAAAAAACTGCTGTTACATAGTTTCATTCTTTCTTATTTTCTTGTTTTTTGGTGCAGTTAAATTTTATGCATTTAATTTTTTTTCTCTGAGATTTGACTATTTAAATAACATATCCATATTTATAGATATCTTTCTCCTTATATTTTTTAAATAGGAAGTGCTCTTTATATAGTCAGCTTGTTTAAACTGATATTTTAATGTATGTGAAAATAGTTTCCCTGGTGTCCTCTTTAATTTTGTTAAATACCATTATTGTTGACATATAGGCTTTTTTTTTATTATATATAGTCTGTTAGGTTTTTTATGGCTTCTAAATTTACTTTGATGTTAGCATTTTAAAATCTATTATGGGATAAACATTTGCTTGTCTATTTAACTAGCGTATTTGAGATTTTGCTTAGCTTTTAAATCCATCTGGCATTTATTTTATTGTATGTTGACAGGTAAGAGACTCAGTCTAAGCATCATGTTTTGAATATTTTATCCCTTGCTCAAAGTTTTGAAATTTAAACAGTCTGAGATCTCTACTCTATTTTCTTGTTTATCCAGTAGTCTACTGATATCTCACTGTTTTCAATTTTGTCCTTCAAAATATATGTTTTGAAGGATAGCAGTAGGATCTCAGCATCTTCAAGAAGGTTGGGGTGGGGGCCAAAGATGTAAGTAGAAATACTAAATATGAGGTTATTAAAATTATCCAGGTTAAGAGTTTGTGGTGGCTTAGACCAGTGTGGTATAAATGGAGTAAATAAGAAGTGGTGAGATTCTTTACATATTTTGAAGCTAGAGGGGAGAAGTTATCCTTATATGTAGATTGTTTTTAGATACAAAAGAAAGAGAAAAATCATGGATATATCAAATATCTTTGGTTGGAACAATTGGAAGAATGGAGTTGCAATTAACTGAGATATAGAAACCTATGGAAGGAATGTCTTTCTGTGAATGCGTGTCTGTGTGTGTGTGTGCGTGTGTGTGTGTGTGTAGGACAGGAGTCCATTTGAACCTGTAAAGTTTGACCTTTTAGACACCCTTCATGAAGCTGTTGAGTACAGAGTTTGATATATACATTTGGGATTTGGAGAAAGCTGAAAATATAAATTTAGGAGTTGCATACACAGATGTTATTTAAAGTCATGAAGCCACATAAGAACATAAAGGAGTAATTATATAGGGAGAGAAAAGAAGAGGAACAAGGGCCAGGCTCTGGGCAGCCAAAGAGCATAAACAACGTTTTAAGGGAAATTCATATAAAGGGGAGGAGACAAATGTGGCAGAAGCTGTATGGGAAAGTGAACACAAAAGATGGATATTTTAAAAAGATGAATGTAATAACAAGATGTTTGCAAAAGGAATGCCTTCTTTACTCACATGAAATGGAAAATTTTCTTGACTGCATTTAATTATAGCTTTTTCAATAATTTTCACCACATGAACATATTTTTTGAAAAAGTTGTATTGGCCATGGAAATTTCATTTAGATTTTTCCTCTCTTTGTACTCATAACCTCTTTGTGGATGGCTGTATTAATTTTCATATAGTATTGTGTGGCTATTCAAATTTTCAGTATGCTATAAAGTAAGAAAAAAGATGATTTTTGTCTTCTAATTAGAAGATGTTTTAAACATTGCATTGACAGTGTTATAGACTTACATACTTTAAATTTATACCAGCAGTGTTTCTTTGCAAGTTGTTTACTTAATACTGACAGTGTCATTGCTTCAATGGTGGAAAGACACGTTGTCATAGTAGCCATGTTAACTGCTAATTTGTGAAGAATGTTATGCAACTCAATATCGATATTCAACCCGAATTTTGTTGACATTTTTCTTTGTATTTTACCTTTTTAAAAAAGCACTAAACCAGAATATTAATGTGTACGTAGAAATATAGTTAACGTGACAGATCTGAAAGTGGATTTATACAAGTGTGTTGTATTGTTGACTCAAATATTGTTAGTGGTATCGCTGTCATTGAGGAAATTTTCTAAAATGGTAACATTTTATTTTTATTTTCCTTTGAGCAAAGCAAAGTTAGGTCTCCCTTGGTTTACACTGTGTTGCACTTACGAAAAATTAAGAGATATCAAAATAGTTTGTGTTTGCTATTCAGTATATTAAAACTATAAAAAAACTCACATTGTGGGGCCGACCCGGTGGTGTAGTGGTTAAGTTCACGCGTTCCACTTCAGTGGCCTGGGGTTCGCTGCTTCAGATCCTGGGCGCAGATCTACTCACCGCTCATCAAGCCATGCTGAGGTGGCGTCCACATAGAGCAATTAGAAGGATGTACAGCTATGACATAGAACTATCTACTGGGGCTTTGGGGAGAAAAAAGAAAAAGAGGAAGATTGGCAACAGATGTTAGTGCAGGGCCAATCTTCCTCAAAAAAACCAAAACCGAAAAACAAAAAAAACCTCTCTGTGTTATAGGTAAAATATACCTAGACTCTAGTTTCAGATAAATAAAAATATGTTATTTAAACCATGCTAATTTCTAAAAGGACAATTTTTTCAGTGTATAACTAGTATCTGAGTTGTAGAATATCTAACATTGCTGACTCCCATTCACTAATTTACGCTAGTGAACTCCAATCTGTATCAACAGCCTTTACAAATTTCCAGAATGCCCTTCAGTGTGAGCACTCCCAATGAAAACCACTGATTTATTCTTTGTCCCCTACAGTCAATTCTCTGAGCACCATTCTGAGTAATATGAAATGGCAGCTCTCATTATATTGGCAATCTACTTAAAATACATTAATATTATCCTATTATTCTTAAGATAAAGATTTAACTTTTCAAGACTATGAACTGATCTGGACACCATCAACTCTAATTTTTCATGGTGTTCTCCCTACCTACAATTGCCCTATTTAAAAATTTTGTATCTTCCAAGCAAATTTCTACCACAGAAATTTTGCATATGCTTTTCCTTCTGCTTGGAATTCTCTCTGCTCCTCTTTTCATGTAGTCAACTCCCATTCATCTTTTACCTCTCGGTTTAATTACTATTTCCTCTGGAAATGCTTCATGAACTCAGTGATTTTGTAATCTCTCTAATTTATATTCTATCACAATTCCATGTTCCTCTTATTCATAGCACCATTCACTTGTTAGGTCCTTATATGATTATTATGATTATAATGATTATTCTGTTTCACAACAAGTTTGGAGTGACTATCTACTTTTATTTATCCAGATCTTGTCATACTATCCAACGCATTATAGTTTCTTAATAAATATGTGTTGAATAAATTATAAAATTAATGTAGGAAGAAGGAACCATTTCAAAGAATTGAGTCATAAAAGAAGCCATGAAGTTTTGCCACTAAAAAAAAGATGGGGGGCTGGGGCCAGCCTGATGGCATAGTGGTTAAGTTCACATGCTCCACTTTGGCAGCCCAAGGTTCACAGGCTCAGATCCCAGGCAAGGGCCTACACACCACTTATTAAGCCATGCTGTGGCAGCATCCCACATATAAAGTACAGGAAGATGGTTATGGATGTTAGCCCAGGGCCAATCTTCCTCAGCAAAAAGAGGAGGATTGGCAACAGATGTCAGCTCAGGGCTAATTTTCCTCACAAAAAAAAAGAAAATGAGAAAAGTCATTCCAGATATGGAGAAGATAGTGTATGAAGGCATAGAAATCAATAAATTTTGACAAAAGCACAGATAATGCAATATAGCTAGAGTGCTAATATAGGGACTTAGGGACTGAAAAACTTTACAAGTTCATAATAAGAAACCATTGATGACTTTCAAGCAGGGGAATGATAAGAAGTTAGGAGGATCACTCTTGCTGTGATAAATGAATGGAAACATGGCATGTCTAGATATAAAGAAATCATTTACTTATCGATTAGACTAGTCCAAGAGAGTAAATTGGGGCTAGGACTAAAGAAACTTCTACTAATCTGTGTTTGGGGTGGTGTAGCTCTTAAGATTTTTATCTACAAGTTGAATTTACTTGCAGTTCTTCTCCTTTTGTGCTTATAAAGAGACAGAAATGCTCATCTTCTTTAGAAAAAGATCACATAAGTAAACCAAATAATTCTGTACAGGGAATTATAGACTCAATTTTGAGTTTCATATTTGTATGAAAAACTTCTAATAGGATCCTAACTGACACAAAAGAAAAGCAATCAAATTATCTTTCAACTGAAGCATATAAACTGGAAATGAAAGCTACACCACAGGATCTTGTTCCATGTAGCAAATAAAAAAGGTATTTAAGAGGAAATTAAATTGAAGTATATTCAGTATAATGTTAATTGATATAGAAAATGTCAATTCAGGTTGCTCATAATAGTTAGAGATGAGCAAATGATTCAAAGTAATTTGGGCTATGATAATATTGATCACTCAAATTTTTGTCACTCCAATTCACTTTACACTGTGTCCTTGGGAATGTAGTAAAATAATAATAATAAAAAAGTAATTTAAAACATTCTTAATCAAGTCTTTATTTCAGGTGTTCTGTACTTCTTTTAACCTTATTAGAAAGAAATATACTTATCGTAAGCTTTAAAAAGTTTATAGAAGTACTACCACCAATTCTGCAAAAATAATGATTTTCACACACTATTCCACACTTAATTTTTTTGTACTTTCCCTTGATGAAAATCATAACATGTAATGCAAAAGTAAATAAATAAATAAAAAGAAAGGCATATATTACATCAATATTTATTGTGTATTAAATCTAAATTATAGGCATCAATATTTGCCTGAATGCTAACATATTTATTTAATTCAATATTTCTTATTGAAGCCCAACATACTATTCAACATACTGACAAAAATAGAAAAATAACAGCAAGACAAAATATCTGAAAACAAGAATCTTTTAGTCAAGTTAAAGGGAAAAACAATAATGATTAAGTTGTCTTATTCATCATAAAGTTACAGCAGCTGACCCATGATGACAGCATGTAAAATGAATGAGAAAAAAATGTTTCTTGTTGAAAGTTTGGGCTGGTTTGTTACTGCAGCACAGCTAACTAATACACCCAGTGAGAGGTTGTGTGAAGGTAGGATGTAGAGGTGTGTTTCAGGCAGAAGGAAAAGAAAATGTTAAGACTTGAAGATATGAGACCATTTATTGTCTGAAGAACTAAAAGGCAATTAGGATAGATATAAATATAGCACAAGAAGTGTTTAGGATTATGGAGAATTTGCTGAAGAGGTAAGATTCAAAGTGCTTAACTATTTTATAAAGTATTTGAAGTAAAGAAGATTGTGCAAAAAGTTTTGAAGTAAGTAAATAAAATAGCCAGGTTTATATATTAAAATGCTAGTTAGAGAATTACCTAGAAGGAAGCCAAGCTTCATTCCAAACAGAAGGCTAGAACAATAAGCTAGATGAGTGACAATGGACCTTAAGTGGAAAACTAACAGCCAAAATAGAGAAAAATTAATATATTTAAGAGAGTATAGCACTTAGAAAACATATTATTTGAAGTTTGCAATGAGTGCGAGAAAGAGAGAAATCATGGATGACTCCCAGATTTCTATTAGGTAAACTATATCAAGTAATAAAAAATGGAGAGAAATGTAAGGTTGATTGGGGATGGGAGAGCAAAGGTGACAAGTTCAGTTTTGGATGGGTTAGTTGTGTACCATATGTACTTCCACAGTGAGATGTTAAGTTTTATGTGTGGTTTCATGAGTGTATAGATGAGAAGAGGAGGGTTACGGACGTGGTTCTTACAACACCAGCGTTTGGGAAAGGGGCAAAAGGAAACGTTCTGTGAAGAAAATAAAAAATGCCTGGACCTCAAGTGTAAAATGAAGAAATTATAATATTGTGGTAGTTAAGTAAATATCAAAGCAGACACTGTGTGGAGTACACCTACATGCTGTTGAAATGTCAACTATAAAGGAAGCCATAAAATGGCCATTGCTTTTTGTTACAAAAGAAGTTTTATGTAAGTGATATGAGAAAAATTAATGGGTGAAGGAGTAGGAAATAAAGATGTTACCAAAGATTTTACCAAATATTCCAATAAATTTGGCTGTAAAGAGAAACTGAATAACAGGATGGTGAGACAAAAGCGATTTGGAGCCAAGGGACTTCATAGATTTGTTGCTGCTGTCCTGGAAATGACTTGATACTAAAGAGAAGGAGCAAGAAGAGACCAACAGGTTGAAGGTACAAGAGATAGGGAAATTAATGGAGTTTACTCAGAAAACCAAAGGGGTGGGATGCAAGACACAGAGAAAGGGGCTTAGATTGCATGAGGGGAGGCTGGAATGAAGAAAAGCACTTCCCTGGGAAGAAACACAACACAGGTCAACTCATAGGTCTGATAAAAGGCATATGTGAAATAGATGTTGGTAACTGAAAGTGAGGCCTTAAAATTCCCCTCAGATTGACCAAACTTTAGACATGTTTCTCCTTGACTATTGGCCCCTGACCTCCCTATTCTCAGAGGATTTACTTTAGAAAATTTTAAATTGTAAAATTTTTCTATGTCCCTTTGAAATGTAAATCTCCTCACAGCTCCCTGCCAATTTTACAACCCAGGAATGTCTTCTTCATGAACTTGGGACACATCCCTTTGAAATGCAATTATCAAGGAAGATATCACCCCTATATTCCAGCCTCTGTGGGAGAGTAGGAACCTAACTTTCATTTTGCGTCAATTAGCAAACACAGATGGCCTAATCACATTGACCAACCACCCCCTCTTATGTCCTCCAGTACTTTTCCATTAGCTCATTCCCATACTTAAAAACCCTACTGCCTTTTGTTTCAGGTGAGTTAACTTTAGTCTGTCTCCCCTATTGCAGCAATCTTGAATAAGTCTTCCATGCCTATTTAACACTCTGTGGCACAGTTTTTTTTTGATAGTTTCATGAGGAAATCAGAAGATATAGACAAGGAAACCATTTGAAACTTCCTTTGTGGGAAATAAGAAAAATTCTTCCTAGGGAAACAAAGAAAGATAATTGGACAGTGATGAGAGTAGTTGAGGTTACACAAATATATTATAGAGCTCTACAATTTTAGAGTATATCAAACAACATTACAAACAATGTTACAATGTCTACTAACAGTTAGGAAGAAGTCAAGCAGCTGGATTAACTCAGGATAGGTATGAAGTCTTATAGGGGAGACAAAATTAAAATAGTAAATGAATTTGAAGGTATTGACAAGAGAATGGTTGGAGTAATGACCCTGGAATCTCGGCTGAAGGAATGAATGAAGATAGGAGGCTTATGTTAGTGAGAGAGAAATTAGAAAAACAAGATGAGTATTGGATCTTTGAATTCTAGGAATTGATCCCATCAGAGAAATTGAGTAAAAATACTGTAAAGATAGAAAGTTGATCCCTCCCAAGTCTAAAATCCTATGACATTATTATCTTAGATCTACTTGCTATTTCTAAAGTCCTTCATGTGTCCTTAAATATCTTCAAGTTGTTTAGCTGTGTTTTTTTTTTTTTGATAACTAGACAAGTGTGTTTTATAATTCAAGTACTTTTCCCTCTAATGAGTCAATTTTGCTTTTTGAAGCTTCAATTGCTGCCTTAATGCTTTAACAAAAAGTATCATTTTGTACAAGTTTAGCAATGTCACTTGGTACTCAGCAGATTGCTGTCTTTCCATCATTATTTCCTCTTTTATCTATGGAGAGTAGGAAATATTCTTGCTTTTTGCCTATTACTGGAGTTTGCCTAAATCTCTGCCTGATTTTTTCTTCTCTTATAATGTTCTGGTACTTTTTAAGTGGACATAGATGTGTATTTTTTGATAAGCTCAATTAATTTTATCAATGGTGTTGCCATTGCTATTACTGTTATTTGTATTTTGTTTCTTTGTTATCTGAGATTTAGTAGCCAGTGAAGGTGAGGAGAAATCCAGTAAATGGAAAGAACTCAGGTTGTCAACAAATTGTGTTGTGATAATAGTTCAGTGAAAATCAGCCATGTATGCTCATCATAGAATAACTGTGGGAGGTGGCAGTGAGCAGGGGGCAGTTTAGTTATAATAAGTCATGAGGCTGGTCTCAAAGTCTTAATGAATTTCAAAGCAAGGATAGACTTTGTTTTCAGGACAGTGACAGTTTCCTACTGGCAGGATTTGCAAGCCCAGATTTAGCTTTCCAAATGAAGGCTCCACATAAGTCTAAGCAATAAAGACTGTCCCGTAATTGACTCACACATGCAAATCTCATGTCTGATGGAAGAGCTAGAGCACAGAAAAGTACAGCCTCCAGGTAGAACTTTTAAATCTACAACCTTCTCAGAATCGCCAGTTTGGTCAAAATCCTCCAGCACAGCTGAGACAGTTATATAATTTGAAGAGCTCAATGCAAAATAAAAATGATGGGCTCCTTGTTAATAATGCAAGGTAAAAAGTGGCATTAAAAGTACTACAATATTGGGACTGGCCCAGTAGCGTAGTGATTAAATTCATGCATTCGGCTTCAGTGGCCCGGGGTTCGTGGGTTCGGATTCCGGGCGTGGACCTACACACCACTTACTGTGGTGGTGGCCCACATATGAAACAGAAGATTGGCAACAGGTGTTAGCTCAGGGCCAATCTTCCTCACCAAAAAAAGTACTAAAATATTAAGCTTTTTTTTTCACAATCTCTAAACTTGTCATGTTTCCTAGTTGCCAAATAGTGTTGTTCTAAGTAAAGAAAAAACAAAATTTTACTTTATTAGCCTGAAGTTTACTATTCATTTTTATATTGTATATAGCCAGTTTTAAATGCAAATATAAGAGCATTTAACCTGTGCATGGAAGCACTGAAATTACACAATTTGTATTTCCTAGCTCATACATGCATATGTATTTTGTTGTTACCAGAAGAGTGGAAAATGCTACACAAACTAACTCAACTATCTTTCATTTTTTGATATGCACATGTACTACCCAAACCCTACCTTCAGCTACTGACGAATACCGAAAGACAGAAAGGAAAGGATTGCCTTATCTTTGCTGTTCTTTTTCTGTCATCATCTTAAATGTAAGTGGTTGGCTTATATGGGGAAATAATGTAAGTAAGAGAGTTTGTGATATGGTTTCTTGGTTGTTCATCTGTCTTACAAGACCTTTGCTTTTTCCTGCATTTGATGCAAGTTCTAGTTTAAACAGAATGTGGACTCTTAGAGTGTAGGGCTATCAGCACTAACCTCTCCCACTTGCACAGAAATAGACATAACTTTATTTTATACTCATTTAAGTCTCACCAAACTTCCCTGTATAGTGATTCCACAGGAATTTTGTGTCCCTGGGGCACCACAAACATTATAGGTGATCAACATGGTGATGAATGGTGGAAGACATGCATGTTGATCTTGTCTCTTCTACAAACGTGCATGCTGCATTATTCCCTTGGACTTCACTTACAAAATGCAAGTTCAAAGATAAAATTATTCAGCATTCCAAGACAGTGAAAGCAGAGAATTCAACTAAAGCCCACCTTGCTAGAAGCAGCTGATAAAAAGCTGCTTAATAAGTTGCAGACAAGGTTCCTACCAGAGGCCCCCAATCATTAGAAACGCATTCCCTGGCGTCTTGTTGCTTTCACTCTCATAAAACCTTCTCAGGATCTCTGTCTCTACTTGGGCAGCCAGCTCCCTGATTGTGAGAGAGAAGGAGCTGGAGAGAGGAAGGGCTTCTTCGGTGGCAGGAGGAAACTGCTCTTTAAGGAGGCTGAGCACGGTAGAATGAGATGTGTTTAACTGTATATTCTGCTTCTGGTCTTGAGAGCTGGATCCCTCCATTGTGAGCAAACAGATACTCCAAAATAAAACAGGATCTTTAGCACTCCCACCGCCACCCTGGCTGGGCCCTCCAGGTCAGGCAGCGTAAAGGACTGTGGGGGCTGAGACCCTCCTTCTTGCATTCCCCTCTCTCCCCTGCCACAGGAAGAAGATTTCCATTTGATTCTAAGCAAGGGAGGAGAGGGGAGAATCAACCTTAGGCAAGCATTTCAGATGTGAAAAATTTGTCATCAGCAACTCCCCATTTTGCATCTTCACACCTTTACTGTATCTTGGTGCGGTAGCCTTTTACCAGCTGCCCATGATCTTTATTCTGGAAGGCTTTTTGACACCTTAATCCTTAACCCCATACTCTTACTTAGCCTGGATCCTTCCCATCCTCCAAGTCCTTGCTCCATTTTGACCTCCTCTGAGAGGCACCTACATAAAGGAACTCCCTCCTCCTCTATTATCTTTATTTTTAGTAAATGTAAACAATCGTTCAACCCAATGTTGGAGCATTCCCATTACCCCAAACCTTTCCCTCGTGATCATTTGCAGTTAATCCATTCTCCCACTCACCCTCAGCCTTTCACTACCATTGATCTGCTTTCTTTCTCTGTCAATTTGCCTTTTATGCACAGTTTGTATAACTAGAATCAAACTCTATGTAGTCTCTTGCATATGTTTTCCTCTACTTATCATGATTTTGAAGTTCACCTATGTTGCAACATGTATCAGTCGTTTGTTCTTTTTTATTACTGAATATTATCCCATATATGGATATATTATATTTTGTTTCTCCATTCATTCCTCATTTGATGGGCATCTGGATTTTTTTCAGTTTTGGGGTGTTATTAATAATACTGCTACAAATACTGTGCACTTGCCTTGTGTGAACATGTTTTTATTACTCGAGTAAATTCCTAGTAGTGGAACTGTTGTGGCCAGTGGTAAATTTACGTTAAACTTTTTGAGAAATTGTCAAACCATTTTCTAAAGTGTACAATTTTATGTTCTCACCAGCATTATGACGGTCCCAGGTTTTCTACATTCTTGCGAAAGCATGTTGTTGTCTCTCTCACTAATTATAGCCTTCTAGCGGGTGTAAAGTGGTATCTTATTGAGGATTTAATTTGCATTTCCCTAATGAAGAACATTGAATGTCTTTCGATCTGCTTATTAGCTATTCATATATCTTTGGTGAAATATCGTTCAACTCTTTGCCCATTTTTAAATTGGGATGTTTGTTTTTATATTATTATTGTGTCATCGAGTCCTTTATATATTCTGATAAAGTCCTTTATCAGCTATACGATTTGCAAAAATTTTTTCCAGAGTGGCTTGTCTTTTCATCTTCATAATGGGGTCTGTTGAAGCATAATATTTTTTATTTTGATTAACTCAAATTCATCAGTTTTTCTCTTTTATGGAATACGCTTTTGATGTCATGTTTACGGCCTTTTCACCTAATTTAAGAGAAAAATTTTCTCCTGTATTTTCTATAGGTTTTTGGTCTGTGGTCCATTATTTATGTATGGTGTGAGGTAAGAGTCTAAATCCATTCTCTTTTAACATGCCCAAGCACAATTTGTTCAAAAAACTATATTCTTCATTAAATTGTTTTGGTACATTTATTGAAAATGAACAAATGCCAGGGTTTATTTCTGGACTTTCAATTTTATTCCATTGATCTGTATGTCTATCCTTATACCAGTACCACACACTGTTATAATAATTATAGTTTTATAGTAGGTTTGGAGATCAGAAAGCGTAAGTTCTCTAACTTTGTTCTTCTTTTGAGAGATTATTTTGCTTTTCTAGGTACTTTGGATTTCTGTATAAATATTAGCATCAGCCTGGCAGTTTTAAAAATAGCCTTCTGGTATTTGTAGAAAAAGCAATAAATTCATAAATGAATTTAAGGAGAATTGCCATCTTGACAATGCTGTGTCTTCCAAACCATGAACATAGAACATTTCTCTATTTATTTAGAT
Organism: Tapirus indicus; assembly: GCA_031878705.1. Lineage (NCBI taxonomy): Eukaryota > Metazoa > Chordata > Mammalia > Perissodactyla > Tapiridae > Tapirus > Tapirus indicus. The sequence continues at coordinate 43,085,838 of CM062930.1, read as the reverse complement.
GTTTAATTTCACTCAGCAATATTTTGTAGTTCTCAATATAAGACTTGCAATTTTTTTGTTAAATTTATGCCTAAGCTGGTTTTTTTTTTTTTTTTTTTTTTTCTTTTTGAAGCTATTGTGAATGAAATTGCTTTCAATTTCTTTTTTGGTTTATTTGTTACTAAGGTTTAGAAATATAATGAATTTTTATATTGATTTTGAATCCTGCAAACTTACTAAACGTCGTTAGTTCTAATTGTTCTTTTGTGGATTCCTTGATATGGTATTTCCTACTTATGTTATCAAGTAATCTGTGAATAGACAGTTTTACTTACTTATTTACTTTTTTTTTAATCATTCATTTCTGTCTTATCATACAGGATAGAGTTTTCAAGACAATGTAGAATAGAAGTGGTGACAGTAGACATTCATGCCTTGCTCTTAATCTTAGGAAGAAAGCATTCAGTTTTTCCATTGCATATAATATAAGCTGTAAGGTTTTTGCAAATACCTTTTATCAGACTGAAGAATTTCCCTTCTTTTCCTAGTTTGTTGACTTTTATTTTTTATTATGAATGTATGTTAGTTTTTCTCAAATATTTTTTCTGCATTTATTGAAATTATGATGCAGTTTGGTTTCTGTACCCTTTTCTGTTAGTATGGTTATTACATTTATTGATTCTCAGATTATAAGACTTGGTCTTGGTGTATAATCATTTTGTATATGGTGCTGGATGTGGTTTGCTACTATTATGTTAATGTTTATGTGTCAATGTTCATGAGGAATATTGATCTTAAGTTGTCTGTGCCGGTGATGTCTACATCTGGCTTTGGTATCAGGTTAACGCTAGCCACATAGAATGAGATGGGAAGTGTTCCCTTCTCCTTTGTTTTCTGAAAGAGTTTGCGAAGGAATGCTATTATTTCTTCTTTAAATATTTGATAGAATTCACATGTCAAGTCATCTGAACTTTCCCTAAAACTGGACTCATCAAATTTCATGGCCCAACTCACTGACCTCTTTCAGATAAGTTTCATTAAACTCTTAGGCCTTTGCTTGTCTGATTTTTACTTTCATTTCAAGTCTCTGCTTAAAAGGCATGCCCTTGCGATAACAGGATTTAACACGTTTTACAATATTACAGAATTGTTTTTCTCATTTTCTAATGCTGCTGTGAATGAATTGTGCTGTGAATGTCTGTGTGTATATATTAATTAATTTCATCTATTATTTGATAATTTAAAGGAATTTGAAAAACTGTAGAGATAAATGTTTGGGCTCATATTACACTTTAACAGTTTAGTCAAGAGCTATTTTTTCATTCTTCCAAAAAACACAGCTTGCTGTGATTTAATATGTTTTAAAACTTTGGACTCATATTTCTAAATTCACTTAGAATTTTCTCCAACCATGTTTATAGGTGACATTAGCCTTGTTGGTATTCACCAGCCAGGTTTACCAGAAACACACTAATAGTCAAACAACAGACATTATGTGGAAGTATGGGGCATCTTAGTAAGAGGATGTTAGCAGGTGCTTGTTTTAGGATTTGTGGTTGTATTAGATGGTTTGAATGAGGGTTCAATGACCCAGATTATCTTTCAGGATTGAAAGCTGTTAGGAAGCATTGGTAATTCTATCAAGTAATGTCCAAAAAACAAAAAATGATGCACCATGTGGAGTTAAACATGCAAGGAAGACTATTGCAGTAGGATTTAAGGATTTGCAATCAGAGAGAGAAATTGAAGTCAACTCTACTGACACAACAGGCAGGAGAATTTTTAAATGCTGGGATGATCTAATGGAAAAGTACTGGATGACATTAGGCAGGAGGTTGGTCAAGGTGATTAGGTCATCTATGTTTATTTATTGGTCCTTATTGAAGAAGTTAGGCTCCTACCATCCCATAAAGTCTAGGAAATAGGGGTGCTATCTTTCCTGATGATTTCATTTGAAAGAGACGGCTTCTAGGTCCTTGAGAAAGACATTCTGGGTTGTAAAACTGGCAAGAGACTGGGAGGAGACTTATGTCTCAGAGGTATAGATAAAGAATTTACAATTAAAAGTTTTCTAAAGTAAATCCTCTGAGAAAAGTGAAGTCAGAGGTCTCTCTTCAGGAAGAAGACTGACTACATTTAAGTCAAGCTGAGAGGAACGTTAAGGCTCTCCTCATTCGTATCTTAATAATTGTTTTCTAGGAGGATGGGAAAACAGAGCAAAGCTAAAACTATAATTGAAAAAGTAGCAGTCACTTGTGGTAGCTTAGAAAGGGGGCTATTTGGGTTTTTTGCTGCTTGCACAGTGTTGTTTGTGCTCAGAAGTGATTACAGAGAGATTTTGTTTCTTTCCTTCCATCATGATCTTAGAGTAATTTCATCTGATATCATGAGTTTTGTGAAATTATTTATGTTCGATGGAACACCATAGCCTAACAGTTAATGCCATGTCAGCTATGAGCTGACAGCTGTCAGGGCTGTTTATCGCTGTCTGTGCCTTGATATTTTTGTGTTTACTTTTATTTTTGGTAGGAAGAGAGGCATGTTTTTGTGGACTGTTAAAAAGAATATATATATTTTATTTTTTTCTATATTTTGTATAGATTATCTTTCTGAAGGATTTTTGAATCTCCCCTCTAAAAAACATATAGAACTAAGGTTTGATGAATCTCCCCTATAAAAATCGTATGGTTTAGAGGGAATTGGTTGACAAGTTTTTCTACTTTTTCTATTTCTATTGTTCTTTATATTTTCTCATTTGCTGATTTCCTTTAATTGCTTTTGTAATTTAACATTATCATCAACAATGAACATTTTGCCAGAAAAGAGAGTAATACAATAATTGGGAAAAAAAAAAACCTTCAATATAGTTATAATTCTTTTCTCATTTCAAATAACATGACAGTATGTTCTCCTGTCCTTTTTTAAATTATGTGTTAACATACTTATTTTTTAATAAACAAACTTAACCCTACATTGGAAATTTCTTAATATTTTTATCATTCTATCACTTATGGACTTCAGGAATACAACTCAGATGAGTGAACACCTATGGTCATTTTCCTATAAAATATTAAGATAATATCATCTTGCTAAGGAAAGAGAAGACATATACTGCATATATTTTAGCTGGTTTGAATATATGATGTATGTCACATAATGGCTCTGGCAATCAACATATTTATAGTCTTAGGTCTAACAAACATTGCTGCTGTAGGATTTCTGAAACTGTGATTATAATCCTAAACTTTATCACTTCTCTTATCAGAAACCATGATACAAGTGAGTATAAAACCAGGCCTCAACTTTTATTACCTTAGAAATGTCCACCCCTCTGATGGCTTTAAAAGCAATTTGACTGCTAAATTTATATTTGCAGCTGGTTAGCTCTCCTCAACTACAGACCATACATATAATAGATACTCAACATCTCCATTTGGACATCTAATAGATATCTCAAACTTAATATGCCCATCAATGTAATAGACTCCTGATTTTTATCACCATCTCAACACTCAATTCCTCTAAGTTAATAGCAGTTCCAGTCTTCCAGTCACTCAGGTAAAGACTTGGATCATCCTTGACCCCTTCTCTTCCTAGTCAGTCATCACATCCAAATGGCTCTATCTTCAAATTATATCCAGAAATCAACTAAATCTCACTGCTATTACACTGTTGAAGGCACCCTTATCTCTTTTCCAGACCACAGGTAGATCCTCCCTGTACAGCTGGATTCTACCTCCTTTATACACTGACAATACGACAGCCAATGAAAGCTGCATCTCATTGTATTTCTGCTTAAACTCTCCAGTGATTGCCAATTTTCTTCAGTATAGAAGCCAAAATCAGAAGGGCTCACGTGGTTGGGATAACATTCTGATCTCATCTCTTACTCTGCTTTCTGTCACTCACTCTGGTCAGGCCCCATTGTTTTCCTTGCTGTGATTACATTCCCGCCTCGGGAATGCTCTCTCTGCCTAGATTTCTCCTCTCCAAGATACCCTCAAGACTTGCTCCTTCTCCTCATTTAAATCTTTGCTAAAATGTTATCTTCTCAGTGACGTCTTCCCTGAGAACTTTATTTAAGAAATTCAATCCCCTCCCTACTGCTGGACCCTTCCATCAATACTCCTTGCTTTATTCCTCTCCACGATATTTATCACCTTCTAATATTCTGTAAAATTTAAGTATTTGATTTGCCTTTCTTCTTCTACTAGAATGTAAGTTCTGTGAGGGGAGAGGTTTTAACTTTTTTTCCCATGGCTGAGTCACCAGCCTAACAACAGAGCTAGGAGCATAATAGCTTGAGCATGGGGGTGGGTCAAAGGGGTTATATATGACTATTCAAATCCTCTGTAGAATATTCTTTAGATAGGATTCTATTAATCTGGATAAAAAACTTCTCTAGACAGCATTCTGTCATTCTTGATAGAACAAACTGCCAGTAAAAAACAATCCAAGAATCTCAGTGGTTTACAACTATAGTGGTTTATTTCTAGCTGATGGTCACCCATCCATAATCAGTCAGTGTGTTTCTGTCCACATCACCTTTATCCAGGACACCAGTCAGTCTTTTTTCAAGAATTTTGCCCTTCTTAGTGGAAGAAAGAAAAGAAACTATGGTTAACTATGTGCTAATTCCTAAACCTTCTGCTTGGAAGTATCACTTTTGCTTATATTTCAATGGCAAAGCAAGTCACATGACCAATCCTGAGGTCCTTAGGGCAGGGAAGTATAATTCTCTCACAGGAAGAAGTAGAAATAATTGTGAACAATAACAGTATGGCCTACAATAGTATATTTAAGTCATAATGAAAAGTACCCATTTACATTATTTGTTTTAACTAATTTATTATATTTCTTATTTTATACTTTTTAAATTTGGAGTGCCCTTTGTTATTTCATTTCTATTAACCTTTTGGGGTATATGAAACATAATCACTGTATTTTCATTTTCTCTATTATTTTAAGAATTGAAGACAATCTATGAATCTTTTCATAAGTACATTTTACCTTATCTTTCTTTCTTTTTTTCTTTTTTGGTAAGGAAGATTAGTCCTGAGCTAATATCTATTGCCAATCCTCCTCTTTTTGCTGAGGAAGATTGGCCCTGAGCTAACATCTGTGCCCATCTTCCTCTCCTTTATATGTGGGATGCCTGCCACAGCATGGCTCGATATGCGGTGCGTATGTCTGTGCCTGGGATTTGAACTCGCAAACGCTAGGCCACCAAGCGGAATGTGCGAACTTAACCACTATGCCACTGGGCCGGCCCCTATTTTATCTTTCTTTAATTGATGGGTAAAGAGTATTCTATTTTGGGCACGAATTTTAACTCACTGTTGTAATCTCTAATCCTTCCTTTATGAATGAAAACAATTGTGTAGCTTTCTTAGTTCGTTCAGGCCACTATAAAAAAATATCATAGACTGGATGGCTTATGAACAACAGAAATTTATTTCTCACAGTTCTGGACGCTGATAAGAACAAGATCAAGGCGTTGGCAGATTCCGTATCTGCTGAGGGTCTGCTTCCTGGTTCATAGAAGGCTGTTTTTGCCCTGTATTCTCTTATGGCAGAAAGGGGGAGAGAGCTCTTTCAGGACTCTTTATAAGGGCACTAATCTCATTCACGAGGGCTCTACTCTCAGGACCTAACGGACTCTCAAAAGTCCCACCTCCTAATATCGTCACCTTAGGGGTTGGATTTAAACATATGAACTTTGAGGGGATACAAATGTTCAATCCGTAAGACTCAGTTTCTGACCTTTCAAAATTTGTGTCCTTTTCCCTTGTGAAATAAACTCATTCCATCCCAGTAGCCCAGAAGTCTTAATTTGTTCCAGAATCAACTTTAAAAAGTCTATGACCAAAGTGTCATTAAATATCATCTAAATCAGATATGGGGGAAACTAAAGGTAAAATTTATTCTGAGGCAAATGGTTCTCCAGCTGTGAACCTGTGAAACCAAACATTTTGTGTGCTTCCAAAATACAGTGATGGGACAGGTATAGAATAGACACTCCTCTTCCAAAAGAGAGAAATAGAAAAGAACAGGGTAACAGGTCCTGAGCAAGTCCAAAACTAATTGGCTCCACCCTCATGATCTAGTCATCTCCCAAAGGCCCCACCTCCTAATGTCACCACCTTAGGCACTAGGATTTCAACATATGAATTCTGGGGAGACACAAATATTCAGTCCATAGCAATAGTTATTAGAAAGACTGCTGCTATTCAAAAAGTCTAGCTATGAGTCACTTATTCCCAAGTATATCATTGGTGCAATGGTAATAAAAAGAATGTGATGGATTTGAGATACAAGAGGGAAAACGTATGGGATATAAATATTGAATAGTGTTTTGGAAACAAAGAAGTTGAGTATTATATTGAGATTCATGGCCTGGAATTTTTGTGCTTAAAGTAACTTCAATCAGAATTGAGGAAGTCCTTTTGGGATTCATACACCGAGGGAATCTTGTTTCACAGCTGTATGGACAATATTTCTTTTTCACTGTTTTCTTGAATTAGATAAGGCTACTGCCTTCAGTCATGATGCATGTCTTTATGTGGGAAACAGAACCACAAGGAAGCACATTTAAATGCACGGGCTTTTGAATCTTCCAGTTCTGAGCTAGTGGTTCAACCCCTTTGAGTAATCTCGGATAAATTACTTAGCTTCTTTAAGCTTCAATTTTTCCTCTCTGAAATTAGGAAATCATTACAATCTATGAGAAAATTTAATGAATTACTGCATACAAAATGCCTCACACAGTCCCTGGAATATAAGCTTTCCATAAATATTTTCTGTTCTTATTACCTAACCTAAACACTTCACATCTTCTTATTGTTCTTCATTATTTGTTTCTGCTGAACTTTCAGATCCTGAAATTCATGTGATTTATTCATAACTGATATAGTGGGCAACCAAAGTGAAAATTTACATGGGAGCTAAGTGCTGAGAGTCCATAGTGAGAAGAGAAGAAGCAAGCTCTCAGCAGGCTACTGAGACTAGGAGAGATGTATGAAATTATACAATACAGACCGAATTGAAATTTTGAAGGAGGTTTAATTTTTGTTTAATAAGCTATGTAAATTTGTTCAAAAAATACATCTACTCTCAAGGCAATGAAAAAAATCCATGAGTCTCTGACTTACTGCCTAAAAGATAACAGAGTTTCACTGACAAAATCATGTAAATGCTGCAAATCAGTTTAGAGTCTTAGGGCTACTGAGAGTTCTGTTTCCTAAGAGTTGAGTATTTTCATTGTCACGTTTTTGATAAAAGTGATACCATTAGCTACATGGGGGATATGAAAGGAATATGTGAATTTAGTCATCACTGAATTATATGACATTTTTTGTGGAAAGAAATATGGGTATGGCAAATAACTGGAAATTGAATACTAAGTTAAAAAGGAAGTTATATTTTCAATATAAAATTAAGAGTTATTGACAATATATGATGCTTAGAGCTTCGGAAATACTGAAGTCAACTACTGAAAAAACTATTTTTTGAAAAAGCAAATGATCAAGGCAAACATTTAGGAGAATCTTTTATCCATAAGGGTGACACTCTGGAGTCATGTTAGAAAGGAAGAAAGGAATCAAGAATGTTCACTGTTGCCGAGAGAGAAGAGAGCTTTAAAAAGGAAAGTAGGAAATATAGAGAGATGTCAAACAGAAACCTAGTTTAAAAGGTTCAGATTTATCTAGCTTTAGTATTAGATGGTTAATGATCTTTTAGAAGAACTAAATTTTAGTAGATTAGCAAATAAAAAATAGATTGTAAAGTCATATAATCAGAAAATAGAGACAGCACATATAGATTACTCTTGAAAATTTTGATAATAAATGGCAGCAAATGGGGACCTTCATTTTCTGTTATTAAGGAAACTGTTATTCAGACAAATATCCCACTGAAAATAACTAAAACTAAGAAAAAGTCTTAAATGAAAATTATTAAGGACTAGGGAAAATGCAAATTAAAAATCTATAAGAATTCTCTACAAAAAATAAAAAATAGAATTGTAAGACATTTAAAAAGATTATGAATGGAGATATATACATTTAATGATTAGAAAACCCATATTGTAAAGTTGTCAATTGTCTTCACATTGATAGAGTAAGTGAAATTTCAGTACCAATTATCATCACAATACATTATGAAAGGAAGATTAATCATTGCTTTATTAATAAACAAATTAAAATCACAAGGAGGTACTATTACACATCATTAAGCATACAATAGACTGGTAAGGATATGAAATAAGGGAAATCTAATCTACTGTGTTAAAAACATAACTTGTACTAAGCACTTTGACAAACAGCCCTCCATTAGCTGCTGAATTTTAGAAAGTGCCTATTTTTTAAACACCAAACACTCTTTGGTATAAGTATCCTAGAGAAACTCTTGAACGTGTGCTCCAGGAGAAATATAGCAGGATATTTGCAGCAGCTATGTTGTCAACTAAAAGAAAAGAAAAACAAAACCACAAATAACCCACATGTAAATCAATGATAGAATCAGGATTGGCTTGATGGGCATGTGATGTATGCAGTTTTTTAGGGCCTTATATTTAAAAGGTTCCTGTGCTTGGTTTGTGCTCTGCTATCACCATCTTAAAATTCATAATACTTTTTGAATTAGGGGCCTCACATTTTCATTTTGAACTGGGACTCACAAATTATATAGCCAGTCCTGGATAGAACTGAAAAATAAGTCATGCATTCACTCAGTGGATTATCATTGCAAGGAAAATGAGTGAACCAGAGCGTAGTGCATCAACTTGGATGTAGTCGACAAATTAATGTATCTACTGTGACTCCATTTCGACAAATTTGAAAAGCAGGATAAATTAACCTATTTCTGTTCAAGGATGCACACATAGGTAAAAAAACTGTATTTATTATAAAAGGAAGAGGATTTTATCAGATAAGTCAATATACTGGTTATATCTAAGGAGCAGAGAGGTATATGTAATCTACACAGGAGTCTTCTATGATCTTGGGACTATTTTTTTTTTAAATCAAGGTTATGGTTAAATAGGTTTTTACTGACTCCTCCATACACGTTTTATACTCTCTTCTTTTTGTATGATTTATTGAAAAATTTTTAAATAAAAATAAAATATGGGTTGACTAGAATTCATTGACCTGACAGCACTAACAACAGCAGAGTTAAATGACATCTATCCATGAATCTGAACAATAACTCTAGATCTTCTCTATGTTTGAGTGAAATGGAAGTTGAATGAAAGTGCAAGATAGAAGAAGCAAGATTGAAGAGTGCTCATTTAAGTTTTACACAGAATTCCAAGTGATCTGTAGAACTGGGTTCTTCAATTTTTTTAGCACCGTCGAATCAATTTCAACTCCTGGCAACCCTGTGCACAGCAGAGCCAAACCTTGCCTGGTCTTTTTCCACCATCCTCTCGTCTTCCAAGAACAATGCTCCACTGCTATTCAAATGGTTTTCACGACCAACTTTTTGGGAAGCAAGTGGCCAGGTCCTTCCTCCTAGTCTGTCTTAGTCTGGAAGCTCTCCTGAAACCTGTTCACCATGGGTGAACCTGCTGGTATTTGAAATACTGTGGCCTAGCTTTCAGGAACACAGCAACGCACAGCTGCTGCAGTGTGACAACCCAACAGAGGACAGAAGGGTGGTGTGGTTCCCTAACTGGGAAACAAACCCAGCCATGGCAGTGAGTGCTGAATCTTAACCACTAGACCACCAGGGTTCTTAAATTAGTATATTTTAAATGATGGATTAGGAAATTATTTCTAACTGTAGTTTGGGGAGAAACAATGTTAAAGGAACTTTTTAGTTTTGTTTAGTTTTTCAATATTGAGAAATTTCAGCAAACTTGAGGCAAAGGACAAGAAGCTATAACAAAGTCAACATGAAGTGCACTTGCCAATATGCTTTGGGCTTGTGGTTGCAGACTATTTTTTCTCTAGCAATGGGCTACAGAGCTTTCTTCTGCCACTAATGATGCTGAAATTGCCAAAGTTGTCCAACTAGTGAAATATTTGAAGACATTCTAGCAGAATGAGCCTGGAGTAGGAGTAAAACACCATGGGCTATGACTAGCTAGGGGACCCATAATTAGATTCCCTCCATACCTCAGATTCTCCCAGGATGGAGCTATTTGCTTGCAAACCATGTCCTGATAACCAGGCATATAATGCTAACAAATGCAAGCCCGAGACTCCCAATGTGTCACTGACCTCAGGAGAGGAAGTTACACAGTTTAAGGCTGCTTTCAATTTTTCATACCACAAGGGTGCCATTTATTGTGTTGGCTAAATAGGTGTGAAAACATTGGGTTATGTAAATAAGCACTATGATAATTCGAACTACTGCTTATCATTCTAGCCACAGGGTCTATATGATGTACAGACTCAGTCATCCTAACTTCCTGCAACTGGCTACATAGCAGCAAAAAGACCTCATTGTCAGTTCTCAAGCTGCACCTGTTAGGGATAACTGAACAAAATAGTAAAGGTCTTGGAGATGGCCTGATTTTAAAAGGAGTCGTTCTATAAATTGATTCACCAGTAGAATTTCATTAATGGAAATATTTTAGGTCCAAATCCTCAAGGGAGAAGCAGGCAACTAATTAAAAACAACATCTTGTAACTACTCCTCCTAGTATACCCCAATAGTAAATTGTGCTACTCTGGTGTCAGATAAATTGTAGTTTTCCTCTAAAAGCTGTCACACAATTTTCAAAATTATCCCTTGAAAGTTATATTTGCATTCATCTGACAATGGCATTTATAATATGTGAACACGTTGAGCAAAATTTTCTGTCTGCCAATTTAGTAATTTATCTTTCATAAACTTAGTTTCACATCAGATATTCTAATGCATTTTGCTATTCATTATTGCATCATGTCCAGAGGCATATTTTTTTCTGGAATGTGTCAAGCATCTCAGCAATCTTATTTTAACCTGAACATGCTACTCCAGTATATTATAAAATAACATGAGTTTGAGGATTTCAAGACCACTTCTACCTCTAAATATCTTCCCCTCCCAACTTGATCTAAAACCCTTATCTTGCGAGGCCTCACTAGGTAGGTGAAAACGGAAGTGTATTACTCTAAGTAGCTGGAAATGGGTTCCTTTTTGGTGCTTGGATGTTCCAATTGAATTTTAACAGAGGTGGTTATATTCAACCACTTACTAATTAGTGTTTCAAAACTGAATGGACTTTTTAGCAAGGCATTTGCTGGAAAACCATTTGCTGAGACCGTTTCCTTAAATATGAGGGGGTAAGGAAGAATGCAGCGCTGTGATGAGGATGCATATCTCTGAAGGATAATGTCATAAAACATGAGCAATGAAAAAAATAAAGACGAATATATTTTTCCGGAACTAAGCAATGCAACCAACTTCTAAAGTGTATTAAGCACTGCAAAATGATTGCCAATTAACATTTAAACATCCCTGTCTTATGAAATTACCTCAAATAAGAGATTAAGGTGACAGTACATTTGTAGAATATAATGTCATATTTTAGAAAGTACATTGTTAAACAGATTAAATAGCGAGAAATAAACATGTTGCCATCACTATAAATAATTCAAAAACCCTATAACAATTTTTGATATTCCTGAAAACTTTGTTTTCCTATAACTTATGGTTTTATGTTTAATTATAGATATATGATAAAGACAGGTATAGTAATCCGCCATTTTGATCTGCCTAGGCTCCTTCTACTTTACTGTTAATAGAATTCCTCTTTCCTGTTAATTGCATCTGTTTGCAGGTAATAGCATCTATTCTTCTAGCTACTGGTCTGATTATAAGAGTCAGTCCAATCAGAATACCCATTTCCAGGATCAATGTGATTGATTCAGGACTGAGAACATTACTCATGTGCGGCCAGTCAAGGTCCTAGCTGAGACTTTTCAAGACTATTGGGGAAGATTCAGACTTGCTTTAGGTATTGCTAACCTCCTGGAAAATAAACCTACAGTTAACAGGAGAATTTTTTTGAATTTTTCTTATTGTACTAATATACATATATATAAATTTGCCTTTTTAACCATTTTAAGTGTACAATTCATTAGTATTACACTTGCAATACCATGAAACCATGCGTGCTATTTCCAAAACTTTTTCATCACCCAAACAGAAAACAGTAATTGTTAGGCAATAACTCCCCATTCTCCCCTCCCCACAAACCCTGGTAACCTTTAATTTACTTTCTGTCTCTATAAATTAGCCTACTTTGTATATTGCTTATAGGTAGAATCATTTAATATTTGTCCTTTTGTGTCTTGCATATTACAATTCGCATAATGTTTTCAAAGTTCTTTATGTAATCGGAACTTCATTCCTTTTTATGACTGAATAATACTCCATTGTATGTATATAGGACATTCTGTTTATTAATTCATCTGTTGATAGGCATTTGGATTGTTTACACTTTTGGCCGTTGTGCAATGCTGTTTCTTCGCTTTTTGAGGAACAATAAACTGTTTTCCACAGCTGCTGCACCATTTTATTTTTATTTTATTTTATTTTTTTTTTTGTGGGGAAGACCAGCCCTGAGCTAACATCTGTTGCCAATCTTCCCCTTTTTGCTGAGGAAGACTGGCCCTGAGCTAACATCCGTGCCCATCTTCCTCCACTTTATATGGGACGCCGCCACGGCATGGCTAACAGGCAGTGCGCGTCCGCGGGCGCCTGGGATCCGAACTCGCGAACCCCGGGCTGCCAAGCGCGGACTAAACCACTGCGCCACCGGGTGGACCCTGCTGCACCATTTTAAATTCTCACCAGCAATATACAAGAGTGCATTCATGTTATAATTGTTATATCTTCTTGATGAGTTGACTCCTTAATCAATATATAAAGATCCTTTTTGTTATTGTAGTAGGTTTTTACTTGAAGTTTATTTTGTTTAATATTGGTATAGCGACTCCATCTCTCTTGGTTACTATTTGCATAGAATATTTTTTCCATCCTTTTGCTTTCAATCTATTTGTATCTTTCAATCTAAACTGAGTCTCTGGTAGACTGCATATAGTTGGATTCTGGTTTTTTTTGTATCCATTATGCCAATCTCAGCCTTTTGATTGGAGAGTTTTATCTATTTGCATTTAAAGTGCTAACTAATAAGAAGGAATTACTCCTACCATTTTGCTATTTGTTTTCTGTATGCCGTATACCTTTTTATCCCTCATTTCCTTCATTACTGCATTCTGTTGTGTTGAATGTTTTTATAATGAACAATTTTATTTCCCTTCTCCTTTTTCTTCTGCATAGTTTTTAGATATTTTCTTTATGGTTACCATGGAAATCATATTTAACATCCTAGACTTAGAACAACCTAGTTTAAATTGATACCAACTTAATTTAAGTAGCATACAGAATTTTGCCCCTATACAGCTCTGTTCTGCCCCTACCACCTTTATGTTGTCATTGTCACAAATTATGTCTTTGTCTATTGTGTTTACAATAACATAGATATATAATTATTTATTCATTTGTCTTTTAAGTCCTGTAGGAAATAAAGTGGAGTTATAAACTAAAAATACAATGATACGGGATTACATTTATGCCCATGTATGTACTTTACTGGAGATCTTTATTTCTTCGTATGGCTTCAAGTTACTGTCTAATGTCCTTTCGTTTCAATCTGGAGGACTCCCTTTTAGCATTATTTTTGATAGACAGTTTTTCCAGATGTAAAAACCTTGGTTGACAGTTATTTTTTCTTGTCAACACTTTTAATATGTCATCCACCATCTTCTGGCCTCCATGGTCTGATGAGAAATCATCCATAATCTTATTTATGATCATTTGTATGATACACCAACATTATTATTTTTTTTAAAAAATATGCTTTATGTAAGATGGAACATTTACCGGCAGAATTAAAAAGCTGAAAAAATTCTGGATCTAGTATAAATTTTTGCTTGTGTGTAGCAATTTATTTTTTTTTACTTTGTTGCTTTTACTCTCAGAATAGCTAAGTTATAGGTATGTTAAGAAAGGTCTCAAATGTCCTTATTTTGGAAGGACTACATCTTTACAATCATTCCACCCCATCATTCTCTGGGAAGGACTGGTAGGCCAGCTAAGTAAGGTTTTACCCTATGCCTTATCAAGAAATACACTTTTGTCTTGATTATGTTAATTATTTAAATGGTAAAACCTCATTGCCAAGGTCTATGGTGTTGAATAGGGGAAAGTGCCAAAGAATTAATTGTTTATTTTAGTTTTATGAATATTAATATATTCTAGCAACATATGTGGATGTTAAAAGTTATTTTTAAGCTAAATTTAATTTTGGCATTTTTTAATTTTAGAAGTATTATTAAAGATAGCCTTTATTATCTATATATATTGTATATAATTATACAGTAGTAATGAACATAATACATAATGATTATAATTATAACATAAATAATTATGTGTATCATTTTATTATACATAAAGCAGAGAATGTTTCTGTATTTTCAATTAATTTCAATTTAATAGCATTAATATATATCAAAGAGATTACATTATATTTTCCCAGTCTACCTCACATTTTCAGATCATTCACTGAATCAACAAATATTTATTCAATGCCTATTGTACCAGTCCTGAGGTCTGTTTGCACTCAGACCCATTCTTCCTTTGTTATGCATCCCAGATTGGCTGTGTTTACTTAAAAAGGCTGTTTTCCTGTGGGGGTTGACTCACTGGGGCAGTGTTTACCAGGTTCCTACATAAACTGTATTCTATTTGGGGGCGGTCAGTGTGTGACTCTTGTGTGACACTGGCAGAAGATTGGAAGGCAGAAGGAAAAGATGCCAAGGTATTCCTCCCCCTCCCTTTCTCTCTCCATTAGGATCTCTGTGACTCCTGCTCCTGCTGGACAGGCCCATAGAAGTTCCAGCTTCCGTCAGCAGGTTTCACTGTCACCTAAGCTCCAATGCATAGATGGCACTGCTGAATTTTACAGTAGCATCTCTGTTGAAGAGGCGTAGGAGAAAGCCTGTTTGGGATTAATAATAGAGAGAGTAAGATGAGAGGAACTGAATACAAACAGCATAGACAATTCTTAGGGGGAGTTTTGATGTAAATGGGGAGATAGAAATTGGGTGGTAGCTGGCATGGGATATGGGACCAAGAGAAAAATATAAGATCAAATAAATAATAGATTTTATTTTGATAGGGATGATCCAATGTAAGGAGAAAAATCAGTAATTCTTAGAAAGAAGAGGGAATTGTTAGAAAAAAAAATGTCCTTGATTATGTGAGGGTAGAAGGGATCTATTGCAACATTAAATATCCTTGGCCAGGGGCATGGACATTATAACTAGACACTGGAATAGCAGGAGGGAAGGCAGAGAATATGGGTACTCATGTGAACAGGTGAGTTTACAAAGAGGGATTTTCTTTTCATTTCATTTTTTATTCATCTCAGTGAGAATAATAGTTAAATAAAAATATATAGATGAATCTACATATTTTAAAATTTTAAATTGTATAATTTGTACCACTCTATCTTTCCATATTTCAAGATTAAGGTATTTTAGGAAACCTCTAGATAGAGTTTGAAAGCAATTATGCAAAATTTGCTTCAGATAATTAGGTAGATAAATAAATTGGAAAATTTTTATGTGTATATATGTTTACGTATGTATATATGTATATCAAGATATATTTAATCACACATATGTACATTATATATATGTATCACAAATGTATACAACCTGATCTATACAATCTTCTAATTTCACAATATATCAATTTAGTCAAAGTTAACAATTAAAATATCAGAAATTAAAATATTTAGAAGTAATAAAATTTAAAACTTTGAAGAGCAGTAATTATTAAAGAAACTATCTATATTTGCTTTTTAAAGCAAATTGAAGAACTTTGTTTAATTAATAAGAGATGCCATCTCATTTGTGTCTCATCAAAGGAAATGTTATCAGTTCTAAGATTTTTTTTGAATTTCCAGGTGGGGGCAGTTAATGTAATCCACTTTGAAATAATTCACAAATTTAAATGTTGAAAAGATTATCCTAGGATTTTGACTATACAACTTTGCTTCCTTCACCATTTTGTGCTAAATACATTCCTTAAATTTCCAATTACTGCATATAGTATATTGTAGTGTTTTGATTTCTTTTTCTTGTTCTTGTTCTTTATCATTATTTTATGATACAATCATTAGATTCATGTAAGAATATAAATCTGGATGATTTGGAAAATACAACAACTACTTTTATTCTTTTATTCTCAATTAATTGATTATTCAACGAGAGTCCATGAAAGCTTCCAGAGAAGAAATCAGATATTATGACCATTAGCTATTGGACATTAAGATTGATGCTTAGCAAAAGTCCAAAGCAAACCATTCTCTGAGATATAACTGGGGTATTGTCTGAAATATTGAAAAATGTTTTATGTTAAATATCCTTGGAAATGTCAAAATGTTTGTATGTATGTATATATGAGCCTTTATTTATATACATGTCACACAGCGTGTGCATGCGTGCATGCATGCACACACATACACACCCACATACACATAACACAGAGCCAGGGTGTTTGAATGCTGTACAGATGAACACCCTGACATGTATGGGAAGCCTTGATTTGGAAAGTTTTTGTTTGATGCACATTTGGAACTCTAAATGGTACAACATACTTACTGCTTGGAAACAAAGAATTCTCAGTATATTAAAAGCATGAATAAATAATTGAATGTAGAGCAACATGCATAGAAAATGATGTACGGCTTCTGATCGCCATGTATCAATCAGAAGAAAACTTTGAGACCCTGGCAATAATGGAAGTAAGTTTGAGGTTCACATATAGGGTCCATGGACTTTGACCTATAATAAGCATCCTGGAAATCCAGTAGGAGAGGACACTATCATAGGAATATGTTGTAAATTGATTTATTCTAAATCATCTAATTTAAAGAAACTGCTCACCTGCCTTTGGAACGCATCAGAAAATCAGAAAAGACAAACTCGGAGGCTGGGTATTAAGAATGGATTTCTTCTTCCTGGATTTACTTACTTTCTTGGACATTTTTCAACCTGGCTAATAACTAACAAAAGAAAGACTGTAGCATCAAGAGGCCACTGTTTTCCTTCCTTTTGTCTTAGGAAATAAATGTTTATTAACATGCAATGTCTTTTCTTACAACAACAAATATATGCTAGAACAATGTTTAAAAAATAGTATGCAGAAGAGAGTGTTTATTTAAGTTACTAGGCCTGTAATTGAATTTAACAATAATCACTTTTGGTATATACCATGATATTTGGATATTATATGTTATTAGTAATTGCATAACAGGCTTCTGATGAGTAAAAGTAAATAACTGGCTTCTGAATTTTGTGTGAGTCATTAAAACAGAGATAATCTGTACATAATATGAGTAACTTAGTCATCTAAAAACTTTATGGTTCCACATAAAAACCTAATTTGTTGTATATTATTTTAGTAGGAAATCACAGTTAGTATAATTCCGTAATACATTCTGGAAATAGTTTCCTTGCTTATAATAATATATGAGCTTGACTGTCTACTTAATCAATTATAATTGTACTTTATTATACATATATTTTTCTCTTCCCCAGGAGATTCCTGTTGTCAGACTACAACAGATGTGTGCTGTGTGACTTAACCAATAAAAATTTACATGAATATATTGTAAATATGATAGTTAAATTTTTCTTTTTTTAGCGAGCTAGCAATAGGAAGATTGCTTAAATAATGTATTTTTATATTTTAATTTCTTAAATTATCTGCTAATTTGAAAGAAAATGGATAGGAAGAATAATCCTGAGATTGTTCTTTTTTTCATTTTACATTAACTCACGCATTTATGTGCATAATCTTTGGCATTCTGAAATTAACAAAATATGAATTTTTTAAAATAAATGCATTGCATTAATGTTTTTCTTTTCCTTTACTGAGTAATTGTAATAATGGCTACATCCTATATTTTGTTAACTAAGTGTCAGTTACTGGTGCTAGCACTTTACCTACATCAACGCATTTAATCCTCATAATAACCCTTTCAACTACTTAGTATAGCGTCTGAGCATTTGTTGCAAGCGTGTGAGGCCTACATGGCAAGGAAATGAGAGGCACTATCAGAAAAGAGCTGATGCCCCCAGTTCAACAACCTGTGAGGCAGTGAGTCATGCCGATCATCATGTGAGTGAGCTTGGAAGTGGCTTTTCCGAAAGTTGAGCCTTTAAATGAGACCACAGCCCTGACCAACACTTATATTCTAGATTTTGTGACAGATCCTTAAGCAAAGAGCCCAGCTAAGCTGTGTCCAGATTCTTGACCTACAGAAACCCTAAGATAAAAATGTATGTTGTTTTAGGCCACAAAGATTTAGGGCACTATTTTATGTAAAAATAAGTAATACATAAATTAATCCTTATATTATGTGGGAGGTAATTGCACAAGGGTGTGAATAACGGTGAGGGAAACATTGGGGGTCATCTTGAAGGCTGGCTGCCACAGTCCACCCTCTGCCTTTAATTATTAACATCATTCCCATATGCAAAATAAACCCACTTTCTCCAAAGGCCTCCCAAATCCTCCAAGGTTTCCATTATAGCATCAGCTCAAAATCCAGAACCTTGTTATCTAAATTAGGTCCAGGCACAGATGAGGCTCCTTGCATAAAGTCCATAAATTCAGCTCCACAAATATTCTCTCCTTATTTAATAAACTGTTGACACATATTATCTAACCCCTGCATGCTCAACATACAATGGAGGGACAGAAGTAGGATAATTAATATAAAGATTTTTGTTCATAAAAGGGGAAAATAGGGTGCATAAAGGAAAGGATACAAAATTGAGGTCAGCACAATTTTGAAAATCAGTGGAGTGTTGGAATTTCCTAGGCTAGGTCTTAAGCCCTGTGAATAATTCTCCAGATTCTAGACTCTGCCTTCTGGGCTCTTGGTTCTGCTTTCTGAGGTTCATCCTTCCTTTTTCATAATTGGTAGCATGTGTTTGAAGCTGAGTAATTTTCTCAGCAGCCTCCTAACAATAGAATTTTGGGAGTCCAAATCCCATTTTCATTTTGTGCTGTTTCTCTCCATTTCAATCTAAGATGATGGTACTTTTATATATATATATATATATATATATATATATATTTAAATATGTTGGTCTTCTGTGAATTTTATCGTAATTCACTCCATTAAACAGGGTTTTCCAGCTTCAGGACTATTGGTCTGTTAGTTTTGAGCTGGATGTTTCTTTCTTGTGTGGGGGGACAGTTATGTACATTATAAGATGTTTAACAGGATACCTGGCCTCTACCCACTAGATACCAGTAGTACTTCCCCAAGTTATGATAAGCCAAAATGTTTCTAGAAATTGCTAAAGGTCTCCTATGGGGGATAGGGGTGGGGTTTAAAATTTCTCCTAGTTGACAATCATTTGCATTAGATTAAAATTCTTCAAGATAATCCCTTTTATACCTTGAGCTCCTTTGGAGTTGGTTGAGGGACAATATCCTTAAAGTATTTATGAGCTTTACTGTTGTTTGATGGAATCTGTGAGGCACACCCTTAATCTGTTTAGGGGACCTTTTGTCTGACTGAAGGGTACTTTAGATCATTCTGAGATCTAACAGGAGTCACACCCTCGGCTTCACCATTGAATCATATTTTCCTGACATTGCTCTGGATGTGATCTTTGCTTGAAAGCCGTTTCTTTTTTTTTTCTTTCCAGGTTTATTGAAAAATAATTTACATACATCACTGTATAAGTTTAAGGTGTACAGCATGATGGTTTGATTTACATATACTGTGAAATGATTTTGCAATAAGTTCAGCTAACATCCATCATCTCATTTAGATACAATATAAAAAAAAGAGAAGAAAAAAAGATTTTCTCCATGTAATGAGAACTCTTAGCATTTACTTTCTGAACAACTTTCCTATATATCACACAGCAATGTTAACTATAATCATCATGTTGTACATTACATCCCTAGTATGTATTTATCTATTACTGGAAATATGTACCTTTGGGCCACCTTCTTCCAGTCCCCACCCCCACCCCCCACCTCTAGGAACCACATGTCTGATCTTTTTCTATGAGTTTAGTTTTTGTTTTATTTTTTTAGATTCCACATATAAGTGAGATCATACAGTATTTGTCTTTCTTAGTCTGATTTATTTCACTTAGCATATGCCTTCAAGGTCCATCCGTGTTATTGTAAATAGCAGGATTTCCTCATTTTTCGTGGCTGAATAATATTCCATTCTATGTATATACCACAGCTTCTTTATTCATTCACCCATCAATGGACACTTAGATCATTTCCATGTCTTGGCTATTGTAAATAATGATCTGTTTTCCATAGTGGCTTTACCAATTTACAATCCTACCAACAGTGCACAAAGGTTCCCTTTTCTCCATATCCATGCCAGCATTTGTTGTGTCTTGCCTTTTTTTATTATTATTATTTTATTGAAGCCACATTGGTTTATAACACTGTGTAAATTTTAGGTGTACATCATTATATTTTGGCTTCTGTATAGGCTGCAAAGTGTTCACCACCAAAAGTCTAGTTTCTATCTGTCACCATACATATGTGCCACTTTACCCCTTTCAGCACCCTGCTTCCCCTCTGGTAACCACCAATCTGTTCTCTGAATCTATGTGTTTGTTTGTTTGTTTTTCTTCCACATATGAGTGAAATCATGTGGTATTTGTTTTCTCTGACTTATTTTGCTTAGATCCCTCAAGGTCCATCCATGTTGTCACAAATGGCACAATTTTGTCTTTTTTATATCTGAGTAGTATTCCATTGTATATTTATACCACATCTTCTTTATCCATTCATCCATTGATGGGCAGTTAGATTGCTTCTACATCTTGGATATTGTGAATAATGCTGCAGTGAAAATAGAGCTACATATATCTTTTTGAATTAGTGTTTTCATGTTCTTTGGTTAAATACCCAGAAGTGGAATAGCTGGATCATATGATATTTCTATTTTAAATTTTTTGAGGAATATCTATACTGTTTTTTATAGTGGTTGCACCCAGTTTGCATTTCCACCAACAGTGTATGAGGATTCTCTTTTCTCCACATTCTCTCCAACACTTATTATCTTGCCTTTTTAATAATAGCCATTCTGACAGGTGTGAGGTAATATCTCACTGCAGTTTTGATTCTTTTCTCTTTTGATGATGGCCATTCTAACAGGCATGAGGTGATATCTCATTGTGGCTTTACTTTGCATTTTCCCAATAACTAGTGACGTTGAGCATCTTTTCACGTACCTGTTGGGCTTTCATTTATCTTCTTTGGAGAAATGTCTATTCAGATCTTTTGCCCACTTTGTAATTGGGTTATTTTTTTTCTCTTGAGTTGTATGAGTTCTTTATATATTTTGGATATTAACTCCTTATCAGATATACAGTTTGAAAATATTTTTTCCCATTCTGTAGGTGGTCTTTCACTTTGTTGATGATTTCTTTTGCTGTACAGAAGCTTTTTAGTTTAATGTAGTCTCACATGTTTATATTTGATTTTGTTGCTTGTCCTTTAGGTGTGATATCTAAAAAATTATTCCCAGGGCACAAGTCAAGGAGCTTTACTCATATGTTTTCTTCTAGGAGTTTCATGGTTTAAATGTCTTACATTTAAGTCTTTAATCCATTTCAAGTTAATGTTTGTGAGTGGTATAAGATAGGGATCCAATTTCATTCTTTTATATGTGAATATTCAATTATCCCAGCACCATTTATTGAAGAGACTATCTTTTCTCCATTGAGAATTCTTGGCTCCCTTGTCAAATATTAGTTGACCATATATGCTTAGGTTTATTTCTGGGCTCTTGATTCTGTTCCATTAGTCTATTTGTCTGTTTTTATGCCAGTACCACACTGTTTTGATTACTATAGCTTTATAGTATAGCTTGAAAACAGAAAGTGTGATACTTCCTGCTTTGTAATTTTTTCTCAGGATTTCTTTGGCTATTTAAGGTCTTTTGTGGTTCCATATAAATTTTAGGAGTGTTTTTTCTACTTCTGTAAAAAATGCCATTGGAATCTTGATAAGAATCATATTGAATCTATAGATAGCTTTTGGTAGTGTTGACATTTTTAATGATATTAATTCTTCCAATCCATGAACCTGGGATACTTTTCCATTTATATGTGTCTTCTTCAATTTATTTCATCAATGTCTCATAGTTTTGAGAGTAGAGAGTTTTCCGTCCTTGGTTAAATTTATTCCTAAGTATTTTATTGTTTTTGATGCTATTGTAAATGGGATGGATTTTTTTATTTCTTTTTCAGAAAATTCACTGTTACTGTATAAAAAACTTGATTTTTGTATGTTAATTTTGTGTGCTGCAACTTTACTGAATTCATTGATTAGATCTAACAGTTTTTTGGTTGAGTTTCTAAGATTTCTATATATAAAACCCTGTCAGCAAATAGAGACAATTTTACTTCCTTTCTACTTCAGATACCTATCATTTCTTATTCTTATCTGATTGCTCTAGCTAGGACTTCCAGAATTATGTTGAATAAAAGTGATGAGAGTGGGCATCCTAGTCTTATTTCTGGTCTTAGAGGAAAAGTTTTCAACCTTTCACCACTGAGTATGATGTTAGCTGTGGACTTGTCATATATGGTCTTCCTTATGTTGAGATATATTCCCTCTATGCCTAATTTGCTGAGTTTTTATCAGGAATGGATGTTGAATTTTGTCTAATACTTTTTCTGCATCTATTGAGATGATCACATGATTTTTTTCTTTCATTCTATTAGTGTGATGTATCACATTGATTTGTGTATGTTGCAACTATCCTCACATCCCAGGGATCATTCCCACTTGATCATGTTGAATGATCCTTTGAATGTGCTGTGCAATTCAGTTTGCTAGCATTTTATTGATAATTTTTGCATCTATATTTGTTAGGGATATTGGTCTGTAGTTTTCTTTTTGAGTAGTGTTGTTTTCTTGTTTTGGTATCAAGATAAAGCTGGCCTTGTAAAATGAGTTTGGGAGTGTTCCCTCCTCTTCAATTTTTTGGAAGAGTTTGAAAAGGATTGATGTAGTTCTTTAAATGTTTGATAAAATTCTCTGGCAAAGCCATACGATCCTGGATTTTTCTTTGTTGGGAGATTTTTGATTACTGATTCACTCTCCTTACTAGTATTTGGCTTATTCAGATTTTCTGTTTCTTCCTGATTCAATCTTGGTAAGTTGTATGTTTCTAAGAATTTTTTCATTTCTTCTAGGTTGTCCCATTTTTTGGCATGTAGTTGTTCATAGTAGCTTTTTATGATCCTTTGTATTTCTGTGGTATCAGTTGTAATGTCTCCTTTTCATTTATAATTTTACTGATTTGCGTCCTCTCTCTTTTTTCCTCAGTTAGTCCAGCTAAGGGTTTGTGAATTTTGTTTATCTTTTCAAAGAACCAAGTCTTCGTTTGGTTAATCTTTTCTGTTGATTTTCTGTTCTCTATTTCATTTATTCTGCTGTAATCTTTATTATTTCCTTTCTTCTACCAATGTTAGGCTTGTTTTGTTCTGCTTTTTTCTAGTTCTTTAAGGCATAGAGTTAGGTTGTTAATTTGAGATCTTTCTTGCCTCTTAATATAGGCATTTATTGCTATGAACTTACCTCTTAGAACTGCTTTTGCTGCATCCAATAAGTTCTGGTATGTTGTGTTTTTATTTTTGTTTGTCTCAAGAAACTTTTTTATTTCTCCTTTAATTTCTTCTTTGATTAATTGGATGTTCAGAAGAGTGTTGTTTAATTTTCATATATTTGTGAATTTTCCAGTTTTCTTCTTGTTATTGGTTTCTAGTTTTATGCTGTTGTGGTTCGTATGATTCCAATCTTCTTGAATTTGCTAAGGCTTGTTTTGTGGCCTAACACATGGTCTATCTTAGAAAATGTTCCATATATGCTTTAGAAGTATGTGTATTCTGTTGTTATTGAGTAGAATGTTCTGTATATGTCTGTTAGGTCCATTTGGTCTAAATAGTGTTCAAATCCACTGTTTCCTTATCAATTCTCTGTCTGGATGATCTATCCATTGTTGAGAGTGGGGTATTAAAGTCCCCAAGAATTATAGTATTACTGTTTATTTCTCCTTTTAGCTCTATTAGCATCTGCTTTATATATTTAGGTGCTCCGATATTGGGCACATAAATATTTACAATTGTTATATCTTCTTGATGGGTTGACCCCTTTATCATTAGGTAATGACCTTCTTTGTCTCTTTTTACCATTTTTATTTTAAAGTGTACTTTGTCTGATATAAGTATAGCTACCCTTGCCTTTTTTTTTGGTTGCAATTTGCTTGAAGTGATTTTTTCCATCCCTTCACTCTCAGTCTTTGTGTGTCTTTAAGAGTAAAGTGAGTCTCTTGTAAGCAGCATATTGTTGGATCTTGTTTTTGTAATCCATTCCATTCTATGTCTTTTTGTTGGAGAATTTAATTTATTTACATTTAAAGTAATTAGTGGTAGGTGAGGACGTACTGTTGCCATTTTTCTCATTGTTTTCTAGATCCATTGTTCTTCATATTTTATCCTGCTGTCTTTTTTCATGTTTTAATGTCTTTTGGTATCAGTATGATTTGACTTCTTTATTACGTTGTTTTGTGTAATTTTTTTTCTCTTGTGTTTTTTTTTTCTTTGGGGTTTTTTTCCATGTGGTTACTATGAGAGAAAGCCCTTTCTCAATGCATATTTCACTGCCTGGAGAGACTGAGAATTTTAAAACTATCAAATCATGTCTCCCTTTTCTTTATTAGCCTTCCTTTAGTTGATCTCTATTCTCTCACATTTTGCTATAAGCAGCAAGAAGAAACCACATGGCACATTCAACACTTTGGTTGGGAATCTTAGTAGTTAAATCATCCAGTTCATTAGATAAATTTTCTAGTTTCCATGTAATTTCAGAGCCTAGTGTTGCTAAACTTAATTCTGCTGCATAGCAAAACTCTTTCTTCTTCCATTTAACAATATTACCTCCTTTTACCTAAAACCCTCATGCACAGCCTTATCAAAGACCATGAGACTTCAAATAACAGCTTTTCCAAGGCACTTTAATCTTTCACTAACTCTCTCTGCCAAGCCCTCTTCTTAGTCTCAAAGCAGTCCTATAATTTTTGTTTTTGCTATAGCAGCATGTCAGTTCCAGGTACCCAAGCATTTATTATTTATTGCTGCACAAAAACATTACCCCAAATTTAGCAGATCAAAACAACAAACATTTATTATTTTAAAGTTTCTGTGCACCAAGTGTCTGCAAACTGCTTATCTGGTTGATTCTAGCTCAGTCTTGCATGAGGGTATAATCATGGTATCCACTGTTGCTTCAGCCATCAGCCAAAGGCTTGACTGCATTTGGAGGATCCAATTCCAAGCTCACTTCCCTGGCTATTAGCAAAAGGCTTCAGTTCCTTGCCACATGGACCTATACGTATGACTGCTAACATTATGTCTTCCACCTGAGCAAATAATGCAAGAAAGAGAATGGGTTCAAGACAGAAACCACAGTGTTTTATAACCTATTATTGAAGTAATATATTATCACTTTAGATAAACATCTTTAGATAAAACACTGCTAAATGACATTTCCTAGTTCCGTTCCCTGAATGACTACTTTATTCAGGGAACGTAGGATAGTAATCATAATACATTTGTGAGGCATGATTTCTTTTGTAGAGAATCTTTTATTTATTTCATAAAACTAGTTACTTTGGATACTTTGCCTTTTCCAAAATTCTTTCTAACTGATATTTGAATGTACTCCCAAACAGTCAAACTCCTAGTTCTTCTTTCCATGATCTACTGAATTTATTTTCTGTGGCCTAGATATTATGTATTATAAATTATCTGATTCATTTGCATTTATATGTATCTGTTTTATCTCTTCAAATATTTCAAAATTCTTGAAGGCGTGATAACGATTTTATATCATTCTTTATTCATCCATATATGTCCAAAAGAATTGAAATCAAAATCTTGAAGAGATATCTGCAGTCCCATGTTCATTGCAGCATTCACAACAGCCAAGATATGGAGGCAACCTAAATGTCCATTGACAGATGAATGGATAAAGAAAATGTAGTATATGCACACAGTGGAGTATTATTCAGCCTTTAAAAAAGGAAATCTTGCCATATGACATGGATGAATCTGGAGGAAATTATGCTAAGTGAAATAAGCCAGTCACAGAAGGACAAATTCTGCATGATTCCACTCATATGCAGTATCTAAAGAAGTAAACTCTTTGAAGAAGAGAGTAGAATGGTGATTGCCAGGGCCCGGCAGGTGGGGGAAATGGGGAATTGCTGTTTAATGAGTACATAGTTTCAGTTATATAAAATGAATAAGTTCTAGAGATCTGTTGTACAACATTGTGCCTTTTTGCCATTAGTTAACAATACTGTATTGTACATTTGAAAATATATCAAGAGGTTAGATCTCATGTTAAGTGTTCTTATTACACACACACACAAAAGAATGTGTGTGGACAAAGAATAAATGAGCAAGTTCTTGGTTCTGAGAATCTAGAAATTCAAAGTATGGAATTTTTTTCCTGCAGTAATAAAATATTTGCCTGAATTGTTTGAGAAGCTAAGTCTTTAAGTTATGGTTCGAATAAAGTGAAGATATTAAAGATAACTGCAGAAAGAACTCCAGGATCCTTATTCAAATTATTTATATAAAATCAAAGCAAATCTAGTTAAATAAAAAACTTTGGGAAGGATAGCAAAAAAAATTCTTACATCTTCCAAAAAAATCAATAACATTTAGAAAAAAGAGTTGCTAAACAAGAAAATCTAGACTCTAGTTCTGATAAAATGTCACAAAAGAGTCCTTAAGAAAAATGTGCTTTTATATAGCATAGCTTACTGATTTTTTGAATGAAATTTTCACGTTCCTGTTGATTAACATGTTTATTCACTTGTAGTAAAATTGTGACTTGTACTTCTTGTCTTCTTTTCAACTGCTGCATTGATCATAAAGTGTTGCCCATTTTTATTCAAAGATAGCTATACTAAACCCTAACACGAGCAAATAAAAACCAGACAACCTTGAAGGTGGAGAGGTGGAATGAACAGAATTCTCTGTAACACAGGACCATGAAAATTGGTTTCAACCTAATGGACCAAGAAAACACTTACTAGAAGTAAAATGGTATTGAGATGCTGTCTCCAAGGGATTATTGAGAATATTCAGAAGACCCATTGTTTTGGGCTAACAACTCTGCATTTTACCAGCTTCCCCTTACTTATTTCTTGAATAAAATCTAGTTTTATTGTTGACCAGTTACTATGTGTATAAAATTTGGATAAAAATGATGTTTTAAATTAAATTCGACTAATATAAATATTAAACATATATTTATTTGTACAATACAAGGAAAATATGCATAAGCTCACATACACTATATAATTATATCTTAAAAATGTGCCACTGACTATGAACAAGTAGCTCACTTTTTATTGTTTACCAAGATGAATTCTACTTCCCCATACATCTGAAGGAAGAACATATCTGTGTCTTTCCTATCAGGGCACTGAAGCTTGAAGCCATAATTCAATAGAAAAGGAGAGAAAAATCAATGGTATCGGTATGTGCCAAAATAATATAACTACTGAAAAATGAAGAAAAAAGTTCACTTTTTCTATTATTTGTAAATAAATGTCAGTTTACTATACATTTTATTTGATCATTTTCTCCAGTAAAATATTTTGGGAAAAACGTTTTTTACTCAAAACAGCTTTTTAGCTGTAATTTATATTCTCCACAATGGTTTCCCTGTGGAGTATCATTTAAACAATTCATAAGGCATAAAAGAAATGGCTCATAGAAGTGGTGAAATGCATTTTTGTTCTATGAAATCAAATCTGTTTGAACAGAATCATGTTAATGAATCCAATCTCTCTTCACATGATAAACGCAAACAAATTATTAAATTGTTCTATCACATTACTCATTGTATGGTTAAGATAATAATTAAATAATTAAAGAGCATCGTTTGATACTGATCATGGACAATTTACAATGCAAAATACATATAACAGTGTTTTTACTCACCCCCTTAATACAATGTCACTAACCCATAAATGGCTATTTAACAGCTCTGCAGAGGCTCATTCGTGAGGAGCAGGAGTAATGTACTAATAAGAGCTTGCTCTTTAAAAGAATGAATTAAATGGCAATACTGATGATTATACCATAACGATCAACTTAAGTGAATATAATGAAGCATGTGTGAATACTTCACATCCATGTCAGAGGAAGTGGGTTGCCCTAGTCTAGTCTGAGCTCACTCTGTTCCAAGTGTATTCTGCTGAAAATATGGGTGGTTTCAGGGATCAAAATAATCAGGCATCATGTGGAACAAAAAAGAAAAATGCAAAATAAATGTTTGCTGGCATATGCATTCAGGCTTCCAGGTAGACAGTTTTCTTACTTTCCAGCAGTTCTTTCCTACATTTTGTCTTACTGAATCATCTTTCCTGTTCAAAGTCACATTTATACACACGAAGTGAATGAACACAGAACATCTTAGCTCTTCATTTCAGCTATTACAGTGACTGGCACCTGTCACTACATGGCTAATTAGCAGTCAGTAATCATTGTGAAGATTTTAAAGGAACAGATTGTCCTGAAGGATTTCAACCTGGTTCACTTGTATGAAAAGATGTTACTTTAATATCATATTTACTCTACTAAAAATATACAGCACTTCTGAGGTTTATGTCGTGATTGAATAAAAAATGTGGCAAATATTTTGAATTATGCATGAATGCATAGGTTCAATGCTTAATGAAATACTAAGGGTAAATTTTATGGCATTCAGAGTATGTGGAACAATGAAAGTTTTCCTTTCCTTCCTATTCTTTCATTTTCGGTAACTGCATTGATTGCTGGAGTGTAGATTTTCATTGCCTCAAACTTGGCCGTATTTTTTTGTGAGATGGTAAATTATCTATTGTTTCCTAACTCCATCAACAGAAATTGTACTAGAAAATTCTTGATTATCTTTTACTTCTCCTTTCTTCAACTTTTATATTCACTTTTACTGAATTTTAATCCATTTTTCCTGAAAATAAGGCCAAGAAGTAAAATCACAGTCCTAGTTCTAGATTGCTCCTAAATGTAGGAGCACAGGGTGAGTGTAACTGTGTATTTGTTTTTTTTTTGGCCAACACAATGTTTAAAAAACCATTGAATGCATAAAGAGAGGACATGCATAGACCAGTTTGGTCTCCACATTTGCTTTTCATCTGGCCCTGAAATCTTTATGGTGTCATAAGAGCTGCAACTAGTCATTTGCAATGCTATTTCAAACAATGATAGCATCATAGTCATTAAATATTCTATTCAAATTTTACTCTTAACCATTGCCAAGGAGGCTAATAGCTATAACCAAATGATTCTCCACTTAAAATAAACATAGACTCTAGATGGGAATAAAAGTAAGTTTTAATTTCTTTTTTTCCTATTTTGAGAACATATATTATTTTATGCTTGTGCAGTGGGTCCTTTTATAAGAAACAAAGACAATTATAAGACAATACATTTACATGGTAAGAATATAAAACGGTACAAATATACAGATGAAATATTTTTACAGAAATGTTTATAGAAATATATAGATGAACATACATGTGTATAAATTATTTTGAAAATGTGCATTTTATTATATTATGCACACTTGTCTGCACCTTATTTTATCTTACTTAATAATGTCTTGGAGATTATTCCTTAGCAGTACAAATAGATCTAGCTCATTTCCATTATACAGTTTAAAAGCAGTCCATTACATGACTGTATCTTGAACTAGATCTTTCTTGATTTTAAAGGATTCTGCTTACTCTCTCTTAGCATCAGAATCCTCATCACTGTCCTTCTCCTTTTATTGCTGCCTCTTGAATAGGTCAATTACAAGCTTACAATTCCATTACCTCCATGTAAAAATAAGTGACAAAAAGTTATTTTTACTTTAAGCTTTATAAAATCAATAGATTAAGTTGAAAGAAATTTGTTTTGCCCAAGGGAATGAATACAAGATGTTCTATTTAAAGTGAACTTCTGTGGATGCACATGTGCACGCACACATATACACACACACAATAAAGGGGGAGAGATTTTGTAAGTACAATACAGTAAGAGTGTGGTAAAGGTGCTTTCCAGAGCAAAGCAGTTATGCTTTGGTAATCCCAACTAAATGAAGGAAGGCAGGTAGCTATTACTTTCAGAGTTACGGGGTGATGCTCACAGTTTCCACAGAGGAGCAGCCATGTGCTGTATGGTGTCTGGGTGATGTGGGCAACGGAGGGAAAATACCCTTGACAGAGGTGTTGGTGGCTGATAGAGTCTGTAACAGCTTTCAGTAGTCAGCAGTGCCAGGAAAATACCCGCTTTACAGCGAAAGGAGTGATGATCCATAAAAGAGGTAATTTTAGGGACATTGAATATTAGGCAAGGCAGGGGTTTTGAAACTTCTACTCTTGGTAAAAATAAAAAGCCAAATTAAGGCAGATTTTTATCCTGAGAAAAACCACTTGGATGGCTCATTTTTGGTATTCAAACTGAAGAGTAAGAAAAATTATCTTGCTAGAAGGGAAAGAGAAAGAATGTTTTGTGACTTTTACCTATAGAGTTTGGGAGACAAATGAACCAATTTGAATCTTTGCTTGTCCTAGGGCCATGATAGTCTCCTTTGTGTTCCTCTAAAAGTTTTATAGTTGAAGTTTTTAATATATGCTATAATCCATTTTGAATTGATTTTGTGTATAGTATGTAATAGTGATCAACATAAGTCTTATGCTTTGAGGGGCAGGTTATGACTTGAGTGATGGGAGCTCTTACTGGCCCATAGGTAAGTAGGAGGAGCCATGTGTTCTCATTTGCCTGGAACGGTCTTAGGTTATGTCTACTATCTGTGCAGATTTATTAATAATGTCCACTCTCTAAAGTACCCCTGTTTGATGCTAAGTGGTCACCACTAGCGATAAGCTACCTTTCAACAAAAAGAGACGTAGAGATGCTGAATGACATTTACATTGAATAATAGGTTGAGTTTAACAAGAGTCATCCGAAACACAAAGAAATTTCCTTCTTTTCGACACTATCAAAGTTTTCTGTTCTCCTCTACAGCTACTCCTCACCACCACCTATCAATTCTCATTTTTTAACAGGATTTAAGCGGTGACATTAGAATCAGGTTATCATACCACGTCAACATCAAAATAATGAAAAGGTCTAAAAACTATTTAATCAGTAGAACGGGAATCTATTATTGGTTGAATTTTTTGT
Organism: Tapirus indicus; assembly: GCA_031878705.1. Taxonomy (NCBI): domain Eukaryota; kingdom Metazoa; phylum Chordata; class Mammalia; order Perissodactyla; family Tapiridae; genus Tapirus; species Tapirus indicus. The sequence continues at coordinate 43,054,540 of CM062930.1, read as the reverse complement.
TTGTAAACAAAAATAAACTTTGATTTTCTCTCCCCTGCATGTGACTATCCCCAATTAAAAAGAAATATTAGGGGCCGGCCCAGTGGCATAGTGGTTAAGTTCATGCAGACTGCTTCAGCAGCCCTGAGTTCGCAGGTTTGAATCCCAGGCATGGACTGGTGCAATGCTTATCAAGCCATGCTGTGGTGGCTTGATACACAAAAAAGAGGAAGATGTTAGCTCAGAGCCAATTTTCCTCAGCAGAAAGAGGAAGATTGGCAACAGATGTTAGCTCAGGGCCAATCTTCCTTAACAACAACAAGAAAAAGAAATAACAGTTTAATCAAATAGGCCTTATTCCTAATAAGTCAAGTAATGTTGTGAATCATAGTGTTTAGTCCATCATGGGTAGAAAGCTGGATTCAAATGTTAAATAAAGTATTTTGTAAAAAATTTTATTGTAGATATACTCACTCCTGGGTTGAGTGGTCAAGCTATAATCTAAGGATGTCTATATAATCTGAATCAATTTAAATTTCTGTACAATGCAGATAAAAATAGCACATGATTTATAAGTATTTCTAATGATTGTTGGGAATATTAGTAAGTGTCAAATCTTTACCAGTATGTGATGGAAGTGTTTAATTCATTGATATTTAATGTAATTAATGATATGATAGGATTTACCTCTACCATTTTGATCTTTGTTTTGCATAAGACATTTCATTTTTTATTCCTCTATTCTTCTATTACCACCTTCTTTTGTGTTAAATAGATATTTTCTTCTATACTTGTATTTCTGTTGTTTATTTAACTATAATTTGGAGTTATTATCTTAGCAGTTGCCCTGGCTATTAAAATTAATATCTTAATTTAAAACAATTTAGTTTAGTTAAATACCAACTGAATTAATCAATATTATACAAATGCTTTGTTCTAATATAGCTCCATTCCGCCCCCTTTCCTTTGTGCTATTCCTATCATACAAATTATATCTTTATACATTATAAGCCCATGAATGTTATCTTACAGTTATTGCTTTATGCAGTTTTCTGTTAAAACATTTAAAGAAAGAGTTACAATAATGCATTTATATTGTCTCTTACATTTCCTTATGCAGTTACTTTTATCAGTGCTCTGTGTTTGTGTAGATTTGAGTTACTGACTAGTGTCTTCACAGTTCAGCTTGAAGGACTGCTTTTGGTGTTTGTCATAAGGTAAGTTTACAAAGAATAGATTCCCTCAGTTTAGTTTACCTGAAAATATCTTTGTTCTGTCTTCACTTTTGAAAGGAAGTTTTGCTTTATGTAAGACTCTTGGTTGACCTTTCTTATTTTCTTTCAGCAATTTGAATATGCCACCTCTGTTGGTTAACATTGTGTACCAATTTGGAGGATGTTTTGGGATGAGATAAACCTTTAAACTGGTGAACTTTGAGCAAAGTAGGTTGCCCACCATAATGTGGATGGGCCTCATCCAATCAGTTGAAGGGCCGAATAGAACAAAAGACCTGTTTCTTCAAGGAAGAAGAAGACAAGATGAAATCCAAAGACTGCCTTTGGACTTCATCAGCACCATCAGCTCTCCCGAGTTGCCACTCCCTGGCCTTCAGAATGGAACTGTACGATCAGCTTTCCTGAGTCCTGAGTCTGCTAGCCCATGCTTCAGATTTTGGACTTTCAGGCCTTCATAATCATGGGAGCCAATTTCTTATAATAACACATGTATTTGTGAGATACACACACACACACACACACACACACACACACATACACACACACACTGTTAGTTCTATTTCTCTGGAAAACCCTGACTAGTACAGATTTTGGTACTGAGAGTAATTCTAGACATACAGGATTTTAAGGATGAATTTTGTGAATTAGTTCTTGAATTTCTAGAATTGGCTATCTAGTCTGATTAAACTAAAAGACACTAATGACTCTATTCCTAGCAGTAAGGAGAGAATGTCCATGGTGTGATAGGCAATAGAGATCCACAAAATATTACCAATGGATACTCCTAATTGAACATTTATGAGAAGGAAGGATGTGAGCAACCATGTATATGATACTTTCAAGCATTTTTGTCAAACTAACCAGTATAACGGAATTGAGTGGTTGCCATTGTCACTAGACAAAGTGGGGAAAAAAAATAGATGAGCTCAGGGATTCAAATTCCCAGCTTAAGTGCTGCATAAATGACCTAAAGTCTTCTATGTCTCTACTGAAAGATACCCTTTTCTCCTATAGCCACAGGGCTGAGATTGCTGAAAACCAAACCCAGAATCTTATCTTATAAGTGGCTGACTTACAATGCAAGTTGAATTCTCACCCTCACAGGGTATCTACTGGTTAGGTGAGAGCATCGATTGGAAAGGAATGGGATCCTGAAAGTTGAAATTGGGATGTATAGAAAGACCCTGATGAAACTGAGGACATTGAGCCCCTAAATTCTGAGGAATCTTCTTTGCCAGTAGAAGCAGTCTCTCCATCTCTAATCCAAGCAGTCTCTGCATCCCCAAGTGGGGAGATTAACCCTACATCACCTGAGGGAACTGTAATGGCCTCCTCAAGGTAGTTGCAGTCCAAGAAAATGCTGCTTCTCCTCAGGAACCACCCTTACCACCTCTCTTTGCTTCTAGACCTATAGCTAGACTCAATTCCCACCACATCCCCAAAGGAGAGGTACAAAGTGTGACCGATGAGGAGGTGAGTTACACTCCAAAATAACTACTTGAATTTTCTAACTTATAGAGACAGAAATCAGGGGAATATATATGGGGATAGATATTAAGTGTGTGGCATAATGATGGCAGGAACATGAATTTGGATCAGACCAAATTTATTGATATTGGCGCACTAAGCAGAGATCCTAAATTTAATAGTGTAGAACAGGGAATTAGAAGGGGTTGTAATAGTTTGTTTGGTTGTTTGGCTAAAACAAAGATTGAAAGGTGGCCCAGAGTGAGTGAGCTAGAAATGCCAGACCTGCCACAGTTTGCCATCAAGGAAGGAATTCAGATGTTTGGGGATATTAGAACGTTAGAGTGGATTTGTCATTTAAGGACATACTGATCCATCTTGAGAGGGTCCAGAAGACATACCTTTCACCATGACTGTGAAAAATAAATTTGTGAGAGGAGACCCGGTATCCTTGAAGAGTTCTATGGTTACTCTTTTCTGAAGTCCAGACTTTACAATGGGAACTGTGATCACTGAATTGGGAAACCTAAATGCAATGGGAATAATTGGATACTGGGGTGACAGAGGCCAAGTAGTGGTACTCAACTGCCAAAGGCAAGGTGGGCATGGTTACTGTAATGGATAGCAGAGTCAAGGCAGCAATCAGAACAGTCTGACTCACACAGACCTAGGGAGTTGGCTAGTTGATCACGATGTTCCTAGAAATGAAATAGATAGGAAACCTACTAAATTCGTACCTGATCTATATAAGCAGAAAAGTTCTAGGTTGAGTGAACAAAAATCTAGCCTGAATCATAAAAACAGACAGTCATGACTCATCAATTAATTCCCAGACTTGAGTCAGTTTACAGACCCAGAATCCCTTGAATGAAAGGGATGCTGAGTCCCCTTGAGAAAGGACCTTGGTACACTGCCAAAAATTTATGCTGTTAATCCTTTTCCCAGCTTTCTTCAAAGGAACATAGGCTTTATACCAGGTTAACTGTGCATTGGGGGAAAAGAAATAACCAAACCTTTTGGGGACAACTGGATTCTGGCTCTAAGCTGACACTAATTCCAGAAGACGGTGAACAACACTGTCATTCACCACTCAGAAGAGGGGCTTATAGAGGTAAAATAATCTATGGAGTTTTGGTTTAGATCTATCTCACACTGGGCCTATGGATCCATAATCCCATCCTGTGGTTTTCTCCCCAGTTCTGGAATTCATAATTGGAATGGATATGTTCAGCATCCAGCAAAATTCCCAAATTGTTTTTCTGACCTGTGGTGTAAGGGCAATATGGCAAGAAAGGTCAAGTGGAATCCACTAGAATTGCCTGTACCTAGAAAAATAATAAACCAAAGGCAATACCATATCTATGGAGAGATTGCAAAGATTAATGCCACCACTCGAAGGATATAGAGATAGTGATTCCTAGCAAATCCTCCTTCAACTTCCCTATTTGACCTGTGCAGAAGACAGATGGATTTTGGAGAATGACAGTGGATTATTGTAAACTTAATCATTTGGTGACTCCAATTGCAGCTGCTGTTCCAGAAGTGGTTTCATTGCTTAAGCACATTAACACATCCCCTGGTCCCTGGTATGCAGCTATTGATAGGGCAAATGCTTTTTTTTTCCAATCCCTGTTAATAAAGACCACCAGAAACATTTAGCTTTCAGCTTGCAAGGCCAGAAATACCCCTTCACTGTCCTACTTCAGGAATATATTAACTCTTCAGCCTATGTCATAATTTAGTTTGCAGAAATCTTGAGTGCCCTTCTATTCCACAAGATATCACACTAGTCTCTTACAATGATGACATTGTGCTGAATGAACCTAATGAGGAAGTAGCAATTACTGTAGATTTATTGATAATTCTTTTACATGCCAGGATGTGGGAAATAAATCTGATAAAAATTCAGGAGCCTTTTACCTGAGGGAAATTTCTAGGGGTCCAGTGGTTGTAGGGCATGTTGAGATATCTCTTTTAAGGTAAAAGATTACTTGTTGAAGCTGGTCCCTCCTACAACCAAAAAAGAGGCATAGTGCCTAATGGGCACCTTTGGATTTTGGAAGCAAGTTATTCCTCATTTGAATATATTACTTGAGCCCATTTACCGAGAGTCCTAAAATGGGACCCAGAACAAAAGAAGGATCTGCCACAGATCCAAGCTGCTGTGCTATGTGCCATTTGGGCTGTATGATCCATCAAATCCAATGGTGCTTCAAGTGTCAATCACAGATAAAGATGGTGTTTAAAGCCTTTGGCAGTTCTCTATAGGTGAATCACAGTTCAGGCCTTTAGGATGTTGGAGAAAGACCTTGCCATCATCCACAGATAACTACTCTCCTTTTGAGAAACAGCTCTTGGCTTGTTACTGGGCCTTAGTAGAGACAGAATGCTTGATCATGGGCCACTAAGTTAACATGCAACTGAGTTGCCCATCATGAACTGGGTGTTATCTGACCTACCAAGTCATGAGTTGGGCTTGCTCAACAGGAATCCATTATCAAATGAAAGTGGTGTTTATGAGATTGAGCCTGAACAGGCCCTGAAGGCGCAAGTAATTTACATGAAGTAGCCCAAATGTTCATAGTCCTCACCCCTGCCATGCTACCTTCTCTCTCTCAGCCTGCACACATGGCCTTGTGGGGAGTTCTTATGATCAGCTGACAGAGGAGGAGAACACTCAGGTCTGTTTTACAAATGATTCTGCATAATATGCAGGCACCATCTGAAAGTGGACCGCTGCAGCTCTGCAGTCCCTTTCTCAGACATCTTTGAAGGACAGTGGTGAAGAGAAATAATCCTAGTGAGCAGAACTGCTGAGTTCCCAACCTGCCAGAATAGGAGACCAACACTGGGTCCCCAATATGGCACCATTCCCTAGCTTGATCAGCCAGCTACCTGGTGGCAGGTTGGTTATATTGGACCACTTCTATCATTGAAGGGGCAGCATTTTATTGTTACTAGAGAAGACACTTACTCTAGGTACAGATTCACCTTCCTTGCATGCAGTGTTTCTACCATTTGGAGACTTATGCACTGTCATGATATTCCACACAGCACTGCTTCGGATCAAGGAACTCACTTCACAGCAAATGAAGTGTGACAGTAGACTCATGCTCAAGGAATTCAGTGGTCTTATTGTGTTCCCCACCATCCTGAAGCAGCTGGCTTGATAGAATGGTGAAATTACCTTCTGAAGACTCAGTTACAGCACCAACCTATGTGGCAATAACTTGCAGGGCTAGGGCAAGTTTCTCTAGGAGGCTTTGAATCAGCATCTAATGATATATAGTGCTGTTTCTCCAATAGCCAGGATTCACAGGTTCAGGCCTCAAGGGATGGAAATGGTAGTGGCACCACTCACTATTACCCCTAGTGTCCAAGTAGCAAAATTTTTGCTCCTGTTTCCACAACATTATGCTCTGCTGACCTACAGGTCTTAAATCAAAAGGGAGGAACTGAACTGGAAGTAAACATTGCCACCCAGCCATTCTAGATTCCTCATGCCTCTGAATTAACAGGTAAAAAAGGGAATTACTGTGTTAGCTGGGGTGATTTATCTTGACTACCAAGGGGAAATTGAACTGCTATTTTACAATGGAGTTAAGGAAGAGTACGTCTGGAATACAGATGTACTAGAGTAGCTTAGTATTACCATGCTCTGTGGTTAAGGTCAATGGAAAACTACAACCTCCAATCAGACAGGACTCTTAATGGTCCAGACCTTTCAGAAGTGAGAGTTTGAGTCACCCTGCCCTATCAGGTAAAGAACCATGGTGGCTGAGATGCTTCCTGAAGGCAAAGGGAATACAGAATAGATTGTGGAAAAAGGTGGTTCTGAATACAGGCTATGACCATGTGACTGGTTACAAAATCAAGTTCTATAATTGTCATGAGTATTTCTTCTTTATTTTATTATGAATATGTTAAAGCAAATATCTGTGTTTTCTTCTCTTTCTCATCCTCTTATCATATATCATAAGATTTATTGATTATATCATATCATTAGGTATTAACTTTATATCATAGTATTTCAGTTATGGGATATCAGGAAGAGCGAACATCATCCAAGTACTTTGCATCCTCTTCTGGAGAAAGGGATAGTGCATTTTTGGTTGTATTCAGGATAGTTTTACCAAGTTAAATGAAAGTATGACCTTGTTGTTGTCTTTATTTGGAGATTAAGTATGGTTTAAGGATATGCATATGGGTGTCAAATTGGCAAAGGGTGGATTGTAATGGTTAAATTTATGTGTAAACTTGGAGGGTGTTTTTGGATGAGATTACTGTTTAAATCAATGAACTTTGAGTAAAGCAGATTGCCTTCCCTGTTGTGGGTGAGTCTCATCAACTTACCTGAAGGCCTGAATAGGACAAAAAGACTGACTTCCTGGAGCAAGAGAAAAATTCTCCAGCAGACTGCCTTTGGACTTCATCTGCACCATAATCTCTCCTGGGTCTTAGCCATTGGCCTTCACACTGGAACTGCACCATCAGTTCTCCCGGCTCTTGAGCCTGCTGGCCCATATTGCTGATTTTAAACTTTCTAGCTTCCATAATCACATGAGCCAATTCCTTATAATCAATCAATCATACTAAAATACCTGCATGCCTATACTTACGTACCCATATATTGATTCTGTTTCTCTGGAGAAACCTAATATACCATCTCATTTCCTTCTGTTCTCTGTTGCCTCTGATGGAAAGTTAACTAGACTTATTGGGGTGCACTTGTACACGATGAGTTCTTTTGCTCTTGCTGTTTTCAAGATTGTCTTTTTTCCCCAACATTTCTACTATGATATGTCTGTGTTGGGATTTCTTTGAGTTTATCCTGTTTCTTGGCTATTTAAATTAATGTTTTTCACCAAATTTGGGAAGTGCTTGACCATTATATCTTCAAATAATCTTTCTGACACTTTCTTTTCTCTCTGTATGGGCCTTATAATATGCTTATGTTAGTATGCTTGATGATATCTCACAGGTCTCTGAGGCTCTGTTCATTTCTTTCATTATTTTTCTTTCTGTTCCTGGGACTAGATAGTCTCAATTGACCTGTCTTCATTTTAACTGATTCTTTCTTCTGTCAGTTCAAATCTGATATTGTGAATCATTTAGTGAATCATTTCATTTATTGCACTTTTTACTCCAAATTAATTATATTTATAATTTCTATCCCCTTGTTTATATTCTCTATTTGGTGAACCATCATTCTCATACTTTCCTTTAATTTTTTGGACATAGTTTTTCAAATTTTTTGAGCATATTTATAATAACATTTAAAGTATCTATTAAGTCTAACATTTGGTCTTCCTGAGAGGCAGTTTCTATTGACTGCTTTTATTGCTGTATATGGGCCATAATTTTCTGTTTCTTTGCATGTCTCATAATTTTTTGATAAAAAATGAACATTTTAAATAATATATTGTGACAACTCAGGAAATTAGAGTCCCCTGTCAGCCTCCCCAACATCTGTTGTTGTTACTTTTCTTGTTTGTTTAGTGACCCTCCTGAACTAATTATGTAAATTGTGTATTAATTTTTGCATATAGCTACTGAAAGGTATGCTTGACTCATTTAGTGATTGGCTAATGATTCAACAGAGATTTTTTTAAATGCCTTGAACCTGTGCCTCTCAGCCTTTGTTGAGGGACTTTATGTGTTTTGGGACATACTTTCCATTTTCCTGTAGGAGGTTTTCAACTCTGCTTTAGCCTTCACTTACTTGTTGCACAAAGTCTCAAGGTCAGCCAGAATCGAGAGATCAAGATTTGCTTGGGTCATTTCTGGGCATGCACACAGCTCTGCACGTGTTTTTGGAATTATAGATTCACAAAATCTGTTGGAGCTTTATAAGGCTCCTAATGGACATCTCATTCCTCAATTTCTCCTTTTCACGTTTTGGTCAGCCTCTTGTTAGTCCCAACTGATAATGTCAGTCAAGGTAGCTACCACATTAAACAATTGCTCCTGACTGTTTTCATTAAACACTCTGGTGATAGGGCTGTTCAAATAGATCAAGCTCTGAGTCAGGTAAAACAAGCCCCAAAAAGGTAGTTTTACAGGAAGCTACCAGGAAACTCAAAGAGTGATAATTCTCTGGAAACCTAGCTCTAGGGAGAACTCCAGAACCATGTACCTCCTCCAGTGGCTTCTGGGCTTCAGGTTTTCACAGATACAGCAGTTACTAGACAGGAGGTATTCACTACAGTGGAGCTGGTAAGAGGGGGATGAGATTAAGGCAGATTAAAATGCTATCAAGCCTGCTGTTGTTACCTAGATTCAGCTATTTTTCTTGAGTAAATATTTCTCATACTGTTGTGATCCTTTAATTAATTTCAAGAATTCTGAAAAATTTGGTTCTGATAAGTTTTGCAAGTGTGCTTGTTGTTTCTATTGAGAGGTGGGTTTTCAGAGGTCTTTCTTCCCGTTCTTGAAGTGTTTCCCCTCCTTTATCATTCTTTTTTTTTTTTTTTTTTTTGTGGGGAAGACCAGCCCTGAGCTAACATCCGTCGCCAATCCTCCCCTTTTTGCCGAGGAAGACCGGCCCTGGGCTAACATCGTGCCCATCTTCCTCCACTTTATATGGGATGCCGCCGCAGCATGGCTGACAGGCAGTGCGTCGGCGGGCGCCCGGGATCCGAACTCGCGAACCCCGGGCTGCCAAGCGCGGACTAAACCGCTGCGCCACCCGGCGGCCCCCTCCTTTATCATTCTTTATTTATTTTAAATATTTACTCCAGAAATACAGCTGTCCATTAAGTCCCTTATTTCCTTACACAATGTCTAACTACTAACTTTCTTTTTTATTCACATTACCACAGTTTGAAAGCCAAGTGTCATACACACTGTAACTTATCTACATCCTATACACAACCTTGTTTCCTAAAATACTGATTTCATTTTTTATTTCCTCACTGCAAGTGTACAATTATTTCCCTTTACTTAAGGGTAAAACATAAAAAATTTAGCTTGGAATTGAATACTATCATAACTGACCCTCTCCTCTCTCAGTACATTTACTACTAATCATCCCAAGGCTTTGGAAATAAATTAGAAAATGAACTTAACTTGTGATTTTGAAATTAGTGACATAATACAATTAGTTTGGATTAACCACTTTCTGTCAGTTGTGACATAATAAGGAACATACTAAGTCAGAATTCACCAAGTGGGTGGGCATTCAAACCTTTGGCAAACACTTTGAATTCTCTTGCCCCATTTTCTGAATATCAGTGTATGTAGTAATAGTACTCCGAGGACCAAGGATCAAATAAGATTGGATATGAAACAGTTCAAATGTCAGTTAGTGCTATTTGCTGCATGTTATATTTTATAGAAAGGATTTATAAGCAAAATTTTGATGGCAACTCATTATCTCCCAAATCTAATAAGATAGTCAAGGGCATTATTACAGTTTAATGGAAGAATCTCATACTGTGCCCTTAGGAAAGAGTCACTGAGATATAAGTGATGTAAAATGGCTTGTAACATGTATGAATTATTTTTTCTTTGCTGAGCTCAGATAGCAAAGTGGTATACTGCATTCAGTCCTGAAAATGGAGAGTGAATGGGCAAACATTTATCAACATGAATAGAGCCACTTTCCAAGCAAAAATAATAATGTTTCTGTCTACCAAATCTGAATATTTCAAGCCTAATTTTACTTTAAAGCAGTTTATCAGGCTTCTCCATGGTCTAAATGAAATATCCCTTTATAAGTCTGACAGTGTTCCCGTGATATCAGTCTTGCCTTCTCTCTCACAGTAACTGAAAACCTGCTATTTAAACAAGCATATAACTCTGTGGAATAAAGTCTAATTTCCCTTTATTAATAATTCTTTCTCTGAATGTGGGTTTACAGCATAATACTTTGACTGTGATTTTATGTCCAACACATAAAGAAGCTTGGCAATGATTATAGGATTTCCGAGAAACAAAGGATTTTCAGAAAATACAACTTTTCTATTACTAAAACATCTACAGGTAATTGTGTCTTCCTTAAGATCACCAGAGAAAAAGAAGTCAAAGTAGCAACCTCCTCAACAACACTTAACAAAGATACCTTATTTTAATATGTTAATCAAACTGAAGATCCCTACTTCCTCTTCTCCCAAATTGGGTCACCTTTCTACATTTTTTCATTATCATTGTATAACACTGATTCATACATCAAATTATGGAAGAAATTATCTATGACATCACACTCCCTTTCACCCCCTTATCCAATCCATTGCAATTTCAGCCTATGTTACCTCCTAAATAGCTATTATACTTGTTCACTTTGTTGTATCTTCACTGCCATCAGCCTCACCTAAATTAATATTATTAATCTCATGGACTACTTAGCTTCCTGAACTGATGTTTTTGCAGGTGTTAGTTTCTCATTCCAATTCATTCTCCCTACTGCAGCTAGTGTGAAATTTTCAAATTGCAAATTGGTAATGTCACATGCTAATTGAATTCCAATCAGGGCTTTTCCATTTTTCTCAAGGAAAGGCCTAAAACTCTAAAGACAAGGGCTAATTGTTCTAAGCCCTTGCCTATCTCTCTAGTTTTATTTAATACTATTATTCCCTTTTGTTTCAGACATCTAAACTAGTGATGTGTTGGAAAATGGTTAATACCAGCTTTTTGGGGGAAATAAAATGATGATTTATAATATTTGACAATTTCTGTGGTGTAAATCTTCCCACCGTGGCTGGTATCCAGCTAACATGACATTAACAAATGTAGAGTATCAATAGAGAGCTTCAACATCAGACTTGACCAAGCAGAAGAAAGACTTAATGAAATAGAAGAAAGGATATTTGAAGTTATCCAGTCAGAGGGTAAAAGAAAAAGAACAAAAAAGAGTGAAAAAAGCCTACAGGTCTTATACTACACAACTACATAATATTATATAATGCCTATTACTAGAAGGCCTAGCCAGAGCAATCAGTAAAGAAAAAGAAATAAAAGGTATGCCAATTAGGAAAGAAGAAGTAAAATTGTCTCTGTTTGCAGATGACATGATAGTATATATAGAAAATCCCAAAGACTCGACCAAGAAACTCTTAGAACTAATAAATGAGTTCAATAAAGTTACAGGGTACAAAGTCAACAGACAAAAGTCAGTTGCAGTTTTATACATTAACAATAAATTATCAGAAAAAGAAATGAACAATCCCATTTACAGTAGCATCAAAAACAATAAAATATTTAGGAATAAATTTAACCAAGAAGATGAAATATCCATACAATGAAAGCTCAGATATTGATGAAAGTAATTAAAGAAGATACAAATAAATGGAGAAATATCCTGTGTTCATGGGTCAGAAGAATTAATATTATTAAAATGTCCATACTACTCAAAGCCATCTGTAGATTCAATGCAATCTTTATCAACATTCCCCTTCAGAAATAGACAAAATACTAAAATTTGTATGAAATCACAAAAGACCCTGAGTTGCTAAAGCAATCCTGGAAATGAAAAAGCTGGAGGAATCACACTTCTTGATTTCAAACTACACTATGCAGGTATAGTAATCAAAACAGTATGGTACTGGCATAAAACAGACACATAGGCCAATGAGATAGAATCAAGAGCCCAGAAATAAAACCATGGATATACTGTCAACTGACATTTAACAAAGGAGCCAAGAATACTCACTGGGGAAAAGATAATCTCTTTAATACATAATGTTGAGAAAACTAGATATTCACATGCGAAAGGATGAACCTAGGTCTCTATCTTACATCATTCACAAAAATTTACCCTAAATGGATTAAAGACTTAAATGTAAGATCTGAAACCATAAAACTCCTAGAAGAAACATAGGAAAAAGCTCCTTGACAGTGATCTTGGCAATGATTTTATGGATATGACACAAAAGCACAAGAAACCATAAGCAAACATAAATAAATGGGACTATAACAAACTGAAAATCTTCTGCACAGCAAAGGAAGCCATCAACCAAATGGTAAGACAACCAATGGAATGGGAAAAATATTTGCAAACAACATAGCTGATAAAGGGTTAATATCCAACATATATAAGGAACTCATACAACTCAATAGCAAAAATACCAAACCAAATCCAGTTAAAAATGGGCAAAGGACCTAAATAGACATTTTTCTAAAGTAGATTTTCAAATGGCCAAGAGGTACGTGAAAAGATGCTCAACATCACTAATCATCAGTAAAATGCAAATCAGAACCACAATGAGATATCACCCACACCTGTTAGAATGGCTGTTATCAAAAAGACAGGAGATAACTATGGCTGGTGAGGATGTGGAGAAAAGGTAGCCCTTGTACACTGTTGGTGGAAATGTAAATTGGTACAGCCAATATGGAAAAAGTATGCAGGTTCCTCAAAAAATTAGAAGCTAGAACTACCATATGATCCAACAATTCCACTCCTGGATATATTTCTAATGGAAATGAAATCACTATCTCAGAGATATCTGCACCCCCATGCTTATTGCAGCATTATTTACAATAACAAAGAAATGGAAACAACCTAAGTATCCATGGAGGAATGAATGAATAAAGAAAATGTGTTTTATATATATATATATAAATATATATATATGGTATTTTATTCAGCCATAAAAAAAACCAGGGAAATCCTTCCATTTGCGACAACATGGATGAATCTTCTGGGCATTATGCTAGGTGAAATAAGTCAGACAGATAAAGAGATACAGTGTATCTCACTTATATGTGGAACCTGAAAAAGACCAACTCACAGAATCAGAGAGCACACTGATAATTTCCAGAGGTGGGGAGGTTGTGGGAGACATAGGTGAAGATGGTCAAAGGATACAAACTTCCATTTATAGGATAAGTAATTTCTGGGGATGTAATATACAGCATGGAGACTATAGTTAGCATATTGTATTGTATGTTTGAAAGTTGCTAAGAGAGCAGATCTTAAAATTTCTCACCACACACACAGAAAATTGTAACTATGTGAGGTGATGGATGTGTTAACTAACATTATTGTGGTAATCATTTCAAACTATATATATATTTCAAATTATTTTGTTTTACACCTTACTTACACAATGTTGTATGTCAATTATTTTATATGATGAAGCTGGTAAAACACAAAAAATTATTTAAAAAATAGAGAGTTGGGAAGAGATGTGTACAATTCGCTCTCATAAGCAAGTGTGAACAGGCTTCTGCACACAACTGTTTCCAAAAACTTGGGATCTTTGCATATGCTATTTCCTAGGCTTAGACCAGAATCCTATTCCTCTATTCATTCATCTTCTTTTTCCAGAGCTCTGCTAAGCTATTTCTTCAGGAAAATTTTCCCTCAAACTCAGGCTAGGTCAAAACATTCTATTATATGATCTTATAAGAACTACACCAGGTAAAATCTCTCTAACTTTTTCTATTATTTTTAACCATATTTTCTGGAGTATTTGATTAATATATACTCCTCTTCCATTAGACTATGCAGGCTAAGGAAGCAGAAATTGTTTCTATATTTTGATTTTATTTCATTTTTTACAGATGCAACAAAGAAAAATACATCTGTTTTCCGCTTTGCTTAGCATGGGTAAAAATTCAAGTTGCAATTGTCATTAGTGACTGTCCAAATTCTCAGAAGCCAGGCAGGACTTTCTATAGTGAATAAGACTCCCTGGATCACATATGTGATAAACACTATGGATTGGCTTTCTTAATATGCATCCTATCCTTATTTTAGTTACTATGGTTGGACCTATAAAATTACATATTTTAATCTCTACAGTAGGGGTTCAGGATATCAACTGCTTTCTTCTAATAAGTTACAGAATGTGAGTTCTGAAATGCAAAGATGAGATTGGGGCTATCTCTGTTGGTGTTATGAAGAAAGGCCATGAATATATGAGAGGCAGTTTCAGTGGCCAGACTCCACATTTTTATATGTACTTATCAGCTTATGCTTATGTAATACAGCCATAGCAGCCTCAGCTGTAGGAGAGTCTTGACCTTCAGATTACAACTCTTGTGATGTTTCCATGAACGCTATGGTTCTGCAGTGACCACAGACTTCAGCCATCCAACAAATCTGTAAGTATCTAAGTCCCTATTGTTAAATACCTTTCTGCTTTACATATGTGGAGTGATTTCTCTTTCCTTCCATAAACCTTGAATGACTCATACTCAGACTTCCCCATTTCTGCTCACATACACTTATTAGTAATCTTTGTTTGCAGACAACAATAACCAAGTGAATTTTAAATGGACAAAAACTGGGAACTGTAATGGCTTCCGTACGAGCAGTGTCTCATTACATCTCACATCTAAGCATGCATCTCATTGTTTTGTTTTGGTTTTAGTTTTCTCCTTCATTGCAGAACTTCATTTTCTGCTTCATAGTCTGTATGTATTTAAAAAAACATGATTATGTCCTAATGTGGCATATTCTGAGTTCAAATATTAGTCAGACTGAGACTGGATTTTTTTAGTTCCAATTCCAGTCATAGTAAACAAATTATTTGATTTCCTACTGGAGTCCAATCAAACTTGGCCAATGGGACAAAGTACATGGAAGAAAATAACTGTTGGTGTCTCAACATTAACCATGTGTAGCTAGGTAAAGATCTATTTCTAGAAAGCCAGAAACTATTATAAATTTTGTTGCTTCTCCAGATTTGACTGATTTACCATAACTACAACAGAACAACTGTAATTTATTTTAATGTATTTTCTCAATTCTAAATTGCAATACTTTTCAATTCAATAGCAATACTTTTGAAATTGGGATGTCTTGAAATTAATGCCAAATAACTTACTGAAACAGTTTTCCAATGTGGTAGTACCATTTTACATTCCCACCTGCAGTGTTTTTGAGTTTCAATTATCCATATGCTCACCAGCATCATAGCCTTTGTTTGGCGTTTTTCTTTTTAGCCATTTAGTGGGTGTACAGTGGTATCACCTTGTGCTATTAACTTAAAGTTCTCTGATAACTGCTAATGTGGAGCATCATTTCTTATACTTTTTTTTTTTTTTGTGGGGAAGACCAGCCCTGAGCTAACATCTATTGTCAATCTTCCCCTTTTTTTGCTGAGGAAGACTGGCCCTGGGCTAACATCTGCCCATCTTCCTCCACTTTATATGGGACGCCGCCGCGACATGGCTGGCAGGCAGTGCGTCAGCGGGCGCCCGGGATCCGAACTCGCGAACCCCGGGCTGCCAAGCGCGGACTAAACCGCTGCGCCACCGCGCGGCCCCCATTTCTTATACTTTTTGACCATTTGATTAACTTGAATTTAAATGTGTCTAATTATTGCTTAAAATGTCTTTATAATATTGAACTTTGATGCAGCATTAAAAAGTGAAGATATTTATCATTGACTTGTCCACAAATTCCTAATGAAATAATTAAAGCTGTAGAAATTGCCAATTTTCTCATAAATACTGAACATAGAATTTTCAAAGCTAAGAGTGGTAGATATGACTGATCACACATTGTGGAGAATTATCACACTTCTTCTGAAGTCCGTCTCTCAGAAAATTTCCCATATGAGTTAGGTGGATTAAACATTTATGATCACAAGATTTAAATTGTGAAATTATACTGCCTGTCAATCACCTACATTTTCCAATAAAATTTCTCCACTCTCTGAGAAAACTATTTTATGCCTTTTTTCTTTACCTAGATCTTCTTCTGCCCTCTTTCACTGTTTATTCTTAGCTTATGACCACTCCTCATTCACTATGCAAAAATCAGAAACAATAAAATCATTAGTGTCAACTGCAAAGTACATGAGTGACCTAAAGTCTACATACCATTTGTAGACTTTTGTTTTTTATTGCTACAACTCTCTGATAGCAAAAGAGCCAAAGGACCTTGAAAAACCTCAAATATTTATCCCTCAGCTCATGATTAGGAGTACATTGCTGTGTCCCTGCTTAAAGACTGTGCTCTTCATTTGTCTTCTTCTCTCCTGCATGGTTAATTATACTCTTTCTATTAGATTATTACAAAAGAGTACACAGGAATGTGCTATTATTATCCATGATTTAAAAACATCCTAATTCTGCAATACTCTCCACTTTTCTTTCTCACTTTCTCACCTTCCATTTATTAAAATCACTTCTGTCAGGCTTATATCCCCTAAAATTCTCCACCCAGGTGAATTTTCTCTTGTTAAGGTCAACAATTGCCTCCATTCACCCTTTCCATGGATACCACTGTGTCCTCATTTTACTCAACCTTTCACTGTATTCCACACAGTGGACTTCCTTCTTGATACGCTTTTCTTTTTTGACTTCCATGACACTTCATGCTTTTTGTTTGTTTTGTGTAAATGTCCTTTTATACAATCCCTAAATGTTTACACCCATACCTTACTCCTGGGATTTTTTTCTCTTATCTGCATTATCTCCATAAATTTTCTCAGTTGATTCAATGAGCTTCATAGCTCCTACTCAATGTTGATTACTTAATTTGTCTCCCTAACATTGCCCTGCCATTTGACCTCTGAACTTCTCTATTCAATGGCCTAAATTATGCCTCTAGTTGAGTATTTGATTATCATCTCAATTTGACCTTGTCTAAAACAGAATAATTGGGTTCATATGCCTCCTCTGCTAAATGTTTCTCCCCAAGTCTTCCTCATTTATGAAATAAACTCCCATAATCCATATAGTTGTTCAAACCAAAAAATCCTAGATATCGTCCTTCATTCTTCTCTTTCCTTTAAACCATATTCATCATCTTATGTTTTCAGTCTTAATTCCAAAACGTACCTTGAATCTTTTTTACTTCTTGGCTTCCTGCAATGGCTCTGGTCCATGACACCATATTTCCTGCCTTTGGACTGCTGGAATTTCCTCTTCATTGATTTCCCTCTCTATTTTCTCCATCTACAATCAATTCTCTAACATGCAAGCAGAAAGATTCTTTTTTTTTTTTTTTGTTAGGAATACCAGACCTGACCTAACATATGTTGCCAATCCTCCTCTTTTTTGCTGAGGAAGACTGGCCCTGGGCTAACATCCATGCCCATCTTCCTCTACTTTATAAGCGATGTGCCACTGCATGGCTGACAAGCAGTGAATCTGCTGGCACCCTGGATCCAAACCTGCGAACCCTGGGCTGCCAAAGCGTGAACTAAACTGCTGAGCCACCAGGCTGGCCCCAGAAAGATTATTTTAAAATTTAAATCCTATTATATCACTCACCAATTTAAAAAAAGGTTGTTTTACATTGCCATTAGAATAAAATATGAAATCTATATTTCTGATACCCCAAAAATGTCTTCTGCCTACCCCACCAACTTCACCTCTTACTCCTCTATTCACTTTGATTCAATAACACAAACATTCTCATAGGCCCAATAATTTATCGTCAAACAATTCTTCCCTTAAGATTATGGTATTTCTGGTCCTTCTGCCTGCAGTAATTTCTTCTCGTAGTTGCCTCTTTCTTCTCTATCAGGTATCAGCTTAAAAGTCACCTCCTTGGAAAGACCTTCTCTGACCTTGTTATATAAAGTTGAATTCTCCAAGGTACTTTTCAAAATCTATCATTATTTACTTATTTATTTGTTTATTTTTCATATTCTAAAGAAGAATTTAAACAACTTAAATGGAGGAAACTGCTCTGTCTTGTTTACTGTGGTTTTCCCTGGACTGAGCAAACATACATTTTTTGAGTGGTGTACTACTCTCTGTTTTATATGTGTTCAAAATATATTTTAATGAAAAACTTAGTAAAACAACAGACTATAGTTAATTGTGCTAAAATGCATAACTCTTTCCTAGTGAAAGTCATAATTTCATTTAATTTTTAAAATATATGAGATAATGAATATACATGAAGCTTTTTGAGTATTAATTTTGGCATGTAGAACACACTTTTAGTTTAATTGGACTTCAGAGAACTTCAGACTGAGAGAAACTGCAACCAAGGGGTTCATCTACACATAAGCCTAATGTAAATGATGAGACTTTGGGCTTTGAGACACTGTCATAAAGAGATGACATAATGACGACTTTTGGGGATGGGTGACTGTATTTTGTACATGAGAATAATATAAATAATGTGTGGCTAGATGATGGACTCTAGTAGATTAAAGAAAGATGAAAATTCACTCTTTCTATCAAGAGGTTAGATTTATGTCTCCTCCACTGAGTCTGGAAGGGCATAGTGACTTGCTATGACCCATAAAACAAAATGTAGGTGACTGTGTGCCAAATTCTTAGCCTAAACATCGAGAGACTGAAAGCTTCCACTTACTGTCTCTTGGAATACTCACTATTAGAGCTCAGCCACCAGTTTCTGAAGAAGTGCAAGCATCCCTGTGGAGAGACCAATATGGAAGAAACAAGACCCCTGGACACCAGCTTGACATGAGCTTCCAGTTGCCACCCTGCACTGGCTTGCTAACTGTGTGAATGTGCCACCTTGGGAGTGGATTATCCAGGTCCATTTGTGCCTCCTCAGATGATGTCTTCAGAATGGGATGCCCCAGTGGAGTTTTGCCCTATTTGCAGATTTTGGGGAAATATAATGTGTTGTTTTTAAGCCAATATATTTTGAGGTGGTGTGTATTGTAGCAAGAAATAACAAGAATGATAGAGAACTGGGGGAATTATACATTTATAAGGATTGTTAGGAGATATCAGATCTATAGTAATGTTTTATATTTTTTTGAAGAATCCAATTGTATGCATTTGCAACTATGCCCAGATATTTTAGATGTCAAAGTATTTGCTTTGGTGAGAAAATAATAATTTATCTATAAAGTAAGTATATATCTCTAGTTTGTATTAGGCACTGTGCTAGGAAAATGGCTGTCCAAAGTACTAATATTTTACTTTCATCATTGTTTTTATAAGAAATCTTTTATCAAAGTATTTTTGTACACAATGACAAAATCGTTGAAAAATATAAAAGCAGTCAAATATGTATTTGGTATGATGTAGTCAAAAGCAACAGTTGTCACTTAATAGGCTGAATTTAATTGATTCTTCCACTCAATTGACTGGTTAATTAATTGGATTGGCCAAAAGAGTGTATTTAGGACCAGACAAAGAAAATATCAGCCCAAATAAGCATGTATCAAGGCCAAAACAATTTAACAAACCAATAGACAATATTAGTGACTATAACATAAATACATGTTGAAATTACTAATGTATTATTGTTGTATTTAATATTTATGTTTTAGGGATTGCTGGGAAGATGGCAGCACAGGAGGACTCTGATCTCAGCTCCTCCCAGTGGCTCAACAAATTTACAACTACTCTTGGAACAATTACCCATGAGAGAGAGCTGAAAACTGGATGAAAAGAACCCCCACAACAAGGGACAATGCTCACTGAGGTGGAAGAGGCAGAAATTACTTTCTGGAGGGGGAAAAGACATATTTTAGCCACTGTGCTTTGGCTGGGAGCATTCTTAAGGTATGAAGCTTTTCCTGGAGCAGTAGTGTATCTGAGCAGGAGAGCTTTACCACAATAGGCAACTTTTGGACTCAGCACAACCAGACAAGTGTCATAATATCTGGCTTTGCTGGCTATTAACAATAATGGGGAATCCCCAAGAAAAGCTCTCAGACATAAAGGGAAAGAAAAACCTGCTCATAAAGGGCTCACGGACAAATTAACCCATTTTGGAAAGCAACCTAAAATCACCAGAAAGAAAGGTGCACAATCCTTTGGTGAAAAAAGACTCTCTTAATAGGCTCTGAGCACACATAAGCAAGAGGTTAGACCTCCCCAGGCTGGGACCACCTCCTCAGGGACTAAGACAGTGGTGGCAGCCATTATTGTGACTTAGTACAGGTGTGCTGACACAGATGCTGGCAGATGCCATTGGAGTCCTTCTTCTGGCTTATTGGCCCAGGTATCAGCCCCACCCACTGGAGCACCAAGTTAATTCAGCTCAGCTGGGGGGGCAGCCTGCCCTAGAGACTGGCTCCACCCAAGAGCAAGCCCTCAGGCAGCTTGTGGGCCTGCATAAGTGGGGTGTGTGGGATCTCTGCAGTGGGATGAATAGGCCAGCATCTGTAGGGTAGGATGTGCATGAGGGGCAGGCCTATTTGGCAGAGTGTGTGGGGTCTCTGCAGTAGGGTGAATGGGTCTACTTCAATGGGTCAGGGTATGCACACAGGGCAGGACTGTGTTGATGGGTTGTATGGGCCTGTGGGCAGTGGGGCTTGACACCTGCAGAAGACTTGTGCTTCTTAACTGTCACATAGGGGATTGGCCCCATCTTCCAATGCATGAAACAATTGTGTGCTGCCACACCTGGGGATGGCCCCATCCAGCTGCATTCCTGAAAGAGCTGAGAACAGCCTTACACGCCAGAGGCCTATAGCAATTGTAAGCCCCTGAGCCTAGCAACCAGCCATACTGGGGACCTTCTCACTTAACAGAAAAACTGTAGCAGGGATGTGCTATTAGACCTTGCAGCCAACTGTGCTAGGGCTCCCCAAGCCCAATAAAGTGACTGAAGGTACTATAGCAGCTGCATGCAGCTGAGCATTACAACCAGCTGGCAGGGAGACAGTCTAGCCTCCTCATGCACCTGAAGCAAGAGCAACCCTGTGACAACAGAAGGGCACACATAACGCACACAGGGGACACTCCTGGGACATTTGGAACTGGTGATGAGAGGTAAGCAGACTGCTGGGCTTCAGAAGGCATCTCTTACATAAGGCCGTCTCTCCAAGATTGGGAGACATAGCTGATCTACCTAATACATAGATATAAGCACAGAGAAAGAGGTAAAATGAGGAGACAAAGGAATATGTTCCAAATAAGGAAACAGGATAAATCCTTAGAAAAAGAACCAAGTGAAACCAAGATAAACAACTACCTGATAAAGAGTACAAACTAATAGTCATAAGGATGCTCACTGATATTGGGAGGAAAATGGATGAACTCAGTGAGAACTTCAAGAAAGAACAGGGAAATATGGAAAAGAGCCAATCAGAAATGGGGAATACAATACTGGAAATGAAAAAAATTCACTAAAGGGACACAAGAGCAGAGTAGATGATACAAAAAATGGATCAGCGAGCTGGACAAAAGACTAGAGGAAATCACCCAAGCTGTACAGTTAAAAGAAAAAATAATTGAAAAGAATGAGGACAGTCTAAGGGACCGCTGGGACATCAAGTGCATGAACATCCATATTATAGGTGTCCCAGAAGGAGGAGAGAGAGACAAAGGGGCAGAGAATCTATTTGAAGAAATAATAGCTGGAAACTTTCCTAACCTAAGGAAGGAAACAGACATCCAGGCATAGCAAGTACAGAAAGCACCAAACAAGATAAACCCAGAGGCCCACACCAAGACACATTATAATTAAAGTGTCAACAGTTAAATATAAGGAGACAATCCTAAAAGCCACAAGAGAAAGGGAACAAGTTACAAACAAAGGAAACCCCATAAGGCTATGGGGTTTCAGCAGAAACCTTACAGGCTAGAAGGGAGTGGCATGATATATTTAAAGTGCTGAAAGGAAAAAACCTATAGCTAAGATTACTCTACCCAGCAAGGTTATCATTCGGAATGGAAGAGAGATAAAGAAGTTTCCAGACAAGAAAAAAACTAAAGGAGTTTATCATCAATAAACCAGCCTTACAAGAAATGTTAAAGGGACTTATTTAAGTGGAAAAGAAAAGACCACAAATAGGAATAAGGAAATTATCAAAAAAGAAAACCCACAGGGGCCACCCGGTGGCGCAGTGGTTTAGTCCGCGCTTGGCAGCCTGGGGTTCGCAGGGTCGGATCCCGGCCGCCCGCCGACGCACTGCTTGTCAGCCATGCCGTGGCAGCGTCCCATATAAAGTGGAGGAATATGGGCACGATGTTAGCCCAGGCCCAGTCTTCCTCAGCAAAAAGGGGAGGATTGGCAACGGATGTTAGCTCAGGGTTGGTCTTCCTCACACACACAAAAAAAGAAAACCCACAATAAAATCACTGCTGAAGGCAAATATACAGAAAATGTAGCAGATCAACCACCTATGAAGCTAATATGAAGGTCAAAAGACAAAAGTACTAAAATTATCTATTTCCATGATAAGAGGGTAATGGATACACATGCCCAAAAAAGAGGTTAAGTATGATATCAAAAATATAAAATGTGGGAGGAGGGGAGTAAAAGAGTAGAGCTTTTAGCAAAAGGTCAAACTAAAGATGATCAACTTAATATAGATTGCTATACACATAGGTTATTATATATGAACCTCATAATAATCACAAACCAGAAACCTATAATAAATACACAAAAAATTAGGAGAAAGGAACGCAAATATAATACCAAAGAAAGCCATCAAACTACAAGGGAAGAGAGCAAGAGAAGAAGAAAAGAATGGAGAAGAACTACTAAAACACCCAGAAAAAAAGTAACAAAATGAAAATAAATACATAATTATCAATAGGTACTTTAAATGTCAATGGACTAAATGCTCCAGTCAAAAGACATAGGTGGCCAATTGGATTTAAGAAAAAGACCTAAAGACACTCAGAAACTGAAAGTGAAGGGATGGTAAAAGATGCTTCATGCAAATGGCAATAAAAAGAAGTTGGGGTAGCAATTCTTATCTCTGACAAAACAGACTTTAAAATAAAAACTGTAACAAGAGACAAAGAAGGGCACTATGAAATGATCAAGGGAATAATCAAACAAGAGGATCTAACACTTGTAAATATCTATGCTCCCATAATAGGAGCACCTAAATATATAAAGCAATTATTAAGAGAAATAAAAGGAGAAATAGCAACACAATAATAGTAGGGGACTTTAACACTCCACTTACACTAATACATAGATCATCCAAACAGAAGACCAACAAGGAAACACAGGTGTTAAATGACACATTAGACCAGATGGACTTAGTAGATATATACAGAACATTCCATCCAAAAACTGCAGAATACAACTCTTTTTGAATACACATAGAAGATTCTCCAGGATAGATCAATACCAAAACAAGTCTCAAAAAATTTAAAAAGATTGAAACAATATCAACCATCTTTTCTGACCACAACGTTATGAAATTAGAAATCAACTACAGGAGGAAAATTGGAAAAGCCACAAATATGGGGAGATTAAACAAAATGCTACTGAACAACAATTGGGTCAATGAAGAAATCAAAAAAATATCTGGAGACAAATGAAAATGAAAATACAATATGTCAAAATTTATAGGATACAGCAAAAGCAGTTCTAAAAGGGATGTTTATAGCAATACAGGCCTATCTCAACAAACAAGAAAAATCTCAAATAAACAATCTAATGGTGCATCTAAAGGAGCTAGAAAAAGAACAAAATCAGTAGAAGGAATGAAAACAAAAATCAGAGCAGAAATAAATGAAATAGAGACTAAAAAAAAAAATAGAAAAAAAAATCAATCAAATGAAGAGCTGATTCCTTGAAAAGATATACACAATTGACAACCCTTTAGTGAGACTCACCAAGAAAAAAAGAAGGCTCAAATAAATAAAATCAGTAATGAAAGAGGAGAAATTAGAACAGATACCTCAGAAATACAAAAGATTATAAAAGACTACTACAAAAAGGTATACACCAACAAACTGGATAATCTAGAAGAAGTGAATAAATTCTTAGAACCATGCAACCTTCCAAAACTGAATCAAGAAGAAATAGAGAATTTGAATAGACCAATCACCAGGAAGGAGATTGAAACAGTAATCAAAAACCTCCCCAAAAATAAAAGTCCTGGGCCAGCCCAGTAGCATAATGGTTAAGATCAGCTTGCTCCAATTTGGCGGCCCATGTTTGCAGGTTCAGATCCTGGGTGCAAACCTATACCACTCATCAAACTGTGCTGTGGCAGTGACCCACATACAAAATAGAGGAAGATTGGCACAGATTTTAGCTCAGAGCCAATCTTCCTCAAGCAAAAAGAAGAAGATTGGTAATGGATGGTAGCTCACAGCCAATCTTCCTCACCAGCAAAAAGAGGAAGATTGGTAATGGATGGTAGCTCACAGTCAATCTTCCTCACCAGCAAAAATAAATTTAAAAAATTTAATAAATAAATAAAGGTCCAGGACCAGACAGCTTCCCTGGTGAACTCCACCAAACATTCAAAGACTTAATACCTATCCTTCTCTTCTAAAAAATTGAAGAGGAGGGGAAGCTTCCTGACTCACTTTACAAGGCCAACATTACCCTGATACCAAGACCAGACAAGGACCACAGAAAAAAAGAAAATTACAGGCCAATATCACTAATGGCCATCGATGCAAAAATCCTCAACAAAATACTAGCAAATCGGATACAGCAATACATTAAAGTGATCATACACCATGATCAGGTGGGATTTATTCCAGGAATATAGGGATGATTCAACATATACAAATCAATCAATGTGATACACCACATTAACAAAATGAAAAATAAAAATCACACAATCATCTCAATAGATGCGCAGAAAGCATTTGATAAGATCTGACATCCATTTATGATAAAAACTCTGAAAAAATGGGTATAGAAGGAAATTACCTCAACATAATAAAGGCCATATATAACTAATGCACAGCTAATATCATACTCAATGAAGAAGAACTGAAAGCTATCCCTCTAAGAATGGGAACCAGACAAGGATGCCCACTTTCACCACTCTCATTTAACATATTATTGGAAGTCCTAGCCAGTGCAATCAGGCAAGAAAAAGAAAAGGGATCCAAAGTGGAAAGGAAGATGTGAAACTGTCACTATTTGCAGATGACATGATTTTATGTATAGAAAACCCTAAAGAATCAACCAAAAAACTTCTAGAAATAATAAATGAATACAGTAAAGTTGCAGGATACAAAATAGACATATAAAAATCGGTTATATTTCAATACACTAACAACTAAGTAGCAGAAAGAGAAATTAA
The DNA here is from genome assembly GCA_031878705.1 of Tapirus indicus. NCBI lineage: Eukaryota > Metazoa > Chordata > Mammalia > Perissodactyla > Tapiridae > Tapirus > Tapirus indicus. Next base: position 43,029,006 of record CM062930.1, on the reverse strand, counting down.
GACTATGATCCCATTTACAAATGAAACAAAAAGAATGAAATATTAGCAATAAATTTAACCAAAGAGATGAAAGACCTATACACTGAAAACTAGAAAACATTGTTGACAGAAATTGAAAGATGAGAAGAAATGGAAAGATATTCTGTGCTCTTGGATTGGAAGAATTAACATAGTTCAAATGTCCATACTTCCTAAAGCAATCAACAGCTTCAATGCAATCCCTATCAAAGTTCCAATGACATTTTTCACAGAAATAGAAAAAAGAATTCTAAAATTTATATAGAAAAACAAAAGACCCCAAATATCCAAAGGAATCCTGAGAAAAAACAACAAAGCTAGTGGTGTCACACTCCCTGATTTCAAAATATGCTACAAAGCTATAGTAATCAAAACAGCATAGTACTGGCACAAAAACAGACACACAGATCAATGGAACAGAATTGAGAGCCCAGAAATAAGTCCATACATCTATGGACAGCCAATTTTCGACAAAAGAGCCAAGAACATACAATGGAGAAAGGAAAGTCTCTTCAATAAATGGTATTGGGAAAACTGAACAGCCACATGCAAAAGGATGAAAGTAGGGCCGGCCCCATGGCCCAGTGGTTAAAGTTTCAGCATGCTTCACTTCAGTGGCGTGGTTTCATGGGTTTGGATCTCGGGCATGGATCTATACCATTCATCAGCCATGCTGTGGTGGCATCCCATGTACAAAATATTGGCACAGATGTTAGCTTAGGGCAAATCTTCCTCAACAAAAAATAAATAAAAGAAAAGAATGAAAGTGGACCATTATTTTACACCATACACTAAAATTAACTCAAAGTGGATTAAAGATTTGAATGTAAGACTGGAAACCATAAAACTCCTAGAAGAAAACATAGGCAGTATGCTCTTTGACATTGGTCTTAGCAGTATCTTTTTGAATATCATGTCTCCTCAGGCAAGGGAAACAAAGAAAAAATAAACAAATAGGACTACATCAAACTAAAAAGCTTCTGCACAGCAAAGGAAACCATTAACAAAAGGAAAAGACAACCTAACAATTGGGAGAAGATATTTATTTGCAAACCATGTATCTGATAAGAGGTTAGTATCCAAAATATATAATGAACTCATACATCTCAACAACAAAAAAACTAGCAACCAAAAGACAAAAGATCTGAACTGAACCGACATTTTTCCAAAGAAGATATGCAGATGGCCAACAAGACATGGAAAGATGTTCAACATCACTAATTATTAGGGAAATGCAAATCAAAACTACAATGAGATATCACTTCACACCCATCAGAATGGCTGTAATTAACAAGACAAGAAATAACAAGTGTTGGAGAGGATGTGGAGAGAAGGGAACCCTCATATACTGCTGGTAGGAGTGCAAACTGGTGCAGCCACTATGGAAAACAGTATGGAGATTCCTCAAAAAATTAAGAATAGATCTACCATATGATCCAGCTATTCCACTGCTGGGTATTTCTCCAAAGAACATGAAAACACCAGTGTGTAAAGGTGTATAAACCCCTATGTTCATTGCAGCATTATTCACAACAGTTAAGACTTGCAAGCAACCTAGGTGCCCATCAAGGGATGAATTGATAAAGAAATTTGGTATATATACACAAAATGGAGTACTACCCAGCCATAAAAAAGATGAAATCATGCCACTTGTGACAACATGGATGGATACTGAGGGTATTATGCCAAGCGAAATAATTCAGAGGGAGAAAATCAAATACTGTATGATCTCACTCACAAATAGAAGACAAAAACAACAAACATATAGAGGCACAGATCAATTGGTGGTTACCAGAGGGGAAGGGGGGAGAGGGTGAAAGGGGTGATTTGCACGTGTGTATGGTGATGGATTGTAATTAGTATTTGGATGGTGAACATGGTGTAATCTACACAGAAATCAAAATATAATGATGTACACCTGAAACTTGTATAATGTTATAAACCAGTTACCTCAGTAAAGAAAAAATTATGCTTTATAGTAGACTTTATGAACAAGACAAACATATAAGTAACTTTTTATCTTAGAAACCTTGATTTTTGCAAAATACAAACTCATTTTCTAAAAAATCGCTATGGAAGACAAGAAGAAAAATTAAAGGGTTATTTGAAATTAAAATCAACTTTTAGATGACATTCAAGGCATTGATTTTGAATTGCCTTACTTTTCCACAACATTTTCTTGTTTTTCTCTTCCTTTTCTATCAGTTTGTGGGTTGATCAGCAGTGGGTCATGAAAAAGAATTGGTATTGGGCCCATGGATGATGTGGGCAGAGAATTGCCAAAGTGAGCTAGCGTAACAGTACACAAGTAAGAGAAATATGACTGTTAAAATGGACTATGCTGTGCCATCCATAGCACTAGTCCATCCCAGATATTGAGATTTGTATTGCTTAGGAACTTTTATCATCTGGATAATTTGAAATATGTCCTAATATTAATGAGTACACTACCATTGGCTATCATTCACCTATAGCAATGTAGTAGTTTAAGTTGTGTTTGGGATTGGGCTGAGGTGGGAGTAAGCAAAGTCAATATTGAATAGTTCTTGGAAAACATGATGTCCTATGTTTGTTTCCCATATCTTGTCACAAAAAGGGAGTGTAAATGCAGCAATGGTGAAATGGAATTCACATCAGCAGGATTTTGTGGTTTCCTTCCTTCCTTCCTTCCTTTCTTCCTTATCTCTTATCTCTCTTCATTTTTTTCCTCCTCGCACCCCAATCTTCTTCCATCTGCATCTCTTTCCTCCCTTCCCCTTTACATATATTTCTCCCCCCTTCTTCTTATTATTACACTTCTTTTACACCAATATACCATAAGAACTGTAGCTGATATTTACAGAGACCACCTGCTGGACAAGTACATTTTCTGCCTGAATAATTATAGCTTTAGCATACATTTTTATGAGCTCTCCTACCCGAGTCAGCTTTCTGTGACCACCTGTGAGCCTGTATAGCCCCATTTAGCTTTAGACCAAGGCTAAAGGGATTGGAGCAGTTACAATCCTTGCTTCATTTTCTGTCCTCACTCACCCTTGAAAGCAAGACTGGCATTATTTTTATCTCACTTTCCAAATTTCCAGAGAAGAGTTTACTTGTAAAGTCTGTTCTATCTTTCCTGAGCAGCATCCCCCTTTCCCATAAACTTGTAAATTTGATGCCTCCCCAGTCTCTGTCTTCTGCATCATTCACACAAGAGAATTAAAAAGACAACATACGGGGCTGGCCCAGTGGTGTACTGGTTTAGTTCACGTGCTTCCTTTGGTGGCCCAGGGTTCACAGGTATGGATCCTGGGCATGGACCTATGCACCACTTGTCAAGCCACGCTGTGGCGGTATCCCATATGAAATAGAGGAAGATGAGCATGGATGTTAGCCCAGGGCCACTATCCCTTAGCAAAAAAGAGGAGGATTGGCAACAGATTCTAGCTAATGGCTAATCTTCCTTAAAAAAAAAAAAAAAAGACAATGTATAAGAGTAGCAACCAGAAGGCTGGCCCGGTGGTATAGTGGTTAAGTTCGTGTGCTCCACTTCAGTGGCCCAGGGTTCACAGGTTCGAATCCTGGGCGTGGACCTGCACACTGCTCATCAAGCCACGCTGTAGCAGCATCCTACATACAAATTAGAGGAAGATTGGCATGGATGTTAGCTCAGGGACAATATTCCTCAAGCAAAAAGAGGAAAATTAGCAACAGATGTTAGCTCAGGGCCACTCTTCCTCACCAAAAAAAAAAGATAATAATAATAATAAATAAAATTAAAACATAGTCTTTAAAAAGAAAAAGAGTAGCAACCAGAGAGATAGGAAAGATATTTATCCAACTCCAGATTTTCCATAATAGCTTGATACTTCTCCCTGAATCCTCCTGGTTCATCTTAGAAAATCTCATTTTATTCTCGATATCAAATGTTCTGCATAGACATAATTCTTTTCAAAAGTCCATGGTAAGAAGAGTATTAGCTAACACATGCATAGCGTTAACAGGATACAAGTCACAGTTTTAAGCAAATTAAATATATGTTAACTCAATCCATCATTTAGCTATTATAGGGCAAGCTTGGATGAGAGTACAAAACACAAAATTCTATGTACCTGGGCTTCTCTCAAGCACTGTAAAATTTCAGGGGCCACAGAAATGCAAAAGAAATTGCTCATCTGCAAATGAACATGGTAAATGAAGCTAATTTGTTCATCTCCTGATGTGTAAGGATCAGCTGTTAAACTTGAGCAAAATATGATTCTGCTTATGCTTACCCCAACAACCATAAAAAAGATGATGATTGGCATCAAAACCTATGTATGGATAACAAGTGACTTATGTATAGAGTTCTTGCATTTTTCATGAAGTCTCATTTTTAGCAGTAGTGTTATCATCAGTGCAACTGGTAAAAACCTGAAGGAATTAAAATTTACCTACAAAATATCTCCTTTAAAATGTAATCAGTGTGTTTTCAGCTCTTAAAAGCAAAACATTACTGACTTCACAGTTTTCATCAGATGTATCACAGAAATTCTCATTTTACTGTTGCAAATATAAACTACTCAATACAATAAAACATGGATTTTATTCATCTTCTTGATCCCTTTGGTAGTATATGCTAATATTTTATTGATTTCTTTAAAAATAAGTATAAGAAAACTATATCTAAGTATTATGCAATGCAATAATCTTGGTCCCCCTAAATAAGAATTCTGGTTTAAAGGTTTGAAATAAACATTCTATATGAGTACCAATAAAATGCATGGAAATATTACTTAAAGGTTAATGATGAGCCCAAGGAAACCATTACATATTATTTGTGAAAGTTAGTTTTAAAATATCAAGTCTGGGGGCCAACCTGGTGACGTATTGGTTAAGTTCATGCTTTCTGCTTTGGTGTCCCAGGGTTCATGGGTTTGGATCCTGGGTGCAGACCTACGCAGTGCTTATCAAGCCATGCTGTGGCAGGCGTCCCACATATAAAGTAGAGGAAGATGGGCACGGATGTTAGCCCAGGGTCAATCCTCCTTAGCAAAAGGAGGAGGATTGGCAACAGATGTTAGCTCAGGGCTAATTTTCCTCACAAAAAAAATAATAATAAAATAAAATATTAATTCTGTAACTCACAACTAGATGTTGAGATTTGTGAGAGTATGGGCCCTTTAACAAGTAAAAGGAAAAAAACAACTCCCTCTTCTCCCCGTGTGTATATGTGTGTGTGTTTGTGATATATAAACATCCAACATGCATACACACATATAGTTGTTTAAATGGCTAAACTAATTAAAGGATAGCAATGATCCAAAATGAATTGTTAAATCATACTCATGCAATTATTATCTCATCTATATTCTGGTCCATGAGAGATAGCAAAACAATGTTATTAGATTATCCAAGTTAGAAGTTAATTTGTGTAATCTTTACATCCAACTAAAATGACATTGATACCCCTGTATGTGTGTCCTTTTCCTAAGAAAGCATTTTAATTGATAGCTTGGTAATGTTACAGAAAATCCTTTCACATTATGAATGACTTGGATCCTGACACAGGCCTATGAAATAGTTCTTTTCCAAAGGCTTTTAGTCCCATTCTTATTTGGATGAATGCATCCTTTTTTTTATCATCTAGTATTGCAAAATCCAAAACTATTTTTCAAAAACAATTGTCATGGATTTACTAGATAACCTGTGTTCACTGGGACTTTTCCTATTGCTCAGGAATGAGTTACTAGGACTCAAATTGTTAAAAAATAAGTAATTATTCTTTAGGGATAGAAACAGCCTCAGATTTTATAAAAATCAACTTGACTGGCTCTTCTCTCTAATACCTGCTATATTTACCCGCCCTAAGACTATGGAGTTTTGGGGGAAGATTATGTGTGCTATGAAGGATAAGCCCAGTGACTTTACACAACCCCTTATGAGAAGTTCACCATTTTCCTCTTCCCAGAATCAAAGTGATTGAGTGTTTCTCAAAGATACTAACTCATAGATAACAGGATTAATTTCAAGAAAGAAAGCAGACTTTTCTATAACTCCCCGTGGCATTATTAGTTGTGATATAGATAAAGTTGAGAGTCAGACAAGTATCCACCATATTCACCCTAGACAAAGTTGTCTCCTTATAATCCAGAGAGTCCCAAAGCTAGCATTTTTGTAAGACTAGCTTGCAACAGATAATGCACAAGCACTGAGTATATGAGAAGAAAAAAATGCCTCCCTCAACCTCCGATTCAATTTTATCCTCTACTGAGGAAGATGAGAAGGCATTGGCTAAGAGGCTGCCCAGGCTGCCACCAACTGAGGAGATGTTCTACTCTAAGAGCAGGCTTTGGGACAAAGATGATTGATCAGGTTTGAGAGAGAAGGAGCCATTGATGTCTGAGAGGTCCTCAGAAGTAGAGGGTCATGATAATAGAAACTTTGTGAGGACATTTTTTGGGAATTCAATAAAATATCCTGTGAAGGATACTTGACGCAAAGCTGGTACTCCATAAAGGTTGGTAGTTAGTTTTTTTACACTTCTCCATGTGGATTCTGAGAGCAATATCATTCTTTCTTACTACAGACATAATTTTATTAAAAGCACAATATATTCTGTGATAGACAGTGAATTTCCTGTATAAGGCCTTAGTCTGCCATTAAAATATCAGATTTCATTGAGAGGTGCATTTGAAGGACATTTTAATTATAAATAGCATATGCAAGATAATACTAAAAATATATTAAAAAATAATTTAGTGTTATAAAATATTCAATAAGCTCTCGATACATGTCTTCACTATACACACAGTATTCTATCCATACTCTTGCTTCAACTTGTTAAATTTGCATATCTGAATAATGAGTGTTGATTATGATGATGAAAATTCTAACTTCAAAAGACAAAATGTCCTTTTATTAAACAAAGCTGGGATGATGCAATCGTTAGCAAGGCTGCCATAACAAAGAGATTCAATGAGACTGAGGTTAAAGAAGATAGAATTTTATTTCTCTCTCATGTAAGAGTCCAGAGGTAGACAAGTGGTCCAGTTAGATTGGTACCTTGATCCACATGGTCATTCAGGCATCCAGGCTGGCAGAATGTCCTTCTATCTTCATCACATTTTGTTATTACCATGCTTCCAATTATTACCACTTCCTGTAGTAGGTAAAAGGAAAAAGTAGAAGATAATTAGTTTTCTCATACAAATATGAACCTAAATTTGTACATGTTATTTCTGCTCACATTCCACTGTTCCAAACTTATTCATAGGGTTACAGCTAGTGAAAAGGAAGCTGGAAAATGTAGACTCTAGCTGGACTGTCAAGTATCCAGCTAAAGCTCAAAGGCAAGAGGTTTTTATTTCTAAATGAAAGAGAGAGAAATATATTCTAGTGGACAATTTGTTGATTCTTCCACATAAAATGCCCTTCATAGCCCAATATTTGGTTTGCATCAATAAATTTGCCATGTTAAGCAGCATGTAAATCCTAAAGTGTAGAATGACTACTTAATTGTAGGACATCACACATATTTAAAGGATCTACTTAGATTCCTGGATAAAAATATTCCTAAGTCACTTATCAGTAGTTTTCAAGAGATACTTGGTATTGAACACTCTTGTCCAGCTTACTGATGAAGGAATTTCACTTTGTCAGAAGTTATAGTTATCTGTATAATGTATGATAATCAGAGAAGAAGAAGGTTTCTCTCTGAGTTAAAATCAACTTTTGGCTTATCAGAATTTATGCCATCATAGCTTTTAAAAAGAACAAGAATTCATTATATAATCATACAGCTTCCTATTACACTTAGAGCAAACATATAACATGGAGTAAATATTAATATTAACGGCAAAACTTTTCTGAGAAGCACACTTAAAAGGAGGGAGTAGAATGATGAGAGTTTTTCAGCAGAGTTTCCTCAAGCCATCCAGGGAAATCAGTAAATTATAGAAACGTTTGTTTAAAGAGTCTAACTTTTAGAAGAAAAGGAACGGAGCAAAGGAAAAAACTTATCTAAGAGATTCCCAAGGACCACTCTGTAATATTTCAAATATTTCTCAGCTGCTACATCTGTAAATAGATCACTCAGTTAAAGGGCTCAAGCCCTCCAGATCTGGCTCCCGGTTCCCTAAGGAGCAGGACTCTGATCATTCTGCTGGTCTTGGACTTTCACTCCATTCCAGAACGGGAACTTGTAGTCAAGCTATGTTCTTATCATTGGCTTCAGGTCCTTCCCATTTCTCCCAAAGTAGCACCTGGTGTGGGGCTTATAACTGCTCTTTGATTCCATAAATTCTTTGACAGGCTATCAAAATTTGGGTTTAAAAGCTTTACTACAAGAATATGTGAGAAGATAGATGGTTGTTTTTTTAGGCCTGGAAGACTTTTTTATTTTTATCTATTCTGTGTACTGTGTGTGTGTACATGTGTATGTGGGAAAGAGAGAGAGAAATTGTGGCTGGGTCCAAAGATCAAATAGTTCAGTCCTCAGTGTTCATTTTCCATTATCAAATTCACATACATGATTTTGTCACACGGCTATTGTGAAGAAGAAATGATATAATTAAAGTATATAAAGATGCTAGTAAATTGTGAAGTGTCATTTAGATTTAAGATTTATTACATTCATTTACTATAAATTATAAAATCAGGCATAAAATCAAATAGCTCAGTAGAAGTGTATGGTGTATGTTAATTCAAGATGATGCTGTGAAAAGTAGCACATTTAAAACTGTGAGTTAGGGCATGAATCTATGGCTTTAAAAGAAATTCAGTCACTATCTTTATTGCATTTTTTTGCCATATGCTGATGGGACATATTTGCTCTCTTTAATTTGTGTCCCAAGCAATTTTGTGTGTTATCAAACAGACCAGATTTGGAAACTGTTTTTTTAAAACAGAATTGTTTATGGTTGTTTATAGTTGCTGAATTAGAAGTAACAAACGTTCATAATGAGTTTTGTTTCATTTAAAATAAGTCCATAATGTAGTCAGTTGCATGGCAGCAGAAGGTATTTACTCATGTCTGTACTGTGTCTATGGGAAATATTTCTGTTGATGTCCAAGTATGCTACTTCTACTTTTGCAGAACTTAGAAGCTAAGTGATCATGAAGCATGGCTGTAGTTTGATCATCTGCATACTATAATTCCCTCATATTTCATTATGGCATGCTTTATATGCTACAATAATAAGAGAAATAATTTCTTTATTTTATCAGTGACTATAAACTCCCTCTTAAAATTTTTTTCTGTAAAACAAAATAATACAAATCAAACCATCCATTCATATGAATTCAAGTAGAAGCAGGCCTGCATGAATTACATGGCTTTTTTCATTCTCTGTAGAACTCAATTGTTCAGTAATTTATTTAATATGATTACTATAACTAGTTTCAGGCAAGAATCTAACACTCTTTAATGAGTCATGTCTAGTCTTGGAGAACTGTGTAAAACAACAAGGTATTGTCTAAGGCAGGAAAGATATCCATGTGTAGATTCTAAATCAAAAAGTCCTCTTATTTGGCAATTAGATAAGAGTGAGCATTAATTAGCCTTCTCCCACTTCTTAAGTTTTTTCTCAGGAGAGATATGCATTGCCCTTCACTCATTTGTCAGAGAAAGGCTGACTGTAATGCTTGTAAGGTTTTTCTCTCACTGCAAATGGCCCATCAGCCCTATAGCCTGTACATGTCACACGGATACACTTCTCTCTGACAGCAAGTGCTTATTTCAAAATTAAGTGTCTTGCATCCCATTAATATGAACGTGCTGTGTCACAAATAGCATCTTGGCACTAATTAGAGGTTAAAGCTCAAAATCAAGTTTAAATTGTCTACATCTGTGGCCATGCTACATTATACTTTAATGAGAGAATTTTACCAAAGTCAACAATTTGAAGAGCACAAGTACTTCAAGCATCCAGTGTTTAGATAATAAACAACAACACATATTCTTTAACAAGCCCTTTTTTTCCCCTTCACTAGTAGAATTTGTACACTGGAAGCTTGGTCTGGTTGCATATTCTTTACTTTTTCTCAGAAGAAAAGCTCACTCACATGTATTTACAATATGTAGTGTGTAAATATGCATTTAATGTAGAAAATTGCATTTATAGGGAAATGACAAAAGACTGGCTCTAAAAGTTTTAGCTAAGCAATTCTTTATTCATCTGAGACTGCACTAGCAACAATTCCCATAAGGGAAATTTTATTTCCCTCTGGCCACTCTCCCAGAATCAGTTGCTTCATCCTGCAGCCATATTTTTCATTCTGAAGCATTAGGCGGCCACCAGCAAAATAAGACCATATGTGCAGGGATTCTGTGCATAGGAAAGATCGCTACAGAGCATTGTCAGGGGTGTTTGACTATTTCCCTGAATGGTGTCATGTTTTAGACATTGGTTTGCCATTAATTTCCCCCTTTTTGGACTTATCTGATCAGTGTAATATTCCCCTATCATATATATGCATGTTGCTAAAGCATAAGCAAAATGTCATTCTACCTGTTGTACTACTCTGCATTATCTACCAGAGTTCTGATGTTCCCATCTTTGTAGCAAAGTTCACCCTCCATTTTCAGAGAGGTAGTAGGAAGGTGATGCCTAATCATCATCCACTCTCTAAATGTTCTACTACTCCAGAAATATTGTGGCAGTAACATGAACATTCATTCATTAGTTCTTTCATTCACTAGTATTTGATTAAGAACCTACAATATACTTGGCTCTGTGTTAAACAGTGAAAGATGCTTTTATGTAAATCAGAGTCACTGTCTTTTGAAAACTTAAACTTGAATAATTCAATCAAAAAGAAGAAACAAAAGAATAAATGTGATAAATAATATATATGATTGAAATATATATATTTATATATAATATTAATACATGTATATATAATTAATTAATGTATATATATACACATTATATATATATATATATAATATATATGATAAATAATAAATATGATTGAAAGAAATTACACATTTTACTAATTTTATTCAAATTGAATATTGGGGGCATATTTTGTGCTTCAAAAATATACTCTTGGGGTTGGCCCCATGGCCTAGTGGCTAAGTTTGGCATGCTCCATTTCAGTGGCCCAGGGTTCGGTTACTGGGCACATACAAAATAGAGGAAGATTGGCACAGATGTTAGCTCAGGGCAAATCTTCCTCAGCAAAAAAAAATAATAATAATAACATACATTTTAAGATAATAAGTAACTGACATGAATAGTCTTGGTTAATGGCAACAACCATACATTAACTTTGTTTCTGAGGTTTTGTGGTGGTTGTTGTTCCAGGAGTTTTAGTACTGTGAGTATATTAATTATGCCTCACAATTTAAAACTTTAATTGAAATACTATTTCCTTAAATGTCGAGTGCTTGTTAGGAGAGATTTCCTTCAATAACTGGGCACTGGAAATTTAACACAGCAGAGTATCATTCATTCTTGGCTAGTATGCTGGTATCTCTAGATATCAGCTAATTTGTTTGTTGTTGCCTATAAGTCTCTTTTTTAGCCTTTGAACCATATTTGGAGGTCTTTTTGTTTTTGTTTAGAAAGCCATGAACCAGAAAAGATATCTTGATTTAATTCCCAAGTGTGTTTCCCCTGTTCTCCTTACCATGAATTCTCAGTTTTCTAAGGCTAGGATTCTGAAGGAATCGGTTTCTGATGGTTCTGGGTGCTTTGAGGCTGACATCTAAATATTTGCTTTGAGCTTTATAAAAAATTTGATTAGGGATTAGTGTGTGCTTACTCATGATCTTGCATTCTTTAGTCAGCATTACCTAAATGCAAATATTGCCCATGTAATATATGCACACTACCATTCCTAAACGTACACACAAACACACACACACACAAACTCATATACTTGGGTAGCTCTGGAAATAAAACGTACATAAAATATTTATTAAAATGTTTATGAATCACAATAAAATAGACTGACATCAGATTCTGTAGAATGCTCTACAAATATTATAGATAAATAATATTCAGGTTTTAATAAACTGTGAAATTAATTTAAAAATATTGGATCTAATTGAAAGAGATGTACCTGAAGCAAATAAAAGTTGGGTGCCTGAAAAGTTGGATGCACATCAAATTTAATTTTAAATGCCACACACACACACACACACACACACACACACACACACACACACTCTCTAGAGTGGATAGCAATTCTCTAAATTCATATTCTTTCAGTTACTTCCTATACTAAATTTGCTTAAAATAAGGTTCACATACAAAAGCAATGAGATAAAGTTAAATCAATTCTTTGTAAATGTTTCTATTTGTCAAACTTGGGCAAGTCAAATAAACTTGCTGAGGCTTAATTTTTTTCCAGTTTGTAAAAAATATATTTGGATTTGATGTCAAAGTGGCTAAAATAAATAAATAAATAGTCATCTATATTGCTTTAATGATATGAAAATATTAACTCTAAAAATAATAAACATTTTATATTATATAGTAATAAAAAAAGAGAATGGTAAACATGCCATCATCTCTGGCATAAGAAAAAAAGAGTAACCTACTTGAATCTCAGATTTTGTCCTCATGTTTAATTGGAATATGTTGATTTAGAACTGTAAGATTTATTTAAGAATGAGGGAATTCTGAATTAATGCAAGAGAAACCATGTACCAATATTATTTCAAAAAGCTCATATTTGATCTTAGTACCAAATATTGTGGTATTGTATGGTTCCAATACTAATTTCAGTGATGTGTTGAGAAGTTCAACTGTCTAATAACAAGTTATAGTCACACATCTAGACACCTTGCACACAGACAGACACTATACATATGATTAAAAACACAAAATTAAAGCATACATAATCTTCCCCAATTATTTATTTGCATTTTAAAGAAATAAATAAGGCAAATTTATAAATTGGAGCATCAATCAGAATTCCATTAGACATATAACTTATAGATTTTGGAACATAGTTTTCTTACCTAGTCATTAAATCAGGTGACCATGGGGAAAAACAAAACAAGATTAAAAACTGAAAACATGTAAAAAATAGTATACTTTTATCTTATACTAATCAATGTTTTAAAAACATCATCGAGGGAGAAGCGGCCTGTGAATCAGGAAACTTTTAATCAGTTACTCTTGGGGTGGGTAAAGAGCACCCTACAAAAGAATGAATAGCATTACTCTTTGTGTACAAGTAAAGAAATTTATGAAGGAAAGCAGTACATAGTGGTTTATCTTTATTTTTTTTACAAAACAAGAATCTATTTGTTAGGATTCATCTTTGGTGTAAATATACAGGAAAAACATGAGTGGTACCATGAAAATCTCAAAATGCTTAGGTGAGATAAAGATATAACTTTTACATCATTGGGGACTGAATAAAAATGCTTCAATGATGAACGGTTCTCAGTATTTCTCTCAATTTCCTCACAGATGAAATCCATAAAAGTAAAAAATAGTACTTTCCATTATTAATTCCCCATTGTAAATTACACTTATATAACTTTTATTTGTGCAAAGTAGGTGTATTTCATATTTTATTTTTAGGAATGCACAAGAAATACTCAAAAGACAATCATTTGTAAGTACTAATCACTGTTAAGAATAGAATCCCTGTAAAATTGTACAATAGCATATATTTTTTAGTAACTGAGATATTTTCACATTTTAAAGTAAACAGAATCTGAGGTTCAAGTTTCTTAAAATTCATATCTTGTCAAAAGTTACAAACAACTATGATTTTTTATTTTATTTTAAATTTGTTAATAATATTTTCAAATACCATACAAGGATGATGATTTTTTCTTTCCAGAAAAACAATGAATTCTCATATGCCCAACACAAGTCCATGAACAGTTGTCTGAGAATGCTAACTCAGAAGTGGGAGTTCTCATTCCAATCATCCTCTATCAATTTTGGATGTTCTGGAACACTTTTATAATGTCAGTGAAGGGCATATGGCCTTCTATTTCTTTCAACACAATTCTTTGGGGAAATAATTCAGCCAGGAGTCCTGAAAGTTGGTTGGAACTGATAAATAAATGAAAAGCAGTAGGATATATTGGAGTATATGAGAAAGCCATTTGGCTTAAAACTAATTTGTCTTGACCTTCTTTTTCTAAAAGGGCCTGACGTGGCCTCTGGAACATGCATTACACATCTGCTTTAAACATTTACTATGCCCCAAAGACAAGAATGATGTCCTTAAAGATAGGGATACAGCTTCCCACCATATAGGCATTTCCTTAAGGATAAACATCTCTTCCTAGGAACTCAGGATTAATTGCTGACCTGCTATGCTCACATTGTCACCACTGACCTGCTAACCACTGACCTGCTGTGCCAGCTAAGCATCTCATGACAGTAGTAAAAGAAATATTCCTATCATATGTGATGTATACCCTTTGTTCCAAGATGGTATATAACCATTCTGTACACTCCACTTCTTTGGTGCCCTTCCTTCCTTAAGGTCCTGGGCTATAGTCCTCAGGCCTGGCTCATAATAAACTCACTCCAGTTTTGATTTATAGATTGAGTATGGAGTATTTGCATTGACAGAATGAAAGTCCAGGTAATTAGTCAAGAAATTAAAAATACTCCAGCCTAGCAATCCATTCTTGTGAACATGGCTCATAAAAATAAAAACACTAGTTAGTATGGATGTGTAGCATTGATTTTCTACTGATACCATAACAAATTACACAAATTAAGGGGCCAGAAACAACACAAATTTATCATTTTACAGTTCTGTAGGTCAGAAGTCTGAAAGGGGTCTCACTGGGTCAAAATCAATGGCAGGACCACATTACCTTTTGGAGGAGCTAATGAAGAATCTGTTAAAAAAACAAAAATCACCAAAGAAATTTGAAGATCTAATTGACTTTATTAAGTGATTCATGAATTACTGGTATAAAGTGAAAGGTTTTTATAGGCAGAAGGAGGCAGGGCAAGAAGGCATTAACAAAAGAAAAGAAAGGTTTATTTTCAGACCAGGACATCTTTTGGGGGAGGAGGAAACAGCAAAGGTCTTATCAGGCAGTTTACCTCACTAGTGCTAATCAGGAAATTTCAGATTGACTCTTCAAAGGTCACAGTCCTGGGATTGGTTGAAAACTGCAGTTAAGTCTTGGTTTGCTGTCATGGGGACCATTTTGGGGCCTGTTACTTCTTTTTGAAAAAAATCCATTTCTCTACTTTTCCAACTCCTGCTGGCCTCCCACATTCCTTGGCTTCCAGACCCCTACCTCCATCTTCAAAGACAGCATCTCTCTGCTTCTTTCTTCCATAGTCACATCTCCCTCTCACTCTTTTCTTCCACCTCTCCTGCTTTTGATGATCTTTGTAGTTACATTGGGTCCAGGAAAGGATGAGAAAAGCAAGTCCTCCTCCTCCTCCAAAAAGAAAGAGAATAGTATTAACTCTATAATTCTCTACAATCCAGTCTGAAAAAAATTGACTTATTTGCTAGATGTGTAGAATATTGAGAAGACCGGTGGACCAGAAGTCAAAAAGCCTTGGCTTCAGTCTTTGTACTGCTTAAGAGCTGTGTAACAGAAGACAAGCTCTTAGCCACGTGTGGTAGATAAAAAGTGGCAGAAACTTCTTTGACGCTCATCAAAGACAAGGATTCTATTACATCTTCCCTTGACTCTGGGCTGGCCAATGATTGCTTTGACTAATAAAGCATAGTGGAAGTGATGCTGTGCTCATTCTGGGCATTGCCTCTAAGAGTACTGGAACTTCTGCCTTGATCTGTTTTAGAAAGCAGCTACCAGGTAGGCTGTGACCTCCCTGAGGCCACTATGTAGTGAGAAGCCCAGAAAACCCCAAAGACTCCACAATAAAACTGTTAGAATAAAGGAATTTAGGAAAGTTGCAGGATACAAAATCAACATACAAAAATCAACTGTGTTTCTATACACTGACACAAACTATCTGAAAAGGAAATTAAGAAAACTTTATTTTGTTGTTGTTGAGGAAGATTCACCCCGAGCTAACATTCATTGCCAATCTTTCTCTTTTTGCCTGAAGAAGATTTGCCCTGAGCTAATATCTGTGCCAATCTTCCTGTACTTTGTATGTGGGCCACTGCCACAGCATGGCCACTGCCAAGTGGCATAGGTCCATGCTGGGAACTGAATCTGGGCTGCTGAAACGGAGCGTGCCAAACTTAACCACTATGCCATGGGGCCGGCCCCAAGAAAATGATATGAATCAAAAGATTACAATAGCAATCAAAATGAATGCAATAGCATCAAAAAGAATATAATAACATCAAAAAGAATAAAATGCTTAGGAATAAATTTAACCAAGGAGGTGAAATACTTATGCACTGAAAACTATAAAACACTAATTAAAGAAATTAAAGCAGACATGGATAAATGGAAAGACACCCCATGTTCATGAATTGAAGGAATTAATATTGTTAAGATATTCATACTACCTAAAGTGATCTGCAGATTCAGTGCAACCCCTATCAAAATCCCAATGGCATTTTTTACAGATAGAAAAAAAATCTTAAAATCATATGAAACCACAAAAGACTCCAAATAGCCAATGCAATCTTGAGAAAGAAAAACAAAGCTGGAGGCATTACACTTCTTGATTTCAAAATATATTATAAAGCTACAATAATCAAAACAGTTTAGTACTGGCACGAAAAACAGACATATAGACCAATGGAATAGAATAGAGAGCCCAGAAATAAACCGACACATATACAATCAACTGATCTTTGACAAGGATGCTAAGAATACACGATGGGGAAAGGGTAGTCTCTTCAATAAATGGGATGGGGAAAATTAGATATCCACATGCAAAAAGATGGACCCTCATCTTACATCTTGGATCCTTATATTACATTATTATTCTCTATATTCCACATCTCCTTTCTAATGAAATCCCTAGAATCTTTTCAAAAACATTCTATATTTTTGAAGTCCTGCTTACCTTAAAAAAAAAAAAAAAAAAAGGAAAGAAGAGAGCAATTTTTAACCATGTATTTCACTCCAGCTACTACCTGATTTTTCTGCAGACGTTCACAACCAACTACTTAGAATAGAGTCAATATTCACTGAAACTTTTCTCTTTCCACAAACACTCCTCAACTCATCTGCTATGATTTCCCATCATAACCTACAAAACACTGACTTTTCTGTGATCATCAATGACTCTCTTTTCTTCATCTCATGTCATACGTTAGTTTTCATCTCCCTTTAACTATCAGCAATATTTCATAATGTTGATCTCCTGCTTCTTTCTGAAACATGATCTTTCTTTGATTTCCACAACTTCACTCTCTCCTGGATTTTCTCTTACATCTTTGGTAAATTGATTTAAGTCTCATCCTCAATCTATTTATGTCCCATCCTTTATTCTGTCATTAAACATTGCGAGTATCTCAACAGCAAGTCCCAGGTTCTTATATCTCCTTATATCGGCCCCTTAATTTTATTTCTTCATTTATGTACACAGTCCCAAATAGTATACATGTGTTAATGACCTCCAGATTCCTATCTCCAACTCTCGACTCTTGTCTAAAATTCTGAACAATATGCCCATTTCACTACTTGAAATTTTTATATAGAGGTTGCAGATAAAATAGCAAATCCAATATGTCCCAAACCTCATAATCTTTCTCTCTCAAGAGAATCTCTCTTATGTTATTTGTCTCGTCAAATGGCACCCTTATATATTCAGGTATTTTAAAAAGAAGTCTAGAAGTTATCATGAAGAATTTATTGAGTTTCTACATTCAATCTACAAAAATATAATATTTATTTTACTTTCAAGTACCTCTAAAACTCAAGTACTGTTTTTCTTTTCTCACCATCACTATCCTCGTCCAATTGAACATCACCCTTGCCTAGACTACAATTCCTTCCTACCAGTCTTTCATTTCTCTAGCCAGCCCCTTCCAATATAGTCTCAAATCACATACAAAAGCACATTTTTCAAAATTCCTGTTTGATTTTGTTAAAATAATAATGACTTGACGACCTCCATTTCATTTAAGATAAATACCAAAATCCTTAACAAAAACTCCAGTGCCCTGTGATCAGGCTCCTGCTTATATCTCAAGCCTCATTTCCAGGCACATTCTCACCACTTCAGCCCAATGTTTTTTTTTCAATTTCTTAAAGGAACTATACTTTCTTCTGCCATCCAGTTTTGCACATGTTGTTCCGTCTATCTGAAATCACGTTTCTCCTTTTTTAATCTACAAAATTCTTCCTCATCTTTCCAATGTCAGCTTAACAATTTATTTCTTCAGAGAAGCTTTTTCCTGAAATCCTAAACTGGGAACAATTCAATAGTATATACTTCCACAGCCTATATATATTTCCTTCATAGGGGTTTTTATACATTTTAATTACATGTTTATATTTACAATAACTTTATTGAATCACATAATTCAGCACCCCGTTTTTTGTGCTCAGTGTTTTAAACCCAGTGCCTGCTGTAGTGCTTCACAGGTTCTAGTTAGAGAACAAATGATTTTTTAATGTTAACTTAGTAGTAAAATATTAATATCCAAGTTTCTGATTTATAGGGCTAATACTCATAATAGATAAGATAAATTGATTAGCATGCTTTAAAAATTACAATTTGCCACATAGAAGATGAACAATAGTGACTTCCCTTGCATCTAGAACATTCCAGCTCAACATAATTAAAATTATTATTTCAGCTCTGAATTATTCCAAATAATAATTGGAAGAGAAGAAAATAGGTACAAAATTACAACGAACTAATGGAAGAACTGGCAAAATTTTAAAATAATTAGTTTGTGCTTTGTTATCCACTGTGTCACACTGATAGAATTGAATATTTTGTTGTTTTTCTCTTGCTGTGTAACAAAGTATAAAACTTTGCAGCTTAAAACAACACCCATTTTTTATCTCACAGTTTTAGGTGTAAAGTTCACGTAGACTTGACTGTTTTCTCTATTTAGGGTCTCACAAGATTGAAATCAATACATCAGCAAGGTTGGGCTCACATCTGGTTCTGGGGAAGAAGCCACTTACAAGACTCCACTTCATTTAGGTTTTGGCAGAATCCACTTTGCAGTTGTAAAACTGTGGTTTTCATTTTTTTATTTGCTATCTCAGGGGGCTGCTCTCAGCACTTAGAGGCCACTCTCTGGTTCTTACATGCAAACCCCTCCATCTTTAAAGTCAGCAATAGCATATCAAATCCTTCCCTTGTTTGAGTCTCTTTGGCTACTCCTGTTGCCATTTGGAGAAAACTCAGCTTATAAAAGGCTCACGTGAGTAATTAGACCCACACAGATAATCCCTCAAACAAATAACTGATTAGTAACCTTAATTATATTGGCAAAATTCCTTCACAACAGTATCTAGATTAGTGTTTGACTGAATAATGGGGGGCTAGGAATCTTAGGTGATCATTTATAATTCTGCCTACCACAGATAATGTACATATTCCTCTAATTAAGTATTTAGTTTTAACCTCCTAGTTACACTTGAGCAGAGGGAATTGTCTTGAACTGATCAGAATGTAAAGATAGATGTAAAGCATTCATAATATGTAAACCTAAAACAGTTTAGGTGACATTTTCCATTGAATTCTCAGTGGAATTGGTAGTTTGGATGAAATAACTGCTTGTGCTTTGAAAGTATTTAAAACACATTAATGTCACTAAATACTATGAATCTTAGAGAATAAAGTGATTATTCATTCATAGGCAAGGATATCCAAAGCTGTGCCCAGTGAGAGTCAGGATTTTTTCCTTCATATAGGCCCTAAAACTAAAATTATAAACTTGAGTGAGGGAAAGGAGCCTATCTATTGAATAATGATTGTGTCAAAATTTCAGAACTTCTGATTTAGTATGGACAAAATTTTTTTAACACATCTTAGTCATTGAGTTCATGGTATATTTCAGTACAGCTGTGAACTTTGGGTTTCACTGAGAAAGTTACATAAGAATTCTTGTAAGTTATGAAATAATAAGTTATGGAAACTATTTCTCGTATATTACATGCTTCAAAGCTGATGAAAATATCTAAGCTTTTCAAATGGCTCGTTTGACCATGTTTTGCATATGAATATTTATGAAAAAATGGAATCACTATAATGTTAAGAAAGCTACTTAACTTGGCCTTTTCGAGACAGGAGATACATCTATCCAGAGTGACAGACCTAAAATGACCTTTAGAAAAATGACATTTTTGAAACTGAAATTTATAGGGATGATAGTGACATGACATTCTATTGGCAACAAGGTGTTGGAGGAAAAAAAACGTAAGAACAAACTGTGCTGTACATTTAATTAGTAGGTTGAGGTGAGGTGAAATTAATGAATGCAGACACACACAAATGCTTGACAGAATTTCTGTTGACTGTAGTTAAATATTTGAGCTTTATAATGTTATTGTTAGAGGGACAGAATCATAAAATGATGAAAATATATTTATCTGAAATTGCATTTATACATTTTTATCTAACTATTTAAAGATATATTACTTCCATAAACAACAAAAAAAGGAAATATGGCTCAGTGTCATGTAATTGATTGTGCAATGCATTTACTATTTCAACTTTCAAATTTTGATCAAGCAGAAATTTTTTATAGAAGCTGCTCTCAGAAGCTAGACAGCACGTGTTCAACTATGAATTTTTCCACTTACAAACCATTGTCTGAACATATCAGTTTGTTTATCCATTTACCAAGTGAAGGACATTGGGTTATTTCCATTTTTGGTGATTATGAATAAAGGTGTTACAAACATTTTTGTTTGGGTTTTTATGTGTAAATAAGTCTTCATTTCTCATGGCCAAATGCCTACAAGTGCAATTGCTGAGATGTACTGTAAGACTGTTTGCCTTTATGAGAAGTTGGCAAATTGTTTTACAAAATGGCTGTGTCATTTCGCATTCTCACCAACAATGTAGAAGTCTTTCACTATGGAGCCTCATCAGTACTTTGCCTTTTCTTTTTTACATTTTTACCAATTTTTAAAATGTTTTATTGTTGAGCATTGAGAGTCCTTTATATATTATGGGTATAAGTCCATTGATAGATATCATAGTTTCAACTAGTCTGTGGCTTGTCTTTTTATTTTCTTAACAGTGTATTTCCAAGATCATAACTTTTAAATTTTGATGGAATCATATGTATCTTTTTTTTTCTTTTATGGGATTGTTGTACCTAAGAAATCTTTACTTAACCCAAAGTCATAAAGATTCTCTCTTATGTTTTCTCCTAGATGTTTTATAGTTTTAGGATTTAGAGTTAGGTCTATGATACATTTTGAGTTAATTTTTGTACATTATGTGATGTATGGATCAAAGTTTAATTTTACATATGTGTATATCCAATTGATCAAGAACTCTTTGTTGAAGGGGCTATTATTTCTCCATTGACTTGCCTTTGCATCTTTTTAAAATATCAATTGACCATATGTATGCAGGTCAATTCCTGGACATTCTATAGTCTTCCATTGGTCTCTGTCTATCTCTTGCCAACACTACCCTGTTAGGATTACCATAGCTTTGTAGTAATCCTTGAGGAGAGGTAGTGAGTGTTCTTTAAACTTGGTCTTCTTTTTCAAAACTGTTTCAGCTATTCTACTTATTTTACCTTTCCATGGAAATCTTGGACTCAGCTTATGAATATCCACACAAAAAATCCTGCAAATTGTGCTGCTAGAATTTATTTAGGTAAATTTTAACTTGTTTCATCATTGTTTTGTAATTTTCAACGTAGAGGTTTTGCATGTATTATTAGATATATAACTACATATTTCATGTTTTTGATGCCATTGCAGATGGCACTCTTCACTTTTCACTTTTGAATTGTTTATTTGTAATATATAGAAATACAATTGATTTTTGTATATTGACCTTGTATCTTGCAACTTTGTTAAATTCATTTGTTAGTTCAAGAGCTTTTAAAACATTCTTAAATTTTCTTCAAATTTTCTCCATAGATATTTATGTCACCTGAGGATTCAGACACTTTTATTTCTTCCCTTTCATCCTCTATGCCTCTTCTCCTTTCTTTTTCTTTTTTCTCTCTCTCTCTTTCTTTTTTTTGTTTCCTTATTCCACTGCCTGGGACTTTCAGTAGAGTGTTGAGTAGGACTGGTGGGAGTGGACACACTTTTCTCTTCCTGATTTTAGGGGGAAAAGCATTCAGTTTTTCACCATTATATATGGTGTGAGCACTAAGATTATTGTAGATGCTTTTTCATAGGGTTGTATAGATTTGATATTATTCCTAGTTTGCTGAGAGTGTTTATCATACATGATGGTTGAGTTTTGTGAAATGCTTTTTTGTTATTTATTGAGATAATCAAACAGCTTTTATTTTTTAGTCTATTCTTACTGTGACTTCTTAGATTGATTTTTCTAATGGTGAACCATCTTGGCATTCCTGGGACAACCTTATTTTATTATTATGTAATATCCTTTATATATATTGCTAGATTCAATTTGGTAATGTTTTGTGAAGAATATTTGTGTCTGTGTTTATGAGACATGTTGGTCTTTAGTTAACCATCCTGGTAGTCTTTGATATTGGTGTCAGAGTAATTCTGACTTCATAAAATGAGTTTCGATATGTTCATCTTTTTTGTTTGTGTCCTGGAAGCAACTTTGTGAATCTGGTATTATTTCCTTCTTAAATGTTTGGGAGAATTCTTAGTGAAGCAATCTGGGCCTTTAGTTTCCTTCTTTGGAAGGATTTAACTGCAAGTTTAATTTTGTTAATTGATCTAGAGGTATTCAGTTTATCTATTTCTTTTTTAGTTAACTTTTGAAATTTGTTTATTTCAAGAGAAGTCCGATTAATCCAAGTTTTCAAAATCATGGCTTTAATTTTTTTCAAAGTATTTCTTTATTTTTATTTTAATGACTATTGGATCTGTAATAATATTCTCTATTTCTTTCCTGATATTAAGAATTTCTTTTCTCTTTTTTTCTTGGCAACTTTGCCTGGAAGATTACCAGTTTTATTGATTTTTCAGAGAACTACCTTTAATTCTCTTGTTTTTTTGGAATTGTTTTTCTCTCTTGAATTTCATCAATTCTAGTCTCACCCTTATTTCCTTTTTTTATATTCCAAATGCCTTTTTACACTGTGATATTGACATTCTTCCATCAAATGGTGGGAGATAATCTTGAAACTTGGAGAAACTTTGTAACTAAAACTAATAGAATGATTCTGCTTAATTTCCAAGGTTAGATTATAAAAGGTAATATGGCTCCCAAACAGCTCTCTTTTTATCTCAGTTGGCTTACTCCTGTAATATAGTTACAATGTTGTGAGAAAGATCAGCTTATATAGAGAGGCCACATATGGGTGTTGTGCCTGACAGTCCTAGCTGGGCCCCCAGGTGATAGTCAACATCATCTGTCAGATATGTGAATGAATGAGATTATTCCAGGTCCAGCCTTCACGTATTACAGCTGAGGCATAGACTTTGTCAAGCAAACATAAGCCATCCCCACCCAACCTATGTGAATCATGGCTGACAGAAACAAGAGATAATCAATGCTTATTGTTGTTTCAAACCACTAACTTTGGGCTTGTTTATTTTGCAGAAATTAATACTTAAAAAATATGAAGTGAACAGTTTATGAGGTGTATGTTTTTTCTTCTTTGTATCACACTTGATCAGATGTTGCTGGCTGGTACATTTGGTGGTCAGCCATGTATGCCTCTCTAGATTAGAATTTTCTCGAGCCTGAGATCCAATCTTATATATCTGTTGTTTGATAAACATGTCTACTTCCACACTTGATAATTTAAAATCAATAATTCTAAAATTTAATTCAATATACTTACCCATATATTTGCCATTTTTGCAGTCCCAGAATCTCCTTAGTCATAATAGCTAGAAACATTTAATTTACTCTCTCTCTAAAGCACACTCAGGCACAAAGCCAATTAAATGGATTCTAAAACTAAATATGTATCAAGACTTCCCCTCCCTCTTCATTACAGTGGCAATTGTGTGGTGTCAGGACCTCATTATCTCTTGCATAGACTTTATTATGTTTCTACCTTGCCTCTCTGCTTTAGGTTTGGGTTTATCCCTCTCAATTCATTCTTCTCTCTAAAGTCAGAGGAGTCCTAAGGCACAAATTTTATCATGTTACTCCTTTCCTTAAAGTTCTTTATAGTTGCCTCAATATCTACAAAGGACATTTCAAAGTTCTTTTCATTAAGAAAAAAATTGTTTCTAAGAATATTTGTTTCCTTTGATACCTGCACTCCATCTCCAAAGCCTGGGTTCTAAATTTGTATACGCAAATATAAAGTAAGTTCCTGATGGCAAAGAGGACTTATTTTCCCCAAACTTAGACTAAAGCATTTTTCGCGAGTGGGTGATTACTTATTTCAGTATGCCAGTTTTAAAAAATTTATATTTTAAATGGCTTGCTGAAAAATGTAAATTACTTGAGAGATTTAACATTAATTTCAAAAATTTCTATAATATAAAATTACATTTTGAATTTATTTGCAAGTTAACTGGAGATATCTAACCAACTATGCAGATTCTTATGATGCTGAAGCGCAGAATGAACAGATATATTGTATTAGTCAGCTTGGGTTGCCAGAACAAAATATCATAGATTGGGTAGCTTAAACAACAGAAATTTATTTTCTCACAGTTCCAAAGGCTAGAAGTCCAAGATCAAGGGTCGAGTCAATTCAGATTTAGGTGAGGGCTCTCTCCTTGCCTTGCAGTTGGCCATCTTCTTCCTATGTCCTCACATGGCCTTTCTCAAGCTGTCTTGTATTGCTTCTTATAAGAACACTAATCCTATTCTATCAAGGTGCCACTCTTATGGCCTCATTTAACCATAATTACATCTTTAGAGGTCCCATCTCCAAGTACAGCCACACTGAGGGTTAGGACTTCACCATGTGAATTTGCCCGGGACACAATTATTCACTGCATGACACAGATCTTACTGTTATTTTTAAGTGTGACTAAAAAGATTCTTTATTATTATAAATATCTTTTCTTTCTTTGTATCAATCTGATTCCTGCTTCTAAAGACCTTGCTTTTCACTTTTACTTTTTTGATTATGGCAAAATCTACTGGATTAACTGTGTGATGATATGAATAAATTTTTTGGATGAGCTGAAACACCAGAGCAATTATATTCTTGATGTAGAGGGTTCTGTAATGTACCCAATGTTTCAGTCTCCTTATGTATAGTACTTTACAAAACTACTTATAGTCTTTTATCTAGAATTATGTGTTTATTGCCTACTAAATAGGCTTATATATTTAATGCCAAATCTCAGAGGTTATATTCTAGCAATTAAAAAAAATAGTTCCTGAACTCAATAATAAATAACACTTTCCAATAGTTACAACTCTAATCGTTTGTCTTTTAATTGGTATCTGATATCACATATGCTAATTAAGAAGATTGAATGTTACAATTATTTGAATGTAAGTTAGTCTTGGAATATAAGTTAATATTAATCGAGTATGGCATTTTTCTTTTTAAATTAAATTACCATAATATCTAAATAAAATAATATTAATTTTTAGAAGTAGTATTCTAGGGCTGCTTTTTAAAAAACACATATGTATGTTGTTATATCTCTTTTGTGCTAAGCCACGATAAATTCAGTTAATATGATTTGACTTTAAAAAAATTTCCCTGGTAAATCTTTCAATGGGAATTGTTATTTGGGTTAATGAGGATTAGTTAAGACTTGCCTGTTTTCCTTATGTAAATTAGTTGAAACCCTAGAAATTATGTAAATTATTAGCTTCATAAAACATGTCACTGCCTTCTGAGCAAGTAGTAACTGAGATCTCTTTCACTTTTGGATAAATTGGTGTATGAAGGGAAAGCAAAATACATTACCATTACAAGTATCTACTTGATTTTGTCTCTGAGGCCAATTTGGCTATTTTTTCATCCTGTAATTAAAATACTAGCACTTCACGCACAACTTACTACCATACTGACCATATTGTAGAACCATACTAAAACTAGTTTCAGTGTTTTGCTTGGGTAAATTTTTTTTGCTTGAATCATTTTTAATTATACAGTCACATGCCACACAGCAATGTTTTGGTCAAGGATGGACCACATACACGATGGTGGTCTCATAAGATTGGTACCATATAGCCTATGTGTGTAGTAGGCTATACCATCTAGGTCTGTGTTAGCATACTCTACGATGTTCCCACAAATATGAAATTGCCTAACAATGCATTTCTCAGAACGGTTCCCCATCATTAAGCGAGGCATGACTGTGAAAAGAACTATTAAAGAAAGTAAAGCCTCTAGTAAAGGTTTATATGTCAAATAAACAGTTTTGAGCCTGTCCATATTTTCTAATGTTACCACAGAAACCTTAACAAATATCTAGATTCAAGTAGGTTGGAACCTGACTCTATTTTAAATTACCGGCCACTTAAAACAGGATGACAATAAAATTATTTTTTATTTTTTATTATATTAGTAAAATATAAGATGCATTTTCAATGTACCTTTTTCCGGGATGTATTTTGAATAATTTATCTTGTACCTATAAGCTTATAGGTATTAATTCAAGTTTTAATGTAAATCACTTTGGTGGCTATGTCCCAATTCGCAGCAAGTTGCAGGTAATCTTATTTCACCAAATGGTCTCTTTAAAAAGAAAATCCTAAAAACTCTAACTTATACTTAAGATTTCTGAAGACTCTAGCTGAGTGAATCTTAAGAACAGATGATCTATTTAACAATAGGAAAAAAAGGTTATGACGAGGAAAGATTTGGATTCTGCTATTAAGTTTTAGAAACTACTAATGATAAAATTTTGATTCAAATGCATAGAGTAGCAAATTTCCTGCTATTAGGTCTTAATTCATTAAGTTTTCTCTTGGTAACTTCTGTAAGTTTATTCCTATTATATAATATTCTTGGTGCTTTGTGTTCTTCATAACAGCACACAAAAACAATATATATATATATATATAATGTTATTATGCAATGTAATTGAACCTTGGAAAACTCTCAGGAAGAAAAGCAAATCTTTTTATTCTTGAAGCAACCCAGCCTTTCAGGAAGACTAAAAACAAATTCTTATTCACAGTATGTTCATCCTCTTCTACATTCTCTTTCAGTGCTTTTCTTTCACGCAGAGTTAACCTCGCAAACCAATGTCCTCTTCTATATGTACATCAAAACTTTTTTTAGTTAATTCTTGCCTGGTCATGGTACAACTGTTATCATTGATCACTAGAGGGTTGCACTTATTTTATTTCTTTATTCTCTTTCATAACAACATTAACTCCTTTCTCCACCCTCTCAAAACAACCACTCTAACGTGATTGATGTGGAACCTTGAATTAACGTGTATTCCTTTGGAATTTTTGTATATTATGTATTATTTACATTAGTTTTGAATGTTTTTAGTATAAAAGTGGTATTCTGCTATTTTTTTCGCTGAACAAGAGATTTCAATCAATCCATATTACTGTGTGCATCTAGTTCATTGCTTTAATCGTCTGCGAAGTCTTCCACGACATATATAAATTACATGGCACTTATGTCCTCTGCTAGTGATGGACACCTAGTTTTCCTCCATTTTCCCATTACAAAATCAATGCAACAATAAACAGCTAAATGTGTGTCCCATTAGAGGCCTGTCAAGCATTTCACAGGATTTTATTCCCAGGAGAAGGATCACAATATTATAGGACATCGAAATGATCAATTTGCCTAAGCACATCCATATAAATTTTCTGCAGACTGACCTGTTTTTTCCTATTCCCCCTACCTCCATCCAGTAATTAGCATTACCAAATTTTAAAATTTTTACTAATTTCTTGAGTAGAATCTGGAATCTATATCGGTTTACTTTTCATTTCTCTTATTACTAATGAGTATGAGCACCTCTTTTTGTGTAATTTCCCATTTGGGCTTTTTTCTATTGATTACCTCTTTACATCTTTTTTATACTTTTTTCAGTTTCCTTTTATTGTTGTTGATTTTAGGATGTCACTGCATATTCTGGATTTTTGTCTCATATTAGTTTTCAATGTTACAAATATCTTTGCTCAATCTGTCATCTGCCAATGTCCTTCTTCAACCAAATTTTGACATAATAAAATTAATTACAATGTCAAAGAATAATCAGATCCGGACAGAAGTTAAAGGGGTTAGAAACAGATTTTACTCAGGAACTATTACAATAGGGGCAAAGAGACCTCCGTATAGAACTGGGCTCAATTCTGAATATGACAAGAAAAAGCAGGGATTTATTGCCAATGAGCTAGGTAGGGGGTTGGTGGATGAAAATTACTAAGAGGAAACATCAGGGGTAAGAGGAAATTCTAGCTAAACAGACCTCACAGGATTCTTGCTGAAAGATGGCCAGGGTAATCAGATTAGATATCACCTGGGGGATGTGGAAAATGAGGAGTTTGATCAGATCTCAAGGGTGATCAGATATTAAGAGTGGAGGATTCCTGCTGAACTGACTTAGCAACATTCTTGCTAAATTTAGGCAATAAGAAGAAAGACAAGGAAGTCTAAAGGTAGAGCGTACTTGAGCAGAGAGTTCAAAGAAGCCTGACTAAACTTTAGTCAAGGACAGAATGTTTGTCAGTACCAATGTTTTGATATTTGTGGGTATTGTTTTGAGAATTACTTCTCATCTTTAAGCAATAAATATATTCTCCAATATTTCTTTTCATTGGATGTATAATTTTACTTTCCATGTTTTTCTTTTATCCATTTGGACCAGTGAGGTAGGGATCAAATTCTTCATGTTGATGGATTTTCTGCAAACAAAACACAAAACAAAAGAGGAATGAAACAGTTCATTTATGCTTATTAATTTTCAACACAATTCTGATCACATATCAAGTTTCTTTCTATGTAAAGCTGTCTCTGGGCTCTCTATTCTTTTCCATTGGCCTATTTGCCTATTCCTATGCCAGTATTATTATTTTTTTAATTACAATGTGTTTTTCTTTTTCTTTTTTTTTTTTTTTTTTGGTGGGGAAGACCAGCCCTGAGCTAACATCTATCGCCAATCTTCCCCTTTTTGCTGAGGAGGAAGACTGGCCCTGGGCTAACATCGTGCTCATCTTCCTCTACTTTATATGGGACGCCGCCACGGCATGGCTGACAGGCAGTGCGTCGGCGGGCGCCCGGGATCCGAACTCGCGAACCCCGGGCTGCCAAGCGCGGACTAAACCGCTGCGCCACCGGGCCGGCCCCTCCAATGTGTTTTTAGTATATCATTTTATTTGATAAGACTCCACTCTAATTTTCTTTTCAAAAAAGATTTAAATCCATTTAATTCTTCTATACACATTTCTTATGAAATATAAAAACAGAGCTGTGCACAAATCATAGTGTAGAGCACACTTAATTTTCACAAGCTGAAAATTCACCCATATAACCAGCTACAAGATCAAGTGATATTACCTTGATCCCAGAAGCCTCCTTCACACCCCCTTCCAGTTACTGCGTGGTGCCCCATTTCCAAATGTAACCAATATTCTGTCTTCTAAAAATCATAGATAAATTTTGCATGCTTTTGAATTTTATAAAATTTGACTCATACAATATATACTCATCTATTCCTGAGTTTTTCACTCCAAGTACTGTTTCTGAGATTCATCCAGTGTTGATGGATATAGTTGAAGTTTCTTCATTCACACTGTTACCTAGTATTTCATTGTGAGAATATATCATAATTTATTTATTCATTTTACTGGTGTGCATCTAGGTTGTTTCTGTTTTTGACTATTATTAATGCCGTCACCATGAATCTTTTAACATATGTGGGTTTTTGAATATTTGTATACATTTTGACTGGATAAATCCCTAGGCATGGAATTATTGGTCACAGCGTATGAATATTTCTAGCTATAGGAGATACTCTTGTATTATTTTATACTAATGTATAGCTCCACCAGAAGGATATGAGACTTTCATTTGCTTCTCATTGTTCCTAATATCTGGTATTTTCTGCCTGGACGGTGCATTTGGTGTCTCACTGTGGTTTTAATTCCCTGAACACCAATGATGTTGAGAACATTTTCATATATTTATTTATTGTTTGGATATCCTCCTTTTCTAAAGAGTCTTTTCCAGTATTTTATTAAACATTTAATTATGACTGATAACAATACTAAAGTGTCTGTGGATTTGGTGCAATAAGTACATTATTCAGGTGATAGAGGGATTATTTACTGCTGTTTTAAGTGTATCAATTTACATGGAGGTTAAGTAAATTGTTGAAATTAGACCACTATAAGTAAATGAGAAAAAATAAAGGTATCAGCCTATTTGTCTGTAATATGAGATTTTTTTTTTTTATAATTCTAGGAAGCTCAAAAATGAATCTATTTCTAGAACTTTTTTGGTTTTCTCTGTTTTAACTGGGATTCCAGTTTGAGCCTAAGTTGGATTTACATTTGATTCATACATATCTTGACCTGCCACAAGTGAGTTCCAAATGAGTTTTATGCTTAAAATAGCTCTACGTGTTTCTTTACCAGAGAGTGGGTAATCACCAGTGGGTAATTGAAGTCAACAAATATCCCCAGTGGCTTCTATATATCACTGTTGAATGGCAATATTATTTTCTTTTTGTGTATTGTGATATGCTCTGGGGGAAAATTAGATTTCTAGAATGGAATCTGTATAATTCATTATCTTCTCTTTGAAAAAAATCTTTTTACTACTTTAGCTTTAACCCAAACTGCCCTCAGATTCCAGTGTGATGCAATGTGAATGAAAGTGTTGAAGTTATTTGTATAGCCATGAATTCAAGTTATGCTTCTTCTATGTTTTTCAGCCTATCAGTCAAACTCATCCCTTCTCACAGTATAATTTATTTTACATGCCTTGTAAATTTTGGCAGATGAGAAGGAACTTTATATTCTATTATATAGTTATAGGACCTCCTTATTCAAAAATAGTGGTTTATAGTATTCATAAAATTAGAAAAGATGCCAAAACTATGTTGAAAATAAATCTGATAATTGCATGTTGCCTAAATAATATAAGAGCCAGAAAACATGAGTTATTGAGCTATAATTTAATCTTTGTGTCATAGTGAGTATATCAAAATAAAACATGCATTTATGTTTCCTGACATTTCTAGGATTCCATGATAGATATATAGTTCTATAACTCAGAGTAACCTGTTACTTACCCAATGTTTAATTTTATTTTACATATAAAGACATTATTATAATAAGAAGTGTTCTCATCGTCAGACAGGAAAAAGCAGTGTATCATCAGTCTTATATCATCATTCAAATTTCAGTGAAAAGAGAGTATACTTTAGTAGATTGATCACTAAATCAAAAAATGAGAAAACCATATAAGATAGCCTCTTTCTTTATGGATAAAAAAACTGGGACTCAGATTTTTCTCACATAAGATAAACTCACAAGATCACACAAAAAAAGACAGAATTAAAAGTGAACTTCTGTCTCATTCATCTTGATGGGGTTGCAAGAGGTGAGAG
This sequence comes from Tapirus indicus, assembly GCA_031878705.1. Classification (NCBI taxonomy): domain Eukaryota; kingdom Metazoa; phylum Chordata; class Mammalia; order Perissodactyla; family Tapiridae; genus Tapirus; species Tapirus indicus. The sequence goes on along the minus strand of CM062930.1, from coordinate 42,997,547 downwards.
TGAGGGTATAAATTACTTCAAAAGGCAGGGATATTTTGAAGTGCTAGTGTTCACATTGTAGGAACTGAAATATCTATGGCAGGTCTATAAGTTAACTCTACAACCTTAGAGAAAAAATTTGCTGATTCAACCTTGTTATAGAAAACACTTTTTGAAATATCTATATTGTTATTAGCTAAAAGGGTGGCATGTATATTTTTCAATAAAATTGACAAAAATCCATCACCTGGCTAATATTTGCCAGCAATTGCAAAGTAGTAGACTGCTACTGATTTGATTGAGGTTTAATCTAATGGTTTATTTCATAAATGATCACCGACTTTATTAAAAATAATGAAGAGAATTATAAACTCTGAGAAGTTTTCCGTTTATTTTTGAAATTTTGACTGAAATATTTTTTAAAAGACAATTAAATAAGCAAGGATGTAATATTAAAAAAGCCACATGATTAATCATAATTCCATTTTACTCTACTAGCTTGATGACCTGGTATAGCATTCTACATTAATAAGAGCTATTTAAAGTTGGTATGGATTAAAACTAAATACTTCCTGAATTTACATTAAAGAATAGTTGACCAACAAAGTGTAAGACTAACTACTGCTTTTGTCATAAATCTATTTTTAAAAGTTGTAAAATAATACAGCTACTAAAACTGAAGATATTCCTGAGTCTAGCAATAATACATGGGGAAAATATCATTTTTTCTGAAATGTATCTTAAAAGATTTAATACTAAAATTAACTAAAACACAATATTTACTAGTAATTGATTTATAAGGAAATAGCCATCTTTTTGGTTTTAAATGTGAAAAATTGATTTAGAGTGAATAGGTACATTAGAAAACTCTGAAATTCCAAGCTTATGGGGTGGTTTACACTTAGTCTAATAACAAGAATATTTTGGCTCCCTTGGTAGTATGTACTAAATATATGCAAACCAAAATTATCAGAATAAAACTTGCCATTCAACTGTTGTCATTGTCTCTTTATCATAGAACAAGGCAATATTTAATATATGGTGAACTAATTTGCCTACTCTGGTCATTTATATAATACTTTGCTGAAGATCAATTCACATCTCTCCCACCCCTGCCTCTACTGATTTTTCTGTTTATTAGGCTGTCCTTGCTATAAATTTTGTTAATAAGTCATTCAATGGATAATAACTCTTCCTCTCTCTCTCTCTCTTTCTTTCTCCCTCTCATTTAGCTACTTATTTATCTATCAGTTTAAAGTTTTCTAGTCATACAAGCTATAAAAATCCATCTCTCAGAGGGATCTTGATAGTGATTTTAGATTGTCATACTCTTAAGTTGTTCTTTATTAGGTGGAGTGTAAAACCAGAATAGAAAACGAAAAAAATTCTACTACATTTTCTGCAGTTTTCTTCTCTCTCTGTTTTGGTCAGTTAGAAGTGAACTGTAAGGATAAATTATATGACATAAAAAGATGTTCTATGAAAACATATTTTCTTACAAATGTATAAAAAAATTTTCTTAAGCAGTTTGATAAGAACATCTTGCATAAAAGTACAAAGTAAAAATGTTAATCACTCCTGACCCTGGAAAGATCAATATTTTGTATTCCAGGAAAAAAAAAAACAATTTTAGTTATACATTATTAAGAAATATTTGAATGACAGGAATGATTCATTTTTTATTCCCAATAAGACTGTGAATGGAACCAAATTAAAAAAAGAAAGAAAAAAAAAAAAGCCAAAACACAGAAATGTCTAAGAATGAGCCTTAGGAGTTAGTCAAGTAAAGTATTGTCTTCAGACGTAGAAGTAGTCATAAATGTTCTATAAACTGTTTTGCATGCACCAATGCAGCCTATATTTAGTATTTTGACCCTTGGAAAATAAAAGCTTTGGTGTTAGTGAAGGGCTGAGGTGTCTCATGTTTATAGTTTCAATTCAGTGTATATAAAGTTAAGTTGACAACAAATTGTGATAGATGAGCAAAAATGCACATTAATAAAAATCCCTGTGTTTCTATTTAGAGAAACAGTTGAAAATATGATTTTTTGTCAAAAACATTGAATTCTAAAGCTAATTCTTTTCTATAGTACATATAAGCCATTTTATTTATTTAAAAACAATGTGTGCATATAGATTGAACTGGAAAGAAATCAGATAATCTTAGAGGTAGCATTAGAGTTTCTTTTAGGTTTGTCCTAAAATGACCATAATACCAGGTTCATTGTCAAGAGTAGCCAACTATTTGGTCTAAGGCTAGCATGGTGATCAGTTGTAGGATTTGCTTGACTAAGGTTAGAATGATGTCAACATTAAGTAAAGTGGAAGAGACAGGGGAGAAAGTGAGGCCTTTTTTGACTATAGCTAAAATTCATGGAGCCCTGAGGAAATTACACAATAGGAGTCATTCTTGTCTATTTCTTTCCCTGTTGCTTCTGGTAAAGAAGTGCACTCCTGCTTTGAAATCTACTTATAACGGAGATCAGTTCATGAAAAGTTTGGTCTACCTTTATTCTAAACTTTGCTAACCTCTCCATATATGTTACTTCAAAGTGTTGTTCTAACTGCTGCCATTCTTTCTGTTTTAACATTCTTGGTACACCTCATTGATATGTGTCGATCTAAATTTATATCTGGTATCATTTTCTTTCTGCGCGAAGAACTTCCTATAACATTTCTTGTCATGCAGATCTAATAGTGACACATTTTCTCTGCTTTTATGTTAAAAACTCTTATTTTCACTTTTGAAATTTTCATTGGACATAGAATTCTAAGTTGATGGTTGGAATAGGTCATCGAGAGGACATGACAGCTGGTTGACCCGCCAGCTGGACCTGGGCAATCGGAGGCTTCTCACTCCTTCCTCTGTCCTTGGAATGTACATTCTGCCCACTGTTCCCACAGTGGGAGCTGTTTCAAGGACATAGCCTTGAGAGAGTAAGGTGTAGTTGAGACCATATGGACAGTATATGTGACTGAACCCCATTAAGGCCTTCATATAAACTTTTTAAGATTCTGGAGGGCGAGTGTGAAGATCTACTCATCTTGCAACTGTGCAAGGCAAGGCTTGTTTGTAAGTTCCCTTGCTCGTCAAATCTGCCACCTACCAATCTGGAGTGGCCCGTCCCTTTCTTCAATCTCTTCTTGCCCTCTTGTACAGGGGCCAGTTTCAGATTTCACCCAGGAACTCCAGAGGTTGCAAACCAACATAGTTTTGATTTGCTTTTTCCCTTTCCGCACTTTTATCTGTTGGTTTGCATAAAATGAGACAAGAAGTCTGAGGAAGTCTTGAACAATGTCGCTCAGTATGCAATGTGTTTCCTTCCCTCCTCTATTTACTTTTAAAACTTTATCACTGATTTTCAGCAATTTGAATATGATGTGCCATGGTTTGCTTTTCTTTATGTTTATTTGTCTTTGGAGTTTTTGAGTCTCTTGGTTTGTAGCTTTAGATTGCTTTTGACAAATTTAGGAAATATTTGGCCATTTTTTCTTCAAATATTTTTCTATTCCCTCCACCAACCAAGCGCTTTTTCTAGATATTGTTTGATATTGTCCTCTACATCTCTGATAATCTTTTCATTATTTTTCAGGGTTTTTTTTGTCTCTACGCTTCATTTTAAATGGTTAACATTGCTGTGCTATCAGGTGAAAACATTTAAATTAATTTAAATATTTTGAAATTTCAAAAGTCACACATAAAATATCCTTTCAATAATAATATTGAAAATATAAAGTTACTTTAGGAGAATAAAAATCAGATTGGCTTCGTTCTTTTCTGTGCTAATACAAATGACAGATGCTAGTGAAGCAAAGTCTGTAATGATTTGAAAGAAAAAAGCTGTGGCCTAGCCATATTAAATTTAGTTGTGTTGTCAATAATACGTGGTAGAGATAAAGAGGTTTTCAGATATTTAGCAACTCGGAAAATATATGTTCAAGACGCCTTTATGTAACTATGACGTCTTAGTCTATTTGGGCTTCTGTAACAAAATGCCACAGACTGGGCAGCTTATAAAGAACAGAAATTCATTTCTCACAGTTCTGGAGGCTGGAAGTCCAAGATCAAGGCACAGCATGGTCATGCTCTGGTGAGAGTCCACTTCCTGGTTCATTGCCAGCACCTCCTCTGCTGTGTCCTCACATGGTGGAAGGGGCTAGGGATCTCCCGGGAGTCTCTTTTATAAGGCACTAATCCCATTCATGAGGCCTCCAGCCTCATGGCTTAAGCCCCTCCCAAAGGCCTCACCTTCTAATACCATCATCTTTAGGGGTTAGAATTTCAACATATAAATTTTAGGGGAACACAAACATTCAAACCATAGCATGTGATTAACTAGTAGTCCTGAAAAACAGGTTAAAACAAGTGGCACTTAATAAATTATTCACATTGGGGAGACCCTTTCCTGAACTGAAAATAACTGACCCATTGATGCAAATTGCATGGGCTGTACATTCTAGTAAAAAAAAAAAATTAAAAATAGCAATGCAAATAGAAGTACTCTAAAGAATTTGTTGATGACATGTTTCAGATTTCTCCACCCACAGTGTATTCTCTCACTCTGTGGAAAAAGAAATTACTTTGTGACAGGCAATATTCTAAAGTTGATGATCCAATGGTAAACAATGCAAATACATTTCAAACTCTAATGAAGCTTGCATTCTAATTAGGCATTAAGCAATCACACAAAGAAACAAATAGATAAGTAGTGATAAGAGTTAGGAAGAAAATGGAATCCTGTAATGTGATAGTGTGATATATTTAAAGTCAAGTAAAGGAGGTAGAACCAGGATAAAAATTAAGATTGAGAAAACATTAAGGTAGGTGTACTGTTCAGGATAGGTCAGGGTCTATTTCTGTAACAAATGACTCTACTATATCAGTGTTCAACATTACAAAAGCTTATTTCTCACTCATGCTTTCAGCCCCACCTGGGTCAAAAGGGACTATGTTCCATAAAATCACACAGGGACCTTATTGATGGATGCTGAAACATCTTATAGATGCACATTCTGGAACATGTAGATTTTTTTATTAAAAAAAGCACTAGAGAGTCATATATGGATTTTTCACTGTCCAAATATGGAAGTGACTCACACATTATTTCCCACACATTTTTTTGTTGAACCTGTTACATGTTTCTAATTAAATGACTATGGGAAATGCAGTGGAGCAAAAGGAAAATATGATATGCATCACTGCAACTGATCCACCAGAAGAGAGAGATGTCATAGGAACAAAGAAAAAAGAATTTTGAAAGAAAGTGAGATTACCTTTGCTGGCTGCTACTGATTTATGGTCCAAAATGAACTTCATATGACAACAAAGATGTCATTGGTAGAGTGACATATATAATTGATTGCCCAACTAGGTAACTTTGAGAGCAAAAAAGGGGTATTATTAGCAGTTAGCTAGAGCAACAAGTGTAAAGCAAGACTGCTCCATGAAAATCGAAAAGTATCTTCACTCAAATCATTGGGAACTAAAACACAGAAGTTTCAATGAAATGGGCAAGACCAAAGCCTTATTATAGGAGACTGAGCTGAGACTTAGGGAATAAGAATGAGATAGGGGAAAATGTGAGTTTACGGAGCCCTTGTGATAAGTTATTTTCTGAAGGGGATCAGAGAAGCAAGAAATGGGTGTGGCGTTAGAGTTGATTTGTTTGTTTGTTTTGTACTGATGTACAGAATGTTTGTAGAGAATGTTTGCATTTCAAAGGGGAATGATTCACTTAAGAACTTTAAAAAGCTGATGATGAAGTAGATGTAGAAAGAATGTCATAGGAGAAGTGAAGCCCTTAGGAAGTCACGGGTAAGTTAGAAGAGGGTGTAATGTGTTGAATAGAAGCTACTCTACTATAACAGGAGACAAGGCAGAGAGCAAAGGTTGAAATCAAGGTAGATCCATAAATTCCCCAATTTTCAGATTAAGGTATTTTCTTAAGGCTTTATATTTTCTCATAGAGTAAAAGGAAAGATTATCAGTGGGAATACTTGCCGAAAAAGAAAAATGTGTAAAAGGTCATTTAGTAGAGTGGGAAAGCCAATGATATATACATATTGACATTTACATTGAAATTCAATCTCTCCTCCACTGTAGTCTTAACTTCAGGATGTCTTATTAAAGGGGAATCCATCTCTCTGTATTCTCTTGTTTCTTCACTTGTATATTAGCTTGAAATTTTACAAAATTTCCATAAATTAGACTTGGTAGTCATTCACCACCTCAGTGAGCAGAGTCAGGACTGTACATATACTTCTAGCCCTTGTGTCTCCATGGAGGTGAATTTAGAGGATGACATTATTCTCCACTGCCATTTTTCACAACTGTGTCATTAGTAGGGAAAGTGAAATGCCCTGATGATCCTTGATAGCAGAGATTCTTTTTGTGATGTCTTTGAATTGAATCCAGTCCTTCTTCTGTGTTTTGCTGAGCTCTGAGAGTCTGGTCAAGTATTATCTGCTACAAAGTTTCTTTAGCCCTAAAAAGATAAAGTGTTTAATGATTTACTCTTCAATCCAAACATTTAGATCCTTTCCATAGGTGCTTACATACTGCTAAGTTTCCAGTGACAGGATGAGTTTTGGTATTAACTGGTGCACATACTCTATGCCAAATCGATATTTCCCTGAATTTTATATATCCAAAAAAAAAAAAAAAGGATGGGAGGTGAAAGAAGATTGCCAACGTTGTTTTGTTTCATGTAAGTCTATTGAAATATCATCATTCATAGTTAACCTAGTTTCATGAAGCAAAGGACATTTTAACACAATTGGAAAACATATAATTTAATGATAAAAGTCATCCTTCTGGATTGAATGCCTTTAGTTATTGAAAAATCACCAAATTTTTCTTTGTTTTGGAAACCAGTGCTAATCCATATTCCTTCCAATAGTGTGACATTCTTGCTTTTAGTCTTCTACGTAATATCTTACCTCACTGCTTTGTGTACTAACATTTTATAAATTTTTGCCTATCTCTCACACAAGGATATAAGTTCCTCAAACATATGGAGCTTTATATCCCCATGTACCACATAACAGCCACTCACCAAGTATTTGAGGAAAGAAGAATGCATGACTACAAATTAAAATCGAAATTTTAGTTATCTAACTGGCTCTAATTTGCTTGCTCCTTTTTCTTTAGAGAGACAAAGTGTGTGACAGAGATTTTTAGGCAGTTCGAATATTTTCTTGTTTCAATATACTAGCCATGTGCCACATATGTTTGCCCCTGTCACCTTCTATTATCAGAAGAAAAGGTTGTTAATTTTTGGCTCATGCTCTTCAGACTTTATTAACAAAATTATACAGTTGAAACCAACACATTTTGTGTTAGTAACTGCTAACATAGATGTAGTAATTTCTCTTTTCTCAGAGTAGCACAGTACTGCTTAAATATATTTGACATTTTGTAAGGCTAATTTCCACATTTTTCAAGTTGAGATAAAAATTTGATTTTTGAATACAACAATAGACTACTGCACTTATTACTTAATATATGCTGAATTCTCATCATGTTATTTGCCCGTGATAAATGTTTACAGAGACAATCCTTATCTTCGGGGGTCTTGAGTTGATAACTGACAGCTATAATTTTCTAATGTTATGTTTTTGCATAAAATTTTGCTTGAATAATAATAGGAAACAATTCAATGACTGTTTTTCAAATATTTATTTAAGGGAATGCCTATTATACTTTTATTTGATACAAGAAAATATGCCAATTTGACACTTTTGCACAAAAAACGTCCATGAGTAAAATTTGTATACGCTATTTGAATTTGTTATTGTATGTTTATTTAATTGTGCTTCTTGCTGACTTTGTTACTTGTTCCTGACCTTCGTTCTATATGCCTTATCTTTTTCTATCTTAAGGATGAGGACAAGAAAAAACAGTGCAAGCCACAGGCCTTCAGTCCATCATAATCACACTGATGTGATTATGTTCACATGGTCCCATTAGGGCAGGGGCTCAGTGCTACTTAGCCTAACTGTAGCGTAGGACACTGCCAAGACTGAGTCCTCTCTACAGCTCTTTGTCTTCTGCCTGGGTTCATTACACAGCTATTTGCTCTGAGTTGCTAGTACCACCCAGAGCACAGCCATGTGGCAGAACATGAATCACCAGGCTAGGCCTTAAGGCATTTCAGTATATATAGTAAGAAAACTAAAATGTAGAACAAAGGTACTTTTGGAGTCAATTCTGTTAATGTTAACTTGGGGAGCATCTTAAAGGAGTAAATGATTTCAACATAGACATCTTATGTGTTTTGTAATCTTACCATCTCATGCATTTTAGATTTTATACTTAATAGTCTCATCCTGATAACTCTGTTAGGAAAAATTATACATAATTTTTATATACATATACACTCTTCTACAAAGATAGTGAAAAGGAACTAGGAGAGTACTGCATTTTAAAGAATTTTGACAGTTTTTAGCACTCTTTCAAACATCAGTATCATAAACTCTATGTAGATAAAGATAATTGTCCTTTGCCTCAGTTGTAAATTATGTTACTTAGATATTCTGGGGTACAGTTGGTTCTCAAGGTCTTTGATTCTAAAATACATTCCAGTTTCATTTTTTAAATGCTTGTCAATTTTTTTTTTACATATATGATTAGTGGATTTTAGACCTTGGAATTATTCCATAAAATGAAATGAGACAATTTTTTGATGGGATAGTGTTGAGTTGGTATATAATAGCAACATGTTCTTTTTCTTTATGCAGGTATTGTCAAAAAAATTTTAAATGCTATCATTAAAGAGAAAAATTAAATTAAATTTTGTTCCTCTTCATTAAACCACATTTCCTGCATTGGGCTTTTCAAAGACCCTCTATAGTTTGGTGTAGTTTATTTTTCTTGCTTATTTCATAAAAAGTGTCAAGTATGAATCTCAAAAACATAATGCTAGGTGAAAAAAGCTAGACACAAAAGACCACACATTGTACATTTTGTATGATTTCATTTATGTGAAATGTTAAGAAAAAGGAACATCTATAGAGATATAAAGTAGATTTGTGGCTGCCTTGGGCTGGAAGTGGGAAAGGGAGTGGCTACAAATGGGCAAGAGATTTCTTTCTGGGGTGATGGAAATCATTTAAACTTAGATTGTTGTGATATATTCTGCAAATATACTTAAAAATCATTGAATTATATACCTTGGTGAGTGTTTTTTATGGTATATAAATTATATCTCAATAAAACCATAATAAACGCCAAATATCTCATCAAAGACTCATATGCCCTATAACAAGGAAATTTGAGATGCTTTGGTAACATGAAAAATGTTTTTCAAATTCCAAATCTCTCTTTTTGCAATGACTACCAGATATCTTTCAAAATTACTAGAAGTTCATATAAGTCAGGGAAACACATCACTACAGTGCTAATGTACTACAAACATTTTTATTAATATAATAATCACCTATGATACTGAAGACAGACACTGGTCCCCTCATAATTCTGGCTCCTCCCTAATAAGTGTGAAACATTCTGGTCTAGGGAGTAGGTCAATCTTAAAGGGACTTCCCCACCCTGGATGAATAAATCTTGTAGGATCCGGAAAATCACAGGACATATTGACAGCATACTTCTCAAAATCTCCATTGTTACTAGGAATCCCTAGAACTGGAAAGTGGGTCTGTAAGGTTCAGCAGTTAAGTAATGGCAGCAACAAGGTAGACAGAGCAGTGGAGCTTTCCTTGAGAGGATGAAAAGAACTACGGACGAATAAGAAAATGTTGCACATCAGACAAAACTAATCATACGTACTTTGAAAAAAGTTATTTGCCATACATATAGCAGACATAGGACTAATTTATTTTATATTCAAACAGATTTTTAAAATTAATATTTAAGAAATAAAAACAAACGGTTAAAAGAGGCAACACTTCTGTTCTGGAATGCTTGCCTGGTAGGGTTAGCCAGATCCTTATTCAATGGGTTCTGAGCCCCTGGTTTCCTCACTCTTATCAGGCTACAGTTGCTACAATTTCCTACTTTACTGAGGATGGGAGCACAAACAGGCATCCTAGTGGATCCTCTGAGTTCCAGACCTACTTGTCCCTGCCCCTGTTATGTAATAGCAACCCTACCTTTTCATGATATTACGGGTTGATTATGCCCATAAATACAGGTGTTTACTTTTTGCCTATGGATGTACTGGCATGAGGAGTCCAAAATGACCATGCGACATCATTGTTTAGGTTCAGTGCAAACTGACTACGTCTACAGGTAAAAAGATTCCACCTCTTGAATTCTGCTCTTGTAATTCCACCAAGTGTGAAGTTTTAAAAGCAGTGAAGCACAAAAACATAAGTGAATCACAGAGAGTAATGGTGACAGGGGTCACTGTTAATTCTATGTCTGTTGCATAGATCCGATTTTTTTATGGTATTGGTGGACACAGTACTATATAATGAATATCATTTTAAGTTATATACCAATCCTAAATGATGATGCCCTAACCTTACAGGATATCATCCCAATGTGATATTATCTGAGCCTTGAAGAGGCCATTTCAAGGTGCTGTCAGGCCAGAAGTTTCCTAAGTGACACAGTATATGGTACATCTAGTGGATTTCGTGATCAAGTGCTCATTTTCAGATCTAAAAGTGGGTCTTTTGGCCCGAGATGAGGTTATGTGAGATCTTATGTTTTTGTGTACCTTCAGATAGTGGTGCTTGTGTAGACTGGGCAGGTTAGACAAATCCATTAATAGAACACGAATCAGTCTAAAATTACTATCCCTTTCAGGATAGAAGGATTGTAAGGAAATCAACTTGCCAGTAAGAGACTGGTTGGTCTCCTTGAAAGGTACTATATCAGGGATGAGCACCGGTCTCTACTGCTGATAGGTAGCATATTTAGCAGCTGCAGACAGCAGACCAACTTTAAACAGAGGAAGCTCATGCTGTTGGGTCCATGTATAGTTTCCATCCTAATACTATGGCTATGATGTGCATGCGACATTGTGAACACACTTGGGATGGCTGAGGTCAGAGATTGGGGGACATCCACTGGAGAGGCATTCAGTCTTCCTGCTGGTAGAATACCTCCTCTGTAGCATATGCTCTCTGGTGAGCATTGTACTTCCCTAGGTTTATCCACATCCTTCTATCATAGAATTTTCCCTTTTTGGTTGTCCTATCTTGCTCTACTCAGAACCCGGAACCATAAATCTAAGTGATTCATCCACCAAGTTTACGGCCAGGTATGTCAGTGTCCACTGGAATGATTTCTCTCCTTCTGTCTTTCAAATAACCCATACAGGGGGCTATCCATCTTCCATTCACAGTAACATATTGAGTTTTCTATAAATCAGACATAGATTTTTTTCTTTCTTCACCAAAGGAAACTACTCATGAGGCTATATGTGTGAGTTAATGAAGAGGCATTAGTATTACAAAGGTCAATGGGAGTCTTGATCACCTATTTATGTACCCTCAGATCTGCTTGGACTTGATTCTGTGTGTACCATTTCCATTGAATGACGGACTGCTTTGGATCTGCTTGACCTAATGACTTGGTGCAATTTATATAACGCAGCTCATAGTGAGCAACTCTGGGCGCAAAATCACCTGATGTCTCACGATAGTACTCTTAGTTCCCACCTAGGCCGTGTAGTATACCAGGAGCTGACTTTTATTTTTAAATTAAAGTTTTTATTTTGAGATGATTGTACATCCACATATATTTGTAAGAATACTGAATGATCCTCTGGATCCTTTTCAAAGTTTTCCTCAATGAATACGTCTTGCAAAACTGTAGTACAACATTACAACCAGAATATGGACATGGGTACAATCTGCCAATCTTATTCAGATTTTATTAGTATATGCCTCAATATTTTAACGAAGGGAATATGATCATCTGGAGAATTCTCTAGTCTTATATAATAAATCCATTCTGATATACTTAGTTCTTTGAGTTTTCTAAAAGGCGTTTTTTCTACTTTTCCAATGCAATTACAGCATTTTTACCATGATTACTGTAGCGCACTGTTTATTCCAAACTTCAAGGAACTATTCTATAAATGTATTAGGATCAACTTCTCAGAATCACTGACAGAATCACTGCTACACCATCCCAAACTCTTTCTCTCACTTACCCTTCAGGAAAAAAAATTAAAAACAAATTTTAATAAAACAATAACAGTACATAAGCATAAATTTGATAGGTATCTTTCCTGCACAAGTTTATATGTGTATCCCGTAAACATATAAATCCAAAGAAATAACAAAAGATTATTTTGTATTTGCTATTAAATTTACATAAACACTATGATATTCATTCACTCAGTGAGATTTGTGTAATGCATAACAACCTTCTCTGGATGCTAGGAAAACGTCAGTGAGTTACAGGGACAAAAATCTCTGCTTTTATACAGCTTACATTGCAGTGAGCAATGGCAAATCCAAAAATAATTAAAACGTATAGCCTTTTGTTTGATGATAACTACAATGGAGAATAACCATCCACAAGGGAATAGGCCGATGAGTTAGTGTTACCAGGGGAGGTTTTAGTGAAAAGGAAACATTCACAGCAATACTTGAATGAGCTGAGAGAATGGTTCTTGTAGATATCTGGGGCAAAAGGTATTCTAGTCAGTGGGAACAAAAAGTAGAATAACCCAAAGGAAGGAGTGTGATCTTTTGGTTGAAAAAATTAATGAGACCAGTGTGTCAGTCTTGAGATTGTCAGCAAATGAGACCAGTATGTCAATCTTGTGATGGGCAGCAGGGAGAATGATGGATATAAGGGTCAGTGAGGCAACACAAAGCCATATTTTCTAGCATGTTTCAGGTTATTGTAAGATTTTGGCTTTACCCCGAGTGAGATGAAAAGACATAGTAAGGTATTGTGTGGACAAGTGAGATTATCTGACCTAATTTTTAAAAGAATCTCTCTGACACTGTGTTGGAAAGGATTACAGGGCAAAAGTGAGGAACTATTAAAAGTCAGTAAAGTTTTAAATCCACATATGGATCTCTGTGTTACCAGGGGAGACTAAGAAATCAGCACTGCCGCCTTTCTGACTGTAGGAGCACCGTTTAAGTTGTATTCTTTGCAGCCTGCAGCCCCTGGAGCACAAAGTGAATGGCTACCTCTGGGATTGCTCAACACAGCAGCTATGCGAGGAATGGTTACACAGATTGTTCTGCGACTTGATTTGTTGCTTGATATTAAGTTTTTAATATCTACTCTTGTTGATTCATATAACTCGAGTTCTTTTTCTTGTAAATGACTATTATTCCATTGGATGGAAATATACACACACCACACACAACTTGATATATATTATGTTATAGTCGAATGATGGTTAAGATAGTGGCTTCTAGAGTATATGGAGTAATTTGGATCTTAGCACTGCCACTAACGAGTTTCGCCATCTTGAGCAATTTACATAATTAAACTCTGCATCAGTTTTCTTACCTTTGAAATAGGATTAATAATAACAGCTGTCCTCTTAAGGTTTTTATGAAGGTTAAATAACAATACAAGTAAAATATTTAGATATGCAATTACTCAACATGGACTAGATGCTATTATTTTTATTATTATTGCTGCTGCTATTACATATATATTGTTATATATACCCTCATTGATGGACATTTATGTTCTCAGTTTATCACTATTATAAACGACCCTGCTATAAACACTGTTTATGAGTGGCAATAAACATTTTATGCACTTTTGAATATTAGGTTTCTCTTGGGTATATATTTCTATATATTCCATTGTCACAGGGTAAGTTTAATTTTCTGGATACTATGAAATTGTTCTTCAGAATGGTTGTAATAACTTATACCCCTACCAGCAATGTGTAAGACTTAGAGTGTAACTACAACATTACTATCAACCAGTATTTTCATACTTGATGCCACAAGATGGTGTCTCACTATTGCTTTAATTTGCATTTCCCTAAATAGTAGTTAGGTTGAGTGTCTTCACATGTGCTTGTATCCCCTTCTTAGAAACATGTTTATATAATTAGCCTGTTTTAAAAAAATTATTTATGAGTAAATTCTTTGCATATTACAATTTATCATTTTAAAAAATTTTTATTTTTGTGTTGAAAATATGTCCTCAGTCTCTGTGGTTTGTCATTTAACTTTGTTTACATTGTCATTCTGTGTGACAGATTTTAGTTACAAGAAATCAGATATAATAAACATTATATTTTAAATTTTAATTCACCTCAAATTCATATCTGTGTATGAAGTAATGTATATTATAATTTTATCTTATTTATGTGGAAAGATAATTTTATATCCCATTTACAGAGTAGGCCATTTTTTTCCCACTAATATGGAAGGCAATACTATTAAGTTCCCATATGTGTTTGGTTATGTTTCTGCGTTCTTAGTCTCTTCTGTTTATTTAGTCATCTATTTACTCATTAATTAGTATGCCAGTTCCCACTCTCTTTATTGGTATGGTTTAATGAAACAGTTTTGAATCTGGTAGGCCATTTCTCCTTTCCCAGAATTGTCTCAAGTTTTCAGGTGATTTTAGCCTCCGACTCTCCTTATATATTTCTTTCTTCCTTTTTTTCTATTCTTATCATGGGATTTTCTACTTTAGGTCACCAGCTATCCTTGCTTTTTGTATATTAGTTGGTTATTTCACTGTGAACAATGGCAGCAAGAAAAATAATGTGGGTAACAAGTAAAAGCCAATTTATTTATATTAAAGGGCTCGCACATTTCATAAAAGGCAGGAAGATGATGCTGAGGAATAAACAGGATCAAAGGGATCTCTAGAAAGTCAAGAAGTTTGATGCAAGAATCCTATTACTGGGACAGCTTGGAGAACAAGCAGCTGAAACACTGCGTCTGCCGGAGTCACCACAGCTGGGGTGGTGTGCTCCTCCACGATTTCTATTTCCTCTGCCATGTGTTTAAAATCTAGTCTCAGAGAAGACCATCTTCTTGGATGGTCTTTGGCTTCTTACTCTCCTACTGTCTTTAAAATAGCTGATAGAGAAAGGATCCAGTACCCTTGGCTTCTGTTTCATTCTCTGTAGGACGGTTGAGGATGAGGGAGAACTCAACTGGAGCCAATTTTGAATATTCCTATATCTTCCAATTCCATTTCAAATAAAACACCAATTCTTCCATGGTATGCATGATCTGATCTGTTTACCCTCTTTAAGCTTATTCTTCCATCTGTCTTACTCTTGCTCATTACAAACCTAGTCAGGGAACAAGATGAACCTGTTTTCCCCTCAGGGCCCTTGTTCTTCCCCTGGCCTCTGCTTGGATCACTCTGTGTCCTCATCTTTGCTGGATCCTTCATTCAGACTACACGTCAAATATTATCCCTTCAGAGAGGCCTCGTCACCCTATCTAATGGTGTCCACTACCTCACCTAGTTACTTTCCATCACATTATCCTTAATGATGCAGTTCAATCATTTATCATGACATGAAATAATCTATAGTCTATCGTCTATCCTGTATCTCTCTCACCTACTAGAATTTAAACTCCATAGGAAGAGAGAACCATTAGTGCTGATGTCTGGAATAATTGCTATGACTTAGAAAGCACTCAATAAAGATGTATGAAGTAAACAAAGGAGTGAGTGAACGTGTGGAGACCAGTACCTGTGCTTCTCTCAGGGGCAGCCTTTGTGTTTGTTCACCTTACCTGACATTACTCTTTTCAGCAGGTATTTCCATTAATAGTCCCCACCAGAACCTGGACAAAAATCACAGAGGAGAAAGGAGGAATAATATAAATAATTTTATGTTAGTTCCACTCCCCAACCTCAATTCTACTTTGTTTGAATTGGTGAGGAATTTCTGACAATTCTGAGTGTTTCTCTGTTTACCTTCCTTTCTCACTCAATACTCATCTTCTTTTCAGGGCTAGGGTTAGGAGCGTTGCTGGTCTATGCCAGAATATTGTTATTCTTTTAGCTGCTATATTTTCTTTTCCCAAATTTCACACCATGAAGTTTTGTTCCTGTTTATTTGGCTGCTTCATATATACATATATATATATATATATATATATTTGCACATTTCAACAATTATTGGGAGAGGAAAGTCTGTAATCTGCTTCATTCTACCATCTGTTGATAGAATCTCAAATTTTGTCTCTAAATTTAAAAGATTACAAAACTGAAAACATTTATTATTTTCCTAGGAGTGTGTGTATGTGGGAGGGATTGCAAGGGGACGGTTTTCATACAGATGGAAATAATCCTGAGGCAACATGATCCAAAATATTAGGAGTTTGTTTTTTCTGATAATGAGAAGGTCATTTTAATTTCTGATAAATGAAAGTGTCATTTTAATTTACTTATTAGACAATCTCCTCATTTAAGATAACATAAATTTCATTTTTTTCTAAAATAATTTGGAAATACTTTAAACATTAAAAATACAACTGAATATTGTTTAAAATTTTAAAAATTAAAAAACTGTTGAATTTGTTATTTAAAACTGTTCATAAAAAAATTGGTACAGCTTTAATATCTTAATTTAAGCACTTAAGCATGTGAAACTTCCAACAATAATTCAATACAAAATAATCTTTTTAACGTCTAGAGTTATAAAGTGTGTGACAATAATTTCACAATACTGAATACTTGAGGAAAAAGTTTTATTTTAAACATCTATATAGTAGATTTAAAATGTAAAGTAGCTCTGATTGTGCTTTTGAGATGCATTCTCTATAAATTTGTATAATAGATATTATATTTATAATAATCCTGAAACTGAATGCTTTCTGAATCTTATTTCAGGCACTAGAATAAGAAAGTGAATGAAGGACGTTGAAAGTGATTGAGGGCATGTGGCCATGTAATGAAGCACAGTGTCCCATTAATAATTGTACTGCAGAGAAGATTAAATTAACAATGAGTAGCATAAAAAAAGACTGTATTTGGAATATTTGATCTAGTTATGAGGAATATTGTAATTGAAAAACTGTTGAACTACGTGCTTCACTAAGGATACTGAAATCTGCTATTATAAATATGAGTTAATTTTAGTTATGAAATATAACAATACATTAGAGGAAATGAATAGAAAATAAATTATAAAACAGAAATTCGAAAAAGCACATAGGGAAAAAAGAGCAGTATAAATGAGTAATTTGGAAAAGTAGAAAAAAATGTATACTACATGTCTTAGCTTGGGCTGCTATAACAAATATACCACTGGGTGACTTTTAAGCAACAGAAATTTATTTCTCACAGTTCTGGAGGCTAGAAATCCAAGATCAGGGTGCCACTATGGTTGAGTTCCGATGAGAGCACTTTGTAGGTTGCAGAATGCCAATTTCTCTCCATGCATCATCACAGGGCAGAGGGCAGAGAAAGGAAACAGCCCTCTCATGACTCTAATAAAGGCACTAATCCTATTTATGAAGACTCCACCCTTGAGATCTCATTTAATCCTAATTGCCCCCCAAAGGCTCCCTCCCCTAATACCATCAAATGAGGGGTGTATGGTTTCAGTATATGAATTTGGGGGAATACAAACATTCAGTCCATAACACCATATTAAACACTAAATGATTTCAAAGAAGAAAAAAGTAATAATTTTACTAAAAGTTCTATGCAAATGATGAAAAGTAACAGTTTGATGTCCTGATTTTGAAATCTCTTGCTAAGTGATATTTTGACATTTTAATGTCTTGAATTTATTTTTCAATCCATTTATAAAATTAGTACAAAATAATAAAGATAGAAAAATAAATGATTATTTAATACTGGTGTATTTTAAAGGCCTTATTGTGGTATAATGAATCTGCAATAAACTGTAATATAAAAATTACACATTCTGATAAATGTCTAGTATATGTACACCCAGGAAATCCAAACAAAAATAAATAAAATAATGAACATATCCATTACTTCAAAATGTTCCTTACCCCCCTAAACTCCTTGCCATCATCACCCTCTTTCCCCTTTCCTAGGCAACCAGTTATTAGTTTGCATTTTCTAAAGTTTTATGTAAAGGAAACATAAATCATACATTATGTAGTTTTAAAAATCTGGTTTCTTGGGTTCAGCCCGGTGGCATAGAGGTTAAATTCACGCACTCCGCTTTGGTGGCCTGGGTTTTCGCAGGTTAGGATCCCAGGCGCCGACATACACACAGCTTGTCAAGCCATGCCGTGGAGACGTCCCATATAAAGTAGAGGAAGATGGGCACGGATGTTAGCCCAGGGCCAGTCTTCCTTAGGAAAAAAGAGGATTGGCAAGGGATGTTAGCTCAGGGCTAGTTTTCCTCACAAAAAAAAGAATAAAAAATCTGGTTTCTTTTATTCAGCATAATTTTGAAATTTATTCATGTTATTGTATATATCAGTGTAATATAATTTTTTAATGCTATTTTGACCCAGTTTTGAGGTTCTGGCTAGAGGCTGGTCAGTTCTCCTTCTGGAACAGTAGAAATCTATACTCCAACCATTTCCCTTATCAAGGCTCACACTCAGGGGCTACTATGCAACCTTGCTGATTGCCCCAGGAGCCAGGTACCAGATAAAGTAGGAGAAACCACTATGCCCTGAAGCTGGAGGATTTATTCAAATTAGCCAATCCACAGACATCCCTGAAAACCAATCTAACCCCACCCTGTTTTCCAAACATAATCTGCCCCCTGCAGCTCTAGCTTGCTGTTACCGTGTTTCTGCTTCAACCACCTGTGTGGCCCTGCCTGGCAGTCTTCTCTCTTTTGGAGTTGTGAATGATAAACAGTTCTGTCTTTTGTCTATTCAGTGTCAGTGTGTTGTGTCTTACCACGAAAAAAATCAAGTCTTACAAAACAAGCAGTTTCAGTTTTTTATTGATGAGTAGGACTACATTGCATGGCCATACCACTATTTGTCTATCCATTCAACTTTTGATGAACTTTTAAGTTTTTTTTTTTTCCGGCTTAGGTAATAAACAAACAAATAAAGCAATATTTGTATATAACATTGTTCTTCTTGGGTTTATACCTAGAAGTGGAATGGCTAAGTCATATGGCAGGTGTACTTTTAATTTTTAAGAAACTACCAACATATTTAACTATTTGTTTTACAATTTTATATCCCAACTGGTAGTGTGTGAGAGTTTCAGTTATTCTACATTCTTGGCAACACTTGACATTCTAATAGACTTTTTAGATACCTCAATAGTGGTATCTCATTGAGGTTTCAGTTTGTATTTCCCTAATGACTAATGATACTGAACATCTTTTTATGCACTTATTTGTCAACTACATATTTTCTTCAGTGAATTATCTGTTCACTTGTACTATTTTTTTATGGGGCTGTTTGTTTTATTTCTCACATTAAGTTAAGGGAAACTTGAAACTATTTTTGAGTTGCCTTTATATATTGTGCATATAAGCCTTTTATCAGATATATTTGTAAATATTTTCTCCGAGTTTGTGGCTGATCTTTTCAACTATATATTATTGTCTTTCAAGGAGACATAGTTCTTCATTTTGATGAAGTCTAATTTTTTATTTCTTAAAAGGTTCTTTTGTTTTTTGGTATCTAAGAAATATTTCCTTACCTTAAGGTCACAAAGATTATTTCCTTTATTTTATTCTAGATATTTTATAGGTCTAAATTTAAGTTTAGATCTATCATACCTTTTGAGTTAATTTTTGTTTCAAGTTATGGGTCATGATATTTCTTGCACACTGATAGTAGATTTTATTTGCATATGGATATTTGATTTTTCCAGTACTAAGTGTTGAAAATATTATTGTTTCTCCAATAAATTCACTATGCACCATTGTCAAAAGTCAAATTATGGAAATGAATTTGGCTATTCTGAATCCTTTCGTTTCCATATGAATTTTGGAATAAGCTTGCCAAATTTAACAATAAAGCCTACAAGATTTTGACAGGAATTGTATTGAGTCTATGGAGCCATTTGGGAAGAACTGACATCTTTTTTTTTTTTTTTGGTGAGGAAGACCAGCCCTGAGCTAACATCCGTTGCTAATCCTCCCCTTTTTGCTGAGGAAGACTGGCCCTGGGCTAACATCCGTGCCCATCTTCCTCCACTTTATATGGGACGCCGCCACGGCATGGCTGACAAGCAGTGCGTCGGCGGGCGCCCGGGATCCGAACCCGCGAACCCCGGGCTGCCAAGCGCGGACGAAACCGCTGCGCCACCGGGCCGGCCCCAAGAACTGACATCTTAATAATGTGGAGTCTCCTAAAACATGAACACAGTATATCTTCATATTCAAGTCTTCATTATTTTTCCCAGCAATGTTTATAATTTGCAATGTGGGGATCCTTTACATATTCTGTCAGGTTTGTTCCTGCATTTCATATTTGCTGCTATTATAAATGGAATTAAGAAAATTGATTTCCAAGTGTTAATTGCTAGTATATAGAATTGTAGTTGAATTTGATATCAATTGTTGATTGTGCAAACTTGCTAAACTCATTTACTAGTTCTAGTATGTATTTTGTAGGTTTCATAGGACTTTCTACATAATAATTATCTCATCTTTGATTCATGATAGTGTTCCTTTTTTCTTTACAATATAGATGCATTTCACTTCACCTTCTTGCCTTATTGTAATGGCTGCAGTTGTAAGCACAAGGTAGAAAAAAAGTGGAGTGACAGGACATTCTTTCTGTGTGCACTGGAAAAAAAATGTAGCTTCTGTTGTTGTTTGGTAGATGTTTCTATCAATTATTGGGAGATGTTGGGATTGTATCTTTCAAGGAATTGGTCCATTTCATCTAGGTTATCAAATTTGTGGTCATAGAGATGTTGTAGTATTTTTTTTTTATTATCCCTTTAATATTCATGGAATCTGTAGTGATGTCCACTCTTTCATTTCTGATATTAGTAATTTGTGTCCTCTCTTATTCTTAGCCTGGCTAGAGGCTTATTGATTTTATTGATCTTCAAAGAACTAACTTTGGTGTATTGATTTTTTTTCTGATGATTTCTTGTTTTCAATTTCATTGATTTCTGCTCCAATTCTTATTCTTTTCTTCTTATTATTTTGAATTTAATTTGGTCTTCTTTTTCTAGTTTCTTAAGGTAGAAACTCAGATTATTGTTTATAGATCTTTCTTCTTTTCTAATATATGCACTCAATTCTACAAATTTACATTTTAAGCACTGCTTTCACTACGTCCTTCAAATTTTGATAAGTTGTGTTTTCATTTTTATTTACAGTGAAGCATCACTTAATGACAGGGATATGTTCTGATAAATGTGTCATTAGACGATTTTGTCCTTGTGCACAAACCTATATGGTATAGCCTAGAACACACCTAGGCTATATGGTACTACTTTTATGGGGCCATATATCCAGTCCATCATTGGCTGAAACATCATTATGTGGCACTTGACTATAGTTCAAAATAATTTTTAATTTTGTTTGAGATTTCTTCTTTGACCCACGTGTTGTTTAATCTCCATGTATTTTGCTGTTGTTGGATAAAGTAGTCTATTGATGTCAATTATATCCAGTTGATTGATGTTGTTCTTGAGTTACCTATGTCCTTACTGATTTTTTGCCTGCTACATCTGTCCATTTCTGAGACAGGGGTGTTGAAGTTTCCATCTATGATGGTGGATTCATTTATTTCTCTTTGCAGTTCTATTAGTTGTTGCCTCACATAGTTTGACACTCTGTTGTTAGGTGCATACATGTTAAGAATTACATTTTCTTGAAGAACTGACCCCTTTATCATTATGTAATCCCCTTCTGTATCCCTAATAGTTTTCCTTACTTTAAAGTCTACTTATCTGAAATTAGTATAGCTAGTCCTGCTTTCTTTTGATTAGTGTTAGCATGGTATATTTTTCTCTAGCCATTTACTTTTAATCTATATTTGTTTTTATATGTAAAGTGGGTTTCTGATAGACAACATATAGTTGAGTTTTGTCTCTTGAGTCACTCTGACAATCTCTGTCTTTTAATTGGTGCATTTAAACCATTGACATTCATAGTGATTATTGTTATGTTGGATTATATCTACTATATTCGTTACTATTTTCCATTTGTCACCTTTGTTCTTTATTCCTATTTTTATCACTCTTTTACTGCTTTTTGTGATTTTAATTGAGCATTTTATATGACTCTATTTTCTTTCTTTCTTAGCATATATACTTCTTTTTTTGCTTTCTTAAGTGATTGCCCTAGAGTTTGCAATATACGTCTAGTAATTGCCCTAGAATTTGCACTAGAGTTAATCCAAGTCCACTTTCAGATAACACTATACCACTTCATGGGTAGTGTGAGTACTGTATAATAATAAAATAATACTAATTCCTCCCTCCTGTCTCTTGTATCATTGCTGCCATTCATTATTTTACCTTACTTATTCTGTCTTTGATACCCTTCCTTACTTTATGTAGATCCAAGTTTCTGAACAATATTATTTTCCTTTTCTCTAAAGAACTTCTTTTAACATTTCTTGCAAGGCGGGTCTACTGGCAAGAAATTCTCTCAATTTTTGTTTTTCCAAGAAAGTCTTTATTTCTTCTTCAATTTTGAAGGATAATTTCCAGGATACAGAATTTTAGGTTAGTGTTTTTTTCTCTCAACTCTTTAAATATTTCACTCCACTCTCTTCTTGCTTGCATGCTTCCTAAAGGGAAGTCAGATTTAATTCTTATCTTTGTTCCTCTATAGATAAGGTGTTTTATTCCTCTGACCTCTTTCAGGATTTTTTCTTTATTTTTGATTTCCTGTAGTTTGAAAATGATATGCCGAGGTGTACATTTTTGTTTTGTTGTTGTTTGGCATTTATCTTCCTTGGTGTTCTCCTACCTTTCTGGATCTGTGGTTTGGTACCTGACATTAATTTGGGGGAAATTCTCCATCATTATTGTTTCTAATATTTCTTCTGTTCCTTTCTTTTCCTTCTGGTAGTCTCATTACATGTATGACACACATTTTGTAGTTTTCCCGCAGTCCTTGAATATCTTGTTCTGTTTTTCTCAGTCTTTTTTCTCTTTGCTTTTAAATTTTCAAGGATTCTGTTGATATATCCTCTAGTTTAGAGATTCTTTCCTCAGCTGTGGCCTGTCTACCAATAAGCCCATCAAAGGCATTCTTCATTTATTACAACGTTTTCTATTTGCAGGATTTCTTTTTGTTTTTTTCTAGTATTTCCATCTCTCTGCTTACATTGGCCATCCATTCTTGCAATGCTGTCTATTTTATCCATGAGAGCTCTTAGCATATTAACCATAGTTTTAAATTTCTGGTCTGATAATTCCAACATTCCTGCCATGTCTGGTTCTGATACTTTGTCGGTCTCTTCAAATTGTGATTTTTGTCTTTTGCTGTGTGTTGTAATTTTTTCTTGATAGTGGAGTGTGAATGTCCTGGGTAAAAGGAAATGCTGTAAATAGGTCTTCAGCAATGTGGTGATGGGGTTTGGGGGCAGGGAAGTCTTCTATAGTCCTATGATTAGGTCTCAGTTTTTTAGTGAGCCAGTACCTCTAGACTGTAAACTTCACAAGTATTTCTCAGTTTTTTTCTGTCCCCTTAGGTGGAACTGGATAACTAGAGTGGACTGGAATTGGGTATTTCCCTTTCCCAGTTAGTCTCTGATAATACCCCAGCAGTTCAGGCTTTAGTTAACTAGTTTCCCCTGAGGGCAGGTCTTGTTAAGAAAAACAGAGTGCTCTGGGCTATTTCAAAATGGTTCCTTTCTCATCTCCCTACCTGAAGCCAGAGGGGATATTTCTCCTAGATTTATTGTGGGAAACTGGTGGAGCTCCAGAGGATAAATCTCATAATATTGTTGTCTGGGTCCCCCTGGAGTTTTGAACTCTCACACTTGTCCACACTGAGCCTCCAGCAATTTGTCAATTATAGTTCAGACTTTCCGACCCTGGAGTCTCTGCTCTGGTAAGCCATGATTCCCTGTATGTCTTCGATCTTGGGGGTAGTGGTTTGCCCTGTGTCCTCGCCTCTCTTACAAATCCAAGAAGAGTTGTTGATTTTCGGTCTGTTAGCTTTTTACTTGTTATGAAGAGCAGCAACTTCCAAGCTCCTTATATGCAGAACCAGAAATCCAAAGTCCTGATATTTGATTTCGATCCTATTGAAAACACATTATTTTGAAAACATTCATATTCTAATTTTTATTGGTTGATATATGGAGAAATGATCATGTATATTTTCATTTTCCAGGAGACCTCAAAAATTTACTTATTATTTCTAATAGTTTATCTGCATATTATTTGGGGCTTTACATGTAATTACATCATTTGCATATGAGGATTTAAAAATTTTTTTCTTTAAAACTTTTATATTTTTATTTATTTCATTCCCTCTTATTTTACTGATTTTTACCTTCTGTATAATTCTTAATAGAAGTGATAATGGCAAATACCCTTGTCTTATTTTGATTTCAACATGAACATTTTCAACATTCATCCATTAAATTTATTACATAGACTTTTTAAATTGTTTCTAGTGTGGGGGATCAGAATTGGCCACCTCAAAATGTGTCTCTTTACCTGGATTATTTTCGCTGAAGGAAGCTTTGACCTCCCCGCCCCCCCCCCCACTAACTGTCTAAAGGGATTTGGGATGGAAGACCTATCCCTGAGACGGGCTATCACTATAGATTACTCTGGGTATGAATAGAGTGGGAGGGTCCAAGCTAAGACCAAACATTTACATTTGTAGGGGAAATCTCCATTTGTAAAAGTTTCTCCCTTTCTGTAGTGGGAATAAGGGGGGAATGACCTCATTTCTAGAAACTCATCAATGCGGAAGGTGAGACTGCATAATAAGCTGACTGTGCTTTCCTGGTAATCTCCCATAACTAACCCACCCCCAACATCCTCCTCTATCTTTCTATTTAAGAGGAGAATCCCCGCCATTTTGTCAAGAAACTCAGTTTCCCTGGTCTCTCCCTGGTTTCTTTATACATCTTATAAAGCTTTGTTTGATTTTCTCCTGCTATTCGGTCTCACATTAATTTAATTTGTAGCTGAGCCAGAAAGGACCCAGAGTGGGTAGAGAATAGTCTTCCTCCCCTTCACTACTTTTCTAAAATTTTTTTTTGCCAAGAATAGATATTAAATTTTATGAAGCACTTTAAATCTGTTGAAATAATTACATATTTTTCTCTACTATTTTGAAGGTGTGGTAGAGTACATAGATTTTTAAGTGTTACACTAGTCTTGCATTTGTGGAATATATCCAATTTGGACTTAAAAATTATAGTTTTACTTATTGCTTAATTTTTTATGCAAAAGTTTTTAAAGATTTTTGCATCAATTAAAGAGCTGTATTCACTTATAGTTTTCCTTTTAATACTGTTATTTTCAGATTTTGCTATTGAGGTTGTTTGTGTAATATAAACAAACTTTCCTGCCTCATATGTTTGAAAGAAGTAAATCTTGACAGTTATGGATCTGATATTTCTCAATAGAAGTTTTTAAATTAAAGATAGAATTTCTTAGAATATTTGGATTTTTTATTGCTTCCTGTGTCAATATTACATGATGTGGTTTTCCAGGAATTTGTTTGATGTATTCAAGTTTCAAATTTACTGGAATAGTTTTTAAATTTCCTCTTATGAATTTATTTATATCTGTAGGTAGTGTAGTGAATGTCTTTTTCATTCCTGATATTGGTTATTGTGCTTTCTCACTTTTATTTTTGAATAATCTGACTAGAGTATTCATAATTTGTATTGGTCTGTTTCAAGAAATGATTTTGACTTTATTTTCTCAATTATGTATTTGTTTCTCTTTCATTTATCTCTGCTCTTTACTTTGCCATTCCTTCCTTGTACTTTACTTAAAGATATATTTGCTTTTCATTCCTTTTACTTGTTTATTAAGGTGAACTTTTAACTCGTAGACTTGAAGCCCTTCCTGTTTACGGTGATAGATTTTCTTCTAAGCAAGTTCTACATGTGAAGAAGTTTTTGTTTGTTTGTTTGTTTGTATAGTTTTTTTTTACCTTGCTGACACTGTTAGCTCATGTCTTTTATCTCCTTTCACTGTCAATCTCCTAAAATGTATAGCCCAAACTCACTGCTCCTACTTCTTCTTCTCTCATTCCTTCTCTTAACTTCTTGCACTTTGACTTCCATCCCTGTGACTGCTTTCTTTTTTTTCTTTCTGTTTTATTGAGAAATAATTTACAGGCAATAAAATTCATCAATTATAACTATACTGTTTGAGGGTCCTTAAAAAATGCAAACAGTCATGTAGCCACACCACCAAAAACATGATTAGGATATTTCCATTTTCCAAAAAAGTTCCCTCATGCTCTTTTCCAGTCAGTCCTTCTCTCTACCTCCTAGATTCTGACAGCCACTAATCTTTCTTAGGCCATAGGTTTGCTTTCTTGAGAATTTTGAATATGGACCCCTCCCACAGTGTGTAGTCTTTTATATCTGTATTTTCTTTATCATAAGCCTGTTGAAATTCAACCACTGAGTGCA
The DNA here is from genome assembly GCA_031878705.1 of Tapirus indicus. Lineage (NCBI taxonomy): Eukaryota > Metazoa > Chordata > Mammalia > Perissodactyla > Tapiridae > Tapirus > Tapirus indicus. The sequence goes on along the minus strand of CM062930.1, from coordinate 42,971,147 downwards.
GCTTGTGCGGGTGTAAATAGCAAATTCTTTTCTATTGCTGAGTAATATTTCATTGTGTGACTATACCATGGGTTTTTTATCCATTCACATTTGTGTCATTTTCTGTTTGGGGTTATTATTAACAAAGCTGCCGTGAATGTTAGAGCACAAATCTTTGCATGGACATAGGTTTTCATACCTTTTTGGTAAATATATAGGATGTGACTTGTTGAGTTTTCTAGTGAGTTTATGTTTAACTTTCTAAGTTACTGACATACCACTTCTTAAACTAGCTGTAATGTTTTGCATTGAGCCCTCAATATAAGAGAGTTCCTGTGGCTCCAGAGCATCTCCAACACGTGGTTTTGTTTCTGCTTTTAATATCTGCCCTTCTAGTGGATGTATAGTGATATCTCATTGTTATTTTAATTTGAATTTCCGTAAGGACTAGTGATGTTGGGCATATTTTCATTTGTTTAATTGCTATTTGTATATCTTCATTGGTGAAGTGTCTGTTCAAAACTACCTATTTATTTGGATAGTTTGTCTTATTATTGAGTTGTAATACTTTATATATTCTGAATACTAGTCTAGTACTAAATAGGTTTTTTGTAAATCCTTCCTTCCTGGCTTGCTTTTCATACTTTTAATTGTGTGTGTGTGTGTGTGTGTTTTGTTTTTGAAGAGAAAAATTTTTTATTTTGTACAGATAGATTTATCATCTTTTTCTTTTATGCTTTTTGAGAACTATTTAATAGATGATTGCCTAAGCCAAGTCACAAAGGTTTTCTTCTAATATTTTCCCTAGATGTTTGACACTCTTAGCTTATATCCTTAAGTCTTTGATCCATTACATCTCAATTTTATTTGTGTATGGTTAGAAATAAGTGTCTAGGTTTTGTTTTTATTTACTTGTTTTATTTGTGTATGGATAAACAATAGTTTTAGCACAATTTGTTGGAGACAGTACCATTTCCACAATGAATAACCCTGGTAAATTTGTCAACAATCAATTCCTCATTTATGTGTGTGTCTATTACTGGGTTCTCTATTCTCTTGATGGATATATATGTCTACTTATACACCAATATTACACTCTATGATTATAATTGCTTTATATTCTTAAAATCATGTAGTGTTAGTTTTCCTTTTGGTTCCTTTATCTTAAGGATCACATTTCTTTGACACCATTGGTCCAATATATGAAAACCTTTGTTTCTTATATTTTGTCAAGTTTCCTCATTGTTTGGAGGGCAGGTAAATTCTCATAAAAGTTAATCATGCCTGGCAAGAAGCAGAAGTCAACCACAAGTTTTTATATATAGTATTTTAAATTTCATTTATTTCAAAATGTTTCCTATTTTCAATTGTGATTTATTTTTAAATTTTTATTCAAAAACACATTTATAGCTTTAATGTGGTTTGCCTAGACCTTTGTGTTATTGGATTATAGCTTAATTTCTTTTGGTAAGAAAACAATCATTATATTACATTCAAAAGATTTTTTTAATTTAAAAATTTTTTTATTGAGGTAACATTGGTTTATAACATTATGTAAACTTCAAGTGTGCATCATTATATTTCAACTTCTGTTTAGACTACATAATGCTCATCACCAAAAGTTTAGTTTCTATCTGTCACCTTACAAATGTCCCCCTTTACCTTTTTGCCCTCCCCCTGCCCCCTTGCCCTCTGGTAACCATCAGTGTTCTCTGTAGCTATGTATTTGTTGTGGTTTTTATCTTCCACTTATGAGTGAAATCATACAGTATTTGTCTTTCTCCATCTGACTTACTTCACTGAGCATAATACCATCAAGGTCCATCCACGTTGTCACAAATGGCAAGATTTCATCTTTTTTATGGCTGAGAAGTATTCAATTGTATATGTATACCACATCTTCTTTATGCATTCATCCTTCCATGGGCACTTAGGCTGTTTCCAAGTCTTGGCTTTTGTAAATAATGTTGCTATGAGCATAAGGGTGCACATATCTTTTCGAGTTAGTGTTGTCATGTTTTTTGGATAAATACCCAGAAGTGGAATAACTGGATCATATGTTAGTTCTATTTTTAATTATTTTGTGTGTGTGTGTGAGGAAGACCAGCCCTGAGCTAACATCCATTGCTAATCCTCTCTTTTTTTTGCCAAGGAAGACTGGCCCTAGGCTAACATCCATGCCCATCTTCCTCTACTTTATATGGGACGCCGCCACAGCATGGCTGACAAGCAGTGCGTCAGCAGGCACCTGGGATCCGAACCCGCGACCCCTGGGCTGCCAAGCGTGAATTAAACCGCTGTGCTACTGGGCCGGCCCCTATTTTTAATTTTTTTGAGGAATCCCTATACTGTTTTCCATAGTGGCTGCACCAATTTACATTCCCACCAGCAGAATATGAGAGTTCCCTTTTCTCCACATCCTCTTTAACACTTGTTATTTCTTGTCTTTATGATAATAGCCATTCTGATGGGCATGAGGTGATATCTCATGGTTTTGATTTGCATTTTCCTAGTAATTAGGGATGTTGAACACTTTTCATGTGCCTGTTGGCCATCTGTATATCTTCTTTGGAAAAATGTCTGTTCAGATCCTCTGCCCATTTTTTAATTGGGTTGTTTGTTTGTTGTTGTCATTGAATTGTATGTCTTCTTTATATATTTTGGATATTAACCCCTTATCATATATATGATTTGCAAATATCTTCTCCCAGTCATTAGGTTATCTCTTTTTTTTGATGGTTTCCTTTGCTGTGCAGAAGCTTTTTAATTTTATGTAGTCCCCTTTGTTTATTTTTTCTTTTGTTACCCTTGCATGAGGAGATATGTCCAAAAAGATATTGCTAAGACCAGTGTCAAATAGTGAAGTGCCTATGTTTTCTTCTAGGAGTTTTATAGTTTAAGATCTTACATTCAAGTCTTTAATCCATTTTGAGTTAACTTTGTGTATGGTGTAATAGTGGTCTACTTTCATTCTTTTGCATGTGGCTGTCCAGTTTTCCTAGCATCATTTACTGAAGAGACTTCTTTCTCCATTGTGTGTTCTTGACTACCTAGTCAAAAATTAGCTGTCAATAAATGTGTGGGTTTATTTCTGGACTCTTGATTCTGTTCCATTGATCTGTGTGTCTATTTTTCTGCCAGTACCATGCTGTTTGATTACTATAGCTTTGTAGTATACTTTGAAATCAGGGAGTGTGATACCTCCAGCTTTGTACTTTCTTCTCAGGATTCCTTTGGCTATTTGGGTTCTTTTGTTCTATTTCTGTGAAAAATGTTGGGATTTTGATGGAGATTCCATTGAATCTGTAGATTGCTTTAGATAATATGGGCATTTTAACTATGTTAATTCTTCCAACCCATAAGCATAGAATATCTTTCCATTTCTTTGTGTTTTCTTTGATTTCTTTCAAGAATGTCTTATAGTTTTCAGAGTACAGGTCTTTCACCTCCTTAGTCAAATTTATTCCTAGTTATTTTATTTTTTTTTAATTGTGATTGTAGATGGGATTGTAGTCTTGATTTCTCTTTCAGCTAGTTTGTTGTTGGTGTATAGAAATGCAACTGACTTTTGTAAGTTGATTTTGTACCTGCAACTTTACTGTATTCATTTATTATTTCTAAAAGATTTTTGGTGGATTCTTTAGGGTATATATATATATATGTATATATATATATATATACATATATATATATATATATAATCACATCATCCTCAAATAGTGACAGTTTTACTTCTTGCTTTCCAATTTGGATACGTTTCTTTCTATTTCTTGCCTAATTGCTTTGTATGGGACTTTCAAAACTATGATGAATAAGACTGGTGAAAGTGAGCATCTTTGCATTGTTACTATTCTTAAAGGATAGCTTTCAGTTTTTCACCATTGAGTATGATGTCACCTGTGGGTTTGTTTTATATGGCTTTAATTATGTTGAGGTACTTTCCTTCTATACCCATTTTATTGAGAGTTTTTATCATAAATGGATGCTGAGTCTTGTCAAATGCTTTCTTGGCATCTGTTGAGATTTATGTGATTTTTATTTTTCATTTTGTTAATGTGGTTTATCACTTTGATTGATTTGCAGATTTTGAACCATCCCTGCCTCCCTGAAATAAATCCTCTTGATCATGTTGTATGATCTTTTTAAAGTATTATTGTATTCAATTTGTTAATATTTTGTTGAGGATTTTTGCATCTATGTTCATCAGCAATATTGGATTATAATTTTCCTTTTTGTGTTGTCCTTGTCTGGTTTTAGTATCAGGGTAGTGCTGTCCTTGTAAAATGAGTTAGGAAGCATCCCATCCTCTTCAGTTTTTTGGAATAGTTTGAGAAGGATAGGTTTTAAGTCTTCTTTGACTGTTTGGTAGAATTCACCAGAGAAGCCGTCTGGTCCTGGAGTTTTAGTTTTTGGAAGGTTTTTGATTACTGTTTCAATCTCTTTACTTGTGATTGGTCTATTCAGGTTTTCTATTTCTTCCTGATTCAGTTTTGGGAGATTGTATAATTCTAAGAATTTATCTATTTCTTTTAGTTTGTTCAGTTTATTGGCATATAGCTTTTCATAGTATTCTCTTGTAATCCTTTGTATTTCTGTAGTATCTGTTGTAATTTCTCCTGTTTCATTTCTGACTTTTTTTGAGCCTTCTCTATTTTCTTAGTGAGTCTACCTAAGGGTTTGTCAGATCTGTTTATCTTTTCAAAGAACCAGCTTTTAGCCTCATTGATCCTTTCTATTGTCTTTTTAGTCTCTATTTCCTTTATTACTGCTCTGATTTTTATTATTTACTTCCTTCTACTGAATTTGGGCTTTGCTTCTTCTTCTTTTTCTAGTTCTTTTAGGTATAGTGTTAGATTTTTTTTATCTGAGATTTTTCTTATTTTTTGAGATAGGCTTGTATTGCTATAATTTCTCTCTTAGTACTGCTTTTACTGCATTCCATAAGTTTTGTTATGTTATGTTTTCATTTTCATTTGTCTCTAGGTATTTTTTAAAATTTCTCCTTTGATTTATTTATTGATCTGATAGTTGTTCAGTAACATGTTGTTCAGTGTCTACATATTTGTGACTTTTCCAGCTTTCTTCTTGTAGTTGATTTCTAGTTTTATACCATTGTGGTCAAAAAGTTGCTTGGTATGATTTCAATCCTCTTAAATTTATTGAGGCTTGTTTTGTTTCCCAATGTATGGTCTATCTTTGAGAATATCCCATGTGTACTTGAGAAGAATGTGTAATCTGCTGCTTTTGGATGGAATGTGCTATATATACATCTATTAAGTCCATCTGGTCTAGTGTTTCATTTAAGGCCAATGTTTCCTTGTTAACTTTCTCTCTGGATGATCTATCCATTGATGTAAGTGGGGTCTTAAAGTCCTCTACTGTTATTGAGTTGCTCTCAATTTCACCCTTTAGGTCTGTTAAGAGTTGCTTTATACACATTGTTTCTCCTATGTTAGGTGCATATATATTAATAAATGTTATGTCTTCCTGGTGAAATCCCCCTTTTATCATTAAATAATGTTCATCTTTGTCTCTTATCTTTTCTGGCTTCAAGTCCATTTTGTCTGATATAAGTATGGCTACACACACTTTCTTTTGGTTGCCATTTGCTTGGAATGTTGTCTTCCATCCCTTCCCTTTGAATCTGTGTATTTCTTTAGAGCTGAGATGGGTCTCTTGGAGGGAACATTTTGTTGGGTCTTGCTTTTTAATCCATTCAGCCACACTGTGTCTTTTGGTTGGTGAATTCAATCCATTTACATTTAGGGTGATTGTTGATATGTGAGGAGTCAATACTGCCATTTTATCTCTTGTTTTCTGGTTGCTGTGTATTTTCATTGTTTGTTTTTCCTTGTGTTTCTGTCTGCCATTTCAGTTTGGTGGTTTTCTCTGATGTGTTTCTCAATTTTTCTCTTTTTCTATGTTTTTTGACTCTACTCTGAATTCTCATTTTGTGATTACCAAGAGTTTTGTATAAAAGATCTCATAAATGAGATAGTCCTTTTCTGCTGATAGCATCTTTTCTTTATCTGCCTTTGCAGGTTCTGTCCTTTTCCTCTTCCTCTCTGTTTTTCTTGTCACAAAATATCCTTTTTCATACTATGAGTTGTTACCAAATTGAAATGATCATAGTTATTTTTAATCCTTCCTTTCCTTTTGCCCATTATAATTGTTTACTAACTTATTCTGATATAGAGTTGCCATTTCCAGTTCCATCTACTTATCACCTTGCTCCAAGTTTTGTATACCTTTGTCTTTTTGTTTCAGGTAGGAGAGTTTCTCTCAACATTTCTTGTAAGACAGGTTTAGTGGTAATGGATTCCTTCAGTTTTTATTTGTCTGGGAAAGCATTTGTTTCCCCTTTGTATCTGAAAGATAACTTTGCTAGATGGGGTATTCTTGGCTGATAGTTTTTATCTTTTAATATTTTGAATATATTATTCCATTCTTTCCTGGCCTTTGGTTTCTGCTGATGTGATAGATTAATTGAGATTCTGATGATAGCCTAATTGAGGTTCCCTTGTAGGTTATTGCTTTTCTTTCTGGCTACCTTTAAAATTCTTTCTTTGTCATTGACTTTTGATAGTTTTATTGTCATGTGTGTTTTTTTTGTGAGGAAGACCAGCCCTGAGCTAACATCCATTGTAATCCTCCTCTTTTTGCTGAGGAAGACTGGCCCTGGGCTAACATCTGTGCCCATCATCCTCCTCTTTATACAGGATGCCACCACAGCATGGCTGACAAGAGGTGCATTGGTGGGTGCCCAGGATCCGAACCCACAAACCCTGGGCTGCCAAGCACAAACTAAACCGCTGCGCCACATGGCTGGCCTCTTGTCATGTGTTTTAAAGAAGGTCTTTTTACATTGAGGTAATTGGGTGTTCTATTAGCTTCATAGATTTGTATACCCAGTTCCTTCTCCAGATTTGGGAAGCTCTCAACTGATATATCTTTAAACATGCTCTGTGTTCTCTTTTCTCTCTTTTTCTCTTTCTGGGATATGCATTATCATTATGTTGCCTTTCTAATGGAACTGGATAATTCTCATAGAATTTCTACATTTTTAAAAAATCTTAGTTCTCTCTCCTCTTCTACCTGTATCATTTCTAGGTTTCAATCTTCGAGCTTGATAATTCTATCTTCCATATGATCTGTTTTATTTCAGTGCTTTCTAATGCATTCTTCATCTCTTTTATTGAGTTCTTCAGCTCTAGAATTTCTGTTTGCTTATTTTTTTCTAGTTTCAATCTCTTTGGTAAAGTATTCCTTCTGTTCATTGATTTTATTCCTGAGCTCATTGATCTGACTTTCTGAGTTTTCTTGTAGCTCATCGAGTTTTTTCATGACAGCCATTTGAAATCTTTATCAATTAGATCACAATCCTTCATGACTTTATGTTTGGTTTCTGGAGAATTGTTATTTTCTTTTTATGATGCCGTTTTATCATGACTTTTCATGATGCTTGCTGAGTTACTCTTCTGCCAGTACATTTGTCATAGAAAATATTTTTCTTATTTAGATATAGCTTTGTTTATTTTGATCCAAACTTTTCTACCAGTTGGAGATTGGAGGCCTTTCTTTTGTTTTTCAGTAAGTGGTGCTATACTGCTAGTTTTTGGTTTCTTTTACTTGAGCAGCTTCTGGCTATATTTGAGGATCTGCACATTCTCTATCACCTCTATTTGGGGTGTCTCTAGTATTCTTGTCACGACTAAATGCAGCTCTGGGAATCACTGATGACTTGCTGTTGCCAGTGTTGATGCAGTCACTGGCGTCAGTGCCACAGGTATAGGGATGGCTCATGTCTCTGCTGTGTCCAGGATCACCTGATTTGAAAGCTCCACTGCTGTGTCTGAGGAGGGAAAGCATAGGGAGGGAACTGGGTTAATGGGGCACCACCTCTGCTGTTGACTGTTACCTTGCAGCTGAAGGTGTCACTGAAATTGGGATGTTGAACTCCTGTGCATGCCTTTGCTCCCGCTATCAGGCTCTAAGCCACAATCAGGGGCCCAGGATCATGGGGCTCTGCCTCCACTGATGCCCAGTGGGTTCTCTGGGACTGGGAGAGGCTGGCTTAGCTACCATGGCCGGGGGTCCAAGGTCATGAGCACCAACTCTGCTATTCCTCCATTCAGCCTCCTCTGTGTGCTCCAATCCACCCACCTTCATATGTACTGATATGTTGATCTCACTAGAGTCCTGGTGTGTTGGGCAATGTAGCCTTTGTTGGGTTATGGAATGTTTTACTTGCAGCCTTTGTTGGGTTATGGTTATGGTATGTTTACTTACTTGAAGGGGAGAGACAAAGGAATCCTCTTATGCTGCCATGATAATGTTCTCACAAGAGTCTTACATATGTCTTTGTATATAATCAATATATTACATGTTAAAACATGGAAATTAACCAAACATGCTGAGACTGTTTTCTGGCTCAGAATTTGATCAATTTTTCTAAGTATTCAATTTGCACTTGAAAATAATGTGTATACAGTGTTGTTGGGTGCAGTCTTCTATAAACGGGCATTGTGAATTTTTAAAATTCTGTTTTTCAATTCTTTTATATCCTATTGATATTTCTTTATATCCTATCAATATTTATTTGATATTTCACCCCCAGCAGTGAATGATACATGAGTGATACCTGTAAAAATCTTGTAATACATAGTGTATGATACCTCACTATGATATGGTATCTCCTGTAATGCTTTTTGCCTTAAAATCTACTTTTTCTATGATCAAGGTGTTTTCACAAACTTTCATTGGGTAGTGCTTATATGGTACATTTTTATTCTTTTACTTTCAACTTTTGTAAATGTTTACTTATTTTAGTGAGAAAGATTGGTCCTGAGCTAACATCTGTTGCCAGTCTTCCTCCTTTTGCTTGAGGAAGATTGTTGCTGAGCTAACATCTGTGCCAAAATTCCTCCATTTTGTATGTGGGATACCACCATAGCATGGCTTGATGAGCAGTCTGTAGGTCTGCACCCTGGACCCGAACCTGTGAACCCTATGCCATCAAAGTGGAGTATGCGAACTTAACCACTAAGCCACTGGGTCAGCCCCATAAATGTTTCTTTTAACTGTGACTTTTGTAAGCTGCATAAACCACACTAAAATACTTGTATTTTAATTTGATTATTAGCAGATTTACATTTAAGGTTCATATCATTTATATTTGATCTTAGTCAAAGGGCTGAGAAGCGATATGTATTTGGTTTTTTTTATTTATTTTATTTATTTAATTTTTTTGTGAGGAAGACCAACCCTGAGCTAACATCCATCACCAATCTTCCTCTTTTTGCTGGGGAAGACTGGCCCTGGGCTAACATCCGTGCCGATCTTCCTCTACTTTATGTGGGATGCTGCCGTGGTGTGGCTGACGAGCAGTGCATCGGCAGGTGCCCGGGATCCGAACCTGCGAACCCTGGGCTGCCAAGCATGGACTAAACCGCTGCGCCACTGGGCGGCCCCTGTATTTGGTTTTAAATATATCATCTCTATATTTCCTTTACTTGTCCCATCTGCTCTCTTTTCGATTTTTCTCCTATTCTATTGTAACTTCATTTTAAAACTCTATTTATCTATATTGCCTGAGATTGGTAGTTATATACACTTTTATTCTTCTCTTGTGGCTACTGTATAGATTATAACCTGCATCTTTGACTTAGCAAAATCAAAAGTTACTTGTTAGTTTCTTCTATATTCCCAGACAATACTAGGAGTTAACTTTACCTTGTTACTCCTCTTCCAGGATTATGAACTATTGTTAATTGTATATTTTAAATCCACAAGTTATTCCTATTATTGCCTTATATAGTCAATAATCACTTAGTTTAACTACCTATTTACCCTGGCTTCTCATTAATTTTCTCAATTTAAATATGTCTGTGCATATCACTGCTTACGATATTTAAATTTAGAGTTTATTTTCTTTCATCACTTTAATCCACCATTGTATTGTCTTCCATTGCCATTGTTTCTATTGAGAAATTGGTACTCAGATCCATTTTGGCACCATTGAAAGTAATCTGCTTTGTACTCTTCTTTTAACAATTTGCTTTATCTTTAACTTCAGGAATTTTATTATTATGTGTGTAGACAAAGTATTTTTCTTAGGGCTCCTTGAATGGGTAAGTTGATGTCTTTTACCATTAAAAAAATATGTATTAGCTTTGTTCTCTTTAAGATCATTTCTGCACTTTTCTCTCTTCTTGTCTTTTGTGAATTCCAGTTACACATTTAATAGGCCTTATCATTTTTATCTATAGAGACTTATCTTGTCTTCATTATTCTTATTCCTATATCTTCATTCTTGATACTTTTCTTCTGATCTATTTTCCATTTCAGTAAGACTCTCCTAAAGTGTGTCTTTTCTCCTATTAAGTCCCTACATTGAATACTTAATTTCACTTATCTTATTGTATATTTCCGTGTTTCATTTGGATTTTTTGTATTTTCTAATTCTATGCTGAAATTTTAAGTATTATATTTAATTGCTTTGAACATATTAAGTATGGATATTTTAAATTTAGGTTTTGAGAATTCCAGTGGCTAGATCCCTTGTGGGGGTGTTTTACCATCTCTTGTATCATGGGGGCTAATTCACATTGTTTCTTCTGTATGTGTCCCCATTATTACTCTTTTTATTGAGTGGTAGTATTGTATATACAAAGTTATAGAAAAAATTTAAAGTCTGAATGAGGTTATCTCCTTCAGAGAAGATAGATATTTCCTTCTGCCAATTGGCCAGTGGTATTAGCAATCATGTCTTCTCATTTCACTTTTGGGAAATGAAATGGTTAAAAGCTGGGCTTTGGTCCCTTTGAGGAATTAATTGCATTTGGTTCACCTCTATTTGGCTTTGTTTTTGGGGTGTCCAATCCAAAATATAGGTGGTTTATTAACTCTCCTTGTCAGGCTCTGGATACCAGGTTTGTCTCCATCATATACCTCTTTCTAAGTTTCCAAGGAAACTTGAAATTTAGGTAAAAATGTACCTCAAATGCTCAGCTCAGCTCTACTCTCTAGGTTTCCTTCTTCTCCTGGTTTTTGTCACAGTATTTTTTATTTCCTTTTTACCTCTCAAATGTTTGCAATCAGACTTAAATGAAAGTACTTTCCAAGATTTTTTTTAGTTGCTTCAAACTTTCTAATTCACCATCGAAAGAATTCTCTCATAATCAAAAAAAATGTTGTTTTGATTTAAAACCCTAGATCTATACAATATTCAGGTTGATAACCATATGCTGCATCAATCAAGAGTTGCTAAATTGGAAAGAAGGATACAAAAGTGAGTAGAAAATATCAGGGAAAAGGAGGTGATGTGTTCAAAAACAGTGCAGTAAACACATTAATATGGAATTATTTTTTTATTGTGACTATAGACATAGGAGATTCATATGAGAAGAAATAGGAGTATATAAAAAGTAGCTATGTGATAAGGAGAAATGACTATTATAAGAAATTATCATACACTTCAAAAATTATAAACAAAATTCCAAACTAGACAAAGATGAAATATTAAGTTCCTGAAAATCACAATTTAAAAATTTTCAGTTATTACACAGTATTTTCTTTGTTATTTTATCTAAATACCTACTATTTTCTTTGGAATGTCTGTCAGATCCCATGTGTATTTCTCATCAATTAATGCAACTACATTAATTTATATTACATTAATGTAATAAATGATTAAAGATAAATAAGACAATAGCTTCCTGTTCAATTAATTGGAAAGGCTTTACTTTATTTTTTTTTATTTTTTTTTGTGGGGCAGACCAGCCCTGAGCTAACATCCGTCGCCAATCCTCCCCTTTTTGCTGAGGAAGACTGGCCCTGGGCTAACATCGTGCCCATCTTCCTCCACTTTATATGGGACGCCACCACGGCATGGCTAACAGGCAGTGCGCGTCCGCGGGCGCCTGGGATCCGAACTCGTGAACCCCGGGCTGCCAAGCGCGGACTAAACCGCTGCGCCACCGGGCGGCCCACATGGAAAGGCTTTACTTTAAATGTAATAAGACATCATGAACTGTATTGCAAAGTGTGGCATTTTAAATTCTCATCTGTTCTCTTCCTCTTTTTGTGCTCACCAGATGTATTCATTAACCCACTCACCAAATAATTATTATGCATCTGATATTTTCCAGGAATTGTCCTAGAATCTGGAGATACAACAGTAGAAAAGACAGATTTATTTCCTGTAAAGCTCAGAGTAAAGAGGATAATAACAACCATGTATTTAGGAATTATTATGTGCCAAAGAATTTACATAAGCTATCTCATTTAATCTTCAAAATCTTTCACTGAAACATTATTATTATGATTGTATCCCACAGGAAGAAATTAAAAATTCTTGAAAATGTTTTTTATTCAACCGCACATAGTAATATTAGACAATTTTGGAGTTTAGGTGTTTCTAACTCTAAAAACTAGTATGATGCTGCTTCACGATTTACATTTTTTTTCTAGCTTAACAATCCCTTGTTAGTTTATGTTATGCTCTTATTTATCTTTTATGTTGAAGAATACCTTTTCCCAAATCTTATAATGCCCTTGGTCATCTCAAGAGATAGAATCTGGAGGAATACATGAACATATTTTGTTTTTGTTATTGTGGTCCAGTTCTTAATCACATTATAGGGATAGAAAATTTTCCTCTCTGGTACATAAGATTTATGTAGCCCCAAATTTTTTATGTGAAGATCTAAGACATCGCAGAGTGATACATAGTTGCCTGAAAGTTAGATTCCTTTGATTTATTTGGAATTTTCATGGATTAATTAGTATTATAAGTAGTTCAAGAATGACAAAATCCTATAAAGAGATGACTATCAGATGATATTGCCCTAAAAAAGCCATCTTTGGTTTGAAGGTGAAGATTTATTTTAAAGTTTATTCTTCCTATATATTCTGACATGATCTATTTGTCCACTCTGGAATTTGTTAGGAGGAGGCTGAACTGGGGAGAAATTACATGTCATGAAAGAGATTCTTACCCGTGTATAAATCTTTGCAACTACTTACAACTTTGAGTTGTTTGAAAAATCATTTGTTTGCCTTCATCATGCTTGCAGGTATTATGAATTAAACTGAAAGACCAACAGGTTTCTTCTCTATCTGACTCTAGAAAAATGAGGGTGCTTGGGTTTGCCCTGACAATTGTAACATGAATGCTGATACAAAAGATAATGCTATATGATAAAAATTTATCTGTGGATAATAGAAAATTGATTTACTAGACTTGAGTTAATTATTTTCAAGAGTATTACTAGTCATTTATAAGCATTTAAAACCAATTTATAATACAACATATTTTGTAAATTCTAGCTGTTTGTATGCATAATTTATTTAAATTTAGAAGAGCTTATCTTCCTTACTAGTAGGAAGAATAAATTTCAAATCTGAAAATAGGAAATAGTAAAAATTAAAAAAATTAAAGCCTTTCCAAATAAGCATAATAAAAAAATTTCTCATGAATAATGACACTTAAAATATTATCAAATCAAATTAACATGTCCAACAAAGAAAAATTTAAAAATACATATTTCATAACAATTATAAATTATTCTGCTAGCTACTTGAATCACTTTTCATTTTCAGAGATCATCAGAAAATCTCTTCATGCATCTTATCTTTCTTTATTCTCACTTTGACATTATTTTTCAAATATTGGTGTGCTAGGCCATGAATAAAATGATTACTAAAATTTCTCTTAACCTAAAAAAATTCCTGTCAGCATTTTTTATGAAATTATTTGTATCTTGCTTCAATTTTTAGGTTTCCTTGATATCATTCATATGAAAATTTCTAACCTCTTCCTTCTATAAAATGATCTATGAAGGAAGAAAAAATAAAGAATGTCACTTCAGGACAAAAACATGAAATTTAAATGCTCATTATTTAAGTCATATAATCATCAAGTGTTGGGGATGCAGCTTTAAATCAGGGCATAAAATGCATAAATGCTCAGTCACCTCAAACCTACATACCCTACAGGTCGCAAAATTGTTGATAGAAAACTAAACATCTGGCTTTCTTCTTTGCTGTGGTGATTAAAAATTCTAACTTTTGCAAATCTACCATGTTATATAATATGGTTGCTAATCACTTTCCAAGCAATAACAGATATCTTTTAAGTTTATATCTCACAAATCTTATCTGGACTTACCTGTAAGGAAGCATTCTGAGTTATGTACAATAAAATCAGGCAATGAAGATGCATTTGTTAAAATCACACCAAAGATTTTAAAAAAGTATTTTAGAATGATTGCATTAATAGCTTCAATTGTTTATCTCTCTGTATCTGTAACCCTGCTCCACAATGCATGAGCTAATTCTTTACAACAAATCTTTTTCTCTCTCTGTACACACATCCTATAGGTTCTGTTTTTCTGGAGAACACTGATTAAGACACCATGAGAACCTATTGGAGGATGAAGCAAATTGAGGGGAGTTGACATATTGGCCCCAGCCAAAACCAGTATAGATCAATCATTAGCTAATCAATCCTGACAAGATGATCAGTCTCCTAACTGACCCCAGCTGACTTCAGGTGCATAAACAATAAACACTTATTTCTGTAAGCCACTGGGATTTTTTATTGTTAGGTAGCAGCATTATAACAATAAATTACTTTTATAGGAACTAAAGTTTCTCAGTGCCTAAGATACTTTCCAATTATTAAGTTCTTTTCAAAACTTTTTTAACTTTGAATTTAAACAGGACATTGTTTACAAAGTGAGTCACAGAATTGTGTTTTGTTCAAATTTTTAACAAAAGCATATTCCTGAAGCTTTTCCAACTCATTATTCATCACAACCACTAAATCTTTGAAAATTATCATTATTTTTTATAATTTAAATGTGATATCTCACTTACATAGAAACATTTGAGAAGTAAAATTGCTTACATTTAATTATATCCATCTGAAAGTTACAGAAATTATTTAGAGGTGAGTTCAAACACTTTTGACTCCAGGTCTCAATGAGGGTGGAAAAGAATATTTGATAGGATTCTTAATGCTCTTACTTCTTTTACTTGTTGCTGTACTTCTATAAAATACCTTATACTACACAGCGTACTAAATGTTCAAGACAGTAATGGGGTATTAGATGCTCCAAGTTTTTATAAAAAAATTCAAATTGTAAATCTAATTCTTATGTTCAATTTGACAAATTATTTTCTCTTTCCTAATGAGTAAAGAGGGTAAATTTAAGAATAACTAAAACATATATCAAGAATATCTCTAACTAAACCTAAAAAATCCCTAAACACTGGAGGAAAATATAAAAACAAAGTTATTTAAGATAAAATTATTTTTAATTTTGTCTTCAGTTAACATATATATGTGTATATATACACACACACTCCTATATATATATAACTCTCAAATTATGTTATATATTACATATACATTATAATATATATGCATATACTTATATATGTACATATACATATGTGCATATACATACATACACATACATACTATACATATGTACACATACATATGTGCATATGCATATCATACATATGTAGGTAGTTTGTGGTCTACCCTAGTGTTTCAGGGAATTCTAGAAATGTATCTAGGCAGTTATAATTTTATCTTTGGTGTAATTGAAGCAAAATCCTAGGAATTATTTGAATCTCTTTCTTTCCAGGAATTTCTCTACTTCTTGGGATTGTAATACCCTTACAAACAGATATAGTTCCAAGAAACTGATATTGAGTTAGTAAACCCATCTCCTTTCTGTGTAATTCACTTATTTACTCATGTATTATGAGAACATGTGTTGAATGCCTACAAAGCACCAAATAAAGTTCTTTGCTCTGGAAATTAAAATAGACACACTCCATGCCTTCAACTGGCTCACAATCCTGGAATAACTTGCCAAATAAACACTACACTGAAATTACTGCCTCTTTTTGGAAAATCCTAAACTAAGATGATTAACAGGATAAATAAACTTTCTCCGAACTGTGCTGTGATGGAGAGAGGTAAGATAATAAAGGTTAGTGTTTATTTGATAAATGTAAACTGCTTCAGATTTCACTTACTAGTGGGTTAAGAGCTACACTTCGGGACTGTGTAGATTTACTCCAAGAGAGGTAACAGATCTTATAGCTACAACAGATTGTAGCTGATTGGCACCACATTCTGATTAAGGTTGTAATAATATATTGTTGTTCTTCACTTCACAGATGATGCTTTTGGGGACCAATTAGATACATTAAATGGGGCTAACACAGGAATCATATCTCTTCCTCTCACTGTTTTAATGGTGACACTAATTTTTGAAGTTTCCCCAAGGAGGCAGTATTACCTTTAGTTTATTATCAAACCAATAGAGGGTCCAACCTATGGGCTAGGTGGACACTCTAAATAGGATGGGGGTGAATAATACTGGGGCTTCCACTTAGCCTTTACTACCATAGTAGCCCTCACTTAATGCATCTAGGGACTATCAATGAGTCCATGATTCCACTGGAAGTGCTGTTAGATGGGCTTGGTCTGTTTTTATTTAACCTCTAATTGCTTCAAGTCTCCATTCTCACTCTTGGACTTCAGTGGCATTTTGAGACTTTCTAGGTTAATATAAACTCAGAGTTGATATCTAACAAACCCTAAAGGTATAGCTATTTATCTTTCTCAAGTTTACAGTCATCTAGAAAATAGAGAACACATGAAGAAAGATTCATGGAATACACATGTGAGTATGAAGCAGGGTCTTTCCTCAAAAAGACAGTCTACATCTCAGTTAAGGGACCCAAGTCTGAGAACTAGCTTCGTTTTAGAAACTAATAGACCGTGAATTCCCACTACTGTGAATTGAGTTATGATGCTTAAAATCTTCCCCCAATATATATCAAGCAGCATTTTAACAGGGTGCCTATCTATTTCATTTTTAGGAACTCGGTGATTAATTAACCATCACTAGAGATTTCTCATTAAACAGTAATCTGTGTTATTATTCCATTCTCATGGCTTACTGTGGTAACTGTGCTCATCTCTCAGATAGTGAATATAACTTGGCCTCTACTCCTCCAGGATAACATTATTTCTATTAAGATGTCAGAATGCAATTTCATTGCAGTATTCATATATCATCTCTGACCTACAAACGTGAGCCACCACAAAGTTCTTCAAAGATGCTGGTGTCTGCCTCAGCCTAGGGACTGGAATATCCTATTAGGTGTTTGCAGGACTAGCTAAGCAGGTTGCATGTAATAGATTCATTGTAAGAAACCCACTTCCTACAATCCAAGATTTTTTTTTTTCTGTAGTAGGCCTGAGAAATTCAGTCATGACAAACTTATTAACTGTAGTGCAATATTGAGTCCAGGCTTTGATTAACCTAGCAGACTTTTAACACCACTCCAGAGAACTAAAATCAAAATATTGAATAAACCCTTTTTTCTAGGACAGCACACCTTTGAAATGATTTTACCCATTTGAGTCTATATTCTTTCCTCCTTGATCTAATAACCTTAAATCCCTTAACTGGAAGTTTTGAGCAGTGGGCAAATGATCTGATAAATTTTAACTAGACACTCATCTGCCGTGATAGTTAATTGACCAAAGAACAGTAAGTTCAGGGAGATCACTCAGGAAATTTTGCAAAATCTAGGTGAGAGGGGAGAGAGGCTTACACAAAGGCTGAATCAATGGTGATGGTAGGAAATGGTCAGATTCAGGTATAAAGGTAATAAAGCATTCAAATTCAGGTACTTGATTTGAACCCCCCCCCCAAAAAAGATGGTTGGGTTCTAAATATACTTTGAAAGTGAAGCTGCTAAGACTTGCTAGCAGTATTAGTTTTGATTTGCTATTTCTTACAAAAGGTTAGTTTCAGGAACATTATTTAAAATTTTTTTTCTTAGCTTTATTGAAATATAATTGATATATAACATTCTGTAAGTTTAAGATACACAATGTGACAATTTAATATGTATATATATTGTGAGATGATTACCACAACGAGGTTAATTAACACATCCATCACCTTACATAGTTACCTTTTTTTTGGTGGGAACATTTACTTATTTACCCCTTACATAATCACCTTTTTTGTGCCTGTGGTGAGAACATCTACTCTCTTAGCAACTTTCAAGTATACACTTGTTGTTTATTGTTAAATATTAGTCACCATAATTTACATTAAATCCCCAGAAACGTATTCTAATAACTGAAATTTGTACCCTTTACCAACATCTCCCCATTCGCCCACCCTCCAGTGCATGGCAGCTACAAATCTACTCTCTGATTTTATGAAACCAACTTTTTTAGATTCCACATATAAGTGAGATCATACAGTGTTTGTTTTTTTTGGAGGATTTATTTAACTTAGCATAATGCCCTCAAGGGTCATTGTTGCAAAGGGCAGGATTTCTTCTTTTTATGGGTTGAATAATATTCCATTGTATGTGTGAGTGTGTGTATCCATATACATGGATACACACACAAAGGAATATATGTGTGATAAATATAATATTTTCATTATCCATTCATCCATCGATGTGGACACCTGTTTCCATTGTCTTGGCTTTTGTGAACAATACTGCAGTGACATGGAGATGCAGATATCTCTTCAAGATAGTGATTCCAATGACTTTCAGATATATACCCAGAAATAGGATTGCTTGATAATACAATAGTTCTATTTTTAATTTTTTGAAGAATGTCCATACAGTTTCCCATAATGGCTGCAACAAAATACATTCAGATCAACATTGTACAAGGGTTCTTTTTTCTCCTCCTCCTTGCCAAGTTTTGTTATCTCTTGACTATTTGGTAATATTCATTCTAACAGGTGTGAGTTGATATCTCATTGTGGTTTTGATTTGCATTTCCCTGTTGCCTATTGATTAGGGATATTGAGCATCTTTTCAAGTACCTGTTGCTCATTTGTATGTCTTCTTTGGAAAAATGTCTATTCAGGTCCTTTCCCTATCTTTTAATTGAATTATTTGTTTTCTTGTTATTGAGTTGTATGTGTTCCTTATATATTTTGGATATTAACCCTTTATCAGATGTATGTTTAACAAGTATTTTCTCCCATTCTGTAGGTTGTCATTTCATTTAGTAGATTGTTTCTTTTGCTATGCAGAAGGTTTTAAGTTTAATATAGTCCTGCTTCTTTGTTTTTATTGTTTTTTTTCTGTTTTGAGGTGTAGAAGACTTCTGGTTTGATATAGTTCCACACACTTATTTTTGCTTTTGTTGCTTGTGCTTTTGGTGTCATATCCAAAAAAAAATCACAGCCAAGACCAATGTCAAGGAGTTTTTCCCTGTTTTCTTCTAGGAGATTAATAGTTTTATGTCTTAAATTTACATTTTTAATCCATTTTGAGTTCATTTTTGTGAGTGGTGTCAGATAGACAGTCAAGTTTCATTCTTTTGCACGTGAATATCCAGTTATCCCAGCACCATTCATTGAAGAAATTATCCTTTCCTCATTGAGTATTCTAGGCTCCCTTGTTACATGTGGGATTATTTCTGGGCTCTCAATTCTGTTCCATTAATCTATGTATCTGTTTATATGCCAGTATCATGCTATTTTGATTACTATAGCTTTGTCATATAGTTTGAAATCAGTAAGTGTATTGCTTCCAGATTTGTTCTTTTTTCTCAAGATTGCTTTGTCTATTCAGGTTCTTGTGTGGTTCCATATGAATTTTAGGATTTTTTTTCTATTTCTGTAAAAAATGTCATTAGAATTTTGATAGGGATTGCATTAAATCTATAGATGGCTTTGAGTAATGTGGACATTTTAACAATATTGATTCATCTGATCCATGAACATGGGATATATTCCCATTTATTTGTATCTTCTTCAATTTCTTTCAATGTCTTATAGTTTTCAGTGTACAGATCTTTCACCTCCTTTGTTAAATTTATTCTCAAGTATTTTATTGTTTTTGATGCTATTGTGAAAGAGATTTTTTAAGAAATTCCTTTTTTGATAGTCTGTTATTAGTGTATAGAAATGCAGCTGATTTTTGCATTGATTTTGTATTCTAAAGCTTTCTGAATTTGTCTATTAGTTCAAAATGTTTATTTTTAGTGGAATCTTTAGGGGTTTCTGTATATAAGATCATGTTATCTACAGAGATGATTTTACTTCTTCCTTTCTGATTTGGATGCCTTTTATTTCTTTTCTTACCTAATTGCTCTGGCTAGGGCCTCCAATACTATGTTGAATAGAAGTGGTGAAAGTGGGCACCCTTGCCTTATTCCTGAAGCTTCCAAACCTTCACCATTGTGCATGATGTTAGCTGTCGGCTTGTCATATATGACCTTTATTATATTGAGGTACGTTCCTTCTATACTCAATTGATTGAGAGTTTCATGATAGGATGTTGAACTTTGTCAAATGCATTTTCTACATCTATTGAGATAATCATATACTTTTTATTCTCATTCTGTTAATGTGGTATATTACATTGATTGATTTGTGTATGTGAACCATCCTTTCCTCCCAGAGATAAAGCCCACTTGATCGTGGTGTTAGGTGCTTTTAACGTGCTATCATATTCCATTTGCTGGTATTTTGTTGAGAATTTTTCTAACTGTACTTGTCAGGCATAATGGCCTATAATTTTCTTTTATTGTAGTGTTCTTGTCTGCCTTTGGTATGAGGGTAATGCTGGCCTTATAAAATGAAATTTTAAATGTTCCTTCCTCTTCAATTTTTTGGAAGAGTTTGAGAAGGATTGGCTTTAATTCTCCTTTAAATGTTTGGTGAAGTTTACCTGTGAAGTCATCTGTTTTGGCCTTTTCTTGTTTGGGAGATTTTTGACTATTCATTCAATCTCCTTACTTGCTTTTGGTCTGTTCAGATTTTTCTATTTCTTCATGTTTCAGTCTTGATAGGTTTTATGTTTTTCAGAAATTATTCATTTTTCCAGGATGTCCAATTTGTTGGCATATAGCTGTTCACAGTAGTCTCTTATGATCTTTTCCATTTCTATGGTATCAGTAGTAATACCTCCTGTCTCATTTATAATTTTGCATATTGAGATCTGTCTTTTTTTTTTCATCTTGGTTAATCTAGTAAAAGATTTATCAGTTTTGTTTATCTTTTCAAAACACTAACTCAGCTTCATTGATTTTCTTTCTATTATCTTCTTTGTCTCTATATCATTTATTTATTTTCTGCTCTTTATTATTGTCTTCCTTCTGGTAACTTTGGGATTAATTTGTTCTTCTTTTTCTAGATCCTTAAGGTGTAACATTAGGTTGTTTATTTGAGGTCTTTAGTTTTTCTTAATGTAGGCATTTATAGCTATAAACTTTCCTCTTAAACCTGTTTTGCTGCATCCCATGAGTTTAGTATTTCTATTTTTGTTTATCTCTAGATATTCTTTGATTTCCCTTTGCTCCATTATTGTTTGGGACTGTCTTGTTTAATTTCCATGTGATTGTTAATTTTGCAATTTTCCTCCTGTCGTTGATTGCTTGTTTCATATCATTGTGATAAAAAAAAGATACTTGATATAATTTCAATCCTCTTGAATTTAAGACTAGTTGCATGAACTACTATATGATCTGATTTGGAGAATACTTCTGGTAAGTTTGAGGAGAATGTGTATTCTGGTGCTGTTGGGTGGAATATTCTGTATATGTCTGTTATGTCCATTTGGTCCATAATGTTTTTTCTTTCTTTCTTTTTTTTTTTGGAGAGGAAGATTAACCCTGAGCTAACATCTGTTGCCAATCCTCCTCTTTTCGCTGAGGAACATTAGTCCTGAGCTAACATCTGTGCCTATCTTCCTCTATTTTATGTGGGATGCCTGCCACAGAATGGCTTGACAAGTTGTGCATAGGTCCATGCTCGGGATCCAAACCTGTGAACCCCAGGACACCAAAGTGGAGTGAATGAACTTAACCACTATGCCACCATGCTGGCCCCTCTATAGTGTTTTCTAAGTTCACTGTTTCATTCACTTTTCTGCCTGGATGATTTATTCATTGTTGAGAGTGACATATTAAAGTCTCCTACTATCATTGTATTGCTGTTTATTTCTCCTTTTGTTAATGTTAGTATTTTCTTTATGTATTTAGGTGCTCTGATGTTGTGTTTATAGATACTTAAAATTATATCTTCTTTATGAATTTACCCCTTTATCATTATACAATGACCTTTTTTTGTCACTTGTTGCTATTTTTAACTTAAATTCTATTTTATCTTTTATAAGTATCTTCATACCTCTTCCCTTTTGATTATCATTTGGTTAGAATATCTTTTTACATCCCTTTGTTTTTAGCCTATGTGTATCCTTAAAGCTAAAGTGAATCTCTTGTAAGTAGTAGATCATTGGATCTTGGTTTTTTTCCATCCAATTAGCTGTTCTGTGTCTTTTGATTAGAAAATTTAATTAACTTACATTTAAAGTAATTATTCCTAGGTAAGGACCTACTATTGCCATTTTGTTAACTGTTTTCAGATTATTTGTAGGTCCTTTTTTCCTTTATTTCCCTCTTGCTGTCCTCTTTTGTGATTTGATGACTTTTTGAGGTTATATGCTTTGATTCCTTTATATTAATTTTTGTATACCTACTATAGTTTTTTCCTTTGTGGTTACCATAAGGCATATATAAAATATCTTGTAGTTATAATATCCTATTTTAAGCTGATAAGAACTTAACTTTGATAGCATACAGAAACTCTATACCCCTCCCTCCTTACATTTTAGGTTACTGATGTTACAATTTGCCTATTTTTTACATTGTGTATCCAATAATAGTTATTATAGTCACAGTTATTTTTAATACACTTATTTTTTAACTTTAAACTAGAATTCAAGGTATTTTATGCTCCTCCATTATAATATTAGACTATATATTTACCTTTTCCATGACTTGTACACATTCATGTC
The DNA here is from genome assembly GCA_031878705.1 of Tapirus indicus. Taxonomy (NCBI): domain Eukaryota; kingdom Metazoa; phylum Chordata; class Mammalia; order Perissodactyla; family Tapiridae; genus Tapirus; species Tapirus indicus. The sequence continues at coordinate 42,948,290 of CM062930.1, read as the reverse complement.
TTTAAATAGTTATTTGGCATCCTTTTCATTTCAGTTTGAAGAATTCTATTTAGCATTTCTTGTAAGACAGTTTAGTGTTGATGAATCCCTTAGCTTTTTTTGTTAGGGAAAGGATTTATCTCTCCTTCATTTCTGATGGGCAGCTTTGCCAGGTATAGTATTTTTGATTGTCAGATTTCTTTTATAATACAGTCATGCATTGTTAATGATGGGGATATGTTCTAAGAAATGCGTCATTAGATGATCTCATTGTTATGCAAACATCTTAGAGTATACTTACTCAAACCTAGATGGTATAACCTACTGCACACCTAGGCTATATGGTACCAATCTTATGGGGCCACTGTTATATATGCAGTTTGTTGTTGATGGAAACAGTGTTATGCTGCACGTGACTGTATTTTGAATATATCATCCCACTCTCTCCTGGTCTTCAATGTTTCTGCTGAGTCTATGCTCTGCAGTTGGGCATAGCTGCTGACTTGGCTCCCTCCCCAGGTTGGGTGGTAGAGTAGGCTCTGTGGCTACCTGGGGTCTCTGGCCAGGCTTCCTGGTCATCTAAACCTGGAGGCTATGCTCAGCAGTTGTGCAGGGTTGCTGACCTGTTTCCCTGCTCAGGCAGGCCATACAATGTGCTTCACAGCTGATGGGGAGCTCTGGCCAGGCTTCCTAGTCAAGCAGAGCTGGAGGCTATGCTCAGCAGTTGGGAAGTGCTGCTGACTTGCATCCCTGCCTAGGCTATAAGATGTGCTCTGCAGCAAGTGTAGTCCATTGACTAGGAACCCAAACTGGGCAGAACTTCCAACTAGCCCCCCTTGGACACATAGGGCCACTGGTTTAGCTCTGCAGATGGGCAGTCACTGGCTGGACTCTTGGGTACCACTGCCAGCAGGAATGCAATTCACCAAGATCTGCATGCTGGTAGCCGTGAGCCCTGCCACCCTTCTCCATCTTTAGCTGGTCCCTGGTAGTCTAGCCCTGCTGATTCCCCTGTGATCCCCGTGAGGCAAGACCTAGGTGGGCCTCACAGGAAGTATCACATAACACTGGGGAATCTGGAAGTCCACCTTGGGCTCTCTTTTTCCCACTTGACAAACTGTTGACACAGGGGAATATTCTCAGTGTGGCACTGTGCCAGCCTTGGGGAGGGCCTATTAGGTCAAAGTGAAACCACTCGTCTTACTTTTCTAATGCAATCTGTCTCAGTATTTGTGGTCCAAGCCTCACTCTTGGGTTCTGGGAATTTCACAGAGTTGTCCTGTCTATGGATAGCTGCTAGCTGGTCTATCCATGAGTGAGACAAAGTAGGGAACTATGCCTTCTGCCATCTTGCTGACATCACTCTCATCAGGAACTTTAGTTGCTGAGTTTGTCTAGTTGAATGATTCTCAAAATTTTTGATCTCATTCTAAAATGTCATTGAGGACCTCAAAGAGCTCTTTTTATATAAGTAAAGTCTATCAATATATATTGTATTAGACATTAAAACCAAGAAATTTGCTGAATATGTATTTATTAATCCATTTTAAAATAACAATAATAAACCATTACGGGGCAACTTATATAACTTTATGAAAAAATAATTGTATTTTTAAAAAAATTAGTGAGAAGTGTTACAATATTTTATAATTTTGCAAACTACTTTAATGTCTAGATTAATAGAACAAAATTAAATTTTCATAATCAGATGTTGTATGTTGTTTCAGTTAAAGTATGTGAAGATCTGTTCTTACACATATCTTCTATGTAGCTAGAAAAGAAAGGCACATTTTAAGAGTCCTATCAGATAATTATGGCTATTCTTCTTTGATGCTACAACAAAACTTCAAAAGTGGTAGTTTCTTAAAGGTTAATTGCAATGCAGAATTTGAAACCTTATCAATAAATTTCATACTCTACCACATTAGCCCATTTTCACTTTAAATGGATCTCTTGTGTCTGCATGATTTTGTAACATCATGTGTAAATAATTTGGAAAATATTGATTCACATTGTAATGCAGACCATTCAAATTCTCACACATTTTTTTCTGCAGTATCAAAAATCTCATTCATATATACCACCACAAAACTTAGTTTCCCACTACTTAAATACTTTCAAATATCAAGCTCATGGTAGCCAAAATAAGCTTTCCAAGGTTATAATTTTCCACTTGAAATCTAGAATTTTATCATTGGCAACAAATGCTCTCAATTTTTTTTTGAAAAGACAAACTCACTTTATTTATTTTCAAGAAAATATCAGCCAAATGGCTAAGTCTTGAATACTACAGTTTTTCTGCCAGCCATTCTTTCAAATGAAAACCTTGCTGCATGAAATAATAAGCTAGTTTAGCTGGTGATTGAAACAAGTGCACAACTGCTTTTACTCTAGACAATCATTGAACATTGATTTGTAGCAAAAGTACTTTTTGTATACTTCTCATTTTGTCACATGTCTCACTGTCTCATTCAGTCAAGTGTTAATTAACAATCTTTACTGCTTCATTAGGACCTTCTTAAGTAAACTTATCTTTGTGTGTGTGTGTGTGTGTGTGTGTGTGTGTGTGTGTGTGTGTGTGTAATATATGCATGGCAGAAAAGAATGCAATGAATAATAGTACCATTGGTGGCTCTGTCCTGATTTATGCTAAAGTGCCGGCAGATTTATGCACTATTGTTTTACATCATCAGTGCATATGCCAAAGCAGGAAAAAAATTATATATGTATATACAAATTAAATCTCAGTATTATTTTGAAAACTGTTTTAAATAGTGGAAGCACAGATTGGATTTTGAGATTCAGTAGTCTGACCCCTTGATTATTCAGGGGCTGATGAAATAACTACAGGATGAGCTCATAGATATGCTGAATTCACTCTGAAATGGAAATTGGCCAATATTCCATTTATCACATGAATTCTACAGACTTTCACTTTGACCTATGAATGGTGAAAGCATTCTGTTCCTCTAGGGGTTAATGATGACTCAGAGCCAGCAATCAGTAAATGCACAAACATCTCAGTATGCCCCTTTCCCCATATAGTCTATTCTCAGAAATGGTCTTGAATACCTTTGGAAAATGGTGGAAGGAATTCTTGCAGTGTATCCTGGTAGCACTGTCATAAAACCTTTCTTCAAGAGTCCTAGGTCTATTCTCCCTCTGTGTCTTTGAACTAATCCATGCCAGTCTGAGGGAGGGATTTTTACTCTCTCTAATGTAGTGGCTTATATTTGGATATTATGCACCAATTCTACAGTAATTTCTTTCATGTATGTAAAGCAAATAGTATTTGGGGAGATTGGCTGTGTATTTTACTCTTTGGAACCCCATGATCAATTAACTAGAAATCTTACTGTATCAAACCATCTGACAATAAATCAGCACTGCTCATTATTACAGTAAAGTATCTGGTGATCTGGTGATCATATAAGCCTTTTAGCTTCTACTGCTTCAGGATCCCATCTGTCCTCTAATATCTTTCACAGCCTGCAAGTATAGCTAATGCAGAGCTTTTTAAGGATGCTGGTGTTCTCCTCTCCAACTTATTTTTCATCACCTTGCTGACTTAAGTGTTTAAGCTCTTTTGTAGGATATAGTTAAAATGAACAGAAACAGGTCTTATATGATAATTGATTTGAACATTTCTATTTGATTAATTCTTTGTATTCCCTTTATTATAAGATATAAGGGATATCTGGTATTCCAATCTCAGTGAATTCAGATTTCAGTCAACCACCTGAGAAAACTTCAAAACCATTTGCAAATGCTCAATTTAGTTCTTTGATTTCAGAATCTCTGTTCAGTATACCCTTATAGATATTTTTGGCCTTATTTAAATATATGTTTCTTCTTTATGGTTCTAACAGACAGAAAACCATTTCTACAAATATCCAGATTTCTACTAATATGTAAGAATAATGCTACAGTATTTTTGGCATGTAAGCCTTCTCAGCTCTGGTAGAACTTTGCACTTGTCTCCCTGAGGGTGTGCTGAGATCTGGGTCCACGTATGGATGTGATGGCAATTGGAATAGTTGGGGTGTAGCAGGAGGTCCATTGGCATTCCCTTGCAAGGTAACTCCCCTAGGATCAGTCACTACATGGTTTCTAAATAAGCCAAGACTAGACCATCAGACAAGTCCATCACATATAATTATATTCACAGTTATCCAAATTCATCCATAAATTCTCATTTCTGTCCTCACCGTCCTAATTTACCCCATAAATTTCCTAATTTTATATAATAGACATGGCATGAATGTGAATTAAACTTATATGGTAATTCAACAACCCACATTATCAGACACCAAATCTGATATTTTGTGAAAACAGACCTATAATTACAAGAAATAAGATATTATTTTGTATAGTTGAATCTCTCCAGTTCTCTGTGATATGAGCCACTAATTTAAAATCTTGCACTTGCCATTTTCTTTCTTTAATCTTTCTAGTGAAGGGAAAGTAAAATCATGCATGATTTTCATTACTGTCAATATGGTTCATTGCAGCAGACATTTGGAATTTTGTCATTCAAAGAGTTGTCTTAACTCTTTACTCCAGGTGACCACAGAATAAAATTTGTCACTATTTTACCATTGCATGCCATGATCTAGTAGTGTCCCATTTGCCAATAATGTCCAGATCATAACTGTGTTCAATGATAAGCCATTCAAATAATCAAGTTGATTCCTTTCCTTCAGTGTCTGCAACAACTTCTGGCTCTAAAACTGTACCGTTCAAAACTGAGATTGAAAAAGAACACTCTCTTTAAAAAAATTATTAATATAAGAGTATAACTGTTTATACAATATTTGATCTCTGGGGAATGGGATTTAATAAACTGCTGTTAGAACTAGTAAATTCAAGACAAAAAATAAAAACTGCCATAACTACAATTTAAAGAAAGGAAAATGGAATAGACAGCCTCTCCTGTTTTGCTCCAGAAAAAGAGAAACTAGATATGGGAATACTGAGATAGTCCCCACCACCAAAGTTGCCATGAGAAACTAACATGTCTACAATTTTGCTCATTCGCAGGAAATTTTTTTTTTTCCTGAGGAAGATTCGCCCTGAGTTAAAATCCATTGACAATCTTCCTCTTTTTTTGCTTGGGGAAGATTAGCCCCAAGCTAACATCTGTGCCAATCTTCCTCTTATTTTGTATGTGGGTTGCTGCCACAGCATGGCTGACGAGTGGTATAGGTCTGCGCCTGGGATCCATACCCATGAACCTGGGTTGCTGAAGTGGAGTGCACTGAACTTAACCACTAGGTAACAGGGCTAGCTAGCCCCTCATTAGTAGGAAATTTTTAAGCAGAAAAAGGGTATCTGTCTTTTTTTCTCCTTTCCAAATAATTCATAAATGCATTGAATTAATGTGATCTAATTTGCATCAAGAATTCCAATTAAAGAATGTATGTGAAATTGTTTATATTTTCTAGCTTCTACATTAAAAAGCACAGTAGAAGTTGGGAATGAATAATGAGTGCGCACCTTCTATATTTAACCCCCTTACAATGTCTCTATACTGTTTGTAACCTTCAGCAACTCCCTATAGTCTTCACTTTAATTTTTAAAATATTTATTGAGCATGAAGATGTTCTAGACACTATGATAGTTATAAAGAAAGGGTATTTTCATGCAGCCTAGCATCAACAAAGTAAGGCAAAAATTAATATTATAAAACATGTTGAGATATGATTTTTAGCTTGAGAGCAGTGGCATTTTATTGGGAACACTCAGAATGGAAGTGAAATAATCATATACTTGATTTTTCAAAAAATGATTGGTTGCAGGATGAACAATATAATGAAGGAGACAGAGAGATAAAATAGGAGATTTTTCAAGATGGTGATCCAAGCAAGAGTGGCTATAATATTAACTAGACTGAGGACAATAGGGATGGGATGAATAGAGCCCAGAAGATTTGGAAGAGAGAAAGAATTAGCATATATCAGTTGGAAAAATGGAATTTACAGCATTGTTTGTAACTGAGATTTTTTGAAACTACCTAAATTACCTGTCAATATGAAGTTTATCTAATTATACTATACTGATATAATAAATAATTAAAAATAAAAATTTCCATGATCATGAAGAATATTTTAAATATATTACAAAATCCTTACATTACATATTATTTAAACAAATGGTTGCTTTGGTACTCTTATAGTTGAAGGGTCTAGACTGAGGGCTGGCTGTTAGCCCCAGAGAATTTTTAATCTCTTTACCTTTTATTCCACAAAATAGATTTTTTTTGTGTAACTGGTTATGCATGACTTCACATCACAAACCCTGCCAAGTATTTATGAATTTGTGATGCATCCAATACAGTTACACTCACTTTGGTGACATATTATACCCATTTATCACATGAGAAAACCAGGATTACAAATTGCATAATAAGACTAAACCTAGATAGTTTAATTTCAAACCCAACATTTTTTCAATCATTTATGCTACCTTTTAGTGAGATCCAGATAACTGGATGACATAGATAGCTGTAGTTAAATAAGCTTTCTTAGTCGATCAGAGAATGTAGAGAAAACAATTTTTGCTGTAATTTCTCCAGGTAATTTACTTAATTCTGTAAATAGAAACAGTTGAGGACTATTGATTTGCAGGCTACAGAGAGCTAAACAGTTCCTAGAAATACTTAAGATTCAAACAAAATTAGATTAAATCAAAAGAAGGGCTTTTGAATAGTCCTATACCTCACACTTGGCTATTTTCTCTTCAGAGCACAAAAGTTGTGCACGCACACGAGATTTTTCTGTTTTTCCTGTAGTTCATTTTAGCATCTAGACTAATTACTTTAGATTACCATGCAATTGCTCACATTCCTCTGGGCAGTAACATGTATAGTTTACATAATGTGATATAATCAATTTACAATGCTGACCTTATTGTTAGCCCTATAAATCAAGAAGTATCAAGAGAAAATTTTTCTGGAGAGAGAAGATTTTCTGGTCCCCTTTGTTGTGTATATGGCTAAAGAAATGCCAGATACTAGAACTTGGCCTATTCTAGGGAAATTATAATATCCAGGTTTATAAAATTCTCCTTTATGTGTCAGAATTACCTTACTTCCATAGTGTATAGGAATATATGTGGACAAAATTTTTGGAATATTTTGTATTAGTTATGGGACTTTGGATATAAGTAACAGAATCTGATTCTGGCCGCTTATGCTAAAGGGCAAAGTAAAAATGGTAAAGTGAAATGGTAAAGTGAAAGCCTAGAAAACTAGGCTTTAAAATAATTATAATAAAAAGAAATTGCGGCGCTGTTATAAAGCAGTACTGATGCTAATTGGCCAAAAATTCGTCTCACAGTCCAAGGCGAAATGATCTTTGTTGTCGTTCACCTTAATCTGGGATTCTAATAGGGCACATTCACATACACATCTTAATAGATACTTTTCACTACTAAGGATTTTGAAAATTAAAAGACTTGGAGAAAAGTAGGCTAAGATTTAGGTTGTATTTTATTAAATTTTCTTTTTTTTTTCTCTGAAGAGGTCACAGACAATTTAATATACCACTGGATATTTAGAACATTAGTTGTTTAAGTAGCAGTAAGTTAATCATGTTCCTCAGAAAAGGGCAGATGCCCTGATCAGGCTTGATTTTTATACCTGAAAAATAATTTATCATGCTAAGTGCATTCTTAACAAAGCATAACTAATGATCAGAAATTTCATTATACACATTCTTGACTGATTTGGAGAGGCTTGATTATAATATCTTTTTCACTAACTGATGTTTTGAACGCTTACACATTATGGATTTGTTATTGTTTCTGTGAGACAGTTGCCCTCTAAAGAGGTCAAGCTGTGTGTAGTTGCTATTCTAGCTTAGTATACAGTCACTATAATTTTGAAATCTGTGCATGAGTAATGGACGGTCCTAAAACTCTTGCCATTCTCCAAAATCTAAACTATATCTGATAGAAATAATCTCTCTTTTCAAACAAAATAAACTGTAAATGATTTATTCACATTATTATTTAATCAAAGAAGCATATCCCAGGAATAGATGAATATAATCTAACGAAAAAAATCAGTTACTGACTGAGAAATGTCATAATGGTTATTTATTCCTGAAAAATGAATCTCATTTAGGCTCTGAAGTCCTTACCTAGAGTTCCCCCAAGAGCTAGGGTTCCATTGTAAACCCAAGTAACTGTGTCTTATGTCACTGCCCTTTCTTAAGGGAAGAAGACAGAAATGCTCTGTGCCATGTACAAAGGACCAGTGACTACAAATGGATTATCTACTTCCCTTTAAGTAAATTAACTGCTGTTCCCCCACCCCGGGAATATTGCTATTAATTCCCAGGAGAAGATCACTATTGATAGACGTTTCAGGCCATGTGGGAGGGAAACTGAGAAGTTCTAGCAGTGCTAAATTTGTAATAAGTTATATACATTGAACACTTACTGAAAGCAAGGCACTATTTTTGCACTTCACATATATAATCTTATTTTATACTCACAACTGTATTTATTGTACTGTACCTATTTGATAGATAAGTGAACTCTATCACAGAGATGTAAAGTCGACTTCCAATGTCTGACACTAATAAAGGATTTTAAGTCGGATATTCTGAGCCTAGGGCTTTCGCTCTCAAGCATAAATATTACATAGGAGGAAGCTACTCCCTAAATATCTGGCCTGGCAAGTAGCAGTTAGTATAACTTAGAGGCTTTGGGCTTTGGACTAACCAGTCCACTGCTTTCTCAGCACCCAGAGCAGCACCCCCAAGTGGCCCAAAGGCAGGCCGTTAAGCGTGGTGGTAGGAGGTGGACATGTAAGCGAAACTTGCCTACTAATCAGTTACACAACTAGTGTATTTTCTGGAGAATACATTTCCACTGTCTTTGACAATTATTCTGCCAATATTATGGTAGATAGAAAACCAGTCAGTCTGGGTTTACGGAATACAGCTGGACAGAATATCGACAGCTTATGCCCCCTATCTTATCCAAAACAGATATATTCTTCATTTATTTTTCTCTTGTGAGTCTTGCGCCATTTGAAAATGTCTGTCCGAGGTAATATCCTGAAGTGTGACACCATTGTCCCAACACTCCCATCATCCTAGTGGGAACTAAACTTGATCTTAGAGATGATGAAGACATGATTAAGAAACTGTAGAAGAAACTAACTCCCACCACTACCCACAGGGTTGAGCAATGGCTCAGGAGATCTGGGTTGTAAATAATGAAGTGCTTGGCTATCGCACAGCAAAGCTTTAAGACAATATTTGGTAAAGCTAGTATAGCAGTTCTCTGCCCAACTCCATCAAGAAGAGGGAGAGAAAATGCCTGCTGTTATAAATTTCAAAGTCTCTTATTCCTTGCTCTGTCCCTCTTAGAACCTTTATACACTTGGCTCAAATGTGGTGGAAACTTTGCATTCCATGCTAAGTTTTTCTTACAGATTAATTTTGCCATAAACTATTTAGAATCAGTCAGAAAACAAAGTATCATTTGTTTAAAGTATAAGAATTCAAACTTTACTTTCTATTAAAATTTAGCCCTAAAATGACTAGCCTTCTTAAAGACTTATTTTTCATTAACCCCATTCTTGCTGAGATGGAGTTGACAAAATACCCTCTGAATTAAGTTGCTTTGTGTGCTACAAACACTAAGCACCAAACTGTTTTATGGTCTTTGTCTTTAAAAAGACTGCAGCTTCTGATACTAGGAAATTCAGATACTTTCTAACTAGTTTTTAGATATGTAAAACATAACAGCCTCCTTAATGAAAAGTTGCCTTTTAATGCATTCAATAATTTGTCAACCAATGTTCATTACATAACATACTGTATATCATAATGGAATAAGTATAACAACTCACTTCTTTGGGTCAATCTATTTAATTTTGTGGTAAACTGAAAAAATAGTTTATTAGCTTTTCCCGAGATTTTGAACTGAAATCTTACTCACACATTTCCTCTAATGAGGAAGGCTGCTCCTAGTTCTGGGTGTATTGGGGTAGAGTGTGTGAAATACTTGACATGATCAAAAGACAGTATTTTGACAAATTATGAAGTGGAGATTAATTTATACTACACTTTACATGGAATAATTAAGCTGAATAAAAGTGTCATGGGTAAAATTTTTAAAGGTTAATTTCTGTCAAATGCAGTAAATGATGATGAAAGGTTGGCATTATTAGTGTTATCTTAAGATTTTCCTTTTTCTTAAACCTGCCGTGTCTCCCAAAATTGAGCATTTAATTCAGGCTGGTCATTTGGTCCTTTCCACACTTGCTAATTTAGTAAGTGCTTTTCTTATAGAACCCCTCCTTAATGAGCAATATGTCTCCATGTATTGTAAAATCTTTCTGATAATGTAGTAGAACTTTTTTTTGTAGATTAGTAAAAATGCATTCCTGTTTTCACGTTACTTTATGTATAGTTAATACTATACATAAAGTATAGTTTTCGAGAAAGGAGGTGTAAAAATCAGAAAATAAATATTTTATTCTTAAACTATGAATCTTCTTTACATCACTGTCTTGCCAGATTACCAACATTGTAACTTGACGAATCCTGACCCTACTCTTTACTTCGCCTACATGGACACACTCTTCCTATTGTTGCTTTCCCTAAAAGTGTTACTTTGTGTCTGTGAGGATCTGAAAACTTAGTGCTAGTACTAACAATGTTCAGTACAACTTACACACTGGAAGAACACAATGTTGGACCGTTCAACCACTTTCAAGAATAAACTTTAAAATTGATAGTTGTAGAATTGTGAGATGTTCTTACATTGATCTTTTGCTAATGCAATTAACAGCATGTTTTGCAAGTATGACTTAATAAATCCTTGAATCATGTAAAAGGATTCTATTAACTCTATCCACAAATTTGAAAACTTAGATGAAATGGACCAATTTCTTGAATGACACAAACTACCAAAACTCACATAAGGAGAATACATAATCTGAATAGCCTATATCTATTAAGGAAATTGAATCAACAATTAATAATCTTCCAAAAAAAGAAGCATTGGGCCCAGATGGTATCACTGGTGAATGCTACTAAGGATTTAAAGAATACATGATACAAATTCTCAGCAAACTATTCCATAAAATAAAAACAGGGAGAACACGTCTTAACTCATTCTAAGAGGTATTACCCTAGTACTAAAACCAATTGAAGACATTAAAGGAAAAGAAAACTACAGACTGATATTTCTCATGAACATAGATAACAAAGATTTTCACCAACTGTTAGCAAGTTGAACCCAAAAATGTATAAAAAAATTAGACACTGTGTCCAAGGATGAACTCATGTTTAGCTTAACATAGATACAAACTCTTATATATAAAAATATTTATGAATATGTGCATGTACACAGGTTAGGGTACACATATATATGTCCTTTATCAGCTAAGAGGACCAATAAGCAATGACACTTCATTAGCAATGAGCACATCTAATGCCCAAGTCTTAGTTTTTAATACCTTTAATACCTTTCTCCCATATAAAGAACTAGGGCTCCTTGGAAAATGGCCGATCCTAGGATGGGGGCAATAATGTTAGAAAAGCATCTGAAAAATCATTTGCAAAAATGTAGAAGACCCTCACACAAACTATAAAATTTGGTGTAAGGTATAAGAGACCCATACAAATGATAAGACTGCCAGTTCTCAGATAAGACACCACTGTAGTGTAAAAGTGATGTTTTCCTTAAATTAAACTACATGTAAAGCCACTCTAACCCAAATTCCCCCAAATAACTTTTTTTAAAATTTGGAATCCATTTTTAATTTAGATATTATTCATCCAAACTCCTACAGCAAATATTTAACATCAACAATTTAGTATGGAACAATGGAAGATGAGTTCAGAGCACCTCACAGTGCCAGAAAGTAAGGACGTGCTTAAAAACAAACAGCAACAAGAACAACAAAAACATGTCTATGAGGGGTTGTCAAAGGGATACAGGAGCTGACTGAAAGAACTGCTGGCCACTGTTGAAACAATTTGAGCAACCGAAGAAACAAAAGTACTCTTGAATTATAACTCAAGGTAAAAAATATATATCCCTGAATCCATACTGATATAAACTATTGATTGTATAAATGACTGGAGAAAAGAGAGGAATCTCCATGCAGAAAAACTTCGAAAACATTTATGTAGACATTCTGCCTTCAAGAGAGGAGAGCATAACTCCTCACTCCTTAAATATGGGCTACACATAGGGACTTCCTTCCAAAATTACAGTATTGAAAGGAGGAGAAAAAAAGAATAATCTTACACTGGTGAAACCTGACAAACACTGCCATCTCAACCAGGTGATCAAGGTCAACACGAACAGTGATCAATTATGTTGGTAGTAGGTAGCCTTGACATGATGTGATAAAAATAGCATTTTAGCTCTCCCATCTTTCTCCAAAACACACATAACCCTCATCTAATCATGAGAAAATAATCAGCACATTCCAGTAGAGGGGCATTCTACAAAAACACCTTACCAGTACTCCTTAAAACTTTCGAGGTCACCAACACTGACATTGAAAAACTCTCTCAGCCAAGAGGATGCTAAGGAGACACAACAACTAAATGAAATATGGTATCCTGAATTGGGTACTGGAACAGAAAAATGACATTAGGAAAAAACTGGGGAACACTGAAAGACTTATGAGATAAGAATGGAAAGGATAGACTCTCTCGGGATAAAAAGAATTCATTCTCATATAGTGTGGATTCAGCTGAGGGGAAGTACTTCTCGAAAGTGCTCATGAAAATGACTTTATATTTAGCATACTACCAGCATATTCTTTCTTTTGAAAATAAACATTATATGCCATTATATTTGCTTGGATTTTTGAAAAACTACTTTGATGGTGACATGTATTATAATCAACAATGGTTCATCAGATGGGAAAAATGTAAGTTGTTGATATTTTTCTTCTCCTACCAACAATTCCCAGAACATCCTCAGATTAAAAACAAAACAAAACAACAAAAAAATTAAAACCCATTAATAAAGCCTTTTTTAAAGATTGGTAAATGAATCATTTAAAGAAGACTCTCACTATCAACTTAATGCCCGATTAACTGCTCTAATGAAACAAACTAGTGATAATCCCTTAGAATACTGGGGATCAAAAAGTTTAATTGCACATTCTTCATCCTTAAAGTGTTCATGCTAATCAGTAAAAAATCATCATTTTGTTAATTATGCTTCTATTTTTCTTACAAGTTACATGTCTATTTAAGTCATATAAAGTACATGACCTCATGTGCTCACAAATGAATATATGAATGAGCACTAGTTCACCGGGAAATAATATGCCTTAGGCAATTTATAAAAATACTAAAATTCACATATAAGTTAATTTAAAATTTTATATAAAATTTATATCACCAAAGCAAAATAAAACTGAGAGGAAGATTTAGTACAATGTAAATATTAATAGAAAAAATTGATTTGCTATACTAAGAATTTATTTTATAGTTATAATAATTTATTGATTTGTGATAAAGCACTTCTTGTCTTTTCTCTGAATTATTTATTTTGATGACTTCAACTATTCATATGTGATATAAAAGATTCCTTTTATTATTTAACAACTCTGGTAATGTTGAACGTTCATAAATTATATTAATGTATTTGTCATGGTGAGTATATAAGTTGAATACTATAAGTATATGTATATAGTATTTAAATGGAAATATAAAGATAAATGGCTATTAACATCCATCACCTCATACAATTACAAAATATTGTTTTTTTTTCTTTTTGATGAGACCTTTTAGGATGTACTCTCTTAGCAGCTTTCAAATATACCATACAGAGTGTTGACTATATCCATCATGTTGTACATTACATAAGTTAACTAAACTTATTGTGGTAATCATTTCTCAATACATGTATTTCAAGTCCTCATGTAGTATATCTTAAATGTATACAATACTGTATGTCAATTATATCTCTTTAAAGCTGAAAGAAAAAAGGTTGTGGTTAATCATTCAAACATGATAATTCAAGTAAAAGATTTTATGGACATATGTTTTATTTACTTTAGGGTAAACACCTAGGAGTGGATTGCATAACTTTAACTTTTAAATATAAGAAACTGCCAAAATGTTTTGTAAAGTAGCTGTACAATCTTCATTCTGAAAGTTCCAGTTACACCACATTCTTTCCAATACTTGGCTTTATCAGTTTTTTAAATTTTTAGTGATGTTGATCTATGTTTCATACAGTTTGTCCAATTTTCTAGTTGTTTTAGTGGGTGGGGAAGGGCAGTAAATCCTGTCCCCATTACTCGGTCATAGACAAAAGCATAAGTCTGTCAATTTGACTTGTTAAAAAATGCACTAGCATTATTTAATTAAAAAAATGAATTTAAAAATAGCAGTCTGAGAATAGGAAATATAATCAAAAGAGAAAACAAGATTGCTGAAATTAAAGTTGTGTGTGTAGGTTGTAAACAACAGAATCAATATTACCAAAATCAGGACTAATTATTTGAAAAAGTAATAAAATGAGAAACAATAAAGCATGGAGGCAAATAAACTAGGAAATCTGTTATCAGAATAAATGTGGCTGCAGATGGAGGGAAAGGATCCCACGAGTAGCATTAATAATTAAAGTCATGAAATTGTAGGAACTTAAGAAACAAGTGGGCTCCAAGATGGGAAAGATTACATCATTAAGACCCAAACAGTCTTAACACAAAAGATCTATATGTAGTTGTATCTTTTTTTCCAACAATAGCAGTAATTCTTTCTGCTGAACCCCCTGATAATTCTCTGTAGGCTGACAAATACACACTTAAAGGCAATTCCTAAGAAACTTTTCAAGACCTCTCCTGTTAGCACAGTAAACATAAATCCCTATTACCTATGAAGAGTGGCTAAAAACTGCCATTTCTTCTTATCTAACATACTATAAGAGCTGTTAGTAATGATATATACCAAGCACTATCTCTTTTAATTATCACATCTATCTATTTTTTCACATTAATTTGAATAACTTGCCCAAAGTCATTGAACTAGTAAGTATCCTTTCCCAAATGTGACCTCCAGGCTGGCTGAGCCTACCGCCGGAGTGTCAATCTCTATGCTATATGGGGGCAGTTAAAATAATAACTGTCAAATTAACATAAACTATTTTCATCATTCAAATATGCCACCTTGGACAATCTGTAGTTTAAATAACATGAGTGAAAAAACATAAGCAGAGAAAGAACCCAGATGAAATTCCTTTGAAATCTAATGTTTGTGAAAATACAGTCACAAATATCTTTGAAAATTGCTATGGAAGTCAAAAATATCTCTGATATCTAATTTTGTAGGATCTGTAATTAAATGACTTTGATAGTTTCTTTGATATCTAGCCCCACCCTAATTATATATATACTACTTGATTTGTCTATTAATAAATCTGGGATGATGAGAATTTTCTCATTCCCTTCTTTTATAAATATATATGTTTTTGATATTAGGATCATATAATTATTAAATAATTTTTCAAATCAGAAACTGAAATCTTCCTAATTCAACCAAAATTGAATTAGAATATCATGGCACTTGTATAATTAGTATGAACCCTACCATATTAAATCAGATGAAATAACTGTCCTAAATCTAAGGCTTCCCTGAGTAGGTGTTTTTATCATCAATATCTCTTCAACTAAACTGAAAACTTTTCTAATGAGATATAGGAAAATATCTTGAGCAGACCAATGATGTTTAAATTAAACCATAAACAGAATCTAAGTATTAATATACAGCCTTTTTTATGGAATGCAATTCCAATTACCCAAAATCTCCATTGAATATAATTTTCTCTCTGATTCTGTCTTGAATGCATAAAAAGTGGAATATTTGCATAACTTTAACGTGTAGCCTGATATAAAATGATGCTGATTTTTCTATATTCACATTTACTTTTACACACAGTTACTTTCTGATTGAAAAGCTTTATCTTCCTATTGATTTATTCCTATTTGTAACACAAAATAACCTATGTCTCCTTTAATTTTCTTACAAAGCTCCTCATTTCCTTGAGACTCATTGTCCTGGGTAAACGAAAAATATCTCTACCGTCTGAGACTGGTAGATATCACTAAATTATATACCTGCACTCCACTCAGAGGTCAGTCTGGTATTGAAGAATCATTTAACCTCAAAATTCCTAAAGGAAATTATTTTCTCTTATTTTAAAAATATAAATAAAGTTCCCATATATCTTTTTTTAAAAATGCCATAGTCAATTAATTTGCACTGGACATATTTTAATGACAAGAACCCATATCAACTCTTGGACTTGCCTAAATTGAAACTGGTAGGGCATGGACTCTTACAAGCATGTTTTTATTTTCTGATTGATGGAATATTAGAGGATTTTCAACAAACATTTTGTCAGAAGACTCTTGCTAAATTCTTAAGAAACATTTTATATTTATACATCATATTTTGACATAATAAAATACAAATCAAATTGTGGCAAATTTCATCAATACTGTTTATAACCTTATGGGAATTAAAGTTGGTAAATTGTACTTTTTCTGAATGCCTTACATCATTTACACATAGCAACGGTTCTATTTTTTAACCTCCCTGTAGCACAGAATGAAAGGTGTTTTTCGTAAATTTAATAGAGCACAAAATCAGTTGCAGGAGCAAGGAAATGCAGTTGAGACCTCAAAGACTCACTCTGCTGATTTTAACTGAGATGCATGACAAGTACATTGCAAAATCACTTCCAAAAAATGAAATGATCTGAATATATATACATATATAGTGGTTATCAAGGAACTCATATACATATGTACATTTACTCCTTGCAGAAAATCTGAGCTTGGAAAATTTGTGAGTTTTGTTTCCTTTTTTTTCTCTTTAATTTTTCTTAAAACTTTTTAAAATGAAATACCAAGATCTTTTCAACCTACCTACTTTTAAGAGTAAAGTTATCTTCCTGATCCATCTTCTATATCAATTGCATATTATACAGTCCTTCTTTGCCAAATTATGCACATACTTTTGGTTAAAATTCTCTCTTTAAGAAAATTACCTAATATGGAAGTAAAATGTGCTACAAAAGGCACAGTTACCTCATTTTCCTAGAGGCTTTATTTATCTTTCTAAACTGTTTTTCGTTCTTTCAAATGTATACACTCAGAAGATTTTTATATTTGACCTTAGACTTAGAAGTTGATCTGTAGACTTTACTTGGAAATGACTTTACAATCAAAGTAATAATGTACACCCGGGGCATCTGAGAAAGGAATTAGATTTTTAGGAAAAAAAGTCAGTTCCTCTCTATTAATTTCTCATATTGAATAATATGATATCTAGTTTCAAGAGTGTTGTACACCAATGGCCATGAGACACGGAGTCAGGCTTGATGGACTCCTACCTTCAGTAATTTCACTCCTCCTATAGGGACAGGAGCCCGAAGGGCAGCACTGGTTATTAGTTCATTTACTGTAAGAGTTCTTGTACAACACCTCAAGGGGTTTTAGTTCATCTCTCTTCCTCTGGGATACGTTTTTAAGACACTCTGAAGACTGTGATGGGCTGTGTATTGTAGTACTACGAGTTCACTGATGATATTTTGATTTATGTGACTTTTTCTGCTGAGCTGGAAAGGAAAGAATCACTTTTTGTTTTGTTTTTCTCTTTCAGGAAACTCTTTTAGATAAAGGAGAGTATAATCTTTTAAGTTTTATTACAACAAAAATGTGCCTACAAATATTAGTATACAATACCATGCGTTAATCCCTCTGAATTATATATTATTGTTTATGGGTTATATTTGTTATGTTGCTTGTTAGTGATTGTTTTGCCAGACGGTTGTATGGAAGCATTGTTCTTTGGTGTTCAAAATAACATTCTTAATATTATTTTGAAAGATATCTGTCTTTTTAAAAATATTATTCATTTCATTGTGCCCAGTGGTCCTTTAAAATCACAGAAGTTTGGATCCTAAATATTAGACTTCAAAAATCTCCCTGTTTGTTTTCCTAATTATAAGATTTCAAGTAATGTTTCATATATTTGGGCTTTTGCCATTTTAGCAATGCACAATAAGGAAACACTGTAAGTTTTCTTTATATAAAAATCTTTCTTTGAGGCATGTAGAATATAATAATGAGTGTTCCTGAGAATGATCCTTAGATAGTTTCAGAATATAAAAATACATTCTAAATTATTGAAATGTGTTTATTATATTCAGTGTGGCTTTATTAATCTATGCTTTTTTATTATATGCCAACTGAAATAATAAGTTAATCACTTATCGCAACTACTTATGGATTGCCTATCATATATTAGACTCAACATTTTTCATTTACACTTCACAGGATTACTTAGTGCTAGATGTTATCTTCTTTTCTGAAAATAGCTGAAAGAAAGAGGCTTGGGCAGTTAAGGCAAGCACAATATACGGGAATTATTTGTGTGTGTGGGTGGTGGAGCTGGTTTTTAATACCTACTATTCAAACTTGAAATCTGGTTCTCTCTGCAGTCTCCACTGAGACTGTTTACTAACTCTGAGCTAATTAGAAGTTCTCATTTTCATTGTTTGAGGTAATTAGTTCCCCACCTACATGTTAGACTTTATATAGTTTCCAACCTCTATATATATTGGGTTATTTGGGGGTATACAATGAAAACAGCACATGCATATTTGATTGTGGTTGAAGGGATGGTATTTTTATATATACCTATATTTTGTGTTTAATATTTCTTTCCACTTTTTAGCATGTTCTGTGATAATTAGAAGGATTCTGGCACATACTTACAGTTCTGTCATTGGTACCCCATGGTGTCAAAATGTAATAGAGACTAGGAACTGAGCTGACATGTTGACACTTGAAACTGCAAGAGATCATTTCTTTGATAAGTTCATCCTTCTTTGACTTGTAATTCAGAAACTGAGGTGTGTTTATCTTAGGAGTGCTGTATTTAAATTCCAATGGCTAATCATTTTTCTCTTTTAATATCACTCACTATTGTTATAAAGAATTTTATATTTGAGATGAGTTTAACTATCATGTATAAATTGATATTTATATATGGGAAGACATGTAAATGATCATAAACCCCTTTGCATTGTTTTATTTTTGTGTGTGCGTATGTGAGGAAGATTAGCCCTGAGCTAACATCCGCCGCCAATCCACCTCTTTCTGCTGAGGAAGGTTGGCCCTGAGCTAACATCTGTGCCCATCTTCCTCTACTCTGTGTGGGACGCCTGCCACAGCATGGCTTGATAAGCAGCGTGTAGGTCCATGCCTGGGATCCGAACCTGCAAACCCTGGGCCACCGAAGCCAAGTGCACACACCCAACCACTATGCCACTGGGCTGGCCCTGAATTGCTTTTTAACAACAGCTTTATTGAGATAAAATTCACATACCATAAAATTTATTCTTTAAATTGTGCAATTCAGTGGATTTTTGTGTATTGAGGGTTGTACAACTATCAAAGCTATTTATTTTTAAAACATTTCATTGTCTCCAAATGAACTTCATACTCGTTAGCAGTCACACTCCATTCCCACAGCCTCCAGTCCCTACCAACCAGTGATCTACTATTTGTCTCCATTTGTTTTACTAATCTGGACATTTTGCATAAATGGAATCACATAATAAGTAATCTTTCATTACTGGCTTCTTTCACCTAGAAGAATGTCTTCAAGATTCATCCAGGTTGTAGAATGTATCAGTATTTCACCCCATTTATGACTAAATAACATTCCGTTGTATAGAAATACCACATATTTTTATCCATTCATCAAGTAAGGGATAATTGGGTTGCTTCCATTTTTTGCTGTTATGAATAATGCCAGTATTAATATTTACATAAAGTGTTTGTGTGGACATATTTTTTCCAACTAAGTTGAGATATACCTAAGAGTTAAATTGCTGGGTCAAATGCTTAACATTTTTAGGAACTGTCAAACTGATTTCCAAAGTGGTTGAACCAGTTGACAATCCCACAAGCAATGCATGACATTTCCAATTTCTCCATGTCTTTGCCAACATTTGTTACTGTTTGTCCTTTTGTTTTTTGTCATCCTAGTAAGTATGAAGCATATCTCATTGTAGTTTTGATTTGCATCTCCATAATAATTAACAATATTGAGCATCTTTTCATGTGCTTATTGGCCATTTATATATCTTTAGAGAAATGTCTATTCAGATTCTTTTCCATATTCCTACTGAGTTGTCTTTTTCTTCTTTAATTATAAGTATTCTGTGTATTTTCTGGATGTAAGTCCCTTATCAGACATATGATTTGCAAGTATTTTATCCTATTCTGTGGATTTTCTTTTGATTTCCTTGATGGTATCCTTTGCATGTAAGTTTTTAACTTTGATGAAATCCAATTTATTTATTTAGTCACTTTTGCTTGTCTTTTTCTTAAAGTATTTAAGAAACTGTTGCCAATCCAAGGTCATGAAGATTTGTTCCTATGTTTTCTTCTAAGAGTTTTATACTTTTACTTCTTATATTTAATTCTATGATCAGTTTTAGTTAATTTTTACATATTGCATGAAATTGGGACCCAAATTCCTTTTTTCTTTCTTTTGTTTTTGTTTTTGCATGTGTATAGCCAGCTGTCCCAGTACCATTTGTAGTAAATAATATATTCCCTCATTGAATTGTCTTGTCACTCTGTCAGGTATCAATTGGCCATAAATGTATGGGTTTATTTCTGGACTCTCAAATCTAATCCATCAATTGATATATTTAACCTTATGCCATTACCACACTGTCTTAATTATAGTCACTTTGCAGTAAGATTTGAAATCAGGAAAAATGAGTTTTCCAATTTGTTCTTCTTTATCCGGATTGTTTTGGCTAATCTGAGTCCCTTGAACTTCCCTAGTGATTTTAGGAATACTTTGTCAATTATAAAAAAAAAAAAAAAAAGCAACTGAAATAGTGATAGGTATGAATTTGGA
This sequence comes from Tapirus indicus, assembly GCA_031878705.1. Lineage (NCBI taxonomy): Eukaryota > Metazoa > Chordata > Mammalia > Perissodactyla > Tapiridae > Tapirus > Tapirus indicus. Next base: position 42,927,369 of record CM062930.1, on the reverse strand, counting down.
GGTTATTGCCATTTTAACAATATTTCCTCCTATCTATGACATGGGATGTTTTTTCATTTATTTAGTTCTCATTTAACTTCTTTCAGCAATGATTTGTAGTTTTAAGTGCACTTTTATAAACTATAACCATAAGTAATTTATTCTTTTTGATGCTGTTATAATGGGACTGTTTTCTTACTTTCATTTGTGGATTTTTCATTGTTAATATATAGAAATACAATTGATTTTTATATATTGAATTTATATCCTGCAACATTGCTGGACTCATTTAATATTTCTAGTTATTTCTAAAATTTCTAATTGCGTATATTTTCTTTTTTTGCTGTGTATATTTTTTTCCTTCACATTCTCTATATACAAGACTATGTCATTTGCAAATTTAAATAGTTTTACTTCTTCTTTTCTAATATGGGTACCTTTTATTTTTTTTTCCTGCCTCTTATCCTATATTCTCCAGCACAGTGCCAAATAGTAGTCGTGAAGACGTCCTTATCTTGTTCCTGATTTTAGGGGGAAGTATATAGTCTCTTATCATTAAGTAATGTCTTTGTATGACTTTGATGTCAGGGTGATATTGGCCTCATAGAATGTGTTGGGAATTGTACTCTCCTCCTCTAATTTTGGAAATGTTTGTGAATGAAGGGTGTTAATTCTTCTTTAAAAGTTTGGTGGAATTTACCAGTGATGCCATTTGGGCCTAGGCTTTTCTGCTTGGAAAGTGTTTTGATTACTAACTCAATTAATTTACTTGTTATAAGGCTATTAGATTTTGTATTTCTTCTTGTCAGTTTGAGTAGTTTTTGTCTTTCTAGGAATTTGTTCATTTCATCTTTGATATCTAATTTATTGGCAAATGCCTGATAATTATTTTTATTTCTTTAAGGTTAGTCGTGATATCCCCTCTTTCAACTTGATTTTAGTAATTTGAGTCTTCTCTTCGTTTTTCCTTTGGCAGTTTAGATACAGGCTTGTCAATTTAGTTGTTCTTTTCCAAGAATCAACTTTTGGTTTTGTTGATTTTCTGTGGAGTTTTTCATTTATTTCTGCTCTAATATTCATTATTTCCTTCCTTCTGCATGCTTTGAGTTTTGTTTGTCCATACTTGGAAACTTATCCTTCTTGCCTCTCCACCATCTGCACAGTTATCATCACTTTCATTCTCCTAAGATATTAACTTTTTACTAGAAATCTCAAAATTATTAAGGTGTTTACTAACAGAGAATCACCTAAGGATTTCATTTGCCTCTGGATGTAAGCGTATTAATAGTTTCAAGATTTCCAGATGTCAGTATCTCAGTTAGCATTGGGAATTTGCCTTAAGTATTCACATTTTATTATTTTTTACTTCTATTTGCCAGAGAATAATTGCTGATACTACACTATCACAATAATAATGATAATGAAATTTAAAGTCCTGCTATGGGTCAAGTGATGTAAAAATTTAGGCAATAGATCATTCTGTGATATACAATTTATATAGATGAAAATAATTTTCATTTATAAATAAGTGGAATTGAAATTGGTTAAATGAATTCTTTCAGATCATGGCAGGCAGGGCAAAGAGAATACATGAAAATATAAATACATACAATATTTAATTGAGTGACCTTTTCATGTTGTTGCAAATGCAAATATACACATATTACACTTTACTTTTAAGTAGGCCTTTGTTTCTGTTCTTATTTCTTATCATGTCAAATAATATTCTCCAACTTGATTCTAAAGAAAATCCCACTAATATATTTCCTGAGTAGATGTTTAAGTACCTAAATTTGATTCAAACTGAAACCACCTTGATCTCTGAAAACTGTCAACACTTAAAATGAATTTATTTATGTATGTTTAGGTTCTTTATTAATGTTTCTTTCAGAAAATTTTATAATAATTGTATAGCTTGGATTAATAACATTAGCATCCCTATATCACAATATACTTCATTTCATAGCAACTCTTTAAGACAGGTTTCATATTCCCCCTTTAAAGAATCCTCTTGTTTAAAAAAAGCTGAGAATTGGCAAGATGGAAAGGGAAGCAGGCACGACTCCAGTTTTCTGATTACCATCGCCACAATCTCTCTGAACAGTACCAGGATTCTGCCGTTTCACTCTCTCCCCAGAACGGGAATTTTAACTGCATCTCTAATAAGAGGTGCTACTAAATAGAAAATGCACATGGCTTTAGATTATCTGAATAATATTTTATATAAAAATGTTATGGGTAAAATTTTGAAAAGCTGAAAAATATGAAGCTAAGACTTTCAATGAATTTAACAATGGTATTTCAAAAAGATTTTAGAAATTATCTAGTTCAAGCTAATCATTACACGAGGAAATTGAAACCGAAAGAGATGAAACCACTTTCTGGTGGTCCACAGCTAAGAAACTGTGCAATCGGAGATATGAACCAGGCAAAATAGAAGCCTTATTTGAACCAGAGCAGATTGTACAGCCAAACTGCTGGGTTTGAAAACAGAGTCTGTCAAATGCCTGTTGTATAGCATTAGGCAATTTCCTAAAATGTCTTTGCTTCCATTTCATCATGTGTAAAATAGAAATGGCAATAATAGCACCTTCCTGTCAGGGATGTTTTGAGAATATGTGAGTTAATACATAGAGAATATTTCTTATCACGTATTAATCACTCAGTAAATGACATTGTTATTTTAAACTCCAGCCCATGCATTTCATTTTTCATATAAAAATAAAAATCAGTTCCTCCCCAAACATAAATTCACATTAAGTATATATTTTCTCTTCCAAATTTCTGGAAGTACTTATAATCACCATCTTTTCCTAATGTCATCAAGGTGGAAAATTTGAAAGTTGTCATTTGAATGTTCCTGGCTCTTCCACTTGTGACATTTGTAAATTCTTTTAGACAACTTATGAAATCTCTCTCTCTCCCAGAGCATTAATTGATAGGCTTTCATGTTTCTCTCACACCTATCATAGACAAGAACAAGAATTGCAGCCAAATGAAATTACATAGACTAACATTTTGCATTCGAGATTTACTTGTTTTTGATAATAACTGGAGGTTATTAGTAGACAGTGTTAGACTAATTCAGAGGTGGGCAAACTATAGTCCATGGGTCTTCCATCCTACTGCCTGTCTTTGTAAATAATGATTTATTGGAAAACAGCCATACACATTCATTTAAGTATTGTCTCTGACTAGTTTGCACTACAATGGTAGAGTTGAGTAGTTGTGAGAGAGACCACATGGGCCATATATCTAAAATATTTACTCTCTGGTCCTTTTCAGGAAAAGTTTATTAACCCCTAATTTAATCCTACAAAACAAGTCAAGCAAATCCAAGCATACTAGTTTACTCCTGGATAATCCCATATACTACTACGCAAGTGACATATCATTATTGTAGCTATTCTAACCCTGCTGGGGTAAGCTTATATGCCACAAAATGCTCTTAGGAAGTTATTCTTTAGTGCTTATCACAATCTGAGTAGTATATAACCAAATTGATAAAAAAGAAAGATATATAAACATTACTATGCTATATAGTCATACGTTGCTTAATTAGGGGGACAATGTGCTAGGCGATTTTGTCATTATGTGGACATAATAGAGTGTACTTACACAAACCTAGATGGTATGGCCTACTACACACCTAGGCTATATGATACTAATCTAATGGTCCCATCATCGTATTTGCGGTCCATCACTGACGAAAATGTCACTATGCAGCTCATGATTGTAATATAACATATACTAGGGGAGATATATATACTCATGTATGTGAATATATGCAATATATTATAAATACAATAATATATAATAATATAACAATATAATTATATATTTTGTGCTGCATTAATCACTAAATGAGCTAAAACTTTACAATTTACTACAGAAACACAGAAGAGTATTACGTTCATGTTTAGTGTAGATATACAGAAAGTAGAAATATGGTCATGAAATTTGAAGCATGAGTAAGGGTTTATTAGGCATTATGAAGATTACATATTGGGTAGAAATTTATTTTGAGACATAAATTGAAATTTTTATCTGAAAATAGTACAGTATAATCTTCTAGGATGTGACTGCAGATCCAATTAGAAATTTGATTCTGGACAGTGCTTAAAGGCCTCATATGTCAGACTATGGTAGTTAGAATTTTCCTATAGGGAATTGTTGGCTGTGAAAAATTTTTATAAGGGGAGCTGTGTATTATTCAGAGTTAATTTAAAGTAAATAGAACATATATTTATAGTTTGAAATACAAATAAAAGGAATTTAACCAATATCAGAACCTTACTCTATCCATTAGACGATGCTAGGTTTTGAAATGATATGTTTTATAGAAGAACAAATGTATTCTATAGGATATCATTATGATTTTTCTGTCAGTGACTTCACTAGGAAATTCAAATTATTTTTCACTATCTGGTGTAAAAAGTAACTTTCCCCAGTACTGACTCTTTTATATTTTGAGAAATTATGAATAAAGAGATCTTAGTAATTCTTAGGGTACAAAATGACATGATTGGGTTTAGTTATAACTCCCATAAAAGCCCAGAGAAAGAATTATAGTATTCATTTAGAAAAATAGAAAAGCAAGCTGTTCACCATTTGCTAAATATTTTTTTTTTTTTTTTTTACAAATGGTCATGTAAAACTTATGTGAAATTGACAATTGTAAAAGTGGAAAGTGTTGGTGTTCTTATTTACTTTAGATTTGCCTGAAGAGGTACTAATTCTTTCTCTATCTTGACCTACCCTGCCTTTTGCTCTATGGGAAACAGTACATCCAGTAAAGTAAAATTATCCCATGAATCTTTTACAATGCAATGTATTCCTTTCCTTTCTTTTTTATTGAATTAACCTGGAAATGATGCAAATGATGTCCCTCCATAGATAAATTTTATTCTAGCTTCCCACAACCTTCTACCTCTTATATTCCAAAAAAAAAAAAAGACCATGGCATCAAACATAATGCCAATCACAAATGCACCATAACAAAAAGTTATATACACAATAATAAAACAAACACATCTTTCTCCAGTTGCTCATGTGCTGGTTTTATGATTATGCACAAATGCACACCCACATAGACAAAGCAAAAAATGACCTCAATTGATCATGTACTTGCTTAATAATTAAACTGAATAATGTTGATTGATCAAGATATCACTGATTCAATAAATCTCTTTATTATTTCCACTAGGAAAAATAAGTCAATAAATATTTAATAAGAATAAATATTTTCAAAGACATAGTCCAAGTTATTTTAAAAGTACAGTATTCCCTGACTAATGGTGAATGACCTAATTATTTATCTACTTCTTTTTAAATTTAGTATTGCTTAAACAACAGCAACAAGGTAGTGTTCTGTAGTTAGTTAATGCGTAAAGAAAACTACTTAAATTATTGGGCTATTAGTTTGATATAAATTTATTATTATTTGTCATAGTAGGATAAATACTGTTTGTAAAGCTGATAGAATACTGGAGAACTAATTATTATAAGATACCATATCAATAATCTAAAGAGGGAAAAGCATATGACAATGTCAATAGATGCAGGCGGCAAAACAAAATAAAACATTTGACAACATTCAACATCCATTCTTAATAAAAACTCTCAGCAAATGAGTAGTAAAAGGCAACTTCCGATAAGGAACATCTATGAAAAACAGATAATGTCATATACATCATGATGAAAGACTAAACATTTTATCCCTCAGATGGGTAAAAGGAAAGGGTATGCTTTTCTCACCACTCCTATTCAATATTGTTCTAGACATTCTAGCCAGTGGAATAAGGCAAGAGACAAAAGGCATACAGGAGGGGAAGAAATAAAATTTCTCTATTCATAGATGATATGATTATCTTCATAGAAAAGGCCATAAAAATCTACAAAAAAGTTACTGAATTTAATAAGTCCATTTAACATGTTTGCAATACATAAGAACAAACAAAAATAACTGTATTGCTAAATAATAGCAATGAGCTACTGGAAATCTAAATTTTAAAATAGTACCATATGCAGTTACACCAAAAACTATGACATACTTTGGTATAAATTTTTTTAAAGTATCATGAAAAGCATTAATCATTGATGAAAGAAATTAGATAAGAGCTACATAGATTTATTTAACATATTTATGAGTTGGAAAATAATATTTTAACATATCAATTATCTTCAAATTGGTCTGTAGATTTAATGTAACCTCATTCAAAATTTCAACAGCTTTTTTTTGTAGAAATCTACTGGTGATTTTTAGATTTAGGTAGTAAGAAAAATAATTAGATTATTCAAAAGAATAATCTTGAAAAAGAACATAGTTGAATGATCGATATTACCTGATTCCAAGCTCATCATATAGTTTCAGTAATCAAGGCAGTATGTTTTAGTGAAAAGATAGTTATATAGAGCAATAAAAACCAAATAGAGAGTCAAGGGTCCTGGAGAAATGGACATCTATATGCCAGTAGATAATTAGATGTTTTTTCTATCCTTCCTCTCCAGCTTCCTTACTCAAGGTCACAAAGGTTTTCTGTCATATATACTTCTAGGAAGTTTATAAAGTTACACCTAATCATTTTCACTCTAACTCCTGTTCCTATAAAGGTCAAATTTTCCTCTGAAGAAGTAACCGACGTTACCAGTCACATTTGTATATTTTCAAGGATATTTTGTGGAAGCATGCATTCATATATGATTTTTACATGAATGTAATACTGTATTTATACAGGTGTGCACTTTGCATTTTTCACATAATGAAATAATTTAGAGACTTTTTTCCTATCTCCTGTTGGCAAGTTCTTTGAGGGAAATTTGTTAATCTTGAAATTACATATCACAAGGTCTTAAACTACACTTTTGGTAGTGAGCATGCTGTAGTATATACAGATGTCTAATTATAATGTTGTATACCTGAAACTTATACAATGTTATAAACCAATAGTACCTCAATAAAACACACAAACACACACAAATTGAAAATGAATGAATTTGTTTTAACTCTGTCCCATTTGAAAAATGAATCTTCTTGTGATTATCATTTTTAAAGTGGCAGACTAATACCATTCTCCAATAAAAATAACCAGACTTTTTTGGAGAAATGGCTGATTCCAGGCTGGGACAGGAAATACACAAGATGAGCCCAGAACATCTTGTACTAGCAGAAAATAATGGCAGGCTAATAAACCGACCAACCAACAAACAAAAACTACTGATGAGGTAGATCAAAGGTGCACAGGAGGCAACGGCAAGAATTTCCAGTGGCCAAAGCTGGGACAGTTTGACCAACAAGTAAATAATGCAGTGTTGGATTATAACCCAAAGTTTAAAATAACTATTCATATGCCCATATGATATACACAAATGATTGACAAATTCATAAATGGAGGAAAACAGACAAATCTCTCTTGTAGAAGATTTTCAAATAATTTATGTCAAATAATTTTATATCATTAATGACTATCTCCCCTCACTACACTGTAAGCCCCCTGATGGTAAAAATCATGTCTCTTTTGTCACTATTTTATCATCAGTGATTTACTAAGTTCATGATACATAAAGGGTTATCAACAATTATTTGTGGGTTAAATGAATCAATAGAGCAATATATTAAACAAAAATAGAAATTTTATCAATGAGAAAATGTTAAATATACAGTAGATTTTCCCTTATATTTTATATAATAATCAATGTATTTTTATGGCCACTTGAAATATTCCACCTATGTGATCAGTGCTTTCTATGCTTCCTTTTACATGCACAGGTACAATTCCATCCCAGTTTGATCTATCTAGAAAGACTCATCACTTTATCTCCCGTGGGAGGCAGAAAAATGGCCCCTTGAAGATCTTAATATCCTAGTCCCCAGAATCTGGGAATTTTGAACTTAGGCAACAAGTCTAAAGAAGGAAATACTTTGTGGCAATTAGCTTTCTGAGCTTTACTAAATCAAATGTTCTTTTTGAAGTCTCTATTTTCTCATTTTGGCAACTCATCATTTTTTCTCTTTGAAAGTAGAATTTTACTGGGGCCAGGTGATGAACTAGCACCAATGCTGGGACACTGGTATCGCCTTTCTGCCTCTCTTGTGCAATAGAAGAATCAATATGACCACTTTTGAGTGATCGGTAACATCTTGGATATATAGTGCTCTTCTTTTTATGACTTTTATGAACTCCAAAAGATTTCCTTGAAAAACTGTGGACAATAGTGAAGACATTACTAGTGTTAAAAGATTCATATGATATACAAAATATCTAGACATAAGACGGACAGAAAACAAACTTGGACCTTATATCTGTGTCCCTCTGACGGTATTGAGGTTGCAATCACATTAAGAAGAATTCACATTTTCTTTTAGACCTGTGGGTAGCAAAATTAGGAGCTTGATCTTGAACTTGGATCTTTTGAGGCACTGATATTTAATTCCTATCACAGTACCAGATTTACTTTAAATGTAGGCAACATTGTATAATACAACTGGAAATATCACGTTTAAAACTTGCTAATGTTACTACTTGAAGTTGTTTCTAGGATAAATGGAGAAAATAGGTATTAAAAGACTGACTGTTGTTTAGAAAACTTGGTAATAGGATTTGAACCAGTAGACTGGGAGAAGTAAATTGCTTCTATTGCTATTCTTCTAAACTCTTATAAGGAAAGTAGTAGTAGCAACAAAATAACACTGCTTTGAATTCAAAAGGCATGGGCAGAAAAGGCAGAGGTGAACCATATAATCTCAAATCAGATGCTTCCAGAATGTTATTTAATTCCTTTTTCTGTGTTAGAATGACCTGTTATATGCTGAAGAAATTTTGTTAAGTATATAGTTTGGTATGCACTTTAGTAGAATGGTCTTAGCTTTACAATCTTATTTACTTAAAAAATTGAATAATTTTACTAACTAATGAATGCACAGTACTGATTTAATAAAAATACTATTGTCAAGAAGGATATTAAACGGAAAACATTATTCACCAAGTGCTAAAGCCTTGCCCAAATATTTTTCTAGAATTGAGACTTGTGCTTGGTAATAGTTTCAACCAAATACTCAAAAGCAGAAAAATTATTCTAAAACAAAACAACAAAATATCTGCTGCAATATTACATTTTTTCTAACAGTTTATAACTTGGAAAATGGTTAATGATAAATAGATATATTCTTGACTGTTGTCAGAATGAATATCTTTAATAATATTTACCAGGCATATTTTTACTTGCTTGTTTTTGTGGAAGAAAACATTTTCATGAAAGAGAGGGATAGAAACAGACAAAAAGAAAAAGAGGAAACAGATATAATGCAGGGAGAAGAAAATGTATGTATCCATCTATCATCTGCTTAGGAGCTCCTTGAAAAATCATCCCTCTCTCATTCTAGACAAAAATCATTTTAGAATTGAACAGTCTCTTGGATCCCAGAGTAGTTTATGATCCTGGTCACATGATTCATATTCCAAGTATCACAAAACATGATTGACTCATGTCTATAAGTGAATGACTCAACTTGGACCAATCAGAATCAATGTGGGTGCTTTGGCTGAAGTAGTTACATTGGGAAATATTGGAAATTTTCCAAAATGCTTCCAATTTTTTCCAATATTTTCCAATGGGAAATACTTTCTAGTATAGTGAAATACTTTCTAATATGATGCTGGTGATTTGTTAGTCTGGAGATATGGTGCCTACATTTACCACAATATATTGGTAAACGCCCAGTAATTAAACTATTGCAGAGAAAGTAGAGTCTAGCAATGGAAAGACAGATTTAATAGCAGTACCATTGTTTTTCATACTGAATTGAGCCCTGAAACAAGATGTACACAATCTTTTAAATTATGCGTTTTGTTACTTGAAACTAATAATATTGTACAACACCTATGTAGACATCAGAAATGGGTGTGGCCTTAGTTGGGTAATGATACTTGGAGTAGCCTGAATCAGGAGAGGTTGAGGGGCAATGAGATTCCTGCGTCCCCTGTGGGGAAGCCAACAATTCCTGATATGGGGTAGGGAAGCAATTGCTTGAACTTGCAACTCAGATCATTTGCCTTTCTAGCCTGGAAATTTAGGAAAATTGAGTTGGAGAGGATCAGGGCAGTGAGTATGTTGGAGTGTGGGATTTATCTCTTGTAATATTCAATCAAGTACTGTAGGAAAGAACATGTACAATCATAGCTGATAGATCTGGAAATAGACAAGGAAATGTGATCTTGCTAATGGAAGCACTTTTAACTTGCATGCAACATTCCAAAATAGCTGAAACTTGTAGTATTAAAACAACTGAATTTACTGCTTACCTTCCATTTCATGAGATGTTAGGCAGGGATAAGGAAGCATGGCATAAACTAAGATTATAATATGTGAAAATCCTGAACTCACAACTACGATCCAAGGGCATCCTATCTGAAAATAATAGCAATTCTCCCCATTGAAAGCGTCCATTTATGTATTCCATTTTCTCCAACATCATGGTATCTAGAGAGATATTCCCATTATAAACACTAAAGAGCTAGATAAAATATTACATGTTAACAAATCCAAATAAGGAAATCAAAAAAGTAATAAAAACATAGAGGTTAAAAAAGGGAAAAAAACGTAAATCAAAAAAGAGGTTAGCACGGAGCCAGTGGGTGCACTGAGGGCATCAGAATCTTGAGTGTCCTAGCATTTTCATTCCACAACTACACAATGGAAGAAGACAGAATCTGGGCCCCTACAAATTGGAATCAAGAGCCTCTACAAAACACCAGATCACATGACAATGAAGTCCACTCTTGGACGGACATTTTAAGGATAGAGAGTTTACAACCACCTTTTAAAAAAAATATTACACTTAAAATAAGAGTGGACATTAAAAGTTACAAGATCTGAGGCAAGCCATTTTCATGGAAGAGAGAGATCAAAGCAGACAAAAAGAAAAAAAGAGAGAAAACAGGGATAATGCAGGGAGAAGAAAACATTATCTGTCTATCTATCTATGTAGGTATCTATCTATCTATCTGTTTATGTATCTATCTCTATCTGCATATATGTTTGTATATGTGTGTGTTAGTGTATATATTTCTCATAAAATATTTATAAAATGAACAGTATTAAATTTTAAAAAGAGCCTTGGAAGTTTAAAAAAAGTTCTGATGCCCCATATGAAAATTAAGTAGAATAATTTGAAATCCATTTTATCTCCCACAAATAGAGCAAACAGCTTCTAAAAATTAGAACAGTCTAGGAGATCCAGATATCCATTTAACAGCATTAAAGAAAGAAAGAAAAAGAAAAACAAATAGTGTAAGGAAATTAAATTTTCTTGAGATTTTTTTCCATCAGAACTGAATGAAAAGTGTCTAGATTCAAAGAGTTCATACAGTGGAAAGCACATGAATGAAAACAGATTTACATAAATGAATATTATCCTGAAATATTAGAAACCTGGGAGAAAGAGGAAGATCTTAAATTTCCAGGAAGAAAACACACACACACACACACACACACACACACAGATTGGCATTGCATTTCTCAACAATGACACTGGAAGCCAAAGAAAAATGAAGATATGTTTTCAAAATTTTAAGTGAAGATAATTTCAAATCTTGGCATCTGTACCAGTCTAAATATAAATGAAGTTTAAGCATAGAATAGATAAGTTTACACATGCCGTTTTTCATTTTTCTTTTAACTTTTATACTTTCCTTCTAAGGAAAAGATGGAATAATAATTAAGAAATCCATGTTTTTTATATCTTCTGAAGCTGCCTTCTTAACACGTGGCTTTTGAGTTCAGTGCAGAAATGAAAGACATGGAGACAACACAAAGGACCCTTACTGACCTTGGCCTGCAATTGATATGCATCATTTCTACTCATATTTCATTCACCTAGACTAGTCATAAAGTCTATCTAGATATCCATAAAGAAGTGGGAAAAATACAGTCTCTGGATTGGTCGGCTCTTCTTGAAAACAGCTGTAAACCATGGAGGGGGAAATGAATCGTTGACAGTTAACCAGTTATCCCTGCCAAAGTTGTCTCTGCCATAATCATGAATTAATCAGATTTTGCTCAGTGGCATTCAGTGCGATCTAACTCAGTGCCTTCAACAACGAATATTTATTTATTGATCATATTACATGTCAAAAGCTTAACTTTAACTTTTAGTTTAATGTCTGTGGCTCTTCTTTAGGCTTTCAGGCTGTGGGTCAAGTGTAGTTCTAATCCACATGCTTTTTTATTCTGTATTTTGGAGTGAAGGAAGTCCTATCTGACAGGCACAGGGGGAAGTAAACCCAAACTAAACAGGTCAATAACATTTAAAGCTTCTGCTTGAGCATATGTTAGGCCCCTTCATATTCCACTGGCCAAGAAGGCACACGGCCAAGTCCAAAGTAAATGGAGAGTAATGGGCAAGAGGGATATACTTACCCACATGAAGAGGGGAGAGGAAGAGAAGTGGTAGATACAATTACCACAACTATATTGGGGAACATCTAGCTGCAGTGGAGAAAATGTGAAGATATACCTGTTCTGTGAACTAAACTTTCTACTCTTTAGTGTATACCCTAAAGAAACTGTGTAGAAAAATATTCATAAAAATAATTTTTCATAATAGCAACAAGACTAAGAGACTAGATACCTAATTAGAATATATAGATAATAGAGAATAGTAATAACAGAAAAATGAATGAATATAGATTAGTCTCAAAAATATATTGTTAGGAACCCAGCACACACACTTGGAATGGTCCACATGGGCCCAGCAGCAGCCTGCCTGACAGGGAGAGAAAAGACACAGCATGGAGCCACCACCTCCACCATTGTGAGGTCAGACAGCCAACTGCAGGATGGACTACTGCCAGCAGAAAAGATTGATGCTGCTAAAGGGAAACAATAACTGGAACTGCCTGTGGTTTGAGAGAATGGCCTGGGCCTCTGACCAAAGAGATCAAGTTGACCTATTCCTGCTCATTGCAGCTCAGAGGAGTTCAAAGCGTTAAGCTGTGCAGACCAGTTCTAGGCCAAGTAGGATAGAAATTCCTGGATCTCTATCTTTAGAAGAAGAAGGAAGAGGAAGAAGAGGAGAAGTTAGCAGAAGATTTAGAGAAAATGGAACCCACAAAGACCACTGCAACTGAAAAAGGAGAAAGCAACAAGTGGATAATGACTATAGGCACTGGGTTCAAATCCTTCCATTTCAGGAAGACAAGAATAAAATCTCTTATAAAATGTCTTTTGGTCATTTCCCTTCTCTTGTTCTGAGCACTCTAATGTACAAAAAAACTAATTTTATTAGCAACTGTCTTAGTCTCTAGACAAATATACTAGAAAGGGTAGGTGGAGTTGTATGTGTAGATGCCATGTGGACTTACCAGTAAATGTAGCTGCCACTTTTGAATTCTTTCTCTAGCGTCATCCTGAGTTTTGTCACTTTGAAATAATATGTTAGACGTTATCAGCAACAGATATCATTACAAGGAGTGTTTCTTGTGAGTGAGCTGATTTATTGTGATCTATTTTCCTTTTAGTACATTTCCAATCCTTATGGGTAATCAGGAAGAAATAAAAATGTTTCTTAAAAAATACTGGAGTGTGGACATTTTAGTTAGAAGAGGGCTGGTTATTCAAGAGTTATTTCATTAAAACTTTCTGACATTGGGTCATTTCTGATACATTTTTGATTGCCATTTATACATTAGCTCTATATTTGTAAGATATGAATTCAGAATTTGTCATTTTCACAATCTTGATAAGTGAAGGAAAAGGGTGATTATTCATGTTTTCCTAAAGGCTTTGGTTTGGATATTTTCATTATGATTGCTTGGTTTGATCATGTCAACACACAATGTTCTTTCTCTTGACCAGGTAGGTACCTAGAAGTTACCAAAGTAAAGCCACAGAGAAAATGGTGAGATTTAAGTTCTAAATTTAAAAGTTAAAAAAAAAAATCAAGATATCTGGCTGATCACAAAGTAGTATGTGACAAAATATCTCATACAGTATGATTATATTAAGTTAAAAACAACAAAATATATATTTAGAGATATATATATAGATATATATATAGATATCTATATATATATATATGGTATGTTGAGGAATTACTCTTGGAGGGAAAGGAAAAAGGGGGCATACTGGCAAATTCTGAGATATTGATTACAATTTTTTCTTAAGCCATTTTACACACATAAAATATTTATTTTATAATTTTTCATGGTTTCAATAGAAGTTCTGAATATAGTTTGATATAGATGACATGTTGCATAATAAAAGCAATGGCGTTTGATATACTCCAAGTAAGAAATAGGTAATTTTCTGAGTTTCCACATGGCAGCCTATTAATTTTCCTTTGGCAGAGACAGAGACTAAGATGGACATCAATAGTTAGACAACTATGAGAATGGGCAGAATACTGAGTCATATTTCTAAGAGAAAGAATATAGAGCTTGGAATTTAACTTAAAAGATCAAGATTGCACATATCTCTGATTTGGGTCCTGGCCACCATGTTCAGATTTGCAAAACCTCCAAACCATTTTATTTAAAGTTATTTTTCTGGCTGACAATTTTTGTAACATGAACTTATTTGATTAATAAACCCAGCTAGAATAAAAGTATTATGTTTAATGCTGATAACTCAGAAGACATGCTTGTTTTAATCAAACAAACTTAAACTAGCTTTTATTTGCCAAAGATTATCCTAGATCATGTGGACTTGAAAAACATTTGGATTAGTTTCTATATTTTTGAGAGTACACTTGACTGATATAAATGCTTGTTTGTTTTTAAGCCAATTAAATAGAGATCTTTACAAATTAATTTTGGCAACATCATCCAGAGGTAGAAAAAATATCACACCTTTAAAACATACATACATAGAGATACATAAACATACAAAACAGACACAGAGATCTTTTAGATTTTGTTGTAAAATTTTAGCTGTGAGACAGGTATGATAATGCAAAATTCACTAGTTTATGAAAGAACGGTCGCATCCAAATTGTATTTCTGCCAGATGGATTAAGGTAAGGTACTGCTCATATGGCAGATAGATAAAGCTCTTTACTAATATTTGTGGAAGAGACTTTTAAGATTTTTCATAGGCCTAGTTTTCAAAATAGTCTTTTCCTTTTTCTCTTTCCAGTGAGAATTACCTTGGTTTCTAGAGATTAGGTAGAATACTTACATCTCAACAGATGCAGAGAAACCTTGTAAATTCCACCGTGAAGGACTTTTATTCCCCAAGTCCAACTCTTTTACAATATTTGCAAGCCTTTTGAGATGAAGAGGGGAGGTTTTGTGATTGGTAAAAAGAATAGGTGGGATTTGAATTGTTTTTAGAGTCACATCTATGTTCTTTTAAAGACTCAATTTGTAATGCAAGTACAATTGTTTTTAATTCCTTAAAGAACTGGATTGCAAAAGAAAAGAACTGAGTTGCAACTCCAATGATATCAAGACGCTGACCCAGCCATCCAACTACGTTATCTTCAATCTACTTCTTTATATCAGGGAGAAGATCTTCAACTAAGTTGGAAATTAAAAGATTCCTATGTTCTAGATTTAGAGCTGTGTGTCTCTGGAATGTTTTAGTAAATCCTTCCACAAATGCTTCAGAATGTTTTTCTTTCTCTTTGCATACATAGTTTCATTCTAGCTTAGAAGGCCTAAAAAAATTTCTATCAGGCTCTGAATATCAGCTTCCAATTTGACCAACTTCTGGCCATAAAGCTACTTAAAAATAATCCTTTTGAATATCTTGTCAAATTTCAGTTGGGACAAACAGTAAACATTCCTGGCAGTATTGAACAATCCCATGGAAGGCAGAGGTATCCCTAAAGAGTGCAAAAGATGCTACCCTCCCAAGATCCAGAGTCTCTCTCAAAGATAACTGAAAGAAATAAAGACAAACAAACTCCTTGAGAGCTGACAACAGTTGGTAGTATGCTAGCCACAAATGGAGTGCAACCCACATTTCTGCCTGGCAATATTTTGGGGGCCTCTAACTTGATGGTTACCAAGCTAACTTTTCAGGACACAAAATGAGACAAACAAGAAGGCAATAGCTATCCGTGGGATAGAAAGGATGGGCAACCAATGGGTACCCAAAAGCAAATCCACAAGTCATAATTCAAAGATTTAATTCTTACAAATATTTTCTGCTTGCCAGTCTGAATTGGAAAGGAAGAAACAACACAAAATTTTTTCTTCCTCTCTCAACCAGGCGCCACAGAGAGAGATCTGGGAGAGTTGATTTGGTAAGAATCCTCACTCTTTGCTGGCTTCTGCCAGCTTTCCCAGGATCCCATTTGCAGGCTCTAGAGTGAGTGGGGTATCCAGGCAGGTCTCACTCATCCTGGTCACCAGACAATGTAGAGTAGGAAAAATAATTTTCCCTTTACCTTCTGTGGTGAGTGCTTAGCAGAGATCCCTTTTTCTCTGGGGCAACTTATAAATGGATAAGGCTATCTAGGTTAAAAGTTCCCCACTGTGGCCACTGTAATTCAAGATTATCTTTGGTAAGGTTAACATACTTGTTCAGCCTTAAAACAAATGTTTACTCACCTGAGGCCTCATACTGGATGCAGTCCAGTTTCTAAGTTGGACCCAGCCTAACTCAGGCTGGTTTCTAAGCCCAATCCAGAAAAAGAAATGCTCATAGAAAGTCTGAAGGCTCTTAATGCCAAAACTGCACAGCTAGAATCTGAGAGGGACTTTCCCATGACCTCCAGAGGCAGCAAGAAAACAGCAGTCTCGAGGTACTCAATAGGTATCTGCTCCTGGTTGCTCTTGGGGTCCGTTGGAGGGTCTCCTTTGGTTCTCTCTTCTGACACCAGAACTGTTAAATGATAAAGTGAGGGATTTAAAAAATTTTAAGAGTTTATTTGAGCAAAATTGATTTGAATTGAGCAGCATGCAGTCTCGCAGATAGAAAGGAGCTCTGAGGAGCTGTACAAAAATGAAAGATTTTTATAGGCAGAAGGGAGCAGGAACAAGGAAGTTATACTAGGCCAAACAATGAGTTGGTTATTGCAAGGTCGCTTTCCTTTAGGGGATGGCAGGGATCTATCAGGCAGATTACCTAACTAGTGTTGAACAGATGATTCCCGATTGGCTGGTTTAAGAGTCCACTTCTGGGAGAGCTGAAACTATAATTAAGTCTTGGTTTGGTGATGTGAACTTAGCATAAGCAACTCCATTTTGGGCCTGTTGTCATGTTTTTTAACAGTATGTATATTATGGAGAGAGAGAGAATGATAAAGTAAATGAGGGAAAAGTTTGCAATTATATCAAAATAAATAGTTTTCCCAAATAAGCTGCATTAATTTGTAGTTTGAATGATGATATAGTTGCAAGTAGAGATAATTCCAAAAGGCTTATGGTACTATAGAATTCATTGATATTTAAGTAAAAACTGTGGTTAGAAACATGAAAAATGTCAAGTGGGAATATAGAAGAACAATGGGTTAATTCTACCCTTGGCATGTAGAGGTCATGTAACACTTCAGAAGGCTACAATTAAGTAAGTGTTGGAGGTTAAGTTAGATTTCTCAGAGTTCATTAAATATATTTCAGGAAGACATTATAATGTGATAAAAGGCATGATGACATTATATAAATGTTCAGATTAATTAGTATGTCACACAGTTAAAAAATTAAGTTGAGATAGAAATGTTTGATTCTCTAGTAACCTCTTTATATATATGATCCCAGTACCTGGAGCCATGACTTCTCATAAGTGCAGTTCCTGGGGTCCCAGTGTAATTTCATAGCGCACAATGATTATTTGTCCAATAGAAATTTAGAAAATGCTACTGATGACACAACTTTTAGGTGTCAGATGATATTCAGATTTGGAGAAATAAATTTAAAATGTTTTAAATTCCACTATTCATTACTTTTCCCTCATTGCTCCCATTTTTACCACTTACAGTTCCTTAAAAATTTACAAGATGAAAAGGTTTCTTATTATATCTTATCCAGAGTTCTTGACTTATTCAATATTTAATAATCCACCAAAAAGTGCAGAGCTACTTATATTTTACATGTCAACAAAATGTTTTCTTATCAGAGGATTATAGAAAATAACAGAGGAAATCTATTGCAGTTTGCTGGGAATGAAAGGAAAGGAACAGCACTGACCCAATCGTGTGACCACTCAAAGCTATTTGGTCATAAGGACATAATCAAGGAGAACTGAGTGGGCAGATGATTTTTCTCTTGATTATAGTTCTCGTCAAATACTAAATATCTCTAATACACATCCCTTTCAACGGTAAAGTGTTCAACAGTGTATAAGCATTAAACTGATTATTCACTGGCTAACAAAAGTTTACAATTTAAACTTAAAAAAATAGTTATGCTATTTCACCAGGAATACACAAAGGCTATATATTCTCATCCTACTTGATATTGCTGCTTATAAAAAGATTTTCAAAAGGTCTGCTCAAATATTTAAGTCCTAAAAGAAAAGAAAAACAAAACAGACAAAACCAAAAATCGTAATAATAGTTATAGCTTGCCACTCTTAGAACTGAGCTACTGCATAGAAATCATTTAGATTCAGGATGTGCTTTTCCTATTATTCTTTTTAAAATCCTCATTTGGTGGGGAATTATTTTCCATATTGGGGAAAGTATCATAGATATGGCAAACAAACTCTATGACAGTTAACAGTCCACACAATGTTAGGAGATATGGGAATAAAAACATCTATTGTGTCTTCAAACACAAACGTGAAAGAGCAACATTCTTTTAGACTATGGTAATTTTCTTTCCTATTATTTACCTAACTTGTTACCTAACTTATTGAAACAAATAATATAACTGCCTTCTGCTTGTGAAGAAAAAGAAAAGAATTATCATGCTACTCTCAAACTCACTGGTGGCTTGAAGCCTCATTCACATCCAGACCTGATTCAAAACTGCCATCATTATTTTAAAACTCTGAGTATATTTGCAACCTGCTTCACAGCTTCTCTGCTCTTTCCTCTTTCTGCTCTCTTGCCTTTTCTAGTCCAGGAAGCATCTTTCTTATTTCGTATAAACTGGCTCTCTTCTCTGAAACTCATTCAGTCTGTGACCTTTTTCTAGTACCCTGTTGTTGCAGAGAGTTTTTCATATCAGATGAATTTTAATATAGTAAAAAGTTGGGGTTTTTCATTGCTATATACATTTCTGATTTCCAATTTTATTGCAATATTATTCTAATATAAAAGTTAGTCACCAAAAATAATTCTCTGTGCAAACTCTTTGAAGTATTTTTTCAAATGCGTTTTGTAGAATAGGAGATGAACATATTCTAGGGATGAGAGTTATTAAGACAATCATTTATTTATTGAACAAAATATCAAGGTACCTATAGTATATCTAGATTACACCAATAATTGTGGCTTAAGAAAAGATAGTCCTGTTCTCCCTCCTTATAATTGACTATGAAGATATAAAATCAATAATAATGGCAGAATATTCACAAATGGTCCTCTGCACTGAGTTTAAAGGAATCGTAGAAGAAGGTGGATCTTTGCGTGGATACATAAGGAATGCTTCACAGAAGATGTAACAGAGATCTTGAGACAAACTTTATGATAATTTAGTTCAATTTCTTGTGAAACATAAAGAAGCTGAGGAATATAATGCTTAAGTGAATTGCTAATGTTTGCCCAGATTATTAGTGATAATTCACAACTATAATTTAGATCAGGGATGATAGTCTTAAAAACCTCAAAAGTCTATAGAGAGAGGGAAGCATAAAGGATGATGAAAATATACAGCTAAGGGCTGGCCCCCCTGGCCTAGTGGTTAATTTGGGCGTGCT
The DNA here is from genome assembly GCA_031878705.1 of Tapirus indicus. Lineage (NCBI taxonomy): Eukaryota > Metazoa > Chordata > Mammalia > Perissodactyla > Tapiridae > Tapirus > Tapirus indicus. The sequence continues at coordinate 42,907,584 of CM062930.1, read as the reverse complement.
CCACTTCGGGAGCCTGGGTTGGGTTTCCTGGGTGCAGAACTACACCACTTGTTGGTGTCCATGTTATGGCAGCGACCCACATGGAAAATAGACAAGGATTGTCAATGGATGTTAGCTCAGGGAGAATCTTCCTCAGCAAAAAACCAAAAAATACAGTCTTACATTTATTATGTGAGTGGAGATACTGGGATGAGCTAAAGAGCAAGCAGAATCCAGGAATCTAGATTATTATGTAAAATGTTGACTCAGATTTTTGTTTGTTCATTTGGTAAAGTTATTTTAGCCAAATAAATCCCTCCATAGGCTAAGTACATTGTCGCCATTTTGGAAACTTACAGAGATTTTCAAATTATACAACGATCTAATGCCTTGCTACTCCTTGAGACTTTACCAAGGACAGGGACTGATAAATATACCTTGATAAAGTTGATAAAATAATAAATCATTCTGCTTTCGGCATTTTTAAAAGACAATTTAAAAGACTGAAATTTTATATATTTACTTTGATAAACTTATCTGCTGTCTTTATTTTTGAAAGGTAATATATCCTTAGGTAATTCTTGGGTAAATTTTGTCCCATATATACTTCTATGACTATAGGATAAAACAATCCAACCAAGTCCAACATAGTGGGAAATTTGATGATCCTTAGTACAAATGTATTACATTTTCTAATTAGTAAAATTATACATTTTTCACAAGTGTTATTTAATAGTCCACAGGCTCATAGACAACTATTTCTCTTCTGATATTTTAAATGAGGAATAGAAGATAGTGGTCTATTAGAATCCCTACATTCAACATATAAAGACCGTCTGGCCCCTCAGTTGAGCTGAGCGTCTTAAGGTTAATCAAATGTCTTTAAATCTTTGTCTATAATACAGAGATGATTGATTCAGCTTCAGTTTGAGAAATAACTAAGAGTTCACAAATCTAGCACTCAGCACCAATATATGGTTTGGTTGTTAAATTATTTCTTTCTTTCTTGTAACGAAAAAGAAAAAGCAACGCAAAAAAACAAAATCCATTTGGCTGGTCAAGGATTTCCCATTTCGAAGGTAATTTGTTCTTTCAGGCTATCAGCAATATGGCTTTTTTCATATCCAGCTTTACCTTTGACTCAGCAGTCTTGTTTTATAAGTTGTTCACATGAATTCTACCTGGGGGGACAAAGATTTCTGGTGGGAAGTAGTTTATTTTCTTTGTTGTTTGTATTATTCTAAATCATGTTTTAAACACCATTGACAGTGACTATACTGATTTTTTAATTCATTTTCATTTAAGCCTTTATATTCTTCTAATAACATCTTAAATATTTCAAAATGGTGGAATTATTTTTTATGCTGTAGTTTATAAAGGTCTCAGATTTTTAAAAATTCTAATTTGCTACTCTGTGTTTTTTTTTTTTGTAAATGATAGAAAGATTACAGATATTAAATTCTGAGGCTTTCTACAGAATTTTAGAATTCGTTAAGCATTCTTTTAAAAATATACCCTCTTACTATAGCGTATATTCAACCATTATAACGACTTAGTGCTTTTTCTAAACCATCTAGAAAACCATTGAAAAACAATAATTATTTCTCTAATGTTTTCTGTTTGGATATTTTCCTATTTCTTCACAATCCATGATTTATTATGGACTGTGGAATTTGTAAATATTTTATTACTTGATAAGTTTTTCTTCAACCTCTATTTGTGTGTGTTTATTTGTCAATTCAGAGTGCTGTTCTTGAATATTATTTCACTTCTGTCGGCTGCTATTCAGCATTTGTCAGCCCTTCTGTTAGCCTATAGGTAGTATTCCTTGGAGGCATGTAAAATAACAAGAACTCTTGGTTTACATCAACATTTGACAAAGAATCCCTTATTTTGCAAAGCACTTTTGCCCAGAGACAGATAAAATGGATTTATTGAGTATTTATTTTGAGTCTATGGGGACTGAAAATAAAATGTAAGTTCATTGTAAAACATCAGGCAAAGTAGATCTGCCTTTCCACTGTGTTTGTAATGCAACAAAGAGTATATCAAGTACAATGGAATTGACATTTCTACATGTGGAAATGTAGTGTTAAAGGTTTTTTGAAAATTCAGCATTGGTATTATAAATACCAAAATAGATCCAAGCAGTGTAATACTAATGGTGGATTTTAAAATAATCTAGAATCAGATTTCTCATATAAAAATGTTATGAATCTGAATTCATACATATGTAATGTTCACCTGAATTATGCCTCGGGCAAATCTAATACTATTTAAAAATTCAACAGGTTAGTTTTAAATCATCACATAATTTAAAAGGTGTCAAGTTTTAATCGAAATTAACTTTTCTTCTCTTAGTCTATACTAAATAGTTATATTGTTTCAGCTTTTTACAATCACAAAGTAGTCTTCGCAATTCTGTACATGTGGATAAATTAATGTTATGCTGGTTGATGAACAGCTATTTCTTTTTTATTATTAAATCCCTAGTTTCAACTAAAAAGTATGCACTTGCATACTGACTCATTAGAGATATAAACTCAGAGAGTATGTGTGTGTGTGTTGCTCTAAAAACAGGACATCTGAGTTTAGATTTCTGATACGTTGTATAATCAAAGTTTACCGGACACGTCTACCTAGATCTTCAAGAGAGACTTGAAATTCATTATGTCCAAACAGGGCTTTTCTTCTTATACATCAACAAGGCTCTAACTGTTCTAATTTTATTCTTGGAGAAAGATATAAGTGTCTCCTCATATTGTCAAGCCAAAAACTTGCAAGTAGTCAAAGCACCTCCTCTTATTCATTCTTACTTTTTGCCCATTATTCCCTTTCATTCAGTCAGCAAGTCAGTAGGCTTCATCACTTAGCTTTGTTAACTGTCAATATTCTACCACTTGAAATGCACAGATCTTAATATTACAACTTTAATTAATGTATAAAGCTGTTTTTCCACACTCTATGAAGTTATTAAGCCAGAAAATTCCATCATGTAACTTCCTTCATCCCTTCAGAGGCTATGGTGATATGTATGTATGTATGTATCTACCTATCTTTTGCATACTCTCTATATTTATATAAATGGAATCATACAATATATCTTTGGTGCCTGGCTTCTTTAGTTCAGTATAATATCTGTAAAATTTGCCCATGTTTTTCATGTAGCAGTCCTGTTTTTTTTTTTTTTTTTTTTAATCGCTGTGTGTGTACCATTGTGTCAGTATGCCAGAGTTTATGTTTCTGTCCTCACATAGATGGACTTTTTGGTTATTTTCAGTATTGGTTCCTATGAATAAAGTGATTATTTCTATTTCTCTTTGGTAAATACCTACCCATGCCATCCCTGCTCAAAGTATAGGAACGTATTTCAGTCTCCAAGGTACTGCCAAAATATGTTCCAAAGCATTTGTAAAATTTTACATGCTCATTAGCAATATATGAGAGCTTTGTTGCTCTAGATTTTCACTATCGATGTTATGTGTAGGTTTAATTTTTGCAATTCTAAACTAATATAACATTATTGTTTGAATTTGCATTTCCCTGATAACTAATCATTGTAGCACTTTTACATATCTTCATCTGGCATGCATATGCCTTTCTAAAGTGCCTATTCAAGTTTATCTTATTTTTTATTATTTTTTAAAATTTTTGTCTTTTTATTATCAACTCGTAGCGTCTGGTACCAGACATTTGTCAGAGATATGTTTTCCAGATATGTTCTTCCAGTCTCTGTCATGCCTCTTAATTTTCTTAACAATGTATTTTGATAAGCACAAATTCTCACTCTATCTCCCTTAATCTTCTAAAGGCGTTGTCAAATTTAATAACATTTTCAAGGAAAATAATTAAATTTCATTTATTTTTTCTCTCTTCCATATTATTTATTTCATTGTAACAACTTTGGATTTCATTTGCTCTTCCTTTCTAGAATTTAAGGTAGAAACGTAGATAATTTATATTAAGCCTTTATTTCAGGATACAGTTTTTGTGTAATTACTGCTTCAGTTTCATTCCACAAATTTAAAAATGTACTTTCTTTAAAATTTAGACTAAAATACTTTTTCATTTCCCCTTTGATTTCTTTTTCAATGTAAGGGTTATTTAGAAATATATGTATGTGCTTCTATCCTTTTTGAGTGATAACAAAAAGACAAAAATTAAAAAAAATAAAAATAATAACCCGAAGACTTGAATAGGGAATTTAAAAAGATATACGAGTGACAAATAAAGATATATAAAAGTGCCAAAATCATTAGTCGTGGGCAAATACAAATTCAAACAGTAATGTTATACTACTATACATCCTTTAGAATTACAAAAATTGGAAATAAACATAACATCAAATTTTAGTGAATATGTAGAGCTGCCAGAACAATTCACACATTGCTAGTGAGAATGCAAATATATATAATTTTCCAGATTTCTGTTTTTAACTTCCGGTAAGCCTAGTGTAGTCAAGGGACATAATTTATATGATATGACTATTTTAATTATATTCAGATATTAGGACCATAATATGGTCTACTGGTGCACGTGCATATCAAGAGTCTGTTCATCTGCTGTTGCATTTAGTCTTCTGTTGAGAGAAGTCAGTCAGGTCAAGCTGGTTGATTGTTCAAGCTTTCTATGTTCTTACCGTGTTTTTTGTCTATGTGTTCTAATAATTATTTGGAGAAGAGTTTTGAAATCTCTAGCTATAATTGTGGATATTTCAAGTTTTTCTTGTTGTTTGATTTATTTAATGTATTTTGAAGCTCTGTTATTAGTGGAGTAGATATGTAGAATTGTTATGCCTTCTTGATTAATTGATCCCTTTATCGTTATGAAATGACGGTTTCATTCTCTATCCCTGGAAATAGTCTTTGCTCTGAAATATACTTTGTTATGAGTAGTCATTCCACTTTTCCTTCAATTAGTATTATTGTACTGTATCATTTTCTATCCTTTTACCTCTATAGATTTAGATCTTTTTATTTAAAGGGTGTGTCTTTTGTAGACAGAATAAATTTTGTTCTATGTTTTCAACTAATCTTAAAATCTCTGACTTTTTTTGTGGGTCTGAGGAAGACCAGCCCTGAGCTAACATCCGTTGCCAATCTTCCTTTTTTGCTGAGGAAGACTGGCCCTGGGCTAACATCCATGCCCATCTTCCTCTACTTTATATGGGGCACCACCATGGCATGGCTGACGAGCAGTGCGACCGTGGGTGCCCAGGATCTGAACCTGCGAACCCTGGGCTGCCAAGCGCGGACTAAACCGCTGCGCCACCAGGCAGCCCCTAAAATCTCTGACTTTTAATTGGAGTGTTTTTTCCATTTAAATTTAATGTGATTTTTGATATGCTGAGGTTGTTCTTTTTCTTTCTCTTTTTTTGAGTTACTTGAGATTTTTTTAATATTTATTTCCAACTTTATTGGTAAAATTAATTTATTCAGTAGGTTAGTTTATTAAAATGTATTAATTGTTTTCTCCTTTTTTTGGCTTATTTACCATAGCTCTCTTTTGTGTTCTGTGGTAATTACTTTTTTTCCCTTCCTTGGGGAACACTGTCCTTCTCTGTCTGTTTTCTAAAGCCTGAAGGCTGTTTGTTTGTTTTTGTTGCTCCACATATCTGGTTTTGTTTTTTATTTTCATTGTTTATAGAAGAAGGGGTTTAATTTTAAAGGGTTTCTAGTATGTAGTTTTAATATATCATAGTCTATATGCAGGTAACATTATACTATTTTATGTGGGATATAAAAATTTTGCAGTTGTATACTTCATTTCCACATCTCCTAGTCTTTGTGCTAATATTTCTCATGTATTTTATTTTTATGTGTTATAAACCTCACACTAGGTTATTATTATTTGTACCTCAAAAAATCAATTATCTCTTAGGAAATTTTTTAAAATTATGAAATCTTTATTTATGATTTTATTTTATCTTAATTATTTTGTGTAGATCCAGATTTCCATCTAGTAACATTTTTCTTCTGCTTCAAGAAATTTCTTTCCTGTTTATTGTAGTGGATGTATGTAGCTGGTGACATTTTTCAGCTTTTGTATGTGTGAAAAAAATTTATTTTACCTTTGCGTTTGAAATATATGTTTGCTGGGTGTAAAATTCTAGTTTGAAGGTTTTTTTTTTTCGTTCTAGTACTTTAAATATATTGCGTCAGTTTCCTCTCATTTCTCTTGGCACCAATGAGAAGTCTGTTGTAATTCTTTTACTCTGTACAAAATGTGTCTTTAACCTCTGGTTTTTATTATTTTCTCTTTAAAATGGGTTTTGAGCAATTTGATTATGATGTCTTTGTTGTTATTTCCTTATTGTTGGTTTTGCTTGGGATTCATTGAGCTGCCTGAATCTATGGGTTCAATTTTTCATCAAATTTTTAATATTTTTGGCCATCATTTCTTCAAATATTCTTTCTTTCTCTTCTCTCTTCTCCTATTGTGATGCTAACTACATGAATGTATTCGGCTGCTTGAAGTTGTTCCACAAGTCACTGGTCTCTGTACTTTTTTTGTTCCACCCTATTTTTTTTCTGTCTCTGTTTCATTTAGGTAGTTTCTATCTATGCATCAAGTTCACTGATATTTTATCTGCCATATCTTATCTTCTATTAATCCCATCTATTCTATATTTCATCTTAGAGATTGTATAGTTTTACTTCTGGAATTCAAGTTAAATATTATCCGTCCCTCTGTACCTTATAGATCTCTAATGAATAGGGTTATGATTTTTGTCTATCTCTTGAACATATGAATGTAGTTATAAGAACCAGTTTAATGTCCTTGTCTACTAATTCTATCATTTCTGTCATTTCTAGGTCTGTTTACATTGATTTTGTTTCTTATAATGGGTTATATTTTTCTGTTTCTTTCTATGCCTTGTAATTTTTGATTGGATAGCAGGCTTTTTGTGTTTTGTTCTGTGGACTGGATGTTTTTGTAATTCTTTCAGTATTCTGATAGTTTATCTTGGATAAGTGAAGTTACTGGTAACAATTTGATTGTTCTGAGGCATACTTTTAAGTTTTGTCACTCAGGACATGAGCAGTTTTCAGTTTAGGGCTGTCTTTTCCTAACTACTGAAGTAAATAATGTCTTTCTGTTTATTCTACCTGATTCTCCATGTTGTGTGAGGTTTTTTCCAGGCTGCTGGTGAGAATGTGAAATTTACTCACCCTGTGCGAGCAGCAAAGATTTTTTTCTTCTGTTTCATTCTGGTTTGGTTTTTTTCTTCTTATCTTTGGGTAATTTCTCACATGTATGCAATGGTCAATACTCAGATAAACATTTTAGGCAAATTATTTGCAGTTCTCCTGAGCTCCCTCTGGGTGCAATTTTCTTCTTTTTCAATAGTTTACTCTTTTCTGATTCTCTTATCCATAAATTTTAGCTACTGTGGCCTCCAAGATAATTCATCTCTGTTGTTTCAATTCAGGGGGACTTCTGGGATTTCTTTGGTCTATGTTATAGCCTAAAAACTCTCTCTAGGCAGTAATGTGGAGCAACTATAGGGATTACATTTTTTCCCTTCCTTGGGGAACACTGTCCTTCTCTGTCTGTTTTCTAAAGCCTGAAGGCTGTTTGTTTGTTTTTGTTGCTCCACATATCTTGTTGTTTTTTTTTTTATTTTCATTGTTTATAGAAGAACGGGAAATCTGATCCCCATTCCACCATCATGGCCTATAGGAGAAATCCCATCTTTAATTTTAAAGGATGATTTTGCCAGATATAGACTTCTGCTTTGGTATATGTTTATATTTCTCTCTGCATTTAAAGATGTAATTTCGTTATCTTCTTGCCTCCATTATTTCTGATGAGTAGTCAGAGAGCAAAATATATTTTAGTTTTCCTGAATATAATGTGCCAATTTTCGCTGGGTACTTTCAAGGTCTTGCCTCCATCTTTAGGTAGCAGCACGATTGTGATTTGCCCAGATGGATTTCATTTGTTTTTATTTCTCTTTGGGAGATTCACCTCCCTGAATTTGCTGACTATCTAAGTTTAAGGTTTTTACTAATTTGGGGATGTTTTCAGTTATTGATTATGAAAATACTTTATTCTGTCCATTTGTCTCTCTTCTCTTCCTGGAACTCCAATTACACATATGTTTGATGGTTTGATATTTTCCCACATGCCACTGAGTCTTTATTTTATCTTGAATCTTTTTTTCTCTCTGATTTTAGATTGAATTATTTCCAAGTCCCATGACTCTATCTTCTGCTATGTTTAATCTGCTATTAAGCACATCAAGTGACTTATTTTTATAGTTATTTTCTACTAAGTGCATTATCTTGGTTCTTGGGTTCATTCTCTCTTGGTTGTTTTTATTTCTCAACTATGATTACATTGTTTTATTTCTTCACAGGTTTAGTAAATTTGTAACTGTGTGTTGGACATTACGGATGGTATGTTTTAGAGGTTCTGAATTCTGTTATATTCTTCTGAAGAGGATTTATTTTTGTTCTAGCGGGTAGTTACCTGGTCTGAAATCAAATGACAGACTATGCCTCCCTTGGATGGTTAGCAGCTAGTATATCCACTCATTGATTTCAGCTTTTTGCTTTTGTTCTTTTTACAGTCCTACTTTTTTTTTTTTTTTTTTTGTGAGGAAGACCAGCCCTGAGCTAACATCCGTCCAATCCTCCTCTTTTTGCTGAGGAAGACCGGCCCTGGGCTAACATCCGTGCCCATCCTCCTCTACTTTATATGGGACGCCGCCACGGCATGGCTGACAGGCAGTGCGTCGGTGGGCGCCCAGGATCCGAACCTGCGAACCCCGGGCTGCCAAGCGCAGACTAAACCGCTGCGCCACCGGGCAGGCCCCTTTACAGTCCTACTTTTATCTCCTCTGCACATGCATAGTTTAGCAAACAGGCAAATATTTGGTGGTGTTTCCATGCATATCTTAGGGTTCATCACAGCTGAGACTCTTTATTACTTCTCCAACTTTCGACTTGCTCTGCCTGTCCTCACAAGTGTCCTCTAACCCGTCAAGTCAGTAAGACTGCAGCTTGCCACTGCTTCTAGCAAGATTTGTGGGTTGAGAGATGATCTAAATCAAAAAGTGGCAAACTGGCAAATCACACTCATCGGAGTTCTAATCATTCAGGGCTAACCTTTTGCTATAGAATAAATATGTTTGTTCTCCCCAAATTCATATATTAAAACTTAATTCCCAGTGTGGTAGTATTTGGAAGTGGGGCTTTGGGGAGGTGATGTCGTTAGTGCCCGTCTTATAAAAGAGTTCCCAGAGAGCTCCCTCGCCCCTTCTGCCATGTGAAGAGACAGTAAAAAGATAGACATCTGTGAGCCAGATACCAAATCTGCCAACGCCTTGATCTTGGACTTCTCAGCCTTCAGAACTGTATGAAATAAATTTCTGTTGTTTATAAGCCTCCCAGTCTAAGGTATTTATATTACAGCAATGCAGATACCTTTCAAGACTAAGTCTTTTCCACTTCTTGCCTTATTTTTGTCACTCCACCTTTGTCACCTTTTGTCACTGTGCTTTCAGATATTTGTTTTGATCTCTCTGTTTATTAATCATCTATCTCAAATTCTATGGTTATTATCTGTGAGAAGGTTAGTCTAACCAAATCACTGTTCCATTACTAGAAGCCACATCCTCAGATTGAAATAAGCCTCACTGCCTCAAGTGTGTCCTTCTCATGCACATTCTCCAACAGGTCCCCAAATAACTAAAATGCAAATTGCTACTTCACTTTTTACAATATTTTAATCAGGCTGCATAGTTTTTTGTGAACCATTATATGCTTTAGTCTTGTCACAAGATTATTCATGTTAATTCTATCCTCTCAAATTGTACCATTCCTTCCACTTATACACTGCATTCTAATTGCAGTAAAATACTTACAGCTTGTTATTCATGCGATGGAATTCCACACTTCCATACATTTGCGGATGTTTTGTTCTATTTTAAAAGTCCTCTCCTCATTAGCCGACTACATTATGCCTACATGTTTTTAAAAACTGAGCTTAGACCTATAAGTTTCTTTTGGAAACTTTCCCAGGTCATCCTTTCTACTGCCTTTTCTTGGGGGAGCTCTCCTAATCTCAGTCATAACATATTTCAGCACATTTAAAATTATGTTGTATTTGTTGATCTAATTGTCCATCTATACTTCCACATTTAAGCATTTTTAGGGCATCATCTGCAGTATCTAATAAATAGATGTTGATACAATGGATATATGAGAGAGTATAGATAAGTGTCTTTGCACTCATATTGTCTGATATTCAAAAAATATTGCTGAAAATTTTTAATTTGTCTCAGAGAAACTGTATGAAGTAACATATTAGCCAAGGAAATGCTTCTTTACTCATTAATTTTAGTCCGCAGTGAAGTGGTCAGAACGTCAGACAACCTCAAAATGCTCAGAACACTGTACAACCCCGTGTCATGCTCTGTCCTTGAACCCAAGTCACAGACCCTGTGTAGCCCAAGGAATTGCATTCTGAATCATAGGTGCTCATCCTTATACATTTTCAGAAATATCACCAGTATTTCCTAAAAAAGAAATATAAAAACAAAAATGAAGCAAACAAATAAAAATATTATTAAGGCTGTATTTGCTATGATTTAAGGAAAACTCCTTAGTGATCTATGCAGATGCAGAAAAAAATCCAAATAATGTGTTGGAAAGGCTTTAATATTCTCATTGTATGACAGAGAATTATTTTCACCATTAATATTATTTGATGTTTAATGTATTCCTAATAATTTTATCTTCTGCTTATATTTGATATGCAACTATAGTTACACACACTCCAGTACACACACACACACACACACACACACACACACACTCACATGATATCTTCCTTACTGTTTTACACGGAGGAATTCCCTCTCTTTCTTGCGGCTTTGGAGATGCATGAAGATAAGGATAATAAACCTTATGTTAACTCAGATTGGGAAGAAAACAGCTTTTTTAAAAAAAATGTTTATTAATTTACAAATGGAGAGTTGCTGTTTTGGCATTCAGGAGCATATGCTGCTCTCATTCTGAATTGCACCCTCTTTTCTAGAAAAAAACACATTTAATTGAAGAGAGATGCAACTATTCAATACTGAGCTGTTACAGAGAAGTTAAGAAATTAACTTATTGACAAAAATTAACTTTTTAACAAATAAATTAAATTACTAACAATATGTTGTTTAGTTTTGTTAAGTTACCAGTTTTTACTGGAAAAATAATTAAATACATAGTAGAACAATATAGAAGAATGAAACAATCATCTTTATATAGCATACAATATTTTGGTATCAGAAAGTTTTAATTCCTGTTTTTATAATCAAGAGAAAACTAATGTTTTATGGCATAATTCCCATTTTCTGACAAGTAAGGAAATTGAACTAGATAATTTTTATAGCCTAAAAAAATCTATAACTCTAGGATATTAAGTCTCAATGGGGGCAATGTAGCTCTAAAATGGAAGAAAATAGGTTCTGGGGAAGAAGCAAAAAACCTTATACATGGTTATGGCCCCCAAAGCTTGACTGTATCAACAAAATTGTATTCCTTAAAATTTAGTTGCTTGGTTTTCTTGGGTTTGACATAAGCAGCACTGACACTGAGTTATGAAAGACATATTAGTGCAAATATATGGCTATGATAGGTGGATTGTGAGAAGTGGTCTGCACATGTATATGGGCTACTGTTGGCTGCTTTGTAAATGTTGTTTATGTTTGATCTTCAACATTTTGTGGGTGACTTGAAATTTGAGAATAAAATACAAATGATTTATACGTTATTGTCTAATTCTACAAAATGTATTCTGCCCATAATTATGCTAAGTGCTGAAAAGAAAAAAAATTGATAATATCTGAATGAATATCTTGCAGTTAGTTAAGATAAACATCATTTTCTCATTTTAAGCAAAAGTTAAAAGTTAAGTGGGGGCCAGCCCAGTGGTATAGCGGTTAAGTTGACACGCTCCACTTCGGTGGCCCAGGGTTCACAGGTTCGGATCCCGGGCATGCACCCACGCACTGCTTGTCAGACATGCTGCGGCGGCATCCCATGTAAAGTAGAGAGAGGTGGGCCTGGATGTTAGCTCAGGGCTAATCTTCCTCAGACAGAAAAAATAAATTAATTTGAAAAATTTTAAAGTGCATTAAAAATATTTTTTAGGAAATTTATTTTTTATTTTAATTGTTTTAGTTTTGTTTGAAAAATAATTTTGGTTGATTTTTTTAAACTTGATTACATTATTCTTGTGTATTTATATAATACATTAGCATAAAATTCATAAGTAATTTCATACATTCCAATTTGTATATGTATATAAATTACATTAAAATTACTCGGCAAATACATTTGTAAAGTTAGGTTAAATATTACTAACTTTTACATTTTGAGTTTACTTTTAACTTGAAAATTTGATTTTGTCATGCTTAATATTATTCTAGTTACTCTTAACCATGCATTGAATTAAATAGTGTAATCTTTTTAGTGTTCTTTTTGTGTGCAAAGCATAGATACACATGTGGTACATAAACAGATATTCAGTATACCTACTTTAAAATTTCATGGAGAGATATTGTCTCCACAGACTCTATAGGGAGCTACAGTAAAAAGAAAATGAAGTCAAAATTTGCTGCTGTAGTGAAAGCAAAAAACACTCAAGATTTCTACCAGTTTTTTCCATATTAAATGCTTAGAGGAGAATTAATCTGAAGTATAATTATTTACCAAAGTTCTAATTAATGGGGTTAATTGAAAAAAATAAAGAAAAATGAAGTTACATTGGATTACATGCTGAATAAGTGAATATAGAAAAATAATTTCTGATATGACAGCTTGCATTTATGATTATTTCTCTCATTTAGATTTTCAAGGCTATTTTTCCCCTGAGATATTGTCTTAGTCTGTTAGAGCTGCTATAAGAAAATACCATAGACTGGGTGGCTTAAACAGCAAACATTTATATCTCATAGGTCTGGAGACTGGGAAGTTCAAGATCAAGGTGCCAGCAGATTCAATGTCTGGTGAAGGCTCAATTCCTGGTTCATAGATGGCCATATTCTCACTGTGTCCTCACATGGGGTAAGGAGCAAGAGAGCTCTCAGGGGCCTCCTTTATAAGGTCACTAATCCCTGAATGGGGTATACTTTTATGATCTAGTCACCTCCCAAAGACTTCACCTCCTAAAACCATCACACTAGAAATTAGGATTTCAACACATCAGTTTTGGGGAGACACAGACATTCAATCTATGCTAATAATTTGGAACATTACCCTCAGATGGAATGTGATTACCTAAGTTAATATATAGCTAGGTCAGAAAGAAAGTTTATATTCATAATTAACTGAGTTTTCATATAGTCATGCGTGGCTTGGGGATGCAAGGATGGGGATACATTCTTAGAAATGTGTGCTTAGGCAATTTTGTCATTGTGCAAACATCATAGAGTGTACTTACACAAACCTAGATGCTATAGCCTACTACAAACCTGGGCTGTATGGTACTAATCTTATGGGACCACTATTGTGTATGCAGTCGGTTGTTGACAGAAATGTTATGTGGCACACGACTGTATATTGACCACTATTTCAGGTAGCCATGCTTTTCCTAGAAAATAATGACATTAAAATAGTTAATCATTAGTATTAATTGTTCATATTATTGTCTAATTTAGCCTCTAGGAAGAATTCAAGACTGACTTCCCATGGCTTCTTCCACCCATCTCAATCCTGACTTTCTATATCCCTGAGAAAAAAGAGTCTCGGTACTAGTCAAGAAAACAATACCTCCACAGTCCTCAGAAGTGAAATTTTAGTTTTGACCAAGAGAAGAAAACTGGTTTATCTTCAATATAGAATGGCAACCTTCCTCTCTTCTCTCTCCTTCTCTCTTGCCCTTCACTAATAATTTTTACTCCATCTTTCCCTTCATTACTTTGCATCCTTTCTGAGATATCTCTCTTTTAAAATTCTTTTCTCAAATAATTTCCCTCCATAACTACTGAAGTAACATGGCCAAGGAACTCTGTCCACTTAAGAATAAACCCAGAAGCCCATATCTTCCCACCATCTTCTTTCTGTAACTATCTCTTGTTTATTTGGAAATTCAAATGTAAACTAAAGTGATGCCAGGGTAAATATCAGAGCTGACCGATTTTAAAAGCTGATTTTAGGTTTTAGGCCTTAAGCTAGAAGAGCAAAGGAGTATTCAAGGCATGTTCCAGCTGAGCTCACTAGGGAGTCAACCATAGGAGTTGACAGCCAAGTTCCTCCCAAGGAAGGAAGTACTGCATATGTCTGTAGTGCCTTCTGTACACGTCTCCACCAGTAAAATGACAGGGGTGGCGATAGCCACAGCATACAGCTAGCTGGCAGTTCAGAGACTGAAGAAAGTGGCCAAGTCTCCTTCTCATGGGACGCGTCTGACATGTGGTATTGCTCGGCAAACAGGTGAGGATCTGAGGCAGACTCCCTCACGAGCTTCAAACTTCAAAAGCATCTGCATCTTTTAAACAGCCAGTTCCTTACAGAGAGGAAAGGGCCTGAATTGCTAGATAATATGTATCACTTCTTCTTTTTATGATCCTCTGTTATTCCAGAACCAAGGAAACCTCATCTGAGACTTTCAAATTATACGTTAGGGAAGATTTTATAGTAATTTCATATAAACACAAAAAGTGAATCACATGTAAAGCTGTATCAGGATCAATTTAGACTTAAATAGCAAGAACATATGCATGACTAATGGATCACACATGATGTCCAGCAAGTAGAATATAATATTAACAGAGAAATAAAGTTATGTTCTGTTCAAAAGAGGCAAAGCTTGGTGGTGCAGGCTTTGGACTTGATTTTCTTGGGCCCTGGTGGTTCTCGTTCCTTTTTTTTCCCTCTAATTCAGCCATGGCCCAAAGCCTTGCATTATAAAGAAAAAGAATCATTTATTTCTGTTGGAGTGTTCATGTTAAACATGTGAGTTCACATGCTAACTGTATGACAGGAATTAAGTAACACATGAGCAGTAAAGAGAGCAAGGGAACTTTTGGGCAAGAGAGATGCCCCACTGCTGAAGATTCCTAAATTTTGAAGGAATTAAAAATTTTTTTTCTAAGAGAGGCACAAAAAGTGTAGCAGATCCTTGTTTCACATAACCAGGCCATTCATTAGTGAATTAGCTTACATTTGTCATGTTTCCCTCTTAGGCACATTTTAATATTTGAATTGCTTCTTATTTTTTGAATATAATATTACAGATACACTAAGATTTATCAGACTTCTGTCTTTTGGGTGGTGCCCTACCTCTTATAATTTTAGAATATAGGAGAGCCAAGGTATTACTTTTCTTACTTATTATTTAATCCTTAAACTGGAGAGGGAAACACAATTCTCATAGCTTATAGATTGACCTAAGTAGTGTACCCGGGTAGAAATTTAATCTAGAATGTGTAGATCAGTCCTCACAAAATTTTTTTTTTTTTTTAAATTTTCCCTTTCCAAGTAATATAAACTGTACCATCACCCTCTTTAGAATGTAATTGTATAGGAGAAAAGAAGAGAGGCTTGCTTTTTGTGCTTTTGAATGTTGTTATGGGAGCACGTGATATTTGTTATTGCCTAAGCCATGTCATAAATGTGAATGGAGATGCTGGAACACACTGAGTGAGGTTGGAAGAGTTGAAATATGGAGAACACCAGATACTTGATCATTGAATCAGTGAATCAACCTTAGAAGCTCTCCAGATCTTATTATCTGGGTAAATAAATGACTTCATTGTTTTCTTGGGCTTTTTTTTTTTGCAGGGAAAGATTTGCCTTGAGCTAACATCTGTTGCCAATCTTCCTCTTTTTTTTTTTTTTGCTCCCTAAAGCACCCCCAGGACGTGGTTGTATGTGCTAGATGTCAATTGTTCTAGTTCTGTGTGAGCCACCATCACAGCATGACAACTGACAGACAGGCGGTGTCGTTCTGTGACTAGGAAGCGAACTCTGGGCCGCCGAAGTGGTGAGCGCTGAACTTTAACCACTAGGCCATCAGCGCTGGCTCTGACTTCAGTGTTTAATTCACTATTAATGTGATTTGTGTTACTTGCAGTAAAAATCATCTTGATATATCTAGGAAAAAATGTGTTTCAAGATAGAGAGTGCTCTACCACATTAAATAATAGTGAGGAGTCATTTAAGTAGCCAATCAAGAAATAAAAACTGTTGTTAGAAAGGTCATCATACCAGGGAAGGGCTAGAGCTCCTTGAACATGCGAATGCTTAGCTGGCAAGATAGGCCTGGAACCAAGATACTGTCATATCTTGCTCCTATTATGACTTCGTCCCTGGTTATGCTAGAGATGGGCCATGCTTCCCTAATCTTGCAACTTAAAAGCCCCACAAACCAAGCGTTGTGATTCTTCTCATGCAATTAATGTTGCCTTCTGATGGATTTCTGGTTAATTGCCATAAAAGGAAAGGACGGCCAACAGGTGGCTCACAGATCTCCTACTGATCCCATCTCAAGAATTTAATGTTGTTCCTGATGTGTGTTTTCTGGCTGTTTGGTTTTATTTATACATTTCTTTCTTCCCTGCCTCCTTTCCTTTCTTCCCTTATTCTCCGATTTATTTCCAAAAGTTCTTCAGTAATTGGCAATGATATACAATGGAAAATGATAGAGTAAGAAAAATAAGGATTATGTGGGGAAAGTAAAATTGTGAAAGGAAGAAAAAGATTAATACACATGTACATATATACAGGTGTGCATATATATTATATATGTTATATATATATATTTAAGCATATCCTTAAAATACTCTCAGAAATAATTTGTAAGAACACTCCAAGATAAAATATTTCTAAAGTAGGTATTTGGAAAGTAGCTTAATTGACCCATTGATAAATTTCAATATATGCCATTAGTACCTGGAAAATATTTGCTAGAAAATATTTTCTGTTGTTTTTTATTTTGAAGAGGTTGATTTTAAGTCATTTTTTTTCTGACAGTGAGTAGAGAGATGGGACAGTTTTCTATTAAAACCACTCTGTATTTGTGATGAAAAGGACTATTTTTGTTTTTTAAGGGACACGTTTTCCATCTTTATTTTATAGTGGGGTAGAGGGTTAAAAAGATGTCGAACACATTCAGAAATTGTTCAATTTACTAAAATATAAAAAAGGCGTGCAAAAACACATCCAGTAATGCACTACTTACATAGTTCAAATCCATTCTCTCAAAAATCATCATAAAATCAGAAACAGACAAAAGTTCAATAGAAATTCAAATAAAAGCATAGTTTTTTTTTTTTTTCTCTCACAAGCTTCTTACTACTGATGATGAGCAAATACAACTGTGAACAGAAATGGGCTCATTTGCTTATCATATACAATACATAGACTAGAAATCCTGCATTAAAGCCTGTTTTATGCACTTATAATTAAATTAAGTGCATATGGCATATGATTGGAGACTTAATTGTTAAATGGTACAGCAAAAGTCAAGGAAACATTGATGGCATGCAGATAAATGAAAACAAATATACATATTGTTAAGTTTAAATGAAAAAATTCTAATTTTATGAAATCATCCTTTTCTTTTCTAACTACTCAGAGATCATCTCCTCACTAAAGTCCTTTCAGTGTCTTAAGAGCAGATAACCATTCCACCTATAGAACTTTTTCCACATTTATCTCCATACATTGCGTGAACTGTGAAGTAAACAAATATTCACCTTCCTCCACAGTATTGTGCTAAGATTTTCTCTGCCTGTGTGTCAATGGATTACTGTGATAAATACATAGCAGATAGACACACACATATTATTAGTAATTTTTAAGAACTTTAGAATTTGAGACTCACTAAGTAAGCTCCCTACACAACCACATAAAATAAGAAAAGGGACAGCAATTCCAATGTGGCATTTTACAGAGATGCCTGTAACAGTCAAAAGATACCATTACTTCAGTTGAAATATAGTCGCACATTATTTTAATACATAATTTTTCTCAGCTTCCAGTAAATGATGAGTCACAGGCAGGTCACATTTATGCGTAGAAGTAAAGGACACAGTGCCTACACTTTTCTTTGCCAGGAATTTGGCAGAAGAGAGGGAGAAGTTTAAGCTCTACTGTTATTAATTAACTAGAGGTATGGTAATTTTTTTTTCTTGAGTATTTTATGGAAAGTCAGAAATCTCTAGCTCCAGAAGAAGATCCATGCTGAGATCTATCGAGGCTGACCTGTAAATTGGTGTTTTCCTTTCACTCAGCTTCAGGCCTTTCTGCACCACTGTTGTTTGAGTTTCTGAATGTTTCACGGTTACCTACAGTTAGAACTACTTCATCTAAGACTGCAACCAGACAGCCTTCAGCATAATTTAACTCCTCTTTCTCATTTTAATTCTTGATTGAAAAATTGAATATAAAATTTAATATGTCTTAAGGTCAGAATCATGCTATAATTTATTTTCTTCAAGCAGGAAATCCTCGATTTTTAAATCTATTCTCACTATCTGTTTAGGTAAGTGGTAAACAGTAAAACAAATATTTCTTGAATTCATAATATTATGAAACGATCATGCCAAGCTTTTTGGGGGTTATGTGAGTAAGTAAACATAAAATAAATTGGAAACATATAAAGGAATATGTGTATATGTGAACTTAGAAACATGATTTTCAGTTCACATATTAATTGCTTCTCATTTCTTTAGACTTTTGGCTTAAATGTTTATTTTAATGTGATAATTATTCCTTTCTAAGTGGTAATAGTCAAAACTGTTTCTCACTATAAATTTATCACGTTAGCAAATGATACTTATTTTTGTCTCTAAATGTCATTTCAGAACAATGTCAATTTCATCCCAACTTGAAATAAATACATTTTAATGGATGATGCTCAAAATTCCACTCTCAAAGCCTAACACCAAGGTCTTTGATTCATGTTTAAAAACAACTACACATAAGAATAATTTTTTTAGAGGCAAGAGCCACTATAGTACTTAAAATCTTGAAGGATTTAAAAGCAGATTCCACTATGATATGGGATCAGTAATGAACATAGATACTGAATATAAGAAAAGAAAGATGAGAGAATATATAAGTTGGAGACACATTCCAATATATCAAGAGTGGAGTCTTTTTTTTTTTTTTTTTTGCAAGATGGACCAATGGATTTTAGTATAACTGATGTCTTAGTTTATAACACTGTGGGGTTTTAGTTGTACATTTTTGTTTGTCCGTCACCTTGTGGATGTAACCCTTCACCCCTTGTGCCCCCCCCACCCCCTTCCCCTTGGTAACCACCAATCAGTTCTCTCTGTCGGTGTGTTCACTTATATTCCATATATGAGTGAGTTCATGCAGTGTCTGTCGTTCTCTCTCTGGCTTATTTCACTTAACATAATACCCTCTGGGTCCTTCCATGTTGTTGCAAATGGGACAATTGTGTCTTTTCTTATGGCTGAGTAGTATTCCATTATATGTATATACCACATCTTCTTTAACCAATCTTCAGTTGAGGGACACTTGGGTTGCTTTCACTTCTTGGCTATAGTGAATAATGCTGCAATGAACATAGGGGTGCATACGCCTCTTGTGATGGTTGACTTCACGTCCATTGGGTAAATGCCCGAGAGTGGTATTGCTGGATCATACGGTATTTCTATTTTTAATTTTTTGAGGACTCTCCATACTGTTTTCCATAGAGGCTGCACCAGTTTGCATTCCCACCAGCAGTGAATGAGGGTCCCCGTTTCTCCACAACCTCTCCAGCATTTGTTGTTATTTGTCTTTGTGATTATAGCCATTCTAACCGGTGTAAGGTGATATCTCAGTGTAGTTTTCATTTGCATTTCCCTGATGATTAGTGATGTTGAACATCTTTTCATGTGTCTATTGGCCATCTGTATCTCTTCCTTGGAAAAATGTCTGTTCATATCCTCTGCCCATTTTTTGATCGGGTTGTTTGTTTTTTTGTTGCTCCGTTGTATGAGATCTTTGTATATTACTGAGATTAATCCCTTGTCAGACAAACGATTTGCAAATATTTTCTCCCAGCTGGTGGGTTGTTTATTCATTTTGATCCTGGTTTCATTTGCCTTGTAGAAGCTCTTTAGTCTGATGAGGTCCCACTTGTTTATTTTTTCTTTTGTTTCCCTTGTCTGGGTAGACATGGAATCTGAAAGGATCCCTTTATGTCCAATCGCAATTAGTGTACTGCCTATATTTTCTTCCAGGAGTTTTATAGTTTCAGGTCTCACTTTCAGGTCTTTGATCCATTTTGAATTGATTTTTGTATATGGCGATAGGAGATGGTCTACTTTCATTCTTTTGCATGTTGCTGTCCAATTTTCCCAGCACCATTTATTGAAGAGACTTCCCTCTCTCCATTGTATGTTCTTTGCTCCTTTGTCGAAGATTAGCTGTCCATAGGTGTGTGGTTTTATTTCTGGGCTTTCAATTCTGTTCCATTGATCTGTGTGTCTATTCTTGTACCAGTACCATGCTGTTTTGATTACTGTAGCTTTATAGTATATTTTGAAATCAGGGATTGTGATGCCTCCAGATTTGTTCTTTTTTTTCAGAATTGCTTTAGCTATTCGGGCTCTTTTGTTGCCCTATACGAATTTCAGTAGTTTTTGTTCTATTACCGTGAAGAATGACATTGGGATTCTGATTGGGATTGCATTGAATCTGTAGATTGCTTTAGGTAGAATGGACATTTTAACTATATTTATTCTTCCAATCCATGTGCATGGAATATTTTTCCATTTCTTTATGTCCTCCTCGATTTCTTTCAATAGTGTCTTATAGTTTTCATTGTATAGGTCTTTGACCTCCTTGGTTAAATTTATTCCCAGATATTTTATTCTCTTTGTTGCAATTGTAGATGGGATTGTCTTTTTGACTTCTCTTTCTGTTTTTTCATCGTTAGTGTATAGAAATGCAATTGATTTTTGTAAGTTGATTTTATACCCTGCCACTTTACTGTAGTTGTTGATTGTTTCTAGTAGCTTTCCGATGGAATTTTTGGGGTTTTCTATGTATAGGATCATGTCGTCTGCAAATAGTGAGAGTTTCACTTCTTCATTGCCTATTTGGAGTCCTTTTATTCCTTTTTCTTGCCTAATTGCTCTGGCCAGAACTTCCAGTACTGTGTTGAATAAGAGCGGTGAGAGTGGGCACCCTTGTCTTGTTCCTGTCCTCAAAGGAATGGCTTTCAGTTTTTCCCCATTGAGTAGGATGTTTGCTGTAGGTTTGTCATCTATGGCCCTTATTATGTTGAGGTACTTTCCTTCTATACCCATTTTGTTGAGAGTTTTTATCATAAATGGATGCTGGATCTTGTCGAATGCCTTCTCTGCATCGATTGAGATGATCATGTGGTTTTTATTCTTCATTTTGTTAATGTGGTGTATCACGTTGATTGATTTGCGGATGTTGAACCATCCCTGTGTCCCTGGTATAAATCCCACTTGATCGTGGTGTATGATCTTTTTGATGTATTGCTGTATTCGGTTTGCCAATATTTTGTTGAGGATTTTTGCGTCTATGTTCATCAGCGATATTGGCCTGTAGTTTTCCTTCTTTGTATTGTCCTTGTCTGGCATTGGTATCAGCATGATGTCGGCCTCATAGAATGTGTTGGGAAGTATTCCATCTTCCTCTATTTTTTGGAATAGTTTGAGAAGGATAGGTGCTAAATCTTCTTTGAACTTTTGATAAAATTCTCCAGGGAAGCCATCTGGTCCTGGGCTTTTATTTTTTGGGAGGTTTTTGATTACTGTTTCAATCTCTTTACTTGTGATTGGTCTGTTCAGATTCTCTATTTCTTCTTGATTCAGTTTTGGGAGGTTGTACGCGTCCAAGAATTTGTCCATTTCCTCTAGGTTGTCCAATTTGTTGGCGTAAAGTTTTTCATAGTATTCCCTAATAATCCCTTGTATTTCTGTGGTGTCTGTTGTAATTTCTCCTCTTTCATTTCTAATTTTATTTATTTGAGTCTTCTCCCTTTTTTTCTTAGTGAGTCTGGCTAAGGGTTTGTCAATTTTATTTATCTTCTCAAAGAACCCGCTCTTTGTTTCATTGATCCTTTCTACTGTTTTTTTGGTTTCAATTTCATTTATTTCTGCTCTGATTTTTATTATTTCCCTCCTTCTGCTGATTCAGGGCTTTGTCTGTTCTTCTTTTTCCAACTCTGTTAGGTGAAATTTAAGGTTTTTTATTTGGGATTTTTCTTGTTTGTTAAGGTGAGCTTGTATTGCTATGAATTTCCCTCTCAGGACTGCTTTTGCTGCATCCCATATGAGTTGGTATGGTGTATTTTCCTTTTCATTTGTCTCCAGATAGCTTTTGATTTCTCCTTTAATTTCATCAATGACCCATTGGTTGTTCAGTAGCATGTTGTTTAGTCTCCACATCTTTGTCCCTTTCCTAGTTTTTTCCTTGCAGTTGATTTCTAGTTTCACAGCATTATGATCAGAAAAGATGCTTGTAATGATTTCAATCTTCTTAAATTTATAGAGGTTTGTCTTGTTTCCTAATATATGGTCTATCCTTGAGAATGTTCCATGTGCACTTGAGAAGAATGTGTACTCTGCTTTTTTTGGGTGGAGTGCTCTGTATATATCTATTAAGTCCATTGCATCTAGTTTCTCGTTTAAGTCCATTATTTCCTTATTGACTTTTTGTCTGGATGATCTATCTATTGATGTAAGGGGGGTATTAAGATCCCCTACTATTATTGTGTTATTGTTAATATCTCCTTTTAGGTTTTTTAGCAGTTGTTTTATGTACTTTGGTGCTCCTGTGTTGGGTGCATAGATATTTATAAGTGTTATGTCTTCTTGGTGAAGTATCCCTTTTATCATTATATATTGCCCTTCTTTGTCTCTCATTACCTTTTTTATCTTGAAGTCTACTTTGTCTGATATAAGTATGGCTACTCCTGCTTTGTTTTGTTTGCCATTAGCTTGGAGTATTGTTTTCCACCCTTTTATTTTGAGTCTGTGTTTGTCTTTAGAGCTGAGATGTGTTTCCTGGAGGCAGCAGATTGTTGGATCTTGGTTTTTAATCCATCTTGCCACTCTGTGTCTTTTGATTGGAGAATTCAATCCATTTACATTTAGAGTGATTATTGATATAGGAGGGTTTAATGTTGCTATTTTAGTGTTCATCTTCTGGTTCTTTTGCATTTCCTTCATTTCTTGTCCCTTGTGTTTCGGACTGCAAATTCAATTTGGTATTTCTGCATGCTCATTCTCTTGGTTTTCTCTTTATTCGTCATGTGTGGTTCTCTTCTGGTTGTTTGTTTAGTGGTTACCGTGAGGTTTATATAAGCGAGCTCATGGATAAGAAAGTACATTTTCAGATGCCTCTTTTTTCCTGAGGCTGGGTCAGTTCAATCCCTTACCTCTTCCCCTCCTTATTTGTTATTTCTTTATTCCAGATTGTGTCATGAATGTGTGTTTCCAGTGATGAGCTTGAATTAATTTTTGATGTTTTCCAACTGTATTTTCTTCTGGTTTAGTCTCCTTGCTTTTCTCCTTGCTGAAATCTTTGTATCCCCTTTCTCATTTGTTTTTTTTTCAGGCCTAAGGGCCTTCTTGAGCATTTCTTGTAGTGGGAGTCTTGTGGTGACGAACTCTCTTAGCTTTTGTTTATCAGGGAGAGTTATTGTTTCTCCATGATATTTGGAGGATATTTGTGCTGGATAAAGTATTCTCGGCTGAAGGTTTTTGTCTTTCATGATTTTGAATATATCATTCCAGCCTCTCCTAGCCTGTAGAGTTTCTGTCGAGAAATCAGCTGAGAGCCTGATGGGGTTCCTTTGTATGTTATTTTGTTTTTTTGTTTAGCTGCCTTCAATATTATTTCCTTGTCACGGGTATTCTTCAAGTTTGCTACTATGTGGTGAGATGATTTTTTATTCCTGTTTATATATTTAGGTGATCTATTGATTTCATTCACTGTTATTTCCCTCTCGTTCCCTAGGTTGGGGAAGTTCTCAGCTATTATTTCTTTGAACAAACTCTCTGCTCCTTTTTCTCTTTCTTCTCCTTCTGGAATACCTATTATCCTTATGTTGCTTTTCCTCATTGAGTCTGATATTTCTCGAAGAATTTCTTCATTTCTTTTTAGTCTTAGCTCTCTCTCCTCCTCTACCAGGAGCATTTCTGCATGGCTATCCTCAATAGTGCTAATTCATTCCTCCATATTGTCAGTTCTGCTCTTTAAAGACTCCATTTTTTCCACTATCTCATTGATTTTGTTTTTCATCTCCAATAATTCTGATTGGTTTTTCTTTAGGGTTTCAATCTCTTTTGTGACATAATCCCTGAATTCGTTGATTTGTTTCTGTGTGTTCTCTTGTATTTCGTTGAGCTTGTTTATGATAGCTATTTTGAATTCTCTCTCATTCAGGTTATCAAATTCTGTGCCTTCAGGGTTGGTTTCTGGGTGTTTGTCATTTTCCTTTTGGTCTGTAGCCCTGACATATTTTCGCAAGGATCTGATGGGGATGGCTTTATTTTTACCCCTCATGATTAAAGTTAGTCCTGCAGTTTCCCCCTGCTGCCACTAGATGGATATCGCGAGCGGTTTGCTCTGAGGCGGCTGCAGCCCCCAGAGGGATTATTCTGAAACGCTGGGTGTGTGGGGGGAGGGGTCCTCTCTTTCTCCTGCTTGACCCGGGGGTTTCTTTTCTGACTCTCTTAGGGTGTTTGCTACACCCCCTAAACAGTCCATCGTCGCTTCCCCATGGGGATCTCGTGACAGTCTGTGAGAGCACCTAGATGGCGCTAGTTTTCCCCGCTGTGGGCCGCACCTCCCCCCTCAGTCCGCGAACCGCGCTGTTTTTGCCGATCGATTGGGGAGGGAGAGTACAACCTCCTACCTCTCCTCCTGTTCTCCTGGGCTTCCCACGCCTCCACTGTCCGATGTATGGCAGTAGGGGTTTCTCAGAAATCCTTCGTAGTGTTTGATTGAGCTCTGTTGGAATGTGAATGATGTTTTCGTTGTGTCGTAGGGGGCAGAGATTCAAAGAGGGAATCTCACTCCGCCATGATGCTGACGTCATTCCTCAGAGTGGAGTCTTTATACTTGCAATTTAGCTATTAGTGAGAGTTCTTTCCTACGCGTTCTGCTGACCACCTTAGAGGCTATTATCCTAATGCTCATAATAGGCACATGTTTGATTGTGAGTCTGTTTTCCCCATTTGTTTGTGACCTTTTTGATGCCCCTAAGGACAAAAATAAATGTCATGTAAATCCAGGGCATAGCTGGTTTTGAGTAAATACTAATTGAATGCTTCTACTTAATTATTGTTCATGCTGACTTATAATCTTTAAATGTATGTACTACCTTTGCATTTGGGATCATCATTCTTGGTACCCAATTTATCTCTTTCTTTATAGAATATGCCCTCAGTGAAAGGTGTTGTACTTGATACTTTTGTGTACCCCTAATAATCTAGCAAAGTCTTTTTTATAGTACAATATTATTGTCTATATTCATTCTACTCTGCATTAGATCTCTATGGCTTATTTACTACTTGTTATAGGTTTGTACCCTTAAACACCATCAGTCTTATCCCTCAAACCCTCCATGTCCTAGTAACCACAATTTTACTCTGTTTTTTACAGCTTTGATTTTTTAAGATTCCACATATAAGTGATATCATTCAGTACTTGTCTTTCTCTGTCTGACTTATCTCGCTTAGCATAATGTGCTCAAGGTCCATCCATGTTGTTGCAAATGGCAAGATACCCTCCTTTCTTATGGCTGAATAATACTCCATTGTGTATATATACCACATCTTTTTTATCCATTCATCCATTGATAGGCATTTGGGTTGTTTCTATATTTTGGCTATTGTGAATAAGGCTACGATAAACATGGGAATGCCTATATCTTGTCGAAATTCTGTTTTTATTTTCTTTGAGTATACAACCAGAAGTCAAACTGCTGGATCATATGGTAGATCTATTTAATTTTTTGAGGAACCTCCATGTTGTTTTCAATAGTGATTAGACCAATTTACATTTCTACCAACAGTGCACAAGGTTCCCTTTTGACAAGGCTCCTCACTAGCACCTGTTGTCTCTTGTCTTCTTGATGATAGCAGTTCTAACAGGTGTGAGTTGATCTCTCATTGTGGTTTTGATTTGCATTTCCCTGATGATTAGTGATGTTGAGCATTTTTTCATGAGCCTGTTGGCAAGTTTGATATCCACTTTGGAAAAATGTCTATTTAGTTCTTCTGCCCATCTTTTAATCAGATTGTTTTTTTCTTATTAAGTTGCAGGAGTTCTTTATTATTTTTCATATTAACCCCTTATCTGACATATGGTTTGTAAAAATTTTCTTCCATTCGCTAGGTTGTCTTTCATTTTGTTAATTGTTTCTTTTGCTGTGAAGAAGCTTTTGAGTTTGATGTAGTCCCATTTGTTGATTTTTGCTTTTTTGTTTGTGCTTTTGGCATCATGTCCAAATAATCATTGCCAAGGCAATATCAATGAATTTCTTCCCTACGTTTTCTACTAGGAGTTTTATGTTATCTGTTCTTATATTTAAGTCTTTGATCTATTTGAAGTTAATTTTTGTGAGTAGTGTGAGATAGGGGTCCAATTTCATTGTTCTGTGTGTATTTCTCCATTTTCCCAGCACCATTTGTTGAAGACTGTCATTTCCCCATCGGACGTTTTTGGCTCCCTTGTCAAACGTCAGTTGACCATATATACCAGGATTTAATTCTGGGCTCTTTATTCTGTTCCATTGGTATATGTGTCCATTTCTGTGCCAGTACCATACTGTTTTTATTACTATGGCTTTGTAGTATAGTTTGAAATCAGAAAGCATGATACTTCCAGCTTTATTCTTTTTTCTCAGGTTTGTTTTGGCTATTTGGGGTCTTTTGTTGTTTCACACAAATTTTATGATTGTTTCTTCTATTCCTGTGAAGAATGCCTTTGGTATTTTGATGGGATTGCGTTGAGTCTGTAGATCGCTTGTGGTAATATGGTCATTTTAACAATATTAATTCTTCTGATCCACGAACATGGGATGTTTTTCCATTTGTGTCATCTTCGATTGCTTTCAGCAGAATCTTGTAATTTTCATTGTACAGATCTTTCACATCCTTGGCTAAACTTATTCTTAAGTATTTTATTGTTTTTGATGCTATTATAAATGGGACAGTTTTCTTTTTTTTTTTCAGATGCTTCATCATTAGAGTAAGGAAATGCACCTGATTTCTGTATGTTAGTTTTGTTTACTACCACTTTACTGAAATCACTGATTAATTCCAACAGTTTTTTGATTGACTTTGAGATTTGCTAAATATAAGATGATACCCTTAGCAAACAGCAACAATTTTACTTCTTCCTATCTGATTTGAATGCCTTTTATTTCTTTGTATTGCCTAATTGCTCTAGCTAGGACTTCTAGTACTATATTGAATAGGAGATGAACTAACAAACTTAGAACTTAGCACAGAGATTGGTACATAGTACATTCAATAAATAAAAGCTAATATTATTATTAAATTAACAAATTACAGATAGTAATTTAGGTTTATGTTATATGTTGCTGAACTGAGCTTATTTTTTAAAATATCATTTCCCTAAATATAACAAATATTGTTTATATTAGCAATTACTCCAACTGTAATTTATTGTGGATCAGAGCTGTGATTAAAGCTGGGAGGAGTCATCTAAAGCCATTGGATATCTACATTTAGGTTTAGCTTGTGGTAGCCATCTGAATTCAAGTAATAGAAACAAAGAAAACATAGAAACTTTTATAGTTCAGGCCTTGGCAATTAAACTTACAATGATGGCAAATATCAGAACCTGAATGATTAATATTTATGGTCTGTGGCTTGGGATGGTTTATTTTATACAGCACATTCCTTAGACATCCCTTGAGGTCTTAGAAATATGACATGCTCTCTTTATACATCCCTATTAAATACATCAGGTCTATAAATAAAAGCACATATCTAAAAAATAGTCTATATTTGTTAGTTTTATACTCTTAACTGATTAATCCTTCTATGGTTCTATAACAATTAGCATATTTTTTCTTGAAGATAACTAATTATTTATGTTAATACATTTATTATTATTAATGACAAACACTAAATGATATCATGAAATCATCATCCAACATACCATAAGGTGACTTGAATGAGAATGTCAGTTCAAATAGAAGAAAATCAATTTGTGAATGTTTAATGGAGGTAGATGGGGCTAATGATGAGAGGAAGAATTGAGGGGAACTCTGTTATCATCCTACTTAGAAGAGATAAGAATTCTAAATGCCTTCAAATATAAATTTCCTGATCCTAATGCAATGAATGCTGATTTTGCATTTTGGAATAGATGTTACTATGACTCAGAGGTTTTAGCAGAATATTATACTTTATCCATTTGATAATGATTAAAAAAGTTTTTATTAGTACTAGCATAAATATGTTTTGGTAACCTGTCTAGCTTACAACAATTTGTGTATTGAAACAACTCCATATATTTTGTTGGTGAATTCAATTCAATTAAGTTTAAGAACCTAATGGGAGTTTTTAAGTGATGTCTCAGGAGAAAATAATAATACACTGCCCTGTTTCTTTTTAAAGTCAAAGTTTTAAACAGAAGCTGAAAATTTATAGTTCAATTATTTAGGAAAAAGGCAATCTTGGTATCCAAAGTAGGAAAAAAGGGCTTGTGATGTATTTTTAAGTCAAAAAGCCACTTATAAATATAACATTATTTGTGTATCACAAATAATCGCAATGTACCACATTAATGAATTTAGTGCAAATGAAGTGGAATTACAGATAATTATCTTCTAAACAAAATAATTACATTTTTAAATGATCTCAAAACTTTAATATACTTTGTATAAGATGTTGGAAATATCTATAATTATTTTTGAAGTGTTGGAGAAATTTTAGAAATATTTCCAGTCCTCATTCAGTAAGCTCAGAGAAAAACCCACAAGCCTTCAATCAGATTAATGGCCCCAGAGACTGGACAATAACAGTAGAAATGCTTAGTAAAGTCAGATCTGGAAAAAAGCTTTGTCGAGTACCAGACTCTTAAAGGAACCAAGGCAGCCTCAGGACTTAGGGCCACAAATAGGCCAGGAAGTGGAGAATTAAATAGGTCTAAGCAAAATTTTTAAGGTAGAGGCTGCAAAATCTCAATGATAGAGGAATTTGTTCTCACTGAGTATTGGTGAAATTGGATAGTGTGGCAAGTAGAGCCAAGGACACAAGCTCAGATAGGAAAAAAAAAAAAACATTATTTTATGAATAAGATAGTTCTTAGTGTGAGAAATACTGGTATTTGCATAGTTCAGTCAAGATAAGGGGAAGAATCTTGGAATGACCAGAGTTACTGGGGAAACTAATTGGAATGCAGCACTTAATAGTCGCCAGGTGTCTGAACAGTAGGAGAATTTAGACAGTCATTGCTATTTGTGGATCAAAACTGATGACAGGTTAGGAAAAGGAAGGAATCTAGCCAACAGGGAGTATACAAAGTTAGGCAAATGGTTGCCTTATAATTCCTGACAAATATATTCATGATATTGGTATAACAAAGCACTGGGACAATGGGAGCCAGAGCCCAATCTCTGGTGGCAGGGCTAGCTTCGGACAAGTTGCCTAAAATTTAGGTGAGAGATTCAATCTTGTTAGAGACACAGATACAATGCTTGGCTGGATAATGAGGATCACATTTCAGTCCTGAAATCAGATTAGTATGGTAGGAAAAAGAAGGAATAACAAGAAATTTCTTTGTAGGCAAGTATAGAGGATGGCCTTAGGGCTTATCCTTAGCATTTGAGACTCAAACAAGATTAATTCTAGGCCCCCTTAGCTTGGGCTGTTGCTGTTGATACATTTTCCTTCCTGATTTAGGAAGACTCAAGGACTGCTCCTTCATAGATTGCATTAGTTCTACATTCCTTCTTGGTGGTTCTATAATGCTCTCTGTGATCACTCTCTCTTCCCTTATCATATTATTTTATAAATATTCTTTTATATATTTATCTCCTTAATTAAGCTTTTAAATTTTTAAGAGGTGTTGATGCCCTTATGTATCTTTATATGGTTGATATCTCATGCAATACCTGGAAAATTGTGTGTGCTAATTAAATGAACAATTATAAATATCTCAGGAGGTTGGGTGAATCTGGAATTGTGGAGATATAGCTAAAGGGAAGCTCTGGGCAGTAGGTGCTGAATCTCCTGGGATGGAGAATGTTTTCCAGACTATACCAAGAGAGGAAATGAGGTTTCATATATTTCCATCGAATATACCTAGAGACAATTTTGCTGAACTAGAAAACAAATTATGTGCACACTAACTGCTTATGTATTCTGATGTCATGAAAACCAACATTTCAATAGCAGACCCCACCATACTATGTAGCTAACTGCATGTGAGTTATTTATATGTCACATCCTTTTAAAAACTAGTTTTACTTTAAGGTCAGTGTAGAAAGTCATGATTCTGACTTTGGTGCTAACGTGCTTGGGGATTAGAAGGTAATCTGATAGAGTGGGAACCTATAGGTTTTGGGGTCCAAAAACTTTGGAGGGAAATTCTTTTTCATTCATTAATCTATTCATTTTTTTCATGTTAAGCATCTTGTATATAACAGTGAAAAAGTTTATCCTTGATCTCAAGAATTATAACATTTGGGAGGAAATATAGACAATTAACAAGTAAATGAAATT
This sequence comes from Tapirus indicus, assembly GCA_031878705.1. NCBI lineage: Eukaryota > Metazoa > Chordata > Mammalia > Perissodactyla > Tapiridae > Tapirus > Tapirus indicus. Next base: position 42,876,896 of record CM062930.1, on the reverse strand, counting down.
AGAGATATTAACTACATATTGCAATGAAAGAAGTGAATGGATTTCTATGAGTGAAAATAATAGAATCCAGCTTTAGCTTGGATGGTTGAGGATCTTCTCTCTGAGAAGGGAATGTTTAAAGTGAGAAAAGAAAAATGAGAAAGAGTCAGCCATGAGATGAGCTGAGAATTTACAATTTCGGGAAGAAAGACCATGTTATGCAAAGTCTGACTAACCTGATCAGAGTAGGTAAAGGAAAAACATGATGTGTGAGAGTGTTGAAGATGTAGGGGCAATGGGGACAGACACAGCAGGGAAAGAGGAGAATCAAGGTAAATGGACTTTGAGTCTAGACATCAAAAGAAAACCTATGACAATAAATAAATGTGAAACTCTTACTTACACATGATTTTAAATCTATGGAAATAAATCTGAAAATGAAGTGAGAGTGTAGAAAAATCAGAAGGCTTATGACAGCACCTAAGAATTCCAGTATTTAGAATTTGGATCAAAGAAAGAATATAGTACATAGCTTGGAGAAAAAACAAAAAATAGTGGTGTCAGAAAGCAAGAGAAGAAAGCATTTTAAGAATGATAGCATTTTTAACCTTTTGGAATAGGAATAATAGGTCAAGAGTGGTAAGAATGAGGAATGTCCAGGATTTTACAAGACGGTTTTGGTTACGTTGATAAGAGTAGAATCAAGATGTACGAGAGAAAGTTATTAGAATAAATTGGATATACAACAGCATAAGGGTGAAGAATGGAAAATTAAATATAAAGACAATGTTTTCTAAGTTTTTATTTAAAAAAGAAAAGGAAAGTGGTGGTAATTGAAAGAGGATTTGAAGTAAAAATAGGACTTTTTAAATGTCGGAGATGTTGGACCATAACTACAGATTGATGGAAAGGAGAGAATGGAGATGTAAATGCTGGTGACTGAGGAGAGAAACAAAAACCAACTACGCCTCTGAGAAAGGTGACATAATTCAAAGTAGATCCGGGAAAGCCTTCGAGAGGAAGAGAAGCACTTCCTTTCTTATAAAGGACAAGAAAAAAAGAGAAGATAAGTGCAGAAATATGGGAATTTGCAGATTTTTTGTTAGAAAGATGAAGGTGTTCTAATTTGATGGTTTATATTTTTTCAACAAAGTATGATGCAAATTGATGGTAAAAGATAATTTGTGAGAAGATGTGAGATAAATTTAACAAGTTATATAAGCCTCAATTAATTTATTTGTTAAATATTGAGATAATATTAATTATCACTCAAAATTTTGGGACTACAAAAGGACACGTCATATGAATTCATCCCTAGTAAACTATGTATCTGTTACAGAAAGAGTTTTATTTTCCTTCCCAGTCCTCCCAAATCTTCTGATATCATGACTGGGTTTCCACTGAGTTGCCTTAAAATTCATAGGATGTTTATGTCATTTTCAACATCTAGACTCTATTAATGGGGAAATTATGAAACAGGTTAAATTATGTACCCTAATAATTTACAGTTAAACCTCAGATGAGCTAGAAAACCATTGAACATTTTGGGCATGATTTAATCATTTATTTCTCCATTGGATAATGCCAATAACAAAGGTCAACTGAGTACAAATTTACAGCATAGAGTAGAAAATTAGACGATCTATTTAGATACGTAAGGTATCACGAGATTTCATGTAGAGTCTCCATTTTATGGATGAACAAAGATAAATATAGAAGAGTTTTGTATTTTTTTTTAAGTCTTCAAGTAGTGAAAAGGAATGCTATAACTAGAATTGAAGTCTCCTGATCTCCAATGCAACAGGTTTTCATTACAAAACGGTTAGCTTCCTGTTTTCAATCATGAGTTAAGGATTAAAGGAGATGTAAACTTTCAAAATGTACTCCTTTGGTAATTATTGCCTTGCAATTAATTTGAGTGATATATAAACATAAAATAATTGGTATTACTGCTTTGGTTATTTTGTTGATTTTTACCTACTTACTAAACAATTATAGCAGCACATCAATTGACGTTTATTAATGATAGTGAGAAATAGAAAAAGGAAGTTGCTCCATTATATTTTATATTACTTTAATGTTTAAAATTAAACTATTCTTATACTTTAAAAATTATTATAATTGTAAAAATACATTTTTAAAGCAAAAAACTGTTTTAAAGTGCATTTTATACCTTGAATGATGCATTTTCTTTAGTTGTGACAGTTTAGGTACAATTTTCCAGATCTTCTTTAACATGTGCAAAAAAGTCATTTTTATTCTCACAATAAAATGAGAATGAACTATTTCACTTACTCTTGCAATCAGAGCTCAATTTCTAAATTGCCACAATGAACTTCAAAAAACATTGCAATTATAAAGATGATCAAAAGAAGTTTATAGGCCAAAAGGTCAAACTGTTTCCCAGCTCTCCCAGTGCCATAGAATTATTTAGATTGAAACTTTAAAGTTAATTTTAAGAAACAACTTTAAACAATATGCTGTAAACTGTATGAGAAGCTGGAAGATCAACAAGTGATTATACTTGTAGTTATGAATGTAGCACTTCCTTAGGTTAGCATTTTAAATTTTATAAAAGTAATTGCAATGCAAAGAAAAGAGTTTGACCAAACAACACAAAAAAAATCCCATTAATATCAATAGCATCAATAGTCAATGCATTTAGATTTGACAGATTATTTCCTTTATTTTGCTACTTACAGTATTTTAATTTTTCCAAATGTATAGTGTAAGCATTCACAGATATTTTATGTGTGTGTGTGCACACACACATATGCATGTAATCACATGCACGCACTCATACAGGAACCTGGTGTCTATGAAACATCAGTTCTTGATTTACGTTTTATCTATATTCCATTTTTACAGGCTGTTCTAATACTCCTATTCAAGTAACACCTCCATTTTTTGTGATAAGAAAAATGAAATACATGAGCAATAATTTCAACTGGCAAAATGGTATGGAATGTGAGGTATTCTATTGACTTTCCTTAAAATAACATTCTATATAACTGCAATTTTCTATCCCCAAATCCACTGAATGAAATATCAGTCCTATTTACAATGCAGCACATTATCTTATTGCAAAATATGAAGCAAATATCAGGAAGAACATATTTGATTGTCACTGGATTTGTAACAACAGCTTTTTTTCTGGGATAGAATATCACCGAGAGAATGGGAGCTTTGGGGAAATGTGGAGCTATGTTTGAATAAAGTTCTTCCACTAGCAAGCTGTGTGACCCTAACCACATGGGATACTCAGTAATTCTTAAATGATAAAATGAAAATATTAGCAAATTTGTATCCAGAATCTCGATGAGGATTAAAATAGAGAGCATACATTGTGTTTAATCAAATCTATTCCATGACTTATTCTCTTTTAAAATAAAAACGTGGTTTTACTTTTCATACATTAATCTGCAAGCACAGATGAGTTAAAATAATATAATGAGAACATATGAAGCAAAAGAATGATCTATTTTCTTTGGAATTTGAATATATTAGAATCTGTACCTTTTTGTCCCACTCCTCAAAAAGTTTCTTTTCTTTTTGTTTTGTACCTTCTTGGTGTTTAGTATAAGTAGTTGCTGTTATGCCCTGCATCTGGCATTCAGTCAAACAGAAAATGATGCTTCCAGAAGCACAAAGATTATGGCCAGGCAAGCATGGCCCCATGGCCCCAACCCATGGACCCAGCAACCTGGTCCAAATGGGTTGAGAAAGTGCCAGAAATGTTCTTTATTCCTGTGATTGGGTTTTTTTGCCGGTGAATGTCACAGATTAATGCTGTAACTGGATACTCTGTGGTTTCTGTGGAACCACTGAGGATCTCACTAAGTTCTCTTAGGTCTATGAATCTTTAAAACCAGAGTAGAAAAATTTTTAACAGTCAGGAAATCAGCAAGTCCACAAACTAAAAACTGAGCTAAAGAAAATACCTCTTGTTATACTCTCAGTTCACAGAATTTAGAGCCCGAAAGGGCTTTAGAGTATTCCAGTGTTTTAGAGAAGAAAACCATAGAGCTAACGGCCTAATGGCTTGGATGAAAATCATGAAGCCAAGTTGACCAGATTTTGAATAGTGGGCAGAGGTCCTGACATCCAAGTGAACAATTTAATTTTCCCTAATACCTAATTGTTTTGCCTCACCTTTAGTTATGGATTAAAACTCTCATACTTTTGCCAATTTCTGGGGATCTACTTTCTCAAGAAGTGATACTAGGGTATGATTAGTACAGGTAGGCCCCAATTGAAGGATAACTTACTGAAAAATCTTCATTTATATCTGGAGGAGCTTGGAATTCAGAGTAAAACATTTTTTGGAACAATGATATATTTAATGTTATTCCAACACTTCCGGGCCAATTGCAAAGTGTTTTCCCTGCCTCACAGTTGATATATAGTGCTACTAATATAGAGAGCTACCAATATTAATAACCCTAGGCATTATTTTGAACAGTATATCTACATAAAATGCATCATGAGAGCATTAGACATGTCTTTTCCTGTTCTGCCTTATCAGAGTCTTTTATTGCCAAAACCGTAAATGAGGCATCTCACTGTTTTCAGTTACTATTGATGGTTCTATAATAAACAAGGGCTCAAATTTCATTTTGGCCAAAAAAAAAAAAAAGTTTTATTGTTAAGTAACAACTTATAAGCGATTTCCCAATCCTCCGACAATTAGCATCTGTACAAAGGAGTGTGTCTAAGGTCAAATAATAAGTCAGTTCTTTACACAGGGAGAAATAATGTCATAAAATACTTATCAGATATTATATGGTGTGATGTTGGTTGTACATGATGTGAAACCCAACTCAAACTGTTTTAAAGGGACTGTACTAACTCATTAATTTAAGAGATCAGAGATACTTTAGATAGCAGTTGAGGCTTGACCTAGAATGCAGAAGCACTCACCAGGATTTCTTTCTCAAATCCCTCTCTCCCTCTCCCTCTCCCTCTCTCCCTCAATCCCTCTTTCTCTTTCTTTCTTTCCCTCTCTCCCTCTCTCCCTCTCTCTCTGTCTCTCTCCATCATTCTGTGATGTAATATTGATCTCATTCTTTACTCCAGGAGGGGCCTTTTGGAAGTTTTAATGATAAAATGCTTATTAACTTCATAATTTTATACTTTTAAGACAATTGGAGACAGCTAATGTATTTCATCATATCCCTAGTAAAGAATAGTAAATAATATGACATGCCTTTTGTTTGGAAAAGCTTAAGTCAGTCATTTGTCCAACTGAGTAAATCACAGTGGCCAGTATCTTCAGAACCCACTCTGGAGTTGGGAGAAGGGGGGTCAACCCTGCCTGAATCTTACAGTTTGCAAATTTAGTAGTTAAGAAGGGGAACAAGAAAACGTGTTAAAAATTGCAATCAAGAGACAATCTTGAAACTTTTTTACTTCTATTCAAAGTAATCATGCAAACTACATGTTCCAAGTTTTTTAGGCAAACATCCAATAAGACAATTTAAAATGTTTCACATTTTGCTAAGCATAATACTTAATGAAGAGGATAATATGGTACAATTTCTACCAAAAAGTGATACGATTTCATAGTATCAACTTTCATAGTCAAAGAAGATGACACCAATAATGTTCAGTCATTATTTAATCAAAATTGACTGAAAACAAAAATGCTTTCTCAACTCTGTTTGCAGACCGATACATAGATGTAGTAGTCTTTCATTTGAAATGTATAGCTATCTGCAAAATTATACTTAATATTTACTTTTCTTGATGTGTTTGCTGAAAAACACATTTCTTACAGCAGAGAAGTTTTCCAAATAGTAGTTATATTTCAAAAGCCTTTAACTATGGCAAACATTTTGAACTTATGTTTCAATGGTATCCTTGAATACCTTTGGACAGAGATCCAAATGATTGTGCATAATTTTATGTGTTTCTATTCTCCAGACTTATTAGAAATGCCATATTTTATGTTTTTAATTAGCCAGACAAGTGAAAGGATTTGAACATTGGAATCATAAGGATATCTTAGAACTTTAAAGAAACATCATAAGAATGTAGACTAACAATTATGGGAATTAGCAGATCAACATTTTTTTTTTTTTGGTGAGGAAGATTAGCCCTGAGCTAACGTCCATCGCCAAATCTCTTTTTGCTGAGGAAGACTGGCCCTGGGCTCACATCCGTGCCCATCTTCCTCTGCTTTATATGGGACACCGCCATGGCATGGCTGACAAGCGGTGCGTGCGGGATCTGAACCTGCGAACCCCAGGCCGCCAGAAGCGGAGTGTGTGATTTTAAATGCTACGCCACTGGGCCAGCCCCTCAACATTTCTTTATTAAAAAACAAACAAAAAACTTGTGCTAACAGTGTAATCAAAGACAAAAATATAATAATCACAATGTATAAGGCACGTATGTACTTTAGTAGTCTATTAATCATGATCTTGATACACATGTAAGAATCCTCTCAATAGCACTGAGACAGTCTATTGCCCTATTTTACAGATCAAGAAACTGAGAAATGACAAAAAATTAAATTAAATTACTTAAAATGTGCTATGGTCTGAATGTTTGTGTCCCCCCCAAATTCATATGTTGATATCCTAACCCCCAAGGTGACAGTATTAGGAGGTGAGGCCTTTGGGAAGTGACTAGGTCATGTGGATTAGAACCCTCATGAATGGGATTAGTGCCCTTGTAAAAGAGGCACAAGAGACCTCCCTTGCCTCTTCCATCAATGGGAGACAGAGAGAAATTGGCAGTGTGTGACTCAGAAGGGGGCCTTCAGCAACCATGCTGACACCCTGATATTGAAGTTCCAGCCTCCAGAGCTGTGAGAGAGAAATTTCTGTTGTTCATAAGCTTCTCAGTATATGGTATTTGTTAAAGCATCCTGAACAGACTAAGACAAAATGTCAGAGTTAAAATACGACAACTCAAAAAGGAGCAGCCTAGCATACTGTTTGAGAGCACAAGGGAATGCCCAGGCTTCAAATGCTGGTTCCGGTACTTACTGGCTCTGTGACTTTGGGTTATTTTCTCAGTTTCCCCATCTGCAGAATAAGGATAATCATAGCTAACTTATAGAGCTTTTATGAAGATTAAACAGGTAAATACAGATAATGTTCTTAGAATGATACTTGACCCATTTTAAGAGCAATGTGAGTATTTCTTTTTATTAGGAACCCCAAATTGTTTCCATGGTACCACACTGCCAGCAAAATTGTAGTTTTAAAAGGTTTATTATAAAACGTTGGTACGATGTAACAATATCTCACAAATCCACTTGCTTATCGCACTGGATTTTGTTTTTGATTCATTTAATTACATAGTGATGTGTCAAGAGGGCACAAAAGACAAGGATAAACGTAGAATATGGTGTTAGAACATCAATTTTACTTTAAAAAGATGTACTACATTTCATAATGTAAAATTCACATACTTTTAAAGACGTAATGCAGAGGAATCAATAAAGTTCTGATTTTTTGGTAAGATGCTATGAGTTCTGACAGCTTTCTGAGAAATTGGTTAATTTTCTTATTATTTTATAGAAATTTGGATTAAAATTTTGGATAAACACTGATCCATATCATCTCTGAGACAGGGAACAACTTATTTTACATGAACTTTTCCTTTGGTTTATTTGTTGAGCTTTGATTGGATCTATTAGAATGCTCAGTGGTACTGAAATGCCCCATGAGATGCTGAACTCTACACTGCAAACTCTCAGTGATGATGCAGTTTGTAACCATGGAATCTATTATTGTGACACTTTCTCTTCTTGGAGAGTTTATGCTCAGGCACGGTAACATATCACATAGATAACATGCTCCTTGCACGTAGTTTCTTAGTGGTATATTCACTGTAATTGGATTCAAAAACAAAATATATATGCAAGAACTAATGGAAATTTCAATGGGAAGAAAACTAAAATGATGAATTTAAATTTATAAAGTTTTTATTTTAAATTTAGAACATAATCTTTTCTTTTTGTAAATATGAAACAAATAATACATTTCCAAAGCACAGAGAACTGCTTGAAAGTTCTGTTTTGCTCTCTGTTTTTGAAAACACAAATTTAGGGGTTTATCCCCCTATTTTTACAAAGATATAGTATCTGTCAAGTCAGAGAACAAAAAATTTAATGGGCAGTTTTAGAAGCTATATTTTTCCCTTTAATCAATTTGAAAACAACATAAATTGATTTTTGTGCTTTTACTCATTTTTATCAAGTGCTCCCAAGATAAAATTTAACATCCATGTTTTTCCTCTTCTCAGACTATATTAATAATATTGAGAAAATATGTAAATAGATGGAGGAGAACGTGATAGAGATAATGTTCTATACCAAAGGAGAGTCAATATTGTATCTGTCAGGACTACACTTATAGACTTTTTCATAGATAAGATGGTCAAGTTTGATCTTCATCTTACAAATGAATATAAAATGAAAATAGGTCAAATAAATGATAGTAAGTGCAATGTGAGACAGATTCTGTGAACTTAATATTTGATCATAACAGAATCCATCGCTCCTAGAGTGCCACCATGTATCATTTCTGATATGATCTTTAAAGATTTCCAGGAAACACTTGTTATTTAAAGATTGAGGATGAAATAGCAAAGGCATAATTCATTTTCTAATTTAGTTTTACTAACAACTTTTGAAAGATTCCTTTAGCAATATTTATATTTGGATGTGTTCCTCTTATCAATGATAACATACATAATAACATATAATTCTTTGTATTCCACTATGTAAGATTGTGAAGCCCAGGCTTATATTATTTTATTTTATTTTTCGGTGAGGAAGGTTAGCCCTGAGCTAACATTTGTCACCAATCCTCCTCTTATTGCTGAGGAAGATCCATGCCCATCTTCCTCTACTTTATATGTGGGTCACCTGCCACAGCATGGCTTGATAAGCAGTGCATGGGTCCACACCTGGGATCCAAATCTGTGAACCCTGGGCCACCGATGCAAAGCATGTGAACTTAACCGCTATGCCACTGGGCCAGCCCCCAAGATCAGGCTTTTTTATTACTAAAATCAAGGAGCAGTACTTCTTTACTTTCCAGGAAAGATGGAGATTGTATTTGAATGAGTTTCAAAATTGAATTTTTATATTTGAGTTGCCAAAGATAAACCAAAGTCACACAAGGACACTACAAGAAAAGAAACTATAGGCTGATATCCCTAATGAATACAAATACAAAAATCCTAAACACAATTCTAGCAAACTGAATTCAACAGCACATTAAAAAGATCATATATCATGACTGAGTGGGATTTTTCCCTGGGAAGCAAGGATGGTTCAGCATATGCAAATCAATAAATGTGGTACACCACATCACTAGAAGGAAGGATAAAAATCATTTGATCTTCTCAATAGATGCAGAAAAAGCATTTGAGAAAATTCAACATCCTTTCATGATAAAAACTCTCAACATATTGAGTATAGAAGGAATATACCTCCACATATTAAAGGCCATATATAACAAACCCACAGGTAACATCATATTCAATGGTGTAAAGTTGAAAGCTTTTCCTCTAAAATCAGGAACAAGACAGGTGCCCACTCTCACCACTCCTATTCATCATAGGACTGGAAGTACTAGCCAGAGCAATTAGACAAGAAAAAGAAATAAAAGTCATGTAAATTGGAAAGGAGGAAGTAAAATTGTCTTTGATTACAGATGACATGATTTATATATAGTAAACCCTAAAGACATAATTTTAAAAGTTAGAACTAATAAATGAATTCAGTAAAGTTGCAGAATACAAAACTCAGTTGCATTTCTATACATTAACAACAAAATATCTGAAAAAGAAATAGAAAACAATCCCATTTACAATGGCATCAAAAACAATGTGGAATCCATGAAGGCCAATGTATTTAGAACAAAAAATGAATGAAAGGATAATAGCTTGGACATGAAATCATAGGCCAAGTACAAAATGATCCAAGGTAGTGGTTCTCAACCTTGCTTCTCAATTAGGGTCATCTGGGGAGAGATGTATGGATGGATGGATGGATAGATACATAGATAGATCAGTAACCTCAAGTGATACATCTGTCTATCTATTTATCTACCTATTTATTCATCCATCCATCCATCTCCCTGTCTTTCAAAGACTAGCTCTTATCATACAGATTTTTATATAGTTGATTTTATTGATGAGGCTTAGCTATTACTATATTTTAAAATAGTGATTGGTGGCATTGAAATTGAAGAGGAACATTTAGAATTTACAACAAAGAATACTTCCTGACAAATTGAAATATTTTTAGGAAAAAGAGAGTCTCAGTCCTCAGGAATAACTTAATTTTTGGCCTGAGTAGCTTAAAGAATGAAGTTGCTAGTTACTGAGATGGGAAATATCATAAAAGAAGCATATTTGTGGTGAGGATTTGAATAACTATATTATGTATCATTGCTATCTCTTTCAGAGTAGCATTTTAATTCAAATATAGCAAATGTTAAAAACTTATTAAAAGTCATAATGATGCTTAGATATGAGTGTGAGGAGGATAAAATGTAGTAATTTTTGCTTTAAATTTTTATTTACATTCTATATTTGTGGTCTATATTATGCTTATTATAATAGACCTCTCCTCTCCTTTTTTGCTCCAGTTTTAGTAGAATATATTTTTAGAACTTACATTTGAAATGTTCATTGTCTGTTCTTCTCTCTGAAGTCAGTACCCATTAATTCTTCTCCAAGGCAAATTGATTTATACTACCAAATCTGTATAAACAGATTTATTACAATGAGAACTATAAGGTTTGGGGGAAAGGAAAAAGGCCACGAGAGTGAGAGAAAAAGATTGCTTCACAAATTACTATATGTTTTGGGGAGATAAGTATACATGAACACAAGTAATGTTCCATGTAATATGGAAATATCTAGACAATGATGGCAATCTGTTGCTTACAATCGTATGAGGAGAAATGTACAGATAAATCTGAGAAAAAACTGGATTCACTAAATATAAATAGGTGACTTGTAGCTCACTGCACTCTGTTGAATTTTACTGGACTCTTTTAAATGTTATTACATGAAGTTGTAAAATCTTCCTTTTCCCCTTTTGATTTATTTCTAAATAAATTAAAAATTGCTATTTTTATAGTATATCAAAATATTTTATTATTAGAGAATGACAACAGCAAAATAGCAGAATAGGAGTTTTCTACCATCTTCTCCCAAAAGAACACCAATCTTGACAATCACCCATTGGTGAGAGTGCCTTTGTGGAAGTCAGGGAATTCGGCGGCGAAATTCCAGCACATGGTTGGATACAAAAATAATAATAATAATCCAAGATTGGAAACAAGCAAATAAGAGGGACAGTTTCAGTTTACCCTTATCACCCCTCCAAGGTGGCACAGCTCAGTGCCAAGAGAGACCTACTTGGCCTGTGATTTCTTCCGTGGGGGTAAGCAGGAGCCTGTGAGTGAGCCCTCAACTTCCCCAGCTGTGTAGAATGCTACCAAAGAGGCCCACTTCCATCTCACCCCATCTAGAAAATTGGAGTGCTGCAAGATTACGGGGGTGGAGGGGGCTGGGAGAATAGCAGCCAGAACTCTCTCTTGGAGAGCATCAAAGGGATATGAATCCTACTAACAGGTTCACAGACTCCATTAGGAAGAATGCCCTCAAGTCAGTGGGGATACCTCACTGGTAGATCCCCTTAACTGGTCCCCAGGTCCCCCAATGCTGTGCACACCTCACCCACACACACTCCTACCTTGTGGCTGGCTCCTTGTGCACGGCCCTTAGTGCAGTGAGTGCAAACCTTTGCTTTCAACTAGTAGGTATGTGCAGAGAGCTGCCCCACATTGTGGGAATAGCCAACATCATCTTGAGAAAGAGCACACTGATGGAGGCATCACACTTCCTGATTTCAAAGTGTATTTCAAAGCTAGAGTAATCAAATGGCTAACAGATAAATGAAAAGGTGCTCAATATCACTAATCATGAGGGAAATGCAAAACAAAACCACAACAGAATATCACCTTGCAACTGTTGGGATGTCTAGTATCAAAAAGATGAGATAAGTGCTGGTGAGGCTGTGGAAAAGAGGGAGCTCGTGTACATTGGTAGTGGGAATGTAAGTTGGTACAGCCACTATGGATAACGGTATGGAGGTTCCTCAGAAAATGAAAAATAGAGCTACCATATGATCCAGCAATCCCACCTCTGGGTATATATCCAAAGGAATGGAAATCACTCTCTTGCGTTCCTATATTCATTACAGCATTGTTCACAATAACCAAGATACGGAAATAAGCTAAGAGTCTGTTGACAGATGAATGGATAAAGAAGATATAGTATAAATGTATAGTGGAATATTATTCAGCCCTGAGAAAGAAGGAAATCTTGTCATTTGCAACAAGTTGGTGAACCAAGAGGACATCACGCTGTGTTAAATTAACCAGACAGAGAAAGACAAAACTATCTGATCTCACTTGTATATGGACTCTTTTTTTATTTTTTTTGTGAGGATGACCAGCCCTGAGCTAACATCTGTTGCCAATCCTCCTCTTTTTGCTGAGGAAGACTGGCCCTGGGCTAACATCTGTGCCCATCTTCCTCTACTTTATGTGGGACTCTGCCACAGCATGGCTGACAAGCAGTGCGTCAGCAGGTGCCCGGGATCCAAACCGGCGAACCCTGGGCTGCCAAAGTGCGAACTAAACCGCCGTGCCACTGGGCCAGCCCCTGTATATGGACTCTTAAAAAAACAAAAGAGTCTAACTCATAGAAACAGAGAGTAGAATGGTGTTTACCAGGGGCTATGGGGTGGGATGGATGGGGTGATATTGGTCAAAAGGTACAAAGTTTCAGTTATAAGATGAATAAGCTCTGGGGATCTAATGCACAGCATGGTGACTACAGTTAATAATACTGTGTTGCATACTTAAAATTTGCTGAGAGAGGTGCCAGCCCAGTGGCATAGTGGTTAATTTCGCACTCTCCACTTCGATGGCCCAGGGTTTGCAGGTTTGAATCCCAGGCATGGACCTATGCACTGCTCATCAAGCCATGCTGTGGCAGCATCCCATACAAAGTAGAAGAAGATGGACACAGATGTTAGCTCAGGGACCGCCTTGCTCAGGCAAAAAGAGGAAGATTGGCAATGGATGTTAGCTCAGGACCAATCTTCCTTACACACACACACACAAAAGAATTTGCTAAGAGAATACATCTTAAACAGTGTCACCACACACACACATAAAAAAGGTAACTATGTGAAGTAATGGATGTTAATTAACCTGATTGTGGTAATTATTTCACAAATACAAATATCTGAAACCATTGCATTGTATACTTTACATATACACAAATTATCTGTCAACTATACCTCAATATAACTAAAAAAATCCTTCACCATTAATTTTATTGTCATATTTGATCATAAGAAATATCATGGATTATATATTTGTATTAAATTTATAATATAAAGAGCAGTGTCATACAATAACATTTCAAGTAAAATTTTTAATTGAAACATAGAACAGAACAAAAAGAAGGTTGCCATTTACTAAATAAAAATCTATTTCAGTGGTAAAATAATGGTACAAAGAGTGCTGCTAACTTCCCTTACAAGAAGAGAAAAATCCATTTTTGCTCTAAGAGTACCTCCTTCAGCAGCCTAGGATGACAAGCTTCATGAAACACATCGAAACAAACAGCACTGTTCAATCTTTTCTTAGTTCTCTTTGATTATTTTCTTGTCATTAAGTCTGTAAAACTACCTGATTATAAACAGTTTCCAGGTCTCAGGACTAAAGGAGTAAGACAAGGATAGAACAATTTAGAATAAAGTAAACCCTATTTCTCATGCTCCATTTTTAAGATATGACTGCCTGTGTAAAATGAAATTCTTCTTCATCAAAAATTGGTTTCTCTCATACTTTAAATATTTTATTAAAATCACCTCATTCTTTCAGTTTCTGAATCTCAGAAATAGTTTTGAGAGCCACCTGTCTTATATTGCATACAAAATTGTTGCCTTATTATGTCAACTATTTTTTTCATAAATTTTATAAAAATCTGGCACTTTTTCCATTGTTACTGACATTATTCTAATTCAGTCCTTACCAGTTCTTTCTTTTAGAACTTTAATAATATCCAACTAATCTCCCTTCTTCCTTTTTTTCCCTTCTTTCTTTCATTAAGAAAACCTCAGTGAACTTAATTACAGAGAAAGGTTAATTCTCTAATGAAAGATAATCTAAAAGAGGATAAATTAATGTGGTACTCTGATACTGGGTTTTCCCAAATTATGGGCAGGCTAAACCTTGGCTTACACACTTTTATGACATGGAGAAGGTAAAATATGAAACTCCATACCAAAATTTGGTGAAATGTACCCAGAAGAACACTAGTCATTTATGAAATGGCCACTCCCAGCCCAGCTTCTCCCAGAAATGCATGGTAGCTCTGCCATCCAGGAATTTGAAAGGGTCGCAGCTTCACAGCCTGATGCCAAGAACCCTTCTAGAGCTCATCAACATGACTTGCTTATCATTGATTCCTGATTATTTAGTTTTCCATTAGAGTGAATTAAAAATAGCCTATTTTTCGATTAAGAAGCAGAGTAGCATTGCACCTGAAATTTCCAGGTCAGAATTATCTACCCTCTGGTGTTTTAAAAAGGCCATAATGAGATTTAGCTCAGCTGTCAATATGAGTGCAGTAACAAATAACTTCTAGACACTGAGGAGGAAGCACCCTGGTCTATGAGTAATATGGGCAGTCTCAAGCATCAATTCTATTAAAACTCTCCTCAGAAGCAGTGGTTCATCTCTTAGAAAATAACATACAATTTTGAGGTGAGGATTAATTATTATTATGATTTTACATTGTCTTGCTGTTTTCAGACGTGGCTTTATACTGCTAGTAATTCTGGAGCACGAACAATATCCAGGGAATGGTTTTGAAAAACTGTCACAAGGGACTATTTTGGCCGTCTTGAGCTGCTCCAACTGACCAGTTTGGCAGTCAATGAGAGAGATGACAGCAGCTGCCATGCTACATTTTGGAACAATTTTTACTTGAATTGACTATGCATTTAGAAACCCCATCTCATAGCAATTTTTGCTATTTATTTCTCTTGACATATTTTTTGTTTGATTGTCTTTGTTCTGAGGAGGAGTCACATTCTATAAGCATGACCTTAAAATATACTGTCCCAGGGGCCGGCCCGGTGGCGCAGCGGTTTAGTCCGCGCTTGGCAGCCCAGGGTTCGCGAGTTCGGATCCCGGGCGCCCGCCGACGCACTGCCTGTCAGCCATGCCGTGGCGGCGTCCCATATAAAGTGGAGGAAGATGGGCACGGATGTTAGCCCAGGGCCAGTCTTCCTCAGCAAAAAGAGGAGGATTAGCGACGGATGTTAGCTCAGGGCTGGTCTTCCTCGCCAAAAAAAAAATATATATATATATATATATATATATATATATATATATATATATATATATATATACTGTCCTGGTAGTAAGAAATGGAAATATTTATGAAGAGGATATTAAAGATGTATAGTTAAAAAAGGAATTCAGTAACTTTTTTAAAATTAATTTTTCTGTTAAATTACTACCATATTATATTTCTTTTATTAATTTGTATTTGTTTAGCCTTTTTATAAAACCATTGACTTGGGACACGTCTGTCTGAAAAGTAGTTTATGTCTCTAGTAATCTTGTTGGAGAAATAAGAAGAAGTGAGTTTTTTGGGGGAAAAAAATGCATGGAGGTCATTTCAGGTCTTCCAAGTTATTTAAAAAAAAAAACAAGAGAACAGGCACTGTTTAATTTGATCCAAAAATACCGTGACAATTTTTCACTCCTTGTGACCCAATTTAGCAACTTAGGTGTTGCTGACAGTTTCACATCCTTGCTCATAACCTGCATAACAGAAATAAAATTGTAATAGGAAACTCTATATAGCATGATTTTTGCCTGACCCATTCATTTCATAGCATACTATTAAAAATGATCTTCCAATGGAAATAATATAAAATAGTGAAAAATGTTTCTAGATAAAAGTACTGCTAATATTGATGCTTTTATAGAAGTATCTGGCAATTGGACAGAGGAATAAATTCATGCTGTGTCCTTATATCATAATGCATTCACAGATACTGAGAAATGGATATAGATATAATCCAATCATATTCAAGAAAAAGATGATTTCATTTGGAAAATTTATTGTTTATTTATTCATAAAGGCTTTATTTTTTAGAGCAATTTTAGGTTTACAGCAAAATTGAGAGGAAAGTACAAAGAGTTCCCATATACCCCTTGCCTACAGACATGCATAGCCCCCCCAGTATCAACATCCCCCACCAGAGCGATATACTTGTTATAATTGATGAACTTACATTAACACAGCATAATCACTCAAAGTCCATAATTTGTATCATGATTCATCATTGGTGTTGTCCATTCTATGGGTTTGGACAAATATATAATGATATGTATTCATCATTATACTATTATACAGAGTATTTTCACTGCCCTAAAAATTCTCTGTGTTCTGTCTATTCACCCTTACCCCACAATCCCCAACTCCTGGCTACTACTGATCTTTTTACTGTTCCCATAGTTTTGCCTTTTCCAGAATATCATACAGTTGGAATCATACAGTATGTAACCTTTTCAGATTGGCTTCCTTCATTTAGTGATATGCATTTAGGTTTCCTCTACGTCTTTTCATGGCTTGATAGCTCATTTCTTTTTGTTTTATTAATCTATTCACCTACTGCAGGACATCTTGGTTGCCTCCAAGCATTGGCACTTATGTATAAAGCTGCTATTAACAGCTGTGTGCGGATTTTGGTGTTTTCAACTCCTTTAGAAAAATATCAAGGAGTGCGATTGCTAGATTATACGGTAAGAATATCTTTATTTATGTAAGAAACTGGCAAACTATCTTCCAAAGTGTTTGTACCAGTTTGCATTCCCATCAGCAATGAATGAGAGTTCCTGTTGCTCCGCATCCTTGGCAGCATTTGGTGTTGTCAGTGTTCCAGATCTGAGCCATTCTAATAGTCATGTAGCCGTATCTCTTTGTTGTTTTAATTTGCATTACTCTGGTGACATCTGGTGTGGAGCATAGTTTAATATGCTGATTTGACATCTGTATTTTTTTGTGAGATGTTTGTTAAGGTCTTTGGCCAATTTTTAATCGAGTTGTTTCTTTTTTCTTAGTGTTGAGTTTTAAGAGTTCTTTGTATATTTTAGATAACAGTACTTTATCAAATGTGTCTTTTGCAAATATTTTCTTCAGGACTATGGCTTATCGTCTCATTCTCTTGACATTGTCTTTAACAGAGCAGAAGTTTTTAATTTTAATGAGGTACAAATTATCAGTTGCTTCTTTCATGATCATGGCTCTGGTGTTCTATTCAAAAAGTCACTTCCACACCCAAAGTCATCTAGGTTTTCTTTTATGTTATCTTTTAAGATTTTATAATTTTGACTTTACATTTAAGTCTGTGATCTCTTTTGAGTTAATTTATGTGAAGGATGTAAAATCTGTGTCTAGATTAATATTTTTTGCATGTGGATGTCCAGTTGTTCCATTTTTTGAAGAGATCTATTTGTCCATTCTTTCACCAATACCACACTGTCTTGATTGCTATAGCTATATAATAAGACTTGAAGTTGGGTAGCATCAGTCCTCCAATTTTATTCTTCTCCTTCAATATTATGCTGGCTATTCTTGGTCTTTTCCCTGTCTATGTAAACTTTAGAATCAGTTTGTTGATATCCACAAAATAACTTGTTAGGATTTTCGCTAGGATTGCAGTGAATCTATAGATCAAGTTGGGAAGAACTGACATCTTGACAATATTGAGTCTTACTGTCTGTGAACATGGAATATCTCTTCAGTATTAGTTCTTTTTTTATTTTGTTCATCAGAAAGTTGTAATTTTCCTCGTGTTGATCTTGTACATGTTTTGTTAGATTTATATCTGTTTCATTTTCTTTGGCTGCTAATGTTAATGGTATTGTGTTTTTAATTTCAAATTTCACGTATTCATTGCTGGTATATAGGAAAGCAATTGTTTCTTAGATATTAACTTTGTATCCCGCAATCTTGCTATATTTGCTTATTAGTTCCAAGAGGCAAATTTATTTTTTTCAAAATTTAGCATAATCCACAAAGGAGTAAATCCAGAGGTCCAGCAAACAGCTGAAAAGTTGCTTGACATCAAAATTCTTTATATTATTGGAAATTAAAACCAGAGATATGTACCACTTTGCATATACCAGAATGGTAAATGGAAAAGAATCTACCAAATATTGGCAAGGGTGAGGAATGACTGGAAATTTCATATGTTTGTGGTTATAGTGTAAATTGCTACACCTTCTTTGAAAAGCCTTTGTCAATACCTTCTAAATGGGAACACACAAAATTTATGACCCGTCAATTCCATTTTAATATATATTCCAACAGAAATGTATGCATATTTGCATCAAAAGACATAGATATTAACATTTACAATAGGTCTAAGAATAATGGCTCAAACTTGGAAATAATTCTAATGTCTTTCTTCAATAAAAGTGATCTTCAACTGTTGAATTAATTAAAACTAATGTATGGTAATAAAAGTCAGAATGAGAATTGTCTTTGTCCAGGAGGCGGGTAGTGACTGGGAAAGGGCTTGAGGAGTTTGGGGGTACTGTAATGCTCCGTTTCCTGATCTGGATTGTGGTTACACATCGTCTTTACTCCAAAAAGACATTGAGCTACACATATATGACTTATACATTTGTCTCTTAGGCATGGGACATTGTAAAAGAAATGTTTTCTTAAAAATTAAAAGAATATCTGATTTAAATGCAAAGTATGGATCTCAGAAGAGGATTCTGAACTCTAGACAGAGATTAGGAGTCCTGAGCACACAGACAAATATGGAAGTCCTGGAAGAAAATAAAGTTCTCTGGGAGAAAATGTAAAATGAAGAGAAAAAAGCCAGAGCTCTGAGATAAAGCAAAGAGCAGAAGAGAAAGCCAGCAAGAAGAGTAAGGAAGAGTGGTCAGATTTAAAGAAAAGATTAAGGAGTGTGTTGGTAACATAAACCAAGGAAGGGGAGTTATCAAAAGTGTCAAATGCAAAGGTATACAATTATTTGGAGAACTAATTTTTGAATTTAACTACAAATATGTCACCAGTGACCTTCATGAGAGGAGTGTCATTTTAGGTTAGAGCTGAAAGCCTTATTGCAACAAATTGAGGTATGAATGGAGAAGGTAGACCAGTGACTATAGATGAGTTACTCACAAACTTTGTAAACAAAAGAGATATTAGAGATAGGACAATACCAAAAGATGTGTCTTCAAGGAACAGATGAGTAGCTGTTTTTACTAACGCTAGAATATTGAGCAAATCACTTAACTCTTCTGAGGTGTAAAATCCTTACAAGCCAAAAACCATAGTAAAACCTAAATAAAGTTCTGAAATACATGTGAAAATGAGTTGTAATTCAATAAAACACTTTGCAAATGCCACTTAAATGCTACATGAAATAATAGTAAATAGAATATGATAAAACTACATTTTATCACATGGAACTTTTTATTCAGATATAAGAGTAAATTTGAAAATAGCTATATATTTGAATAGTTTATGAGGAGCTATAAAATTGTGAGTTCCATTCAGCTTGTGCTTTTTTTTCCTTTTACTATTTACATCTGAAATTTGTACTAAATTTACATTATTTAAAAAAGTAGATTTGTGCCAAATGGTAGCAGAATTGTAAATTAAGGGCAGTGAGGTTCAAATTATGTGAAGGAGTCAAGGAAGTAAAATGGAGCAAGTTGGTGCTATTATGAAGACTCTCTAGAGAAAGCCTAAGACAGTATTACAGCAGCAGTATCTTGACCTAAGAAAACACGGACAATGCCAATTTAGATACCAGCAATCAACTTTGTAGTTTTTTTCCCATGTTTTAAGTAAGAGAATAAACTGCATAATAAATCCATGTAGCTGTTCATCACACGGCTGAGAATAATGAGACAATCTGCATTGATTTCTTCATGAGAAAATATAATCACCAATACCAATCCCTTTTGGCTTTTGCTTTAATCATATTTTTTTTTGAAATTGAAATTGAATTTATTGGCAATATATTTTTTGTCCCAATAAAGAAGTGATTATATAAACCCTGATAGGAGATATATATGTATATAGAATATACATATAAGCATGACCTTATATATGTATATTCCACATACATATATATCAGAGTCTCTTTAAAAGTTGCATATTTAACCAGTAGTCCAGTGACTGCTGATTCTGCTTCTTCCTCCTATTTTATGATTCTCTGTAATGCCGATGAATTTGTGGTGACTGAAGCAACCACGTATAACTGAAAACCCCAAGCTAATAGATTTCATAATATGCCTCAGAAAAATTCAGGAACTTTAATTTAAATATCAAATTTCTTCTTTTTGTGCATTAGCATTTTATCTGTGTAATATATGCAACTGGTCATTTTAAATCAATGGGATTTGGTGAAAACATATTTCTTTTCCAAAATCCCATTAGAGACCTCATGATATATTGATAAATGTTAACGTGGTAGTAAAATCACTAACTTTATCTCTCTGTAATGATATTATCTGCTTCAGTTTTACTGATAAATTTGGTGCATATGTATTTTAAAATCGCTAGAGAAAATTGCTCATCAGGTGGGCATGTAATTATTTACAACAGTTTCTTATATAGACACAATCTCCCACATCTAGGATGCCAGTTGTTCTTGGTGATTGCGTGTTGTGTGGTTACTTTGGAAATACTCTGAAGTATCAATACAGGCTGCACACCACAGATCTCAGTTACAGTTAGAAAATCTGAGAGCAGTGGCACCATCCTGCAAAGAAGAATAAAAGCTGGGTACAAGATCATGTTCTTTTCAGAGCCATTGCAGTGTCAGTACATATTATAATGTTAGATTTAAAACTTAAAATAGTTATGGCATATCACATGCACATGGCAATAGTTAGTTCTTTTTATATTATTTTTTTCTCTCTGGAATATGATTTTCCCCATATCTCCAAAGTAGTTTAATACACTAAAATATATATGTCTATATTTATCTTTTTAATATAGTTTATTACATGCTTGCAATTTAATATTTCTTTTGGGAGAGGTGCTTTAATAAGAAAGTACTTACTAAAAGGGGCAAATAAAAGCAAAGTATGATATTGGTATAGGAGTTTCTGCTGATAATCAAAATAATCTATTTCGATCAGAAATAGAACTTTCCCATTAAGTAGAATTCCTCACTACTTTGCTGGTACATTATAATCCAGCCTAATAGTCAAATAATATCCCTGACTATGTTTTATTTAGAAAAGTTTTGTTTTTCGAAAGTATTGAAAGTTTATTTGAAAGTATTGCTATGGGCTAAATTGTGTCCCTCTAGAAATTCATATGTTGAAGTCCTAACCCACAGCACCTCAGAATATGACTGTATTTGGAAATGAATCTTTAAAGAGGTAATTAGGTTAAAATGAGGTCATTAAGGTGGGCCCTAATGCAATATGACTGGTGTCCTTATAAGAAGAGAAAATTTGGGTGCAAAACACGTACAGAGGGAAGACAATGTGAAGACAAATGGAGAAGACAGCTATTTACAAGCTAAAGAAAAAGACCTGTAACAGATCTTTCCCTCATGGCCCTCAGAAGAAGACAACCCTGCTGACACTTTGATCCTAGACTTCTAGCCTCCAGAACTGTGAGAAAATAATTTCTGTTGCTTAAGCTGTTCAATTAGTACTACTTTCTTACAGCAGCCCTAGTAAGCTAAAACAAGTATCAACTGCAGTAATAGATACTGCATAGACCTTTGCAAAATATGTATTAAAAGGATATGGGAGTTATAATTCAAAACATGGGTCTGAGTCTTTAAATTCAGTTCCTCCCTTCTGGGCACATTAATTAAAATAATCAAAAATGAAAAATAAAAAATATCCTGTATCTATTCTGGAAAATAGAAAACGTTACCATAGAAGTTCTGTCAATGTTAAGAAAATTCTCTGATACATAATTCAAAAGAGATCAATCTATTGAAAAGGCCAACCAACCCACAATTCTTGACTAAGGGGAATGTCTGCCTGGATGAGAACTGAAATGAACACTCAGGAGAAACTGAAACTGAAATCTTTGCAGAAATCACTCAGGCTCAGTGTAAATGGAGGTCATGAGTCAGTTGATGAAGTGGGGTGGGGAGATGCATTTCTTTTAAACTGCACTTTATTAATTAACAGATTTGATGAAGATAATTTACATACCATAATATTCACCTGTTTTTCAGGTAAAAATCTACAATTTTTTAGTAAATTTAAAGGGTTGAACAACCATCATACAATCAAGATTTAGAACATTTCCATCACCCCTAAAGGATCTCTCACAATGTATTAAATTTGACCTCACAACCATCTTTGGAAGGTGCAATGAGTCCCAGAATGCAGAGGGTCAGACTGGGTATTTGTTCTCACAGGCTACTTGGCAGTCTCACCTAGCTTACACTTTCCCCTTAATTAGAAAAACTGCTCTTATCTGCTTTTAATGAAGAGAGATATATTGAATATTTTTTAGTTTAGCTTTTTTTTTCCTCTCCACAATTTTTATTTTGTTCTGTTTAGGGAAGTTGGCATGGTTATCAATTACATAGTCTCGCCTTCATGTATGACACACATGCTACACTTCAGTCACAGTAGCCCATGCTCCTGGATGGAGTCATTGACCAAGAATGGGCATTTACTGAAATAAAGGCTTACTTAAATCCTTTAGAGTGGACTGGTATGCTTACCTACCAGCAAATCTTTGGTATCCAAGAAAGAGCCTTGTTAAGAATAAAGTCAACATACAGGAAAACAAAGCTGACTGCCTGAAAGATACAGAATCCCTTGCCTGAGGCAAGTCAGTTTCTTAAAATTCCCAGTAATGTGAGTCAATAAATAACTCCCTCTTCATTCCACCAATTTGTACCTCACGTTTATACTATCTATAAGTTCTAGGACATCACAACCAGATAAATTAATATGTATAAGGTAGCCCAGAGTACCTGGCAGAAGCAAGTATAAATCTCTTCAAATGATATATGCTTAACCCAAGATGCAGACCTAGATGAAACATGGACCATATGAACTCACTAATAAAACAACAAGTAGAAGGAAACAAACACACCTTGAGTACCAGTCAAAGGCAATAACAAACCACAGACCTGAAACCCTCCAGTCTATGGTAATAGAGATATGAGATAGAAAATATAAAATAAGTATTTTTAAAGAAATAAAATAAAGAATAAAAACACAAGACTGTCAGAAATGACAACACCCCTCTTTCGTCTTCATCTGAAGCCTTCTTTATCACAAGAATTTATGCCTGTTCAGAGACCATCCTTAACTAATAAAGGGAGCCTACGCAATCATACATGGTTCAGGAAGAAAACACATTTTCCTCTGAAGAGAGTATGGGGAACAGTCATCCTAGGAAGGATGAAGTGCCTTGATAATTGCATTATTATTTTATTTTTATTATGTTCTTTATAATATAGCCCACAAAATAGTAATATTCCTATTTGATAGATGGGCTTAATGGTATAGCTCATTTAGTTAAAATTATTAATTTGTGGCTCATATGCTAGAAACAAGAAAAAGGTAACTTGGCTGGAGCTTCTACCTTTGATCTTTATCCTGGGATCCAGGATCATTCAATGTGACTTTTGTTCTTGGATATGTGATATACAGTGAACATTACTGATTTCTAAACAACTTAAATCTTACAGTCGTTATGAAGAAGAAAGCAGTATATTTCATGATGAAGGAGAGAGATGGAGGTGAAGGGAGCTTATATACAAAGGAGAAGTGTAAGAACAGACAGACATTTTTAGGCTGTGAGCTGGGGGGAACACCCTCTCTATATACAACTTTTTAAATGCAGTGCATGCTATAATGTGTCCCTCACTGTGAGTCCTCCAAAAATTTCAAAATTACTATGCTCTGGTATATTGACTTATGTGAAATATTCAAATTTTATAGAATAGTTTACCTTTTAAGTCAAGGTTTATATGAATAAAAACAGAGTCAGGCCATAAGGTCAAGGGCCTGATTGAGATGTTGTAGAAAAACCACAAAGAAGAAACTGCATTAAAAACAACAAACAATTGATTAAAATAAAAATAAAATTACAAGACAAATTCAAATAGTGGTAGCAAATTGATAGGCATATGGCTAATATATGTACTCTATAAATATTTTGTATTATGTTTCCATTGGTAGCATATATGTTAAGATACCTTGAGATATTAAGGTTTGTGATTTTTCTCTTCTGTACTTTTTTTATGTTTTATTTCTCAATGAGAGGCAAAGCCATCCAGATTACCCAAGTGTAATTGGGAAATTCAAAGGGGAAAAACTGACTATGTTCAGGTTTTGGCTTCCAAAACAAATTTTTGGTGCTCCTAAGAGTAGAAAGACTTTTAAAATTGTAAGTTTTTGACATGTAAGTGCTGGGTTTTCTTGAATCAGGCTAGTAATTGGGGTGGGAGAAGACTCTTGAAAATTTAACAGTAACATCTTCAAAGAGGTAGTAGGTAGAAGTAATAGTGCAATGACAGTGTATTGGAGGGAGAAGGGAGAAAGATCCAGACTACTTCTTTTCCCAGGAAAATTAAATGAGAGTCAGTTGGATAGAGGGAGGAAGGGGGAGATAATGTTATTTGAGCAAATATGATTAAATCAGAATGAGGAATATCTTATAGACAAAATAAAAGTATATACCTCGTGAGGCTGCAAGGAT
Source organism: Tapirus indicus (assembly GCA_031878705.1). NCBI lineage: Eukaryota > Metazoa > Chordata > Mammalia > Perissodactyla > Tapiridae > Tapirus > Tapirus indicus. The sequence continues at coordinate 42,852,119 of CM062930.1, read as the reverse complement.
TAAATGAGATATTATTTGTTCATAGAGCAGTGCTTGGTACTCAGTAGGTGCTCAAATATATATTAATAAACAATTTTATGCATTAACTTATATGTACATTCACTTAATAAAACAGGTTTTAAAAAATTGAAAAGCATGAGTAAAGCTGTTGCCAATAATCTTTCTCAACTACTGCTAGGGACTTTCATGTTTTGTATTACATATTTTTGTGATGGTCGATTAATGAACTATGACTTTATAATGAAAAAATGTAAATAAAACACCCACACAATAAAAACACTTCAATAGGAAACCAAGCAACCAATATGAGCAGAAAATTCAAAAATAAAGGCCACACCTGGAAGTTATGTGCCTACAGGTAGAAAAAAATCCATCTAAGTAACGAGAGGACTCAGAACAGTGGCTGGCCTATGGCCAGTGCAAAATAGTGAATTGTAAATGAATAATAAGTGAAACACAAAGCAACAAGTTAGCGCAGTTTTGTCTATAAGACTGTCAAGAATTCTGATAGCATTCTGTGTTTGTTTTCCTTTGAAAATTAAGCTGCAATACGTATTATGAATTTTAATATAATCACATGCTTCTTCCAATAATTCCATTTCTGCTAATCTATTTGAAAGATATAATATTAAATATAAAGGGAAATTATTTCACAATCATTTCTTTTTATTATGATTTGTGTGATAAACATGGGCAAATGAAACTATTAAAAAGAATTAAATAAGAATTTATATAAGTTTCAGTATAAACAAAAAGTACTCATTAACATCCCAATTGCATTGTTTATTATATTCAACTGCTTAAACACAATAAGATGAATTAAAAGAAAAAGCTGCAAGTATTTTGTTCATCAGTTTTTCATGAGTGCAGATATTACAGAAACAAACTGAAGAAGGGGCTATTGTTCTCATGGCCACGTAAGAGGAAGTCCTAGACTGGATAGGCCTGACCAGAGGAAAATGAAGTCCTGAGCATACACTATTTCTGAGTAGCTCTGTCATTGGCCTTAGGTACATAAGTAGACAAATACTCCTTGTGGCATTGTCTGGGTATGATATTTACTAAAACCGAATCAAAAATAGAATTATCAACCAAAGAAGGATATTTTGGTTTTAAGTAAGGCATGTGAAAATATTTTCAGAAGAATTAGAATTTTTGAATATTGAACATTTTTTGTTTATCCATTGAATGTAGGTTGTCTTGTCTTTTATAAAACACTTCTCTGAGAGTAAAAGAATATAAAGTTCATAAACAGACCTTAGTTCTTAAAAATGTGATTTTGTCTAGCATAAAAACGGCAATGCTGATCATGGAACACAGAAAATATTTTTAAAACTATAGCAACGGAACAATTGGTTGACTATTTAGCAAAGCATTTACATTTAAATTTACATATAAAAGCATATCATTAAATGCATTCTAGTTTATATATATCAGTATATATAATAATGTTTTATATGCATTCTAGTTTATATATACAAGTATATATAATGAACTTTTTTATATATATAATTATATATAATGAAAGATGCTAATAATCAAATTACTAACAAATAAATAAATAATAGCAATCCTTGAATAAATACTGCTAATAGGTGAACTAATTTCCTTCCTTCCTCTGAGTCTCTGACTGTGTTTTTGAATGTGATATTCCATGATTTTGGCAATATGCCAAAATTTGGCAATATGCCAGTATGACTTTAAAAAATCAGAAAAATGTCAGCAAAAGATTTAAAAATAAATTTCTCTGAATGATTGCTGTAATCACTGTAAACTACTCTATTTCCTTAGAATAATTTTGTTATTAATTATTAAACATTTATAATTTCTTAACAGAAATTAATTTATTCAAAATCACCTGATGTATAATCTTCAGTAGATTTATTAATTCTCTGTGCCTTGTTTCCCAAACTTCTAAATTCCATGTTAAATATATGATGCATTTTTATTGCTCATCAGGCAAGGAATTATATGTATGATAATAGGTACATAGTGTCTACCTCTTAGATGATTGTCAGAAATAATGCCATAAAGAGCTATTACTGTGCTTGTCGTATCTTAAACCCTCAGGAAATGCTAGAACTCAGTGTGACCTAAGGGATTAAATGAGATAACATATGTAAAGCCCCGTGTAAAATGTATGGCACAGGATGAGTGAAGTAGTAGTTTTATTATCAATATTATTAAGAAGGATTTAAAAATCAGAAATATAATAAAGTGCTGCCAGCTTGTGTTCTGATCTCTGTTTAGTAACAGTGCAGAAAACAGGTAATAACACTTTTCAGACTCATCTTAAGAATGTTGGGCATAATTTTTATTCTTTAGAGGGAAATAGTATAATTCTGTCCTACTGATATCTCATACACATAATGTCAGAAAACACTTGCAGCCAGTGTCAGGGGTGGCCAAGATTAGTCTTGGAATTGCCACAGTCACACCTATTTAAATATGCAAATATAGAAAGTCTTGATACTGAGCAAAACATTTAATTTTAGAACTAGAAGAAATAAGAGAGATTCCTGCTTTAAGCCCAAGTTTTATAGTCTAAGAGAATTTAAATGAGTTGCCAAAATCAAACTGAGCATTTGTGAGATAGGAGGGAGTTCAATATTCACTCAATAATGAAAGAACTTGTAAATTTTAGCATAAAGCTTCTTCTAGACACACAGTAAACCTCAGAGAAATTTTAGAGTTGAGATGGAGCAACTAGAATAAACGTATTTGTCAAAAAATATCTGAGTTTTTGCAGTATAAAGTTCAGTTCGAGCCTATGACGAAATGAAGGCAGTGCAGTTGCAGTTATCTAGTGAAAACTTTATGGATTATTTAATTCAATGTATGCACAATGTATATGTATTTTCTGTAATAATATTGAATATAAATTCAAGACTTTAAATTCCAACGTACTTACAGGATCACACTTCCCTAATCAAAAATTAGGAATTATATCAACTGACCATGGATATAGACGTTTGAGCCCAAGAGGAGCTAAATTTGTAAATGTCCAGGTGCAGATCATAGCCACCATGTTGGTTTTGTTCCATGAGGTGGGCTAGAATTCTACTACAATGATGTCGCATTATCAGTTAGGCCATGCACCAGAATCATTTAATACAAAAATAATCTGTTGTTTCTTGTATTCCATTTTACAGAATACCAATACAAATAAGAGTCTGGTAACAGTAAAAAAGTTGGAATTGAAATACTCCTTCTTTTCTACCTTCCTTTCTTCAATAAAGAATATATATGATATTGGAGCTTTCAGTTCAATTATCACTTCTTCCCTTGAGGCATTTTGTTATTGCCTGTCTACAGATTTTCACACATAGAAAATAGGGATATCCCAGAAGGAAATTAAACAAAAAATCATGTTTCTACCACATATGATTATTCATGTATCATAAATTCTTTATTGTTTAGGATATAGAAAATAAACTTAAATATTCCATATGCTCAATTCTCATCTCAAAGCAGTGATGTGATATCTAAACTCTTATATTCGTAAACTCACGTGAGAAATTAACATGAGAAAAAAATATTCACAAAGCAAATGAACTGTCAATTACACATTGAGTTCTTTTGATTTCTTAACTAGGAAATATCCTTTCAAGATATTCATGAAATTAAATCAAGCTATTTAACATTTGGAGAAACATTGTCAGGTAGGTAAAACTTTTTCTATATATTTATATTGCCCTCATCAAAGACCCATTTCTACATGTTTTTGCATCATAAAGAGATAAGCTACAATGTTTCTCTGTTGATGTAGGTCAAAATTCATAAATGTTTCTGCCAGGCAAGAGTGGAAAGGAAAGAATTTTTTAATAACATTCGTTTGAAGATCAGCTTGCCCTATCTTTGCTGCCTTAGGAAATTTTTGTATTTTGTGCTACCCTTCTGCAGCATTAACTTGCACCCAGTCTCCTTTATGTTCACAAATTATGTCAATTGGCAGAATTCAATGAAAATAACTTGCATTTCCCCTGAATCCTAGAGGTCATGGTAAGAAAAAATAAAGCTATTTAACTCATTTTCAACCTTAAAGGTACAAAGCATTTTCAAATATTACTCTTTACATTGGCTTCTTTCAATGCAAGTTTTATCCAAAAGCCAGCAGTGCCCAGGGGCTACTTAGTAGCTTTCAGTAATTCTAGCAAATGTTTGACATTTTAAAAGATATGCCTTACTAAACTATAAAGACATGTTTTAACAGCACATTCTAGAACTGCCGTAATTATGAGGTTTGTGGGATTCTAATGTAAATCATGCTTCCCATCCACTTATTTTTTAAGAAATAGAAATGTATTTCCGGGTAAAATATACGTGGAAACAAGCATATTATTTTAAAATGCTCCCATGTAAACCAGATATTTGATCAGTCAATGTTATGTTCAATGTTTGTTACTAAGCAGATTAGCAAAACATAGCCTGTTGATTTAAAAAAAAAATTGATCTTAAATAAGGCAGCCAATTGTCAATTGTCTCAGAGTGAGTAACTTGGCAAAATTCTAGCAAAGCATGTCTACCATGTCTTCCCTTTGTCTACCAAACTTCTAGTTGTCTAGGGAATGAGTCTGGTGAATAGAGAGTTGATCTAATTAACATCAGATGTTAATAAGTAAGCATTGTGCCATAGAATTCACATTCATGAGTCTTGCTAGGAGTGGAAGGTATTAATGAAAACACCAAGCCAGATAGTGGAAATGGAATCATAGGACTTAGAATTACATTCATAGGGACTGGCCCAGTGGTGTAGTGGTTAAGTTCATGTGCTCTGCTTGGGGGGCTCAGGTTTCACAGGCAGTGTTCCATATAAAGCAAAGGAAGATGGGCACAGATGTTAGCCCAGGGCCAGTCTTCCTCAGCAAAAAAAGAGGAGGATTGGCAACGGATGTTAGCTCAGGGCTAGTCTTTCTCACATTAAAAAAAAAAAAAAAATTACATTCACAGATATCATGGTCTAAAGGAAACAGTGCTAAGAAATTTAAAATGGGTAATGCTTTGGTCCATGGCTCACTGTTTTGAAAACTTTTTAAATTGGAGTTTTTGTTTGTTTGTTTGTTTGTTTTCCACTGCATCTGAGGCAAATAACTTTGTTTCTTAAAAATATTTTATGGTTCTTAATAATGCAGGTCACTGCCTAACATAATATAGAGCAAAGTCTTGGGTTTGGTGTTTTGGAGAAACAAAACATTGGTTTTTCCATGACCCCTATGTTGGTTAAGCTGTTAAAATAATCCAGACCAACATGATCATGAGACATGGTAGATACAGGGGAACAGTAGTCCAATAATTTACATTGAGAAATATGGACCAGAATACTTTTATTGACTAGTTAAGACATCCCATGCTCCTTATTGACTTTGTGTGAAGTTATAATTGAGGTTTAGTGAGGTGACAGATGCTTGGCAGCTGTAGAGCATGTCCTACAGCCTACTTGGACAGTAGAACAAATTCAAAGTCCCACCCAACTGCTGAGCATAGCCTCCCATCCCACCTTTCTGGGAAGCATGGCCACAGATGCCTGGTAGCCTTGGAGCACATCCTATGGCCTACCCACTCAGGGAGCCAAGTGAGCAGCCCTGCCCAACAGTTGAGCACAGTCTTTGGCCCCATGGAGCCTGAACAGTGACACTGGGCAGCCATGGAGCCCAGCCTACAAGCCCACTCAGCAGCAGACCCCAGCCTGATGGACCCTGCCCAATGCTGAAGACAGCCTGCAGCCTCACTCAGGCAGGGAGCCTAGCCAATGACCCAACCCAATCATGGAGCATAACCTATAGCCCCACCTGATCAGGCAGCCAGGGCCAACCATCCAAATGTGGAGCACAGTCTCCAGCCCCACGCAACTTTGGGGTAAGGCTAGAGGCCATGCCCAATCATAGAGCTTAGCCAGTGACTAGTCCAAAAGTGGAGGACAGCCAGTTGATGACCCAGTTGCAAATCCCAGTCTACTTCTCCTCCCAACTTTAGGACACAGCCTATGATCACACTTGATCACAGAGCAAGGCCTGACTCCCCATCCAACTGGGAAGTCTGACCTGTGACTCCACCTGAACACAGAGTCCAGCCAGCAGCACCATTCAGTTGGGGAGGATAGCCTGAGGCCCCATCTGAACAGCAACAATTGCAGACCATACCTATAGGCTTGCCAAATGGCAGAATCCAACTAATGGCACTGCCTTGCCAGGAAACACAGCCTGTTACCCTTCCTGGCCAGAGTTATTTCAGAGCCCAGCTAGTGGCCCCACCTAACTGTAGAACACAGCCAGCTTGACTAGGGAACACCCCACTTGACTACGGAGGCCAACCAGCAGCCACAGTTGAATGCAGAGCCCAACCAGAAGACCCACCCAACTATGGAGCCCAGCCAGTGGCACCGTCCCCCAACTCCAGAGCAGAGCAGTAGTCTCACCTAACTAGAGACACCAATAGCAACCCCACCCACCCAGAGACACTACCAGGCTACCTGTCAAGTACCCCAAGATGAGCTGACTGGCGAAGGTCTTTCCCTGCCAAAGCAAACCTGTAAAGTCTAGAAAAGGAGTCTGCTTACTTAATGCACAGGTACAACACAAGGATACAAAGATCATGAAAAATCCGGTAAAAATGACACCACCAAAGGAAACTAATAAAGCTCCAATAACTGAGTCTAAAGAAATGAAGATCCATGAACTGTCTTCCAAAGAATTCGGATTAATCCTCTTAAAGAAGTTCAGCAAACTGCAAAAACAGATAGACACCTAAATGAAATTAGGAAAAAAAATCTTATGAACAAAATAAGAAGTTCAACACAGAAATAGAAACCATCAAAAATACCAAATGGAGAACCCAGAGCTGGAGAATACAATGACTATATTGAATAATTCTAGAGAGCTTCAAGAACAGAATTGACCCAGCAAAAGAAAGAATCAATGATCTTGAAAACGGTTCATTTGAAATTAACCAATCAGAGGATCAAACAAGAAATAAGAATGAAAAGAATGAAGCAAGTCCACAGGACTTATGGGATACTGTCAATAGAAACAATATAGGCATTAAGAGAATCCTGGAAGGAGAAGAGAAAGAGAAAATAACAGAAAGTCTATTTAAGGAAATAATGGCTGAAAACTTCCCAAACGTGGTCAAAAGATACAAACTTCCATTTATAAGATAAATAAGTTCTGGAGATGTAATGCACAGAATGGTGACTATAGTTAACAATACTGTATTGTGTATTTGAAAGTTGCTGAGAGAGTCAATCTCCACAGAAGAAAAAAAGTTTATAAATCTATAAGGTAACAGTGTTAACTAAACTTATTGTGATAACTTCACAATGTATACATATATCAAATCATTATGTTTTACACCTTAAACTAATGCAATGTTATATGTTAACTATATGTCAATAAAACTAAAAGAAAAAAAATTAAACAAAACTGGAGGCATTACACTTCCTGATTTCAAACTATACTACAAAGCCATAGTAATCAAAATGTTGTAGTACTGACATAAAAATTGACACAAAGATCAATGGAACAGAATTGAGAACTCAAAAATAAACCCACAAGTATATCCTCAACTAATATTTGATGATGGAGCAATGAATACTAACTGGGGAAGAGATAGTCTTTTCCATAAAGGTTGCTGGGAAAACTGCATATTGACAGGCAAAAGAAGGAAACTGGAAACTTATCTTACACTACTTGCAAAAATTAACTTGAAGTGGATTAAAGTTTAAAGTAAGGCCTGAAACTGTAAAACTCCTAGAACAAAACAAAGAGAAAAATGTCCTTGATATTGTTCTTGCAATGATTTTTTTGGATATGACCCCAAAAGCACAGTCAACAAAAGCAAAAATAAACATTTGGGACTACATCAAACTAAAAAACTTCTGCCAAGCAAAGAAATGATGAACAAAATAAAAAGCAATGTACTTAATAGGAGAAAATGTTTTCAAATGATATAGCTAATGAGGAATTATTATCTAAAATATATAAGAAACTCATACGACTCACTAGCAATAAACAAATAATCTAATTAAAAATGGGCAGAGGGGGCCGCCCGGTGGCGCAGCGGTTTAGTCCGCGCTTGGCAGCCCGGGGTTCGCGAGTTCGGATCCCGGGCGCCCGCCGATGCACTGACTGTCAGCCATGCCGTGGCGGCGTCCCATATAAAGTGGAGGAAGATGGGCACGATGTTAGCCCAGGGCCGGTCTTCCTCAGCAAAAAGAAGAGGACTGGTGACGGATGTTAGCTCAGGGCTGGTCTTCCTCACAAAAAAAAAAAAAAAAAAAAAATGGGCAGAGGACCTGAATAGACCTTTTCCCAAAGAACATATACAAGCTGCTAATAGGTACATGAAAATGTGCTCAATATCTCTTCTCATCAGGAAAATGTGAATTAAAACCACAATGAAATATCACCTCCCACCCGTTAGAATGGCTATTATCAAAAAGACAATCAACAACAAGTGCTGGTGAGGATGTGGAGCAAAGGGCACCCTTATGCACTGTTGGTGGGAATGTAAATTGGTAGAGCCACTATGGAAAACAGTACGGAGATTCTTCAAAAATTTAAAAGTAGGGATACTCTTTTTTCCAGCAATCCCACTTCTGGGTATATATGCAGAGGACATTAAATCACTCTCTCAAAGAGATATTTGTACTCCCATGTTCATTGCAGCATTACTTATAATAGCTAAGACGTGGAAATAACCTAAGCATCCATCAATGGATGGATAAATAAAGAAAATGTGGATGTATACACACACACACACACACACACACACAATGGATATTATTCAGCCATAAAAAGAGAAGGGAATCCTGCCATTTGCAGCAACATGGATGAACCTTGAGGGCATTGTGCTAAGTGACATAAGTCAGATAGAGAAAGACAAATACTATATGATGTCACTTTTATGTGGAATATAAAAAAAACACAAACTCATTGGGATAGAGAGTTGTTTGGTGGCTGCCAGGAGTAGGGTGGTGGAGGAGATGAGTGAAGGTGGTCAAAGGGTAAAATCTTCTGGTTATAAGATGAATCAGTTCTGGGGCTCTAATGTACAACATTATGCCTATAGTTAAAAATATCATATACTTGAATGTTGCTGAGAGAGTAGATCTTAGAAGTTCTTAGCACACGCACAAAAATTAACTATGTGAGGTGATGGATGTGTTAACTAACATGACTATGGTAATCATTTTGCTACACATATGTATATCAAATTGGCACATTTTACACCTTAAACTTACAGGATGTAAATTTTTGAGATTATATCTCAATAATTCTGGAAAATAAGGAAGAAAACTTAATATCAATGTGACAGACAAATTAAAATCATCTGACAAAGATTAAGGCATTCATCAGAAAATTGTTTCAATGAGCAATTAGAACACACTTAAATGAAAAAAATAGTCTCTGCAAAGAAATAGAAGATAGAAAGAAAAAATAAATGGAAATTGAGAACTGAAAATTGCAATTACTGAAAAAAAATCAGTGAATGAGTTCAACAGCAGAATGGAGGAAAGAGTCGTGAATGATAAGATAGAATAATAGAAATTACCCAATCTAAATAACAAAGAGAAAACTGACTGAAAAAAAAAGCAGGGCTTCAGGGACCTGTGCAACTATAACAAAAGATCTAACATTCATGTCATCAGAATCTTGGAAAGAGGAAAAAGACTTTCCCAACAAGGCCCAAGCTATCAAATCAATTTTTACATCTGTCTGCAAGATGTAAGATACACTCTTATTCACTTGCCTCCATGAAAATATATTATCTTTCTTGCCCAGATCACTCTGAACTCCCCAGGTTCCCTTTCTTTCTTCCTTTATTCCCTTCCCTTCCCTCCTCTCCTCTCCTCTCTTCTTGTGTCCTCTCCTCTTCTCTCTCCTTTTTTCCCTCTCTCTTCTCTTCTCTCTTTTCTTTCTATAACAAGTTCTAATATCCCTTCTCTACTCCTCAATCTTTAGGACTCACTCTAAATGACTTTCTCCAAGAAGTCTTTCTTTTTGAGCAGGTGATAAATAAGCAGTCATGAAAATGGTTTAGTTTGGCTAAAAGCTATCTTTAAAGGCACTTTCCAAAACTGTATCAGTTGGCATCAGGTTTGGCTGAGTGAAACAGAAAGGCCAAATGATAGTAGTTTGTTTTTTCCTCACATAAAAGAAGCCTGGATATAGGCAGATCAGGGTCAGTGTGGCAGCTCTGAGTTATCAAAACTCCAGGCTTCTCTTTTTCTTTTGCTATCTAGCATTGGTTTCTAACCTCGTGATTACTTCATGATCCAAGGTGGCTGTCAGTGGTCCAGCCATTTTGTCTGAGTCCCAGGCAACTGAAAAGAAGGGCAAAAGGTAAAGGAAAGGAATGTGTCAATGGACTGTCCTCATTTTCAGAAGTTTTCCTATAAGTCCTACCTCACAATTTCCCTTCCCCACTGGCCAGAACTTAGTCACCTTGTCATACTTAGCTACAAAGATTAGAAATGTAGTCTTTCAGCTGGGCAGGGGGTGAGGGTGGGGGTGGGAAAGAGTGTATTTGGATAGGTAATGACCAATCTTTGCCACAGGCAGTTTCAAAATATTTTGAAACATAGAACATAGATGTAACAATTGAATTGTGTCCCAAATTGAAAGCATATCTAAGTATTTATCATAACATTTATTTTAATGGATTAGATACGAGACAGTATGAACTCATGCTTAATATAGATACAAATGGTTACATATAGAAATATTTATCAATATGTGTATATACACTGGTTAGTATACACACATATGTCTCCTTCCTCTGTTATCTGAGAAGCGCTAGAAGCAATGATACTATGGTAGCAATGGGTATACCTAGTGTTTTATGTTTTCCAGTTATATGTCTACCTTTGACTTTGTTGGTCAACAATTATCTAACCTTTTAAATATAGATTACACAAGATTATTGAATAAATTTAATCACCATGCAATAAAAAATGTTATAGTGAGGTGACTGTGGAATCAAAGCAAAGCTGGCTTCAGTGACCGTGATGGAAGTATTGTCAAGTTATGATAGGGCAGTGAACCCATCTGTCAGAGGTAACTCCCAGAGGGTATCAGCTGTTGTGGGTGCCCTCTCTTTGGGACAGAGCTAAAGACACTGACAAATTATAACTTATTTGCCTCCCACACCTCTTTGCTTTTTTTTTTTCCAGTTATCCTCAGAAAACACAATATTCCTTCAGAAGGTAAGTATCAATAAAGCAGATTTTATTTTTTGTATTGATCAATCATAATCATTTCATTTTATGATTTCACCCTGGAAGACAATCCAAAGTGAATCTTTGTCAGATATCCACAGAGACTTATTTTAGTGCCATCTTTTGAGGGAATAGAGAAACCGGTGTGCAACAGAAAAGAGAGGGCTAATTAGAGCTCAAATTTAATAACATTACCCTTTAAAAATTAGGTTATAGAATATCTATGTCATTAGAAATTAAATGCTACCTAAAAATATAGAGCATTAATTGGATGAATATTATGTAGCTGATAGAATATTTGTGTGCGTGCTTATAGCATGGTTAAAACATGATTCAATTACAATATTTTATAAGAAAAATTAAGATACAAAATTATAAAATATCTTATCATAAACTATGTTTACAGGAAGAATACCAGGAGGAAAGAAATAATTTTAACAATTATTAACTTTCAGTAGTTGAAATTTTGTTGCTTGTGTTACCTCAATTTTCTATATTACTTGTCAGTATTTTCAATGTATTTATTTAACAAGCAAATGACTTCAAGTAATTATTGAGGTTTATTTTATATTAGGATTTACATTTTTTTTAAACTAAACTTTCACACCCCATATACTTGTCATATATGCTTCTTAACCTAGAAACCTACTTTATTTTTACATACTGATTTCCACTGTATGCTATCGAAATTGGGTAGACTTATTCTATGAGAGACGAATTTATAAATTAAAAATAAATAATTAGCTATTTATTTTTATTAGTATTTTGCTCTTTAGATTCTTATAATATTTAGAGTCATCAAAATATGTGATTCAACCAAATAAAATATTCTAACATTTACATTTTGGGCAGGATTTGATGGAAAAGGAAGCCATTATTCAGACTTCATTTTTAATATTTACATTACAAGTGATAAAGAAAAGAATAATGGTATGTCCTAACACCACTGCAGTAGATGAGCACAAAAGGGTGGCTAATAACACAGTTTCAACATTTTTTTCTAAAAGCTTTATTCAAAGCCCTGTGGGCATCAACAAAGCATAGTGTATGCACTGGTATTCATGAATATTTTCTGTGTCCATATGGCTGACATTTTCAGAAAATAGCACTGTTTGAAAAATTATCTTGAGTATAAAATGACACAAATAATGATTTTATGAGATCACCAAAGGTTCAAAAACTGTAGATGCAATTAGTTACTACATTCAATTACCTTAGTGCATTATTTATGAAAGCAACCTAATGTGTACACATGAATGCACACGCACACATGTATTATGTATAACTTCATAAATAATTTTAATGACTATTATTAAGCCAAACAAGGAAATAATCCCACAGTTACACAATAAGGCAATTTGCTAATATATGTAGAAGTATATTATCATATCCATATATATCAAAATAATGGAGCAAAAGCAGTTTTGGCAGAAAAGTATGATCAATGCAATTGTGGTTTCGATATTTTAAGATTATGTTAGATTTTTAAATTTAGGTAGAATCTATTAGTAATCAATATTATACATGGTTAGATATAATTTATGAAATATAGAAGATGCGAGAATGTATCTCTTAAATTAGAATATCGTTTCTACCAAAATTGCCATAAACACTAATTCTCTAATCATGACAATTAAATAAAAATCCTAGAAGAAACAAAATTAGAACTAGAGTGAAGAGGGCGCAATACTGATACTAATAGAGAAGATAATAAATATCTCTAAAATTGAGAATGAAGTAATAGTAGCTACCAAAAAGTAGAGAAACTAAGGAAACAGAAGAAAGTCTACGTAGATTTGGTAGATTTCCAATAAGCGACAAATTGTACATCGCCACTCATCAAAATGTAGTCAATTCATCCACTCCTCAAATCCAGTCTAACCTTTTATTGATAGAATGAAATAGAAGTGACAGTGCATGAGTTATAAGCCTAGAATGAAAGTGGCTTTGCAGCTTCTACTCTTGTGTTCTCGGAATCCGGCAGCCATGTGATCAAGCCCAGGTAAGCCTGTGAGATAGTAAGAAACAATGAAGGACTGAAGCAATTCCTGTTGAGGCCATCATAAACCTTCCAGGCAGCTGATGGCAAACCCATCATGGAGCCCAGTTGAGACCAAAGAACTATTCACCTGTGTCCAAGCCAAACTGGCATCCTACAACACTGTGATTAAGTAAATGCTTCCTCTTTTAAGCCATTAAATTTTGAGATTATTTGTCATGCGGCAAATGCTAACGGACGAAAACATTGGTATCACAATTAGGGTGCTACCATAAGAAAAACTGAAATATGTGGAATTGCCTTTGGAACTGAGCTATAAACAGATGCCAAAAAAGCAGCAGAAAAACTGTTAGAAAAATAGTGAGCTCTCAGTTAGTGGAGCCCGAAAAAGTGATAAGAAAACTGCTATTGCAGGTGGAAAAATGTTGAGGCTGATATTTTTAATTGATGTTGGCAAATAATATGCAATTTATGTTCACTGCATTTGAATACAAACTGTTTAGGTCTGCAAAATGGTGAAATAGGAAGCTCCAAACTCCTGTTTCTCCACATAAACATTGCAGAACAAGCAGAAACTGTCAGAACCAACTTTGTTGTAATCACAGAAAACAGTCAAAGGTTTACAGAAATGAAGTGAATACTGAATCAATAAAAAGCAACTTGAAAATGGTAGGAAACCTTTGTGGTGCTTTTATTTTTCCTCTTCCCACTCCCTCCCAGGATCACCAATGGTTTAGAAGGTAGCAATTTACATTCCTGGTGTGGAACCCTGGAACCTGGTTTCAGAGGGAAAAGGGCAGATCTTCACAGATGTTGGTGTTCATCTATTCTAACCTTTCTGGGGGCTACCAAAAGGACTGATGCGAGGCACTCATCTCCGTTACGCCTAGTTCAGAGCTGTATATCTATTATGAGGTAGACTCTGGGAAACTTCAAACAAAGAGAAGTTTATTTGGGGTTTATTAGGATTACAGCCTGGGAAAGCACAAATTCAAGTAGCATTTGAATTGTGTTCTGGCTGTTGAAGGGAGAAGGAAGGCTTTACAGTCATGGGCAACAAAGGTAAAGAGAAAAAAAGAGGGAAAGAATGTCTCTTTTTGTTCTTGGTTTTTTTTTTTTTATTGATATCTTAATAGTTTATAACACTGTGGGGTTTTAGTTGTACATTATTGTTTGTGTGTCACCATGTGGATGCATCCCTTCACCCCTTGTGCCCACCTCCCACCCCCCTTCCCCTTGGTAACCACCAACCAGTTCTCTCTGTCCGTGTGTTCATTTATATTCCATATGTGAGTGAATTCATGCAGTGTCTGTCCTTCTCTCTCTGGCTTATTTCACTTAACATAATACCCTCTAGTTCCATCTATGTTGTTGCAAATGGGACAATTCTGTCTTTTCTTATGGCTGAGTAGTATTCCATTGTATACATATACCACATCTTCTTTAACCAATCATCAGTCGAGGGACACTTGGGTTGCTTCCATTTCTTGGCTATAGTGAATAATGCTGCAATGAACATAGGGGTACATAAGCCTCTTGTGATGGTTGATTTCACATCCATTGGGTAGATGCCCAAGAGTGGGATTGCTGGATCATAAGGTATTTCTATTTTAAATTTTTTGAGGAATCTCCATACTGTTTTCCATAGAGGCTGCACCAGTTTGCATTCCCACCAGCAGTGAATGAGGGTTCCTGTTTCTCCACAACCTCTCCAGCATTTGTTGTTTTTTGTCTTGGTGATTACAGCCATTCTAATGGGTGTCAGGTGATATCTTAGTGTAGTTTTGATTTGCATTTCCCTGATGATTAGTGATGTTGAACATCTTTTCATGTATCTATTGGCCATCTGTATCTCTTCCTTGGAAAAATGTCTGTTCATATCCTCTGCCCATTTTTTGATCTGGTTGTTTGTTTTTTTGTTGCTCTTAACAAATTCCAAGTGCAAGGTAATCATCGGGGTGTGGGTCGGTTGACACAAGCCATTAAATTTCGTCATAGCGCGGTCTCTGTCCTGGTAATCTTTTCTTCCTTGAGCAGACTTGCAGACATATCTCAGGCATTTAATGAGTTCCAGAGTTCATACTGAAAAAGGGATTTGTTCCTCTCTTCCTTATGTCTATCTAGCTCCATTTTAGTGCCTTAACATAAGGGACTCCACCCTTTTCCAGTTCCACAAGAGTGCACTCCTCACAGAAAAGAGGTGGGCATTGCCCAGAAATATGGTAAGGTAAACAAAAACCCACAGCTGCCTGAAGCAAAAGAATAACAGTTGAGACATACAATAGACTGTCTAAAGCCTGGAGGAAAAACCTGAGGAGATAGTTTCTTTGGGAGATTAGGGCATTCAAAAGGGCCCGTGTACAATGCAAAATTTAGAATGCCATGTGTATGCCCAGGGGAGGATGCATGCTCAGAAAAGACCTGAGAAGGTCTTTGTGATGTTCTGAGAAGACTATAAGAAATGCTATATGTAGAGCAGCTGAGAAACAATGGCATTGGGGTGAAGAATTAAGTTTTCATCAGTATGGAAGACTAAATTTATAGAAAAAAATCTAGTAAAGTGTATCTAAAAATTCTAAATTACAAAAATGTAAGTAGGTATCTTGCATATAGTAATGAATATCTTTCGTATGGAAAATATGGAATATCTACAGGCCTCAGAAACAATGAGAAAGAGAAAAATCAGAAAATATATATGAAAGCTGAAGATCTCATATTTCTCAGAATGGATCTTGCTAGATCTTTGTAGCTTAAAGTTTGGCCTTTAAGTATCTCATTATAAAAGACAAGAGTTAAACGTTTGAATAAAACAAATGGTGGAAGTTTAAATGAAAGACCCCACATAAAGGAAGATCTCTTGAAATGCAGAGGGAGTTCTAGACCAACCTTGAATGATAACTGGGGGCCTAGGAACCTCATGGAGTCTGGACTGATTGGGACCCTCTGCTAGACAAATTTACCAGCTTCAGCCGTTAAAAATCAGATAGTGGGGGCCGGCCTGGTGGCCGAGTGGTTGTTTGTGCACTCCGCTTCAGCGGCCCAGAGTTCACAGGCTCAGATCCCAGGCGCTGACCGATGCGCTGCTTGTCGAGCCATGCTGTGGCGGCGTCCCATATAAAGTAGAGGAAGATGGGCACGGATGTTAGCCCAGGGCCAGTCTTCCTCAGCAAAAAGAGGAGGATTGGCAACGGATGTTAGCTCAGGGCTGGTCTTCCTCACACACACACACAAAACAATCAGATAGTGAACAATAAAAAATTAAAAACTGATCATCAGTGGAAGACAGTGATGATACTTGCATTCTGAACATCGTATCTCATTGGAGTAAATAAAGAATAGTTAATATCTCATAAATATCCCTACACAAAGTTCTGAGAAACATGATTTCACAATCAAAATTCATAATATACGTGAGAAAATCCTCTTCCATGACATGAGCAAAATTTCGCCAAAAAACAAGCTGAAGAAGAACTTTACAAAGGCTGCATGTGTTAGAATCATCCAATATAACATAAAAAGGACATAATTAAAGGAATAAAAGAAATTATATATCAAAAACTAACAAGCATATTATTTGAAGAAATATGATTTCTCAAAATTAAAACCTAAAATTTCAAATCAAAACCTACATAGTGGTCAAAAACAGTACAAAATAAAGATGGAAGACTGTATAGTCATTAAATACATTACACATAGATAAAGAGAGATCAAATGAACTGGGATATAGAGTTAAATAAAAATAAGCAGGGTGATAGAGAGAAAAAGAAATGAAAAATGTTAAGAGAAATTAAACACGTCTCTAAAAATGAAGTTCTAATTGCAGAACTGGAAGGGGAGAACAAAGAAGAGGATAACAGGTGGGCAGGGGCAATATTTGGACATGTGAGACCTAAAAATATTGCGAGTTTGATGGGCAAGTTAAATCTAAATTAGAAAACACACTATAGGGGAAAGAGAGAGATGACGGA
Source organism: Tapirus indicus (assembly GCA_031878705.1). NCBI lineage: Eukaryota > Metazoa > Chordata > Mammalia > Perissodactyla > Tapiridae > Tapirus > Tapirus indicus. Next base: position 42,834,937 of record CM062930.1, on the reverse strand, counting down.
GGGAGATACACATGTAAATACTTTGAGTAAAACCGTAGAAAAACAAAGACAAAGAACATCAAATCATCAAAGAAAAAAACTAGATGACCTACTATGGGGTAATAATTAGACTGACAAAGGACTTCTCAACAGAAAATAGAATGCAAAAGACTTTGAAATAATATGTTCAAAATGGTGAAAAAATTCAGCATAAAACAGCTATGCCCAATGAAACTTTTTTTCAGAGTAACACTGAATAATGATGTTTTCATACAAGTACATATTGAGAGTACAATTATAGAAAAATAGCAATTATAGCAATAGAAAAATATTCACTTCAAGAAGAAAGGAGATAATGCAAGAAGAAAGGTCAGGGAGGCTGAATGGATATTCACTGTCTAAGACAACAAATAATCATTTATAACTTATGGCATAAAATAATAGAAAATAATAACATGTAAGTTGGAAGAGAATCACTGGAGTTAGAGTTAACCTTGCACTTTGTTAAATTAAATACGTCCATTTTTACTTCCGCTGTAAAAGAATAGAAATGAGAAAGGCAAGAAAACAGAGCAAAAAGAAACAGAAAATTTAAGACAAACAATACAGAAAAATAATAGTAGCTATGATCCAGATGTAACGTTACTTATGAATAGGTAACTTCATAAAACCCTTAACATTACGAGATAAATGCTCTATTTAAAAACTCAATCAAGAACTCCTACCTCTATTGACTTCTATACAGTAGCTTTGTATCAGATGAACCTTCCCGCTGAGAAACATGAACGCTGAAAAAAATCAACAACAATAAACAGAATGTTAAAGTCATTGCAGGTTAATAAAACCACACAGGATTTAAATAACCAAATTCTGGAAAAACGTAAGCACAATGGAGTGATGCCAAGATTCACTTTAACCTTTTCACTTGGTGACTGTGCTAACTGTTAGCACAGCAGAACCACCACTGAGCTTTTTAGTGATGCTGGTACTTCTCTCACCAGACATTGTTTATGGCTTTTGAACATAATGTATCTTCTAGACCTTACTTGGAACATAATCATCTGCTGGGTTTTTGCATCTGAATTATTTTGCCCATTCCAGTATGCCCACTTTCTTGTGTCCTTTATTCCCATCATTATTTGCTACCAGAGAATTTCTGGCACTTTGACCTCCCTTAGTGTGGTGGCCATGGTTTTCTCCATGTTTCATGGAGCCATCCTGGCAGCAAGTTTGGATTATCCCCTAGGTTTATTGCCAGGGTCTAAATCTTTCTTAGGGCAGTGTTCCAAATCATTTACTCTCACATTCAGGTAAAGAGGGAATGCTAGTGCTTAGCAGGGAGTGATGGCCTTCTTTGGCAGATTCAGAATTCAAGAATTTAGAGTCCTGAACCCAGATATCTCCATCCATGTGCAGGGTCCTGTTCTTTCCAATCCAAAACTCTGACTTTGTTGTCGTATATCTGCTTTGGTTAGGATATAAACCTTCCTTGCAGCTCAGCTTTTCTGATGAATAATTATTTGCTCTGACACTCAGTTTTGTCTGCCTTCTTCCTGCAAGATACGACAGGCTCTTTATATGCTGTCAATGAGACAATCTGGCTTTCATAGCAAGCTTTCATTTGCCAGTTAATCTCTCTCAGATATGCATTATCTTTCCCTAGTGTGTCAATCTAGTTTAGCAATAGACTCCTGAATCCATTGTCTGTGTTTTTAATTTTCTATTACCATATGACAATATTACCACAAACTTAATGTGTAATTTAAAATGGCAAATATTCATCATCTTACAGTTTATGTGAGTCTGGAATCCAGGCATGGCTTAACTAGGTCCTCTGCTTAGGGTGTCCTAGTTGCAAGCAAGATGCAGGCTGAGCTGCAATCCCATCTGGAGTCTTGGCTGGGGTAGAGTCTGTTTACCTGTTTGCCTGCTTGTTAGCAGCATTCAGTTCCTTGTAGATGTAGCACTGAGAGCTTTGCTTCAAATATTTTTACTGTCTCTTGGCTGGAGGATGCTCTCAGCTGCTAGAGGTCATCAGCAGGCCTTGCCATATGAGGTTCCCTAATATACCACTTGCTTCCTTCCTTAACACAGTAAGAGAAAGAGAGAAACGCTGTCAAGATGGGAGCTATAACCATATGCAACATAATCCCATTATTATGTACATGGAATCATTTACATAATATTACCTTTGCTATATTCTATTGATTAGAAGCAAGTGACAGGTCCTACTTACACTCAAAGGGAGGGGATAACACAAGAGTGTGAACAGTAGAATGTGGAGATAATGATGGCCACTCCAAGAGTGTGTCCACTTCAGTCTGCATAGTTACTCTGTAATTCACAGTTTTCAAATCGTTTATGTATCGCAGCAGCTTGTGCATTCCCTTCTACTGGTATAATAAAATATTCAATTCACTACCTTTCAAAGTTTTAACAGTTGTACTGCTACCTTGTCTCAGTGGCTGTATGTGTTTCGTCAACATCGGTGATGGGGTCTTTGTTGCCAGTCAGAAGCTGGGTGATTTCATTCCATGACACCATCTTATTGCCTATGCTCTTGGACAATTCCTGGCACCAACTTTTGGTTTTCCTAGGAAACAGATTCTGATATGGAAATCAGAGTGCAGGATGTTTTTTAAGGTGAGACCTTGAGACCAAAGCACACGGAAGAAAGGAAAAAGAAGCCAGATGAGGCAGAGGAAGAAGTGAAGTTGGAATGCAGTCCAGGCAGCCTCTGATCATTGCACTGGTAGACCTGGAACTGAAAAAGCCCATCTGAGATTTTCCATCTTCTGCTGGAGAGACTGACTTTGTACACCAACCACATTCAATTATTGGGTACGGGGGTCCCTGGGACAGTATGAGTTAAGGTGATGCAACTACCTGAAACCGAGTTAATCCCTGCAGGTGCTGAAAGCTAAGGCTGGCTTCTGAAAGCACGTCTAGTAACTAGAGCAATAATTCTTTCCTTGAAGGGAGTTTTGGGTGGTCTATCTCTGAGTCTAAATCCACCTACCCTCTTACCCTTCAGAACAAAGAAACTCATTCTACCATCTAGTGGGTATATAGGATTCTGACAACTCCACAGCCTAGTCCCTTCCCAGGAATTTCCCTAATCTAAAGGAATGTGCCTTGCCCAAGTTTATACATGGGGGCAGCCCGTAGCAAATATCTGATCAATGTTGGTTGAGGAGGAGAAAGCATGGCTCCAGTGCCCCAACTGAAACAACTCTCAAGATCCATCCTAGTTCCAGGTTTTCCTTTGGGATTGTCTAAGGCCTCTGTTGCCACACAGAGTCCAACTGCTCCCTTTGTCTATTCCTTCATAGATATTATTTCCAAGAGAACACTACCAATGCCCCCCCCCGCCCCCCAAAAAAAGAAAAACCCTGCATACGTATCTCAGAGTCTCAGTGTTTCTTCCCAGGGAAACTGACCTAAAACACTTCTGATAACTTTCTAATTTTCTGTGATTTCTCAGGGATTATAAGCAGTGATTTGGATACCATGATTTTAACACTGTCTACCTGGGCATTTCTCTTCATCCACAGCACCAACATTTTCTGACATTCCTTCCTCCTGACTGGTCCCCTTTCTTTTGTCTCTCTTAATGACTCCTCTTTATTTGACTAATTGCTAATTTTGACATTCTGGATTCTGTCTTCAGCTCTCTTCTTTCTTCTAGGTTAACTTTCTTTACATATAATCTATATGTAGGCATACCTCGGAGATATTGCAGGTTTGGTTCCAGACCCCCACAATAAGATGAATATCACAATAAAGTGAATCATGAATTTTTAGTTTCCTAATGCATATTAAAGTTAATTTTACACTATACTGTAATCTTTTCTGTGCAATAGCATTATGTCTTAAAAAAAACAATGCACATACGTTAATTTGAGGGCTTTTGGGGTTTTGTTTTGTTTTTGCTGAGGAAGATTAGCCCTGAGCTAACATGTGTACCAATCTCCATCTATCTTATATGTGGGTTGCTGCCACAGCATGGCTGACAGGTGGTGTAGGTCTGTGGCCAGGATCCAAACCTGCAAATTTGTGCCGCCGGAGTGGAGTGCACAGAACTTTAACCACTTGGCCATGGGGTTGACCTCCATACCTTAATTTGAAAATACTTTATTGCTAAAAAATGCTAGCTATCATCAGAGCCTTCAGCAAGTCATAATCTTTTTGCTATTGAAGGATTTTGTAAAAATTGCAATATCTACAAAGGACAATAAAGCAAAGCACAATAAAATGAGGTGTGCCTGTATTGAGGACTCCCAATTGCTGTGTATACTATTGTCCCTGAGTTCCAGACCCCTATATCCAGCTGCTTATTGACAATTCTACTTGGATGTCTAATAGATACTTTAAACTCAACATGCTCAGAACATTACATATGCTTCCTCACCATTGTTGTCCTTCAATAAAACTGTTTCATTGACAATATTGTCCATCTCTGTGAATGTGATCACTATTGCTTCTAGTTTCTTATACTAAAATCAAATATGTCATCCTTGACTCCTCCACTTTCCTTCATTCTCTGCATACAGTTAGTTAGAAAGTGTTGCCAGCCCTATCTCCAAAATGTAACCAAATCATATCAGTTCTTACAGCTACCATCATCATGTTTACTGTGGAAGTCTTGGCCAAAGATTCAAATTGCTCTTCATCCATCCACTTATTCCCACCAAGAATCTACTTCTTACAACAGAGCCAATTTGATATTTTTTAAATAATAAAAAATCTCTCTCACTCTCATGCTTAACACTTCAATTACTTCTCCTTCACTTTTGAATTAAATTCACATTTCTTATCACAGCTTACATGGCCCTAAATTATTTACACACTGATTCACCAACCTTGTCTCTTTCCTTTGAGGCTGTGTTTCAGCTCCTCTGGCCTTTTTCGTGTTCCATAAAATGGAAGTTTGTATTCAACTTGGAGCCTGTGCAGAGACTGATAACAGAATCTCAGCATCCATCCCTCCCTTCTTCCTTTCTGTAATATAAACACCTGGCTTGTAGCTGTAACAAGCCCAGCAGTTGCAGACTATATTCCCATCCTCTTTATTGAATTGTGACCAAATTCAGCTCAGTGTGATGTGAACAGAGGTAATATATATCACTTTCATGTCATCTCCATGAAGATCTCTGTCCTGTGCTCTCTTTTCCCCTTTATACTCGCCCTGAAATGGTGAGGACTGGAACAACCTTGGGAGCCTGAGGATGACAGGGCCACACAGTAAGGCCTGGACCACAAATCTTGGAGTTGTTATGCAAGAAACAAACTTCTGTCTTATTTAAGCCACTGTCCTAGGAGTTTGTTTGCCTAGAAGTCCATTTCCCCAAAACTTTGCATGACTCTGTCCTTTTTATCACTTAGATCTATGATCAAATATCCTTAAGTGGAATTTCTTCTGTCCCTCCACCTGTTCTAAGAAGCTCTCTATCCGTTCACCACTAATTGAAATGATCTGGTTATTTTGTTTTATTTTATTTTGCAAAGACAATGAGTTGATACATATCTCATCTGCCTATTCACCACTGTTAATTTAGCAGTTGCAGACCAAGCATACATACTCATTAAATTTGTTTGAATGTGGATAGACAGTAACTGTCTTTTATTTGGTGATTTTCCTAACTTAAAGTAAATAAATTATGCGATAATTTAAGTAGTAAATTATGTTTTGAATTTTTTCTTTGATTAATAGCCAAATATTGATACCATGTTTTGGGATAATTATCTGAAATAGATTATGCTTTGTTCTGCACATGTATTGCTAGAAATATTTAAACATGTGAGAGGGAAGAGAGTAGGTGGAAAACAGTCAAACAAAAAATACATTTCATGGAGTTTATTATTTATTTTAAAATGGCCTAATACATTTTTATAATATCTGTTGCAATTATTTACTTATATGTAGTTTAGAATGCACTAAGTCTTATGCATGGAAATGGAAAAATATTGCTGGGGATAGTTTCACTATGAGGAAATGTCATAACTTCAATGCAGGGTCTATTTTTTATGGAAATTTTATAAGGAAGTTCTTCATTCTGCCAGAGGAAGCAGAATAAAATGTTCCTCTATTTACCATCATACACAGAAAAAGAATCTGCCTACCAGAGAACATTGATAATGGCAAATAGAAGAAAGCCGGAAAACCAAACATAAATGCCAGTGCTCAGAGAGAGAAATGAACAGAAAGCTGCAGCACTCAGGGCCGATCCTATTATCGAATAAATTGTTCAGTAAATATTTTCCAGGGGATAATGGAGAAAAGGAAGTCTTTCTTTAAAAATCAGTGTTACCTAAATGAGGCCTTAAGCAAGGACATGAACAAAGATGAAGAATTCTGCAACATATTTTTGTAAAAATAATTCTGGAAAATGAATCATGATTCTCTCACATATCCTACATTGTAAAGAAAACATCAGAAACCAAATGGAGAAGAATATACACAAGAAAAGAATAGAAACTAAGGGTTACCATTGGTTCCTTAGTGAGGAAAAAACTAACATTGTCTGACTTGCACTGTAAAGGTTCATGGTTTGTGCAAAGCAGGCAGACTCTGTGGCTAAAGTCTCCATGTTTAAGCTATGGTTAACATAGCTTAACCATGGGATGGGTGAAAATTTGAGTTTGGCACCAGGGGCTTTTGAGCAAATAGGTCTCCGTCTAGTATAAAAGCCAATCTGCAGAGATCATCTTTTTGTCTCAATTATATAATACATACATAGATAATGCATATTTTTCTACCTATCATTTATATATCTACCTTATTGCAGACTGAGGCATCAGATATTCTAAGCAATTTTTTGTCGTATCCATAAGGAACATAGTTTTAAAACAATGTTCCAGTTATTTTTATATTGAGATACTTGGCCTAGACAGACACTGTGTTATTACTTATACATTGCTTATAAGAATGTACTTGCCAAAATTTTTATGACATTTAACTTGCCAATAATGTCATGTGTGAAATCCCCAAATCCTCAAAATTATAGTTCTAGTTATAATAATGTTTTCCTACAGAAATAAGGTAAAATGTTGGAAAATATTTCTGCTCAAGACATTCAAACTCAGTGCCCTTCATAATAACAGAAACCGAAAATAACCAAAATTTCAAACAAGGATATGGGGATGTAAATTGTAGAAATAACACTTTGCACAATTTGTTCTCATTAAAATATTAGAAAATCTTTCCTTTATATTGTAAGTTTCATGAAACCACATACATTTTCTGTGTTGTTCACTGTTGTACAAATCCTAGAAATTGCCTGTTACATAGTAGGCCCCCAGTAAATATATGTTGAATAATGGATGACTTCCTCCATATAAATTGCATAGAAAAGAAGCCAACAAATATTATAAAATATCAAAAGAGATTACCTATGACTTATGGAATTATATTTTTTATTTTGTGATTGGATTTTACAACAATTTAAAAAATTGACAATTCTTGTGGATTAATCAAATTTCATCAAAATTACATTAAAAGTAATCTAGAGGAACTAAACCATAGGTTGGTACAACGTTTCATAAAGGGTAAGGGAGTATTTTAAGCTATCGGAACTTATGGTCTGTGTTACAACTGCTCAGCTCTAGCCTGGTAACATGAAAGTAGCCATAGACAGTATGTAAATGAAAGAGTGTGGCTATGATCCCGTCACCTTCAGTCACCTTCAGTTACTAGACCAGGGATCTGGGAGGTTTTTTTGCATTTTTTTCCCAACTTTATTGAGACATAATTACATATAAAGTTATGTAAGTGTAAGGTGTATAATGTGATGATTTGATATATGCCTATAGTGAAAAATGATCACCACAATAAGGTTAGCTAACACATCCATCACCTCACATAATTACAATTTGTGTCTATGTGTGCTGAGAGAACATTTAAGATCTACTGTTTTAGCAACTTTAAAGAATATAATATGCTGTCATTAATTATAGTCACTGTGCTTAATATTAGATCCCGAAGAACTTATACATCTTATAACTGGAAGTTTGCACCCTTTGACCAGCATTTCCCCATTTCTCCCAATCCCCAACACCTGGCAATTGCCGTTCTACTATCTGTTTCTATGAGTTTGGTTCTTTTTAGATTCTACGTGTAAGTGAGATCATACACTATTTGTCTTTCCTTGTCTGACTTACTTTACTTAGTATAATGCCTTGAAATTCCACCTATATTGTCACAAATGGCAGAATTCCTTTTTTATATGGCTGAATAATATTCCATTGTATATTTATATAGCACATTTTCTTTATCCATTCATCTACTCATGGAAACATGTTATTTCCATATCCTGGCTATTGTGAATAATGCTGCAATGAACGTGGGAGTGCAGATATTTCTTCCATATCCTGTTTTCGTTTCCTTTGGATATACACACAGAAGTGGGATTGCTGGATCATATAGTAGTCCTATTTTTAATTCATTCAGGAACCTCCATACTGTTTTCCATTGTGGCTGTACCAATTTAGATTCCCACCAACAGTGCAAAAAGTTTCCTTTTTTTCACATCCTGGCTTGTTATCTCATCTTTTTGATGGTAGCCATTCTAACAGGTGTAAGGTGATATCTTGATGTGGTTTTGATTTGCACTTTCCTGATTATTAGTGAGTATCTTTCATGTACCTGTTGGCAACCTGTATATGTTCTTTGGAAAAATGTCTATTCAGGTCCTCTGACTATATTTTATATGGATTATTTGTCTATTGCTATTGAGTTGCATGAGTTCCTTATATATTTTGGATAATAATTCCTTATCAGATATATGATTTGAAAATATTTTTGCCCATTGTCTAGGTTAACTCTTCATTATGTTGATTGTTTCTTCTCTGTGCAGAAGCTTTTTAGTTGGATATAGTCCCACTTATTTATTTTTGCTTTTGTTGCTTGTGCTTTTGTTGCTTGTGCCATCGTATCCACAAAATTGTTGCCAAGACCAATGTCGTGGAGTTTTTCCCTATGTCTTCTTCTAGTAGTTTTACAATGTCAGGTCTCACATTTAAGTCTTTAATCCAATTTGAATTAATTTTTGTGAGTTGTGTAAGGTAGGGGTCCAATTTCATTCTTATACATGTGAATATCCAGTTTTCCCAGTGCCATTTAGAAAAGACTATCTTTTCCCCATTGAGTGTTCTTGACTGTCTTGTCAAATATTAGTAGACCATATACACATGGGTTTATTTCCACAATCTTGATTCCCTTCGATTGATCTATATGTCTACTTTTTTTTTTGGTGAGGAAGATTAGCCCTGAGCCAACATCCACTGCCAATACTCCTCTCTTTGCTGAGGAAGATTGGCCCTGGGCTAACATCCAAGCCCATCTTCCTGTACTTTATATGTGGGATGCCTGGCATAGCATGGCTTGATAAGTGGTGAATAGGTCCATGCCCAGGACCTGAACCTGCAAGCCCCAGGCAGCTGAAGTGGAGCACATGAACTTAGCCGGGCTGTGTCACTGGGCTGGCCCCTCTATGTGTCTGCTTTTATGTCCATACCATACTGTTTTGATTACTATAGGTTTGTAGTATACATTGAAATCAGGATGTGTGATACCTCCAATTGTGTTCTCCTTTCTCAAGATTACTTTGGGCATTCAGGATCCTTTGTGGTTCCATATAAATTTTAGTATTGTTTTTTATTTCTGTGAAAAATGCCATTGGAATTTTGATAAGGGATGCACTGAATATTATAGATGGCTTTGGGTAGTATGGACATTTTGGTAATATTAATTCTTCCAATCTATGAACACAGCATATCTTTCCATTTATTTGTGTCTTTGTCAATTTCATTCATCAATGTCTTATCATTTTTGATACACAGATTTTTCACCTCCTTGGTTAAATTTATTCATAAGTATTTTGTTGTTTTGGATGCTATTGTAAATAGGATTGTTTTCTTTATTTCTTTTTCAGATAGTTCATTGTTAGTGTATAGAAATGCAACTGATTTCTGTATGTTGATTTTGTATCCTGCAACTTTATTGAATTCACTTATTAGTTCCAACGTTTTTTTCATGATGTCTTTAAGGTTTTCTATACATAAGTTCATGTCATCTGCAAACAGAGATAATTTTACTTCTTTCTTTCCTATTTGGATTCATTTTATTTCTTTTTCCTTCCTAATTACTTTCAGAACTATGTTGAGTAGAGTGTTGAGAGTGGGCACCCTTATCTTGTGATTCTCGGGGTGCTGAAGCTGGGTATAGGTCCCTTTCAGAATCTACAGCCTGACCGAGTTTGGCAGGCTTACTTCCAGGGGCTCCCCGACCATGGCTGAGAATGACTGGAATAGTTCATGGGCCGCTTCAGGGTCCACAGCTGGGACTGAGGTTTGTGTGCCTATTACCCAATACGTGGGTAGGTGTGACTCCTCTTGGGTCCCTTGGCATATGGTACTGGAGGCAGGATTAAGTCCAAATGGGGCTGTAGCCAAGTCCACAGGGATATGGAACTGTTTCCAGATCTGTAGCTGGGACCATGGCTGGTGAGTCAGCTGCCTAGGTGTGAGCCTGCCTTCTCAAAATGGCTCCTCTCAGTCTTGGACTGCACTAGAGTTCACAATCTCCTACCCGGATTCCAAAGTTCCCACAAAGGTACTTTTCTCTACAAATAGAGGTCAAATTAGTGTTTTTGAGGGAGGGTCTGAGTGAGAAACATCTTATTTGACTATCTTGCTGATGTCCCACAAAGTATTGTTGATGCAACTTGCTTCGTACATATAGTTTATCAGCATCTGTTTCTGATATATTAGCTTATTTTTCTTTTACTGTGATCAAATTTCTTCCATTAAGAAGTAAACCAAACCAAACAATCAAACAAAAACAAGCTTGATATTTAGAAAAATTTCTAATATAATCTGGATGGGTCTCTCACAGTTCTAGCCATCTCTGCTCAATTTGAGACAAACTAGCGATATTTTAGCTCATGTTTCCTGTGGGGTTGGCCACAGCTAGGGTGAGGCATCCATGAGGACTTGACTTCTCCCCAGCCTAACCCTGCCTCCTTCCCCTCTTTTCTATAAGTGTTGACCCCAAGGGCGCTCCTTAATGATCCTATGGCACAATTAGGTCTATCTTGGAGGCTGTTCCCAGGGAATCTAAGTAGCAACATTTATGGATTGCCACGTCAGATTAAAACTCGGCAGCAACAGGCACCATTTTTGTTTAGTTTAGCAGCATAATCAGCCCCAGCACAGTGGTTAGTACCTGGCAGACTCTCAGTCAACAGTGCCTGCATAGATTGAAATATTATGTAACTATTAAAATGAGTTGTAGAATATATGCTAACATAAAATGCATCATAATTTAAATCTTAAGTAAAAAGTATAAGATTAATAATGCAAATCAATTTATGTAAAATATGTATGTATATATATATATATAACATATATATCAATAGGAAACTATTAACATTGTTTCTGATTATGGATAAAAAATTTCATCTTTTTTTGATCTATATTAAGAATTCTACAATTACAGTTGCAATTTGAATGATCAAGTGATTACAGTCTCTGCAATTAATTCACTAAATATATGACAGTTGAGTGCCTCTGTATGATGGTTTCAGATATTAGATAGAGAGAAGTGAACAAAACTGATGACAGTTGGGCCAGGAGAAGACTGAAAGGTTCATCATTCACATGTCTACTGTTAGGTCTGGAATGGCTGAATGAGTCCAGTGTTGGTCCCACATCAGTCTCTTTCTCGCCTTGGCTTCCCTATGTGAGCAGCTTGCGCTTTCTCAGTGAATGGAGGCCTAGGGTATAAGGACATTTTACATGATGACTGCTTGCCTCAGAGTGCACATTCCAAAAGATTCAGATAGTAGATGCCAGGTTTTTTATGATCTAGTCTCAGGAGTCTTCCAGCATCACATCTGCTGTGTTTTATTCATCAAACTATGCACAGACAAAGGAAGGGCAAGAATGAACTCCATTTTTCAACAAGGAATGGATTCAACATACAGGAGAGAAGGAATTGTTGGCTCCCATCTTGGAGACAAGCTAATACATAATGTTTTTGACTATCTTTGCTTCAGGTGTGTATTGTTTTGCTTTCTTACCCAGTCTTAAAGCCTTTTTATTTTGATAGATGAGTTATCTGATGCACATTTTGCTAAGTCAGATATGTTAGGACTTTGTTCTGCCATAATATTTTAGGATACATTTTCCCTGTTTCATGTTTCCTTTAAAATATTTCATATGTAGAGTATTACTGATTTTTGGAGGTTTTGAAGATTAATATTCTTTTTTTTCTATAATTTGGTAAATTTATAATCTGTTTTATGTCACTGTAGTGTTTGCCTTTAAGACATTTATACTATATTAATATATTTAAATGTTAATTTAAATAAATTTATTCTTGATACAGCAACTTTAGGAACTGTCTAATGACTCACTGTACCGAGAAGTGGAAAAATAAGTACACTTAAATTACCTTCTCTACCATCACTCTGTTGATCAATTCTTGATTCTGATTGATTACTTTGATATTTTTACTTTTTTTAGTTATAATGTTTCTATTTAAATAATGCATTTTGCTCCTTAATACTTGTGTCTTCAGCTTTTCCTAATTCTAAATATTTATAACATTTACATTTTGTAATTAAAATCATCTCCAATATTTAGTCTTATTTTTCTTTTTAAATGGATTCAAATTTCAGTACTTTTAGCAGAAGTTCTACTTTCAACTGTTGATTTGTTGAGGCTCAAAGAAATTATATTTCTTGATTTTGGGCATGTTAGCAAATATCTACCTATTGTTTGAACTTTAATGACAGCTGACATCGTATCTCTATCACTTTTTCTTCCTCTGAGAATACTATAGGTATGTAGGTATTACTCTACTCACATCTAGCATCTTCTGGGAACATTCTTCCTAAAATATGTTATACCCTTTCAATTTGCATATTTAAGTCATAATTTATGAGGGGATATTTTATCTTCTTTATTCAACATTTTAACTCTTATTCTTTACCTGTTTTTTTCATTTGTGTTATGCTTGATTTTCTTTGCGTGCAACATTTGGGTGGATGGCATGAGAGCACTGAGTCTTTAGATTCTCCCAAAGCCTCCAGAGAGGCAGAATTGAACTCCACCTTCTTGCTTAAGTTACTTACAGAGCATGAAAGACTTCACTTGAAATGGAAGTCTTACAAGATGACTCTTGCCCTCCTCGATATCCACAACTCACTCTGCTGGTTACTTCTTGAGAAGTAACTATGGGAAGTCTTAATATAATCCAAGCGGTGAAATTGAATCCTTTTGTAGGAGGGAGGGCTTATTCAAAACAATGACTACAGGTCCCAGCAGTTTCTGGAATTTCTTCTTAAGGCTTGGAAATAGTGACAGTCAGAAATGCCTTGGCAAATAAATGTGCAAAGTGTAAGGAGGCTCAGGAAACTGGGCATGTTAGGATGAATTTACTACATCAGACAAAAGCCGGGATACCGAGCTGACTTCCTTCACTAGAACAATAAGAAATGCGCTACTGAGTGCAGTGAGGAGCCCGGCATCCCCAGTCCTCTGTAAGCCAGAGCTGACAGTGGAAGACAGTTACTGAAGCTTTTAGAATTCCAGTGGTCTGGCTGTTTTCTGGACATTCATTCTGAGGTAACAACTTACTGCCCCTTACACTTCCCATCCTAAAGAAATAGGCATAGTATTGGTGAGCACTTTTGGATTTCAGAGGCAGTATTTACCTCATTTATCAATGCAGCCCTGACCCATTTATTGGGGAATCAGAAAGCTGCCAGTTTTCAGTGGTACCTGGTGTCACTTGGCACTAGGGCTCTGTAGCAAGTCCAGGTTGTTGTTCAATTTGCACTGCCCCTCAGCAAATCCAGTGATGCTAGGGAATCCATAATAGATAAGGTTCATGTACTGAGTCTCTGGAAAGCCCCAACTGGAGAGCTGCAGTATAGACTCCTAGAGTCCTTTGTGTTTCGCACCTTAAAAGTGTTCCCATTTGTAAAGTATCTCCTAAAAAATTTTTATGTTGGTAGAAACTGAGCACTTACCATGGAATATTAAGTGACTGTGCATCTGGAGATGCCTGCTATGAGCTGGACTGTTCACAGTATCCAGGTTATAAAATTAGGCAGGTGCAGCTGCACTCTATTCTCTGATGGAAGTACTATATTCAGGGTCAGGGCCAGGTAGTTTACAGTAAAGAATTAAGATAATACAATTAATGGGCCAGCCCTGGTTGCCTAGTGGTTAAACTTGGCACACTCTGCTTCAGTGGCCCAAGTTCAGTTCCTGGGCATGGACCTACGCTACTCATCTGTCAGTAGCCATTCTGTGATGGCAGTTCACATACAAAAAGAGGAAGATTGGCAGTGGATGTTAGCTCAGGGCGAATCTTCCTCAGCTAAAAAAAAATAATACAATTAAGTTACATGAATAGGGGCTGAGAGTCTCATGTTATTTCTCTCTTTTGAATTGATAGCTCTTCTTGGGCTTACATCTGTAGACTCCGAGTATATTTTCTTAGCCTCAGCTGTGGCTAAGGGAGTAGGAAATAACCTATGCCTGTTTCACAGATAGGTCAGTTTGATATTTTGCATGGCCAAAATGTTATTTCAGTATAGCCTCACTGAAGGTGGCACTGAAAGTTAGTGGTAAGAGAAATTATGCTCTTTGAGGAGAGCTTTGAGGGGCATACTCGATCATTTCCTTTGTATGAAGAGAAGAAAAACATTTGGGATAGAATATTCATGGATTTGTGGTAAGTGGCAAATGGCCTGACCGCTTTGTCAGAGCCGTGGACACACCTTGAACAGGACAATAGTTCTGAGGCAAAAACATACGTATGGACCAATGAGTGTGAGCATATCCTGTTCAAATCTTTGTTCTGATGCTAATACCCACAAAGAAGGATTCACCACATAGATAACACTAAACATCCAAGTGGGAAAGATGATCCTTCTAATGGAGGCCACCTAGCCTATCTATTCAATCTACCCAGTGCTTACCCAAGGGGCTTTGAAAAGAGTAGTTACGGTGACAGGGACGGAGGGAGTACATCAGCCCCAGATATGGACTCCCTCTCGCCAAGGCTAATCTAGTTACAACACTTCTGAATGTCTAAACTATCAATATAAAGACAAACACTGAGACTTCTATGGAGTTCCATCATTGAGGAGGCCAATGATCTACTTATTTGTTCATCATAGATGAAGCAGAAATTTCTGTTTCTGTGATTGATATAAATTTTGAATGTAGTTTTGCTATTCATGCTGATAATACTAGATAATAACTTATAGAATACCTGATTTAGTGATGTGAGATTACACATGAGATTCTTTCGTATCAAGGGGCCCAGTTTAGTGTGGAGAATTATGATAGATTCATAATCATAGCAACTATTGGTGACACAATATTACCTTCATCCAATAGCTGTCGATCACATGAAATATTGAAATGACCTCTTTAAGAACTAAGGGATCAACTTGGTGAGAAAACTCCATGTAGATAGGACACTGTCATCTAGAATATGGTATATATATTGAACGGATGGCCATTAAATGATGCTGTGTTCTCAGTTCATGGGTACCAGAACCAAGGAGGGGAGCATTGACCCCTGTCATCATCACTTGGGTTCCTGTCCCCAGAACTTAAACACCATCTGAGGTAGAGGCCCTTTTTTGGAGGGTGTGCACATTAAGAGTTCTACTAAATTTAAAGCTATATTTGTCACCTGATCATTCGGGACTACTAATGTTATTAGACTAACAGACACAGTAAAGGATTACTATATATCTAGGGTACTAACTTATAAGAAAGTACTAGAGATATTGCCACATGATGGGGGTTGTCAGAAAAATATCTGGAACTTGAGGGATTCACTGGGGCATCTTTGGGTGTTTCCATACACAGAAATAACAGTAAAAAGGCAGTTACAAAAACTGTGTTCTGGAAAGGATTCAGATCCGACGTTAATGAAGACTGGTGCTGCTCTACTGGGCAGGCAACATGGTGGATAAGTGGAAGTTCTGGGTGAAGGTGAAGGGAATCTAAAATGAGTGGCATAGGAGGAAAATGATGAATAAGGAAACATAATAGCTTATTCTTCTCACCCTTCCATTTTAAGGTTTTTTAAAAAAGATTATAGCCAGCTTCTGTCCATAAGCATCACTAAGAGAGTGGATTCAGTGCAGTTTGAGCAGATCTGAATTTCAGACTGTAGTAAACTCTCTTGATACACTGCACCATATTCTTTCAGCTCACTTGCCCTTGAAGATATTTTCCAGCATAATGTCAGTTCCCTACCTGCAACTTCTAAGAGCTTGCTCAGCCATATTTAGCTGCAAGATGGAAAGGTGCAGGAGCTAATACTCCCTAAGGTAGCTCTCAACCAGTAAATAATGGATTTGGTATTTAAAAAAAAGCACCCCAGTTTCCTTGTTCTCTTTCAAGATAATTATGAAGAATATTCTATATGGTTTCACAGAAGTTCCCGAGAAGGATTAAGTCCCAGTAGCCCCATCAGTAATTTGTCCATTAATGCAATTTTTATTGGCTTTTCACCCACCCATGTGTCACTTTGTTCATTTCCTCAATTTTGTTTCCTGAAGTCATGTCCCAAGACTTTGTCTCAGGATCTGGTGGGATCCTAAGATAAGATAAATATATACTCCGGAGTTGCTTAAAAAAAATTGTGTATTATCATATTTTATACAATGCTTTTGTCTCCCTATTCATAGGAAAGTCTACTTTTATTCTCAATGCCATCAAACACTTTAAGATAGAAATACATTATGCAACTGAAAGCATAGATCAAAATAATCTAATCCGACTCTTTATCTATCTAAGACATGTATATAGCAACAGCAGATTTGCTGTCACAAAGTTAGGCCTGAAAACAAAAGAAACCTCTATGAGAAAGGCATTCTGTTTTTTGTAAAGACTTCAACCTTGCCAAATTACCTAACAAGGAGAAAAGAAACAATTAGACAATGGGAAAGCATGCTAATTTTCATTCCTATCTAGTTTAGGCTCATTATCAGAATAAAATGAATATTAAATAGGGTGCCTTATGCCTTAAGCTTGCATAAAACAAGTTAGATTATGAATTGTATTGATATTATATGTATTTTCGATTAAATCTCCTTGCGCAACAACCTAAAGGTACCCTTGACCATTGCACGCCTGATTTCTGCAAGAATACTGTTATTCAAAGCATTATACATCTTACCATGACTCACAGTGTCATGTATATCTTAAATTACCTTATAAGCTCTTCTAAATTTAAATAAACTCTAGAAAATCCTGCCTCACTACATAACTAAATAAAAATTTTAATGGAACTGAATTAGATCTAGAAGAGAAATAGGGGAGATTATGCTTCTATTTTTATTCTTATATAACATATATAGGGATTATATTTTTAAGTAAAAATTACTTAAATTTAATATCTATTAAATATGTATTAATAAGTGAAATGTAAATTACATTGCCATTTTGTTTTAAAATTATTTTCCACTAAAATGTTATCATTATAGTTTGTAGATCTTTGCACAGATATAAAACATTTATCATGAACTTTTTTTGGCCTCATTTTCCTTAACTGCACAATGGATACACTAATTGTACCAACCTATATGTGAGAACTACATGGGTTAATATTGTAAAACAGTGAGTTCTATATGTAAGTGTTGTATGTAACACTTACAATATGTAAGTGTTCTACATTATGAGTCCCATTATGAGAAATATTTCCTTTAATTTTTAAATACCATTTACCAATGGTGGGGGATGAGGAATTTGGTCAGACATTCAGGGTAATCAGATGTCAAGGGTAGAGGGTACTCTTGGTACAACTGAGTGATGCAGGCCCAAGAGGGACTGATGCCAAGTCAAAGCCTAGAGGGCTAAGCCTGACTAGGGTTAGGGCAAGAAGAGAGACTCTGTGAAGCTGTAAACATGAGCCATTTATTATATAAAAGATGGACTCAGATAGGAGCCAATACCTCAGAGAGCAGAGGCAAGAGATATAAAGGATCATTCCCGGAAGGCAACTCTGAGCCTATTGTCGCATAAAATTGGGCTTCTCTGTGCAATGCACATAAAAAAGACCATTAATTATGGCATCAGCCCTTGGGAAAAGAGATCAGCTTTTATTCTGTGAGATGGATCTTCAGGGAGAACGGGGTGGGGGGGGTGCCCTCAGATCTGTCACTCTGATTCAGGATTTGGGGCAAAATTTAAGAGGTTAGGGAGAACAGGCTGGCATGTGGAAATGCTGGCAGGCCAGGTCTTGATTGGTGGGCTTCAAGTATTTATGGTAAGGTTTTAAACATTTATGAGAGGGTTCTAAACATTTATGATGAGGTTCTAAACTTTTATGATGGGGTTCTAAACATTTTTGATGAAGTGGGGAAGAAATTTTAACACAGGATCTTCCTGAATGAGGGACCCCTTGCTTCTGATTAGAGTCCAACTTTTAAGTTCCAGCCATGTCCCGGCCCTTGGGTTCCATGGGAAGGAGGATCTGTGGTTCCAAGGTCGTTTCAGGTCAGGATTTCTTCTTTTGCGCATGCCCTGGCAGTTTTTCTGAAAGACAATCCTTAATCACTTTATTGATAATAGGTAGGGTCTGTTTGAACTGGCTCTAAATGGGCCCATGGTTACAAGCCCTATTGAAGAACTGAAAAGTTCCATTCAAGATTTCAGAATTGTAGTGGATCATTTACTGTTTGTTTGCTATCCCTTCACTTAATCAAACAGGAGTGGTTATTGTGTTCATCCTGTTCCTGACACACCATTGTATGTAGAGTGTATGGGTAGAAGATAACTGGTTTCCATTTCACAAATATTCAAGGTGAAAGGAAGAACACTGAGAAAACTTGGATCTGTTTAAAAGGCATGAGATGACTTTTGAGGCCCTTAGAAAAGGAGGATAGTATTTTTTAAGTGGGAGGAATATAAATGATTTTCTTTCTCAGTGGATAGATTGGAGAAGATAGTAAGTTATTTGCTACTCATCCCATTGAGAAATAGACTCTGATTTCCTTCCTCTTGAATGTTGGCTAGACTTGGTGACTTTTTGGTTAACAGATTATGCTGGATAAGATTCTCTGGTGCTTCCAATTCTAGGTCATAAGATGGCTCATTGCTTCTGCCTGGGCCTCTTGAAACATGGCTTTCTCCACCCTTGTGCACAGAAGCCAATACTGTGTATACCAGTCTTTGAAGGGAAGAAAGTTTATTATGCAATCGATTGGCAAGGAGACAGGAGGAGGCCTCTCAAATCTGTCTCCCCAATCCAGGATATAGGGTAAGGTTTAAGGGATCAAGGAGGGCAGGCTGGTATACAGAAGTGCTGGCAGGATGAGTTTCAATTGGCAGATCAAAATTTTCAAAATTTTCTTTTCTGCACATACTCCTGTTTGGCTTGCCACACCTGAAAAATACCCTTAACATTCTGTTGTTAAGATGAGGTCAGCACAGTAAACAAGGGTGAAGTTGTTATGTAGATTCAAGTCATTCCCTTCCCTACTGATAAGAGTTTCTAGAGATTTAGTCCTCCCCTCCTTCCTGGTTCAGAGAGGAAGGCACCCTTACAAATGGAAATTTCTGTTATAAATGGAAATTTCCAGGTGTCTGCTTTATAAAAAATAATAATAATCAGCCCACAATAATGCCAAAGAGGCATATTTTGGGATAGCAAATTCTGTACTTGGTCCTGTGGTTACAGTTTGACTACCCTGAGACTGCCCTGCAGGAGGGCCAGGTTAGGCACTCTCTTTGACAGTCTTAGCAGAGCTAATGCTTCTAGCCAACCTCGTTAAGGCTCCAGATATCTGAGTGAAGGTGTATTGGAGCTTGAGGGTGATACCATGTATCAGTATAAAAACACCAGTGACATCTGTCAATGTTACTGAACCAGGTTTGTTTTTGCTCATCGCCCCGAAAGCCAAACACTGAGAGGACAAGATTGCAGGAGAGAGGGTTTAATCACAAGGCAGCCAAGTGAGGAAACGGGCGAGAACAAGTCTCAAATCCACTTCTCCGAAAATAGGGATTCAGGATTACTTATGGGGTAGGAGGGCAATGTGGTCTGAAATGTGGAGATAGATGATGGGAGGTGAGGTAATTGATGATCTGCTCAAGTGTAGTCAGACTTCATGCCTCTTCATAGGACACATGTTCACAAAATGGTGGCATTAGCATGATCTGAGGGTGGAGTTTTTAGCCTCTTGACATCAAAAGGTCACTTATCAGACATCTG
This sequence comes from Tapirus indicus, assembly GCA_031878705.1. Classification (NCBI taxonomy): domain Eukaryota; kingdom Metazoa; phylum Chordata; class Mammalia; order Perissodactyla; family Tapiridae; genus Tapirus; species Tapirus indicus. The sequence goes on along the minus strand of CM062930.1, from coordinate 42,814,707 downwards.
TGTGGGCCCAGTTGATGGGTTGGTCATCTCAACTGACCTGAAGTGAACAAGTGGTTCTATGTTCCTGAAGAACAGCTCAAACACATGTTACCATGGTGACCCAGGTGCCAGGGAGATGTTACCTATAGGAACCTAGTGGGAGGCAGATGGCATATTTCCTAAACAGCACAGTTAACAATGGGCAGGTAAACAACTAAAAGTTATGATCAGTAATTGCAAAAGGGAAAAATCTTTAGTTACTTGCTACTTAATCATCAATGGCTAACTGTTTGCCGGTTTCATCAATGACACGTGAAACAGAATTCCTTAAATAATCTATACCAGAACTTCTAATCCAGAAAATTCTGAGATATAATAAAATGATTAGTTTTAAGCTACGAATGTCTTTTCATACTTCATTAAACGATAGATTACTCGGACAGAGTCTGCTAATACTTTGTCTCTACCAAACTCCAAAGAACATCCTTCTTTACAATCTACCAGCATTAAACTGTGTTTGGTTTTGCACACAGCACACTGATTATTTGCATTATATTGTGCTCATGTTGTTATTTTTTTTAATCTTTCCTTTATTGGTCAAAAACTAAAGTTATAAGCCTGATTAAATACTTTGGTAACACTACGGGGCGCATTTCAGGTGTGAACATATCATGGAATCCCATCCTGACTATTTTTAGGGGCCTAATTAGGTATATCTTTCCTCCACTGCTTTACCACACAGGATCTTTCTTTACTATTGCCTTCAGTTTTCTTCATTGTTATAACCATGTCCATATTTGTTGTTTATTCACGTCTATATTTTCCATTGGAATTTAGTTCTTTGATGTTTTGGTCTCCATACCCTATTCATTTCTTTTTACTCTGAAATATTTACATGATTACTAAACTCTCTGTCACAGTCATAACAACAAAAAAGTCCAATTTTCATGTAAAACTAAGATGCTGCTAAACCCAGCCTGTCTGTGCTTTTGAGTATAATGTTTCTATTTGATATATTTGAATATAATGTTTCTATTTGTCTAGCAAGACCTGTTGGAAACTTCTACCCTTGTTAGTGATCAAGTCCAAGTTGACCAACTGCAAAATGAGGATGTCAGGCCAGAGAGTTACAAGGTCTCTTGTAAAGGAAAGACCTTTAGTTTTGACAAGAGTCCAGTAGATGCCTAACAGCCACTTTAAAAATGGTGTTGACCAACTGGCTTAATCAGGCAAGTGATGATACAGTATTGGGAAATGGCCTGTCTGAATACTCTAAAAATAATCTAAAGTGATTAAACTTTAATTAAGCTGTGATTTTTCATTCTTCTCTTGAGATTCTATATCCTTTCTACCGGACTACTTTGGAGTAAATAAAGAGGAAGTTTGGAAGGGGTGAAGAGATGATCTGCAGGTCCCACTATTATTTCTTCCTGAATTGAATTCCCTTTGACATTAATGGGATGGGAAGATGCAAATATATAACACGTCCAATCCATTCCTTTATACATTTAGATGTGAGAGTTACAACAATAGTGCATTAAATTGGCCCCAAATTATAAGATCTCTTTAACTTCCCTCCCCACTGTAAACCTTTCTCAACTGAACTTGGGTACTTTTTCCCATCAGGGGTCTGAGTTAGATGGTGATTTGGATGCCTGTATACATCAGAACCTTAAAGGTTTTATATATTTCCTCCTTAGTGTCAACCAGTAAACTCAGATGGAAGATAGGGAGAACTCAACTCCACCCCTAATTATTTTTCTCCTCAAGGAAGTGAAAATCAAGGTATATGAGAAAGGGGCATCAGTGGACATAGTGGGGGAAGAATCTTTGTGCAAATAAGCAAGGACTTTGCATTTACTTTGGTTTTGAACAACTTGGTGGCTGCTCACTTCTCAACCAAGTGAATTTCTACTATCTTTGGTCCAATCCAAGCCCTATGTCAATGAGTAAGGCCATCTTTACTGACCCCATCTATTTTAGCTTAGGGGACTCTTAACCTAATCAGCCAAATTCACTTTACTTTCTGGCTGGAGCCTATGGTGTATGCCCCTTTGTCAGGATAACATCTCTTTCTCCACCTATTTGGAGAAGAATGGGCAATAAGCAAGACACCATTTAGGCAGCTTGTGTCAATCCTTCCTCTTGCCATTGATTCTCTACTCATTAATTCAACTCTGTGTGTTAACAGGAAGAATCACAGAAGATACTTACCCTCATCTCTCTCCCACACACAATCAAACATTTGTGTGAGAGAATTTGCTACTGGATCCCAGGGCATCATTCCATACCCCCAAATCTGGCCCTGTTCCAGAAAGCCATGTCTCTGTCAGCATACCATCCTCATCACTAAAACCAACAGGAACTGTGAAGGGTCTGAGATTCAAAATCTACATACATGCTAATAAATTAGCCTGTTACTATTTCATGGATGCTGTCAGAAGACATGAAACTCCTGCATAAGAAGCAAAGAACATTATTTCTTCTGACCCAGCAAGCAGCATGAACATCAGCATATTGATGTGGGTAGTCCTGGGATAGCCCCAAGACCTACACAATAACATGATGTACCCAATGAATTGCTACACACATGGGGGGTTTGTATAGCAGCTGTGAAGTGCTGAGTTTGGGGTATCCATCTCTTGTACACAAGTCTGCTCATGGCCCAGATGGAGATGTTGTCTTATCTCTCAGTTACCAGCTACAGAAACAACCCTGAGAAGTGGCTCAGGCAGAAGAGTGGTCAGGACCTTGATGGGAACATCCAGAAAAATGTGGAGGATGACCAGAGGCCCAAATAAGACTCTACCTCTCAACCAGGCAATACCCACCCTCGTATTCTATGTGGTGCCCTGTGTATTATGATGTGTTTGCACTCTGGGTGATAGAAAAATAAACAATTCTCAGCTCTCTAGAAGCTCCAAAAATTGTTTGGTCTGTTGCTTTCCCTTGGGTGATTTTAAATCAAATATACATAGATTAGAACTCAGTCAAAAATTTGAGGTCATTCTACAGACTTTTGAAGTTCTCTCTTTGTGTCATACCCTCCTATACAGTATTCTACTCTATAAATTCTATCCACCTAGGCCTCCCTGAATTCTGGTCTCTTTCTCCTCAACCCAGCAATTCTGCTGGCTTTGGTTTGGTTTCCCCTCTGTAACACCGTACCCTGTCAACTGTCTTCAGGGGGGTAACTTGGGCCAGTTGTAGGGCTCACTTTGCCTCTTTCTCTCAGAGATCATGTTCTTTGCTACTTGATAACTAATATCTGATGAGTATTGTTTTGTGTATCTTAATGTATATTATCTCTAGACTTTTTTCTCTTCCTTCCTTCTTTCCTTCCTTTTTTATTTTAACAGAGGAAGGTTCAAACCTGTTCCTGTTCATCCAGAAGCAGAAATTTTTGTTTTCTTGTTTAGATCAACTGTAAGGATTATTGATGAGAAGTGCTGCTATGTTACATCCACATTTTATTCTCATGAATCAATCAGAAATAATTGGATGGTATTGCCATCATTTCCAATGTTTGAATCTGATATTTTAAGAAGAACATTTTAAACTGTACATTACTACAAGTTATATGATATGTCTGCACCCTAGTTATTATGACTTACTAATAAAGATTATCCTTTTCGTGATATAGTGCACAGTCTCTGGAAACCAGAAAACTGACCTTCAGTTGTGTGTGTGTGTGTGTGTGTGTGAAGAAAGCTCTGTATTTTCTTTTTCTTCATCATTATATTTATTCTTATTATATCAACTCAGAAACTAGATCCTTTGTATGTCATTGAACCTGATTAGCTAATCTTATTTTGGGAATTTAAATCTATTTTGAAATGTGAGAATAAGCTGTATTTTTCAAAAGTGATTTTCTTAAACAACTGAAAGCTATATTATGATTATATATGTTACAGTTTAGGCAAGAAGTCTTCTCAATGGCATATTAAAAAGAAAAATCTTCCATAGACAGAATATTGCCCATCAATGCAAAAGTGTCTTAATAATGGATATCTATTAATAAAACACACTGCATAAATATAAAAATAGAGAAATACGCTGAAAGACATTTGATAAAATTGAACACATATTTCTGATAAAAGCTTGTAGTCTACTAGAAATAAAAGAATGTATTATTAACAAGATATCTTAAATCAGCAGCTCATATTCTACTCAACAATGAAATTGTTAGGCTCTTTAATTAAAATCTGGAATATGACAGAATATACTGTTTAGTACTATTATTAAAGAAATGAGATATAGTTTAGTAAAATGTATCAAAATTATTACTATTGCAGATTATTTGAATGTCTATCTAGAAAATTGAAGAAAGTAAACAAAATACTATAAAAAGTCACAATAAAGGATATAGTAAGGTGTTTGACACAAGTGTGCCCCAAATTATTCATAACATAGCAACTCTGAGTTAGAAAATATACTTGAAATATTCAAAAGTTAAGTGTGAGAGAGGAAACATTTAGTATGATTCTTTCCACTTTTTCAACAAATTCATATAAATTGCACCCTGAATTGCAATGGAATCATCGGTTAAGTCCAAAAGAAGACCAGAGATCAAAATTCAGGCAGATTGCTCAGTAATCATGTTGTTTGAGATTAGTGAACTCAACTAGTAAAGGAAAGAAAAGATGCAGATACAGACAGAAAATGTTATTTATACTCCCCTTTTATGCACCTATTTCACGTATGCATGGGTTGAGCTAACCAGAAAAACAGGTGTTTGTAAACATCATCTGATCCAGCTGTATCCAGAGTATAGAACTTCTAGATTTTTTAAAATACTTATCAAATATTCCCTTACTACATTTAATTAGAGAATACAAGACCCAGAAAATAACTAGGTAGGAAGATAATGGAAAGGTATATCAGTTATGGATCTTTTCTTTTGAGAAACACTATGAACTTGGTACAGACAGGAAAAGCATTGGGAAGAGTATGTTAGGACGCATTGTATTTCATATGCAGAATTCTTCCTCTTAGTTAAAAAATCGACCATTGAAACAGGAGATTTCATGAAACTAGCTGCTCTGAACTACATGAATACTTGTTGTCAAGTATAAATGGAAACAAAGGGATTTTAAGAAATCCTGAACTTCTACTAAAGAGGAACCTGCAAGAACCTATAAGGATAGTGAGGGGTACAAGGACAACCCTCCACATTTGTTTATTGTAAAACTTTGGACCAAGTGAATTTATCCTCAGTCAAAAATCAGCACAAAGAAAAACCATGACTAATAATCAAACTAAGGGAATTATTGTAGCATAAAGAACAGGATACTTTTTTTTCTACAAATTTAAATAAATTGTGTATGTCTGAAAGGGAAGTATGTTAGTAATGTGTTAGGGGAAGTATGTTAGTAGTACGTTAGGGAAAGAAAGATATCCTCCTTGATTTCTAAGTCTCAGGGATCCTGTGAAACAGCACTTCTCTGAGTGTGACCCACAGTTTCTGGGGTATTCCAAGACACATATGTTGGTTCCATGAGGTCAGAACTATTTTCATAAGAATACTAAGATTTTATTTGCTTTTCCATGATGTTAACATTTGTACTGATGATACAAAAGTAGTGATCAGTTAAAGTAATAGTCTTTGCTGAAATCAAAGAAGTGGCACCAAATTGTATGGTATAGGCTGAAAGTTTGTGTTCCCCCAAAATTCATATGTCGAAACTGAATCCCCAAATTGCTGGGATTTGGAGATGGCGTCTTTGAGAGATGATTAGGTCATGAGAGTAGAGCCCACGTGATGGGATTAGCGCCCTTACAGAAGAGGCCCCTGTGAGCGCCTTCCTCCCTTCCACCATATGAGAACACAGGGAAAAGACTATTATTTAAAAAAACAGGAATCAGGCTCTCACTAGACACTGATCTTGGACTTCTCGACCCCCCAGAACTGTGAGAAATACATTTCTGTCATTTGTAAGCCACCCAGTCTACGGAGTTCTTTTATAGCAGCCCGAATGGACTAAGACACTGTACTAGTAGTCATCGCATTCTTCAATTCACTCTCAGTCAAAAAAAAAAAAAAGCCTGCTTTATTTAAAATAGTCCTTAATGAAGCAGTAAAAGTTTTAAATTTTATTAATATTTTACCCTTGAGTTTATGTCTTCCAAATCTTCTCTTTAACAGTGAGTACATATAATGCACTTCTGCAGCGTATCAAAGTATGGGAGTTGTCTTGAGAAAGAGTTACTTAGTGGTTCGATTTGTGAATGGAGCCAGCTGCTTTTATAATGGAACACGATTTCTACTTGAGAAAAGAACTGCCAAACAAATATGGTCATTTGAACTTTAGTATTGGCAGAGAAGTCCTCAGAAAGAATGAAGTGAGTAAGTGTGAGGGTTTAATTAGATAATACATGCCAAACATTTAGTATAGTACTGGCTTAAAGTTACTAGAAACAATAGCCATAATAATATTATGAAAATATATACCTATTTTGTATGTAAAATATAGAATTTTGTAAAACTTTTATTTGACTACATGACTTAGCTCATAAATACTTAAAGACTTTCTGATGAGATTTGTTGTATTAATAGTAAATGCAGAAATTACAAAATTATAAAAAATGTCATTTTTTGATATTGTATATTGAAATGTGTCAATATTTGAAAAATCTGCATTATTAAGTGAACCAATATAAATTCATTCAAAGTACAAGATAGACCAATGAATTTTAATGAAACAGTACAAAATTCATTGATATGTGTTTAGACTCACTTTCAAACTATCCTTTAAGAAACTACCACTGGTCAATTTGGTGGTGTAGTGTCAGAGAATAATATCCACAAGCATCTGAAAAAGATCTAAAATACTTCCTGCCCTTCTTTCTGAATATATATCTGACTAAGGCCAGAATTTTTTATATAGTTAAAACAAAACAACATATTACAACAGATTGAATGCAGAAGTAACTATGAAAATTCAGAAGTTTTCCATTGATTCAGATGTTAAAGAGATTTGTAAAAATATAAAGCAATTCCATTGTTCTCACTAATTTATTTTTGTTTTTTTAATATATTTATTTTTCTTTTAAGTATGTTATTTGTATTAACATGTAATTGGCTTATTGTTACTTTAAATGAATTAAGACTTTTTTAGTTTTTTTTAGATTTAATTTATTATACAAGTTACTAATAATAGATATAACCCACATAAACAATATCATATTGAGTCTTCAATAATTTCAAAGAATTTACAGCAGTCATGGGACCAAAATGATTGACAAGTGCTGTCATAAAATAACAATAATATACATTTAGCAAGATTGTTGGCAGAATGTGCTTAGTATAGAATCTGATACTTAGTGATTTTTTACACTATTGTAGTTTTTTTTATTTTCCTTCATAATAATAATATTCACTATAATTCCTTATATGAGAAAAATTTCTTGAGAATGATGCATTTAAAGATTCTTGAGTTCCATAAAAATATATTAAGTAAACACTACTTTATCATCCATTATAAAGAGCAAGCTTTAAACAATTATTTACAGTTTTATTCAGAAACAATATGAGCGGTATGTAAGTAATCCCAGCTACAATGTCTATGCCTTTCGGATGTTTAAATTACTTAATTTCTACTGCATAATATCTATTAGTGCTTCCATTGGTATTATCTTCCCTCCAAGATTCTGTAAGTAAAATATAAGCAACAGCAAGTATTTTAGAAGAATCATATACTGGCTGTTAGTAGACAGACTTGACTGTTGGGAATTGTAAATTCTGTCTTCACCATCAAGGATGAGTGAGTATGACCAGGGCTTGGCACCATTTGCTTTAATATCCTTTTCTGTAAAATGGAAACGATGCTAATGGTTCCCCCGTGGTGCTCTGAGAATGGAAGGTTACTAAAGTGCTGTGAAATGCTCAGATTTGAAGTGTCATCCTGGAGTACTCTATTATTAAGAATTTGTAGAACTGTGAAAGTATCCATCAGTTTCAAGGAAATATCATCAAAAATGTGAGTCTTTTATGGAAAGAATTTAAATATTGAATTCCATTCAGTCCTGGTACCAGTGATGTTTAGTCCTTATTGTTAGGTTATTGAATATAAACAATATTCAATAACAACATATTCAATTGAATATAAACAATATTAAATCCTAAACAAAAGGATGCTAAAATTATTTGGTTCTTCTAAGAAGCAGTGGATTACTTAACACTGATTTTGTAGCACCTTCCTCAGCAAAACACTTCCCATCACTTTGCACATGCTCACACACAGCTGGACTCATTCAGGGACATCCCATCTATGTCAGGACATAGATCTAGTCACAGTAGGTTTTGAATTTTCTGTCATGCCTTGAGACATGATTGACCTGTCCTGTGTATTTATGCCAAGTGAATCAGTTTGGGAGATGACTTATATGGACTAAGCCCTGCTTGTGGAGGAAGGAACCTGAGGAAAGAAAAGAAAAACAGGTGTTTATTCTCAGAGGAATTTTAACTTGACAGATAAGACATGGTATCTAAAGGAAGCACAGTGACAGATGGATTTCTAGGCATGACATTGGAATTCAGGGCAACTTGAAATAGAGGAATCTCAGTAGGCAGGAGTAGGAGTAATGAGTGGGAAATAGTGGGAAGACTAGGAAATAAGTAGTAGAAGAGACATTTTTTTCTGCAGGTCTTCAAACTCTGTTGTAATTATCGGAGGTAGAGTCAAATCAATAATAATGCTTTCGGTAACTTTTTAATCTTATTGATCTCTTTGTATGTTTTAAGTACCATTCTAGGTGTTTTGTAAGCATTAGCTTATTTAAAACTCATAACGAATTACATGGATAAGAAAACTGAGACACAAAGTATTGTTTGCCCACAGTCAGGGAGTAAGTGTGAGATTTACCAATATAGTCTCATTCTAAATCGTTAGGAATTTGACGCCAACATTGATGCTTTTCCCACTACCCTGATGTGTTGCCAGAGTCACAGGCAACAAACAAAAAGTGGGAAATTGGAGCTTTTGAAGATGCTAACTTGAAAACACCTCTAACAAGACCCGGCAAATGGAGTTGCTTCCACTGAAAAGTTAATACTTTCCAGAAAAGGCAATGTCTCAAAGGACATTCTCTGGGAGAAGACACTCATCATAGATATCTTTTCTACCAGATATGAACCATGGAGGTAGGCAGAATAATGGCCCCCAAAGATGTCCATATTCTAAACCCTGGAGCCTGTGAATATGTTACCTTACATGACAAAAGGGACTTTGCAGAAGGGGTTATGTTAGGATCTTGACGTAGGAAAATTATCCTGAATTATTTGAGGTGGCCCAATATAATTGCAAGGATCTTTATATGTGAAAGAGAGAGGCAGGAGAGTCAGAGTCAGAGAAGGAGATGTGACAACAGAAGCAGAGGCTTGAAGGGTAGAATTTCTGGCTTTGAAGATGGAAGGGAGCCGTGAGCCAGGAAATGTGGGCAGTCCCTAGAAGCCAGAAAAGGTAAGTAATGGATTCTCCTCTAGAACTTTCAGAAGGAATACAGCCATGCTGAGACTTTGATTTTAGGCCCATAAGACCCACTGTAAGACCGCTGATCTCCAGAACTAGGAGAAATGAATTTGTGTTGTGCTAACCCACTAAGTTTGTGATCATTGGTTACAGCAACAAGAGGAATCCAATTAGTACATTCAAATACCCAAATTAACATTTTACTTGAAGACTTTTCCGACTCATTTTTTAGTTCATAAGCCTTGGATTCTGGATAACAGGGATAGACCATCTGGCCTCCTGGGGAAATTAATGCCACTCAGTCTCTTCTATGGTCTAAAAATACTGAATACTGGATTTTGCAAATATAGTTGTGCCTGAGATAATTATCTTGGGAACTAAGGATTGAATTGTTTTCTAAATTGCACAGGTCTTGGGCCATTGCTGTGAAAATCTACTGTGTCCTTTTAAAGCTTTAGAGTCTTTAAAAGTAAGGCTACTGAGGAATTTGCAGTTAAATTGATATACCTCCCAGGACCCCAAAGGAAATATACCTATTCAATAGGAGAGGAAGCCCAGGCCAGGTGCAACTGATGGTAGTCCCAGTTCCATTCAGGAATCAAGAAATTCCTGGCAGACTCTAAGTTAGACAAGAAATTGGATGCTATTGTTTTGGATTTTATTTGTTTTAGGATTTTGGATATGAAACTTTTGATACTCAAGGTTTAAAGCAAATGATCTTGGACTTCAATTCCTTTGATCTTTAAATTTTGATTTTCAAAGTGATTCATTATCTAATTTATATTTCTCCTTTGAAAATCATAACAAGAGGGGATTTATATTCAAATTTGGTTCATTTCTATGTTGTTTGCATGCTATTGTTGGAGTATCTTTATATGTTTCATCTTCATGTGGCCTTTTGTGAATTTAGACATTGTAGACAAATTTGATAATCCACAGCCTTACATACATTATTATGACAATATACACTCTCAAAACAGCTTTTTATGATTCTTTTCTAAATATATGTAGATAGGCTACTATGTACCATGTGTTCGCATATGTTGGGCAATGTAGGAAGGAAAATAGTGATAGAAATACTCCCAAGTTTGAGGACAACTTGGCCTTGGCATGGACTTAATTAGAATAGAGTTCCGATCCATTGCAGAGTGTGCTGGAATCAAAGATGGAACACTCCCCAGAGTCCCCAGGAAGAACTGATAGAGGCAGTGTTTGGGAAAGAGCCTCCTGAATTTTCACAGAAAATCATTGACTTATCTGATTGATAGATTGGCAAAAATAACTGGGTATTCTGAGTTCAGCTATTTTTTCTTCCTTTTGAGGGGAAGACTGCTAAGGGTTTTCTCCTTGGTCCTTCCACATGATCTTACCTGGGTAACTCTCCACTGAGTAGAACTTCTCAGGAAGTTATAACTCAGCAAAGTAGCCTACAGATATAAACAACTTCTCCCAATCTGGTCTCTATTTGTAGTAAAGGTGATATAACAGCCTCCATCTTTACTCTGTTTTATTTACCAACTTATTCAGACGTGGACAGGGAGAAAGAGTACCATCTATGGGGTCTACTTCAGAAACTCCAACATATTTTTACATTAAAGACTATAGTTTAGAATATAAATAATGTACAGTATTTTAAACCAGGCCACAAAGGGTTGGAAAAGTGAGGATGCCCAGATGTGCATGCGCACACACGGGTACACACACTCCTATTCTGGATGTGAGTGGGTTTGTGCTATGCTGTTTATTTAGGTATATTACTCTTTTAAGCCACTAAACTTAAAAGAAAATGATTAGGTTACAGAAGAAAGTGCTAAACATAGAACTTGCTCAGGAATATGATGGCAATCTCATCAGAGGGAACCTAGTACAAAGGCCAGAAGCAAAACAAAATAAGTGGTAAAGTGCAATAAGGAACCAAAACAAACAAATAAACCAACCCTGGTGGGAAGTCACTGGAAAATGGGCTTACATTTTGCATCAGTGTAATTTCCTGGAATCATCATTCTCTCTGTTTAAGTACCAATAACATAAGGTTCAATGACAAATCTTTAGCAATATAGCAGGATTTCTTATATTGGTTTCTTGATCCATGCTGGCACATTTGCACAATATGATACCCTGGTGTTAATGGAGAGTGCAGGGGGCAATATTCATGTTAAGTGATTTGCAGAGGGGGAAACAATCCACCTGTTAATGTAAAAAAGTTTATGAACACCCGAAGCACTTTAGAAGCAGAAACTTGTGGAGAAAGTACAGCAGGCAACATGGCTAGTCAGTTGTCTGATTTCTGTCTTCTGTGCATTTTTCCCACTGCTGTGAATGACACAACGTTTCTAAAATGATTCCAACTTGGGGCAAAATTGCATATGTACAGGATTAAGTGTGAGGTCAGGTCTATGTCACACTCAAGATATTAAGAGGCATAAAACAGCGAGAAAAATAGACTGATAAAATATATGCTGGGATTTCAGGATAAGATTGATTTCAGTTTCCCCAAATATGGTACACTAAAAAATGTCATGACTCTCTCATGGGCTTTGTGTTCTGTATGCTTCTCACTTTAAAGTCAATCTTTGTTCTATTATTGACCTAATTTAGCACCATACTGAGGTGCTGAAGATTCTTAAAATTGTAATGACACAAATTTTGAAGTCTCTGAATATGACCATATCCCTTGCATAATGTAAGAACAGCGGAAGGCAGTAGCCGCATAGTGTAATGATAACAAGAAGAGACTCTGGAGCTAGACTTCCAGAGATTCATGCCTGCCTGAGCCACATCTGGGCTATAGTACATCAAGTAAATTTTGTACTTTATTTTCCTCAGCCCAAAGTTGGAATAAAAATACTTGTTCTTATCTCATAGAACACTATGACTATCTCATAGAACATTATATCTCATTAGAACGTTATGACGATGATGTGGCTTAATATTTACAACATTGTTTGTCACAGGTAAGTGATTCAAGTGTGTTAAATTAATTTTAAAAATTAATAATCTGGAAAGAGTCCTGTTACCTTACAGGACTTTCTGTGATTTGCAAATCTGGTTCAGTACCCTTGTAATGTGTCATCATAATAGTCTATATTTCTTCTTTCATAGAATCTTTTTAATCTTATAAATTTTTATTTATTATATACTCCTCAATATGGTGTCAATTCCAGGACAGCAAAGACATTATTTGTTACTTGTTGATTACTTAATGGCTCACATAGTGCATGGCACAGTTAACTGACACATATTTATTAAATGAATGATGGAAAAAGAGATTCGTGGTTCAGATTATTTCTGATATTTTACAAGTGACTAGAACAGTGCTCAGTAGGCACTCACTGTTTGTTGAATTGAACTGAATAATCCCTACTCTAGGCTACTCAGTGAAAACATCAGAAAGCTACTAAATGTTTTCATGTAGATCACATGGTATATTAGTTGTAGTCATGAATGTAATGGAAGCAATTCAAAACACTGCAAGAAAGTACAGTTTGAAAGTATACATATAGAGTGAGTTGTGGACCATTCCCATTCCCTTCCTGTGACACCTCAAAACTTCTAAAACAAAGTAACTGATTTTCCAACTGGAACACCCATCACAAGAGAAGAGTTCTGATGAATCTGTGGGGTCATGTCAATTTGATATTTCTAGATGTCCTCACTCTTTAGATTAAAATTAAATAATTTTTGTGATTTTGGATTTGTAGACATACTTACATGCATTTTTATGGCAGAATACACTTCCAAAAAGTTATAGTTTATTTTTTAAATTATCATACAGTAAACTTGACTATTGTTGATGTACAGTTCTATGAAATTAACACACATGTATATTCATTTAACCACCATCATAATCAGTATAGAGAGTATTCCATCACCCCAAAATACTCCCTCATGCTGTCCACTTGTAGTCATACCTCCTCCCACAACCCCTGACACCACTGACACATTACTATAGTTTCGTCTTTTTTTATTATTCTACTTAAATGGAATCATATAATATGTAACTTTTTGAGTCTGGCTTTATTCACTTAACGTGGTGCCTCTGTGATTCATATAAGTTGTTGTATGTATCACTAATTCACTTTTTTATTGCTGAGAAGTATAGCATTGAAGGAATTTGACATTGTTTATTTATTCTCCCATTGAAGATAATTTAGGTTGTTTCCAGTTTTGAGTGATTATGAACAAATAATCGCAGGGAGTCTACTATGTACTATGTATCCTTCTAGTTGAAAGGACATAGAGACAGTGAGGGCAGAAAAGTTTCAATACTCATTCATTATTATTAAAGTCTTTTGAGAAGTTAATTATAATTCAGAAATTAAAAAAAAATCATAAGGTGATATGTGTGGCTTCAAGTTTTCTCTAGATATCTAAGATTTTATTCCAATATATTTGGAAGAATGTAACCAGAGATTGAATGAAGACTATTGAGTCATTCACTGTTTTGTAACCTGCATTGTGGTTATATGCTACTAAAACATACAATGGGGGTTGTGTTTAGAATCATGTATAGATATTTGTTTTGTTTTGTTTTAAGGTTATTGAGGATAATCCATCATAACTGCAGACGGGGGGGCCAGGGAACATGTGTTATGTTTCAGCCCTCCTAAGTGATTCTGATGAACACTCCAGGTTAAGATTGACTGCTCTAAATTTTTAAAATAGAAACCCAGAGCAACACTGGACAATATGTTACTTTAAAGAAGATGATACAAACTTGTTGCTTAGTTTCAGTATGTCATGTCACTGTAATCTGATTTTGGTTAACTTTGAAGTATTGCCTTCATATTCAAGTACTGAAAATCAAACTATTTTCTAGATGCCATCATTTTCATTATCTATAAAAAAAAAGTTATTGGTAATTCATATCCTATTATAAAAAGGATATTAAAGTTGACACTGGAAGAGACTGTCTTTGGTTGAGTTATATATACAGCTTTGATTCTACATGGATCCCACTGTGAAATAGGAGGCAATGCACTGAGACTTTTTATAGGCCCCAAAGGGAAGATCAGAGATCACTGTCAGCACTTCTTTGATACTTGTTATCTTACAACGGTCAGGCAGACTTTAAATTTTCAGTCTTCTATTCTAGAATTCCTTTTCTTTTTAATTCTTATCCTCATACCAAATTGACTGAGAAACTAAATTTAGTACATCAGCCCATGTCTTTTAATAGCTTTACTATCAAATGCGTCCTTTCTGTGAAAGTTTCTGCTCACTTATTTAAATAAAAATGTACTCGCATATCTCCTATTGTAGTTAAAAATCTCTCTGGAAAGATTTACCTATTTTCTATTTTGCATGGAGATATCAGTTATGCTATTTAAATTCTGTATATTTCACAAGGAATAAGATAAATATATACGGAGACTAACGTATCTGATCCATCAGCCAGAAAGAGGTGACAGTTCACCTGAGGTATTAGAATCAATTCAAAAAAGAAATAAGGTAACATGATGAGTTTTATCATTATTTAAAGTACTGTTCCTTCCTCAAATAACAGTAGTTTTCTTTTCTCTACAGGTGAGTGACGGAGGGGTATAAAAGTCATAGTTCTAAAATGGTACTATTTCCATTGAGCAATTTCAGTATAAAAAACTATGCCTGAGACAGAAAACAAGAGGAGAAAACCCAAACAAAACATTTGTATTGCTTTGAGGTAGCAAAACTGCTTCGATTTACGAACACATGCCTACTGTCCTGAAATGGTTAATTCAGCCAATGAGAAAAGTATCTTCTTTCCTTTTTAAATCTATGGAGTTATTAAAAATAATATCAATGGATTTCTCAGGATAAATTCATTTTACAAAATGGTTTAATATCTGTTCCTTTCATTCACGGCTGTGAGGGTATGCAGGGATAAGGAGAGACATATTATTCACGTATTTTTAAAGCCCTGAAATTTGAAGTTTAAGAGGAATGAGCTCATATGTTCCCTGGCTTATTGGGGAAGTAGTTACATAATTCTTTTTGTGGAATGCTTTGACATTCTACCTGAGAATGGTTAAGTCCATAATGGTGATCCTGTTAGAAGCGGGAAACATCAATTTTATGTTGTCAAGGTTAAGGGAAGTGAATTCCTTTTACTTATTTCAAGTCATAAGCTTCTTATACAAGCTTTTAATTCGAGTTTCCTTACAAAGGATTATGTGAGCTATTGGGGATTCCTTCTAAAAGACTTATTTATGTACTCAATTAGTAAAGAAAAGTTCTATCATCTTTCTAGTTTATAATCCAGTGAGGTTTTCTTTATGTCTGCTTTGTTTCCATAAGTGCCAAGCCAGGTTAAAATAGCATTTAATAGCACATTTGTCAATGATATTCACTATCGCCACTTACATTTAAATAGTGTTAGACAGTCATGACATGATTTAGTTATTTCTTGCAAATGTTAACATATTACAATGCTTGAATAAATGTCCCATCCCAAGCTTCAAATTTAGTTTAAAAATTTTTATAATGCAAATGTAGTTACACTTTTAAAATCTTACTCTTATAAATATAATCATGAATTCCACGTTAAATGCCAAAAAGAGATGGGAATTTTATATGCTCTTTCAATTTTATTGTATCATAAACAAAAAAAATTTAAAAGACAGAGATATGCTCCTAAATAAAATGTACAGTCCTTTATAAAAGGATATATATTTTTTTCTGCTTCTTCCTAAGTGTCTAGGGATGAGCTTCAATGAGGCAGGTGGAACAGCTGAGCTTCCCTCTCAGCACTTCAGGAGGATGATAAGAGAGATCATTCCTGAAAGATCATTTCTCTTTACCATCTCTGGGTCAACCTGGATGCCTAATTAAACAACCAACCAAACAAGCCTTTGTTAGTTTGGTATTTTTATGATATAAACAAGAAAAAGGTTTTGTTGCTTTAAGCATATTTAAACATATATAATTGCATTTTTTTCTACTGAAAAAAATGTTAGAATAAAGGTTATATGATGTCAGAGTAAACATTCACAAGACAGGAGGTTTAAATCTAACAACATCATAAACCGGGAGTGTGAAAACAGACCAAACACATAGCAGGAAAATTATTTACCATTTAATCACATTGCACATTTGCAACTTTTCTGTTTTAATAAAGCAAACAACTACCTTTCTAGTTTTTTAAGTTTGTGTGGAGGGTGGGGGGTAATGGTTACTGAAAATGAAGGGAGGGTATGTGTGCTTTGTTTTTAGTGTTTTAATTTTTTAAGGTTTCCTAAGTGGGAAGAGATTATAATAGCTACTATTTGGGTTTATAGTTGTATAACTTTAAATTTCATTCATATATTTTTTCCTAAATATATTTCACTCTTTTTCTGTATTAGTATCATTATTGTCACATACCCCATCTTACAAATTGGAAACAAATCTATTTGACCTGCTTAGGATCACAGAAGCATTAAGTGGTGCAGCCAGGGCTCAAAACAAGGCATTCTGGCTTTAGACCATGTTCTCTTTCAAGACGCTACGCATTTTAGCATCCTTTGGAAAGACTTTGATGCATAACTAATTAAAATATTAAAGGCCCAGTGCAGAATGAAGTTGTGAGCTTTAAAATCTTGCTGCTAGGATAATCTTTTATAATGAGGTTAGTGTTATGATTTCTCCTATGAGATGCTTTGGATTATATTTGTAATATATCTTAGAGAAAACTCAATATTGCAAAGAAGTAAGAAATTCTTATAAAAGAGTTCTCATAATTCTTCAAGTCCTGTTTTATTTAGTATCAAATTATAAGTGTTTTTTTTCTCCCACATTCCTCTTAGTTAAGTGTTGATTGTTAATCTAGTATGTAGAAATAAATTGAATTGTCTATACTAGTTATTTGAAGTGATTGGAAAATTAAATACTGTGCACTCATTACAGATATATATACATCAGGGCATAGTTATTTGAACTGCAAGAGGCAACTTTGAGACCCAAACCAAATCTCTGTAGGAGTATCTGTAACTTTGGTCCTGTTTATGCTGTCATCAGTTCCTCCTTTTAAAGACACACCTTATGTTTTCTGAAGATAGTGTTAGTCGGCAGAGATACACATTCAGGCATACCACCACCACCAAGTTCTCTTGAGGACTTATGGACATTTGTGTGTCTTTTGTCTGCTAATTTTAATAGTCAGTCATCCATTCTTAGCAGAGGAAAGTCACTGTCCAGGGAGGGTCCAGGAATAGAAGATATCCCAGCTACATAAAATATTCCAGCTATCCATTAGGGGAGGAATATAAAGATTTCCAACTTACTTTAAGAAAAGGAAATTAAAATGCTCTACATACCCTCAAAGAAACGAGAAACGCTGATTTGTGATGTTCTCAAATTAGAGCAAGCCCTTTCTCTCCATGATTCCCTTGTATAACAGAATGATTGGTATATTCCAAATTAAGGATTTTCTTTGATGTGAGAATCTATGGATTCCAGCCAAGTATATCAGCACATTTAGAAAATTTATAATTTCAGAAGTCTCTGTTAGAGTTTCTCAAATGTGCCTTGGGGCTACATCTAAGATGTGACTCTTCAGGCTTTAGAAACTCCCCATTTTTACCCAGAAGCCAAACATCATCTCTGTGTCAAATATACTATAGACATCATAAACTCCTAAAGTTTAGATTAAAGGACTTCTGCAGGTTTGTATATTCCACTCTCTAAAAGAAACCTTACCTCCAAAACTTGTTCTGTAAAAGATACATGGCAATAAAAAGTAAACCTTGGCAGAATACATCCCTGTACCTCTGAGTGTTCAAGTCCATAGCTCTTTCTGCCTTTATGAATGATTTGGAAGTACATTGTATCTCAGTGCTAGCGAAACAAACTCAATATTGTAAATTTGAAACATTGTAGATCAACCTTTTCAGGGCATCAGAAAGACCACTGCACAAATGGCTGCTAAATTCTGTTAAGCAAAGGTGTTCATTAAAGTCCCATAGAGTTTAACATACTCATAGGAAAAGTTAATGTCTACAATTAAGAGAATATCTCTTTATTTTTACTCCCTTTCCCCACATTTTTTATTCACTCCACCAAAACTTCAAAAACAATTTATTCCTTGATGTGAGAAACAGCCAACTGCATCTATTTGATCCTCCATATATTTTTATTGCTTCTATTTCTATACCTATAAATATATGTATGGGCAAATGCAACTGTTTTCTGCATGTTTCCAGTTCCTTTAAACCTACTCAAGCTATTCTTCATATTTTTATTTTTATTCCTCATTTTTTATATGTTATGAAAACCTACATAATTTTCCTAAATGTTTGAGTTATTTAGATTTATAAATGAACTTCTAATCTTTTTTCACAGACTATTTTGGCATTTTCATTTTCTCTCTTTCCTCCACTCCAATTTAAAATCTTTAATTTTTTCTTTTCTTGACTGTACAAATAGCGGTCACATCATACCTGTCCTACTTGCACCAAAAAAATCCCCGTCCCTGTTTCAGATGGTTCTTTAAATACTTAACATAAATTCTTTCAATGAATATTACTTCCACTAAAAACAAACGTAGAATAAATAAATGTATCCTGAGAGCTGAGTTCAATACCATGCCCACTGGAAAACCATAATTCAGGTTGCCCATTGCCAGCCCTGGGGAGCATTTGCACAGATAAACCATCTCCTAGTGTCCTGGGTCTTCTCATCCTTTCTTCTGGGTATGCCTTGATTTCTCACATGGCTCAGGGCTAAGGTCTTCTGTTGCAAAATAATGTCTCTTTAGGGAAATGAGCACCGATTATGGCATAGATATAATTATTAAAATATTCAAAATGAAAGAGGAAAGAAGTGCAAAGGAATTGCTACTATGAGTAAAGATGGTATCAGTCGTAGGAAAAAAGTCTGAGAAAATAAGTAACAGCAGTTAACGAGTGGTCAGCCCTGGTGGTCTAGTGTTTAAGATTTGATGCTCTCACTGCTGCAGCCTGGGGTTCGTTTCCTGGTCAGAGAACCACACCATCCCTCTGTCGGTTGTCATACTTTGGTGGCTGCACATTGCTGTGATGTTGAAAGCTATGTCACCAGGATTCCAAATACCAAATACCGGCAGGGTCACCCATGGTGGACAGGTTTCAGCAGAGCTTCCAGACTAAGACAGACTAGGAAGAAGGACCTGGCCACCTTCTTCTAAAAAAATTGGCCATGCCAACCCTGTGAATAACAGCAGAGCATGTTATCTGATATGGTGCTGGAAGATGAGAGGCTCAGAAAAACCTGGCAGGATTCAGCTCTGCTGTACAGAAGTTCACTAGGAGTCAGAATCAACTGGAAGGCATTAATGACAAGAAAGTTAACGAGTAAGATTGACAAATCAGGAAATTGCTAAAAAACACTAAACTAAAATAATAGTTTCAAAGCATTCCCTTTATCATCTTTCATCTGAATTATTTTCTTACTAAAATATTTTATTGCTGATAATTCTACATGATTTTTAGTAGGAACATATGTTCCATGTCATAATTAAAGTCAATAGACATTAAGATCTGTTTAAAAATAACTGTATGCCAGCCGACTTATATAGCATTTAGTTATTTGTTAAATATGGGATTCTCATTGGCATCTACTTAAACGTACTTGTTTAAAAATATGAAACAAGCAATACATTCTATTTATGTTATGCTTCTTTAGTTCTTATGACATTTTAAGATTTCCCTGAAGTCTGTTTTAAGTACAAATGAAACAGTTTCAATGGAAAAATCCCTCATTTTACTCTTGCTGTCTTTGTCTCTGTATATTATATACATATGCACACACACATACTATACATATACACACAAAAGCGCACATACTCATATACATAAATATGCATTTGAACACAAACTGATTTTAATATTCCTACTTTTGGAAATGTCTATATTTTTTATTTGATTTTTTCTTCATCCTGTCAGAAAGCACTTTCTAGGGGAAATCACTGTATGTGTTTCATATTTATTGAGGTTGATTTTCCCCATTATTAGGGTTAGCAAATAGAAAGAAGCAGGACATTCAAAAGGAGGGAAATGTAGGCAAAATTGATATTTTAACTCTTTCTTTAATGTATTTAAATTACCTACACAGTCTTTACTAACAGAATATTTGTGTTATGCTTAAGTAGAAAGTTATTTCTTGAATCATTTACTATATTAAACAAATGATAATAAAAAATCTAGTAGGTTTACAACATACTAGATTAAACTTGAATATAGGCTATTATACTTTATTTCTCAGCATAATCCTATAACTGATGCTTTATTCATTTCTAGTTGCTCTCTCTTTTTGTTTTTTGTTAACTTGTGTGGTATTAGGCTTCTAGAATGCTAATAATTTTATTGTCAAAATGAGTGATCCTGCCAATTCAAATGTTGAGCTTTCAGTAAATTACAGGATGTAAAGAGAACAGAAACAAGTTATTACATTTTATCTTAAAATGTAGATGACTTTGACAATATTTCAATGTAAGCATTCCAGAAACCTAGTAAAAATCCTATCAATTTTGATGCAAATTATTTTTAGACATCTTGGTGATGTGGTAAGTATATGGAAGATAATCATGCTAAATAAAAGTAGATGCATTGACATTGAAAAATAATTTAAAAATTTTGTTTTTCTGAACTATTAGGTTTACATTTTTATCTAGTTTAGTTCTTAAGGATCATAAATGACAGGTTAAGGCATTTGTTGCGTCAATGTTATTTGCTAATAATCAAAATAGTATAAACACCTAAAGCTCGCTGGACAATTCAAGATCTCTACCACATTACCTGGAGACCTCAGAAATTCTTTAAATTCTCTCAGACTCATGAATTAAGGTAGACGTTAAGCTGCATTTTATAAATTTCTTTATTAGTCTACAATTATATGATGAATATCTGTATCTAAAATATTAGGAGACGGTAATTCTGAATTACAAGAGGAAGTGTGCTCTGTGCAATTGTCTGAGAAATGGATCTAGGCATGTAGCCAAATGTGTTCCTATATGCTTGACATTCCCTTCCATTCTATTACTTAAGTTGAGAAGTACATGTAAATACCATATTCTCTTAATAATGCATCCTTGTTAAATATTAATATAACATATTTTTAAAAGTTAAAAGAACCTAAAAATTCAAAATATTGCACACAAATTTTGGACTATAATTTATGATGCAAGAAAATATTTAGGTAATATCCTGTCATTTCAAATGTCATCTGGCACGTCATCAGTTATCAAATTAAATAGTACCACTCCCTTAAATGATAAGGATCTTGATGGTTAGTATCCCCCGGACATTTTAAATAAGATTTTTAAAAATACAGTGTCTAATTGATCATGAACTAATTTTTTTTGTTATTTCTAACATCAAAAGATATTTCTGGCTTCTATTGCCAACCACCAGGTGGGCCACTATTCTATTACATGTTACTGAAGACAATAGTAAGACAATTATATTTCTGGAAAGTTTAGGAACTTAAGAGATGTTTCCTCCTCTTACATGATTTATAAACGATATGGAAGGAGAGTAGTAAAACATACTAAGTGATTAAAAAACAATGAAGATAATATATGAGAAAATGGAATTCATATCATCATTTCTTACTAATTACGTATGTATTGATCTGCAAACGTGTGTTAATGGAAGTTTGCATTTATTTAGCGTAAATAACTGTTAGTGAGACTGCTGGGTCTAATGGTAATTATATGTTTGACATTACTAGAAATTATAAAATTGTTTTCCATAGTACCAATTTTCAGTTCCCACCCTCTCCAAAAAAATTATCAGAGTTAGAGATAGATTTACCATGCATCCATGCCAGAACTTGATATTGTCAGTTTTGTTTCTCAGTGATTTTCTCTAGCTGTTAAATTGGTATATGGTCATTTTAATTTGCTTTTCCCTAATTATTAATGATATTGAACATCACTTGGTGTGTTTATTTGCATCTGTTCACACACACCCCTTTTGTGAAATATCTGTTCAAAATGTCTGTATATTAAAATTGTATATATTAGTATAAAAAATTATATATGTATAAAATTGTATATGCAAATATGTATACATTGTATATACATTGTATATATATAATTGCACATAAAATTGTGTGTACATATATTAATCTGGAAAGAATATTTTACTTCAAATACTTCACTTTTCCCACAAAGCTAAGTTCAACAGCATTCACTTCTTCAATATTTTAAAATGCTTATTATGTGTCATAAATTGTGATAGGCAAACAGATACTTGCTTTCATAACAGAAGGTAAGATATACAATAAATAATTGCTATAAATGGAGGTGAAGATAACAAACTTGTATAATGTTCACTTTATTAGAGGCATAGTTAGCTCATTTAATACAATAACATATAAGAAAACTGTTTTGAGCTAGAGTAGGAATTCATTGTTAAAGGAACATAAAGCATGGTAGAAACAACTTATTTTTCATCCTTTTATTCCTAGTGCCTAGAGAATGTTCTTGACTCATAGCTAGGCCTCAGTAAATAAGTATTTTGGAAGTTTAAATTTAATTGTACCAAATAAGCAGTTTAGTCAAGCTTTTGTATTGTTAACCAAATGATTTGTTCCTTATTAAAAATCAGCATGATTCATGGATAAAGTAATAAAAATCTGTATAATGGACTTTTATAATTAGTTGCCAGTATAAATATTTTATTCAACATATTTTTGAAGTACAAATATAGACGAGAAAAATTCTATACATTTTTAAGTACCTAGGACATATGTGTGACTTTTTAAATCATTACATAGTTATCTAACTGTAAGCTTAGTTAACATGTAGCTAAATGATAAATGTCAAGATTTTAAGAGTAAATATCTGTCTTTAAAATTGCTATAATTGTGCCTGTGAGCACTCTATGAATGTATGTATAAGCATGAAAACATTAACTTCTCTGCTTTAAGTTTCAAGACTACTTTCTGGATTCAATTATGAGTTTGGATAATTGTGTTTAGATGCTTTAACACCTAATTGATTATACTACATTTGTTTGATCATGGTTGAAATGTAATTTTAATGCTTGGTTGGTGATTCTTTTTCGGAAGGTATGAAATAGATTTGCTGCTTAGGAGTGAATTACTTTTTTACACAGGTTGTCAGGAACCTTCCAGGCAGGGAAGCACCTGTTTTGATTATTATTGTTATTATTTTAACAGAGAGGGAAGATAGAAGATAGAAATGCAGGAGGTAATTAGAAAGAAAGACTTAAACTGAATTTGGAACATGAACTCTTATTTACTATTTTAATTTTTGCAACAATGTCTTAGCTACTGCATCAATAAAACAAATACTCAAATTTCTTTTATAATATCAAGTTTTCCTATTAAGATAGCTGTATCTAAAACTTTAGTTTGCCAAATTGTTTCCAAAGCGTATGCTAGATGTCGATAATGTGAAAAAGACTGCAGGCAGTCCTTCAGAAATTTTAGTTGAACAAAATCAAATATTTTCAGTGTCCTTAATGTATTATTAGTCCTACGCCCTTAATAAAAATATTGTCCTCAAAAGGGAATTAAAAGATGCAAGACTTCTCAGACTTTCTTTTTGGGGATCATCTTGAGAACATGTTTTGAGAAACACTAAATTAATTCATTCAATCTGGGGCCATATTCAGGGACAGAAATTCATATATACCCATATTTACAACAGCTTCACTAAGCATTGCTTTCAAGAGGATGTTTGAATTTCACTTGAAATAAAATGCTTGTGCTTTAATCCAAACTCTCAGCTTCTTTTCCATTTTGTTTTGTTCTGTTTCCTCCAGCCATTACTCTGACTATAGTTAAGCAAAATATATGTTCCACTTCACAGATATTTAATGTGAATTTTCTTTCAACAATTTCTTTCAATTTTCTTTTCCTTTCCTTAACTTTTTGGATAGCATAAAGGAAAGAGTTTGGTTTGGCCCATATATTAGTTAGGTTGTCAGTGAGGAAAATAATTAGAATAAAAAATAGTGATTTAAATGATATAGAAGAATTTTTCTTCCTCATGCAAAAATATGGGAAAGCGGCAGGGCTGTTTTGATGTTCGTGGTTTCAGGTAATTCTTATGCCTCCTTCCTTATCCTTTCTCTGATGACCTTGTAATCATGGTTCATGATGGCTGCTCTTACCATCACATCCATATTTCAACCACCAGGAAGGAGACAATAAGCAGAGAAGGGTAAGAATAAACATTTCAGAAAACTCTTCCACTATATCCCAATAATAAATTCCTTTGGCTACAAGGTCTAATATAGCTGGAAGAGAAGCTTCGAAGTATGTATTCTTGGTGGCCAGGTGCCCAGGTGAAATATGATGTAGTATAGAAATTCCACCAATATTTATCATAGTCTTGATATCTAGCAAGAAAACAATTATTAAATATGTGGTAAATACAAGATCGAAAATGAAAATGATCCCACTTATTTGAAAGTAATTCTACCTAAACAGAAACCAATTCATAAAAATTGTTCCACTTGTGAAATTAACCAATAACACCTACATTCTCAAGTTAATGGGTCAAATCAGTTTTCATCTAACTTACTTGGCCTCTATCTGTCAGTTTCCTTTCCTTTCTCCCCCACCCCCAACATTGTAATTTGGGAATATTTCAGGGCTTAGTCTTGGGACCTCTTCTCTTCTACTTACATTCACTTGCTTGGTAATTTGTTCTGGTTTCAAGCCAATAAATATCACCAATGCAAAGAAAATAAAGAAATCTCTCCCTGATCTCCTGAGTCATATATTCAACCACTTACTCCACATCTACACTTGTAGGCCTGATAGATAGCTCTACTTTAATGTGCCTATAACTGAACTCCTAACATCCCCCCAAATTCATTCATCTAATATTTTCCCACCTCAGTTGATAGCAACTCCCTTCTTCAGTTGCACAGGACAAAAATATCGGGGTAATCTTCAACTATTCTCTTTATCTCTTTCTCCATATCCAGTTCATCATTAATTACTATGGGATCTGCCTAAAAACATATACAGACTCTTGGGGCCAGTCTGGTGGTGTAGTAGGTAAGTTCTTGCACTCTGCTTTGGTGGCCTGGTGTTCGCGGGTTTGGATCCTGGGCATGGACCTACACACTGCTCATTGAGCCATGCTTTGGTGGCATCCCACATAACAAAATAGAGGAAGATTGGTACAGATGTTAGCTCAGGGACAAGCTTCCTCAAGCAAAAAAAGGAAGGTTGGCAACAAATGTTAGATCAGGGCCAATCTTCCTTGCCAAAAAAAAAAATATATATATATATATATGTATATATATATATATATATATTTATTTACAGACTCTAATCCCATTTTACCACCTCTACAACTATCTTTTCAGATCAAGTCAGTGTTGTCTGTTCTCTGCCTTGTAGCAATGACTTCCTAAATGATCTCCTGCTTCTACACTTGCCCCCCATATGTCATGTTCAACACAGTAACCAGAGTGATACTGAAGAAATGTAAGCCAGATCAAGTTATTTCTTTGCTACAAATTTTGCAGTGGCTCCCCCTTTCGTTCAGAATGGAAGTCCAAGTCCTTACAATGGCTTACAACGCTTTCCTATCCTTGCCATTACTTCTATTACCAACCAAAATTGGGGTTCTCTGCCCAATGTGCATAAACAAGCCAATTAATTATGGCACCAACATTTTAGGGGAGAAATCAGCTTTATTCTGTGAGATCGATCTCCAGGGAGACAGGGGACATATGCCATCAGATCTGTCTCCCCGATTCAGGATTTGGGAGAAAATTTAAGAGGTTGGGGAGAACAGGTTGGCACATGGAAATGCTGGTGGGACAGGTTCTTGATTAGTGGGCTTCAGGTATTTATGGTAAGGTTTTATACATTTGTGATGAGATTCTAAACATTTATGATGGGGTTCTAAATATTTTTGTATGAGGAAAGGGAGGAATTTTAACTCTGGATCTTCCTGGGTGAGAGACCCCTGGCTTCGGATAAGAGTCGGGCTTTCAAGTCCCGTCATGTCCCAGTCCGTGAGTTCCTTGGGGAGGAGGGTCTTTGATTCTGAGGTCATTTCTGGTGACTATTTCTTCTTTTGCACATGCCCTGGCTGTGTGATTCTGCAGTTTTTCTGAGAGACAATCCTTAATTACTTTATTGATAATAGATGGGGTCTGTTTCAACTGGCTCTAAATGGGCCCGTAGTTACACTTCTTTCCTACTATCCTCTCCTTCACTCTCTCCATCCTAACCACATCAGCCACCTTGCTCTTTGTTGAATATATCCATGAGACCCAGTCTTGCTACAGGGATTTTGCTCTACCTGTTTCCACTGCCTGGAATGCTATTCACCCAGATTTCCACATATCTAAACTTTTCCCTCTTCCAAATGTCATATTCTCAATTAATCTTACTCTTACCGCTACATTTAAAATAGCAACAATCACCAAATACTCCCAGTCCTCCTTACTTTATCCTCTCTACTTTAAAAAAAATTTTCCATGGAACTCATCATGCTCTAAAGAGACATAAATTTATTTATTATTTATTGTGTAGTATTTATCTTCCTCTAATAGAATCCAACCCATAAGGACAGGAGGTTTTGTTTGGTACATAACTCTAAGTACCTATCAAAGTGTCTAGCACGTACTTAGTAGCCATTCAAAAATAGTACTGAGTGAATGAATGAATAAGGGGCAACTACATGAAAATCATGCAGACATTCCTGTGGTGTTAGCTTCTAACTAGTCTGTAAACCAATCAAAGGCAACTTGTTTACTTTATTATACTGGTCAGGGCACCAATTGGAGCTTCTAAGTATAAAGCAAGGTAAAAACTGCAGTAAAATCTAGGTGATTAATTGGAGTAATGTGATTTCATATATTAGGTAAGTCCCGCCACCCTTTGATTCAGTTAATTATATAAACTACTTGTTATTATAGAAGTAAATAGGTTCAAAATGATCAAATTATGCATGTGATAATGCTGTCCAACAATATCTTCAATATATATATTGTCATATACTGCATAATGCAAAATGATGTTATGATTTTTAATGTATTCTTTTATGCAAAGCAAAAATGAAGACTAACCAAAAAGAAGAGCAAAGGCAATTTATTTACAGCTTGCTATAGCAAGAGGATCAGTCACCATTACCAGCATTTTGGCAGGAACTCAAAGGCAGGCAGGGGAATGGGAAGGCTTTATAGTGGAACAAAGGGAAGGTGTCAGGTGTATCCCGACTGGAGGGTGTTGGCATGGGGAAGCTGGAGGTAGGCTCATAAGAAGTGGGGCATCCTATGTGATTGGTTAGGTGTGTGCATTTGGCTTTCTCTGGTTGGTCCTAAATTGGAAGAGGGGACAAAAATTAAGAAAGCTGTGAGTTATTAATCAAGTCCTGGCCATTTGGAGCCAATTGTTACAGAAGTTATTGCTTAGCTCCTTAGATTGTTACTAGGGATTGCAATCTGGCTTCCTGCAAGTCTGATTTACAGCAAACTGATGCCCTGGGCTGGTTATTATAGATAAGAGGGTTGGTCACCTTGGCAGGTTGCTGCAGGTTGTGGTCAGAGTTTTATTTTTGTATATGTCCTGGTCATTGTCTGTTTATGTTAGGCTTTTCAGCATGCTCATGACCTAGGATAACATTTATTGAGTACTTACTGTGAATTAATTAATGTTATCCTCACAAAAACTGTGTAAACTTTGTACCTTTCTAATCTCCATGTTATTGTTCAGATTTAGTGGTTCAGAGACTTGTCTTTGGTCACATAGTTAAGAAGTGGTAATAATTAGATTAAAATCTAGACATATGTTACTCAGGAGCTTTAAGAATTTTTCAACCCAAAAGTCATATACTGCCTATATGATATGGATTTCAGCATATATTTTAAAGCCTGATGTGAGAAATTATCACAAACATTATGTAATCAGAAAAATATTGTGATGCAGGGAAAATAAAGAACTAAGAATCATTAATTAAGAAAAATTCAAACTAAAATGATACTTATGTGAATAGCTTAGGCACATATATGTATGTGTGTATATATATATCTTTACATATGGACAAGTAGCAATACCAGTTTATTTATGTATATGTACAAACAGATCACAATTAAATTTAAACAAATGTGGCATTTATTGTACTCTTTCAATTAACTATTAAACAAGAAAAAATTCCTAATTATCACATTCCAAATATAAGAAATTTTGGCCTTCTGTGCTCTTATCTCCACTCTCTGCACATAATATTTTGAAATAAAATCTTTCTGCAAGGACCATATATTCCAATCACACTGTGATAAATATTCATAACAACCACATTCCACTAACTGGTTTCATGTAAACAAATCTTATTTAACCTTTCAGCAAGTCTGCTCTCATGCAGGAGTTATATACCCACAAGATCAAGCATATTAATAACTAATGAGGTCAGAAATCAACCAAACCGGGGCATATAATATCATGAGAATAAAACTGACAGCTCAAAGATAAATTTTCCATATTGAGAAACTTAGCATAAGTTAAATCCTGATTAAACCACTAGATTCTTTTTATTTTCATTATTTTTATTTTTTCACAAAATAATCTTTCACAATTTAAACGGATAGGCTTTCAGTAAATTAATGTACAATTAGTCAAGCTAATCAATAATCTTATGTTTGCATACAAAATAGAATTTTAAAACCATAAATTATTTTTAGAACTGGAAAGGCCATTAGAAAATCTAGTATAATACCCAGAATTACAAAAGAGGAGACTGAGGCCCAATAAAGTAAGTGGTATATCCTCACAGACACACAACTAGTGAAAGAACAGAGGTAGGCCACAGATCTCTTAGCTTCTAGTTCAGTTATTTTTGCTTTACTATTGCACTGTCATTACCCTACCATAAATGCTTCCATCCTTTGTCCAGATCATATTTATAGATTCCAATATAATTTTAAGAGGTGTTGTCCAGTGGAGCATAGAACATGATTTACTCATGGCCATGACAGGGCAATTCTTCCATAATCACTTGTATTCAATGGCCCTGGAAATTAATAGAGTCTATATTATTTGTAGACAATCTACTACAGAAAACCTTGTGAATTATATTAATGGCTTTATTATGACCATAAAGATCTTTATGTCTGTCAATAATAAGCATTTGGGAGAAACAAACACTGCTCAGATCGAGATGGGAAAAATCAATATTAATTTAAATATGCTTACTGTGCTTATAAATATTGTCATAAATGGCAAAGCATCAACAAATCAAGATAACTAATGCTTTATTCAAACACTCTTAAAAATTCAAGTCTAATACCGCTGACTCAAACACTTAATATTTTCATATATTTTTGCATCACTTTGTATTACTTAGAGATAATACTCTCTGCAGTTGAAGCAATGGGAAAACTAATGGGTGAAAACATTACCCAAATGTCTTTTCATATGTTTTCATTTTTATTAAATACAGTATAATCTGCTCAGGACAATATGTAAATCAGTTAACTTTATAAAATGAATGTTGTTTGTAACATAAATATGATTGTACCAGTTAAGTATATTTGGAAATAATTTCTTTACAAATCTTTTGGAAGTATTGTAAATACATTGGTCTTATAAATATTTTAAAAGCATGCTTTAATGAAAAAGACTGCAATTGAAATATCTCAAATTTAAACTATTTCATATGTTTTATATTAAAGAATATTAATAATCATAAAAGCGGAGAAAGCCACTTTAAGGAGATTAAAATTTCCAGTAAGTATTTTAAATACATGTGTATAATACAGTTTATATGTAATAACTTCAATTTAACAATGTGAAATGCATTATATGCATTATTTACAAATATAAATAATTAAACACTATTTATATTATTAATAAGTTATATATTATTCATATATATATATATAGGAAATTACTTAATTAAAAGCACATTTTGACATATTTTCCAAATTTGATATTTAGAAATGTTGTTAAACATTTCTAAGTGTCTTACTCTATCTTTATATTCTCATACAAAATTTTTTAGAAAAATATAATTTTTTTCAGAGAAAACCACCCACACTAAAATGCACTAAGACCATTCAGACAGCTAACACCAAAATATAAAAAATTGAAAAATAATGTACTGTAGAATAAGCCTGTAGAATTGTATTCTTAGAATTCGGGTAGACAATTCACTTAGAATAATTCTTAATCTTATAAAAATTTAGTTTTAGATATTGTGCATTTTTTGACTTACTAATTCAAATAGGTCAAACTAAACATATGATTCCAGTCATACACATATTTATCTTTGTGATCGGTTTGCCACCTTCAAAAACTGTGAATAATTTTCCCAGTAAATTATTCATCATTTCACTCCTGGTTTCAAGATATTTGTATGCTCCCCATGGTCTGCGTAATTCAATTTAAATTCTTTCATAAATACCAAGTTCCACTCCATTAACGGCCTCCCCAAATTATGTAGATGGTATTACCTCACAACACGACTTGTCCGATAAAATCTAGTCAAACCTTTCCTTATACCATTTTGGGTGTGCTTGTTCAATCAACTTATCCTACCTTAAATGTCTTCCTAGTTTGCCTTCTTCATCCATAACATGTTTTATGAATTATTTTTATGGTCTATTCCCAACATCTTTTCCCCATTTTCACCATGCTCCCATTACTCCCTTGATCATTATCCTCTTAGAAAAGAAGAGGGTCTACCATATAATGTGTTTGTTTTGGTCTCTAATTATACCCACAATGAAATTACAATCTGCTTGATGTGAGGAATTAACTAATATATTCTCTCTTCTCTTCTCCTTCCTGCCCTCTCTTTTTCTTTCTCTCCATTTTTGAAAAAAATATATTTTCTCAAGAACTGAACTGAAGGAATGTATGTCTTTTTTGAACAGTTAGCCAATCCAACTGAAAGATTAATGGTTTTCTTTCTGTTTCATTCTTATAGTCTGTGGGTGACCTCATTCTCAGAAATGAAGAAATTTGAAAAGAGTGTGTATCTGTATCAATGAATGCACTAATATGTTAGTATATACTATGCCTCAACCTTAATGGGTATCTAAGTTGTGCACAAATGTGGTATTTTATGATGATTTTAGAGATAAGGTGGAAATTTATAAACATAGAAAGTGGCTCAGCAAAGTATTAATATAAAACAATAACAAAGGAAATAAGTTGAAAAGGAGGAAAAATAGAACTAGTAAGAAATGAAGTGCCATAATCTTCTTGTCACATCTAGCAATAATTACTGGCTATGATGATGGGTCAGGGAAATGGAGGAAAGACTGAGTATCATCAGGTACTCCTTCACTTCTAATTAATGACCCAGTTAATCCAGTAAATAAATATAGAAATAACTTATATATTGCTATTTTCCCCACCCCATTCTCCCAATTCAAGCAATATATTACCTTAATATACTTCCTACATTCTCAGTATCTGTATTGTTTTTCTACAAGTTCTTTTGAGGTTTAACATGTATCACGATAAGGTGAGACCTAGGATAAAATGAAGTATTATAATAAATTTTAAGTAGTTTAGCATAGTAAAATAATTACCTCACATTTTCCACTTATTATACATTCATTTCTAAAAATATTAATGCAAAGATACTAAGGACCAAGATACTTGTAGGTCACTAAACAATTACCCATTGGAAGACATTCGGTAAGTCAGTATACTTACGTATTTCAGGAAATGAACTTTGCAGTTATTACCTTTAATTTGTCTTTCTCGACACTTGAAGCTCATCTTCATAAATGGTACTATTTTTTCTAGTCTTAATTTCAGTTTGAGGTTCATTTTACCACTTCACAGATCCTTCATGAGATGTTGAATTATTTGAAAAACTAATTTTGTAACTTAGAGCTTACCTAATCATATTTTCAAGACGCGCATTAGTGAAGTCGGCAGCATTTCTAGGTCACTGTCAAACTCATAGGGCTAGGAAAATGAGTCGCAAAGAATTGGAAGGGTCAAAATTTTTAGACAAAGCTGATTAATCATGTAATGAAAACTTAAAGTAACTTAGGAAATAGAACATGGTAACATCGTGATAACTATAAATGACAGCCTGAGAAAATCTCAGCTATCCATGAGTCATTTTACTCAGGGTCCCATTCCATTTGTATATCACTGTGTATAAATTGGTATTAAACTAGACAGTGTGAGCATAAAGATAACATAAAAGAAAAATCACTATGTTTAGTGTCAGAAGAATAAAATTATTGTCCAGGTGTGCCACTTAACCATTTAATTTTGAACCAACATTAATCTTTCTAAACTACAATTTTCTTATTGGTTTAAAATTTGAATGAGAACATTTGTCCTTCTCTTTAACTAGCATTGTTAGGATTTAATGGAATAATGTAAATGAGTGTTTATAAAACTGCCAATACCATTCCTCGTTCTGTCTTTCTTTTCATTATCAAAATTATATAATAGCTATTAACACCTGAGACTCTTTTTGCCTCTATGCTTACAGCAAATATGCACCTAATTTGTCCCCCTGCCTCTAGTTTTTATATATCTTTTGTCTATATTTTGCTCACAGTTTATTTCTCTTAAACTTCTGTTTGTCAATCTTTTGCTAAAGCAGAATAAGTGGGGCTTGTTTGCTTATTAATTAGATTCCATAGATATGCCCATTTCCCACTTTATAAAATAAAATCTTCTCTCCAGGAAAAATTCTGTATAATATATATATGTCTAGTTATTCTATAACACTAGTTATTCATATATATTGCTTTTTCGAACCCATTCAGGACACACAAGTACATACTAGAAATTTTGTTCTTTTCTACCTCTTCAAATGTTAAAATTCCACCCATCCTCCAGAGGCACAATTCAAATCCTACCTCTTTAGTAATATCCAACCTTAATTAATATCAGAAATAATCTCTAAGACTTCTAAACCCTTGTAGTACTTCTTACAGGCACTGCTCATTTTGCCTTTGCCTTTTTTCACTTATATGCATTAATTTAATAAATGTTGTCTGGGCACCCATTGCACACCAGGCAACATTCTCGACGGTAGGGAAAGAATAGAAAAATGACATCAACAACCACAGCAATATCAACAACCATCTACCCTCAGGAGCTTATATTTCAACGGGAATAGAGGGTACAGAGGAAGACAAACAAGTTACATTTATAGCATGTCAGCTATTGATATGTGCTCACGGGAAAATAAAAAAGAGAGTCAGGTAGTCTTACAGGGAGGGAGTACATGTGTGTTGGGGGTAGGATTTGCTTTACTGCCCATAGAACTCTATGGAAATAAAAATTTGGGAAACAAGGGATGAATTTGGGATTCCTGGGCATATGGTCTTGACCAACATGATTAGGTATAATGAGCAATTTCATTAAGCATAACATACAATCCCCACCATGGGTTTTGCTCAATTTGGACATTGAAGTATTAGTTACTTCCAGTCTCATATCCCTCAAACCTATTGTGTATGTGTGTGTGTGTGTGTTTGTCTGGGTGGATGCACACATTGCTTCCATCCTCAATACAGTGCCCCCTGAGAAGAAAATAAGTTTGGTATTTCAGTGCACGTATTTTTTTATTCCTTTTCCTTTCATTATTTTCTTCATACCTTGGGGACTTTTTCTCATCTTTGGGGCAGGGACATTTACTCAGCCTTATTCTTCTTCTTGGCTTGAGTGGCTTCAAGAACTAGGCTTTTGAGACATAAAAACTAATGTTGTTCCTTTGCTTTTCTGTTTTCTGCTGTGACACAATTTCTAAGCCTCAAATGTCTATGAGACATTTAAACTCAAAATTCCCTAGCTAGCTCTATGAGGAAAGGGTAAGTGGTTAAAGTAAATTAAAATATCCCCCCAAAAAAATCTAAAAAGAGAAAGATCAATGTATATTGTAAAGTGTTATGATTAATTCATACTCACACAGATTGCAGTGTTGAAAGATCCACACTGGTAACTAAATTTAGAAAGAGGTTATTTCTTGTATATTTTATTATAAAAAAAATCATTAATTAGCATAAACATGAAAACCTATGATTGGCTTTTGATTATTGATGATAGCAAAGATAAGTATAAATAAGAATAGCGACATTAATAGGTAATAAAAAAATTCCCCAAATTCTTGCTGTCTAGCTGTCAAATTTGTTTTAAAAATAATAAAATTAATTAAATTTTATCTCATTTTCCTTTCTAACCTTGACTTCTTACTGAGAGATGATGTGTATTAATTGGTTTATTAAGAATCTAACATGAGCTGCTGCCAGGGTGATGTTTAACCATGTTACACTTGGAAATATTATAATTCCCAAGATCCTGGGCAACAGAAAAATCAGTTCACAGCTGGGCCTCCAGTCAAGAAGTTACTCTCTCTGCCAAAAGGGATGAAATAAAACAACTTTATCACTCTAACAGGAAAAGATGGTGCACCTAGTTCTGAGAAGGTAGAAATGTATTCATGTGAATTTTTCTAAAATCTCTGATAAACCCCTTTACTATAAAATTACAAAATGATTGTCTTTTAATTTCTAGGCAGTTTCCTAGAGAATTTGTCGTTGTTTGGGGCTCTGCCACTTTACCTCTTAGATTGTCCTTTGTCAAATGCTAGAGAAATAGCTTCAACCCTGACTGCTACCGACAAATGGAATAATCAGTGTTTTTGTATATTTAATCTTGATGGAACGTTAAGATTTGGATATCAATATTTTAGGCAATCAGGATATAATTAATTTTGAAAAATGAAAAGTACACGTATTTTGTATTGGAAAATATTGGTTAAGTAGACAAAACTGCAAATGAGTTTAAAAGTCAAATGTTTTGGTTAAATGCATGCATCATTGGGAATTTTGTGTTTATCGTTTATATTTTAATGCTTTGTTTATATTTAATCCTAACACTGAGAGCATACAATTATTTGCAAAAAGATTTTGTCTTTAAATCAATAATTCATTATGCATTCAATTCTCAAAGTATAAAGTAACCTAATATTGAGAGAAAGAGCCCGTTATGAGTAACAGGGGCAACACTGTTATTTTCCAGAAGAGATCAGTGATTATTGGGTTTCTGTGAACAATCTATTGTAAATGGTATAATACTTCCAACAGTAGTTCCTACAGGCTTTCACAGCTTATTTATTTATTTTTTTGTACACCTAGATGTTGATCACTGGTTTTTTGGTTATTTGCTGGAAGTTCTGTTAGTGCTTTCTCCATAGACATTGGTATAACCCAAACAGAAAATAGCGAAGCACATTGTGATAATTTTTTCCTTGCTATTCTTCATTTAAAAACAAAATATCTCAATGTATTATCCACATGGCAAGTTTTGCTTTTTGTTTATGTTTTTTCAGTGTTGTTTACTGGTTTATCATATTCTGAGCACCTCTATTAATGCCTGGGATATAGTAAATACTCAATAAAGAGTTGCTGAATTAATGGCCATTGACATCTGACAATCGAGAAAGATTAAAAGCCTGATTAATTAAGTATAATCCTAGTGGATTGATTCATGGAATATATATTTTAGTCACTAATACCAAAAAAAAAAGAATTCTTTACATTTCTTACAGCAAGAAAAAAGCAAGTAGCAATAGAAATTCACTTTACCATTAACATTATTGTTTTAAAGTGTTGGTAATTAGTTTTGTGTGTTTTTTAGTTTAAAACAAAAAGAATAGTATGATAAAAAAATATGGGTTTTTTTCTTGAATAAAAACCGGTGAGAAACATTAGTAGGACAATGATAATGCTGTGGGCATAAAACCTAGTGTTTTAAGTGGAAGTTTTGATACTTATTACTAATAGTATTTTCTAGCAGAAGAGAAAGAGGTGAGCATTTGTTCATTCATTCATCATCTTGAAAATGTCCAACGGCAATTACAAGAAAAGCATTTCATTTGCTATTTTCTTAAGAACCAGCATTACATAAGAATCATTCTTCTTTCAAGACTTCATTTCCAAACTTTTAAACTTCAAACAATTTTCATAGCATTAGGAATCTGTCTAATTTATTCAAAGATGAAAATGTATTTTGAGTAAAGCTGCACATCTCTAATTTATATTTTTTTACAAAGGTAACCATTGTAAAATATTCATCAGAGAGATAATCATGAAAAATTAAATTAATTAAAAAGATTAATTTGGATTTTATCTCTATTACATTTTAATATGTAAGTGAAAGTGAAGGTTATATTATTTCATTTGTAAGATGAAATCTATAAATTGATTTTAAATAATTCAAATAAACCTCAGTATTTTGATCTGCATGATATCCAGCAATGCATTTTCCTTTTAACTCTAGTCAAACTGAAAAAAATACACATAAAATTACCTTTATGTACATTTTCAAAAGGAAACTGAAAGTTTTAATAAATGAATTACAAGGTGTAAATTAATCACTTATCAATATTAATAAATTTTTCTTTCTAAAACTAAAATCAGAAGATGAAGTAGCTAAATAGGAAAAAAAAATCCATAATTAAATGATTTAAATAGTGATGAAGAAGATAAATCTGAACAACTTTGAATATTTCTGTCTTTCAGCTTCTCTGTCTACATTGCAGATTTTAAATTACCGAGTGGAAAACAAAATTAGATGAAAATTTGACTTTTTCCCCTTTCAGATAGATATTTATTTTTATATAAGGGATATAAACTAGTGTCCTGAATAGTAAATAATTACTTTAATCAGGTCCCTTCATCTCCTCCTGCCAACTCCTTACCAAGACATACACATAATGAGTTGAGTAGATTAAACTCCATATCTGTCAAGTTCTAATGTGTTGAATTTCCTGTTTTATTTTACTATCTCCAGTTGATCAGCAAAATAGGAAAAGATTTTTGGCCCTGGCTTGTACTTTTGAACTAGTTTATTTTCTAGATACCAAAGGGATCCTGCAAACTTTTCTTCCACTTATGACCTATGCTTTTCACAAATTAAATTTAAGATATTATCAGGAATTACAAGAATGCAAGTCTAACAGTATAAATTAGTTTGATTCATGTGTAATTTAATGGACATAAAGAAAAATAATTTTATAATGCCTGCAAACATAATGAAAGTCTCAAGAAACAAAATTGAATCCATAGCTTTAAGGAGGAAAATATAAACAAATGCTAGAAGACAATGTCTTCTGAACAATGCTTTAAAAAATAGGTAACTTACTGAAAATGTGAATCACCACCCCAACCCCAGACAATAATGTCTACTGAACAGTAACAGACGACACCACACGTTCAAGTACTGGCTTCAGAACAAAAGTCAGCTCTTGATCATCAAAAATGATAGATTACAAAAGTACAGTTTCAGGGCAATGTGCTCACAGTTTGGGGGGAATACATCTTAGCAATTATTAAACCAAACGTAAATGAGTTTCACAATTTGGGGACAAATACCACTGAATATCTAGGTTCTCTAAATGCTACTTCCGCAATAACAATTTTTCCTTAATACAAGTAGTAAAACAAAATTTCTGCTACTAAAATGTTCTGTATTAATTTTGCTCCTCTGAACAATGCACTTCTCTTTATGTGTGAGTTCTTGGCAAAGTATTCTGACTAAAGGATTCCAACATTCTTTTCTAACCGATCATAAAATAATAGACGCTAGGCATCTCATTCTACTTACCAGATCACTTTCAGCTGAATCTCCCTTAAGCAGTTAGAGTGATTTTGCATTTGCCAAGGTAGAACATAGGTGTATTTAAACAATGTTATCTTGAAGTCAAGATGTTATGATTTGTTTTTGAGTAAAGAATAGGGGAAAAATTGCATGACTTCGGGGAAATAAAAACAATCATTCTATTCTATGGGGTTAAAACGATTTGAACTCTAAGTTTCAAGAGTGTAAATAATTCAGTAATCAATTTTGCACAATAACTTCGGGCTTTTTTTCCATTCATATATTTTATTGTATTTTAATTTATTTTATCCCATTTAATGTTGAAATGCCTTCACTATCCAAAGGCCTACAGCTCATAGAAGAAGTAATATGTGTGAATAAAAATAATAATGAACTTAATGGTCTCCTCTAATTTAGATTTAGGACTGGAGGCACAAGCTGATTACCCTAATATTTTTTAATGAAACATGTTTGCTAAGCAATTTAGTAAATTGCTTATTTATTTACTAAATAAAATATCTGAGTTACTTAAAAATTATCATTATTAATTAGAAACATTCAGTTGCCTGCAGTTTTTATTGTGATTACTAACACTTATCATGTTTTATTAAAGACATGGCTCTAAAAATGTTTACTATGCAATAATTTAGAAGTCTTTTTCTCCATAAAATATTAAATTATAAACAGTATTTCTTTTTGAAAGTTCCAAAATCGTTTCTGATTGGTCTTCCTTGATAAAATTTATCTTGTATTATTTCAAGTTATGTAAGTTTCACTTTGTAGTCAGAAACATTTTAAATTAAGTCATAGACTGATCCCTGGGGAATAAATGATATATTTTTTTAATGTATGAAATCATAGATTGAAGACACTAATTAAACACTCAGCTCTTTACTTCCTATTTAAAAAGCTGTTTATTCTTATGAAGCCAAGTCACTTGAATAGAGCCCAAACTTGGAAATCATTTCACTCTAACACTCTCCTTTTACCTACATGGCAAATCCAAGTGTTTTACTCTAAATTGTCCTTTATGGGAATTCCCACTTAAGATACAGTCTTAGTTTTATCTTTCCCTTCAGTGCCCTTATTCTTGAAAGAATAGTACCCATTGTTGTCTCAATTTTCACCTTAAATTTACTCCCAAGGCCATGTTATTCTGGCTTCTTTTTTTATCGCCTCATTGATAATGAAACTCCCAACTACTGATTAACTAGTGAACTCCCAACCATAATTTCCAATGAAAAATTTTAAGGCTTAGCTAGAATATTCTTCCCACTTAACATTGCTTTCCATACATCCCTTCAAATTACACCTTACTTGTCTTTATTTCACTGAATATCCTTCAAATCAGAAAACTTTAAAAATTTTTGGCACTGAAATTTTTGGACAAGTTACACGTGTAGCTCATTAATAGAACTGTCTTAATGGGCCCGCCTACCTCCTGGTCTCTAGTGCCTCCGAAAATTTAGCAGGAAAAATTAAGCACCTAAAAATAGGGCTAGAGTGACCCTTATATGGTCAAAACATAATCTAATAAATCTAATCTTAAAATGTTATATTTTTTCTGAAATATATTTTAGTACGTAAATCACATTATTTTATAATAACAATATTAAGTTCATTCTTTTATCAAAAGTTTTAGGAAAAAATAATTCACTAGTTTTTTTATCCAAATCATCAGTTTTAAAAAGATATTCAAAAACCATTCACAATAATGGATATAATAAATAAGGAAGTAGAATTAATTTTAGTGGTATTATTAGTGCTGCCAATAAAACTTTATCTGCAGTTTGCCCAAGATATTTAAGGAAGAATAAACTTATCAAATATGAATGTGTACTTTTTCCACCACTTAATGCGAACTAATAAATGCATTTAATATCTGTGATTAAAATGCATGAGTTCCCTTATGATTAAATCATTCTTAGTAATAGCTAGGTTCAAATTTTAATTATTTTAACTACTTGCTTAAAACACTGAGTTTCTATTTTATGCTGTGATTCTACTGCAGATTTCATGGTGGGGGGAATGCAAGCTGTGAGATGGTCAGAAGGGGCTTTGGCGCCATCTTGCGGTTAATTAAATTATGTTCCTGGTTTGTTTTGCTTTTCTGGTTGATCGCTATGTCCCACAACGAAAGCAGTTACTATATATATCTTGAATTCTTAAATTCCATGGCAGCCTTGCAAATTCATAAATATCTTTCAATTAGCATGCAAGCTAGTCGTCCTCTATGTAATCACGCCATGTTCATTCTTCCTTTCATGCATTTACTAAAGCATCTGTCTCCTGAAATGCTCCACTCTTTTATGCCTTCATCCCACACATCCGAGTCTTTTCATTAAGACCAAAGTAAAAATAACACATCCTCCACAAAGCCTTCATGAAATCCTCCAAGTCTCAATGGTTCATGTTTTGGAAATAGCTAATATACCTAATGTCTGGAAGAAAAACACAATTTAGGACCTCACTGTTCCAGTGGCAATATATTATCTGCTCAACTGAGTTAGAAGTATTATTTTAAACAGTTTAATTATGAAAATTTAAAATATATATAAAAGTAGGGAGATGGTTCTCTGAAGCCTCATGTACCCATTACCCAGGGACACAATTACTAATTCATGGCCACTCATGTCATCTATATCCTTACTACTCAAAGTGTGTTCTGGGGACTGGAAGGATTGACATTGTCTAGGAGCTTGTTGGATGTGTAGACGCTCAGGCCCCGCTGCAGGTGTACTGAATCAGAATCTGCATTTTAACAAGATTCCCAAATGATTCTTATGCATTTTAAAGTTTGAGAAGCACTGGTCTCTAGTACAACCCACTTCTCTACCACTATCATACTGGATTATTTTGAAGCAAATTCCAAACATATTATATCTCCTTTAAATATTTCATTATGCAGCTCACAAAGATTAGGATTCTTTTTAAAAAAACAATTGCAATACCATTAATATACAAAACCATTATCAATAATTTTCAGTATTCAAATCCCCCTATTTAAGTCATGAATGCTTTCACTTATGATTTGTTTGTTAAAATTAGGATCCAAACACAGCCATATATTGCATTTTATTGAAATGTGCCTTAAATCTTTAAAGTTTAGGTTTGTCCTCACAATTATTTTCCCTGTTCTTACAATTGATTTGTTGAATAAAATGAGTAATTTTGAAGAGATTTTCATATTCAATACATGCTGATAGCTTGTCTACGGCAAGAATGTATACAATAAGCCCAAAGAGACTTTTCCGAGATGAAATATAGTTATAACAAGTATGTGATACTATTTTAGTTACATATTGCCACAGTTATATGGTGTAACTAATCACTCCAAAACTCTTGGCTTCATACAGCTGGGCTCAATTACGGGTCTGTGGTCAGCTGTAGGATACCTAGGGGACTTGTTTAAGTCTTAATATGTTTGGGCTGCTATAACAAAAATACCATAAACTGGGTGGCTCATAAACAACAGCAATTTGTTTCTCACAGTTTGGGAGGCTGGGAAGTCCAAGATCAAGGTGCTGGCAGATTCAGTCAATGGTGAAGTTCTGCCTGCTTGTTCATAGTCGGCCATCTTCTCTCTGTAATCTCTCGTGGCAGAAGGGGCAAGGGAGCTCTCTGGGGTCTCATTTATAAGGCCACTAATCCCATTCATGAGGGCTCCTCCCTCATGACCTAATCACCTCCCAAAGTCCCCACCTCCTAATAGCATCATATTGGGCATTAGGATTTCAACATATGAAATTGGGGGACATAATCATTTAGTCTGTAGCGCTTACTGATGTTGGCTGATTTCTCTCACATGTTTGAGGTTCATGTTCGACAAGTAGGCTGTCTCAGTTTTGTTCCTTATGGTCTCTCATCCTCGAGAAAGATATTCTAGGGTGTTTCTCATGGCACGTGTTGGAGTCCCAGAGAGCAGAAGCATTCAAGTTCTTCTAAGGACTAGCCTCAGGATGGGCACAGTCACCTCTGCTACATTCTGTTGGCCAATGCTGTTTACAAACAAGTCAACCCAAATTCAAGGAGTGGGAAAATGAATCCACATCTTACTGTGTGGAGTTGCAAAAACATATCATAAAGATTGTGGATGAAGGGGGAGTGGAGAATCAGGCTCATTTTTTCCAATCTGTTGACCACATTTTTTTAGAATATTTTACTGAAAATTTGAAAAATAATGCCCAATGCTATGTCATTTTCATGAGAAAATTTACTTAAATATGAATTACTGTTTATTTTTCCACTCTGGCAATGCTAGTATTATAAGATTTTTTTTTAATTTATATATATTATAGGTAAAATGGTATCATTTTTCATATTCTGTATTTTGAATATTTTCTTATGTGTTTAAGAAACATTTTTACTTTCCAGTGAACTTAATTATGTTTTTGTTAACTTTTCTACAGTTTAATTGGTCGTTCTCTTATATATTGATCAAAACTCCAATACTAAAGGAAAAACGGCTACGTATATATGTTGTTTGAAAAACTCAGGTGAAGCATATATATATACTTACATATGTACATAAATGCAAAGAAAAGGTAAGGTTCTCAGCCACACCTAATTGAGGGGGCTAATAAAAGTACTGCAGCTTCATGCTTG
The DNA here is from genome assembly GCA_031878705.1 of Tapirus indicus. Lineage (NCBI taxonomy): Eukaryota > Metazoa > Chordata > Mammalia > Perissodactyla > Tapiridae > Tapirus > Tapirus indicus. Next base: position 42,772,138 of record CM062930.1, on the reverse strand, counting down.
GGATTCAGAGAAAATGGATTTCATGAAAAACTAACTTGTCACTACTACAATGTTCTTGATACACACTGAACTAAATAGGAGTTGGGTCGAGTGACACATACAAATTGGTGCTATTGGGGAAAATTAGACTATTAATTTGAAGATCAGGTCTCTGACTTTAGCTCATCCATGAATTAGCTTCATCTCTCTAGATGTTTATTTTCTCATCTGCAAAATATTGTCTTAGACCAGTTGGTTGATCTCACCATTACATGAATCCCAGGTTTATTTGAGAATCTGAGACACTTTCTTGAAAATTTTAGTGCATATGAATATATACACCATGTAACACATAATCTCACATGGGTTGCAGAAATAGTATAACCCAGACCTAATATTTGTAAATATAATAAATTCAAGTTATTTCAGGAAATAATTTCCAGATCTTGCATAAGAAACATCTAATGTTTGCTTTCTATTTATACATTTGGTGAGGAAGTATAAGCATTGAGGTATATATTAACATTTTTATTAGTGGGTGAAAGAAAGGATGAGGAAAAAGGAAAACGTGACTGGCTGGCCAACCTTGTACCACTTTCATAATAAATCATTACAGCGGCAGTATTAGTTCATACCTATGTGAGCTTGATATTTCTAATTCTGTGCCTTAAGAGTTATTTTTCAAAATAGTATAGACAGTTGGGAAAAGATAGATTGATCAGGTTCTTTAAAAATCTGATAGATTTTGGAAATTGGGAATGTTACCTTGATAGAAAAGAAACTTTTCATTTTTTGAGTTGAATGGGGAACAGAGAAAATATTTCTTTACCCTTACTTGCTTTTCCTGAGTTGCTCATATATCACAGAACACAGCATAGCGAGGGAAAATTGATTCCACTGGGTATAAGTATTGAGGATGAAAACAATTCCATTAATTTTATCCATTACTCTTTTCCTGTTCTAACATTTGGACTAACTGGACAATGTCAGCTCTTTTTGTGGTGATAAATAGCAGGGCTATTATAGAGCTAAGGTGTTTTGGGATCATTCACGCTTGAATTCTAGAATGAAAAATGTAACCTAAACTTAAAGGCTTTTAAAATATAAGTTTTCACTAAAATTTATGGTTAACCCATCATTTCTATTTGTATTTATGCCAATTTCATGAACATTCTCCATTTTCTTAACAACGAAAGTGTTTATATAACTCCATACTACATACGTTATTAGCACACACCAACACAATTTCTGACTCCCTATCTTCCTGCTTAGTGAGTTTGACTATTGTTTGTGAGTTGTGGAAAAGTGAGACTTTAATGGACATAATGAGTTGCCTAATACTGTCCTACTGCTTCTGCTTCTGTAGTCATATCTTATATTTTTGTGGTAGAATAATATTTGAAGTACACATGTATGGGCTTATTTAAGTCATACCCATCACTTATTTGTTACCTTTATTCACCCTCCAAAACCCATCTCCACACCCATAAAAGATTTCAAATTAGATTTTAGCCAGCATATTCTTATGGGTCTATACTCAGATTTTAAGTTTCAGAAAGTACTTTGGAAGCTAATGGTACAGACAATAGGTTTGAAAGATACTTATTTTTGATTTGTGAGTACAATTCAACATCTTGATCCAAATAACTTATAAATATATGTGATCAGTTAGAATGAGTATCCCAACTTGTCCAGACTACATAAAGATCACACAGCTAATAGGAGGTTTTGAGAAAGAAGAAATGGATGAGGAGGCAAGGGATTAGATATTGGAATAATTTTGGAGGTGAACTTTTAGCAGTGGTAGTTACAAAGTTGGAGAGCAATAGAATAACCCACAGAGTTTGGAGGGCTAAAAAAGCAGATTGGACAAGTGCTCATTAACGTGGGTAAATCCATAATGTAAAAGTGCCTCGGCTTAGTCATAACCATGGGGAGAAAAAAGAAATGGGAACACTCTAGAGCAACTAGTTTCAATAGTGAAATTGACTAAGTGTATCCTGAATTTGCAAAGACTGCCTCTTTCTACCTCAGGCAGAGTAGGTTCTGAATAGAGATTAATGTAGACTTTGGAACAATAAAATTACATTTTTACACATCGTGCATGGCTTAAAAATTTATTCACTTGATTTGTTTTGCGCTATGTACTTTTCAAAATAGCTTTGTTTTCTATCTCAATATCCTCATTAAACAGGTAGATATATCCATAATAAGTGAGATATATCCATAACAAGCGAGAGGAAAATGAAGGTTATTTAGGCTATGGGTGTAATATAATATAGCCAGTAAGGAGAAGAGACTGAACTCAATTTCAGGTTTCCTGATGATCTCACTAGAATCCGCCAAGTATGTCCTAGTGCTCCATACACTTACTAGTACAAGTTGAAGTGAGTGAAACCAAACCATTTTTTCTATGCAAATACATTAATGATGGCAAAGCTCTATGTACTTTTCAAGTACTGTTCTGAGTAGTTCTCTGACAAGTCATTTTGGACCATGAGGTAACATTGTTGATAAAAATCATTACCAAAGAGGATAAATCAGAAATATGTTTCCTGATGTCCTGATAGAGCCTCTGCACCTTCTTTGGACTACTTATCTCCAGAAAATTCTATAATGTTTATGCCACTGTTACTGTGAGTTTTCCTGTTATAAGCATACCTCATTTTTATTGCACTTCTCTCTACTGCACTTAGCAGTGTTGAGTTTTTTACAAGACACTCCATCAGCAAAAAAGATTATATCTCACTGAAAGCTCAGATCATGGTTAACATTTTTTAGCAATAAAATATTTTTTAATTAAGGTATGTACACTTTTTTTAGACATATGCTGTTGCACACAATAACTACAGTATAGTGTAAACATAACTTTTATGTGCACTGGGAAACCAAAAAATTTGTGTGACTTGCTATATTGTGATAATCTTTTTACTGCATTGGTCTGGAACTGAACCCATAATATCTCTAAGTATATCCATATATGAAACTAAAATTACCCCTACTTTATACACTCTCTAAAAGTTAAACTAAACAATGAATAATAATACATTAATAATATAAATAAATAATAAATAGTAAATAAGATATTTTTCAATTTTCATAAATAAGATTTTTCTATGAATAAGAGAAATAGAGACCAACCCCCAGGATATTGTGAGACTTGACAGTAATTAAATGGATAACTTTAACATACCTAAAAATAAAAAAGAATAGATCAAATAGAAGGAGGAGAAGGAGGAAGAGAAGGAGTCACAAATGGAATAATAAAATTGAGTAACAAGGAAGCCAAACCAGCTGCTCATCTTTAGAACTATGCAGGAACAGTAGAAAGTTCTGATATAAAAGTCAATTGTTGGTGCTTATGACAGATATCTTTCAACGATGGAAATCTGTAAATGAAGCAATCAGAACCTGATGCCACCTAATATTTGAACCATGCAAATCGCTTTCCTTATGGTAATTAGCATGATTATTATGAAAACTTCTGAGGGTTAGTTGGTTTGCCAGATTGGCTTTTTGGCCAATGAGTAAGCAAGTATGTTGGTTTGTGTAACAGGTATGTTGCTCACTAGAAATTATTATATTAATTCATCTTCTGATATATGTTTTAAATTTTTGTGAGTTTAGTATGAGTCAGCCTGATCACTTACAGTGAATTCTGGAACACAGATAAGAATGTGTTTTTTCTGACCTGACAGTTTCTTTCCACCTTTTGCATCTTCCTCACAGGATAGGAAAGGTTAAAAGAGGTAATGCTTATAAAAGAACCTGGTACAGGAATTGGCCTATAACAGGTTCCCACAAATGTTTGCTCAGCTCCCTCTAGCACTCAATACCTGAGAGATCATAGATGAAACACCCCAGCTTGCTGATTTCCTATTTCCTCATAAGTATCAAAGAAATTATAATAACATTGTCAGTCTTGTGAAGAGAAAACCTATGTGATGGTTGTATATTGTATAATGTTAGACAGATGTAGTTTTTCCCATATGAATATATAATGTGTTCATTCCATTCACTTTACTTTTATATAACAACAATAAAACAATGTGGGATTTTTTAACTGAATGTTTATCAAATTGTTTCACCTATTAGAATATTATGGAGCGTTTAAAATCATATTGTTTATATTCTCTAATAGTGCTATACTTTATATGTCAGGATATAACAAGGCCTACAAAAGTCAACTACAAAAGAATCAGTTTGGTCAAAATCAGGCCACTTTCTATGGACCATCAACAAGTACAAACTCTAGTTATAATAACCTTGCTTATAAGTTTGGGGACAATTTTAGATTTTTTGGTCTCCTTATATCTAGTTTTCATATTCTGCTGTTATGCTTTAATAAATCTGCCCTCCTTAAACATTGCTCTGTTCTTTCACAGGCTTTGGTGAGAATCACTGTTCTTGGAATCTCAAGTTCATTTATCATGTTACAGTCTTGATAAATCATGTGTATTTTCACTAAATTAGGTTTGATATCAGGATGCACATAATCAAGAAGAATGCTGTTCTCATAATTATAGCTTCTAACCTCTGACTCAGTGAGCTGACATAATCATCTTTATCAAAGATCACTCACACATGTGTTGAGAATGTAGTACAATTTGCTTAATCATTATGTTGAAAGATACATCTCAGAAGTAAAATTCAGAAAGTCTGTCAATATAGTATAACCGTCATGTAAGGCACACTACACTTATTTCCACTTATACATTTATGGGTAACATGTTAAATATCATTGGTGTGACATTCAATACTACATTGATAGTATTTTATTTCCAAAGCCAACTTAAAATTATCAAACTTTCTATATTTCAGAGTAGACTTCACTTCTGTTTATGCTATAACCTCTTTAAAAATCCAGATTTGTCATCTAGTCTGAACTGCTACAGAGTCAATTCATCAGTCCTTGACCCAGTACATTTTTAAAAAATAATTTTTCCCAATATCTCTGCAATGTCAGTATAATGGTAAAAGACACTTTCAAGCTCTGAAAAAATACATTTCCTTAACTACTTTGATAATGATAGTCAACTAGATATTTCATAAATATTTAAATATATCTCTGCTTTTTAGAATAAAACACTCTTTATAAGTAACATATGAAAAGAAATTAAAACTTTAAAGAAATCAAAACTTTATTGATTAGAAATATGGAGAAACTCCAGGATAAACTCGTGAGAGCACGGACTATGTTGTTAGTGCCCTCAAGTCGATGAGTCGATTCTGACTCTTAGTGACCCTGTGCACAGCAGAACAGGACCCTGCCTGGTCTTTTTTGCACCATCCTTTCACCTTCTGGCGCTGTAGACAACCCTCCACTGCTATTCATAGTGTTTTCATGGCCAGTTTTCAGGAAGTGGGTGGTCAGGTCCTTCTTCCTAGTCTTCTCAGTCTGGAAGCTCTGCTGAAACCTGTCCACCATGGGTGACCCTGCTGGTATTTGAAATACCGGTGGCATAGCTTTCAGCATCACAGCGACATGCAACTGCCACAGTATGACAGCTAACAGACGGGTGGTGTGGTTCCCTGACTGGGAAATGAACCTGGGCTGCAGTGGTGAGAGGACTGACCACCAGGGCTGGTTAAGTCTATCTGACGAATCTGACATTATCACAATGAATGAGAAGATGGGTGGATGGATGGATGAATTTGTCAACAAAAGCTCTGTGAATTCTGACCAGATGAGCTTTGGGAAAAGGGATGAGGAAACTTCATTTTTATATATGTGTGTGTATATATATATATTATATAAATTATAATTAAATAAATTATATTATATATATATTATATATATATATTTCATTTTATATTTCTCACACATTATGTAAACATGTTCTTTTAAAAATACTTGGTTTATAGTGATAGTAATAGCAGTAGTAGTAGTAGTGGTACATGTTGTTTATAGAGCAATTATTGTAAACCTAGCATTCTTCAAGTATTTTCATGTATGAATTCATTTAGTATCCACACTTTTAACATCCCAATTTTTCAACTGAGGAGAATCAGGTGTAGGAAGATAAATTATTGTACTTATGTTCACAGAAGTAAATGACTGTCAAGCCATTTTACAGAACTCATGCTCTTAACCCTAACACTATATTACCTCTCAAAAACTCAAGTGGGGCAGTAGTTATAAATCCAGTTCCTGGACCAACCCAACACCAAGTCAGAATATGCATATTTAACACATTTACCTGTCATTATCTGAGAATTTTGGGAAAGCACTGGTTTAGAATAACTCTTTAGTATAAGGAAAGGATAATACCTTTTTCCGTATCTTATGAGACAGACTTTAAAAATCATTTGTATTAATACTATAGATCCAAAATATGTTTATCTTAGCAAACTAGCAAGCTTGCTAGATGTTGTAGCTTTTAATTTATACTGTAGCATCACTTTGATTAAAGTTTAAACTTGGCAATAAGTGAGACTGAACTGTATATGGTGGAAGGGTCTATATTTCATTATTTCAGTAATAAATATTGCAAATGTAAATTTGTGTGGTTTTGTATATGTATTTTATATTTTTAATTCCTTCAGAAAAGTATTTAAAATACACAGTACACCCAGATTCCAATGTGCTGCAAATATTACTACTTCATCCTCATTCCTGTAAGTTAAGACAATGTTTTGAAAAATTTGATCCTCAACACATTATCAGTTGGTCTACAGGTCATTTGTTGGTCTCAGGGAAAGAAGTGATGAAACAATTATTCTCAAATACATTTCACAAATTTGAAATGTAAGATTAAGGTAATTGCTAAAAAGCTTCCAAGCCACCTACAAAGTGAATAACACATGATATATTTGGGGGGAAAAATGAGGTTCTGGAAAAATAACTTTACCAAATTACATGCTTGACTAGTCAAAGTAATGACATATAATGTGCAAGAGCAATTACTATCAAGAGTTTGGGCTATCTGATATGTTAGCTTACAACGGAACAAACACATTAGTATGGAGAGAATACGTCATCTCTTGGCAAATGCGTTTTGATGTAGGAAGGAAAAGTGCCTAATGACTTTGTTCCATTTGTCGTTGAGAATGAATGCTACAAGAACAGGGATATTTTCTTTAATTCCTAATACTTCTCGATCAGTGTTGACAGAACCATTGTGTGTGCTGCAAAAATCTTAATATAGATGTAAAAGATTTTGCATCTGAATACCAACCCCAAAACTGCATTATTCAAAAAATAATTATATGTCAAAATATTCCTTTGATTTGGAGTCAATATTAAAGAATATAGTGAACATTACTGGTCAAAATATCATGGCAGCTTGTATATTTTTAGATAACTTCTTGAATAAATGGATGCATCAAATCTGGAATGCTGTCATTGTTAGTGGGACGTGTGTTTTCAAGAATGTCTGAATTAGAGCATAAAATTATAAATATTTCTTCATGATATTGATAATATGGTAAATAAAAACATTTTAATGTGGGCTTCTTGCAGCTGGTGTTTACCAGCACATATTCTGCATTTTGAATGGACTAGAAATTAGGGCCAAAATGTAATGACTCTTAACATAAAGGTAAGACATAAGGATCATTTAATATCCCCAAAGTCCAATGTTTCGGTCTCTGGATTTAATTCCTCCCCTTCAGCTGATGATTTTCCTCACTTATCTGACAAGGAAATGAGAATGATGATGCATTGAAAGTCTATATCCAAACATTGAATTAAAAAATAAGAAAAACTTTCAAAATCTGAAGTTAATGAAAACATACACTTTAAATCAGTTTTCCTGTATCTCTAGAATCTCCTTATAGCTGGTGACAGAAACATGCTTTCTGACTTAGTATCTGATGGAGTGCTGAAAGTAGTCTTTAGTGAGAATATTCTCCATCACTTCTGAATACAGATTGACCCCCAAAAGTAGAAAAGCCTAGCAGAGTCATAAATGACATACTACTCACCAACCTTGACAGCATATAATTTTGAGGTAAGATTCTCTAACATGGTAACATAATGAATAAAGATGTGATTATAGAACCTATGCTTCAAGCAGTCTTTTACTGAGTGTACATATTTGGGAGACTATCTGACACAATATCATTTTTTGTACTCTCCTGAGACAATTATTAATAATATATATACTCTTTTATATTGACTATTAATAGTGACAATCATTGAAAAATTCTGAGAATTGGTTGAATGCACACTAATTTTTGACTAAATGTTATTGAAATGTTAAAATTGTAAGAAACAGTAGGGATATCTAATCAAGAAAATTCTTGGAAATGCCAATGTTATAGGGTAATCTAATAAGTCACTAATAAATTAGGTTGATTTGCAACTAATTAAATGATTTTATATTTTCTCTTTAAGATGCTGATTCAACTTTAAAGCATGCATCATTTTATCCCGAATAATGTGAACTGTAAAGATAAGTCCACATGCTGGAATAGGGACTGTAAATAGGGAATATAATGCAATGTGGTAAATTTCACTTACCACATATGGATCCAGGATTAGTCCTAATATTCTACTATACAGAGAAAATCTCATTAATAATCACTAAAATGATGGCTTCTATTGTGGTGTGATATGAGGCACAATCCATAAGATGTGAGAGTGGTGCTCGGTACTAACCTTAGACCCTTATGAGAATCTTGCCCTGGGGCCTACAATTTATGGAGCTATGCTCTGCCTTCTTCCAGTCGTATACTGCCCCATAAGATGAGGCACTTACAGGCCCAAATTCAGATCCTGTCCTCTGTTCCTGCAGGCTCCAAGCAAATAGAGCTAACCGGAACATTGAATTTCCACACCAAATAATCTTGAGCCTAGTTCAAGGCCTGCACATGCCTCATCCTTGCTTCTGTCCTCCTGAAGGTCTTCTATGTTCATGGTCGTTGGCTAAATGGCAACCCTTCTCTAGAGATAAGGATGGATCTTGGATGCGTGTATGAGGCCCTTTGCAGTTCAGAACAGACTGGGAATGAGAAGAAAAGAGGGAATACAAAGGACCCAGAGCCAGGGAAATGGAGACCAGCAGCCAAGGCCTGCTGTCTCCAAATCACCCAATTCCAGCAGAGAAATCTAAGAATTCTGAGAATTTGAACATTTTAAGTTGGCCTACCATGTCATAAATTAGCTATATTTCTACATTCTGGAAGTTAAACATCTTTTAATGATATTTTAGCTTGATTAATAATTTTTAAAATATTTAGAAATGTAATATGTGAGCTTTCATTTATTCTTATATCCCTTGCCCACAAAAAAGAAGACTTCAGAGTATTCAGACTTCATACATGGCAGCTGATTTCCCTCAGAATGCAAAACTGGAAGATGCCAAACCTTTGTAAGGCTTAGTTGGAAACTGACACAGCATAACTTCTGCCATGTCATACTGATTAAAGCAGGTCACAGGGTCAGCACCGATAAGAGAGGGGATTACATTAATCCATGAGTCGTGGTTCACTGAGGGCCACTAAAACTTCTCAGAATGTACTTAGAAAGATTAATATATTAAGTAGCAGATCTGAAAATTAATATAGTCAAAACTTAAGGCATAAATAGTAGTTAGGAGCCTGTTACAACTTTTAAATTGTAAGATAAAAAGTATCATGAATGAGGAGGGAGATTTTCACTGAAGGTGGCCCTTCAGTTAGAAGCCACCAAATAGTTGAACAAAGTTGGGTTTATGGACTTTTGCAACAGGGAGAATACACTTCATGAGGAATCACGCAGCATCTCAGTAAGAGAATATTAGGAAGGACTATTTACAGGACTGGGCTTATTAATGTGATTTGGGGGAGGATTTAAGTATGGACTGAATGTTTTCAGGAACCAGGGTAATTCTCTGATTCATATCTGTACTACTTTCCTAGGGCTGCTGTAACAAAGCACAACAAACCAGGAGGCTCAAAAGAACAAAAATTTATTCTCTCACAGTTCTGAAGGCTAGAAGTCCAAAATCAAGGTGTCAGCAAGGCCATTTACCTCCGAGACTAGGTAGAATCCTTCCTTCCCTCTTCTCATCTTCTGGTAGTGGCTGTCAATCCTTGGCATTCCTTGGCTTGCAGCTATGTCACTCCAATCTCTGCCTTTGTTGTCACATGGTGTTCTCCCTGTGTGTCTCTGTGTTCACACAACATTTTCCTCTTCTAACAGGACACCAGTCATGTTGGGTTAAGGGCCAACCTATTCCAGTATGACCTCATCTTTATTTAACTAATGATACCTGTGATGACCCTACTTTCAAATAAGGTCCCTTGCTGAGGTACTAGAGGATAGAACTTCAATATATCTTTTGGAGAGCATAATTCAACCTATAACAGGATCCTTATAATTCTTATCTAGAAGGTGGAGGAAATGAAGCAAGGTTAAAGCTGTAATTGGGATGGAAGCAGAAGTTTCCCATGTTAGCCAGGATTGCAGGGGTGAGGGGTCACTTTTGTGGTCTGAACAGTGTTTTTGTTTTTGTTTCTCTCTGTATAGACATGATTATGGCCACAGAGTGGCCTTGTTCTATACAATTATTATGCTCAGCAGGAGAACATCATGGCCTAGCTGGAGGGACAGGCAAGTTCCCAGCAACACAAAGGCCCAGTTGATAGCACCAGTCCAGCTCCCAGCTGTCAGGGATTACTTTGCTCTTTCTTGCTGTTACATGAATGAAAAAATTGTAAATTAGAGAATGATAAACACTTCCAAACTGATTGAAAATGCAAAGTAAGAGAATGGGAAAATAAAAACCAACTACTCATACAACAAATGGAAAGTTAAAGGGTCAGGATTGGAGTCTGACCAGGGCAAAGAGGGTTGATGATGAATTCTCTCTTTCAATAATATGAGTTGGTGGACTGGGTGGAAGATTTATGGGGTCATTTGGTTAAGAAGTTAGAAATGTGATATAAAGCTCTGAAGAAATATTAGCATATTTTGAGAATGGATGAATTCACTATAGGGGACCCCATGCAGGAAGAGAAGAAACATAAACATGAAACTTTGAAGAATATCTATAGTTAGGGTTTAGAAGAAAGAATGTAAGACAACTAAGAATGCTGTTATAGTTATTCCACAATGCCACAGGACTTCAGCAAATGGGAATATATTAGATAAGCAAGGTATACAGATCCTTTAGTAAATGTGGACCAGTACTTAGGGATATATTAAAAGAAAATGAGGTGCTTTATTAGAAAGTTAGTTCTCTAACAGAAATTTTAAAAGACCACCAAAACTGCTACCTTTTGGCAAAGTTTGCAGGCATCAAGTCGGGCCCTTTCTGATCCTGAGAGTCTGTGACTCTAATAGAGGTGGTGAAAACAGGTGGTTAGGAAGAACAGATAAAATGGTCACTGATGGAGAGGTGGTTTACTGAAGCAAAATACTGAATCTTTGAATAGATATTCTTCATTATTACATGCATGAATTTTTTTAAAAGCAAAGAGGAACAATCAATAAAGAGAGTGATAATACAAGAAATTAGGAAGATAATTGAGCAACATCTCTGGGTTAGGTAAAAGAATAGAATCAAAAGTACAAGTATACAAGCTACATTTGGCCTGGATGAAGTGCATCTCTGATAAAAGTTTAAAAACAAAATGTAGGATTTTTTTTTTCATGGGAAATATGTTTTGTTTATAATAAATCCAAAGTGAATAGGAACTGTGTAAGTGAAGGGGCTTTCACATGATAACCAGTGTCCTCAGGATAGCATTTAATGAAGACATCTGTTGACAGTAAAGGATAAGTGTTAAGGTGTTTGAGCCTTGGGGAAGAAAGCCACTGAAACACTGAAAATGTGCTGAGATGAAAAAGAAAACCAAATAGAGTTTAAATAATACAAGTTTCTGGGCTGTCCAATCGGAATAATGCCTTTCTCTAACTTTTAACATGCAGAAGCTGACAAGTGTATTTAGAAGTGACATAGATTTTTAATTGACATGGATAAAGTACAAAAATCAATAGCACAAAGAGAAAGTTACTGGAAAGTGTTGCTCATATGGTCCTTGAAAAGAAGGAGACAAGAGGAGTTTTAAAGCAAGTGGGAATATTAAAAGCACAGTTATAGAAGTGGTTCAGTATGTATGAGGTTCTTGGTAATATTTCAGGGAATTGTAATCTGCCTGGTAGCAGTAATCTATTTAAAATAACTATTTTTTTTAATTAAAAATGTTAAGTTGATGTTCATTGAAAATGTTTGTACTTAATGACATACTGAAAGATCTCAGATAATTAATTGCTTTACACAGAAAAAAGTAATTTACACTTAAGACAATATTTCAAGTACTTAGTATAACTTACTAAATTGCTTTTAATCATAAATAATGCCTATTAAATTAGGAAAATAAAATATTCTTTGTTATAATGAGCCAAAATTCATTTAGTAATAATCAAAGAATATCAGCAACAATACCTCCACTTGCTAAAACAAAACTGACCCAATACATTAATCTTCATTTACAGTAGTCCTCCATTATCCATGGTTTTGCTTTCCACAGTTTCAATTTCCTGTGGTCAACCATGGTCAACCGTTGTCTGGAAGCAGATGATCCTCCCTCTGACATATTGTCAGAAGGTCAATGGCTATATCACAGTGCCTACGTCATTCACATCACTTCTTCTCATCACATAGGCATTTTACCATTTCACATCTTCACAAGAAGGTTGAGTAAAGTACAGTCATGTGCTGCATAATAGCGTCTCAGTCAACAATGGACTGCATATATGACGGTGGTCCCATAAAAGTAGTGCCATATAGCCTAGGTGTGTAGTAGACTATACCATCTAGTACACTCTATGATGTTCACATGATAAAATTGCCTAACGACACATTTCTCAGAACGTATTCCCTTCATTAAGCAAAGCATGACTGTACAGTAAGATATTTGGAGAGAGAGACCACATTCACATAACCTTTATTACAGTGTACTGTTAGAATTGTTCTATTTTATTAGTGGTTATTGTTGTTAATCTCTTATTGTGCCTAATTTAGCAATTAAACTTTATCATAGGTATGTATGTATAGGAAAAAGCATAGTATATATAGGGTTTGGTACTATCTGCAGTTTCAGGAATCCACTGGCGGTCTCGGAATATAACCTCCATGGATAAGGGAGGACTACTCTATATTCTAGTTTAATAAAATGGCAACTATATACATTGTAAATAATTAATGACAAAATGTTTTGTTTTATCCTCTGGAGGAGTATGCGTGAAAGTGAAGAAAATACATAGAAATTATACAAAATCCTAAAACATATTTCAGGAGAAAAGTACCTAATATTTTTTGAGGAAAATATGATGCAGTAGCTCCATGGACAATTAAATTTGATAGAAATGTATTGGTCAGGTTCACGTGGTGGGAACCACAGGGCGTTTGAGATTAATCATACACAGATTCTGTTCCTTTACTAACTAGCTGTGTAACCTTGTGTGTTACTAAACCTTTCTGAGATTTAAAGCCTCTTTCTCCTTGTAAAGTGGTAACAATATCTCTTAAAGCCATTGAGAAGATTAAATTGTTGCACGCAATAAATCTGTGAAAATGTCAGGTATGGTATCTTTCACATGGCAGATAGTAAAAAAATGTTATCTAATTCCCTTCTTTCTCCCATTTGTCAAAGGTACTTACTTTCCCCCACTTTCTGCAGGGCAAGGGTTGAACAGAAGACACAGCCAGTAGAGCCACACAGCTCCTTGGTGTTATGATTCACATCACTCTCTTTGTAAATGGAACCCCCTTGGGCAGAGTGCAGTAAGAATATTGGCACTCCTAGTCAAGGAGGAGGGAGAAAGGAGGATAAATGAGAATAAAATGAATCTGTGCAGGTGATATTCACGTCCAAATTTATTTTTAAATTGAAACTAATGAAATTCATTGTGATGGTAACTAATCCTTTGGTTGTTTTGGTTGATCTAGAAAGAACATTCAACATGCCTCAAAGTCCTGCATCAGATGAGTTTGCTTGGGGGCTCTAACATCAAGGCTACTGCCAGAAGAAAATTGGCTGGTTCTGTATTTTTAAATCTATGGTCTCTTTGGGGGGTGATTTCTCACAACTGAGAGATGATTTCCTGAGTGAGTTTCTTCTAAACCCAGCATTTCTAACTGCTTCTCAAAGGCAACTAATTGTCAAACTCTTCAAAACTTAAAGGAGGCTCACAGATTCAGGCTGCATGCACTCATGTCAAAAAGCCTCTAAACTAGCTCTAACGTGTGTTTCAGAAATGTGATCACTTAATGATCCTGATGGCAGACAGGGGAAATGACAAGGGCAAGGGAAATAAATATTCCATTAGCACAGACATTGCTCTCATTTCTTAGCCCATAATCCAGTACACTTCCAGAATCAGGATATTGGGAATTGAAGAATGTATTTAACATATGCTAAAAAAAAAAAAAGAAGAGTTATCAATGCAATTGCTGTCCCTATTGATGTCAACTTAGATGTTTATTTTTAACAAAATGTAATGTAGTTTCTTACAATGCTGGAATTTGTCTACATAAATGTGCTTTTCAAAATACAAAGTAGTTCGGTGTTTTTTACTTAGCTGGTATTATGATAATTCTTGTTAACTAGGAACAGTTTCCTCTAGCTATATAACTAAAGACCACAAAACAAAAATGAGCAGAGATCTTGTTTTATTTCAAGTAGTTGTAACTATTCCTGTGTTCAAAATTATCAACTTGAAATTATTTCATAAATAACTTTTTGTTTGAGAGCATGTAACGATTTAAGATCTTAAAAAACTTTACATAACAAAAAGTTGCAAGACTTGAGTCTACAATACTTGCTTTTCTTCTTAAACTGTGCTCTCCTGAATTTACTTAAATTTGTCAATTTTCCTTGATAAAGTCAAACATGTAGGAGGCATTTTCCCAGGCCAGATTACTTTTAGACCATCTGCTTCTTTGAACAGGAGCCATGAACTAATCTCTGGCTTGACCCTCATACCACCCCACATTCCTATTTCTCATTGCCATTTTCCACAAGACCAAACTAAGTACCTATTTTATACAAAATTTCTAATTGCCAAAAAAGAAAAGTTCGTCTCTCAGACATACTCTCCTGCTAGCAGATGAAGCTTTCTATTTTCTCCTCTATTTTCTGGCTATCTCGTTCTATAACCTCAACAAAATAAGAGAATAAATAAATTCCTTTCTTTCACTAACTTATCTACTCAATAATCATGTGAATCAAAATTATGTACCAGTCAAAATTGTGTGACTGTGTGAGTCACAAAAGAATTAAAGATAGAAAAGGACATGGCGCTTACTCAAGAATTTTACATCCAAGTGGAGAAGACTAAGTGCAATAGGATTGGTGTAATTGGTGTTCAGAGGTGAACACAAGTTTCTGTAACACCTGGTAGTCAGGAGAAAGGAGAAAGTGGAGCTCAGGTAATGGTTTGTAGAGATAATTGAATTTATAGTAAAGTTTTCTAAAAATATGAAATGGGAACATCAATATTACCTTTACTCTTATAAATAATAGTAGTATTAATGTTAAGACATGACAGTATGTGAAAACAAAACTATAATTTAGCTTTGCTTTAGAATATCTAGTTTTGATGCAATATGCACAAAGCTTAATCAATATAATATTTGCAATTAAAAAGCCATTGAATTCATGTAATATTCCAAGCATGCCATTTGTACCTATTGAATAAACTCCACAATTCTCATTTATCTGGATGCAGATACTAATTTAACATCTAATTGTTGTGAAAATACCGCTAATGTTTCCTCATCCATCTGATTCTTCCAAACTTCTCTGATTCTCTTGAACTTTTCTATTAAATAAAATCTAAAAAAATAAACTAACCACTCTTCCGTTTCATTTAGTTAATACTTCATGGCACCGAAAATACCTTATTTCATGGGTGCTTTGATCTGAAAATGCTCTGCTTGTAAAGATGATTTATTTTCCATTATGTTTGGATTTTATATTTACCTTTTACCAGTTTCTATAATTCAAACTACTTTATACTCAAAAAAAAAAAAAGTCATCTGCTGTTCAAGCTCATTTAATGTTCCAAAGTGTAAGATTTCAATCAGAGATCTGCAAATTAAGGAATGGTAACCAATTAGTTTAATTAAGTGGGAAGTGAGAATGTGTCATTTACTCTTAGACCTCCATTAGGTTTCTGTTTCCACTAGAGTGAGAAGATTGTATAAAAATGCTGAAGATGGAGGAATAAGAAGTCAAATACTGCAATTATTCATAGAAACAGCTTACTAATTGAGAATGAAAAACACTGACCCTTCCCTCTCTCTCAACTCTAGACTACCTTTTACATTCCTCCTGATGTAGATTTTAAGCTCCTATCAGATACAGCAGTAATTGTTATGGCTGTAGTAGAAAGAGAAGTAGAAGCAAGAAGAGTTCAATCATCTTCAGTATGTAATGCATATCACTGCATTTTCACATTTCAAATATTATTTTGTAGTCTCACCATCCCCATTGTACATACTTCAGGTCTGTAAATAGTGTTAATCATATGCATCACCCCAAGATATTGGCAAAGGAAGTTCTCTCACCTGGACTTGTGAGTTAGTTTCCTATGCAGATGTAAAAACTTAATTATGAGTTTAGTGGCTTAAAACACACAAATGTTTTGTCTTCTACTTCTGGAGGTTAGAAGTCTAAAATCAAGGAGACAGCACAGCTGCATTCCTTCTGGAGGCCTCAGGTGAGACTGTTTTCTTGTCCTTCACAGTTTGTAGAGACTGCCTGCATTGGCTTGTGGCTTCCTCCTCACATTATGCCAAACTTCTGACTCTGATACACTTGCCTGTCTCTTGTAAGGACACTTGTGATTACATTGGAACCAGCTGCACAATCCAGGATACTCTTTCCATCTCACATCCTTAACTTGATCACATCTGCAAGGTAGTATTTACTGTGTAAGGTAAATTCACAGATTACGGGGCTCAGAGCCTGGACATCTTAAGGGGGCCATTATTCAGACTACCACATTATGGTCTTGGATATTACACAAAATGCATAGAAGAAAATGAACCCTCTTACTCTGTTAGGATATGCACACATATTTTCATATCATATGATCACTCAAGAATAGAAGTGACCATATATATTATGTGGTTAAATGAAACACGAGACAATATGTTCTCTACTTTAATACCCCTGCCAAATGACTACACATCTTATGGTTGAATAATTCCACTAATAAGTTTGTAATGAGCTAAAACATGTCTGCTGCAAGGTTATATTCATCATAAGACTGTGGCTGAGAGTACATCCTTTGGTATAAAAAGATGAATTTCAATCCTAATTTACTAAGTCTGTGGTGTTAGTTACCTTTATAAGCTTTCTAACATTACTTTGTCTTCTTTAGAGTGTACATAATTATGTATAACTTGCAATTTAAAAGAAGATTGTAAAAATTTCAAAAGTTAAATTCTGTTTGTATATTAAAAAATTTTCCCTGAATGGAATTTATAGAGCATTTTTCTTTTTTTTCTGGTCAGGAAGACTAGCCCTGAGGTAACATCTGTTGTTAATCCTCCTCCTTTTTGCTGAGGAAGATTGACCCTGGGCTAACATCCATGCCCATCTTCCTCTACTTTATATGTGACACCTCCACAACATGGCTTGACAAGCGGTGTGTCTGTCTGCACCCAGGATCCAAACCCACAAAACCTGGACCCCAAAGCAGAGCGCTCAACCTTAACCACTATGCCACCAGGCTGGACGCCTGGACCCTATAAAGCATTTTTAATACATGTTTATTATTATTATTATTAAAATAGTTCTCATGTTCAATTCTATTTCCCTTACAATAGCAAGGTAAATACTCCTACTGCATTAGCAGGAGAAGTAGGATGAGAAAGCATTTTTCCCCCTAACAACTTTTATTCCTCAATTTCATCAAAAATGTGAATTCAATTTTTGCAGATAAATTAAGAGTTTGCTAATGAAATACTAATTTTCTAAAAGATTAAAATTGATGTGAAGAGTTAATGTTCCAATAACCAAATATTTCATCTAAGGAAATTAGAGAAATAAGAGCAATAGAAGACTAAAGGTGGCAGAAGGAAAGAATTAATAGAAATTATTAGAGTAAAATCAATGATGTTGAAAACAGGAAAAAATAGAAAAAAACAAACAAAGCCAATATATGGCTCTTTGAAAAGATCAATAAATTTCATAAGCCTCTAGCCAGGCTAACCAAGAAAACAAGGAAAGAAGACA
This sequence comes from Tapirus indicus, assembly GCA_031878705.1. Classification (NCBI taxonomy): domain Eukaryota; kingdom Metazoa; phylum Chordata; class Mammalia; order Perissodactyla; family Tapiridae; genus Tapirus; species Tapirus indicus. Next base: position 42,753,982 of record CM062930.1, on the reverse strand, counting down.
CAAATTATCAATATCATAATGAAAGAGGGGTTATCAATGTTGGCAACATGGACATTAAAAGTGTAATAAAGGAGTATTACAATCAATGCTATGCCCATAAATTTGATAATTTAGGTAAAATTGACCAATTCCTTGAAAGAGACAAGCTAACAAAACTCACACAAGGAGAAATAGATACAATTAATGTGCCTATATCTATTAAAGAAATTAAATCAATAGTTAATAACCAGCCAAAAGAGAACTTATTGGGCCAAGATGGCTTTACTCATGAATTCTACCAAGTATTTCAGGAAGAAATGATACCAATTCCAATAGTCACATCCAGAAAATAAAAGCAACAGGAAACTTCTTAACTCACTCAATGAGGCCAGGATTTCCTTAACACCAAAGTCAGATAAACACATCACAAGAATGCAAAACTGCAGATCAATATCCTTCATGAACATAGTTACAGAAATCTTCAAAAAATTTTAGTAAATAAAATCCAACAATGTATAAAAATGTTATACACCATGACTAGTGGGATTTATTCCAGGTATCCAAGGATGGTTCAACATTTGAGAATCAATCAGTGTAATCTACCACATTAACAGATTAAAGAAAAGTCATATGATAACATCAATTGATGAAGAAAAAGCATTTTATAATATCCAACAACCACCCATGATTAAAAACTCTCAGCAAACCAAGAATAGAGTGAAATTTCCTCATTTTGAAAAAACAAATCATAAAAGCTACAGTTAACATACGTAATTGTGAGAAATTGGATGCTTTGCCACTGAGATGGGGAAAACAGCAAGGATTTTCTCTCTCACCAGGCCTATTCAACATCATACTGGAAGTCCTGGCTGGTACAATAAGGAAAAAAAGAAAAGAAAAGGTATTCAGATTATGAAGGAAAAAATAAAACTGTGTCTATGTAGAAAATCCCAAAGAATCAGTAAAAAAGTTCTAAACGTAATATTGCTACAACAAGATTATAAGATGCAAGGCAAGGTGCAAAAGTCAATTGCTATCATATGTATTGGCAATGAACTATTAGAATTTAAAATAAAACTACACTGTTTACAATTGCACCCAGAAAAATTAAATACTTAGCTATGAAATCTAAGAAATTATATACAGGGTTTATATCCAGAAAACTACAAAATACTGATGAAAAAAATCAGAGCAGAACTAAATTAATAGAAAGCTAGTCCATCCTCATGGATTGGGAGACTCAATATTGTTAAAATGCCAGTTCTTCTCAACATGGTCCCAACCTGAAAGTCAAATTCCTTACTTAGTGTCTTGACAAGAGAGTCTTTTACATTCACAACACATATCATGGAAGTCTTTACTTTCCTTAGATTAATAATTCTTTTGCCCAAATCACCTTTAGTTTCCTTGTATAAACTTCCACTTATTTATCAAGAATTACCATTTCTATGCAGAATTCTGAGCCTGGATCTGACTTCCTACCCACAAAAATTTCTAAAAATCTGAGTAATTTTAGTTGATCAGGAAATCCTTCAGAATAGCAGGTGATGGTGGTGAGGAAGGGAATCAGCTAAAGCTCCAGTGCCCACAATGGACATAGATTCTCTCAGGCCAGTATCCTGTGAGGTAATCCCACCATAGTGGACTGTCAGCCTGCCTATTTCATTTATTAGATTAAAAAATTATATAAGCACAACCCACAAAGAAAATGATTCCTGGGGTGGTTAAGACAATATATCTTGAAGACACAAATAATACTGCGACCAGATATCAGTATGAGGGAAAAAAAACATGCCATCAAACAGTATACAAAAATATATTAAATCTCCAGACCAGAAGGAAAATGACAAGCACCCAGAAATCAATCCTGAGGGCAGAGAAATTTGTAACCTATATGACAAAGAATTCAAACTGCTATCATAAAAACACTCAATGAGTTACAAGAAAATACAAATAGACAGTTCAATGAAATCAGGGACTTCTTCACAAGAGAGATTGAAACTATAAAGAAAAACCAATCAGAAATGTTGGAGATGAAAAACACAATGGAGGAGACAAAGAAAAATCTGGAATCTTTAAAGAACAGAGCTGACAATATGGAGGAAAGAATTGGCAATACAGAGGATAGGAATGCAGAAATGCTCCACATGGAGGAGGAGAGAGAACTAAGACTAAAAAGAAATGAAAAAAATTCTCTGAGAAATATCCAACTCAATTAGAAAATGCAACATGAGGATTAGAGAGGAGAAGAGGAGAAGAGAGGGGAAAAGGAGAAGAGAGTTTGTTCAAAGAAGTAATAGCTGAGAACTTCCCAAACCTGGGGAAGGAGCTATAAATACAAGTGAATGAAGCCAATAGATCTCCTAACTATATCAACATATAAAGACTTTACCCAAGGTCTATTCTAGTAAAGCTGGCAAAAGTCAATGACAAGGAAAAATTTTAAGGGCAGCAAGACAAAAAAAAAAAAAAAAAAAAAAATCTACAAAGGAATTCCTATCAGTCTGTCAGCAGATTTCTCAGCAGAAACCTTACAGGCTAGGAGAGAGTGGAATGATATATTCAAAATTCTGAAAGACAAAAATTTTCAGCCAGGAATACTCTATCCAATGAAAATATCCTTCAGATATCATGGAGAAATAATAACTTTCCCAGATAAAGAAAAGCTAAGGGAGTTCATTACCACAAGACCCCCACTAGAAAAAATGCTCAAGAAGGCCCTCAACGCCTTGAGCAAGGAGCAAAATAGGCAGACAAGATCAGAAAAATTGCAGCTCTCTATTGGAATTGGTTAGGAAACACTTAATTATAACATCAAAGATAAAGGGAAGGAAAACACCAAAAATAAATGTAACCCTAACACTTTAACCACAAACTCACAACACAAGATGGAATAAGTTGTGACAATAATAACTTAGAAGGGGAAGGGGAAAGGGACAGAATTGACTTAGTCTAAGGAGATAAGAGGCCATCAGAAAATGGACAATCTCATCTACGAGATTTTTTTATACAAACCTCATGGTAACCACTAAACAAATAATCAGAACAGAGACACATGAGATAAGTAAAGAGAAAACTAAGAAAACCATCATACAGAACTGCCAAACTGAATTGGTAGTCCAAAACACCTGGGTCAAGAAACAATGGAAATGAAGAACTGGAAAATGAGCAATTAAATAGCAACATCAAGCCCTCATATCAATAATCAATCTAAATGTAGATGGATTGAATTATCCAATTTAAAGAAACAGAGTGGGGGCCATTCAGCTGGTGGGCACAGGTGTGGCAAGCATTGAGGCCTGGCTGGCTGGCAAGCTGGTGGTGAGCAGCCAAGGAGCAGTGGGTCAGCTACTGCATGCACTGAGGTCATCCAGACAGCTGACTGACAGACAGCACTCCTCAGGCTGCAGAATCCCCAGGCAAAAATAAAGACACAGATTGGTGGGATGGATTAAAAAACAAGACAACAATACACTGCCTCCAGGAAACACATCTCAGCTCTAAAGACAAACAAACATAGGCACAGAGTGAAAGGATGGAAGATAATACTCCAAGCTAATGGCAAACAAAATAAAGCAGGTGTTGCCATACTTATATCAAAGTAAACTTCAAGATAAAACAGGTAATGAGAAACAAAGAGGGGCAATATATAATGATCAAGGGGACACTCCACCGAGAAGACATATCACTTATAAATATATATACACCCAACACAGGAGCACCAAAGTACATAAAGCAACATTAACAAACTTAAAAGGAGATATTAACAACAACACAGTAATAGTAGGGGATCTTAACACCCCACTTTCATCAATGGATAGATCATCCAGACAGGAAGTCAATAAGGAAATAGTGGACTTAAATGAAAAACTAGATGAGATGGACTTAATAGATATATAGAGAGCGCTCCATCCAAACGCAGCAGATTACATATTCTTCTCAAGCATGCATGGAACATTCTCAAGGATAGACCATATGGTGGGAAACAAGGCAAGCCTCTATAAATTTAAGAACATTGAAATCATAACAAGCATCTTTTCTAACCATAATGCTGTGGAACTAGAAATCAACTACAAGAACAAAACTGGGAAAGTGACAAAGATGTGGAGACTAAACAACATGCTACTGAACAACCAATGGATCATTGAAGAAATTAAAGGAAAAATCAAAAAATATCTGGAGAGAAATGAAAATGAAAATACACCATATCAATTCATATGGGATGCAGCAAAAGTGGTTCTGAGAGGGAAACATAGCAATAAAGGCCCACCTCAACAAACAAGAAAAATCACAAATAAGCACTCTTAAACTACACCTAACAGAATTAGAAAAAGAAGAACAAATAAAGCCCTAAATCAGCAGAAGGAAGGAAATAATAAAAATTGGAGCAGAAATAAATTAAATTGAAACCAAAAAAAACTAGATAGGATCAATGAAACAAAGAGTTGTTTCTTTGAGAAGAAAAACAAAATTGACAAATTCTTAGCCAGACTCACTAGGAAAAAGAAGCCTCAAATAAATAAAATTAGAAATGAAAGAGGAGAAATTACAATGGATACCACAGAAGTACAAAAGATTATAAGAGAATACTATGAAAAACTATATGCTAGCAAATTAGACAATCTAGAAGAAATAGATAAATTCTTAGACTCATGCAACCTCCCAAAACTAAATCAAGAAGAAACAGAGAATCTGAATAGATCAATCACAAGTAAAAAGGTTGAAACAGTAATCAGCCCCCACCCCCCAAAATAAAAGTCCAGGCCCAGATGGCTTCTCTGGAGAATTTTACTAAATATTCAAAGAAGATTTAATACCTATCCTTCTCAAACTATTCCAAAAAATAGAGGAAGATGGAACACTTTATAACATTCTATAAAGCCAATATCACCCTGCTACCAAAGTCAGACAAGGACAATACAAAAAAGGAAAATTACAGGCCCATATCACTGATGAACATAGATGCAAAAATCCTCAACAAAATATTAGCAAACTGAATACAGCAATACATTAAAAAGATCATGCATCATGATCAAGTGGGATTTATACCAGGGACACAGGGATGGTTCAATGTCCACAAATCAATCAACATGATACACCACATTAACAAAATGAGGAATAAAAACCACATTATCATCTCAATAGAGGCAGAGAAAGCCTTTGACAAGACCCAACATCCATTTATGATAAAAACTCTCAACAAAATGGGTATAAAAGGAAAGTACCTCAACATAACAAAGGCCATATATGACAAACCCACAGCCAACATCGTACTTAATGGGAAAAAACTGAAAGTCATCCCTCTGAGAACAGGAACAAGACAAGTGTGCCCACTCTCACCACTATTATTCAATATGGTACTGGAGGTTTTGGCCAGAGCAATTAGGCAAGAAAAAGGAATAAAAGGACTCCAAATAGGCAATGAAGAAGTGAAACTCTTGCTGTTTGCAGATGACATGATTTTATATTTAGAAAACCTTAAGGAATCCTTCAGAAAACTATATAGAAATGATGAACAACTACAGCAAAGTTTCAGGGTACCAAGTCAACTTACAAAAATCAGGTGCATTTCCATATTCTAATAACGAACTAACAGAAAGAGAACTCAAGAAGACAATCCCGTTTACAATTGCAACAAAAAGAATAAAATATCTAGCAATAAATTTAACCAAGGAGGTGAAAGACCTATACAATGAAAACTATAAGACACTATTGAAAGAAATTGATGATGCCATAAAGAGATGGAAAGATATCTCATGCACATGGATTGGAAGAATAAACATAGTTAAAATGTCCCTATTACCTAAAGCAATCTACAGATTCAAAGCCATCCCAATCAGAATCCCAATGACATTCTTCACTGAAATAGAGCCAAGAATCCTAAAATTCATATGGGGCAACAAAAGACCCCAAATGGTTAAGCAATCCTGAGAAAAAAGAAGAAAGCTGGAGGCATCAGAATCCCTGACTTCAAAATATACTACAAAGCTATAATAATTAAAACAGCATGGTACTGGTACGAAAACAGACACACAGATCAATGGAAAAGAATTGAAAGCCCAGAAAAAAATCCACATGTCTATGGACAGCTAACCTTCGACAAAGGTGCTAAGAATATACAATGGAGAAAGGAAACTCTTTTCAATAAATGGTGCTGGGAAAACTGGACAACGACATGCAGAAGAAAGAAAGTAGACCATTTTCTTTTGGCACACACAAAATTAACTCAAAATGGATCAAAGACTTGAAAGTAAGACCTGAAACTATAAAACTCCTACAAGAAAATATCAGCAGTACACTCATTGACATCAGTCATAGAGGGATCTTTTCAAATTCCGTGTCTACTCAGACAAGGGAAACAAAAGAAAAAAGAAACAAGTGGGACTTCATCAGACTAAAGAGCTTCTGCAAGGTAAAGAAAACCAGGATCAAAACGAAAAGGCAACCCACCAGTGGGAGAAAATATTTGCAAATCACATATCTGACAAGGGGTTAATGTCCATAATATATAAAGAACTCACACAACCGAACAACAAAAAAACAAACAACCCAATCAAAAAATGGGCAGAGGATATGGACAGAAACTTTTCCAAGGAAGATATACAGATGGCCAATAGGCACATGAAAAGATGTTCAACATCACTAACTATCAGGGAAACGCAAATCAAAAGTACACTAAGATATCACCTGACACCCGTTAGAACGTATAATCACCAAAACAAAAAATAGCAAATGTTGGAGAGTTTATGGAGAAAAGGGAACTCTCATTCACAGCTGGTGCAGATGCAAACTGGTGCAGCTTCTATGGAAAACAGTATGGAGATGCCTCAAAAAATTAAAAATAGAAATTTCTTATGATCTAGCTATCCCACTACTGGGTATTTATCCAAAGAACCTGAAATCAACAATCCAAAGAGGCTTATGCACCCCTATGTTCATGGCAGCATTATTGATTATAGCCAAGAAGTGGAAGCAACCCAAGTGTCCCTTGAGAAATGACTGGATAAAGGAGATGTGGTATTTATGTACAGTGGAATACTACTCAGCCATAACAAACACAAAAATCATCCCATTTGCAATGACATGGATGGACCTGGAGGGTATTATGTTAAGCAAAATAAGCCAGATGGAGAAAGACAAACACCATATGATTTTACTTATATGTGGAAGATAAACTAACACACGGACAGAGAGAATAATTTGCTAGTTACTGGGGGGAAGAGGGTTAGGGGGTAGGCACAAGGGGTCAAGGGATGCATTTATATGGTGACTGACAAACAATAATGTACAGCTAAAATTTCACAATGTTATAAACTCTCATGACATCAATAAAAAATAAAATAAATTAATTAGATAAATTCTGAGAAAGTTGAGAGCAGAATGGAAAATTCCATATTTCCTTTTAGATGCAATATTTCTACTAATAAAGTCTTATTTTGAATTAGATTTACTGGAAGCGTGTTGTATTATTCATTTGTATTTACTGATCGTGAGCTACCACTTGTAAATCATCTTTATCTGTGCACTTGTTTAGATAAGTTCCTCTCAGTTTAAAATGAACAGTTACTATTTTGGATCAATGTGCAAAAATATATATTTATCCATATTAAATTTATTTAAAATCAGTCAATCATTTCAGCCTGTAAATAGTCCCTTGGTTTTTGTCATGTAAGGTGATCATTATTCTTCTCCATCTTCAACATTCTAAAACTGTGATGCAAATCTCTTCATTCATGTCTCAAATTAAAACACTAAACAAAATAAGACTGAAGACAAGATACTATGCCACATTCTAAAAATATGTTTCTAAGTTAACCAATTACATATCTACCTACTTGTACTATATTCTAATAGTAGGTTCAGCTCTTTTGTAGCCACCAGTATTATCATAAACTCCCTAAAAAAATGTTGCTGAAATCCAAATACTTATCCTATCACATTTCCATTGACTCCTAGACTAGTATTTATAAATAAAATATGTTAATCTGCTATGTCTTGCCATATATAGAAAATATTTGTCATGTTTTGTTTTTTTGAAATTGTTCAAAAATTTTCCTCAGATAAACATTGCAAATTGTACTTAACTAATTGTAATACTAAGGTCAAGGAGAAAAATTCACTCAAACATATAATATATACATATATGTCTCAATTATCTTTCTATTATTTATCCTCAAAGGATCTCACCTGTAACAGGCAGAATTTTGGCTCCATGCCCTTCACCATCTGGTATCATGCCTTTAAATATGTTATGTTACAGGCAAAAGGGACTTGGCGGATAAAATTAAGTTTATTGATCAGTTGATTTTAAGATAAGGGTATCATCCTGGATTATAAGTGTGGGCTTAATGCAATCACATGAGCTCAAAGTATAGAATTTACTCTGGCTGGATGCAGGGAAAATGTGACAGAAGGGGAAGTAAGACATTCAAATTATGAGCAGGATTTGATACACTCTTGCTGGTTTACAAATGGAGGAAACCAGGAACCTCAGTCCCACAACCACAAGGAACTAAATCCTGCCAACCACCTGCATGAGCTTGGAAGCAGATTTTTCTCTTATCTCTTGAGATAAGAATCCTGTGTGGCCAATACCTTTACTTCAACCTTGTGAGACTCTAAACAGAAGATCTGAGCTTCTGACCTACAGAAACTATGAGATAATAAAACCGTTAAATTAATCATTATGTAATTTGCTATTTTAATACATCAATAGAAAACTAATGCATCCCTCTGATTATTAAGTAGAATAATAATTTGTCTGTGAATTATATACTTTATTTTACAGTTTTCTAAAGTATCCAAAATGACAAATGAATCAATAAATATTTCTAAAAGTAGAGTATTTCACCATAAAATAATTTAAACAAAAAAAATTTTTACTTTAAATATATATTTTTAATATTATCCAGGGAACTACATTTTGACATTGTTTGAATATTATTTAATTTTCCAAATAACTAACTTTAAAAACGTTGACTTGAGGAGCCAGCCTGTGGCATAGTGGTTAAATTTGGTGCACTCCACTTTGGCGGCCTGGGTTTGTGGGGTCGTATCCTGGGTGTGGACTTACACCACTCATCAGCCCTGCTGTGGCACTGACCCACATGCAAAATAAAGGAAAATTGGCATAGATGTTAGCTCAGTGTGAATTTTCCTCAGCAAAAAAAGAAAAAAGAAAAGAAAGAAAGAAAGAAAAAGTGTGATATTGGTACAAAGACAAACAAATAGGCATTTGAAAGCATTAGAATTTGTGGAAGAAATGGGAAATAACTAGGCCAATAAAAATGTTATTTGTTAGTCTTAACCAGCAATCCATAGTTGCATAGTGTACACTATTCATTTTATTATTTATGCCATTTTGAAAATCTTTCTCCGATTCTAAAATAAGACTGTGACATGTTTATTTTATAAAATAAAATCATTTACCCATGTTTTTTCTTGAACAACACTTGAGGATTTTGTGCTAACTTTTATGCAATATTTTATTTTATTTTATTTTTTTGTGGGGAAGATCAGCCCTGAGCTAACATCCGTCGCCAATCCTCCCCTTTTTGCTGAGGAAGACTGGCCCTGAGCTAACATCCATGCCCATCTTCCTCCACTTTATATGGGACGCCGCCACGGCGTGGCTGACAGGCAGTGCGTCAGCGGGCGCCCGGGATCCGAACTCGCGAACCTCGGGTTGCCAAGCGCGGACTAAACCGCTGCGCCACCGGGCGGCCCCTTTTATGCAATATTTTAGAAGGAATTTACATTTCTAAACATAAATTTTCAATGTTCCAGCTATTGTTGAGGAGACAAAGTGGGAACAAACACATTTTTGCTCAGTCACATAAATTCTCTCATTTAAACAAAAAGTAATTCTCTCCAATGTGCACCATTCTTCTCATTTGAAAAAATGAGTGCCCTGAAGTTCAGAAGACTTTGGCGGCTCATCTAAGTCACGTCCCTGGGGAGAGTAGGAGCCAGTCAGTCTTTATAAACTACAGCGTGTCTGGTTTCCGTGTTCACGATGTCTGTACCGCAGAGAAGTGCCTACAAATTCTCTAGGTTGCCACCAAATTTACTAATATGCAGTTTCTTCCCAGCCCAACATCTGTTTACTCTTCTAAAACACAGAATTTTAGGGTTTTAGACTATACATTTTTACTTATTACTTTTGGAGCCCTTGCAGAACACTTAGCATAATCAGTGATAAGTTACTATTTAAAATACTTAAAAATATGCATATAACAAGATTACTTTGCTTTTCAAACTCTTCTATAATTTGAGTGTAGAGGGAAGTTTCTGCTTTGGGGATCATGCATAACTAGGAACTATCAAAGACCTTTCTGCTCTGTGAAACAATCTATGTATTTCCCGTGTTATAGGAGGTAAGAGAAAATGACTCCCCAGTCACTACCGCTACCACCTTAAAGAAAGAAAGAAAATAGGTAGCAGAGCTGGTCTGAGTTGCAGGCAACAAGAAGGAACAAAGTGTCTGAGGCTAGAGCACTAAAACAGCATATAGATTCTAGGGACAAGGCATGCCATACTTCTTGAGTTTATTCTAGAAATGGAAGAAGGGTCAAATATTAGAAAATCTTTAAGTGGCATTTACTGCATTAATAAATTAAAGAAGACAAACTATAAGATAATCTCAACAGTCAATGAGAACTTATTTGATGAAATTCAACAACCATTCATGAATTTAAAAAATTACTTTTATTAAGAGTAGAATATAGTGGTTCAATGGCAGGCAAACATTTCACTAATAATATAGATTAAAAATAATAAATGAATAGCAGTTTTAAATAATAGAATGAATAAATAAAGTAAAAAGTAATAAAAAATATAAACCATATTTTTAAAGCTGTGGAAGCAACCAGGACCACAGTACACACGATTCCAGAAAGAGAAGAAACTTGCATAGGTGATCTGAGAATTTGAAGCTGTCACTGATGATATCTACCAATTCTGATCACAGGCTAGAGCCTGGGAATTTAGTCCAGGTACAGGCTGAGGACTACTCCTTGGGGATGGAGAAATAAGCAGAACTTATGGCAACAAGATGAAGTGGAATGATAAAATTGGACATCAGATGGGTCTCCACATAACTGCTTTTCCCCTCAAGACAGAGTGTGAATTCCACAGCTATGCTGGATAGGAGGCTTAAGAACTAAAGCAAAACCCTCAGAAAAGTCAAGCAGGATTTCCCTCTTGTGCTTGGAAGACAAATACCTAGACAACAGAGCATCTCAGGGATTACATGTGAGAGAAAAGTCTTTGAAAGAGTGGTGAATTGACACTGAAAATTGTTTTTTCCCCTTTTGAGGAGTGTGCCTAGTTTGAGAGATTTGGTGCCTGGCTGGGTACCACTCTTGGGGGACAGAAAACCAGGAAAGATTTTAGCTACTGTAATGTTTTAAATATCAAATTGGAGATTTAAGGGTTCTCAAAAGCACAGATTGAAGACACTTGCCTTATTTTAAAGCTGTGTCAGTCTAAGCCAAAACTTCTGAAAAGCTATGTAAATCTTTTCACTCTCTTACTGTTAAGACATGACCGGGGCACAATGAAAAAAATATGGAGGGCAATACCTTTGAAGAGACATGGCCATGTAAAAGAAAGAACAGACAATACAGACAGACCTATAAGTAACCCAAATATTGGAATTAGTAGACAGGGACATTGAAATATTTATGATTATTATAATCAAGAAAATAGAAAAAATGATGTGGAAAATGGATGAAAAGTTGGAGAATTGTAACTGATAATTTGAAGAAAAATAGGATCAGGTGGAAATTCTAGAACTCAAAAGTGCAATATCTAAATTTAAAATCCAGTAACTATGTTATTTAATAGCAGATTGAACACAGACATCAGCATTAGTGAGATGAAGGCTGGGTCATTAAAAATACCCAAACTGAATCACATATTCCCTTAAATGAAGGAAAATGCAAGAAATGTGATGATCAACCCTCTGTGTCTATTGTAATCAGAACAATAAAACATGAAAAATAAAGTAAAAGCATAAAATTTCTAAAAAAGGAAATAAAACTATCATTATCTGCAGATTTTATCATTGGTAATAGAATCCACAATGAATTTATTGAAAATAATAGGAAAGTTTTAAAAGTCGAGTAATAATGCACTATATACCAGAAAAAATATAAAATATACTTTAAAACTTCCTCTACTTATTTGCACAACATACTCAGAAATAAATCTTACAAAAAATATGAAGTCTAATTATTAGGAATTTGCACAATTTTTTGTTAGGGCTAAAGAAGACCAAAATCATTAGAAAGATATTCTATATTTATGAATAGGAAGAGTTAATTTTGTAAGAATATCAGTTTTCCACAGTTATTCTATTGATATAATCCAATTCCAATCAAATTATCCAAAGAATTTTCATGTACCCTAAAAAGCTGATTGTACACATTTTTAAAGATGAGCAATTGGTCGAAACAGCCAGTACTTCCCATCTGTTCTTCAGGTTTTATCACACTGATTTATCACACACGCAAAGCTAGATTTTTTCACTTTAAATAAAAATAGTATTTGAAATGTTAATATTCTTTGTTTCCAAGTAGTTTTGAGGAAAAATAGGGTATAATGGTAAGAACTATGAGGTTTTGAAGCTTTAAATTGTATATTTATAATCCGTTTATCATTGTTTTGAATATAACATCTAAATCTGATTGCGTTCACGATGAAGGATCAAAACTGAGATACTTATAAATTTTTGTAGTGGTAGTTTGCTTGATTAAATTCTGCAAAATCATCAGTTTGGTGTTTCTATGTACTTTTAAAGCCATTTTATGAATTCAATTGAGATTTTTCTCTTCCAAGAACAATATGTTACTTTTAACACCATCGTTTCAGCTTGAGAAAATAATATAGTTCATCTAGATTCCAAATGCATTAGAATTTCATGCTTTGGGTGCTTATATTTAAAGCCAGATCACTTTAATAGTTAACCAATTACAATTCACCTCTCAAATATTGTCTGCAGTCAGTAGTAAAGACAGAAAATAAATGAGGTCAAACTGAAAAACTTTGGAAATCTAATTGAGATCTTTTCCTTGAGCCAATACCAAATTAATGTTCTCTCAACCTTTTATAATTAAAGTGTAATATTGTGTGGAGCAGTGCAATCAAACAGCAAAGCAGATGGTAGCAGAGGAGATAAAATTAATCCTTAGCCACTTGTTGAGTCATGAGCTGTGGTTTCAATTATAAGGAAGCATTATTGTAATTAGCCAATTCACTAATGGAAATACTCCAAGTTCCCCCAAAGTTGATCTAGGATTGAAAGTATATGTTATCTTACCTATAAAATTTAGTGCAATCTAAGAAATATCATATTGAATGTTCATAAATTATATCTCATGGAGCCATACAGCTACCATCATAGACCATCCAGAGAACACATCTGACTAGTTCACTCTGTGTTTTAGAATCCTTAAGTGAATATCCATTCAATTACAGCAGGGTTTCTCCACCTTGGCACTATTGACGTTTTGAGTCAGATATTACATTGTCATGAGGGCTGTCCTGTGCATTGTAAGGCTGTTTAGTGGCATCCCTTGTTTCTATCCACTAGATGCTATTAGCAACCCGACCTCAAGTTGAATAGTAATAAAAAATGTCTCCAGATATTGCCAAATTTCCCCGGAGGGCAAAATTACCCCTGGTTGGAAACCCCTCACCTATAGCATTAAGTTGAAGTTATTTAGCATAATGTCAATGCCTGTGGTAACTTTAACTCATTTATGATCATTCCCTTCCCAGCTTTTTGCTTCTTAAACACTAATCCTTCTGTTTTTCTGCATTTACCCTGTAATTTCCAACCTCTGTGTGTTTGCTTCTGCCCTCCTTTCTATCTAATTCATCTTTGTGACCACTTCTCATAGCGATGCCATCAGCATCTTTTAGAACTTAACCCAAAAATAATTTTCCAAGGAAGTTTTCCCTAATGCACCGGAGTGTTTTGCTTTGGGTCTACTTTACTGTCCTGGGTCTTTCTCTGACTTTGCACTCACTACATTGCAGGCAAGTCTGAGCAGAGAGAGGAGTAGCCCAGGTCATTTAACCCAAACATCTAGCTCCACAGACAAATTCTGGATGTTATTCAAATAAAGAACTGTGGAAGTGAACCAGAAAGATGTTTTGTCAGCAATATTAACTCTAATATTAAACTATTCTCTGTCTATCTATCCATCTACCTCCCTACCTATTTATCTATCTGCCTGCCTATCTGTTTGTCTTTGTCTGATTGCCCATCCATCCACCCATCTATCCACCTATAATCTATCTATATACCTATCTATTTATCTAACCATCCATCTCTCTATCATCTATCTATATTTTTCTGAGTGTAATTGCCTCCAGTTACAGAGGATGATGTGATGCTATACACTCATATACTGATGCACTCATGCACACACTTAGACACTCATGCACACCCATCCCATGCATCAAGTCATAGAGCAGGGCTCTAGGCACCTGTGAGTGTTACCAAACCAAGTGGGCTTGCCTCCTGGTGAGTTAAAGAAGACTCTACACTGGTGGAAGTTGTCTCAAAAAGTAAAGTGTATCTGCAAATAGGAGGACATGAGAAATCATTTCTAAAGTCATGCTGTCCTCAAACAAAGGGAAGCAGGGACCTTTATTCTGGATGGGGAATGAATATTCAAAAGGGAGAGGTGGGTATTCACTTGTGCAGGCTCAGTTGGAAAACATGCTTCCACACACACTGCAGGTTACAGTAATGAAGGCTTAACTCCTCCAGGAGAGATCTTAGCATTAAAAGTAAGGCAAAGGTCATGGGCAGAGCTCTTGAGGTGAGGCTTGGTCAGTTTTGGGGTGGTTGGTGGTTGCATCTTCTTAACACAAGAAAAGGAAAAAAAAACTTGGAAAAACAGTTAAATGCTTCCAAACCTACCCTGGAGTTTCTTGAGGCACCTAGCCAGTGACATGAGTATTTGCACTCATCCCCCAAGTATTCCCATGCCCTAAGGAATGCAACGTTAAATAGGAAATGAAGCACCATGACAAGTAAGGAAAGAGATCTCAGAAAAAGGAGAACACTCTTTTCCTGTTTTTTAAATATTTTTGAGCAAGGGACTCCTCATTTTATTTTTCACTGGGCCCCACAAATTATGTAGGTGGACCTGCTTCCAGATGTATGAAAGTTTCACTTCTGCTCAATTAGAAAAATCAGAATATCATCATCACTTAAGTTCTCATCATGTGTATTTTTTTTTGTGATACCACTAAAGTGCTTATTTAAGTGTTTGAACTTTGAACCCAGATTTTGAAGGTTATATAATATAAAAACAGGGAGCAGTGTCACAGTTGATGACCTTTTATGTTCAATATTGTTTTTAATTTTTAATAGATAGCATCTAAATTGAACTACAGTTGTGTGCATCAGTGTAAATGTTTCAATAAGAAAAGGTCTAGTTTGAGATGTTATTTTTAAATTTTTGTAACTCAACCTGACTTATATGACTATATAGAACTCCTTATTTTACTTGCCAGCATTGCAAAGGTTCAATTCATGAAAACACTAATTCTCATTAGTAACTCACAAAATGTGACACAAAATGAGGAAATGTAATCTTGTAATTGCTAGACAACTATTAAGACTACATGAAAAATTAACATCATTATATAAAAAAGTTAGGGTAAGAAATAGAAATGTCGAAAAAGTGCCTTTTTTCCTAATTATTTTAATAACATTTGACTATTTCACATCTTATTAGTTCTCACCTATTGGAATCCTTTCATCATCTATTAATTGTATTACAATATTTTTTTGTGTGTTATTGTTGCATTATAAATGTTCTTTATGTATTCTGGATACTAAAATATAGATATATTATTTTTTTCTTCTATCCTGTGGGTTGTCATTTTACTGCGGCTTCTTTCAAGATTTTCTTTTTGTCTTTGATTTTCTGCAGCTTTAAAAAAATGCATATTTTTTGTTATTTATTTAGCTTGGTATTCTCTGAGATACCTGGATCTGGGGTTTGATACCAGTAGTTAATTTTGGAAAATTCTCAGACATTGTTTCTAATATTTATTCTATTTCTCTTTCTTCTCTTTTTGATATTACCATTACATATATATTAACCTTCTGTAATAGTCCCATAGTTCTCAGATATTAGGTTCCATTCTTTCTTTGCTTTTCAGTTTGGGAAGTTCCTATTGACATATCTTTAAGTTTACTGATCCTTTTTTCAGCTGTGTCCAGTCTACTGATGAACCCATTAGAGGCATTCTTTATTTCTATTACAGTGTTTTGATTCCTACCATTTCCTTTTGATTCTTTCTTAGAGTTCCCAACTCTGCTTATAGAACCCATGTTTTCTTCCATGCTGTCCACTTTTTCCATTGTATCTCTTAACATATTAATCATGGTAAATTTAAATTACTCATTTGATAATTCCAAACTCTCTGCCATATCTGAGTTGGGTTTTGTTGCTTGTTTTGTCTCTTAAGACTGTGTTTAACCTTTTAGCATGCCTTCTACTTTTTGGTGAAAGCCTGACACAGCATATAGCATAAAAGCAATTCAGGTATATAAGACTTTAATGTAAGGTTTTATGTTTACTGGGTTAGGAGTTATGCAGTATGTGCTGTTCACTATAGCTAGGGGCGTCAGAGGCTATAATTTCCTCCATTGTTCTTGTTTTTGTCTCTCTTCTTGGCTTTGGGTTTCTCCAGAGACTCCTTCTTAAATAAGATTTGAACTACACCAAATTATAAAATTTAACTGAAATTGTTAAAAAAAAAACTTTGCTGTGGTATTTGATAAATTGATTAAAGTAAATATGTAAAGACATTGGCAAAATAGAAATTGGCATTAATCAATTATAATTAATTAGAATAAAATATTAAATTCAAAATATATAATATAAGGTAGTATTTAATCAAACCATTTTAAAATCCAATAGTGTACTAGATACCATAATTAGACAAAACAATTCTGTATATTTTTTAAAGCTATAAAAATTATACACTTCTCTTTGAAAGTATAAATTCACGGTCCTGATGATAACATATATTTTCCTACATGTGTCATGAGCAGTAGTCAAAACTGAATATTATTTACAAAGCAATTAACATTTCTGTTAACTTTTAAAGTTAGTACATGTGCTAAGTCAGTTAGATTGGCCATTTGATAAAATGATCCTCTGATGTATTAATTTCCAATAAATTAGTTTCTGGCAAATGGGCTTTTAACAAACTTGGCCAGATCAGAACATAAAGGAATGTTGAAAGCATCTCACAGTCAATTTTTATGTGGACACAGGGTGACTGTTTCTGACAAAGGGTTGAAAGCATTTCCATGTTGGGATGGAACTTAGTTTTCTTTTGCCTTTTCTGGATATAAAAATCATGAGATACATAAGCATGACTATATATATATATATATATATATATATATATACACAAACATAGCACTATATATATATATAGTGCTATGTTTGTATATTTAAGCAAAAGAGTAAGAGAGAAAGATAATTGAGGAAAAAAGTAGAAGGAAAGAGGAAGGAAAAGAAGGAGAAAATGTGAATGATAATAGAAAAAAATGAGTTCTAAACAAAGATAAATTAAATAGGACATTTGCATTTGTTATTTAGTCTCTATTTTTAGAGATATGCTACCTACTTTTGATTAACACACAGCAACTTTGCTAGTACCTTGTAAAAGAACAATGCTATCATTCTATTAGCTCCCTCTACTCCCATGAGAAGGGTAATTAGTTTATAAGGTGGTGTCAAAGACCTTAAATATTAAGATTTTTATTTCAAAGCTAATAGAAACATATATACACATACATACACACAGAAGAGATAAACATAAAAATTTGTTCTATGTAAACATCAGTATCAATAAAGATTTTCAGTAAAAGAAAGAGACTAAAATATAAAACCAAAGAGTTAATTTTAAAAACTTTACAATTTTAAATTTGAATGGAAATATTATGAACTCCTAATGTATTTTCTCTTAAAACTAGTATTTCCTACTTTGGTCAATAGAAAATACATATTAAAATGACCAACCTTAGTCACTCTGACAACTCTTTTAGTTGTCTATTGCTGTATTTAAAAAAAATATTCGTGGATTTAGACAGTGAACATTAAATTGCTCACATTTCTGAGGGTCAGAAATTCAGGAAGGGATCAGCAGGGATGGCTCATCTCTGTTCCCCGTAGTGTTGCCTGGGCAGCCTGGGAGAGGCCAGAGGATCAGCTCCAATGGCTGCTATGGTTCCTGGAATGGGAACATCTCTTTCTTGTCGTGGTCATTTTATATATCTGGATCCTTGGCTCTTCTCCACATGGTCTTCCTCCCCACATGGAGTCTTATCTTCCAGGGCTTTTCTCTTCAGATAGCCCAGACTTCTTTAGGTAATGACAGGCCACCCAGGGGACAAACAATGAAAACTACAAGCTTCTTAAGGTCTAGGTCTGGAAGTCACATAGTGTCACTTCCACCACACTATGGTTAAAGCAAATCACAGGGCCAGCACACACACTGTGGCAGGGGAAATAGACTCTACCTCTTGATGAGAGGAGTAATAAACATCATTACAAAAGGGCATACTCAATGGAAGGAATTGCAGCCCCACCTTTGGAAACAATCTACCACAACAACCAAATAGCAATGAAAACTTCTGACATCAAATTTGCGCCCACAAGACACCATTCCCATTAAAAGGAACTGGGATTTTTGGATGAATGGCCAATCTTGGATGTAGGCCAAAAAAAATGCACAAAATAAATTTGGACTATCTTAACATATCAGAAAACAAGGAAACAAAGAGTATAAAGAGAGAGACAATCATATAGTATATGACTCTTGATGTGATGCTTTAGAAAATACATAGGCAACATATAAAATATTCTTTCAAAAAATTAATTTTGAATCTGTTCAAACTTCTAATTGTAACCATTAGTGTACATGAAATTCAGGAGTCAAAGGAATATGTTATATAATAGCGTGCTTAATATCAGGCTAATTTATGTTAGAAGCTAAGCTTCCCCTTTTATTAGCCCTATAGCTTTGAGAAAATTATTTTACAGGGACTTGAAACCCTCGTAAGTAAAATGGAGGTAAGGAGAGATTATTTTATGAGCATATACTATATGCATATGAAATAATAAAAATTATATAAAGCAATGATTGGCATAGTAATGCTGCCCGATAAAAATGCATTCCAATTTTCTCTCTTCTCCTCCTGACATACCTGTTCCTCCCAATAGACAATTTCTGTTGGAGTCAGCTGTGGCTCCTAGCACAAATTAACCCTTGATTGTTCTGAATTAATAGAATGATCAGCTATACAGTAAGCAGATACCTCTCAAAAATAAAACCTTTTTTGATAGGAAATTAATGACTTAACAGCTGTCTCAAGAAAATTCAAAAATGTCTCAGCAAACAGAAAAAAAAAAACCTGCCACAAGTTTCAACCACCCTATTGAACAAGCTATCTACTTCTTTGCTTCTCTACTCTGCTTCCTTTCCTGGTACTTTAGATGGATTCTCCATGCTGTTTAGCAAAGACCAACACTTCCACTTGTGTACCAAATCCCATCCCTTCTCACCTACTTAATGACATTGCTTCCACAATTCTCTCTACTCTCTCCTCTGAATCATTTTGTGTTTTCCCTTTTTTTTCTAATGGACTTTTTTATCGATCAGTAGACAAATATCCCAATGTTTATTCTATCTTAAAGATAAGCTCTTTTGACCCTACTTCCATCTGCCTATATTGCCCATTTCATTTTTCCCTTTATATCTAAACTCCTCAAGACTTGTTTACAGTCAGTGTGTCCATTTTAGTTTCACTTGTGGCTTTATCTTCATCTCCCCAACTTTTTAGTAGTTTAAAACTCTGGGGTATCAACCTTGACCATCTTTTCTACAGTCACTCCTTTGGTTATCTCAAATTATCTGATAGTTTTAAACACTATCTAAATGAAAACCACTCTACTTGTACATTTCCACAAGGACTTCTGCCCTGAACTCCAGACCTGTATATACAGTTACCAGTTAGATATCTAATGAGCATATCAAAATTATAATATAAAAACCTGAAATTCTGATTCCCCTGCCTTCAAATATGCTGTTTGCACAATTTTTCATATTTCAGTAAATGGAAACTCCATTCTTCTAATTGTCCAGACCAAAAATTTTTAAGTAATTATTGACTCCCTTATTTGTCTTGAGCTAACATTTAATCAATCACAAATCCTGTTTATCTACCTTCAATACATAACTTAAAATCAAAACAATTCTTGACCTCTCTTTGGTAGATGGTGTTTTAATATCCCTCCCAGATTTCCTTTACAGGGTCAGCACTAAACCCCCAGCTTCTGTTAGTGTTGCCCTCAGCTGACAAAAGTAAGCTGTATTACTGAGTAGGTTAGATCTCTTTGACTTCCTAGGTGGCCAAATCCAATACTTACAGATAGAGGCATACAACTCTGAAATGTGGTTTTTGCTTTGATACTGCAAAGCTTCCCCTTTATCAGGCCAATGCAAGAGCTTCCCAGCTACCATATTTTTTCTTAGTTTTCCTGCTTCTCTATTGTACTTCACTTCATACCTTACAGGTTTTTTGTTTGTTTGTTTTCTGTCCTGAAAACATTCCTTCAGTAAATCAAGCACACCAAATCCCTGTCTCTTATCTAGATTATTGGATGTCTTTCTTACTTGTGCCCTTGCTTCTTCTCTTGCCATTCTAGTCAATTGTGAATACTGTACTCAGAATATTCTGTTAAAAAAAAGACAGATAATTTTACTCCTCTACTCAAAATATTCCAATGGTTTCCCACATTACTCAGGACAAATGCCTAAGTAAATAACGTGGCCAAAAAGTATGCCATTATCTGAGGTCTGCCTCCTTAACTTGCTCATTTCATTGCATATTATCCTCTCCCTGGCTCACTGCACTACAGTGATTCTTGCCTCTTTGAGGTTCCTTGAAGCAATAGTCATACACTCAAACTGAGGGCCTTTGCACTTGCCATTCCCTCTGCCAGGAATGCACTTCTCTAAAATATTTGTGTGCCTCACTCCCACACTTCCTTCTGAGTGTTAGTTATATGTCAGTATTCCATTGTAATATTCCATGACCATCTTGATTAAAATTGCAAACCCAACTTTACTCCATGACATTACATATAACCTTTCCTTAGTTTTTTTTCCAAAGCTCATATTGCTTATTGACTTTATATATGTTTAATTTTTTTAATGTCACTGTCCATTCACTAAAATGAAAGATTCATGAAGACTGTAAGTTTTATCTGTTTTGTTTACTGTCTATAATCATTAATAAGCTCTCAAGAAGTATTTATTAATGTAAAAGGCTAGCTTACAGAGGTCAGCATCAGAATCTTATAATTTTGCTACAACTTCATATGACCCATGGTACATGTTGCTTTTAGCATCTATCTTTCACTACTTACATGTCAAGTTTTAGATTTAGATATTTAAGAAAAAATTTCAAATCACTTCTCTCATTTTCCCTTAACGTCATAAAATATGTGCAAATGCACTTTTTTGCATCTCACAATTATTCAAGCTATAAATTAAAACTAAACGTTGATGTCATCAAATAGCTGTAGCTGATACAAAACCTGCATGTATTATACAACAATAAAAAGAAGAAACGAAATCTGCCCTGTTCAGCTTCTATTTTTAACTTCTTTAGCACTGTGATATTTACAGACCTTGATTTTTTTCAATATAATTATCTAAAATAAGTCAAAGCTATCATATTATAGCCATAAAACATATGGGAGAGGATGCCAAAACCTTGAAACATAATTTCGTGAAATGCTAGTCAATCCCAGAGGTTGATTATTGCTTTAGTATTTCAAAAACATTTCATTCAAAAATTTTCAATTTATATATATATATATATATATATATATATATATATATATATATATTTGAATGTACAAGTATCTGAAGACCTTTAAGGTATTTTAGTGTATACATAATCACATATAAATATCCTAAAGAGACATTGTAAATTGTTGTTGAATTATTGTTAAACATTTTCCTCTGATATAAATAAGGTATTTGCTATAATCACAAAGGGGCAGTTATTTACACATAATAATCTAGTTATTGGTGTTGAATGGTTGTTTCCATGTCAACTGCATCCAGTAAAGAGGATTAGTCATCATATGGTTGATGGTACCATCTGTGTACTCCAAGACTAGCTTATTGATGCAAATAGACACTTGTTTTGTGAAAGGTTAAAATGGCAAGAATGTATATATTATATAACGTATCAATGGAATTGCCCAAAATATATTTTCCTATTTATATTAAATTCTCTTGATTATTATTGATGAATAACATTTTGTTCTAGTAATAAACACCAAAATAAATTGAAGAGACATTGAAAAAAAAAAAAAGAAGGAAACAACAAAAACTTAGTTTAATGGTTTAGGTAATTTCACCAGACATTACCTTACCATGGCATTCACTGAACATTTTAAGGTAACCACACCATTAAGTGCATTCTAATAGTTTAGGTAGCCACATGTAATATTTTGCAAGTTTGAGAATTTTTAAACATTTGCAGGAAAGAAATCACACTATGTTTCGGTAGAAAAACTTTTAATTCATCCTAAATCTCTTTCCTTTAACCCATTGAGAAATGAAGTTACTTGTGTGAGCATGACTTTTTGTTTGTTGCAGGAAATTCTTGCTCAGGAAGATAAGTTTATAAATAATTTGATTATTTATTACATATGGTTTATTTTATTTATTAAAATAATTATCAACCTATCAAATAGGTTGTTCATTTGGGTAAATACCTCCTTTCTTAGGACAATAAATTCCTTACTGAGGCATCTAGCTCACTATCAAACATCTTTTTAATTATCAAGACTTAATTTCAGACTTTCATTTTTCTGTGATCACCAGTCCAAAATATATCACAAAATTTGCCCATTCCCAACCAGATACCATATTGGAAGACCCAATTTAAATCTTTTGAGCATAGCTCCCCCTCCAACCCAAGAATATTGACCCATGACCTCTCCTTCTGAGACATTATTAAATTCTGTCAAGGTAGTGTTCTCTCTTCCTGAAGTAGGCTTCATAAACTTTGATTTATTTAATCAATGAGTATCACTTGGGAAGTTTGCTGCTGTTATCAAACCCAGAGGTCTCAAGCATATCTGGTTGAAAGCCCCTCTCTGCTGAGGGTCAAAAACCTTTACTTAAAAGCAGCATGCTCCTCTGATACCACTTTAGCCTTCCTCTTAGGGGTGCTTCCAACTGCAACAATGAGATAAATCTTACAATGGTTTGTGCTATGATTTTTCTTTGTCAGGCTCCCGAATTTTGATTTCAAGGAATAACAATAATAGTAATAAAACATTTTTAGTGTTTCTTCAATTAACTGATCTTAGCTGGAAACTTTTATTCCTGGTGTAAATCTATCTTGTTATTAACAGCACTATTCTGTGTCTCTTCGATTGTCCTCATCCTGATACCAAACCAAGTGGGCTCACCTCCTGGTGAATTAAATAAGACTCTACACCAGTGGAAGTTGTCTCACAAAGGAAAGTGTATTTGCAGCAAATAAGAGGCCATAAGGAATCATTTCTGAAGTCATGGCATCCCCAAACAAAGGGAAGCAGGAACTTTTATTTTGGTTGGGGAATGAATATTCAAAAGGGAGAGGCGGGCACACTGCAGGTTATGATAATGAGGCTTAATCTCCTCTTGAAGAGATCTTTGCATTAAAATAAGGCAAAGTCATGGACATAGCTCTTGAAGGGAAGCTTGGTTAGCTTCAGGGTGGTTGCTGGTTGTGTCTCCTTAACATAAAGGAACAACTTGGAAAAACAGTGAAATGCTTCCAAACCCACCCTTGAGCTCCTCGGGACACTAGTCAGTGACAAGCCATTTTGTCTGAGAGTCTTAGAGCAAATATTCATAGGGAAGAAAACATACATAGAGTGATAAGATCAAAAGGTCTCATCAGATTGGACACTTTATAGGCTAAACTTTGCCTTGGGTCACCTATCAAAACCTATGAGAATTTTCTTGAACCTATCTTATAATATCTGTAAAAGTATGGCTCTAGGAAAACCTCTTCTCCAAAATTTTCCTCTGCCAAGAATAATAGATTTATTGGTACTACTAGAGGAAATGCTCCATTACTAGTTTGCAGACCCCCTAAATCACAAGATTCACAAGTGATATATGTGACCAACTGTTGCCAAACTCTCATGGGTTTAACTTAGTCTAAGTGTACCCATTCTCAGAAGGAATCCTATGATCTTATCTTAACCTATGCTTCTTTCCATCTTATCTACCCACTTCTCTTCCCTTATGGCCATTTAGAGGTCAGTGCAAATGCATTGTGGTTCATGTTAAGTACTTGTCTTTTTCAGAGTATGGAAATATTGTCAAAGACTTTTTAATGGTTAGACAAGTTATATAGAAATTTAGAGATTATTTAGAATAGTTATGTAATATATAATCTAAGCATCTATAATATTTATCAATTCACTCATATGTAAGTTGAACCCTCAGATAAAAAAACCTGGAGCACAAAGGTCATAATGGGAAAACCCTGATAATGACTTTAGAGACCATGAATTTCAGAGACAAGATCTTTGGAGCCCATCCCTAATTCTTTCTTCTGTAACAGATGGGACTCGAACTAGTTTTTAAACTAGTAAAAGGATGACTCCACTGGAGAGTTCAAGGATAAACTCTTTAATATCTTTATATAGTTTTGAATTAGATCCTTAAGAAAATGTGACCCCAGCTATCTCTTGATTTTTTAAAAAAATAGACTAAAACCATAAATAGTAAGATTTAGCTTGCAAACAGAAACTAATAATAAATCATCCCATTGTCAAGTCTCCAAACCCTTGCTCAACATTTTGAGAGAGCCTTATAACAAAAGCAGAATAATACCCAGGATAAACTCATGATGCAGATGAAACAATTAGATTCTCCCACTCAAGTTTTCAAATATCAGAGGAGGGATCCATTTGAGAAGGATACCTGTAGATATTATAAGCAAAAAGTATATTGGGAAAACAATTGTCTTGCAAAAGCTTAAGAATCTGAAGGAAAAGAATAGAGTAAATGATCAATGAATATGCTCTAGGGAGAATCGAGTACCCAATTTTCCATTTTACCCTAAATGGGTTCTAGAGGAACAGAATTTTAAGGGTGAGTCTTCTGAATTGGTTCTAGGGTTTATAATCCCCAAATCAATACTTAACACAGATTCTGCTGGCTTAGTGACAGGTTCCAAGATACTTGCACCATCACTCTGGGGCAAGACATATAAGCTCATCACATAAGCTTTGATTCTGGACGGAGGACCTTAGAGAGCTGAGTAGAGACAACCACGAAACCAAAGATAAACCATCCCACTAAGAATGATGCTAGAAACCAATATTCTAAATTAGATATGTAAGAAAAACTATCTAACACTACAAAGGAAGCCCTCAAAATAAACAACTAATTAGTTCATAAATTAGTTCACAAATAATTAGTTCACGCTTTTAAGAATATCATGATTAAAATAACTTAAGTGAAAATTTGTTGGAAGTATCCTCAAAAGAAAATGATGAAATGATACCCATAAGTAACAAGAAATAATGGAACAAATTATACAGAAATGAAAGAAAACTTGAGGGTGTAAAAATAGAAATCTTAGAATGAAGAGCATAGTTATTGAATTAATAATATAGTTAACCAAGGATGCTAGACATAAAAGCAATCCTTAATTCCAATCTACATAGAAAATAACCAATCTGGAAATACAATAAAAAGTAAAAATTCTATTCTCAATAATACAAAAATTGTAAGCTACTCCATGGAAATAAATTGTACAAATACAGTGTAAACCTTTTAGGAATAAAATGATAAGCCATATTAAAATAGATAAAAGGGCATTAATAAATTAAGACATAAAGTCACAAAGAAATGGAAAATTTAACTTTATAGAGATGTCAATTCTTCATAGATTAATTGGTAAATTAAATGAAACTCCAATCAAAAATCAAATAGTTTTGTTTGCTGGCTGATTGGAAAAAGTTGCCTAGCTGACACTAAAATCCACAATAAAGATTGAAAGGGGCTTCTATTCCCATCTAAGATGGACTAACAGGGGCTTGATATACCCTTCTGTCTGACACAAAGAAAAATTAGCCAAAACATGCTAAACAACAGATTTTAAGATGCCAGACAGCAGGCAACAAAGGACAGTGACTGTGAGAGATGAGAAGCAAAGAAGATTACCACTGTGATTGTCCAACCTCCCTTCCTTGTGAGAGTTCAGTTCATGGCACATTAGGAGGAATACAGACAGAGCCTAATTGACTTCCTGATTTGAGGAGAATAAGCTGAGAGTTCTCGGAGACCAAGGTGGCAACAGTGGTTCACAGATCAGAGTAACGAAGTGGAGACAGACATTCAGAAAACAGCATAGGTTGTCTCCCAAATATTCAGCTGAATATTTATAAGTGCATATGTGTGAGAAAAATTCATGAGGCCAGGGAAAGAACTAGAGGAAAGGATTTGTGGTAACAGTGCCAGTGCCCTGGACTCACAGGGCCTCTTCCATCAGCTAGTGTGGAAAACCTCATGATTCACAGGGCCACTAGGATGAGTATTCAGAATGATATTGTCTGAGTAGTGAGAAATAATTACCTCTAGATGGGCACTGCTCTAGTCCCACCTAACAAATCTTATAAATATCAGATCAATTAT
The DNA here is from genome assembly GCA_031878705.1 of Tapirus indicus. Taxonomy (NCBI): domain Eukaryota; kingdom Metazoa; phylum Chordata; class Mammalia; order Perissodactyla; family Tapiridae; genus Tapirus; species Tapirus indicus. Next base: position 42,727,231 of record CM062930.1, on the reverse strand, counting down.
TTCTCCAGGAAGCTTCCCCAAGAAATCAAGTGTAGCTTCACTTTGGAGAAAGATCCATAGCTGAGGGCTACATGATCTACTGTTAGTATTAAAGATTAATACTCAAGATTAAAGATCTCTTAAATCCTAAGGTGCATGTGACTGTGTTTTCAGGAGGGAGGTATTTTAGTGACTGACTTGAACACAAGAAACAAGTCTAGTGGGCTGATGTCCCCAGAAAGAAAATTATTTTTTAAAATTGTTGAAAGCCCCCTGCACACACACACATACAGGATATACATTAGTTGCAGAGAACAGGTTGGCAGTGCATCCAACATTGAAAGTGATCTTCCAGCCAACGAGTAGGCCATAAATTTCACAACTGAGTTTATAATTAAGTCTAATTTTTGTTTTTCAAGGGCTTCCTGAGGGCAGTCAGTTCAACCTGACCTAATATCCATGCCGTCAGTCAAGTGACTCTCATCCACTCAATGGCATGACAAATGATAGTTATAGGAATGGAAGTGGAGAAGACATCCAGAATAATTGACAGGTGTTTTATGTGGGAGGTGCAGGAGCTGGGAAAATCTGTTGTTTCTGATAGGTCAGAGCAATCTAACAGGAAATGACAGACCCAAGAATTAGTTAAATTTTAGATCTTTGCAATGGCTTGTAAGACCTGGACCAGGGTGTTTTCCTCCAAGAAGAAGGATCCAGAGATGATTCCAAAAGACAGTTGCCATTAATGTCCCTCTTTATCCCATGTGTCCTATATTCTAAGGTGGCCCCTCCCCAGGTGCTAAGTTGTTGCTCTTCCTCTACCACAAAGTAAGTGTGTACCATTCCAACATCTATAAATTTACCTTTTGCTTAATCATCCTCTTCTTTCACACAGATTTTTCTTCCTGAAGGGAGATGCAAGAGGGACAAGGTAATTTTTATAAACCTTTTAGATATCCATTATGTCTTCCACTTTGACCTGCTAGTTTGAGGGGAACTCAGCAAGGAGTATACTCAGAAAAGTGCTAATTATCCTTGTAGTATAAGACCATATCTATCCAAAAAGAAAAATGTAAGTGGCTGGAACAGAATTAATAATGAATCCCTGAGACCTTTTAACGCTGCTGATAACCTGGAAGTTCTACCAACCAGTTCAGCCTGGCTTGCCACAGTGGAAGGAGAAAACATCATACCCAGGAATAGTCAGGATGAAATTACAAGTTTTCAGAAAACGTCTCTACATCCCCTACCTTTGGTCTCCATCATTATCTCAACTGAGAGGAGATGATCCCTTTCTGGTGAAATCACATTCAGTGACAAAACTGCCTTACTAATGTCAAAGAAGTAAGGTAGATAGAGTCAGAAATATTTGAGTGGGTTTTTTGAGGAGACTATTTTGGTGCTCAACAATACCAGATATCAGTGGATGGTGGGGAATGTGGAAAATCCATTAAATAACTTGACATGGACCCAGTGTTCAGTGGCTTCTGTGATAAAAGGTAAACCATTGTCAGATGGAAAATGATCTGAAAAACTGAAAAGATGACAAATAATAGTTTCAAGGGCCAATGTGATATAGTTAATCAGATGATTAGACTAGAACAGCATCACCATAACCTGAAAACATATCATCAACTGTGTGGCACCACTGATAGCCTTCAGAGAGGGCTCAAAAATTATATGTATTCAATCTGCCAGGAACAGGTGGAGATAACACTTCCCTCAACATGAGACAATTGGGTCATCCTTTGTCAAGTGTCAGAAATCTGACAAGCAGTTGTAGCCTCTGCATCAGAAATACAGAATTGTATACTTTGGGCTCAGTTTATGTTGGTGATGTGTTTCCATTCCTGGAGTGATGATGAATTGAGAAAGAAGTGGTGGGAATCTGGCTGTTCTTGATCAGTAGCTTGATTTCAGTCACTCTTATCAGAGAATGTTCCGTTACAATTATCATCTATATGTGTAATGCAGACAGTTGATTCAGCAGCTGCAATTCATCTCCACAATCTGTGGCCCCAAAGACAGATATTTTAAATTTGCCAGTCAATAGTTCTCCAAATGTCAGACAAATGGCCAGTCCATTAGAAATGGCCCAAGGGTCAGTAAAAATATAACAAATTTCTTCAGGCAAAGTCTTGGGCAGAGCTATGAAAATGGCCTTGATTTCTGCCCAGTGGGGGAAGCAACCATATCCATTTTTGGTCTTGCTTAGCTGGTGCTGAGTTTCAACAGCTGTAGCAGCCTGAAAGACATCATCAGATTTCAGCTCATCTAAGTCATCATTGAACCAGGCCTGGAATTTAGGAGAATCTCTTGAATTGAATCTCAGGTGATTCATCAGCTTTGCTTCAAGCAGCACAGATGGGGAGAAATTTTCCCCTAAAGTGATGATAGCTGCCAATTTTTCAAGTAAAGGTAAAATAACAGGGGGACGCTGTTGTTTGTATTCTTGAATATTATATACTTATTTCACAAGTGAGCCTTGTTGGACCCTTTTTAACTTGCTAACCATTGGATTTGAACTGACCTACTCCCGAATGGCAATATCAGGGCAGAGAGTAACAAGGCCTCCATGGGTAAGGAGTTAAGTTTCAACAGGAGCAAAGTAGCAAGCTAATAGCTTATTTGTAAAAATTAGTGTAATTGGTAACCCTGGCTGGAAGGTTAGTCCAAAACTCAAAGGGTGCCTCCAATTAGAGGCTTCTTTTCTTTGCCAGAAGCTCCAATCAGCAGAGTCATTATTCACAAAGATGTGTGGCTCTAAGGGGTCACTAGGATTGTGGTGCCCCAAATAAAGAAGTTATTAGCAGCTTGCTGGATGGATTCTAAAGGTTTGGCCCTATTGGTTTGGGTGACACTCAATAAAAGCTGACGTGTGATTTAGCCTGTATAAAGGACCAAGTAGAATACCCAAGTGAGGCACAACCTTTCTCCAATATCTAAAGAGTGTGATAAGGTGCTAGGCCTCTTTTTAGATGGGGGGGGGGGGGGGCTGAGGAGAGACATTGTTCCTTGATTGCCAGAGGGATTAATCATTGTAAATCCACTCACATAGTTCCAGAAAACACTACTTGCCAAGAAGTCCCCTAGCTTTTGTCAAAGTTTATCACCGACACCTTCTGGAGAAGATGTGGTAACATCAAGATCAGTATCATTGAGTCCTAGGCTGCTTATTTGTCATCCAACAGTACGTCATCTACATAGTGTAAGCTTCGAACATAGAACTTACAGTCTTTCATGCTAAATCCTAATCCACTCAAGGCTGGCAAATAACAGGGTAGTTGAGATGCTTGTGTGGGAGTACTACAAACATATATTGGAATCTTTGTGACGTGAATGTGAACTTTTCTTGATCCTGGTATGTCCAAGACTGTATACCACGTGCTATCAGTCTGTGTTATGCATTCAGTTATAGTCACAAAAGCTGGGACAGCTGGAGCTGTGGGAGCAATAACTGAGTTCACTTAACAATAATCTATTGTAAGCTTCCTTTACCACTGGACATACAAGGCTGTGGTATTGACATACTGCCTTCATACTACTCCTGCTGCCTTTAAGTCTTTAGAGTGGTGATTTTGCATTTCTCCTTCTGGCATTCTATACTGATAATGTTGCACCACCCAGGAGGTTGTAGGGAGTTGAGCAGTCATTTATGTCTCACTAGCACTCTACGCATGTGGCTGTTCCTGATTAGAAGAATATCCTTTGGCACATTAATTCCTACCAAACATTCGTATGTAAAAGTAACAATAATACAATTAATTGACCAAAGGGTCCCATACACAAGATTATGTTAGCTTTTCTTCTCCACTGGGAACTCTGTCCAAATACTGATAACAAAATTAAGGGTACCTTTTCCTTCCACAGTTGTGGGTAGGGTAACAACTTTGATTCCTGTATTCAACAGAGCTATATTTGATTGAGTCCTTTACCTCAAGGTTCCCCAGCATACTCAGATGGGTGCATATGGACTTTGATTCTCCTTGATGACAAGGTGTCCTTAGTCCCACTTCTAATCATCTTTCACTATAATGTCCCTGAGTTCTGAATAGAGGGGGAGAGATTGATAAGGAGATACAGAGGGAAAAGAGGTGTTCCATGCCATTAAACAAGATTTCACATTTTTTGTTTGAGCTTCATGGCAACAGGCTCAATCAAATAAACTTTCCAATGTTTTGGCCTAATGCTGTATATTAGGTAGTGACGACCTCATTGCTAAAAACATATTTTTTAACCTTGGGAATCTTTGATTCAGCTCCAGAAGAAGACACTAGCTCTATTTTCCAAGATTCCTCACTATACAAACATCCTTGAAAAGACAGTACAGAGCAAAGACAGTCAGGGCCTCTGTTTGTAAGACTTGCAGTAATGCAAGAGACCCACACTGAGTTGTTTCCCAACCGTTGTAATAGATACTATTTTGTTGATGTTGTTTTTTTTGTTTTGTTTTCAGAAATAAAGAGATAACTAAAATGACCATATTTTACTCTTTCTTATATCAAGCAATTCTGGGCCAAACATACTTTCCTGTTCCTGTCTGAACAATTCTTTGATAAAGATTACTTATCTGTGTTTGTACTAAACAATCCTGGGGTCAGATAAAATTTATTTAGGTCTTTGTTTTGGGAAATACTTGCTTCTGAAAGATAAGACTGAACCAACTAAAATAATTTACTTTTCTAGACTCACAGCTTAATCCTCAATACACACATCAAGACAATTGCCTCTCTGTGCCCAAAATCCAAAGGTACATGTCATGAACTAATGCCAGTCGAACTAGATCCCTGCCTTACAAGACCATCCTTAAAATTACACAGTCCTGACTAATGTTCAATGCTCCCACTGCCTAGATGATTGTAACGCAGCTTGTGACTGGGACCCCGGCACTTTTTACCCGGCAAACTTGAATACAATTTTGTTGCCGTCCAACTTTTGCCATTGCTGATTTTTACAAATGACATATTCTATTTTAGAAAATTAAACATCTAAAAGAAAACTCCAAAATGCCAACACTTAACACTGTCATTTTTTAACAAATACCTTTAAAAATGTATGTGTATAATTTTATTCAAAGAAAGTAAAGAATTTCTTTATGCCTTGTTTTTATATTACTAAACTGAATGATTTCCTTATATTGATTTTTAAAAATTTTATAGCCATTCATATATTATATCACTGAAATAACAAAATTTAAACTCACAGTTCACTTTTTATTCTTCAACATTCTGCCACCAAACCAAATAATATGCAACCAAAAGACCATATGTTTTATGCCATTAGAGTAAAATTGGAAGTATTGGGGAATAAAACTAAAATAAATTGCAATAGTAAAAAGATCTCTTTGGGGAACAAAATATAGATAACATGAAACAAGAAAAATAAGCATAAGCAAGACAATATGTTCAGCAAATTACCTCATTTCTTTATTTCTGAAATATAATATTTTCAGCAGCTCTTTGTTAGAGCCTGGGGAATCTGAGATGCACTTTTTATTGGTTATATTTAGGTGCTTAATGAGTACTAACATTATCCCAGTACTGTTTTTATTTTGTCTTCAAGTGATCACTCTACAAAAGAAAGTAAAATTTTTACCACTTGGTGGTGCTAGTGGATAATATAAAAGACAAATTATTCCTGGAGCATATTTTGAGAAAGCTGGTTATGGTGAGTAAATAAAATTAAGGGAAGGACAGCTTCATTCACCTCCGTCATCCCCTATTTCTTATTCTCCTTTAGACACAAAGAGTGTAAATTAGGCAGAATGGTTACTACTGATGGCTTGGGTCCTTGCTAACTAGCAGAAGAAACAAAGATCTTTAACACAAATTTCATGGCATTGGAGACTGACGATTAATGAGGCTATTATTCTCATTTTTAAATGGTCTCTGCTGCAGTCTGAAAGATTGCTTCAATTACACACTTTATTTTTATCTTCTCAAAAGAATAAGTTTTTGTATGACCACTTATGTTTGTGCCTAGCATGATGACCATTGGATTTTATTTTTCTGTTCGTGATAGGAATGCAACTATTTTAACATGTTATTGAATGTTTTTATACTAAAATGAATAGTAAATACATGTATAAACTTGAGTAACTTTTCAATTATAGTCAGTGTCGGAATATTTTCAGAGAGAGAAATAAGCAAATGGCTCAATGCCATTTACTATTTATAATAATTGTTAGAGACTTGCCTTCAGAAATATATTGCTTTATCAAAAGCAAGCTCTCCTAAACTGGTTACAGTTTTTCATATTTATTTGGCAGTGTTTTTTACTTAGCTCAGCTTCGGGTCTCACATTTTAAAAAATGCATGTATTATACAATTTTTTGAAGTGTTCAACCATGTATTCCTTCAACCACATAAATACAAGAGAAGAATTATGTCACTGATACATTTTTTTCTGTTATCTACTAACCTGGGACAAGTCCATGAATTTCTTATGCCCAGAGTTAACTTAGACTATAGGGCTTCACAGGGGGTGTGACATGGAAGAATTACATGGAAAGGAGTTTCAATGACAAAATGAAAGTTTTCAGTTTTCACTTCACTTCAAAGAAAAGAACCCAGCAGACACATATTCTTTGTCACATTGGTAAGCAGATACATTATTAACATCTTTTTGACATGGAAGAAAAGGCAGCCGAGGGCCCCAAATTTTGGTTCTATGTAGATAAAAGAATAAGCAGTTAACTTTGCTACTGAACAACAACCGTTTTAAATATAAGGCAAAGAACGGACCCAAAGCTTATTTGTAACTTTACATGCACATTTCCCCTTAGAGTCGTATACTACTTTATTTGAGTTTCCATTAATGCTTTTGATTATTTCAAATGCAGTTGGAACAATGAGGGTAGTTAGTGAAAAAAATTACCCACTACAAAATGCATGCAAAGATTAATGTAACAGCCCGTCGTTCTAGAAGTCCACTGATATAGGTAGACTCAATCATTCTACTTCCCTAATATAAGATATAATGAGAGTGTGCACTGTATGTTTATTAGCAAGACCTACTCAGAATGGATTAAAGGAAATTCTACTAGGCTGCCTACCATAAGAATCTGAACTTTTGTCATAATCCTGCTAATATTAAGAAAATGTTTTTTAGCCCTACTAGAGGGTACCTTTGTTTTTCCAGTAATAATCTTTTACATTGTTACTCTTTCATTCTTTGTAGATGCAGCAAAAGTTATTCTTCTTATTTGGTCCATTACTCATAACTTTCCTTCACATCACACTTTCTTCTCCAGATCAATTTTTATCTCCCCTCTTTCTTCTTAATTACTTTAAGCATGATAAACAAATGAAACAAACAAGAAACATAACAGATAAAACAAAACAAATAAAAATTACTTCCTCAGAAAAAACTGGACATCACGGTTTCACCACCTGTCACAGGTGTGTTGTATCATTTTGTGTGTTAGAGAGAAGAGAAACACTGAATTGATTATGTCAAATGAAATCTAATGCAGTCATAGTTCCAACATTGCAAGTTGTGAAATTGTTGGTCTGTCACTTCAACTCTCTGAAATGCAATTTTCTCACTTATAGAATGGCAAGATGTGGCTATTGAGAACTTGAAATGTGGCTAGTCTGAACTGAGATGTCTGTAAATTTGAAATAGAAAATTGATTTCAAGTCTTAGCATATAAAAACAGGAATGTAAAATAGTTCATTAATAATTATGTACTGATCCCATGTTAAAATGATAATATTTGGGGCATATTGGGTTAAATAAAACATATTATCAAAATCATTTTAATGTTTCCTTTTGATATTTTAATATGCCTATAAGAAAGTTTAAAATTACATGCTTGGCTCACAATTTTTGCATGCATTGTCATTCTTTGGGCAGTGCTGGTCTAGGAAATAAAATTTTCCAGATATTTGTGCTCACAACAGAAAATAAATCTAAATGGATCTTTATCAGTTATTTTGAACGAGATATATTTGTTATTTCAGAATATGCCTTCCATATTTATTATTTGAGTGGAATATTATTTTTTTTCTAATTGTTTCTTTCAAGATTTCCAACTTGTATTGCTATTTGTATACTCTAGGTTAAGAATCCAATCACTGGCATTCCTCAGTAAAAACTATTCTTACCTATGAAGTTGACCTTCTTGTGCTAAGGACGCAGTATTTTGAAGGAATACTGATAACGGTGATAAAGGAAGGGAACCTACTTAATTTAGCAAAGCAGCCACTTCAACCTTAACCCTTCAATCATGCCATATTCTCAGATGTACTCCTTCATTCCGAGTCACGACTATTACATTTAGATGTTAATGTTACCACCAACAACACTTTCCAATATTAAAAAAAAAGTGTGTGAAATATTATAGCATGATATTTTCTTGATTCAGTTGATGCGTTTCTATTAGACTTTCATTAAGAATTTGCACAACTGTGAGTTAACCCATCTGTCCTTTATTAAGCACATGTAAAAGAAACGTCTTGTAGTCTTCTCTGGATTGCTGCTTTGTGAAAGCAAGAGATTAGTTTAAAGGGTACTTAACACTCATGTCAGAAAACAATCCTGTTGCCACTATTCTTTATCTAGAAAGGTCTAACTGTGTGTTTTTAAAACACACCTCTTTTATAAGCCTAAGATTAAAGTGAGATCTTTTTACAGCTAATTATATATATATATTTCACAGATAAAAAGCATTTATTCTCAAAAAAACACTTTCTTTGTTATGTTGTGTTATGTTCCAAAACGTCATTTGTTCAAAGCATAACAAACGTTATTCTTTTTCTTATAAAAATATGACTTCATTTGTTAATATATGAATTCATTCAGAAAATGTTGCCAACTTCCTGCTCTCTGCAAGGCATTGGGTTATTTACAGCACCAGAAAATAAGATAAAACCCACAAGATTGGAAACTATTTTCTTAATGATAATTCTTTCAGAAGATGAGTTTTGTTGCAATAGAACCCAATTAAATTTCTGCTCTTTGTTGGGTAAACAAAAACTCCTGAAGATTGTTGATATTGAAAAAGTCATTAAGAAATTCTGTAGTTTTCAAATTGAACTCTTTACTGTTGAGTCATACTTGTTTATTTGTATATTTTATGGTAACAATGGAGGATGATAACCAGAACAAATTGAATTCTTTTAATCACAATAAACAATTGAAAATGCCAGAACATTGTAAATAGACTTTTGTCATGTTTTTCAAAAATATAAGTGAAAAATAATAAATACTTCATAAAGCATTTCAAAAACATGCCAGGTAACCTTGATTTTTTAACAATGGTTATTGGAAGTAGTTATTTTTCCTCATTTACCTTTATAATATTTTTGACAGAGTTGGTAGAATATTTCCAAAACAATATTAAATAATCATTACAAATTTTAGACTCAACCTTTTCCCCTTTGTTTTATTTTTCAATTCAATATAATTGTTTAGAGTAAACTGGAAAATATATTTCCATTTAAATATCACAAATTTAGAGAAACTATATGATATACAGTAATGTGTTTGTTGTGAGAAGGTCTCAATGACATCTTAAGCATTATCTCACTAAGACCAACTTATTATTACCTACATTGTAGTTTTTCATATTCTTTTTTATTAACATAAAACTGTGGAGCAGAGACGTTAAATCACTTTGCTACAAGAATGGTACATTTAATTGGTGGATTTAACATTCAATTTATTGAAAGGCAATCCATAATTGAGCTATTATTTAGAATATTCCTTCATATATTTATCTTTTTAAATCTCTTGATTAATCAAGTTTTACTTTTTGTTGTTTCTTAAAAGTATTCTGAGCGTGGTGATTTTTATCTTGATGTACAGCAATACATGAACAAATGCACTGATGACCAACATTCCTTTCACAGACATAATTTCCTTTTGCTTCTCACTACAAATTTTAAGTAATAAAAATATAGTTATGCTCAAAATCCTGACTAATTTTCTGTTAGTGCTTAAAATAAATATAGTAGAAATCAGCAGATAATAGTGAATTTAAAATGACCCATTAGGAGCCGGTCCGCTGGCGTAGCAAAGTTTGCACACTGCACTTTGGCAACGAGGGGTTCGCGGGTTCGGATCCTGGCCGCAGACCTATGCACTGCTCTTCAAGCCATGCTGAGGTGGCGTCCCACATAGAGCAACTAGAAGGATGTACAACTATGACATACAACTATCTACTGGGGATTTGGGGAGAAAAAAGGAAAAAGGAGGAAGACTGGCAACAGATGTTAGCTCAGGGCCTATCTTCCTCAAAAATAAATAAATAAATAAAATAAAATGACCTATTACATTATTTGAAAAACATATTCTCTTCTTCGCACACGTGAGAAAAATCCCTTCCTCAGAATTGTCCTAAAAACAACTGAATACTTTGGAGCCAGGAAGAAACTGAATATGCAACCAATGCAATCACTTACAATATATGTGACTTTGATCAATACTCTTTATTTTTAGTGTTCTATAGGATTTCTAAATAATATAAGTCTGAAAAGCCAATTTTTGCTTAGAAAAAAGAATATAGTGAATTTAAAGTAAAATGAGTCTACATGTATCGGCTGCTTAGATGCTGTTGCTATTATATTGTATGATCGGAATAGCCAACATAAAAGTACACACTAACAGTCCCCCAGAAAATAGAAAAGTAGCTAATGTTCTTTGATCAAACTATCTGAAAGTGTTATGTGATGTGGGCATGAGGGCTTTAGGAATTTACATACACCAAGATTCTGTAACAACGTACCGCTATGGAGGACAATATGACCTAAGTAACAAAGACCTATACAATATTGCAGTGTTGTGAATCAATACAAATTGATGAGTTAATGTTAAAGGTGATACCACAGCAAGTGCTGTGAAGAACAGAGTCCCTGTAGATCAAATATGTACTTTGACTTAGCACTTGCAAAGTATTTCTTTTTAATAGGACTGCAATTTTGTTATCCATCATTATGACCTCAATGGAAACTTTTTGATGAATTTTTCTCAAGTCCTTATTATGGCCCACAAATGAGCCAGCTCCTAGCCCTCTCTCCAACATTTCCAACTATATTCCCTTTCTCAGTTCCCCAAACAAGCCAATTACACTTTTGCTTCAGAGCATTTGTAGGTATTACGTATCTAGAGAATGTCCTTTCCCTAATATTTACATAGTTTCCTCCCTCAGTTTACTCACCTCTCTGTTCAACCTTCAACAAAACAAAAAGGTCTTTTCTGATTATATTATTTATAACAGCACTTCCTTCCTTTATATATCCTCTTAACTAAATTTATTTTTTCACAGTATCTATAACTACGTGTCAATAAGTTATACATTTGCATCAGTGGGTGTAATTTCTCTAGCTTCTGTAACAAATGATCAGCAAAAACATACCGGTTTAATCTGCTAAAAATTGATTTCTGGCTCACATTACACTTTTAACTCTTGTCAAGAGGGTCTGCTCCAAGTAGTGAATCTTGGGTCATGGGTTCTTCCATCAGGTGTCTCTGCCATTTTCTAATGTCCTCGGCATTAAGTCAGTGAATTAGCAGAGAGAGAGATAACAGAGTGAATAACAATGCAGGGCTTCTCATGGCTAGGTTTAGGAATGGTATACGTCAATTCTTCCCATTAGCCAGCACCCAGTCATATGTCCCCATATAACTGAAAGGGAGACCGGAAAATGTAAATCTCAGTATACTGTGTACTAAGGACACGGAAATGGGATTGGTGACCCCACTGCCCAGAACAGAGCTTTGCACACAGTAACTGCTCAATAAATATTTTTAAATGAAAAAATAAATGCACTTTTACTTATCTTTTGCTCCACATTGGCCTAAAGTCTGATAACACACACTAGAGGTAAGAGAATCTGCTAGCATTCAATATTCCTGAGTTACTGGCACTGATCAGAAATGTAGTTGAAAACCAGCAGCTCTGGCTTACCCTTGTGATGGCCAGTTCAGGTTTTTATTTGATTCATTTTGGTCACCCACTGACGTCAAGATGTTGCATACATAAAATAGACTACGTTTCTCTAACTATTAAATAGAATTTGGACACATATCATTTCATTATAAAATTTTATTACAAAACACAGTTTAAAAATGTGATTAGAATTTTATTTATTTTCTTACTTTTTTTTTAAGGGAAAGTGTTTGGACTGAATATTACATTTAATTCAGCAGGGCACTGGTTTCTTTTTATAACATTTGCAGAGAACTTAACAAAACACTTTAAACATTCTGCCTGATCTCTGCAATGATACAAGAAGGCCGTCGTTCTAATTGCTTCTATTTTACAGGAAAAGATCATGACACTCAGAATCTGTCACTTCTACAGTGTCACCAATTCATGAGCAACTAGGTTTTAACCTGATGATGCTTATTCTACTGCACTAAGAAACACCAACATTTATGAATAAAGCTCTCACAATTGCCAAAGTAATTTGCTAAGCAAAATCAACACAGTCATTAATTTTCAAATGTGTCTTTTGATACTACTGACCACAGCTTCCCAATACAGTGGCTCCAAAAAAGCATGAATTCAGAGCTCACATGGGCCTTTCTGTCAGATACGATAAGACGTTCATGGTGAGTTTTCTAACAGAGGAGAATAAGCCAGAATGGGGGGGAGGAGATATTCTACAGAGGAAGGTCTAGCTTCAAAACATGGTTACCAAAAGTTGGACTAATTTGAATCCAACAAAGGAAAAGAAAGATACCATCCTTAAATAGCAATGAGTAGTTTAAGTGACCTTTTTTTTTTTCATGTTAAAAATTCATGGCAACCATTTCTATCTTATCTGTTTGTATATTACAGACTATATTATTGCTCTCCACGTTTTACCTCCTCTCAGAAAAAAAATAAATATCCAATGCCTTTGTCATGTGATGTTGCTTTGGCTTCTATTTGAGTGAGCTGATTATTTATCCCTGATCCCTTCCTGTGGGGTTTGGCCTTCTTTGACCAATGGAATATAAGAGAAAGAAGAGAAAGTGACAGTGTAAGTACTGCAGGCTAATGCTTTCAGAAGCATCGAAAGCTTCCACCAACCTTTTTGCATGTTCATACTCCACCACAAGAAAAATGCATTGCAAGTGGTGTTGCTTCCTCAGCCTGGGTTCCAGAAGGAAAACGGGTTGAGCAGACCTAAATTGCCCCAAAAGCCTAGCCTACTTTCAAATAAAAACCAAGAAGGCAGACATGAAAACTCGCATTTGTTTATGCTAAAAGTGGAGGGCAGGTTTACAACTGAAAAGTCATTTTCTCTGCCTCATACAAGAGGGATATCTCAGATAGTAAGAAAGACCAGCAACTAAGCTAGCTGCATTCACATGTGTATTTGTATGATATGTAGTAGTCTTGGAGAACACTCCCTTTTTAATCATTGTGAATGACAAACACTGTTATAGGTAAAATTAGGAATTAGTTCTTTTTAAAATTTGCTCTTCTCTTTTCTCTGTGAGTCAAAACAAGGCATATAGCTCTAGATTTTCCCATGAACACTTGAAAAGAATACAACAGGAACCCTCAAGGCAAATGCATGTTTTATATGCATGTCTTGCTTTCTACTCTTCTTGTAAAGGATAGACTCATCCTTAGTGTTATAAACTGTATCTAAATTTAAAGCTTAGCTGAAAGATGAAAACATAGTATAGGGTACTCCTAAATGAAGAAGATCTATTCACTGACAGGGCAAACTGTCACACTATGAGGAAGAACGAGACTAAAAAAGAAAAAGACTTATGTGAAAGCTAACATTTCTCTGCAAAAGGGATGTGGCTGAAATGGAACACTGAGGACTATATTTAGGTGCTGGTATTCTTGCACTAAGAGGATGCACAGAAGGAGAAAATGGAAACTATTGGACTGATGCATGTGTTATAAATTCCAGTTCCAGAATTATAAATATCCAAGGAACAACCTGAATTCATTTGGAAGGCTAAATTTAGGACATTCTAAAATTGTTTCAAAGTTTTGATAAAAAATAATATAAAGGAAACTATAAAAACGATACGAGCACCCACAAAAGAAGTGGAGTGTCATGTCATATGCCTACTAAATATATTAGTCAACACATTTTCTTTGGAGAAATTACAATCCAAGATGCATATTTCTGAGGCTTACAGATATCCCTGAACAGATTTTATTATCATGTAGACCATTGCAGAATCAACCTATTCTACAAAGAATGGAAAAAAAAAAACAAAACAGAGAAGTTAACTTTTTTTTTAAGGTTCAAAAGCTATTAACTCATAGTTTTGAAATGAAATATATATTGAGAATCATACTGGCCATTGAACTGGTAAAACAAAACAATTATTACTTATGGTAAGTAAATAGCACAATGAGAAGAAAAAACAGGAATAACAGAATTATAGGTTACAGCCTTTAGTTCTCCAGAGATCTTCCTGGGAAGATAAAAAACAATCACAAATGAAAGCACGCTAACATGATAATTTATGCTTGTACCTCAATCTCAGTGGGGGAAATGGTGGCAGATCAGACAGAATGCCACTTAGGCTCAAACCTTCTTTACCTTTCTCTTCTACTCAGCTCAAACTCAAAATGAATAGGAAAGGTATGAGAGGAAAATCTTGTAGATCATAGTAGAGAGAGATGTTGGGCCTCTCTCATAAACAAGGGTGGACCCATTTCCACTTCTGAAACCTGTGTACAGAAGAGATAAGATACCATGGATTAAATTATTTTATAGGGACCCAAAGAATGGAAATGGCATTATCATTTTTCTGGAATCTGACCAGATTAAACTGCCCATCCTTAGGGTGGGGTAGTGAAAGCATAATGAACGGAGTAAGCTTAAATATGTATTTGTCAAAAATCACATTTACCAATCATTTTGATAAATACCCACCATAAAAGAAAAACAAAAGAAGCAGTGTGTTAAGTTTTTTTGGAGGTAGTAGAAATCCAACAGGAAAACAATATTTCTAGGGTTCTCTGAGACTTTCAAAGGAAATAAAAATTAGGGATAATAAGAAATTGTTAAGAAGATGCATGGTATCATAATCTCAAATAAAGATGGAAAAAGGAATATGTTTAGGGGGCCACCCGGTGGCACAGCGGTTTAGTCCGCACTTGGCAGCCCGCGGTTCGTGAGTTTGGATCCCGGGCGCCCGCCGATGAACTGCCTGTCAGCCATGCTGTAGCGGTGTCCCATATAAAATAGAGGAAGATGGGCACGGATGTTAGCCCAGGGCCAGTCTTCCTCAGCAAAAAGAGGAGGATTGGCAGCGGATGTTAGCTTAGAGCAAATTTTCCTCAGCAAAAAAATATATCTATTTTAAAGACAATAATCTTTAAAATATAAAATGCCAAACATAAATATTTAAAAGACATCGAATTCCTCTGTCAGTAAAGACTTATCCAAATGAAATCAAGTTTCTAGTTTCTCACAAGTATCATGTAAAAGCTGAATCTGAAAAAAAACAATAACAACAAATGGCAAAAAGAACTCTTACTTCAAAGGACTATAACTATGAAAATTTAAGAACTCAAGAAAAGTTAGAAAAGTGAAGGTAGGAAATCAAAACTATAATGAGCTATCACCTTACACTGGTCAGAATGGCTATAATTACCAAGACAAAAACCAACAAATATTGGAGAGGATATGGAGAAAAGGGAACCCTCATATACTGTTGGTGGGAACGCAAACTGGTGCAGCCACTATGGAAAACAGTGTGGAGATGTCTCAAAAAATTAAAAATAGGCATACCATATAATCCAGCTATCCCACTGCTGGGTATTTATTCAAAGAACTTGAAATCAATGATCCAAAGAGATTTATGCACCCCTATATTCATTGCAGCATTATTCACAACAGCCAAGACATGGAAGCAACCCAAGTGCCCTTCTACAGATGAATGGATAAAGAAGATGTGGTATATATGTATAATGGAATACTACTCAGCCATAAAAAAGACAAATCGTCCCATTCACAACAACATGGATGTACCTTGAGGGTATGATGTTAAGAGAAATATGCCAGACAAAGACAAATACTGCATGATTTCACTCATATGTGGAAGATAACAAATACATGGATAAAGAGGACAGACTAGTAGTCACCAGAGGGGAAGGGGGTTGAGGGATGGGCAAAAGGGGTAAAGGGGCACATATATATGGTGACAGACAAAAATTAGACTACTGATGGTGAGCACAATGAAGTCTATACGGAAACTGATAAATAATAATGTACACCCAAAATTATACAATTTTATAAACCATTATGATCTCAATAAAATTACTGGGAAAAAGATGCAGGTAGGGAATATTCTTCTGATATTGTATCAGCTGAATACATTGGTGTAATTCACTTGTAAAATCTAGACTCATTTAGAAAATGTGATTTACTTGTATTTTTAAAAAGTATCAATCACTAATACAATTTTACTAAGAAAAATTATGCCAAGCAAAACTCATTTGAGTATGCATCTTATCAGTTCTAGATTAGGAAACCTATGACAACAGAGATATACATCAGTTAAGACTGTAATAAGACAAAGTCTCTCATAAGACACTCTAGGACAAAATCTACACTCTAAAGGTGGACTGAAGCAACTTAGTTATCTTCTGCAGGTTTGGTCTTGACTTTCTTCTGTTGACTATTATCAGAAACAATAAAAATATACTAATAAAATCTGAAGCTGATGGAGAATTCATAAAATCTTCAGATATTGGATATGGCATGGTTAAATTATAACCAAAGTGATTCAGTTGGAAGGGCAGTGGCTTTAAAATGTTATGCAGGAGGTTGCTGATGTCAGTTCACCTCACTGAGATAAAGAAATATAAGTTTGTAGCACACAGCTTATTAAGGAAGTGATTTTTACTTTAAAACCCTTTACTGTGTATTGATATACCATAGACATTTAGCAAAGTAACAGAATTTTCAACATAGTGAGAATTCAGTAAAGTTTTCTAAATGATTGTAAGGATCACTCTCATACACTAGGAGAGGCAATGAAAATGGAAAGCAAGGAGCAGGTAGGTGTGAGAGATTATGGAGGTATCATTATCAAAATCTGTTTCCTGACTAAATGGCATAGAAACAAAAACTAAGAATTCAAGATGATTCTTAAGTTTCAAGTCTTGATAAGGAGAAGTAGTATAATATGTACTTTTAAACTAGACTACAGTAGAAATCCTGAAGGAAGATTATTTTAGTTTGTGTTTGTGTGTGTTTTATTATTATGTTAAATGCATTGAATTTTCTAAGCTGTGGAGATAACTTGATACATTCTTCATTAATTTAATAAACTATTTATGTAACTTTCATGGAGAACACATTCTGTACAAACAATCCTTGTATATATCAGAGTGGGAAAATACAGAAGCTATGAGAGTTTAAACACTTAACCAAGGATCACAAGTTAACAAGAGTAGGGTTGAAACTCCTGCCTATTTGACTCCAAACCCCATGTTTTCTTTCTCTAACCTACACCTATTTGTGAAAAACATAGGAGTAAAATATGTTTATTCATTCATTGCTTCATTTCTAAATTCTAGGCTTTTGTCCTGGCACTCATGGAGTTAATTCAGTTTTTCTCTGCAGTGATGTGTCTTCTGAGCCTCCAAAGCTCAGGGTGGAATTGCTTTCAGTCAGATGTGGGTTTGAAACCAGACCCCCCATTAAATAGGTGTCTGACTTTGAGTGACTGCCTTAACCTCCTCGAGGTTAAACAAAGCTGTTAATGAGCTCACAAAACAGGTCACCCAGAGTAGTCCTCACAAAAGTGCACTTAGGGAAAGGAAGCAGGCCAATTAGTAATCAGAAACAGGAATTGATCCAGGTAGGCATCAGGAATGCACATTGCTGGGTTATATCAATCAATCAATCTGGGTTAAGAAAGGAGAAAGAATCATGAAAGATCGCTTGGAGATGTATGTTCCAATTCTGACTTCTTTTGTGTCTTAACTCCATGTCAGCTGTTTAAGGGTATTCATCTGCGAAGCAGTGAGCAGTTTGAAAAACTAGAACACTGAACTAAGAATAAACAATTTAATTTATCTTAAAAGATTTTACACTCATTGTCAATAGTATGGTTTAGATTATAGAAAGAGCAATGGATTGGAATTAAGGAGATTTGCTGTCCAGTACTTATCTATTAGGAATATGCTGCTGACCTTTACTGCCAGTCCTTGAATATCTCTGAACCCCAGTTAACCACTCTGTGGAATGAGGTTTGGGATAAATAGTTTCCAAAGACCCCTTTGACATAAAATTTCTATGATTCTATTCATGAGTTCTAACAAAACAACAGAGATAGAAAAGAAAGCTGCAAACAACTAAACATGTGCAAATATTAAAGATAAGCTGGGATTGAAGGGGAATAGTTCTACATTAAGAAAATGATTTTAAATGAATGCATTTGCTAATCAGTCATACTATGGGAGATGAAGGGTATCTTTATTTATAATATACAAATAAGTATATAAAATACACAGGCAGAAAGAAACCAAAAGTGGTGAAACATTTGAAAATATTAATTGGATAAATATAAAAATATTCATATAAACAATTTGTAAATTTGTAGTAGTGGTAAAAGGAATGAAAGCAGGGATTAAATCCTACCAAATAAAGAAATAAAAGAGGATTTCTGGGTTTTAATTTAAATGAAAGGATCTAAATATTATTATGTGTAAAGTAATGGTACACATGCTTATGGCTTATCACATTTAATTGAAAAGAGAAGAGCTTTTGATTCTTAATTTCTATTACTAATAGAAAGAAAAAAGTAACTCAGAGATGTAAAATTTTAGATCATTCTTTAATGAAATTCCACTAAGACATTTTATGGTATCAAAAATAGTAAGGGGGCCACTATTGGCATAGAGGTTAAGTTCACACACTCCACTTCTGGTGGCCCCGGGTTCGTGGGTTCGGATCCCGGGCAGGGACCGATGAACCACTTGTCAAGTCATGCTGTGGCAGCGTCCCATATAAAGTAGAGGAAAATGGGCACGGATGTTAGCCCAGGGCCAATCTTCCTCAGCAAAAAGAGGAGGATTGGCAACGGATGTGATCTCAGGGCTAATCTTCCTCACACACACAAAAAAGTTGTAAGTTTTCTCATTTTTGTCACATAATTCTAAGGATTCAAAAAAAAAAAAAATCGGGGCCGGCCCGGTGGCGCAGCGGTTTAGTCCGCGCTTGGCAGCCCGGGGTTCGCTGGTTCGGATCCCGGGCGCCCGCCGACGCACTGCCTGTCAGCCATGCCGTGGCGGCGTCCCATATAAAGTAGAGGAAGATGGGCACAGATGTTAGCCCAGGGCCAGTCTTCCTCAGCAAAAACGGGGAGGATTGGCAACAGATGTTAGCTCAGGGCTGGTCTTCCTCACCAAAAAAAAAAAAAAAAAAAATCAAGTGCACTGCATTTCAATCCATTTTTTCCATCATTTCACGAATCACATAACGCCCAAACATGATAGAGACTTATATTCTGAGGTCGTGAGATGTTGACAATGAACTACCTGTCACCTGATCCTGATTCCATTGTTCAATGCTTTTCTATTTGTTATACGTGGATTTTTCTATCATCCTTATTTAAGTCAACCTGAAAGGGCTGTTAAAAGTGCTGTGATTGTTGTTCTTATATCCTACCAGCATGGTTGGCCATGAGACATGGTTTTAAATTGAATTTCATTAATAGCTCAGCAGCCCATTAGGATCCCCTCTATATAAAGGCATGTCGGATTCATAGAGAACAAGCAGGGACCTGTGCTAGTTTGATCTCACAGGCACCAGCCCTTCTACCCTTCTAAAATAAGGTAGAATGCTTAATCAAACCATGGGCCTTGATGCATCCTCATTTCTGAAGACCCAAACCCCAGGCATATGGGTTTGTCCCATTTTTAGATACACATAATAAAACGGTCATTCTGAAACTTCATTCACGTGTGCGTGATACAACTGCTGACACAGTAGGCTTGTATTCTTTTAGAACATGGGGCACAGTGGGTGTTTGCAACAGGCTCTATTTGCTAGTCAGCTCTCACAATGCATCACAGTCTAAGTCCTTTCACCCCAGGTTTCAAAATTGAAACATGAACCCTCTGAGAAGTCTTTCATGTATTTCTTTTAAGCTGGGCTGCAAAAATAATGAGCAATTAGCTCTTGTAATGATGCACTGCTGTTTGGATGAACGACTTGTAGATATTTCAAGTAGCCCATTTGGATCCTGGAGAAAAGAAAAGAAGTCTACCTAGGATGAGCCTTCCTATTTAGTCTTCAAAGTTCTGGGTTGCTCACCACCAAGCTGAGTTTCTGAATAAAATGGTTGCTTTTAGCCTCCATGAAATGCTGGCACCCTGTCAGAATCACGTTTTTCAAGTTTTATTTCCTAGTGCCAAATTTTCATGCTATTTAACTCTTTAGGTAGCCTTCAAGAAAAGTTAAAGCTTTAATATAGAAAACCATATTCCTTTTCTACAGATTTAGTTCTAATTAACAGATTTCTTTGTAGCTTTTAACATATGTAGGACTTTCATTTAAAAAAGATTGAGATACTCCATCCTTGAGCCCTTTCTTTGAAAATTAGTCAAGGGCACATCAGGCAGCTGATGTTTTTGGTTTTGTTTTCCTGCCAAATATATCCAAAAAAATCCCATAATGGATTTAGATCATATTAGATTTAAATTTATCTGAGAACTTTTAATCCCATTTCATATAATTTAGTAATCCGTGATTAATAAATCAATCTTACTTTGATTTTTTTTCCCTTTTGTAAAAGGTGTGAACACTTTCAGAAAGCTCTAAAATTCCAATATTAACATTTAGTGAGTTTAGGTTTGGAGAGTCTCAGAGGGGAAAATTTTTTCAGTCATGAATACTCGTATTGAGAGAACAAATTCCTAGTGGTGAGTGATGCCATTCCATTTCTAATGTTGGATACATGGTGCTTCAAAGTAGAGTCTATGACGAAAGAGCAGAAGAATTAAATATGCTTTCTCTACTCACTGTCATTTCATCATATTTCTTACTTCTTTCAGTTACTTTATTTTTAAATAATTAAAAAATTAACACATTAAGGCAAACATTGGCACTATAATTTATTAAAACCTTGGGTCAGATTAGTTTATCAGATCCCTGAGAGAAATATAGGAAAAAAAAAAAGTGAGACACTGGTAGGAAACTTTTAAAGGAAAAAGAAAAAGATATATGTATGATTAGAACCGGGGGCAAAGGAACCAACTCTCAATGGTCTACTCTGATAGGTGATTGGTAACTAGAAAGCAGGGGTTCCCATGAGACAGCAAGCTCTTCACCAGAATCTGTGTTTTGCATCTTTATCTAACACCAGATATGGCCTTCTATCCCTAGCACCTAGCTTTGAGCAGGAACTCAAACTTTTTTGAATTAAGAATTTGTGACATTTGTTTTATGGCGTAGACTTCTGGTAAAGTGTACTGGGTGAAGGTGGGGTACAGAAAGTAGAATGAGGTGCTATAATCAAAGGATTTCTTTTCCATTATAGTCTTTCAGAGATAAGTTTCTGTGTACGACATCCTTTCTGTGACTGTAAGAAAAAGGCCTCTCTTTAATATCTGCCAAATTCTCTCTAGAATCTTATTCTGTTTGAACAGGAAATCATTTTAGTTCTTGCTCCCTGTTTCCTGCTGATCACAGCAGAATGTTCAATGCAGGGAGTCCCGTTTGAAGTCGTATACCACCAGGACAGTGGGGAAGACACAGTCAGAGAAGCTAATGACTACAACGCTACAGAACCGGAGTTGGAGGGAAGAGTCCCCTACACACCAGTCTCCATGTTTTCTGTAAATCTCCAGGGAAAGATTCAATATGAATGACATCATTTGGATTTCTGCAAAGCAGGAATATCTCTCTAGTGAGAAAATTAGAAACACTCCAGGAGCTGAGGAGGGTGGGAAGTTAATAGATGGCAAGTAATGGGAGATCAGAACAAAGAGCCTGGGGGGATTATGAGTCTAAAGACCACTTCATCAGAAATTTGAAGTGAGGAAAATCTATCAAGTGGGAGAGCAATGTTTATTCAGCTTACAAAAGAGACTTTAGATGATTCTTACAGAGACTTTCTCAGCAAAAAAACTTGTAGTGTGGGCACAGCCAAAACTGCACACATGAGGAATCAAACAGAATAGTAAATCCACTACTTTTTCTGCACGGCAGGGCTTTAATGTTAGAAAATTTCCTGACAAAGAGGATGCAAGGCCCATAGGCTCCTTGTTCTGCCCCCAGTAATGATCTCATGCATTCCAGAGCTACGGGCACTAGAAGTACAAAATGCTTACACCTGGAAAACAAGTTTCCGGCCTAAGTTTGCAGCAGCATATACTTGTTTTATTTTAGATATGTTTGTCTGTCTCTAAATATTCATTTTTAAAGCTAAGCTCCCTGAGCAGAGTTTCAGTACTGTTTTCATCTAACTACCTAGAAAATAAATAAATGCTTTTTAGTTTTTGTTTGGGATTTCCCTAAAGCAGCCGCTAGAACTCCCTGTTACCCGTAATCATAAACTCCTTGGAGGAGAGGTTTGGTAGTGATCAGGAAAGGAGTTGGATGACTGTGGTGTCTCCACAGCTGTCACAAGCAGGCAGCCTCTGTGTTCCTCTGATTCTTCAGTCTCTCTGACACTCTATGCTCTAGTCCCTGTCTCCTTCCCAAATGAAATTCCAGTTCAAATGGAAAATTACCACGTTAGAGCTATAGAAGTACTGTGGAACAAATTCAAATAGATAAAGCCTGTCATCTGACTCACAAAATCCTCTCCTTTTTTACAACACTTCCAAATGATCAAATGAGGAAGAGAGAAGCAAATTAGACTGCTTTTCCATCCTACCTTTTCCTCAACCACACACCTGGACAATATTTGGGGTGAATGAAAGTGTGAAACTCTTACACCATATCCTTTAATCTCGCTATTGCTGGCTCCTACCATCTAGATTTCACTTTTCTTTGACCACCTCTTTCAAGACCCTGCATTCGTATTGTACCTCATAGAAAAATGTGGATATTTGCAATTCCAAATATGAATAACTGCCTGAAATCCAAGTGACAAGAAGATGTTTTTTTTCATATATAAAAAGAAAACAAATAATAGTGATTTGATAAAGGTGATATCTTTGGGGATTCTGAAGATTAAAACTAAATTAAATGTACAGAATTTACTTTTAAAAAAGAGTAAAAGCACTGCTTTTAAAATGATTGAGAAAGAAATTCCATTTTATTTCATTAACATTATCATAAGCCTTTCTTCATTTAATTAGTCAATCATAGAATGGAAGCCATTTGAACCTTGAAAGGACTACCAGGAAATAGAAATATTTCCTCAACTACCATTGGAAATAGATTCTACATGCTTAATTATTGGAACTTTTCTTTAAAAGAAAACTTAAAGCCTACCGTATGATCCAGCAATACCGCTCTTGGGCATCTACCCAATGGACGTGAAATCAACCATCACAAGAGGCGTATGCACCCCTATGTTCATTGCAGCATTATTCACTATAGCCAAGAAGTGGAAGCAACCCAAGTGTCCCTCAACTGAAGATTGGTTAAAGAAGATGTGGTATATACATACAATGGAATACTACTCAGCCATAAGAAAAGATACAATTGTCCCATTTGCAACAACATGGAGGGACCTAGAGGGTATTATGTTAAGTGGAATAACCCAGAGAGAGAAGGACAGACACTGCATGAACTCACTCATATATGGAATATAAGTGAACACACGGACAGAGAGAACTGATTGGTGGTTACCAAGGGGAAGGGGGGTGGGGGGGGCACAAGGGGTGAAGGGTTACATCCACAAGGTGACGGACAAACAAAAATGTACAACTAAAACCCCACAGTGTTATAAACTAAGACATCAATAAAAAAAAAAAAAAAAAAAGTAGGGCAGCCAGCACTGTCTGGTTCAGTGATTCTTGTTAACCACACAGATCTTTGAAGTGAAAAAAAAAAAAAAGATTATCTAATTGCCTCTTCAGTGATCTCTAAAAGCAACAGATTAAAGAGAAAACGGATGAAGAGGACTGATTAAAAGGGGAAAGGCCCATTTTGTCATCTAAAGTCTGGTTTCAACAATTTCATATTGAATACTGCTTCATTTCAAGAGCAAGTTTCTAAAATGGCAGGGTTGACACTGAGAGCACCATTGGAGCCAACTGAGGACAAAGACTGTACAGCATAGAATTTTTTATCTCTATTTTTCTGGCAATCTGAAGTCAGACTGACATTTTATCCCTTTGATTTTTACCCTTAAATTTTTCTATCTCGTTGGAGATTTTTTTCCTAATTTTAATGATTAAGCCTTTTTCATAAAATTAAAAGTGTTTACAAGAAAAGGATCTTGAATTCCAAATGAGAATGTCTTAGACCTAGGGACAAAGAGGTTAAGTTCTGTAATCAGATCAGGATTATCTTATCTATTGCAGCGTTCCCTGGATCTTTCCATATTTTGTCCAGTCTCTTAGCAGAAGGAGCTCTGCTTATTAAAATTCCTCCAAAGTTCATGGTAACAGGAATCTGATTTAAAAGGACAAGCTGAGATTTCAGCTTAACTGCTACTATTTAGTAAAGCATTTACTTTTATATTTTACCACTTTTTAAAATTCTTCAATAGTTAATTTTTTTCTTTCTCTTTTTTCTCTTGTATTCATGAGGCTCTTATTTACATGCTAAATTATGTTCTTTTTATATCTTAGAATGCTGGGAAATTCTAAGATATAAAAAGTGAATGCCCGGGAGCTGGCCCGGTGGCTCAGCGGTTTAGTCTGCGCTTGGCAGCCCGGGGTTCGCGGGTTCGGATCCCGGGCGCCCGCTGACGCACCGCCTGTCAGCCACGGCGGGTCGGCCTCCCATAAAAAGTGGAGGAAGATGGGCACGATGTTAGCCCAGGGCCAGTCTTCCTCAAGCAAAAAAAAACAGAGGAAGATTAGCAACGGATGTTAGCTCCGGGCTGGTCTTCCCCACATAAAAAAAAAAACAAAAAAAAGTGAATTCCCAGCTCATATATGTTCCTCTCTGATTGGATTCCTTTCCCTTCTTTGACCACAGACAGGTGTTCTTTACCTTCCCTTAAAAGCCTTTACTCTTGACAGGTGAGTGTGTTGGTTTGAAACCTCAGGAGTTCCCTGGGTGAAGTTCAAAACTGGCCTTCATACACAGAGGGCAAGGAGAGCCAGAAGAGAGTCAGACTACTCCAAATTGGTAGGTGGCAGGTTTAATAAGCAAGATAATTTACATACAAGGCTTGCCCTGGGCAGCTACAAGATGCATAGATCTCAGTACCTTCCTTCCAGAATCTTAAGAGTTTATATAGAGGCCTTAATAGGGTTCAGTTATGTATTCAGTCCAGATGGTCTCAACATCACTACTCTCTCAAGGCTGAGAACTTGAAGTGGCACCTAGTGTGGGAACAGTGGGCAGAACATAAATTTCTAGGACAGGGGAGGGGGAAGGAATCCCCGGGTCCAGCTTGCAGGTCAGCTGGTGGTCACATATTCTTTTTTTTTTTTTTTGTGAGGAAGACCAGCCCTGAGCTAACATCCGTTCCCAATCCTCCTCTTTTTGCTGAGGAAGACTGGCCCTGGGCTAACATCCGTGCCCATCTTCCTCTACTTTATATGGGACGTCGCCACAGCATGGCTGACAGGCGGTGCGTCGGCGGGCGAATCCGAACCGGCGAACCCGGGCTGCCAAGCGCGAACTAAACCGCTGCGCCACCGGGCGGCCCCGGGGTGGTCACATATTCTTGATGACCTCCTCCAACAGAGGAAAGAGCAGAATCTTTGGGGCTCAACTTCTAGATGGCCCAGCTGTAGGTTGTCCTGTGTGACAGTGAGTGAGCAAGCATTCAGCTTCTCTCTGTGTTCTTATCACCAATTTATGGGTAATAACAATAATAAGAGTAATGCTTACCTCATAACAGTGTTGTGAAAAATGGACTGATATTCCAATTAAAACACTTAGTGTAATGTACGGCACCTAGGAAATACTTAATAATCAATTTTGTTAGTAAGTCTGAAGTGTGAGGAAATGGTGTCCGATAGTCTTAGAGAGCCTAGAATGCAGTGCGTGTTCTATAAATATGTAATAAGTTGAAGCTATTGCAATACATCTGAAGTGGAGCAAGCCTAGAGAATGAGCTGCTCTGGAGTCACATGGTGCCCAAAGCCTCTGTATAAGAAGTTTGTGTCACATGGGTTGGAGATAAATAGTGAAAAATAAGACTCATAAAAGTTGAAGACAAAATTACCAACTTCAAATTGTTTTGTTGTAGTTGTAATGGGTTGTAATAGTATGTGATGCAGATAATGGATTAAACATATTATAGGAGTAAATTGTATTTATTCTTTTCTTATTGGGTCCCCAGTACTATTATAAAAATACACTATAATTTTTTAAAGTTATTAAAAGATATACAAAGTATTTCTTCCTGCCTTTAAGTAATCTGAGAGGGAGATCTTATCCTAATATACAGATAAAGAATCTACAGATAGCGTGTCTAAGGTACCAAGTCCAATATCATGCAACAAGTGGGTGGTCAAACTTGAATATGAGGCAAGATAGTTGCCTAGTTATGTCTGGATTTCATTGGTCAGAAACTTAATGTTTCACCTAATCAGTAATATTTCCTAAGTCTATACTGATTAATTCATTAAAATTTTATCTGATATTTACTATTGGTATGTGCTCTTTCATAGTACATAGACAAGATCACATTCTTAAATAATTTGTCATGGGGAAGAAATAGGTATAGTATTAATTTTAATGCAAGCTATGATACATTAAGATAAAAATTGCTATACATGTGAAAAGAAAAAAACTTAAAAGACTAAAATTTTTGGAGTACATCACTTGGCTTGAATTTCATGATCTTCTGAATGAAAAACAGCAATTCTGCAGAGTCAATACTATTATCATTTCCTTTTTTTGATGAGATCACTGAAGGCAAGTGTGAGAGCCATAGAAGCTTGCCCAAAGTTACAAAGCTAGTATGAGGCAGAACTGTATTGAAATTCAGGTGTTCTAACTCAAAAGCTTGGGTTCTAAACACTTGTGAAAATACCACATCCAGGTAGGGAGGAGATTAAAGACTTAATAACATTGGTAACATTTAAAATGAGTTATAAAAAATGGGTAGTTTTTTTATAGAATTTCACAGAAGAAAAGGGCTTTTTCACATCCTCTACCTCCACCCCTTAATTTTATAGACGAAGTAAAGAGAATTGTGACAGGCAGAAATTTGTGGAAGAATGAGACAAATGAGTATTTTATGCCAAGGCAGTGGCATGAACACAATCACATACACCAATTAGAGAAAGGTGGTATTTAGAAGTAAAGATTAGTAGCTCAACTTGGCTGGAATATTGTCTACATTGTAAATATATACATATATATGTATATATATATAGAGAGAGAGAGACTTTATGTAGAATATAGTCTACATATGTGATTAGTGGGATAAAAGACTGGAAATATAGGCTGTGGCAAGAAATTAAAGAGTCCAAAATGACTGGCTGAGGAGTTTACAAATGACTCAGTAGGAAATGTGGAACCAGTGAATAATTTAGAAGAGGAAATCAGCAGAGATAGGGTTGTGGTTTGGAAATTTTCATCTAGGTAGAAGGCAGGATAGAAAAGGGGTGAGAGACAATGTGGAATTCTCCATGAATACTCCAAGAAAAAAAAATAGATGATTGAAAAAGAGTGATTTATTTGGAAAATGAAACGAGAATACACGAGCAAGTTATTACTGATAGAGGATGGTTAGCACTTGTCAAATAATGGGATACATGGAGCAGGGAAAGAAAGGAGCCCATGAAAAGTTCAAGTATTCAATGACTATAAGAAGGGGGATAACACTAGTAGAAATTAGCAAGTTGGCCACCCTTAATGATATTGCCTGTTGTTTATTAAGAACTCTTCTTGTACTAGATTTAAGATAAGATTTTTACAAAGTTGGCTTCATTGAGTCTTTAATATAGAATGAATAAGTAAGTATACTATGCCCATTTCACAAGTAAGAATGCCAAGGCACAGAAAAAAATAAACAAGTTTCCTCAAATTGCAGAGCCAACAAATGGTAGAGTCAGGATTTGATTACAGAACTACCTGAGTACCAAGTTTCCCTATAACATTTTCAGAGAATATAGTGAATACAAGTGTCAGCAATTTGAATTTGAGTTACCAGTATAATATTTAGGTTATGATTGATGGGAGTTTAGAATTAGGAGAAGCATAAGGCTTAATATATAGTTTTGTGAGTTGGTAAATAAAGATGCTATTTGAAGTTCCAGGGGTTGGTAACAACTGGAAAGGATGCTGGAAGAGAAGAATGCAAGGAAATAGACTTATGGGAATGCTTTTATTAGAAGAAGTAGGAGGGGAAGGAAGAGAAAGAGGAGGAAGAGGAAGAAAAACTTGTGACAAGATAAGAAAGAACAGCACAAGAAATAGATGGAGAATTATAGAGAATACAACTTCCTTACAAAAATAAAAACAAAAAATATTGTCTGCAAATCTAGAATAATATCATGCTCATGGTCTGCATTGTATTATTTAATTATTATACTAGATCCTATGATATATTTAAATTAAATTTTAATTGCTATGTAACTTTATGTTCAACTAAATCAACTAATAAAACAGTTAACTTACCATGTGCCAGAGTCTGTGGTGGAATAAGGAGATAATAGGATGAACTGGCGCAATTCCAAGCCTCCTGTTGTCCACTCTACACTATCTACCTAGGGAGACAGACATGTTAACACATAGTTGTTCATTTCACTATGGAAAATTGTATAGCAGAAGTCTGTAAATGAATTGTGTAAAAGTAGGGTTCTTCCATTCAGTCTGTAAGACACACGTTCTTCGTGGAATGATGGCCCTTGATGTGATTCAGAGGATGATTCAGAAGAGATCATAAGAAAGAGGTGGGCTTTAGAGGGAGGGAAGTTTAGAAAAAGAAACCGGAAAGAGAGACAATGGCTGGAGCATCCGGGGCATTTTGTAATAGGTTCAGAGTTTTCTATATGGAAAAGTGAACCATAGAAGGGATTTAAATAGAATGGTGACAGAAACAAATTGGCATTTTTAGAAAGCTCATTTTGCAGGCAAGGTTAACTTCAGATTGGACATAAATGGTACCAGAGGCAGGAGGCAAAGAGGTGGCAGTGGAAGTCACCGGGTGAGGGAGATGCAAACGTAGGACGACAGTAATTACAGTGGAACTGCTAAGGAGCTGAAAAACTAATGTGGTTAGAAAACAGGAGTTGTTACAGTTATAAAAAATGGGTTTTCTGTCTGGGTTATCTGAATGTGACAGTTTGTAGTTGTGAGTTAGAATGTGTATAAATGTCTGCTTACATAGTCCATACATTCATACTTTCAGGGAAATGGTAGTCGGAATGAAGATTAAAATCTCAGTCTAGGGCACATATTTAAGATGTTTATCAGTAACATTCTGAAAATTACCCTTGGAGGAAACACATCAACTTATCCAGGCAATGATATAAAATGTCTAGTGTATGAATGACCTTGCAACTCACTGGATATGTCCAATGCTTTACTGGACCGAACTGTTTGATTGTGGGAGCCTGAGCCTTTCTGTCCAGACTTTAGGTTGTGTCTCCGTAAATCTACTGAACAGAAGAGTAAGTGGCATTAATGAAATTAAATTACTATACAATTTACATGTATTGGTTTAATGTATTTAAAATTATTTGTTGCAATAGTACCAATGTATTATGAATAATTAACACATATTGAATGCAATGATTTTTCACTGAAGTTCACGGCTTCTCTAAGGTCAGTTCTACATTCGAAAGTCAGTGCATTGGATTCAATTTAGTAAACACTCATTGATCTCTTTCTATGTGCCAATCACTGCATTGATGCTAGGACTATAAAGGGGTCATGGAAGGAGACAGACTCGGGAAATTTTAGCTAGGATGTAAACTAATCCATTAAATTAAAACAGATTGGGGAGATATATAGTGTACTTCTCTTTACAGAGAAATAAATGCCAAGTGTCAACTCTAGAGATAATCTCATAATCTAACTATTAATTAGGATTAATAATCATATTAATAACAGCTCAGAACTTCTGTGAGAAAGAGATTCTAATAATAGGAAATATTCACATTTGGTTAAAATACAAATGTATGTTCATATGGTGAATGGATATGAACATAATTTGAAATTTAAGCTTGTTTTGGTAAATATTTTGTGAGTGAATATCATCCATTCGCTATGTTCAGATTCTATTACATTTTGCTTGTATTGTTTGTAAATGAAAATTAGTTTATCCATTCCAATACTCAGAATGGAGATGTGTGATACATAGGTTTTAGAAGAGTAATAATGGAAATAGCTCACAGCTTTAGTGTAAGTTCTAAAGTCTCCGTGACTCCTGCTTAGCTTCTTTTTTCTTTTTTTTTGTCTGACTTTAAAGGGACCTGGAAATCCACAGAACTATTATAGGTGAATAGATACAGAATTCACATCTGTGGCACTGTCACCTGTCAAGAAGATCAAATCCATTCAGTTAACCTGCCATTTCTCAATGTTAAAAGGGGGAAAGTTTTTTTGTTTTTTTTTTTTTTAATTCCATTCATGCTGGCACGGTTCCAAAAAAAAAAAAAAAAAAGAAAGAAATCCACAAAGCTTTCTTAGCCCTTTGCAAACAAACAGTAAAATTACAGAAGTGGAGAGTGGAGCAGCATGCCCTAGTCACAGTTCAGTAGCAATTACTGAGGATGATTGTGTTTGCTCTCTCCAGGAGATGTCACGAAAGAGAGTGACAAGGACAGGCTTCACCTATTTGTGGCAAAAATATAACCGGGGTAGTGGAGGTAGCAGGGGAGATGTAAAGATTCACTCATACTGAAAATATTTTAACTGCATTCTTTCTCTGAGTAAAGGAAGAAAAAAAACCAACAATGTGTAGCTTGCTTTATATGAATTTTTATTTTTTGTACCTTTTCATTAAGGAAGGCCACTTTTATCTACATTTACAGAAGTATTACTGCTAATAATACCTGAAAAGGAAGTCCTTGGTTGTTTTATACTGAAATTAAAGCATTTCCTCTTTTCCAAAGAGAAGTCATATATAGTTTATTAGAGTCTCAGGGTAAGAGTTTGCTCATGAAGTTTTCAGTATGTCCTTTTTATTAGTTTACTTCCTTGAATATAAAGGAACAGAAATATATTTACTTGGTAGAGCTGAAATTTTAGCTATTCAACTCAAGGGATCAAAATCTTTAAAACTTATATGACTCAGATCTATAAAAGAGATTGCAGATTTTATCTATTAGATTTCACACATATTTCCACAAATATTTTAGTGTAGACATTGCCATAGGAGAAGCATGTGGGTTATTGATTGCAATATGAATGTCAGAAGCAAACACTATACTTAGGCTTTCAATTATCACAGGATTAATTTTACTTGATCTATTTAATCTACTTAAAAATTTAGAAATAGTTCCACTGCTGTTTCTTTTTTTCTTTCTAAAAATTTGTAAGTTGATTGAGACTTAATTTAGTATATCTAAAGACAACTCAATTTTATCAATTAAAAAATTACTTAATGTCATACTACATATTTTTCAGTACTCTACATCAACACCTAGCGTATTGCTTAATGCAGGGAGGCAATCAATAAATATTTTCTTAGAGATAAATTAATTCATGAAGGTTTATAGTCACATTCATAGAAATTTAATTTAAACTCACTCATTCTAATCTCATAATTCTCATTTGGGCTGAACAAAAAGTGAGTAGCAAAGAAAAAATTTTAGTTATTTGAAAAGGCAGTGATATCTTCCAGGGAAATATGTCACCTCATCTGACTGTCATCCATAATTATTTGTATCAATTCCTTCTTTAAACTGAAGACTGGGTTGAATGTTACTAATATGGGAATTTCTCCTGTCAAGCATAAAAGAAATCTAGAACAGTTTATAAGGAAATGTTTTGTTTTTGCGTGTTTTTCATCAAGGTAATTATTTTATACATGACAAAATCATTTGATACTTAGTAAATCCTTTAACATATCAATAACATAATATTGTCATTCATTAGTATTATATACAATATTCTATAGTGAATGAGTAACTTTTTTTCGTTAATCAAAAATTTACCTATATATCTATTACATTTTCAAATTTTACTTCAGTAAATTAGTATACATTGATTTCCCATATTTATGATAACATAAATAAGATTTAAACAGAAAACAGTATTTTTACAGTGACAGTTATAATAGTTGTGTTTAATTTAGTCAACTATGATTATATATATGTTAGAGAGAGAGATCTAGAGTGGACAAGAAGAGAGATATTTAAATAGATGGACAAGCTGGCATGTAAATCACTCAATAAGCCTACACTAGTGAGTGGGCATGGGAAGGAAGACAGAAAACTGCTTTCTATTGATTAAATTCAACTCCTGCAAGACTTGTAATGGTTTGAGTATCTCACAATGCAGTGTATAATTCGTGTTCAAATGTGCAATACAGATTTTTCATGTCACTTGGTTACTAATTTTATCTCTAATCATTTTAAGAAACTTCAATCTGTTTCAATGCCAGACAAGAAACTGACTTGAACCTAATTAACAGGGTTTTTTATGGTTGACTTATGTGACTTTCAGAAAGATTTTGCTTATGCTAATTCACTTTACAACCAGAATTTAGAGCTTAATTTCCACCTTTACTCTTGTATTTCTATCTTCTAAGGCAAGTGCATATTTCTAATTAGAAAACCTCTTATTTATTTTAAAAAAAGTCAGAGTAATAGTATTATATTCTTGAAGAAAACATTACATGATTGTGCTGAAATGCAAAAAGAGAGAAGCATTTTAAATAGCATCTTAATCATCAATTAATAAATTGCCATAGTGCTCTCCCAAATTCATTTTACCACCCTAACAAACTTGAGAAATATTTCACAATGCCCATTATGGAAGTGACTTTCAAATGGGAATCAAGTGCTCTGAAATGAACATTAGAAAAATAAAGGGACAGAGAACTATAACTTGGGGGATAGTGAAGTCTTCACAAGTGATTCCCACACGTTTTCCTGGGAGTTCTCTTAAGAATCATTGCCGTGAAAAGATTGGTGGGTGTGCTGCATAATTACAGTTCACACACACACACACACGTTCAGGGAAGAAGGACAGTAAGGAGGAAAGGAGACACAGTACAATTAGAGGCAAGAAAGCACACAAATCAAACATTGAATAGTTTATAGCTTTGTCTAGTGGTAACTTATTTGGATCATCTGTCTCATCTTTATCAGATACTTCATGAAAATGTATACAGTGAAGAGATTGATGATTGGTTCTTAATTGGAGGCCATAGTCCTGAGGAAGGAAGACTGGCTATACGGCCCTGGCTGCTTTAGAATCATCCCCTAATAATTGAACTGCCCAGCCATTCACATTCCATTTTAAATATCTTATCATACAATTGTAATAAAATACATGAAGCATTTCTTACTGTTACACAGTTTATTAATGGCAAAACAAATTAAAAACTCTCCAGGCTTTAATGCAGATAATAAATCTATGGGTACCAAACAGTACGTATAAAATAGATGACTTGGTGCATATGAGAATGGTGGCATTTAGTTTGTCTCTTTAGTATCCAAAATCTTAGAAATATTTGATGTCATTTTGAATTTGAATTTATTAAAATTGTTTTCTTTTCTACTTATCTATAATAGAAGTTGCCAGAATATAAAAATCAACAAATCCATGATTTTTAAATTAACTCCAAGAGATAGTGTCCAAGATGGCCTTAACATTTCCCTCCATTGACTAACCCTTAGACAGGCTTCTTGCTGTCATCAGGCTCCTGAACCTCCTTTCATAGCAGCTCTCACAGAACCCAGATGGCTTAACCACAGAGGTTCCTCCCATTCCATTTCTTAGACTATTTACTTTAGAAAACTTGTAATTGTAAATTCTTTCTCTGCCCCTCTGAAGTGTATGTAAATCCTTTCAAAAAGCCTCTTGCCAGTTTTACAACCCAGGAATGTCTTTTTCAAGGACCTGGGAGCCATCATGTTGAAACAGAATCATCAAATAAGATAACCTCTCTATCTACTAGTTTCTCTGGGAGAGTTAGAGCCTAACTTCTATAATTTCCTTGCTCCTAGTAGTAAAACTTTCTATTGCCATGAGATATTTGGGTAAGGCCAATTAGCGAACATAGATGGCCTACAATCCCCTCTACCCCAGCTCTTACAAACTCTCCTCCTCTTTGTTTCACTGGAGTTGAGTTCAGACCACACTCTAGTCTCTCTTTAATTGCAATGGCCTTAAATAAAGTCTTCTTTACCTGTTTAACTTTCCTAGTGCAATTTTTACTTTGATAGTCATTATCAAGGATTATAGAATACTTTGGTATATTAAAGGGCCCAAAGAAATTTAAGCCATGCTGGCTTCTGAATTCTACTGAGGATAATAGTTTGTTTGAAATTCTTCAACGTTATGATTATTCATATATTTATATATATTTTGTATTAATAAGTAATTATATTCATTAATGATTTAAAAATAAGTGAATTTGCAAATATTAAACAATTTCCTTGAATATGAGTACTTATGTAACAACTCATAATAGAAACTAAGATATAATGAATAATTTGTGCAAAAGAAATTGCACCTAATGGTTTGTGCACATTGCCAAGTGGAATCCTTGTGCAACCTTGTAAAGAAGATACTATTGTCCTTCCAATAGAATGCTGAGGCTTAGGGCTGTTAAGAAACTTGACAGAGGTCACACACTTTGTAAATTATAAGCCTGCATAAAATCAAAGCCTGAGATTTTCTATGATTTTATTATTTGTTGGGGAAATTATGATTTTTTACAATCATTTTTGGTTATTTTTATAAGGATTACTTTGGAACATATTCATCTCAGAAATGTCGACTATACAATAATGGTGTACATTTTTTTTATTACAGGAAAGATGCTTTCCACATATATTCATCTGGCAAACATTTGAAATATATACATTTAAGGCTCTTGTATGAATTATTTCCAAGTAAAATCATCCTAGTTAAGAAATATTTTTCAAAATATGACACAATACCATTTTCCATTTATGCTAAATATATTTCACTGACATTGTTTTGATATTTTAATAGTGTGTGATTTTTGATGCATCTGAAGTGGTTTGTCCCCATGTTAAAGGGATCCAAATTGGTGCTGATGTTTTGCTGTGCAAATTGATAACATATTGTATTTTTCTTCTTTTTAGGTTTTATAAGCACCGTCAAAAACATATGTTCCAGCTTTGACTCTACCATTCACAATAACTGAGGTAAGATTGAAAAAGCCAAATAGCCATTTTTGTGCAAAGGCAAACCCTAATTAAATAGAATATTAAATGAATGCCTCTGGTTTAAAATCATCTGTGTATTTTTCTGTGGCAAGTCCATATATATATATATATATAAACTTTCCGATAGCTATTCTCCTAACTCCCCCAATTTTTTTTTTAATTTAACTTTAGAACTCTTCATAGTGTTATATATACCACATGGATTTTGGAGTCAAGTGGAATTGGGTTTCAATTCTATTTCTAATACCTAGTTTATGTGTCACAAAGTTTCACAGATACAGAAAATTCTTCTATGCAATAGGAATAATAAGAATAAACTTTCCATACAATAAGATTATTTAAGATTAATTTACAATACAATACTATTCTCTATTTGTTTTCATCTACTTACTTTCTTCTGCATTAGTTCACTCTGAATTTGTATGATAATCAAATATATCTTGTATAATCAGGCCTATTTCAATTCCAGTTAATGGAAATCCACTCTTAAGAAGCCAAAACAACAGAAGGAAATTATATTTCTTAATTTAAAAATAAAACAAAACATGATGTCAGTCTTAGACATGGCTAGCTCAAGATTTTTAATGAAATCAGGGACTTTATTTTCTCATCTCTGTTTTTTTTTTTTTTTTTTTGATGGTTTCATGATCTCAGGTCAGCTGGATTTATGCCTTGGTGTTTCTCCGGGTTTATATTCTTATAGTTCTGTATCTTAGAGGAAAAGGAGCTACTTCATCCTCAAAACAATTGGAAAATTCCTAGGAAAGGACACAAACATGCCTGGATCATATCACATGCCTATACTTTGAACCAGCCTCATTGTTGAGGAGGTGGCACGTGTTCACCTCTGTGACGGACATAGAATGTTATGAATGGATGGCTGGTATGCGAGTGTGAGGGACTGGTCAGTCAAAACCAATATGCCAAGTTTTCATGCCCCAGTAACAGAAATAATTGACAAGAACATATGTGAAACAACTGAATTTGAAATTTTATCTGAAAAATTATGCTATTCTTAGTTTCTATGTTCTTTATCAATAATTAACATTTCATATACAATCTTGTTAATTGCAAATAAAATAGCATCACCACTGAGTAATATAAATGCCATAGGCTAGCTTCGTTAGATTAATGAGCCAATGACTCTAACTTTGATGTCTCTTCTAATTATGCACAATGCATTGTTTCTTTCAAAAGAAGACATCTAATTAATTAGATATAAATGTCATCTATAGGTCATTGACAGCTAAGATGATTACTGATGATTCAGTTTCATCCAAGGCAACTTAATACTCGTCTAGGATTTCCAGAAAATGTCATCTTTGAATCAAAAATTTCTTGTGTTGCGAAGGATTATAGAAAAGAAAAATCAATCTCCAAATCCTTAACTTTTTGATACGGAGGAACTCTTATCTAACCTGAGAGGTAAATGCAACCTTTCCCTGATACACACATGTGAAGATTTCCCTTTAGTCATGAAACTAATTAGGTGTTAAAAAGAAAGCATGTGCTTGAAAAAGAAATATTTCATTGAAAGAGAAAATATTTTTCATTGACAATATTTAAAATGTCAGTCTTCTAAGGGAGAAGAAATATCAAATTTACTTGATAAAAATACATTTGGACCACCATGAAAAATAATATTTTTCAATTTTTATATTCATCTATAAGCATATTAAAATTGGTGCTCTGGGAATATCTGTTAAATGCGTACTTTTTAAAAGTAATAAAATAGTACTTCAATTGAATGATTGAAAGTAGCATAAATATTGTTGCAAACAATCACAAAATGTCTATAAACCCTATATTATTTAAAGCACCACAAAAAGATTAAAATTAGGAAGAGAACAAAAATGTTCTATTGTTTCCCAATCTTTATGCCAAGTATCCAAAAAGCATGATGTCAAGTAATGAATATGATTATTGACATCATAGAATATTTTTAAATCTCCAGTTCTCATACAGAATATTATGAAATGTTTTAAATTCTTACTTATGGTATCTCATACACTTTGGCAAGTAAACCGCTCTTTATAAAATTAGTTATTCCACAAACGGTGTTGCACCAAAACACACTTATTTATAAAGGTAAAAACTTTAGATACAAGATTTGACATAATATTTTGTATTTATTGCAAAAGGATAAGTTCACTTATTCTTAGTGTTTTAATATCCTAAAATAACATCTTCTCATATAATTTGTGGACTTAAATTTTTAAAATCAGAAGAAGTGATACAATACCTGTTAATGTTAATTTTTATGTTAATATGCCAATTTTTAATAATCGTCTATTAATAAATGTATGATGGAATTAGTATTCTGTTTCCCTAAGATATGATTTAACTAAAATTCGTTTTTAATTTAATTCAAAAGTTCAGTTTTATTACCTTCTATGTATACTTATAATGCATGAACTTTAACAAAACACTCATATAAGAAAACATTGCTATTTGTTAGCTGAGTAGATTCTTCAGGGCTTTTTGGATTCTAGATAACTTTATCTGGCACTTATTTCTGTGGATTTTTATCAAGCATCTATCTGTCTATGTAGATTAAGATCATATGCTCTCAAAAGTAACATGGGAGATATGTGAATAATTTTAAAAAGATACTTTCATAGAAGTTACAATTTAAAGAGGTCATTAGGCATAAATATAAGTAATTAAAATACTGGGAGAAATTCTCTAAAGCACTAGGAATATTGCTAGCTCCTGGAATCAGGGAAGATATGGTCAAGGAATAAAGTGCCATTTATTTTGTGCCTTGATAAGAGGTTATTACCAGATGTGAATAGCATGTGGACAATAATCTAGGGAGAGAGTTGGACCCTAAGTAGAGACATAAAATGCAAATGAGAAGTGACATTTCTAGGAAATGGCAGCATTACAGAATTTTATTGGTGTCTAGAATGCATAAATGGGAGTATACAAGAGAAAATGTTTAAAAAATATGTTGGAGATAAATTATTATGGTCAATAAATTCCTGTTTTAAATGTTTGGTTTATTTTGGGCAAAGAGTTTTTATCGAGTAAACTCATTTGGAGAACTTTTGGAGATTAATATCATTATCATGGAGGATAAATTGGAGTAAAAGAAACACAAGTAGTAATTCTCAGCTCTTTTAATCTATACCCCCCCCATTTTAATTAGTTATATATGCTCATGGCTTCCTTTCTGTTATGCCATTAACATAAATTTTATTTGAAATTTAAAATAAAAACTATAATAAAAGGAAAACCAAAAAAAGGCAAATGGGCAAAATTACATGCACATAAAAGCTAAACTTTTAACAAATAATTATAGAGATTAATACTTTGGAATAATGCAAAGATACTCCTAAAATGCTACTTCAATTTACACGACATTTACTTATTTTAATTTAACAATCTAATTTAACTATAGTGTTAAATTTTAATTTAAAAAGCATGTGTATATCTATACATGCTTGTATGTGTTTTATCTCAGGATAAAGATCTTAGACAGGATGTTATTTAAGCAGGGAGCATGATCAGTGAAATTATTAAATGTATACTGTTTACATTTATGGTCCACAATTTTTAAATTATACATTTTGGTTTCATGAAAGAATTAATAATTGTGAAATGCCACAGATTATGTTCTACTTTGAATTTAGTACCAAGAACTGTCCAACATAGATTACATTCATTTAATTATTGAGCACCCGGTATATTCCTACATTAATGGTAATTTATAGGAATGTAGGGAACAAAAGTGCCAGAGTCATTTCTTTCTCAGAGATTACAAACCAGGCTGACATACTTTGAATAAGAAAAAAATACTGAATAACATCATGGAAAAGGAAGCATGGAAAACATTGGCACTATGTAACAGAAGGCTTTAATCTACTTTAAGAGGCCAGGGAAAACCTCTGTGAGGAAGTCATATTTAAGTTGAAGTCTAAAGGAGTGGTTCTCAAAGTGTGGTCCCCTGGGAAGCACGTCTGAACTTGTAAGAAATGGGAATTCTTGAGCCCCACCCCAAACCAACTAAATCACAGGGTGAGATCCAGGTCCTGTATATTAATACACCATCCAGGAGACTTCGATGTGCAGTTAAGTTTGAGATACATGACCTGGACTCCTAAAGAAAGGGTAGAAATTGAATGGACAAGGGGCAGAAGTGGGGTGTTCCAGGCATTACACTTCAAGTACAAAGCGGGTGATGTTCTGCTAAAAAAACTAAAAGAAGACAAGGGCAGACACAGCAAAGGTAAAATGAGGTAAAATGACTCTAGATATGTAATCAGGGGCTCAGTTGTGAAGAAATTTAGGAGGACTTTTTACTTAGTTTTAAAAAGGATCCAATCATGCATGCAGTGTGTCATTTTATATAAAGTCACAAATCTTTACTCCTTACAACAGCAATATCAATAAGAATCTTATTGAAAAGTTTATATACTATTCTCATTTTGGCTCCAAGAAATAGTGCCTTTTTCTTTCTTTCTTTCTTTCTTTCTTTTTCTTTCTTTTTTTTTTTTTTTTTTTTGCTATACTCTCCTTCTTTGTTTTCTTTCTGTTATGTGTTAGTGATAAAAACAACTATATCTAGTAGATAACAAATAAAAATCACTTTATTTTCAACAGTATTGTGTCAAACAATTTAAGTTAACAAATATGTGTGGAAATTATGTCCAAAAGACAACTATTTCCATACG
The DNA here is from genome assembly GCA_031878705.1 of Tapirus indicus. Classification (NCBI taxonomy): domain Eukaryota; kingdom Metazoa; phylum Chordata; class Mammalia; order Perissodactyla; family Tapiridae; genus Tapirus; species Tapirus indicus. Next base: position 42,687,247 of record CM062930.1, on the reverse strand, counting down.
TATAATACTATGTAATATCAGAAACTTGAAAGTTCAAAAGGCACTTTTGCATATATTATTGTTAACAATTTTAATATCCTTTATAAGATCTATTTTATAGTTATGAATTTGAAAAGCCTTCTCCAAGATTCCGTACTAAGCAACATCTTTACTGAGGCATATGCTCCATACAATTATGTTTTTTATCTGTTTTCTTTACTGATGTACCTCAAGCACCTAGAAGAACATCTGAGCCATAGTAGATACTCAGTGAATATATATTGGTTGATGAGTGCGTATTTTAATAAGTAACTGAATCATTATAGCATTATCAACTATTAGTATTTATAGATTTTATATGTAAAAACATTTCTTTGGTCATATAATTCTAAAGTCTTCCATTACAGGTGATCATTTTGCCCATCCCAGTCTTTCTCTGTTTATGTAGCATGGTAGGTTATATAAATCAATGTGTGGGGTGTTTTATCATATGTACATTATTACTGTCAATAGACATATACAACATATGTCTATTTTTTCCATTTCTTATCAACTGACCCTCATACAAATTTTAGCTGGCAAGGGTGAAATAGCACTCAAATTTTTTCCTAATAGCTACTGTAGGTATTCATATATTTTAAATCTAGTTTGTTTTGTGTAGTCATGTGGAGTAAAAGAATCATCTGTCTTCTGCATAAAAATCAAGCATTGCACAGTCATCGTGACAATACATAGAGGGAGCTATTTGTTCACCCTTTCAGCCATGGCAAAGAGAGAGATTAAAAAGAGAGGAGTGAAGATGCACATTTTTCCATTATATGTTTTTATATTGCCCCGAATAAGCTTGTTACAGCTAGAAGTATGAAAAAATGTATTTTTACCAATATGCTTCCCTTATATTAAAATGTATGACTACTTTGGCAACCTTCTACATATTTATATCCTACTTCCATTGAGTTATACAGGTTCTCAAAACACGAGTAAACAATAAAGCATTGTAATACATTGGATGAAACCAGTGAACAGGAGTAATTTTCTAAGTTTGAACCACAGTAGGTACATTTTTTGCAGTCTATTTCTGCTTTTGGCTCTAAAATAAAATGTATACATTCCAGTTGGAAGAATGATATAAAACCAAGTGTAAAACATATGGATAAGGAAATAAGATCACTGAAAACCACATTTACATTTGACCATATCTTTCGTAAATGCTAAACAGACAAACTGTCTGAGCACCTCACACGACATATACCTCTACACACACCATCTCCACAGGAGACCAAAATATTTTTTTTCATAAATTAAATGTTTTTTGTGAAAAAAAGAAACGTGTATGCATATGCAAAATGCAACATGTTTTCGTTGTTTTGGCTCCCCTCTTTGGCACCATGGTGGAAAATGTATAAGGACAAGCAGAGAACTTCCATAATAAGTCAATATGGGTTAAATTCTAAGCATTTTTATTTATTAGATTCTGATTTGCTCCTTAGCAATAGAGATCCTCAAACATAATGGTAGAAAGTCTAGTTCTAAAGTATATTTACCTGGGTTCGATTTTGAACTTTGTCACACTCCCTAGGTGACTTGGATGAGGCTAGTAACTTCTTTTAATTAGGAATGGGATGCTCTAAGAAGCAAATGAGATATGACACAATGCACTTTGCTCAGATACAGTGTTCAATAAATATGTGCCATCCTTGGTATTAAAGATAGAAATAAGAACAATATATAAGGTATACTATAGTTTTATTTCATTTTTAAAATTCATTAGATTCACTTTTGTTTCTTTTATACCCATATCTAAATTAAATTAAACACACTGAGTTATTTTTGATGATATATGAAGCTTTTGTCAGTAAAGCAAAAATAAATTTATATGACTTTTCATTGTATTAGTGTAGAAAATATGATAGTGTAAATCTATAGAAATTATTTCCTTTTTTGTTTTTTATTTTGTGATTCCTTCATCTGTTCACATTTCCCTATCCTCTGAAAAACCATTAATTATTTTGAAAAAAATCAGATTCTTTATATTTCCCTAATTTTGCAGTCCTGATCACATAAGACTGTGACCACTGTAAGCAAAGTAAGACTTTAAATTCTATAACACTAAATGCTATCATGATTTTGCAAATCTATTTAAATCTTGGTTTTTGATGTTAACTACCATATTTATCTTTTTGTTTTGTTATTATCTGTAAGTTGTTTTTCACATTTTAATCTGTTTAGTTATGCACTTATTTGTTCTCCAATCTTTCCTTTTAATTTATATTCTCACCTTGGCTCCCTGACTAGTGATGTGACCCTTGATAATTTGCTTTGTGACTCAACACTTCTCTGTTTAACTCTGCAGAATATTGTGATGTCCTGTGTTTCCAAAAGAAAAGTCCATGCATATGAGTCTTTGGTAATGTTTAAAATATATATTTCTTATGATATAAAATAAAAGTACTTATTGGAAGTATAAATGGGCTTCAGTTGATCTTTGTGACATTTTCTAAGAATGGAATCATTTTGTGAAGTTCACTGATTGGGTTCAAGTGAGATCAGTGAATCAGTTGTAAAAACTGCACTTCATATTTTGTAATCTTTGAAATGAATGTGCTGACCAATTTCAAGGTTTAGAAGAAAAGAATCAGAAACGATGCTGCATTTGTTTAGAAATGTGCAGAATATGTTAGATAAACCAATCAATACCTAATTACTAGTCTGCAGCCTCTCTGTTTTGGTGCTTAGGCTTTCACAGAGATAAACCCCTGCTGTGTGACCTGATGTATTTGTTCTGACAGCACTTTTAAAGGGACTGCTCAAAACCTGGCAATAACTACATTATTCCAAGAGAAATAATTTTCCGAGAGACTTATTTCCACACATGTCCAAATAAATATCAAAGCCAAAGAAATAAATGTACAAAGCCAAAAATCTCCTATTCTATATAAAGCAAATGAAATGCAGTTTTTAAAAAGGGTTTCCTTCTTACTGTAATTAATGGAGGAAGTTTGAGGATATAAGCTATTAATTAAAATTCTGTGACTATATGTAAGTTGATTGATGGGTTCAAAACCAATTCTACCTACTATATTTGATCAAACCTCAGTGTGATTGGTCCACACAGCACTGAAGACTCAGTGATTCTCACAGTGATTCCACCAAAATATAATTAAAAAAAAAATGATTCAAAGATTTTATGTTATTCTTGGGGCCGCCCGGTGGCGCAGCGGTTTAGTCCGCGCTTGGCAGCCCGGGGTTCGCGAGTTCGGATCCCGGGCGCCCGCCGACGCACTGCCTGTCAGCCATGCCGTGGCGGCGTCCCATATAAAGTGGAGGAAGATGGGCACGGATGTTAGCCCAGGGCCAGTCTTCCTCAGCAAAAAGGGGAGGATTGGCAACAGATGTTAGCTCAGGGCTGGTCTTCCCCACAAAAAAAAAAAAAAAAAGATTTTATGTTATTCTTGTATTGTCACCTATTACAAGCAAGACTTAGGGCTAAGCTCTGAGTAGAATTTATATATTCATAATAATAAGTCATATTATCTTTTAAGTCCTATTTGTCTATTAAACAAGATAGATATGTACCCAGAATATTTGATTACAAGGCAGCATTTTTCTTTTCCTTGAAATTCCAAAGAATGAGGGTGCTTCAGCCAAAGAGGTCTTCAGCGGGAGGGGGAAAAAGAATGCATCATAGGAGTATTTGCTTCTCTTAGAGTAGTTTGAAAATATTTTTTGATTGAATTAATATAACTAAGATGCATTACATGTAGAAACTGTGAATCAGAATATACTCCATCTAGATTCTTGTATTCAAATCTCAAGAAAATTATGTCTAATTTAAAAAGTTACCCTGAAAATTCAATGCCTTCTGAACAGTGGATGGCACAATGTTCAAGTCTTGGTTCTGTATTATTTTCTTAGTAGTTTATACAATATTTGTTATTGATTTATTTTTAAAAGGAAGCGTTATCCACACATTAAATCTTCAAAATGTCATCCATTTCTACATTTTCTTAAACTATTTTATTTGTGTCCTTTACTTATGGGAGACGTTTGTCCTCATCCATGATTACAATTGTCACAATGTAACTTTTGTCATTAATGGCTTCAAATATTAATTGTATTACATTATTCTGGATTTCTACAGATAACGTTTTCCAAATTCACAGAACTTTATTTTCAATTCAGTCAATTCCAGCCACTTTGATACATGTGGTATCCTGATCCTATCTCAGAAAGTCCACGTAGTCTAACACGATGGAGAGTGAGAATGTCAACAGTCCCTAAAATTTCATTCTATTTAGTAGAGGAAATTTTTTTGAGTTGTGACTTCTCTGAATATCCTCACGTAATGCAGAATTGTTCTATAAGAGCATGTTGCTTTTTTGTTTCATTTTACTTTTTGAATGAAGAGATATTTAACCAAACCCAGTATTTAAATACTTGCAGGGAATGAGGAAGCTGCTTCTTTTGGTGCTCTGAGATTTTATTTCTCAGAGTGTGATTTGAAGTGGAAATTGAATTCTCCAACTTCCAGTCCAGTTTTCAGGACTCACAGACTTTGATCTTATGTCAGTCTGGTGGAGGTGAAATGAGCTCTGTCAGCCCGCTGCTTTGATTAATTTTGAAATTTGTGTGTAATGGGTAGATATTTTATTGGAGCAGAATTTACAAAATTATCCCTGCCCTATAACCAACGCACCAAGTTGAACTCCTCCTCTGAAACTGTTACTATCACCATTAATCTGCAATCATTTATCTAAGACAGAAAGAGTGCTTGCCAATTCTAAGGTATCACCTAGAACCTACCTTCCCCTATCTCTTAGCTGTTTGGACAGCTGCCAGCTATTATTGTATATAATCAATATTTAGAAGAGAGGCTATGATAGTATGAGGATAACATTTCTGACTATAGCCAAAAGTTTTATAGTGCATGCAGAAACGTGCGTGTGTGTGTTTGTATGTGTGTGTGGATTAAAATAGCTTGTGCTTCTTTAGTACAGGTATCCTAGTCTGTTTAGGCTGCTATAACAAAATACCACAGACTGGGTAGCTTATAGACAACAGAAATTTATTTGCCACAGTTCTAGAGGCTAAGAAGTCGAAGATCAGGGTGCCAGCATGGTAGGGTGAGGGCTCTTTTCCTTGTTCATAGCTGGTGCATTTTGATGTGTCCTTACATTGTGCAAGGGACTAGGGAGCTCTGTAGGATCTCTTTTCTAAAAGCACTAATCCTATGACTCCACCCTCATGAACTAATCACCCCCTACATGTCCCACCTTCTAACACCATCGCACTGAGTGTTAGGATTCTAACATGTGAATTTGGGGGGAACACAAACATTCAGACCATAGTAACAGGCATACTCTTTATATAAGGTTGTTTATATATTATATAGAGACACCCATATATAATTTATACCTATATACACATACATAACAAGTGTACTTAGATGCACTTATATGTAGGCATACATTTATGTGTATATGTGTATATAATATATATATTTATATATTATAATATATATTATAATAAATATATGCCCTGACAGAATGCCAGAAAGCATATTGTGTGTGTATGTGTGTATGTGTGTGCGCACATGCAAGCACGTGCTCTTGTATATGATTAATCTGTTTGTTGCAAGGTGTGCACATAAATATGACTGTGTTTCTCCATTATTATTGTTGATACACCAAATAAATTTTCTCATCAGCCACAAAAATTTCCATTTTTCTTTATAAAATATTTCTCTAAATTATAAGCATAATATGTGCTTCCAGTTGGTATAAAAGTGAAGACTCAAAGCTTTTTTTAGGTTTTGAATACTCAAAGCCTTTTTTAAATTTAAAGATGGTGATTTCATGGACTCTTTGTCGTTGCTTTCAGCAGTTTTATGTTCTAATAATCACAATCAAATATAGTCCTAAATATACTTGTCAATCCTGATATATTTAATGCTTTCTCCCTCCCATGCCTCTCTCCTAATTTAATAGTGCCCTTCTCCATGTTATCAGGATTAGGTGGGGCAGGCATACCCTTAATCTGAGCTTTGTTTCAAAGATGAATTCTTACTTTTGGGTTTTTGTCATTCAAAGGCTTTTTCAATCATATTTCATTTGAATTCTAGAAGTTGATTTAATACTCCAAGGGCCCATATTTCTGGATTTTCTCTATTCTTAGAATTTCTGCTTGAAAACCACCTAAGATTTCCTTTGCTCATCTTCTTCATATAAAATCCTACTTCAAGAACCCAACACATACCATCAGCCTGGCTCTTTCTTGCCGTATCACCTAGCGCATCAGATGCAGTTGCACATGGGCCTCCCTTTAAGTAATTGAAGGCAACAGTTTAGCAAATGTTTTTCCACAGCAAATCACAGCTCTCCAGTCTTCTTACCTGTAATCTCTGTCACCTTGCTGCCTGTCACTTTACCACTAATGCAAGGGCATATATTGAATGAATTTTTTATGATAGTACTCCTACTTAACAATACAGCTTTGCATTAGGACAGAGTACTTGTAACGTACAACACCAAAATAAAAGTGACAATACAATAGAAATTTATTCCTGGCTGTCATAACAATTCCAGGAGTGTTCAACAGGCAGCTTTCCAACCAGTAATTCAGGGAACAATCTCCCTCAGTCTTGTGGACCCAATGTTCTTTAGGACCTGGGATTTCTCTCTTTTTCCCTTGCAGATGGGGAAAGAGAGTAAGGATGTTACTAGAAAGATTTATATGAAGCAAGCTTGGAAGGGGTGCCTTTCACTTGAGTACACATGCCATTGGCCAGAACTCAATGAGGTGGCCAAGGCTCACAGCAAGAGAGTCTACAAAGTGGTTTCCAGCTGCATCCCAGGAAAGAAGGGAAACACCTAGATGTTGGTGAACATAGTCTCTTCCGCAAATGCTCTAAGAATAAGAGGCCTAAAGAGGCCACATTCTCTATGTTATCTTAGTGCCAACCAGGAATATAGTATCCCTTATAATAGCTCATGAAAGGAGCAATGTTGTAAAGTGCAATGACATTACTGTGATTTGAAGTTAGCAATCGTAATTTGACAAGTTCCAGTAAAACTTACAGTTGGAAAATCATTAGAAATTAATTCTTATGTTTTATCCAATAATTCAGACTACATGGTCATATCATTGCTAGTTCTGCCTGTATATTTAGTTCAGTCTCTAATCTTTCTTGTGGCCAGCTTGTTTAGCTTTACTTTACTAAAAATGGACCTTAGTAAAGCAACATTTCATAGAGTATGGTTGCTGAGGCAAAAAGGTCTGTGTGCAGAAAAGCGTTATACTTAATTCTTGCATGTTCACTCCTTGTGTGTATAATATCCAAGCCTTGATTTGCATAAAATTGTTTTAAATATCCCTGCCAAATTGTTATCAAATTATTATGTATTCATAATATTGTTTATTTTAAAAATTAATTCAGATTTCTCCAAATGGAAATATCTTAATTCAGCCCCAACGTCATATCCAGAATATAAGAACTCTTAAAATGCTGCTTATTTTCTCAGAGTCCTTAGAACGTGAAAGCTTGCAGAACCAAGCTTAAACATATTCTTCTATTGTGGAAGCAGCAGCCGAGGACTCAGCAACCACAGGAGTCTCGTCGTAATTGTCCTTCTCTGAGTCATTGAAGTCTCAGGACCATTTTGGAGGAATGTTATGTTGAAGCATTCTCTACCAAAGGTAGTTTGTGTGTCATAATTTTCACATTCAATTCCCCATTTGAGGGATAGCTCATTTATTTATTTAATTATATCATAAATAAATGGGTCGCAGAGAGAAATAGGAGGGATATGATGGAGATGAATAATGACAATTGAAGGTTTTAAGAGGTTTAGAGATGACTGCTACCCTGAGAAATCTCTGTGAATTGTCCTGATCCCAAATTATCAACCAGAGTGTAATTTTGATTTCATGCTATAGTATGCCAATTTTGATTTTTAGTTTCTCTAATCTCAAACTGCCTAATATAGGCAAACGGCCTTTCTGCAACGTGGTCACATTTTACTTCTTTATTTCTTTTTTATTTCCAGCAGTCTCACTTGAGATCAAGTTTAATCCTTTCTGATATCTTAAGTTTATCAAGAATAGGCAAACAACTTTACTTTCTTTCCATATGTTTACTAAATTCCTCCAAACTTTGTATTGTTTTAGGAATCCACGGATCTTATTCCACAATGCTATTAAGTTTGTTACCGCTATCCCAGAGTGAAAGGGATTTACCATCCCCTAGACAAAACAACACAATATACATTTCCATGTTTTCTCTGAGAGGTTATTATCAATGACCCTATTCCTAGTATAATTTTATGTCTTGCTATAAGTTAGTTGAGTTGCATGGAACAGAGTCCCACTCAGAGTCACTCAAAAATGAGGAATTATTTAAAGAACACAGTATCCTTATTACCAGAAAATAAAAAAAGAAGACCCCTATATCAACAAACATTGTAGGACATGGAGGAGGGAGATCATCAAGGCTGTGAAATTCTCTCTGTCCCTCTCTCAGTGTCGGGGTAGTCATAGTTTCTCTGTTACTCTATGCATTTTTTCTTTCATTCATCTCTCAATGGACTGACTTCTTACACTCCAGTTTTCATTGCACATGGTTGAACATATTTTCCACTTTTCCGTATAGTATGGTGACTCTCAATAATGATAATGGTCCTATATTTTCTTCTTATGTCTTTTGAATTATTTCTCTGCTACTAATAAGTCCAGGATCATAAAAGTCAACATTTCAGATCCTTCAAGTAGAAATATGATGGTCTCAGATAGTGGTTTTAGCAAATCACTGGTCACAGGTGAGCTGTCAAGTCTACAGATATGGTCCAATCGTCTGTATCTAGGAGGTCGAATAAAAATTATACAGACCACACAGAACAAAAGTGAATACTCATCATGTACAATAATCATGCTTTATGCAAGAGTTAATATTACAAAGCTATTAGCCTTCTATTACTGTGTAACACATTACCACAAACTTAGTGACTTAAAACAACACAAATTTATTATTTCACAGTTCTGTAGTTCAGAAGTCCAGGTAAGGCTCAACTGCATTCACTGCTCAACATCTCATAAGGCTGAAATGAATGTGTCGGCTAGCTACATTCCCACTGGGGAGTTGGGGTTCTTTCCCAAGTCCATACAGATTGTGAGCAGATTTCACTTCCTTGCAGTTGTAAGATTAAGGTCCCTGATTCCATGTTGGCTGTTGGCCAGAGATTGCTCTCATTTCCTAGAGGTTGTTCTGTAATCCTTGCCCTGTTGCCCCTTTCAATCTACAAATCCAGCAATAGAATGTCTCTCTCACATCACATCTTTTTAACTTAGGGAAGGGCTAATCCCATTTAAGGGTTCATGTACTTAGGTCAGAGCCAACAAGATAATCTCTCTTTTGATTAGCTTAATTAGTAAACTTAATTACTATTAGTTTAATAGTAATTGCTAATTAACTGTTTAGTAATTATTTAGTAACCTTAATTACTAATGATTAACTCATTAGTAACCTTAATTAGATCTGAAAGAAACATGTAATGAAACACAATCACAAGAATAATATTCCATCATATTCACTAGTCCTGCCCTCATTCAAGGGAAGAGAATAATACAAGGTGTATATATTAGGGAAGAAGAATCTTGGGGTCTGTCTTAAAATTCTATCTCCTACCATTCATCCTCTGGCCCCCAATGATTCGCTTCCTTCTCAAATGCAAAATACTCTCTCCCTAGATCCCTACATCTCATATCATTAGAGCTCCTGCTCAAGTCCCAAATCATATCATCTAAAACAAAACCTCATCATCTCATTAATTCAAGCCCAGAATGTTAGCATCAAAATCATCTACATTTACATCAGGTATGAACGAGTTTCCTGGGTATAAACCATTAAGTACAGCTCCTAGGCCATAAATCTTTGGACCCATAAAACTAAAGAAAGAAGATATATATTTCCAATGCATGCCACATGCAATAGTGGGACAGATATAAAATAACGGTTATACATATTCTGGTTCAAAAAGGGGAGAATTGTTGAAAAATCATATTTTCATATATTAATGATTATCATCTTTTGTAAAATGTGGTTTAAATCATTTACCAAGTGTGTGCGTTGGGGGGGGGGTAGTGTGACGTTTTTCTATTGAATGGTGAGAATTCTTCATTTTATCAATTCTAGATGTAAGTCCAGTGTTAGATATAGGTATTATGAATAGTTTTTTTAGGTGGTGACTTTCCTTTTATTTTCCTGATGATGAAATTTCAAGGATGGAAATTTTGAATTTTGAAATCCTACATAGTTTTTTCTTCAATGGTTAATTTTTGTACTTTCATGTACAGGGTATCTTTGATCACACCAAGGTTGTGAAAATGTTGTCCTATTTTTTATTCAACATTTTATAGTTTTAGCTTTGCATTTAGATTTAGTATTCATTTTGAGTTCATGTTTGTGCATGGTGTGGTGTACAGTTTGGGAATCCTCTTCTTCCATTAGCTTACTTTTTTTTTTTCTAGCACAATTTGTTAAAAACACTATTTTTTCCTCCATTGAAATACCTTGGGACATTTGTAGAAAGTCACTTGGACATACATCCATACATCTCAGGATCTGATTCTGTATACATGCTTCTGTTCTAATCTGTCCTTCCATATAGAAATACCAGATTGTTTGATTACTGTAGCTTGGAAGACTCACAAAAGGATGATGTAAATTCTCCAAATTTTTTACTCTTTTCAAAATTGTTTTGCTATTCAATGTCTTTTCCCTTTTGATACAAATTATAGAATCAACTTACCAATTTCCTCAAAAAAGCCCTGCTTGGATTTTGTTTGGTATTTCTCTGAATCTATAGATCCTTTTGAAGAGAATAAACATCTTAAGAGTATTGAGTTGTCAGTACACAAACATGGTATACCTCTATAATAAATTAGGTCTTCATTAACATCTCAGCAATGTTTTGCAGTTTTTAGTGCAGAGGTCTTGTATGTGTTTGTTAACATTATCCCTGATTATATTTTAATGCTATGTTAATGTTATTGTTAAATTTCATGTTCCAAATATTCATGTTATTACATAGAAACAAATACGATTTTGTGTGTGTGTGAGTGAAGAAGATTAGCCCTGAGCTAACATCTATGCCCATCTTCCTCTACTTTATGTGGGACACCTGCCACAGCATGGCTTGATGAGCAGTGCGTAGGTCCATGCCTGGGAGTCAAACCTGTGAACCCCAGGATGCTGCAGCGGATTGCACAACCTTAACCACCACACCACTGGGCCAGACACCAAATATGATTTTTATATTGGTCTTTTATCACATGACCTTGTTAAATTTACTTGCTTCTAGTATCCTTTCTATAGATTCTTTAGGATTTTCTCCATATTTACAATCATATCATCAGTGAATAAGAACAGTTTTGTTTCTTCTTTTCCAATTGACTTGCACATTTTTTTTTTTTGTTTCTTTGTTGCCTTGTTTAATTCCCTGGCTAGGACCACCAGCACACACATTGAATAGGAGTGATGATAGTGGGCATACTTTCCCTTTTTCCATTCTTAGGGAGAAAACATTCAGTCTTTCACCATGCTCGTAATTGCATTTGATAAGAATTGTGGATTTTTCATTGACGAACGTTATTGGATTTAAAAATCTCTCTTTATTCCTAGCTTGCTGAGCATTTTCATGCCAAAATATTTTGTTTGAATTTGTTAATATAATCATATGGATTTTCTGTTATCTATTAACATGGGGATTGCATTGATTCATTTTCAAATACTAAAGTAATTTTGCATTATTGGGCTTAACCACAACTAGTCATTATGAGTTATCTTTTTTATGTATTGGTGGATCCAATTTGTTATTTAACTAGAGCATTATAGTACATTACTAGAAAATCTCTACCAGATTTATTCACACACATGTATATATTTCAGGGTAATTTCTAAAGGCATTTTCCATATTGTCCTCAAAGATAAATTAAGAAACTTTATAAAAAGATCTGATTTAATGCTTTTAATATTCCCTTGATTTATCAGATTATTAAGCATATTCTTTGTTGATTTATTTGTATTTATTTATTAAAAACCTGTTAATTTGGAAGTTGTTTTTGTTATTATATTCAATTTTCTACCAAAGATAACTTTCTTCTGTTATATTAACAACTTATATTTTAAATATTAAACCAATGAGTTTTCTGGTAATAAATTCAAGCAATTGCTATATTGTTTCTAGAAGCTGTGACTTTTTTTCTTCTATTGATGATTAGGAAGCCATATGCTTTTCTCACTATTTCTAACATAACCCCAAGATTAATTTTTCATTAAGCTCTAGTCAATTGTGATTCTGATATTTTATTTATTTTCTCATTCATGCATTCAATAAATATTTAAACATCAATATTTAGAAGACTATTTCCTAGAACATCTCTGTGATTAGGTAATTAAGCAAATATGCATTTGCTGCTCTACTATTTGCTTCTCTATTTTATCACTTGCGTTTAGATTGGGGTCACATGATAAATGCTGAACAATAAAACATGAGTAGAAGTAAAGAATGATGATTCTGGGAGAAGCATTGAGGTTTAGGGTTTATAATATTTTGGTGATTTAAATTTAGCATCTTAATCTTTATTTGTTCTTCATTACCATGGCGCATAATTCGTCTGAAACTATAGACTGGAATTGTTTTTATAGTATAAGTTGTTCTCTTATCACATCCACCTCTATTTTAGATTTCAGTGTTTTCCTAAGGATAACTTTTCTACAATTTGCATTTTGAAAATTATATTATCTTCCAGACATAAGACAGAAACACACATGGATTGTGGAACATAATTATTACAATTAAACCTTCTTCACCAGAAATCATCACCAGTTTATCATCTCTATGACAGTTTGCAGTATTCTTCACTGCAATTCTTTACTCTTTTCTGTATTTACACCCTTTGTGATGTCATGTTGCAATTTATTCCACTAGAGGTGAAGTATATTCCCTCAGCCCTTTGATATTTGGCTTAGTCAGGTGACTTGTTTGGCCAATAGAATGCTGGTAGCAGTAAGAGTGTGTCTGTCTGTTTTGAGTCTAGACCTTAAGAGGCATCACATGAATTCTTGTCCTTCTTATGTTTGTGCCATTATTATCAGAAGAACATACACTGCTTAAACCACTGCTTAAAAGAGAATCAGAGATTAGTGTCATACACATGGACCTAACAGGTATTTAGAGCTAAATCCAGTCAAGCCTAAGTGGACCAGTAAAAAAATAAATTATTGTAGTCTCAAGACACTGAATTTTGGTGTGATTTGTATACCATAGATTTCAGTATTTTCATTACTATGTCACACTGTACGCATTCAAAAATTAGGTAAGCAAAAAACTCCTCAGCAATTTGGAATTAGGACATGGTAATATCTTCCTGAATCCTTTCCCATTCCTCCTATTCAGAGAAGTATATGCTAAATTTTGAGCTTGTTAGTCTCATAATTAAAAAAAAATTCATTTACAACAAACATATAAACTTCTTTGACAGTCTCAAGTCATGCCTGATTTAGCTTCTCTTCTTAGCTTCTTGCCTCTATTACTTGAATACATAACTCCTTAAATCTGATTTAACTTTGCAATCCCTTAAATGTATATTTCAATTAGATGATTATACACATTACCTGTTTTCATTAAGGTGAGGTTTTCCAGTTATGATGATAATGATGACAATTACTACAACTATTTTTTTTTTTGAAGTAGAAGATGATAATATGTAACCATGCCCTTTTGTTAATGAATCCTCACTCATTTTCATTATCACTTTATTTATTCCTTATTGATGACACACAATAAACTCCCAGAGGGACATTCATATGTCAGTGTTCCATGTTATTTCCTTCTAGGATATCTAACATATGATGGCATGAGTAGAGGGAAGAAAGAAAAAAACGTACATTTTGGTGTATACCATCCTGAGATTTTGGTCCTGTTTTCAGTACTTACAATATAAGTTTGAGCAAATTATTTCAATTTTGGACCCATCTTTTTTGTGAATACAATAGGACTATTACTGTCTATAATGTAGTATTATTTGGAACTATTATATTGAGGGTTTTTTTGTTCCTGTCCGTGAACCACAATACTGGGGGAATATAAAACCCAATCACACATAAATATTGTCTGCTTTCCATATGTGCCCAGACCACACTCTTGTTAGTTTACTTAACATGCACTCCTGTGCTCTCATCTTTCTATTTACTATTTATCAATTTATCTGATAATCTGCCTCTGAATTACATATGTATACGTATCTTTTATTATACCTTTTGTGAAGTTTTGGACACTCATGTCTTCCTTATATCAGCTTTCTCTTTAGTAATCTTGATTTTTTTGTTCACATAATTTTAAGCAAACAATCAGGGATATCGTGTATAGGCTTTTGATGACAGGAAAATGACTTCTCTCTGTCATGTCATCTCCCTTAAGAAGTTACCCAGTATTTTACGTGTGTATGTGAAACATATCGCGTGCATGGCAACACGAAACATTTACAAACGTATGACTGTAATTTAACTGCTTCTTTTTTCTTGTTTAAAGCTAGGGTTTTGTTTTTTTTTTTTCCTATTTTGGAGATTTTTTAAAAATAAAGTGGAATAATTTCCCCTAAGGCATAGAAACACGTTTAAGTTTCTCAAGTGAGATTTTTAATAATCATAATTTAAGGATTTTTCTTCAATACTATTTTAAAGTTTGAAAGGAGTATTCCTAATATTTTTATATTCTTTATTTTCTTCAGTACCAGCTGTTTAAATGGGTGAAACTTTTATTTATGCTTCTAATTGTGAAAATAATCCAAAAGCACTTCATTATTTTAAAAATGTGTTAAGTTATCATTTGGGGTAGTACAATCTTGAGAAAGTTCAGATACACATATAATTAAGAAATGATATACACAAGAAAAATTCACTGACCTTTTTTATGATATATTTTTGACAGCTTCTGGTCAGTGTTTGGCAATAACATTATTATAGTGTTATTATTACATTTCATCCTACCTTTTAAAATAATTAATAAGTTAAAAATAAATCACATATTCTAGATGATTCTGTATTTGATTATTTTTAATAGCTACTGATAACAGTCTGCTTGTTATACAAACTATTCTTTCATTATTTGGGAGAATTTCAAACTATCATTTAGCAGTTTTAACAAATTAAAATATACTTTCAATGTGTTTGGGGAGTAGAGATGGTTATATTATGAATAAATATGTCACATTTCCAAATATTTGCTTGTTACTTTTAATGTATCTTAATGTGGGCAAAATTAGCCTTATCTTGTCCATTTCTGCATTTTTTATCATAATTGATGATTAATTATTTCACACTCTTAACCTCTCAAACCCATGTTTTAGGGAAAGGTAGTTTGATCGGACGCCTTGGATCAAAACAGATCAATTTTGAATGGATAAGGGATGTGAAGAAGCAATGATATAACCAGTAACACAAAGTTAAATATATTTTTTTAAACTCCATGTGATTTAATTCAGAAAACAAAATTAAATCCTTTTCTATGTTCACTTTAAGATTATATAATTTTTATTAATTTTTTTAGAATTGCTAGGCCTGGGGTGCTTCACTCTGGCTTTAAAATATTAACTTGACAGTCCAATTTTCTTTTATCTTTTATAATTTCTTTTAAACAATATTGTTGTAAAGTTTTAATTGTGACAAAACAACAGAAACTAGGGGAACTTTTCCATTAGACTACTATTTTTCTTTTCTTTCTACAAATTCCTTTTCTTTCTATCAGGTACACAGAAATTTTTCACGATAAAGTATTATTTATGTTGGAGAAAAAAGGGCAAGAAAAAATGGTTAATTAGATCAAGAAAAAAGTTGGAGTAAAATATTCAAAGCAGACTATTTGAAGCTTTTTCATAAAATTTGAGCTTGTAAGCTTAAGTTAATGAGTCAGAGCATTTTATCACCATTCATGGACTAGTTCCAATTCATTGCAACAAAATAATCTAAATGAACATTTTGTATAAAAGTCATAACTGATTTTTTTCATTCACTGCAAAATTAACTACTGAAGAAAAATAACAAATTAAAGTCTAGGGATTTTATCCCCTTTGTTCAAATAACTGTACAAACAACATTGGTAAATATCATTTTATTTATAAAATACCCATAACAGAAATTTATTTAAAAACTCTTTCATGAGGAAGATAGTATATTTTAATAACCTGTTGGTCTAAACCAGAACATTGCTTGTAGTAGCTACTACTTTGGGCTCCAAGAATAACTTTAAAACTCAATATAAATGTAGGCAAATTCTGAAAAGACGTTAGTGATTTTTGCTTTTTATCTCAATTTTACTAAAATATAATCACTGACACCATATTGCTAAAAATTATCCATATTTGTTCACTGGAATCATAGTAATGCTTCATGTTCTTGGTTGAGACTTATATTTGAAAAATACGTTTCCAGAAATAAATCGATATTAGCATACAGATAGAATTGAATATTATGTCAATAGTGATTGACAAAGTTGATATGTTGCTGGTTGCCTCATTTTAGATTAGTTCTATTTTTTTCTTGGAGGCAAAAAATGTAAAATAGCATTTCCATTTTCCAATCCATTTAAACTGAGAAGAAAGTAATAATCTAGAGAAAAATAATAAAGGCTTTGCGGTTAGGATATGATTGACGTACGGCTAAAGTGTGTTTCAGTTGTAAAGACAGGCCAGTATCAATAAAACTGTGTTGACTCAGTTGGTATCTTCAGGCTCCCTTTGCCCACATATAATTGATTTCAAAGCTGTGACTACAAAAGAAAAAATAGCACTTTGTTATATCTATATGGATTTCTACTGACATAGCACTATTGTTTTATTTGAAATGCATTTGGAGGGAAATGAAAATGTTACCTAAAGCAAGTATAACTAATTCTTCTTAAATACTTCTCATAATGGAAAATAAACTTTGAAGCTTTGTATTTCATTATAATATAGAAAAATATATCTATATATGTACATGTATAATGAAATGATAAATAATATATTACAAAAATGGAGTGTTAGCCAAATGCAGTTTTAGATGCTAGAAAATGAATTATAAATATTTATAATAGGAAAGAGAACAGAAAGGAGAGTAGAATTAAAAAGGGAGAGGGAATCTGTACTACATGTAGGAAATAAAAATAATCTGCGCAGAGAACTGTTGAATTGAAAAGGTTAAAGAAACTTCAACTCAGAACAGGAGTTGAAACAAAATATAAAACCACGTATATATAATAACTGAGCTCCTATATATCTGGTGAAAGACATGGCTTTAAAGAATATATTTTTTCATTTAAAATATAAATGAAAGAAACATAATTTTTTAGAATTGTTTTATTTCTGAGTTACCAAATGAGAACAAAGCCATAACAGTTCAAAGCACTTCATAAACTATCTTTGCTGTTTTTCGTGTGAATAAGGTGTAAAAACAATGAAAATTAATGGTAATGTATTATTCTTAGTATACTTTATCAGACATTGAAAGGATGTATCACAAAATAGAGGCATAAAAGCAATACACAAATTTCAGATTATACACTATTTTGGATATACTTTTGATTGAGGGAATTCCAACTACGTCAAAAACACAATTTCATAACTTACAGTAATGACAAATTTCTCTACTTAGTACTGTGATGGGATATGCTTCATAGGCTGATAAAACCATGGTGAACTTATTCTAATTAAAATCCTCATTTGTGTCCCTCTTTCTCCTTGACTTATTGCATGGGTGTTGAGTTTTATATCATCTGGCCTGCGATATCTCTCAGGAAACGCTGACTTTTTTTTCTCTTTTTACTTTCTACCACTACTGGACTTCCTGCACACTTGTAAGTTGCTGCAGAACCAGGCACTTCAGGGAAGTGACTGATGATAGCAGCCACTGTCCTTGACAGATTTTGATCCCCACCAGAAATTTGGCATCCATCATGTGCCTGAAATATTCAGTTGTTCCTTGATGATTTAGTATCCCAAGTCTTATGTTCCACAATTTCTATTTAGAGTGGAAAAATCTGTCATTTTAGAAAGGATACAATGATTTCCATTCGTTTTCAGTATCAGCAAGCTCCAAGAAACCTTATAGTAAAAGCCATATTGTGTCATATTTTTCCTAATTAAAAAGAGAATAGCATGCTGTTCACTTTCCTGTAAATTTGTTAGTAGGTAACACCATCTTCCAACTAGAAAAAGTCCCTTCCATGCGTCAAATCCTGTATGTGTGATGTATGAAATTCTGCATACACCAAGTTATGCCATGATACAGAATACAAAATACATTTCTTCTAATTTAGTATATTCCCATATTTTCCTTTGTCAATATATACCAAATAACATTTTTCAAATAGTTCATGTTGCCATATCAATGTAATTAACCATTTTTCTTTACCATTTGACTAGGAACTTGAATACAAACACTGATAAGAATGTAAAACTTTTTAAGTGAAAGGACAGGTTCAAACTTAAGGAAAAGTTCAATGTTATAAATAGGTAATGAGTAAACTTTATTTTTCTGCTTATTTTTCAAAGTTGGCTTTGACTTCCTTGAAGAAGAAAATTGTTAAGAGTTACCATAAGAGGTGTGAGATTGTTAGTCTGTTGAAAAGCGAGCAGATGTTTTATGTATAAGAAATGACATTCAATAATTCACAAGGAGAGAACAAACAACTTAAAATAAGGCAAATATAGCTATTTTACATGATATTATTTTGAAAATATTCTTTAATTTTTTTCTTTGGTAAACTCAGTAGTTAATATATGATATTTCTGTGGAGTACTTCCCAAACTTTAGCATGCATAAGAATAATTTGTATAATTTGTCAAAGCAGATTCCTGGGAACAACCCCAGAGATTTTGACTTATTAGGTCTGGGTTGCATCCATGGTTTTTGTATCTTTAACAAGTTCCCAGATTTTGAAGATTCTTCCAGGAAGTGGATCACGCTTTGAGTAGGACTGCTTTGGGAATCAAATATTAGAAATATATAAGCAATAAGGTTAGTCCATGGATGACTGGGTTAGGAGAAAATGTACATGACAATCCTCATACTTTTCTCTGACTCATTCTTCGTTAATGAGCAGTTGCGTGTTGATAATGAGAGAGGCCTACATTGCCCAGCTCTTCTCTGAGTACAGCTAAGTCCCTTTATTACAGAACTTGCTTTTCCTAGTGTCCAGAACACTTTTGAGATTCCCTCTTCATCAGTTTATTCTTTTAACTTGCCCATTAATTCTCTAGAACTGATTTTCATGTGTAAGAGTGTTAGACCTAAGTTCTTTAGTAACAGGCATCTTGTCCACCCTCAGCATCCTGGCATCCCTAGGACTTAATTAGTACCTGTCACCTAGTAAATGTTCAACAAATGTTTGTGGAATCAGTAAAACCTGAAATATGATTCATAGCACAAGTTAGTTGTCCTATCTAAATCTCCTTTTTGTTCTCCATAATATCTTATAAGCTTTTGTGACCCAACTCGCTAATGGCAGTTACGATGCATGTAACCACTGACTTTCGCTTTGGTCCCCCCCATTAGAATGTTTTCTTTGAAACACCCTGCCAGTGATTGGCATCTTGTATGACCGTGTGTGATAAACATTTACAGCAAATTTTAAGTGATTTCTATAACTTTTCTCTTGAAAGTTTCAAGTGTATATCTTTTTTCATTATCTCCTATTCAACTTCCATTCTCAGCTCACACTCTCAGCTCAAACTCTGCTTCCTTCAGGAATCCTTTCCTAAACCTCCAGGCTATGTAAGGTTCTGTCATTTTATCCACTAATGACATTCTATTCTGTATCTGAGCACTTATCGAAATGTCATTATATATTAATTTTGTAATATTTGATTTTAAAACACTCTCCTACCCACTTAAAGGTAAATAAAATATGTCCATTATGGCTTATTATTTTATTGCATAATGAAATTTTTAATAAAATTGATTTGAAACAATACATTAAATTATTAAAAGAATTTAATGTTAGAGTGATCATTCAAATGAGTAAGAACTAATTAGTTAAACAATGATAAGTTTATTTTCCAATAACACCACATGTTACTATGTTTTTCTTTGACTTTGCCCCTAATTATTTATTTGCGTTCAAGACGCAGTTCAATGTGCTATTTAATTTAGAATTTCTAATAGCTTTCTGATGGAAAGAGTTTTGAGATACCAGTGATAAAATGTTTACATTGAGATTTTCTGCCAAATAGTCCAAACTGCACAATAACAGGTAACTGGGGAAATGCTCCAACCAAAACAAAAAATGAATGGAAGCAATTAAATTTTACAGCTAAATAAGCTCAATGTAATTATATCATAGATTATCCAGAAAATCAATGGCTATAACTTTATCAAGGAACCACCATCAACAGGACAAACTGAGCAATGTAGATGTATAATATGCATAAAATTGAGTAGTTTCTCATATAGGGGAGGAAGAAATATATTCCTCCATCTCTAGGTTCTTCTGGCTGGTCTAAGAATTAAATTGACATGAGACAGCATAACAGGATAAAACCAAACAAATTTAATAGGAAGTACGTGTGGGAGAAACCCAGGAAAACTGAGTAACTTACCAAAACAGCTAAAGCCACCACCTTAAATACCAACTTCAGCTAAAGACAAAGGAGGATATTGACAGTAGTGGTTTGAGACTTTAGAGGGGAGGAAGGCAATTCACATGGAGATGGAAGAGCAAATGTTTGGTGAACAAATGTTTGCCAAGCCTTGCAAAGACAAAGTGACATGGGGAGGATTTTGATCAAAGTCCTAGGTTCCTCCTCATCTACCACACCTGGTTTATATTATATTATAGTTATCTTATGGCATCAGCTCCTTCCTGGAACATGCCTTCTATCTTAAATTCTTTTGGGCAATTGGGAAGGTCAAAGTTTCTTTCTGAGTCTTTGTTCTTAAAAATAATCAAGCCAAAGCGATACATTTTGGGGTGCCCCCCCCACACACCTTAAAGAAGCTCACAATTTTGTCAAAGACTAAAACAGAATTAGATATAAAAAAGGGAAGATAGGATACAGTGCAGAAATTATTTTATTTTATTTTTATTTTTTTGTGTGGAAGACCAGCCCTGAGCTAACATCCGTGGCCAATCTTCCTCTTTTTGCTGAGGAAGACTGGCCCTGAGCTAACATCATTGTCCATCTTCCTCCACTTTATATGGGACGCCGCCCCGGAGTGGGTGATGAGCAGTGCATCGGCGGGCTCCTAGGATCCGAAGCTGCGAAACCCGGGCTGCCAAGCATGAACTAAACCACTGCGCCACCAGATATAATTTTAAATGGAGTCACAAAATAAAGATTTCTACAAAAATTATAATTTAGAATGATGATTGAATTAGGATTTATAATGATGAGAAAACTAATAAGAGCCTATTACAGGCAAATAAATAAACAAGTAATACATATAGAGAGAGAGACAGAGACAGAGACAGAGAGAATGAGAATGAACCAAGACTTGGCTGTGAGAAACACATGCAGGAATTTCAAGTAGTTCATTCTAGTTGTGGAGCAGGCAAGGGAGAACTGGAGATGAGAGCTTAGAAAGATGAATAGGAGTGAATGATGAAGGGGTCTTGAATAGCGTTTAGGCTATTGTTCTAGAGCTTATTCTAGAAAATAATGAACTCTGTATAGAAGCCAAGCCCACTGAAATTCTTTGTTGAAATTTAAGCTAATAAATTTCTAGGAATAATTGTGAGTCTTGATATCAGCTTGTTAGTTTACAAAAGTGAGTATATTTTGAGCCTAGATATCATATTTAATCTCTTCAAGTATAGAAGTAATACTTATTATTATTCAATAGATATTGTTCCATGAATTACTTTCATCCATTTAAGAGTATCTAACACTACAATTCCTATTCTAATTGCCCAGAAATGTCAGTTTATTTTCAATTGTTAGTTGAAATAAAAAAGGATTGAAACATACTACTTACAAAAAAAGATGCATACTTTTTCAATTTTATATTAAAACTGCAAAATAGTATTAGTTATCTAAATGAAAAGTAAATTTTAAAAAATTACCTACATGGAAGTATGTTATCATTTTTGACACTCTCTTACCAGTTAAATGCTATTTTAATGGGTACTTTGTTTAGCCGCAACAGTATGTCAAAGAGCAGCAAGCTGTGTAACCTTGATAAGACATATGTGAAAGGAATACATATGATTTTAAATGAATGAAACCTTGGGCTCATCATGACTCCTTCAGTGACTACCCAAAAATAAATGAGAGCAAAATACTTTTAATTTTAAAACACTGATAATTTCATTCTCTGCTGTCAGAAATTGTGTAAGGAATAGTGTGAATGTGTTATCCTACAGTAAAGATAACAATTCTGATGAAATCCTTAAAAATGAACCTATTTCTCTTTTTGTAAGGAAAACTTGTCATGAAATTAAAATGACAAACTATATTCCAGTGCAGGCAACAGTACTTTAAAATATCTAAACAATGAAAAATTCAAAATAGTTGAATTTTGTCAGGATAGAAAAGAATTAATATTAAACATTTAAGGAAGTTTACAAATGGGGGAGGAGACAGATTAACCATTCTGGCTGAAAATCAAACATATTCTTTTCTATTCCTCATAGTAGAAGCTTTTTTGGTAAATTTTGAATGACAATGATTTAGGGGCCCTTTACACAAGTCACCTTTGTTTGATATCCTGTGTTGTGTGTGTCTCAGGGTGACATCATTATTTTAGAAAGTATTGTGAAAAAGTAAAATGATAAAATTAGAAGGATATTATATTCACAGGCCAGGGAATAGAGATATTATATACTATTAAGATAGAATACTTCAAATAAAATGAAATAAGACACAGACTAAAAAAAAGGCCATAAAACCCCCAAAATCTAGATCTATATATGCCTCAGCAATATAAAGTCTAGAAAATCGTAGATGGCCACAAATAAGTGAGGTAGAGGCTGCAAATGAATTCACTGGTATTGTTGGTAACATTCTTCCTAAGAAATCAGGGGACCATGAGCTTTGATATTTAGTAGAGCAATCATTGAAGAGATTTTGAGAAATGAAAACCAGTTTGGAAAACTTGTGCCGCATTACTTAGATATGCATTTAATAACTGCGTAGAGAGCATCCCATTCACCATGGACAATTATAATTGATTTGTCTATAATTCTCCAACCCAGAACCCAAGAACATTGCCATGACCTACTACACTCTCTATGGTCTCCATAATTTCTACCCCAGAATTCCCATCCTCCTTGGCATACCACACACACACACACACACACACACACACACACACACACACAGCAATCAGAAAGTTATTCTCTGTCTATTTCCATAATGTAAAGTTTTCTGTGATTCTTAGAATACTCATGACTGCGTGGTACTCTCGAAACATCATCTTATTAATTCTCTCGTCATTAGAAAAGAGTTTGCCTCAGTTATTCTAGACTTTAAGGGGATATTATACTTTACTCTTTACTAAATTAAGTAATTTGTAAATGACATAAACCTAGCGTTATTTAGCTTTCCAATTTAAGAAAACATTGCCTAAGCCTTTACTCAGTGGAGATGGAATACGGTTAAAAACTGTATAATAATTTGGCACCTATTTAAAAAGATAAAATAATATGATACCTCAGTTCTAATATCTGTAGTGCATATTGTAGGTTGCTCTATAAGGCAAAGAATTCATTTTTTCTCAATTCAAGCAAATCTTCTTTCTTCCATGTTGATATAGTTGTTGCAGAAATTGACTTAAGTTTTGAGAATTCTAAAAATATATTTTTAAAAATGTTTACGTGTTATTTGTTTTTTGAATGAATTGAAATTCGAACAACGTTTCCCACTTAAGGTGAGTTAAAATAACTCAAAAGAATTTACATTTGTTTAATTTAAATGCTGAAAACAAAGAAATGAAATTGTTCACTACATGGTATAAGAGCTTCTCTGGTGTTCCCTTTCACTTCTTCTGAGGTCAATTAATACTGATGCTGCCATGATTTGTTAGTTTTCTTGTTTATCAGTTAATATTTGTTGTGTAACAAACCACCCTCAAAACTTAGTGTCTTAAAAGAAAATCTGTGTATTTAACTTATGATTCTTAGGTCATCAATTTGGGTTGTTCTTCTGGTCTGGGTTGGGCCATACTGGTCTCTGCTGGGCTCATTCCTGGGTTGTCTGTGGCTGGTTGATTTACGATGCCTTTGGCTGGGATGGTTGGGACATTAGACCTCTTCCATATGAGTGGAAGTAAGCTATTCTTCTTTTGTTTACATGGTGGGCATAGGGTTCTCAGTGAGAAAGGAAGTATGGAATGCCTTTGAGATCTGAGATCAGAACTGGCATTACTGTCATAATATGACTCCTTCTGCATCTGATCACTCAAAGCAAGTCACAAGCCAGCTCAGAATCAAGGTTTATAGAAATGAATTCCATCTTCAAAGTGTTGTGACCACTTTTTTAATCTACCACACATAGGGGATGTATTTGGATGATTACCACGTGACTTTTTAACATCATATTATAAGATCTCCTTGTCTTTCCCAAAAGAGAGCCTGAAGAGTTGCAACAATGGAAAAGTACCTTTATTAAAACATGGATTTCTTTTTAATGTTTTATTCAAAGAAATGAAATAAATAAGGACAAACTTATACTTCAAAGATCAAATCAATTTCTTTTAACATAGAACATGATAGTGTAGGAAGAAACTAAGAGGATCCCCTGCAAACATTGCTAATCAAGATCAGTCACCTCACCCAACATGTTAACCACATATTTTGGCTGTTTCATCTGTGACATGAGAAGTCCCAAGAGGCCAGAAGGCAAACTCAAATTTCAGTTTAATGGATAAATTGTTAACCTGCATAATGGAAACTTTCCTCCCTTGGGTATCAAAGCTTATAAAATGCAGAGGACAAAGTCATAGGGACAGGAGAGCATCCTACACTCACCAGGTAGTATCTCCCACCTGGAACATAAACTGCATCTTCACAGCCCAGAGGGCTGCGGTCAGCTATTTCTGGTGATGAGGGAGGGTAAAATCAATGAATTCTATAATCTTCAGCTTTTGGAAAAACTTTTTGCTTTAAATCAGAAAATGTACCATAATCAGAAGTAATACTGGATAAGACAAGAAGATGATGAATAAAGCTTTCAACAGGTTTCCAAATTATGGTTTTAGCAGAGCATGGAGGACAAGGAAGGCAAATCAACATTCTACGCCAGTAAGATAAGCTACTTCCATTTCCACAACAGTATGGGTCCAATGTAATCACATTATATTCACTTGGGGGCTTACAGTTGCTCACTATTATAGGCAAATGGGGCACTCACTAGTGACAGTAGCCAGGACAATCTCGGTGAGAACAAGCTCACATCTTTTTTTTTTGCATGCACAGCTTACTTTCCACCTCTATGCCTTCTTTTTCCATACAACTGTCATGTGACTGTTGTGGTGGCTGAGGAAAGAAGTCAACTAACATCCACCAGGTAAGAAACCTCAGATAATTGTTGAGTGTTCAGGTCTTTTTGAGCATTTTGGTCTTTTTGAGACAGACAGTCTCACTATTTACAGCTTATTTTAAGAAGTTTACTCATGTAATTTTCTCCGAAGTTCCTTGTTTTCAATCCTCTACTCTAGATCCCTATTATCTAATCTTGTTCCTACAAATTCCTGACCTGCTAAACAAATTATGAATTACAGGCCATGAATCAGTGAAGGTCTGTACATAGGGCCATCTCTCCTGAAGTTGATCATACTGTTTTATTTCACAAAAAACATTTTCTCCTTCCTTCAGAGCCTTCACTAAGTGGAGTGTAATATGACAATATTTCAATTATGCAATGCCATCTATAAATCAGACTTGTCATTTTTCCTCCTGAGTTGATTAGTCTTAGGACCTCATCAACTCACAATTATGAACTGAGATACAGATGGTGGTGTCACATAGGAACTGATAGAGTAAGTGAGTGACCTCTTCACACAGCTTTCATATACCCATAGGATTTCTTCTGGGTCAAGCCATTCACACTTTAATATGGAGAGATGCTGTTCACATTCATTTTGGGCTTGATGAGTAAATAGCACATAGTTCATAATGAGGAGTTATGTCACATAGTCAATTATTATTCCATGCTCTTGTTTTTAATCTCAGTGAGGACTAAATAATAAACCAGAACTCTTTGTTTAAAGAAGAATAAAACTTGTTGAAGAGAGCACTACTTTGCACCAAAACCAACTGTTGTATGCTTCCTTTCAGAACTTGTCACTCGCTGATACAGTGTACCACTATATTCTCTAAGTGAGTAGAAACCAGACAGCCATTCTTTCAGGTGCCCCTGTTCAAAGCTAGTAACCTTATGGGCAATGCAACAAGCGGACTAAAGCCAAGCTTTTCTTCCAAATTTAAGAAGTCTCAAGCATTGTGCCACTTTCTTTGGGTAAATGATTCGAATGAAGTACTGTCCCTGCAGAGGGTATATCTCAATATACTACAGAGCACAGGACCCTTTAAAGTAACTTTATTGAAATGGCTGACTCTCACTTTTGTTGGGATTGATTGCTCAGTTTGGGACCATTGTTTCCCAAATAATAGTATGTGCTACTTTCAGGTCACCATATTATCTTGGCATGATGTCCCAATGTAGTGGATATGAGTGATGATCTATGGGATGATGAGATGATCAAACACTCTGTGGCATAAATAAATCACTAATCCAAAAAGATTATGGGCCCTGAGGCAAAATGTGGAAAGCGGCCTGCTGTCCTTGCTGGTACTCTTTATTGGGCTTAATGAATCCAAGTCAACTGCTATATACAAGATGCTAGGACTGTGATTTCTTTTTTCAATATTTTTTTTTCAGAAACTACACCTCTAATAGCCACTGTAAATGGAGTCACTATTTGATTACAATAATTCAGTCAAGAAATTTAAAGTGCGAAGGTGATGAAAAGTTCATGATCCTTGCTTCTTTCAAGTCTTTCATGAAATGTTTCTTTTGGTTAATCTTTGGTAGACAAGATGAGCTAGATTCTCATGTGTGTCAGAGAGCTAGTAGGAGAATTCTGCCAGTGGTTTTATATACCCATTCCAACTACATATTCAGAGACTGGGGAAATAACCACGGGTTATATTTACAGAACTACTTGATTCACCAAAACATTGAAATAGGCCAAATTCAATTTGTCCAAGTGGCAGTCTGGGTCCTATGCTATCAATATTTGCTTCCATCATTAATTGCTGTGGAGATTGTTACTTTCCTTCCTCTGGTGCAGTTACTTTACTTATAACTACCAGGTACCTGGTACTGCATACACGTCCCTTCAGGAAATGCGAGGTGGGAGATTTATAATATAAATTTTTGCTGAAAATGTAGTCATTTTTCAAGAGTACATCTCCATCATTCAAGAATTTTCAAGTCTAAGAACTGACTTGTTGAGTCAGAAAACTGGAAAATTTAGTAGAGACCATAAATTTTTGGCATGGTTCAAGTTTTTGTTGTTTATCTTGTTTTGTTTTAAAATTATTTGGTTAACATAATAACATGGAGGAGGTTTTCAATTACTCTATTATGGATGATATATCTATTTATTTTTGTCCTACAATATCATTATCAATTGGTCAATATTGTATTTGCCTATTATTCTACTGTTCTGATGACCATACTGACTCTGCTGTTTACTGCAACAACCACACAGATGTCTCTGGTTGCTGAGTGCTGCTACATGATTCTGGTAGTCTGGGACCTCATTATCCCCATTGAAATCAGGGAGTTTATTCCAATAGAGATATAGTTCTTTCATCACTAGCCTACAGAACATAGATACTAAAATTTTTTCCATGATACTAATGCTCCCCTCACCAATATACACTTCAATACGATAGTATAAAGGATGTCTTTGTACTCTCTTGTGGAACAAAATTAGTGTTAGAATGCACTGGACATGATAAATCTACTCAACATTTCTATCAAACTAATTTTTAATTTTTTTTTATATCAAGAGGTTTCTAAACCTTATTTATTCTTTGTTTTTATTTAATCCAAGTTTCAATTAACTTATAAAGTTTCTAATCAGAATAATTTTTAGAAATGCAAGTTTGAACATTACAGTCAAAAGCTCTACAAGTTTCACTTTTTAAAATTATTATTTTATTGAAGTCACATTTGTTTATAGCATTGTGTAAATTTCAGGTGTACATTATTATATTTCAGTTTCTGTATAGAGTATATCGTGTTTACCACCAAAATTCTAGTTTCCATCCATCGCCACACACATGCCCCTTTTCCCCTTTCCCTCTCCTGCTACCCCCTTCCCCTCTGGTAACCACCAATCTGTTCTCTGTATCTATGTGTTTGTTTATCTTGCACATATGAGTGAAATCATATGGTATTTGTCTTTCTCCGTCTTATTTTGCTTAGCATAATACCCTCAAGGTCTGTCCATGTTGTCACAAATGGCATGATTTTATCTTTTTTAATGGCTGAGTAGTATTTCATTGTATATATGTATATACATATATATATATATATATATATATATATATATATATACCACATCTTTATCCATTCATATGTTGATGGGCACTGGGGTTTTTTCCAAGTCTTAGCTATTGTGAATAATGTTGCAATGAACATAGAGGTGCACATGTCATTTTGGATTAGTGTTTTTGTGTTCTCTGGATAAATACGCAGAAGTGGAATAGCTGGATCATAAGATATTTCTATTTTTAACTTTTTGAGGAATCTCTATACTGTTTTTTATAATGTCTGCACCAGTTTGCCCTCCCACCAGCAGTGTATGGGAGTTCTGTTTTCTCAACATCCTCTCCACCACTTGTTATTTCTTGTCTTGTTAATTATAGCCATTCTGATGGGTGTGAAGTGATATCTCATTGTAGTTTTGATTTGCATTTCCCTAGTAATTAGTGATGTTGAACATCTTTTCACGTGCCTATTGGCCATCTGTATATCTTCTTTGGAAAAACGTCTGTTCATATCCTCTGCCCATTTTTTTTTTTAAGATTAGAATCATTTTTATTTTCTTCCATATTCTTTTTTATTTTATTGAGATCGTAATAGTTTATAACATTGTGAAATTTCAGTTGTACGTTATTACTTGTCAATCACCATATAAATGTGCCCCTTTACCCCTTATGCCCACCTCCCAACCCCTTTCCCCTCTGGTAACCACTAATCTGTTCTTTTTGTCCATGTGTTAGTTTATCTTCCACGTGTGAGTGAAATCATATGGTGTTTGTCTTTGTCTGGCTTATTTCACTTAACATACTACCCTCAAGGTGCATCCATCTTCTTGCAAAGGGGACAATTTTGTCTTTTTTTAATAATTGAGTAGTATTCCAATGTATGTATGTATATATATATATATACACAACATCTTCTTTATGCACTCATCAGACAACGGGCACTTGGGTTGCTTCCATGTCTTGGCTATTGTGAATAATGCTGCACTGCACATGAGGGTGTGTAAGTCTCTTTGAATTGTTGATATCATGTTCTTTGGATAAATACCCAGTAGGGGGAGAGCTGGGTTGTATGGTATTCCTATTTTTAATTTTTTGAGAACTCTCCGTACTGTTTTCCATAGTAGCTGCACCACTTTGCATTCATACCAGCAGAGTATGAGGGTTCCCTCTCCTCCATGTCCTTTCCAACACTTGTTATTTTTTTGTCTTGGTGATTATAGCCATTCTAACAGGTGTAAGATGAAACCTCAGTGTAGTTTGATTTGCATTTCCCTAATGATTAGTGATCTTTTCATGTGCCTATTGGCCATCTATATGGTCATCTTCTATCCAAAGAAGATTCTTTGAAAAAAATGTTTGTTCATATCCTCTGCCCACTTTTTGATTGGATTGTTTGTTTTTTTGTTGTTGCATTGTGTGAATTCTTTATATATTTCTTTATATATATATTCTTGTTGAATACATGATTTGCAAATATTTTATCCTGTTTGGTGGGTTATCTTTTCATTCTGTTGATGGTTTCCTTTGCCATGTAGAAGTTTTTAGTTTGATGTAGTCCCATTTGTTTATTTTATCTTTTGTTTCCTTTGCCTGAGGAGACATGATATTCAAAAAGATACTGCTAAGACCAATGTTAAAAAGCATACTGCCTGTGTTTTCCTCTAGGATTTTTATGGTTTCAGGTCTTACATTCAAGTTTTTAATCCATTTTGAGTTAATTTTTGTATGTGTAAGATAATGGTCTACTTTCGTTCTTTTGCATGTGACTGTCCAGTTTTCCCAACACCATTTATTGAAGAGACTTTCCTTTCTTCACTGTGTGTTCTTGGCTCCTTTGTTGAAAATTAGCTGTACATAGATGTGTGGTTTTGTTTCTGGGCTCTCAGTTCTGTTCCACTGATCTGTGTGTCTGTTTTTCTGCCAGTACTATGCTTTTTTGATTACTATAGCTTTGTAGTATATTTTGAAATCAGTGAGTATGATACCTCCAGCTTTGTTCTTTTTTCTCAGAATTGCTATGACTATTTGGGGTCTTTTGTTATTCTACATAAATTTTAGGATTCTTTGTTCTATTTCCTTGAAAAATGTCATTGGGATTCTGACTGGGATTACATTGAATCTCTAGGTTGCTTTAGGAAATATGGACATTTTAACTACATTTATTCTTCCAACCCATGAACACTGGAATACCTTTCCATTTCTTTGTCTTCTTCAGTTTCTTTCAATAATGTCTTATAATTTTCAGTATATAGGACTTTCACCTCCCTGGTTAAATTGATTCCTAGGTATTTTGTTGTTTTGTTGCAGTTGTAAATGGAATTGTAGTCTTGATTTCTCTTTCTGCTAGTTCATTATTAGTATATAGAAATGCAACTGAGGTTCACTTTTACTGATAATTATTGTCTAGTCACTGATAATTATTGTCTAGTCACTCAACATAGAACATGAAAGGAGCATGTTTTGGAAATATCTAAGCCTTGGAATCCAACAGAAGTGAGTTTTCTCCACCCTCCAAAACTTATTTGATCTGTTACATTGGGTGAGTTATTGAACTTTTATGAGTTTCATTATCATCAACGGAAACATCATTGTAAAATATCATAAAACTGAGTTTTATATAAAGGTCATTGTGATGATTAAATAAGTTTCTAATAAATGGTAATATATTATTATTATTAAATGTAATATATTGTTAAATGAAAGTGAGAATAAATAAAATGAAATGGTGAATCCAGTTCAAGTCTTCACAATATCTACCAGGTAGCTACAAAGTGTTCAACTAGAATGCATTAAAACCGGGGACATGACTTTTTAAAAATTAAGTGATAGTTAAAATTTCCTGTCTAAACCACATGTATGCTTTTATTGCTAATCATACGCAGTGGCTTCAGTGGTTCTCAAACTGAATTCAAAAAATATATACTGAAACAGTGCATGTACAAGACAATTGAAACACTACTCTTTAACTTGAATTACTGCACACAAAGCAGTTCCATGTTGACAGGTAAATATTATTTATGAGAAGATGATATATTACTTTAAGTTCTCCTGACAGTGTTTATGTATATTTCTTTTACCCAGGACAGTTGCAATTTAATAGTGCATTAAAAGACCATGTGCTATGCCATTTGTCATATGCTATGTTTATATCATCTCTGCTATTTCCTGCATGAGTCCTAATTCATCTAGCAAATACCTCATTACCTTTTTAAAAACCTGACTCTATTTTCAGGTTAATTATTAAACTATTGCAACATTGACACATTAGATACACATATATTATTTTGATATCTAGAAAATTCACAGGATATCGGGGAAACTTTCTGTACAATATTACTTTAGTCCTGTTTAATTTTAGCCTTTCTTTATAGATTTGGCTATGCCTTAAACTACATAATATTTACCTTTTTTATATAGCATCAACTAGCAATTGCAAGATAGTAATATGCGGCACTTAATTAAAGGGCAGCCGTGTAAAGAAATGTAAAAAGACAATTACATAACCTTTTATTTTATATCACACAATGACTCACAAATTACCCAGACACCAACAGCTCATTGAAAAGCATGTGCCCTTCTATTCTCAGGACGTCTTCCTAAACTTTTTGCCTTTCCTGACAATTTTATAGACTCTGGCTATTAGCTGACAAGGTGCAAAATACCAAGTAGAAAAATACCTCAGAATATTCCTAAGTGTATGCTGCAAAATTGAGTATATTGAAAATCATTTTGCCAAGCATACTATCTCCAAATTCCACAGAGAAAACAAACAAACAAACCCAGAGATATGGCATAAATCAGTGGCTCTAAGCTTTAGTTTAAGAATTGGTTAACACATTGAGTCCCCATTTTAAGAAAACAAGACAGGGAGGAGGCAGTGGAGATGAAGCCCAGAAATCTACATTTTAAATAATCTAAGGAAGGAGTTCCTTGGATAAATTTTAAGAAACACAGTTCTAAACTGTCTGAGCTATTCATTTTTGTTTTTCCTCTAGGTCTCTATTATATCAAATAAAGGGAAATAATTTTTATTTTAATGTTCTTTAAAACATACCTGATTTTTGCTTAAGAATAACATTTTTAAAAGATACTGTTTTACTGCTTCCAATTAACTTTCTGACTACCATTTGGAGGAAAACTAGCATTGTTTAAAGCCAAGTAGATTCCTCAAAACAACAGATCAAGAATGAATCATTCATTTGTCCCATCTGCACAAATGACAGTGTGGATACACACAAATGTACAACAATAAATAGGGCTGAAAAGAAAGCCACAGAACAGTCAAAAACTGAATGATTGAATATGTGGTTCTCAGAAATGAGACTGAGATATATGTTGTCATTTGGATAATAATTGATTTCCTGTGCATTAAGGACTAAAACCTGAAATGTCAGTAGCTCATCAATTACCATCTAGTAGTGTCCTGTGATGGGCTTTCTTATCAGACTTCAATTTCGAGCCATAATAGAATTTCATAAAAAAGCACTTCTACTTGTATTTAATTTAGACTTTCAATAAGTGCTGTATTTCAGGGAGAAAGAAAAAGTACGTTTCTAAAGGCAATATTTTAAGATCATATTGGTCCTACTTGAG
This sequence comes from Tapirus indicus, assembly GCA_031878705.1. Lineage (NCBI taxonomy): Eukaryota > Metazoa > Chordata > Mammalia > Perissodactyla > Tapiridae > Tapirus > Tapirus indicus. The sequence continues at coordinate 42,654,146 of CM062930.1, read as the reverse complement.
ACAAAACCCTTTGCTAGTACAACTATCCAGGGCAGAGGAAAATATAAAGCTTGTCCTTCTCAGTGAGGAGAAAAATGATCTGAATAAAATTGGCCAAGTCTTGCTATATAACCCATTTTACTTGGTATCTTGGAGTCTTGGTGGTCTGCTTTATTAATACATACAACAAATATTTAACAAATGCTCATTTTGTACCAGGAATGGTGTAAATGCTGAAGTAACAAGCATAATTAAGCCCTTGATCCATCGCTGCCTATGGAAAATAACAGTCTGAAGAGTTATTTCTACTGAAAATGAGTAAAAAAATAAAAAAAGGATTTTCAAAGATATAAATCAGAGGTTAAAAATGACAAATAGCAGAGATTACCTACATTTCTATGTTAGCTAAATGAAAATAAGACAAAAATCTGAGCTTATTTGCAGGTGCTATGGAAAAGAAATTCTATAGATTTCATGTTTGCCACCTGGGACCTTACATACTAAATAAAAGAATAAGAAGATAAATACATAAACATGTCAAACAAAGTTCTCATATTGAGCTCTAAAAAAGGAGAATAGAGTAAACCAGGATCACATGTAAGAGAAATTTTTAAAAAATGAATATATGCACTGTGCTCAAAATAAAATATTAATGTGTATGATAACAGGAATAACTAAATAAAGGGGGGAATCTTACTTCATGTAAATTAGGCAAGAATCATGAAAAAAATGTCATTTCAAATAGCCCTTAAAGAAACAGGTAAGGACACAATAAAATCCAGGCTAAAAAAAAAAAAATACATTTCATAAGTAGGCAGTGAAAATTAAGAAATGAATTAAAAGTTAATGAAATTAAAACTAAGTCCACATGTTAAAAATGATCATTGGAATAAGCCAGAGTGTGATTACTATATTAGTTATTGTTCTGTAATGGACTAGCCTGACATTGTCTTGCTGTGGAATGTGGTTGAGAGTCACTCATAGCTCTTTTGGGAGGTAGAGCATATAATTGAAAAATCATATGCAAAAAGATTGATTTTGGGGTGCAGTTATCATATAGGAAAGCTAATCGAGAATTTGTAGTAATGAATTGTAGAAACAAGCTAATGATTTGTGTGTAGTAACAGAAACTTGACCCTATCTCTCCCAACACCCACAGAAGTCACGGGAGACATGACAGAAATGCCCTTGTGAAAAAGTCAAGAGTTTGCAGTACTTTTAAAGTTAAAAGAGAAAGAAGAGAATATAATCATTAAAGGTTTCAAGAATTGGAGAAGGACAGCCAATTATTGGGCAGTGACAGTGGTGGAATTTGTTCAAATTGCTGGACACCTAGGGTGGTCACAAAAAGCGGGTACCCCATATTGAGAACTTTTTCTTGTTGCTTGACTCTTATTTTCAAAGATGGGCTACATAAAATGCTAAAAATGACATTGAACAGGTGAAGCTAGTATAATAGAATGATAAGAATGAACTAGAAGCAAACACCTATAGCTACTGAAGATGCGTATAACAAGTCTTCATCCAGAAATATTGGCTACTTGAGTGTTTAAGAGAACATATGCATTTATTGGACTATATCAGTGGATAAGGCTTGATATTCACACACAGCCATGAAGGAAAGAAAATAACGTAGGTGATATTGCCATTGGAGATGGAAATGAGTCAATTGAAAAAGGAAAGGTAATAATGAGGCTGGGGATGCAGAGAAGCAAGTGACATGAAAAGGAGTTCTCAGAGCTTCTGCCAGACACACGCGTCTTCACTTGGGTCTGATTCTTGGATTTTCTTCACAGCATGGCCCCCCAAACACCAGAATTCGCTCTTGTCTCAAATGAAGAAACCAAGACTGCCTCCTGCCCCCAAGCCGGAAGGGACATCGCTGACCTCTGTGAACTTGCCGAAGGGAGAATAAGAGCAGCAAGAAGCAATTGAACATATTGATGAAGCACAAAATGAAATACACTTAATGAACAAGCCAATGAGGAGATTTTGAAAGTAGAACAGAAATATAACAAATTCCTCCAACCATTTGTTCAGAAGAGGTCGGAATTGATCTCCAAAATCCCAAATTTTGGGGTAATGACATTAGTCAACTATCCACAAGTGTCTGCAGTGTTTGGGGAGGAGGATGAAGAGGCACTGCATTATTTGACAAGAGTTGAAGTGACAGAATTCGAAGGTAGTAAATCAGGTTACAGAATAGATTTTTATTTTGATGAAAACCCTTACTTCGAAAATAAAGTTCTCTCCAAAGAATTTCATTTGAATGAGAGTGGTGATCCGTCTTCAAAGTCTGCTGAAATCAATGGAAATCTGGAAAGGATTTGACAGAAACGTTTAAGTCAAACGCAGAATGAAGCCAGCAGGAAGAGACAGCATGAGGAACCAGAGAGCTTCTTTACTTGGTTTAGTAACCTTTCTGATGCGGGTGCAGATGAGTTAGGAGAGGTCATCAAAGATGATATTTGGCCAAATACACTACATTATGCCTTGGTTCTTGACATGGATGATGAAGAAGGGGAAGGAGAAGAAGATGATGATGATGATGAAGAAGAAGGATTAGAAGATATTGATGAAGAGGGGATGAGGATGAAGGTGAAGAAGATGAAGATGATGATGAAGGGGAGGAAGGAGAGGAGGATGAAAGAGAAGATGACTAATGGAACACTGATGGATTCCAACCTTCCCTTTTTCATTTCTCCAGTCCCTGGGAGCAAGTTGTAGTCTTTTATTTTATTTTATTTTTTTCTCCTCTTGTGCTCAGTTGTGCTGTTTTTGAGGTCTCTTTTCTCTCGTTTATACCATGGTTCTCAACTTATTTGGGGGAGAAATATCTTGAGCAGAATACAGTGGGAAAAGAATCTCTACCCCTTTCTGTTCCAAATTCATTTTTATCCCTTCCTGTCTCAACAAAAACTTTATGGAATCAACACCACTGTGCTCTGGGAAAAAGAAAAACCTGCTCCCTTAGCTCTCCTGGAAGCTGGAGGGTGCTGGGCCCCTGTGTAGTAATGCATAGAATTCTAGCTTTTTCCCTCCTTTCTCTGTATATTGGGCTCAGAGATTTCACTGCGTCTCTATGTAAATATGGACAGCTAGCATTTACCAACATGTATCTGTCTACTTTCTCTTGTTTAGAAAAATTTTTTTAAAATGTTTTAAAAAATGGGGTTATTAGAAGGTCAGCAAAGGGTGGATTTGAGATGTTTGGGTGGGTTAAGTGGGCATTTTGACAATATGGTTTCTCCTTTGGCATGCTTAATTGTGCTATTTAATGGAATCCTTACAGTTTAAGATGATACTTTTAAAATAAAATTCTCTCCTAATGATGACTTTAGCCCTGCCACCCAATGGGAGAATCAGCAGAACCCGTAGGATCTTATTTGGAATTGACATTCTCTATTTTAATTTTGTTCCTGTTTATTTTTAAATTTTCTTTTTGTTTCACTGGAAAGGAAAGATGATGCTCAGTTTTAAGCGATATCAGTGTACAAGTTGCTTTGTTACAATAAAACTAAATGTGTACACAGAAAAATAATAAAATAAAATAAAAGGGTGGGCTAATACCAGCAGTGGTTTGGATTGCAACACTGGGTGTAGATAGCACATGGGAACTGGAGGCAATGATCAGAGAGAAAACTGCACATCTGATGGAACATATTGGCTTGTAATGAAGAATATTTGTCTTGTTTGGCATTCTAATGATTTATAAAACAATATAAAAGTAAATGAGAACATTCACAAGATAATGAAAAAAATGTACAACATGTCCAATATGCCATTCAGAGAAAGTAAATGAGTTAACTACAAGGTCAATACCATATAAAATTATTGGGAAAATGTTGAACAAAACATATCTTTACACATTACAATACACCCTAGGTCACATTCCTATCATTTCTATCCATTCTCTAAGTTATTATCTGTCACTCAACTTGAAATAAAAACAATATATATGGAAGTAGTACAGCTGTAGTTGGACAATCTACACATCAAACTGTAATTGGTATACTGAGTGATGTAAAATTTCTCTAATGCATTTTATTCAGATATTTTCTCTCAAGGACAACTGCTCTTCAAGAGTTTCATACATTTTCTGACAGTGAGTTCTAGAAATTCTTTGCCAATGATTTAAAAATAAAAATGTGACTTACTTGGAAAATCACTGTAGTATCAAATACAATTTAATAGCTTATGACATTGGAAAAATAAAATTACATTTCATTCACTTTTTTCCAATTCTGCTGATAGTTGTATTAATGTTCATTTGAAATACATCTTATTTACTTCAATTGAAAAACTTTATGATTTTTATCTTATTTTTATAGTTCCATTTAATGTTTCATTTTGTACTGAACTTTTGGATCATTCACTTTTGCCTAGAAATAACTTATTCAACCAATTTTTAAGTAAAATCCTCCTTCCAATCCAATGAAATTCAGGCACTCTCTGTATTTGGAGAGATCAAAAGTTTCCATTCATAGTTTGTACTATTTCTGTATTATTAATGCGTTCTTTCTTGGCTAAAACTACTAACTACTAGAGATTAGGAAACTCAATGGAATGAACAGTTTTTTTAAAAGAATAATTTTTTTAGAGCAGTTTTAGGTTTGCAACAAAATTGAGAGAAAGGTACAGAGATTTCCCATATACCTCCTGCCCCCACACATGCATAGCCTCCTCCTCATCAATATCATTCACCAAAATAGTACATTTTTTACCAAGAATGAACCTACATTGACACACCATAATCATCCAAAGTCCATAGTTTACCTTAGGATTCACTCTTCGTGTTGTACATTCTATGGGTTTAAACAGAAGTATAATGACATATATCAATCACTATAACATCCTATAGAGTATTTTCAGTACTCTAAAAATTCTCTGTGCTCCACCTATTTCATCTTTCCCCCCACCCACCCCTGGCAACCACTGATCATTTTACTGTCCCCATAGTTTTGCCATTTCTAGAATATCATATAGCTGGAATCATACAGTATGTAGCCTTTTCAGATTGGCTTCTTTCACTTAGAAATATTTATTTACATTTCCTCCATGTCTCTTCATGGCTCAATAGCTCATTTCTTTTCAGTGTTACACTGCCTTGAGGCCTGCTCAACTTGTCTGAAATCCTGCACTTGTAAGTGACTGGGTGGGTAACCTGTAGCCCCACCCACCCCCTTCCCTGGGCAGCCTGCCCCGCCCCAGGACCAGCTGAGGCTGCTCCTCACACCCACCACCTGCCCCAGCAAAAGCCACCACAGGACAAGCAGAGGGAACTCCGCCCCTCCCTTTCTGGCTTCTGAGCCAGCCAGCTTCCAAACCCTGCCCTTCTCTCCAAACTCAACTCTCTGTGACCCAGGGAAAGTTACTTAACTTCTCTGTATCTCAGTGTCCTTCTTTGAAAATGCATATGGAAGCAAACCCAACCCCCACCCAGAAGGGGGTCCTGGGATTAGTGAGATCTGAGTCTGGTGCAGGGGGCTTCACTCACGCCCACCTGCTCATCTCTCTGCCAACTTGCAGCCCCCCTCCAAGGGTTCACCCCTGAGAGCATCACCTGGTCCCCCATTCATCTCCCAGGGCATCCTCTGTGCACCCCACAGTGCCCATCCTTGCCTACACACTGTAAGAGTGCCCTCCTCTAAGCCCCTTGCACACTCCAAACCCTTGGCCCAGCCCCTCTAGCTGCCCCACCCCTTGATGCTCCTCTGCTTCACTGTATAGAAAACCACTGACCCATTGCCCTGCCTCTCCCACCCTCTCCTGACCCCACCCAATCTGCGGTATTCCCCACCATCCCCCCAGTCCAGTTTTCCAGTGGCCTCCCCTGCCCGCACGTGGCTGCTGGATCCCTTACTCTCCTAGTGTCCTTCCAACCACCAGCCTATTCTGTGATGTGCTATATCCCAGGATGCTGAAATCATACTACCTACTGAAAATTCACATTATATAGGTTAGCTTCCCTGTGGATTTTCAGAAGTATGTTAAGAGAAAGATTCTATAAAAGACTGAAATTCCCTCTTGTCAAACACATGGAAGACAGAGGTACCAAGATTTGTGGGCTTATATTGATAAATATTACTGCCTTTGAGATTACTCCTTGGTGAAACCCTGGACCTTTCTTTAGCTTACATATGTGGTTGCTAGCAGCTTGAAAAGAATTCATAGACTGAAGGTCAGGGTGAATGGATACAACTAAATTTTGCATATTAATTTAAAGTTACCTTTATTTAGTTTTTCTAGTAAAATAAATACATCATATTTAGTCTGGTTTTCTTTATCTCTACTGCCATTCACTAGTCAAAACTACTATCATGTGGAATAGGCAACCCACACACTTTTCATTTCCATTCTCTCCCTGCTCCAAACCATTCTCGACATTTGGAATCTCCTTTATAGTTAATGTGATTTTTTAAAGCCATAGGTCTGATCAGTTTGCAAGCATAATTACTATCTATCTATGTCTTTCCACCCTCATGTTACAAATGGGAAAATTTTGTCTTAGAAGGCAAAAATCCAAAGGACAGAGCTATCTGATGTTAGAATAAAACATGTTTATCCAAATGCTTCCATATGTAATTTATTCCCACTCTAAAGGTATTATAAACTTCAATTATAATATTATTTCAAAATATTATAAATCTTGAAGCATGGGACTATTAATATATATTTTGTAACATATCATGTAAATTACCACATACATTTTGGAAGATATTTTGCAAGACATAAACTGTCAAATCACTTTAAAAAGCCTATTTGAACATTTGCTCTGTATTTTTTTTTAATATATTGAATCTGTGCAATCTAAACTAAATACGTCTCAATTAAGTCAGTCTTCATGAAGTTTTTTCAGGTTACAGTGGGAAGTCGCAATTGTGTTCTCAAAGAAAATGGCTATTTTTATTATGATTTTTAATAAATAGCTAATTTTATATGTTTGGTTAAAAATGACATTTTTAAGAAACAGAATTTTGACTGTCAGAAGTTATTTCAAACTAACTGCAAAATAAATTCATTAGAAGAATTGGCTAGAATTTTTTTCACTATATAACTCATTTGGTACATAATCTAGGAAAGGAATTGTCAAACAGGAATTAGCTTTGAATTAAATTGGAAGGAACTTGGTCATCAGCTCTATGTAAACATAAACAATTATAAATATGGTTTTCCATTTTTAACTGCATATAATTTACATATAGTAAAATCAACCTCTGTGGTTTCATAAGTATATTCAGTCATGTGACCACCACCGATAACAAGATACATAACAGTTCCAACACTTAAAAAATCCCTCCATGTTCCTTTATAGACAAAGCCTCCCCTTGCCATTGATATGTTTTTTTGTTCCTGTAGTTTTGTGTTTGTAAGAAAGCCAAGTAAATTGAATCACACAGTGTGAAGCCTTTTGATTCTGGCTTCTTTCAGTTTGAGATTCATTCACATTGTTGCCTGCATTATTAGTCCATTCATTTGTATTCCTGAGTTGTATTTCATTGTATGGATGTAACAGTTAAAGCACAATTGCCTGTTTTCAGTTTTAGTTGACTATGAACAAAACTGTTATAAGTATTTGCATATAGATTATTGGATGAGCGTATGTTTTTTATTTCACATAGATAAACATATAGGAGTAGGATTGATTGGTCATAGGGCAATTATACTTTCAACATTATAAGGCGTTGACAAAACATTTTCCAAAATGGCTGTACCATTTGCTATTCTTAAGAAAATGTTGTGACTTCCAGTTGCTCCCTATTTTTGGCAGTACTTGGTATAAATATTTTTAGCCAATTAATAAGCATGTGATAGTGTCTCATTACAATTTTAATTTGCTTTTCCCCAAAGACATGATGTTGAGTGTCATCTTTTGTGCTTGTTTGCTGTGCACATATCTGTTTTGGAGAAATGCCTTTTCAAACATTTTGTCCAATTTGGTGGATATTCGCTTTTCTTGTTGAATTTTGAGTGTTCTTTATATTAAAGGATACAGACATGTGATTTTAATATATTTTCTCCCAATCTGTAATTTGTCTTTCACTTCTTTAATATTATATATTTTGTCAAAATAATGTTTTGATTATGGTGAAGTCCAATTTATCAATGTTCTATTTCATGGGTTGTGCTTTCAGTGTTGTAAGAAATCTTTGCCTAAAGCAAGATCACAAAGATTTTCCCCAATGTTTTCTACTAAAGGTTTGTTTGCTTTTTATTTTAGGTTTCATTTAGATCTATGATATATTTTAAGTTTTTTATTTGAGTAGGAGGTATGAATTGAGTTTTATTTTTAACCTACATATGTCCAATAGTTCCAGCACTATTTATGAAAAGACTATCCTTTCACTAAGAGTTGTTGAAAATTCATTGAAATTTTATTTAAGTATCTTTTTCTTGACCCTGTTTTTTCTTTCACTGATCTATATGTCCATGACTTCTCCAATTCCACACAATCTTTACTACTATATCATTATTCTAGGTCTAGAGAGTAGGTAGTATGAGTAAGCTTACTTTGTTCTTTTGCAAAATTGGTTCCTCCATTCTAGTTCCTATTCCTTTTTATACAAATTTTAGAATGTAATTTATATAAATTTAGAATTTATTGATTTCTATAAGGAAAAGCTTGCTGAGAGTTTGATTGGAAACACGTTAAATCTATATAGCAGTTTAAGGAGAACTGACATCTTAATTACATTGAATCTTTCAATCTAAGACAATGGAATCCCACGCTAATTGTTTAGGTATTTTTAAATTTCTTTCTTCAGTATACTGTAGTTTTCAGCATACAGATCTTGCACATATTTTACAAGATTTTTAGGTAAATATATAAGATTTTTGGCACTATTTTAAGCAGTGGTATTTTTAATTTATTGTAATTTAAAATTTTTCATTTCTAGTCTTTTAGAGATATAATTGGTTTTTGTATATTGATATTCTCAGTATCACTTACTTAAATAAATATTACTAAGCCCACATAGTTCTAGTCAAATTTTTTTTAGATTCTTTGGGATTTTATGGAGAGCATCATGTCAATTGTAAATTAAAAGATTTATTTTTTTCTTGTTCTATTGATGTGTTTTTTATTTATTCTGAGTGCATTTTTAAACAAGCTAGGACCTCCAGTGTGTTGCTCAATAGGAGTGGAGAGCAAATATATTTGTCTTGTTCCTGACAATGGGGTGTGGGGGCACACCGAGTCTTTCATTAGTATATTTGATGTTAGCTATAGGGTTATTGTAGACCTCTTTATCAGGTTGAGGAAGTTCACTTTTATTTCTACTTTGCATAAATTTTTATGATAAATGGGTATGAATTTTGTTAACAAAATGTTTCTTCATCTGTTGAAATGATCATATGGTTTTAATGTGTTAAAGAAGTGAATCAACTTGATTGATTTTTAAATATTAAACCACCTTTCCTTTATGGAGATGAAACTCACTTGGTCATGTTATATCTTATTTATATATTGCTGGTTTCTGTCTGCTAATGTTTGAATGTGAAGTTTTCATATTTGCGTTTATGAGCAATATTGGTCTGTAGTTTTTGTTTCTTGTAATGTCTTTATTGACTTTTGGTATTGGTTTCATGCTGGCCTCTTAAAATGTGTTGTTTCTTCTATATTTAGGAAGTGTTTCTATAAAATTGATATTATGTCCTCCTTAAATGTCTAGTATAATTTTCCATTGAAGCCATCGGGGTCTGGAGTTTTCCATGTAAGTTTTTTAACTGAGAATAAAATTTCTTTACAAAATATAGGGCTATTCAGTCTGTCTATATCTTTTTGAGTGTGCTTTGACAATTTGTTTCTCTCAAAGATTTTTATATTCCACCTAAATTATCAAAACAATGGACATAGATTTCTTCTGTAGTGTTCTTTAATTATATTTTTAACATGTGTAAGGTCTGTAATGTTGTCCCATTATTTATTTCTAATATTGGTAGTTCATGTCTATGCACTCTTCTCTTTTATTTTTTGGTCATTTTAGAGATTGATTAAGTTTACTAATTTTTTTTTCAAAGGACTAGCTTTTCCTTTAATTGAATTTTCTCTTTTGTTATTCTTTCCTCAGTTTTATGTATTCATGATCTTATCTTTTATTTTCTCCCCTGAGCTTGCGTTGGAATTAATTTACTGTTCTATGTCTAGCCCCTTAAGTTGGAAACATAGTTCATTTATCTGAGAACTTTCTTCTTTTCTAATAAAAGAATTTAATGCTATACATTTCTCTTCAAGGATTATTTTAGCTGCATTCCATACATTTTGATATATTGTGTCTTTACATTCATTCTCTTCAAACTGTTTTCTAACTTTTCTTGTGTTATTCTCTTTGACCATTTGTTACTTAGAAGGGCGCTAATTTCCAAATATTTGCAGATTTTCCAGATGTATTCATTATTCCAATTCAATAAGGTCAAATAACATATTTTGTGTAACGACTAGTCTTTTAAATATTTTCAAGTTTGTTTTATGACCCACAATATAGCTTATCTTTGTGAATATCCCATGTGCACTTGAAAAGAATGTGTATTTTTCTGTTCTTATTAAGGAGGGATTAAAAATGTCAGTTAGATCAAATGCTTTGATGTTGTTGTTCAGATCTTGTTTGATCAGTTTTTTTTCATCCCCAAAGCCCCAGTGCATGGTTGTATATTCTAGCTGTAGGTCCTTCTAGTTCTTCTATGTGAGCTGCTGCCACAGCATGGCAGCTGATAGACAAGTGGTGTGGTTCCATGACCAAGAACCAAATCTCAGGTCACCAAATCAGTGACAACACCAAACTTTAACCACTGGGCCATCAGGGCTGGCTCGATCAGTTTTTGAGAGGGGAAAATTAATATCTCCGAATATAATTGTGCATGTATTTACTTCACTTTCAGTGGTATAAGTTATTGCTTCATGTACTTTGAAGCTTTGTTATCAGTGGCATACACATTTAGGAATTACATATTTTCTTAGAGTATTGACACCTTTATTATTTTGTAATGTCATTATTTAACTCTTATAAATTTCCTTGTTCTGGAGTCTACTTTATGATATTAATATAGCTGTTCCAGCTTTCTTTAAATTATTACTTGCATGGTATTTTTTTCCATTCTTTTACTTTTAGCTTGCCTTTATATTTACAGTGAGTTTCTTGTGGACAGCATATAGTTTGGTCTTGCCTTATATCCAATATGACAATCTCTGCTTTTGACTATTTATATATAACATAATTATTGAGAGTAGATTAAAATCTACCATCTTGCTAGCTGTTTTCTATTTATTTCATCTGTTCATTTTCCCTTTTTTCTGACTTACTTTATATTAATTATTTTATTATTCTGATTATCTGCACTATTGGCTTCTTTTTTGTACCTTTTAAATAATGTCTCTGGGACTGAAAATATCCCTTTCTTATTAATCAGTTTCTACCCTCATACAAACTTATGCCTGCTTTACTTGTAGTATAATGACCTTAAAGGAGTACACTCAATTCAATTCTTCCTGTTTTGTAGTATTATTGTCATACATTTTATTTTTATATATGCTACAAACACAGAATACATTACTATTAATTTTACTTTAGATATTCATCTACCTTTTAGAAACATTAAAATAAGGACATGAATTTATGGATATATATACCCTATTCTATTTCCAGTGCTCCTTATTAACTGGGTAGATCCAAACTTCTGTCTTGTATTAATTCTTCTGTCTGAAGAACTTCCTTTAACATTATAGTGCAGGCCTACTGACAATAAACCCTCTTCTTTCTTTTGTCCTGATAAAATTATTCCTATCCTCAAATTTGAAAGATTTTTTAAATGAATTTTCAATTCTGATTGGACAGTAGATCTTTTGTCTTTTCAATATTTAAATTATTATTATATAAATTATTGGTATTTTGAAAATATGTCACTTGATGTTTTTCTAACTTTCACTAGTGTCTGGCAGAATTAGCTTCAGATAAGCAAGTGCTTACATTTTATTTCCACTTTGGGGTATCTGGCTTTCCTTAGTTTCAGGTTAGTTAATTGACCTGTCACTTTGGTTCTCTGACAGGTTAAAGAGAAGTTATGAATTTGCAGAATGTCTGAAGTTTGCTGTTGTTGTTTTTGATAGAGTGGAAGTGATGCTTGTTCAAACTATCCTAAGCGAAAGCCAGAAATTAATAAGTATTATTTTAATAAAACTTAATAACAGTTTTATAAGAAGATATCTATGAGAAGTATTGTATTTTAACTTTAGCTACTCATGCTTAATTGAGAAAGTGAAAATTTACCTCATTTTTCCATCTTCAGTTCAAATTGGAGCTAGAGAACAGCTTGTCTTCCTCCTCCATGTAACAATCTTCCTTTGTAGATTGCTTCCCTTGTAAATTACTTAGCACTTTCAGTAAAGTCAAAAAAGTGCAATATAATAATATTTATTACATAAACTGGATTTACAAAAGTTTTTTGTATAAATAATTCTAGCTTTAAACTATTTGGTGTAGTATCAAGCCTCAGAACAATCAATGTCCATACTTTGACTCCACTTTCTCCTGAAAAAATAAAATCTAAGAATTAAAGATCAGGGAGTAAAATAGCACCTCCTGTAATGCAGATTTTTTTTAAGATGCCTTGTTATTTTTCAGACTTTTTCAATAATCTTTGTGGATATTAAAACTGGATTATATAATCTATTATGTATCTCTACAATCAGGGAAATATGTGTTTGCCAAGCACAGGAAATGAATAAATTTCCTCCTTCCTCATCCATATTTTCCCTGATCAATGCTGTCTTATAGTGGTGTAACTGGTAAAAAAGACTCTATGTTTCCTGATGCTCCTCTCCCAGAGCTAGAGAAAAAGAAAACAAGAAATTAAAAAGTTTATTGTTAATATCTTTAAAAATATGTGTGCTATTCTTCACCAATGATCATATTATAGATTCAACCCATGAGATAAAGAGTTCCATTTTTTTCAAGAATGGGGATGACTTCTCTTGCTGCTGCACTCTGCATGATTTACGATAAGAATCACTAAACCACAGCATTATATGCATAGGGATATAGTATATTGGATTATTTAGTATACTATATTCATACTAGGAAAACAACCATATGGGTGAGTTACATTTTTTATTATGTTAAGTTTTAACTTTTGTTATTTAAAAATTTTATCAGTGGCATTCAGTATAAAGAGTTTAAACATTTTCCTTAATAAACCAGAGAGAATAAACAATATGCACATTTTCTTTGTATTTGCTTCAGCAAAATAGTAATCACTTTCTATTTTGAATTCCAAAGGAAACAAATATAATCTAATTTTCACTTGTATATCACAAATTATGTCAAATTTATCTTGTGAGATGGGTTAAAAAATTTATACATATGGCAGTGGAACATTTGGTATTCAAAATTCTACTGGGACTACTTCTGTATATTACATAGAACTTTTCTTATTAGGCATAACCAAATGATTCTAATTTATGAAATTCTCTTAAAGTTAACAGCTGCATCATTTTTTAAATGTGCCTCACTAGACTCATCAGTCTGAAAAATGTCATAAGACTCTTCATTTTGGAAATTGAGACTGGTGGCACCTCTTTTCATAAAAACAAGGAGCTCACTATGTTTTGAAATACATATATTTTTACATTTATGCTTTGAAATAGCCGCAACCTTAAAAGTCAGATTACAGGGGATGGTCACAATTTTGGATGCTGAAAAATGTTAGTTTTTAATTTTATGGTGTTAAATTCATATCATTGTGTCTAATTCCAAGAAACAAAACAAAATAAACACAGTAGCTACATCTCACTACAATGTTGTAAGTAGTTAATTTAGTCAATTTAATTAAAAAATAAAAAACTCATACAAACTCATAATCAACAAAAAAATACAAGTACTCAATTAACCAAAAATGTATTAAATGAGAGTTCAGCCTATGTCAGTGGCCTGGAAAATGAAGTGTAAGAAATAGCTCCAAGTTTAGGGCAAAAATATAAAGATCAATAAATCTAAAATGAGAAGGCTAGGAACTTAGATGATAAATTCTGAAGACAAAATGGAACAAGTGTAGGAAAGCCTATAATTACACAAGAGATAGGAGAAAATTTTTGAGATTAGTAAGGATCGAATTCTGCAGATTGAAGTACTTCATTAAATTCCAGACTAGATTTATAAAAAAATAAATGTTCCTAGGCATATATTGGTAAAATTCCAGATTTCAAAAGAAAAAAAAAATTATAATATTCTCATTAGCTTCTAGGGAGAGAATATAAGTTACATACCAAGAAAACAATTCAGACTGTCATTGGGTTACACCCTCTCCATTCTGGTACAAGAAAGCAGGCTAAACAAAGATAGGACTCTAACCCTAAACGTTGCAACTAGTCAAAGTAAGGATATTTTATGGATATGCAAGAATTAAGGAAGATATTGTCCATGAAACACTTCAGAGCCCAATTTTGAAAAAAATTACCCACAAATAATAATTTAAAAAATGTAAAACACAATAGTTACTTCAAGTTGAAGGAAGATGAAGAATAGAGGAAGATGTAGTTAGCAATAAATCTTCTAATACAAATTCCATTTACATATAAATAATGGGATACATAGTTAAATGCTTTAAGTATACATAATAGTTTTTTAAATATATGTACATATTCATAAACAAAATAGATAAAAGCGATCTAGATGATTTTAATGTAAGTTCTAAAGAAGAGCTGTAAAAACAAGCGGACCATTCCCTAAAGGAATGTCAAATGAGCACTAAACTATCTTAGCAAATCCCATTGGAGATGGGAAGGAGAAAATGTAACATAAGTCATAAACTATAAAGTAAAATAAAATTAATAATATTAATTATAGCTGTCATTATGGCTAAAGGGAAATTCATTCAAGTCTTCCACTAAAATTGAGGCTATTAGTTTAAAAATTGGTTTTAAAATTGAGACTATTGGTTTCATTAAAAAATGACACTCTGACTACATTGCAAATGTAAGAGACACCCTGACCTAATAAGGAAAGTTTGAAAAAATACAGTAAACAACTAGATTTTAATAACTACAATAAATAATAATTGAGAAATAGCCATATTAATGTCAAGTGGGCTGTAACATTAAAGCACAAAAGTAGAAAAAATTTACACCATCTATACCATATCTGGCATGAATCAAATGACGTGATAGTTAAAAATATAAAGAAGTCTATTAAATTACACGGATACCCTTAATATTAGATTTTTGGAGTGTGTTTTCCTTGGGAAAACTCCATAATTGCAAAAGTAGACACACTCAGTATAAAAACATAGTAATATAACAATAAATAAAAGACAAAAATCTTGCCTGTAGGAAGCTTATATTTTTGTTGGGGAAACAAAAAACAAAAAAATCAATAAGTATGCTATTTAATATACTTAATATTGCATTCTAGCTGGGGATGTGAAGTGTACACACTCAATAAACATAGAACTAAATAAATTACACTATATAGTAATTACTACTGTAAATAATAAAAGAGGAAAAAATGTAAAATTAGGTAAGGGGGACAAGAGTACAAGTGAGTGGCCAGGAGTGTCCATTTCAAATGCAGTGTCCCAAAATAGTCTTCTTTGAGAAAATGACCTGTGATGAAAGACTTGAAGTGTAAGGAGGTTGGCCATGAGGACATCTGGTGGAATAACTTTTGAGGCAGAGGGAACAGGCAGTGACAGTTTGAGTGGAGCAACTAGGTAAGAAGGAAATCAATAAAGTTGAGGTGAGAGAGAGAACTGGAACAGGAGGTAGCAAGAATAATCCATAGGGCTTTATGGGGGGGGGCAATAATTTGTAGGAGCCTTAGGGCCATCATAAGAACTTCCCTCTGACTCAATAAGATGGGGAATCACTGCAAAGTTTTAAGCAAAAGAGAGAATTATGGGAAATAAAATGAATGTATCTTTTTACATATTAATTGTTTTAATCTGGCTTTGGGTATGGAATAAAATTTATAATTGAGTTCACCAGCAAAAAAGCAAAGGAAAAATGTTTAAATAGTTTGACAATATATTGTACATTATTAAAGGTTTAGAAGGCAAAGATTAAATTTCCAAATAGGTATTGAAAAACTTTAGATTTATTTTTGCTTTAATAGATTGTTACCCTCCTTATCTAAGTAGACGGGTTTCCCAGTGAAAGAAAATATTTCTTTTTGTAATTCTAATCCTAAATATATATATTCTAAAATATTTAGCTTTGTGTGCATTTCCTAAAATATCTCTTTTTAAACAATAAATTTTCAGAATTAGTGAAATGTTTTATTTTGTATTTTAGTAAAAAACATCCAGAAACCTACTTTTTCCTCTATGGCAGTTTTAATTAAAATATTTCCATGATTTATAATTTCTGAAATTTATATTTCAAAATATTGTGTACAATATTAGTGCTACAACATAATATGTTTGTGTGTGTGTGTGATTTCATTACTGCATTGATTCTGAGTAAAATGAACTAGTATTTATTTTAATTATTCAACATACATTTTATTTTCTCATTCTAGATATCACATTGTAGGGAGATATTTTACAGAAGCCAAACTTGTTAAGGCCACATGGCTCTATGTAGCAAAACTGAGATCCATACTTGCTCTGTACCCTTTGTCCTAAACTGTTACTTCACAAAGGGCATGATCTGCTTGCCACAAGACAAAAGTCAATCGTCAAGAGGCAAGATGGTGGTAGAGAAAGGGCATTTTATTAAGCAATAAGCTAATAAAATCGGAAGATGGGGGGACTAGTGTCCTAAAGAACCATCTTAAGGGGGGCACAGAATCTTGAGGCAGCTATATAGACCAGTGGGTTATAGGGGAGAGTGTTAGGAATGTTGACCCCCTGGTGTTACAGACCGGGAGTCGCCACACCAGATCTTTCAGTTGTCATTGATGATGGCTATCAGCATAGTCTCTCTGTCCAGGAGTCATCACATTCCTAAGGAACTCAGAAGAATGAAGTTATCAGCTTGTTGCAGCTGGGAGGTACATACACAAGCAGGGGTCATAAAATCTACAGAGCAGGTAGATCTCCTGGAAGGTGCATATCCAGCTGGGTTAGTCAGAGGTCATTCAAAGTTACAGTATGGTTTCTTTTCTACGACGTGGTTTCCCTTATGTCAACCTTGTGTTGAGCCTGTATCAAAACCACACATGAACGCATGTTACATTATACAGTGATGGAACAGAAAATATGACCCTCTCCAAGAAGAAATTTAAATATTTAAATTTAACATTTCTCATTTTAAAGTAAATGCCAGTCATACACTATTTCATCATGTCCTCTTAATCTCTCTTTGAGGTGTGTGAGTTCATAGGGAACATTTTAGTGTTGTCAGAATGGTTAATCCAAAGTCAAATTAAGCTTGAGTCTGAAAGTTTCCATTTTCTTGATTGAATTAAATGCAGAGTGCTTATGTATATGCGCAAACACTGGCATTCAGCAGAGCCCTCCTTACCATATTGAGAAGTGTGGATTCAATTTAGAGCCGCATGTTAGACAACGGCTTGCATAAGCTGATGCTTGTTAAATGAGCCCCCATTGTACTGAGCAGCTTCACTTTTCTGATCTTTCATATTTGTTCACAGGAGGCCTGGGAAGAAGCTGAACTGATCTGAAATAGGGCTGGCAATTCTCTACTCAGTCATTGGGGTGAAGGGAATTAGCAAAATTAGGACCAAAAAGTCATATAAAGTTTACTTTAAGTTAAAAACATGGTGATATAACTTCCCTCATGGGTCAGAACTTTTTTCAGGCATATTTTTAAAATCTGGCCAAACAATCTATATATAAGATAGGTAACCTAAGAGTTATCCTCATTTATATTTTCTTGTGTAATTTGGACAGAGCTGTCTAAGGCTTTTCTGACTTGTTTGCTTCTTTCACAACTATTTTTCTTTACCATGAAAATCTTTTCATGTGGCCAGGTAAAATCTGCTCTCAGGGAAAAAATATCTTATAAAAGAACAAAAATGAAGTCCCCTCCTCAATGGTTATTCTTGCTGTATTACTATATACTTTATGAAATTAGAAGGTATAAACAGATAAAAGGTAATTTTACCTATAAAAAGTGAAATTAGAACACTTGAAAATGAATTTTAAAATTAGTATAGTCTATCTAGTATTTCTAGCAACTACCAATGATACATAATGAAATCTCAACTTAAGGAATGCTGTATTATGTATTTTTTATTAATTGTTTTTATTTATTTATTTTATTGAGGTCACATTGGTTTAAAGATTGACACTCTACCTGCTCACCATGTCACAGAATAGGTGTAAAAACACAGGAATAAGCTCAAACATAAACATGCACTTTAAAATACTCCTAACCTACTTGCTTAGATTATGGACATCAAGGTTATGAAGTGTAAACTTTTTTCAAGATTATGTATATCAGAAATTTAAAATTGATTTAAAAAATGTAATAATGGTCTTATGGAAGTGACAGAGCCCAGAGAATATACTCTGCATCAGCCCACTCAGGATTTTGGTAACCACTGTTTGAGGAGCTCTTACCCACTGCCTTTAAAATGTCAGTATTTGTCCCACCCTCAATGGACATCAGTTGTCAATCACTCTGGGGTACTTGAGAAGTTATACATTTTTGGAAAATAAGAATGAAAACAACAGCAATATTTTATAGGAACTGGGAAGGAATCTTTCAGCCGTTCAAGGAACGTGATAGAAATGATCTACTCTCTATCTTCTACAGAAGTCACCTACCTTCCATGGGACATTATTCCTCCTACCACTATTTTATTGCTGTGAGAAATAAATTTAAATGATCTAAATACATCCTGAAAATCATTAAGTGCTATGAAGTGTGAGAATAGTATATAGTCAATGGCATGAATTGATAAAGAAGGGGTGGATAAAACAACACACACAGACATTTGCTCACAAGAGAGGGTTTAAATTTTTCCTTCTTTACTGTTACTTATTCTTGAGGTCTTTGTGACCTTCACAATAAACAATGTCTAGGTAACACTGAATTATAGCATATCAATGGAGAGCATTACTCTGTCTCCTGGAGAATGTATTTATTCTTTACAATACTGGACTGGAGAGCTGCACACACCATTGTGGAAAAATGCAGATTATTTTCTAAGAGTTAAATGTTCAGGATTTATTAATACTCAACATTAAAATTTGAGACATCAATAGATCTGAACCTCTACTTTTAAAATTGCACTGTTAGATATAATCTTTAGAATTATAACATCAAAAAACACCAAAGTTAAGGTTTATTTCAAGAGCATCAATAGGAATAAAATTTTATTCGAGCTGATCAAAATTTCTGAAGCCTATAAAATATTTAAGTTTTATAAAGCACCGCATCTTCCCGCTTTGGTGTTTTGCTCTGGCCATCCACTTTGCACAGAAGGCCTGGTCTCTGCTTGCATCTCAGATTGGTAGCTTCTTTCCCTCCTATAGGGTTCTACTTTTCCGACAGGCCTTAGCCTTATTATGTTCTAGTTCTAGAACAGCCCCTTCCCCCAAATTTTTCTTTCATTACGTCCCACACTTTTTTTCTCATGACATTTACCAAATATATAATAATATATTTATTTGTGTATTTGTTTGTTTACTATCCCGCAACCCTGCCAGGTGGTAATTTCCAAGTGGATATGGGCATGACTATTTTGTTCATCATCGTATACCCAGGACCTAATATATTTTCTAGCACATAAGAGGAACTCGATGAGTATGTATGGAATGAGAGAACCATAAAGGAAATAAAGACATGAGATATGAGATTTGGTTTAGTATATTAAGGGTTAACCATGTGAAAACTGTTGAAGTAGGAACCTCCAAAGCAAGACCCTGAAGACTTTACAACAGCACTTGTTACATGCAGCATCTAAAGGTCAGCAAATGCTTCATGAAAGCCTTTTGATGACAGCTGTCATTACAACTTTACTACAAAGTACACTATAGTTATAAAAGCACTCATGGGGAATGGTAGGCACTTTGAGACCAAAGGTTTACTGCTGGAGCTATTTTTACATGTCAGATCTACTTACAAGCAGAGCAGTAAGCAAGACAAATGAAGAGTGTGTTCAAACTTGGGAGACAATGACTGTATGGCTTTGGTTGAAAATTTTGCAATTTATTATTTCAGATCCTGAGCATGCTCCCATAGGACATTGAATATTAAAAAGAAACATAAACCCACTCGCACACAAAAAAATCTATGACTTGTTCTATCAATAATTATCTCTAAATATAGAGCAAATTAAAAATCTCAATCCCTAAATGGAGCAGAGAAGTGGATTGCAGCATTTGTGACTCAAAACTACAGTCATTTCTGTTGTGTTTCCTATGTATGACAGAAGAATAGTTGTGCATGATTGGGAAGTAAGATTTTGCTTTTATAGAGTTATTCATTTTGATTTTTATAGCTTGAGAATTCCAGTGGCCAAATAAATTATAAGAAAATATAATGAAAGAAACAATGCTAAAAGTAGCCACTCAGTTCCATTATTTGCTAGAGGATGTACATGGCACTGAGAGGTTAAGTGATTTGTCAAATGTTGCGTAATTGTATGTGTAAAAGGCAGATAATTCCTGCTGTGAGGGTCAAATGAGATGATAGTGCTTAGCAAAGCATAAATCAGATAAACTGATGTGCTGGTATAACTTACATGTAAGTTGTGTTCCTGACAGTGTTTAAATGTTTTTATTTTGATTGCTTGAACAATCCTATGCCATTGATGCCCTATATTAGAAAAAGTGCTGAATTGACAATCAGACTCTGATTGTGGAAAGTTCTTGGACTTCTAAATTTTATTTCCTGTGAATTCTAAAGTAAGAGGGAGTCATATAAGCTGATATGACACACTTCATGAATTTAAAAGTTGGGAGAGGGGCCAGCCCGGTGGCATAGTGGTTAAGTTTACCCACTCTGCTTCGGCTGCCTGGGGTTCACAGGTTCAGATTCCGGGAGTGGAACTATGCACTGCTTATCAAGCCATGCTGTGGCAGGTGTCCCACATATAAAGTAGGGGAAGATGCACACAGATGTTAGCTCAAGGCCAATCTTCCTCAGCAAAAAGAGGAGGATTGGTAACAGATATTAGCTCAGGGCTGATCTTCCTCACCAAAAAAAAAAAGTTGGGATGGGGGAATACTGTATTTGTAGCTGAGATTTTCATGTCTCTCAGGTCTTGGCTTTTCAGTGAGCACAGTTCTGGCATCAGTTGTTATTCCCATCCCAAATTCCCCAGCACTAAATAGGTAGGATGTTTTCTCAGTTCTGAAAACTTCCCCTTCAAATAGAAATTCCAGGGGTTACTCAGAGGATAACTCCTAAGTTAGGTACCAAGAAAAGAAATATCAAAAAAAAACAATAATATCTACAATAACATACCACTCTGTCATGATAAAATCCTAATTTTTTTTTTTTTTTTATGCTGAGGAAGTTTTGCCCTGAGCAAACATCTGTCACCAATCTTTTTCTATTTCTTATGTGGGTCGCTGCCACAGTAAGGCTGCTGACAAGTGGTGTAGGTTCGCACCCTGGAACCGAACCCAGGTCCCTAAAGCAGAGTGCACTGAACTTGACCATGAGGCCACCGGGCTGGCCCCAAAAACTTCAATTTTAAGCACTGAGAAATTCACTAAAGTTAACCTAAAAATATTCTGTCCTGCATCCAGGGTCTGTCTTTCCCAAATTACCAAAATAAATATACCATAAGTCCTTCATAAGCCCTTCTTCTGACGGATACAGTATGCCCAGGTTCAGCTTCTGTAGACATGTCAACACATCACCATAATAGGAATGGCTCCTTTAAGTCATTAGAATTTTCCATTTCCCCCCACTTTGCTCCAAATTGCTTCACCTTTAATCTCCTCATCACCTTTGATCATCTCTTCACCTTTAATCTCTATATCCACCCCTGGATTTGTCTACCCAAGTATGTGCTAGTGATTATCTGGAAGATCTTTGTTATAATGCAATCCTCCTTAGTGTTTTTTTTTTTTTCTGAATTTTGTCCCATTTAACATTAGAAATTGCTTCTCAATTTATTCCTTCCTGGACTACTGTCTCTAGAGCTCTATAGACTCTGCCTTTCCTATGATTTTTATTGCATTTGTTGGTAGTTTTCAATAGGCAGAAGGCTTGAGTAATAGATAAATAAAGATAGAAAGATAGTGACTATTAAGCTGACAAAGCAAGGCAAACCTGACTCAACACAGAAGAATCATACCTTGTGGGATGGGCTCTGACCTATCAAAGAGTAACCCCAAGTAACCCCAAGATCATTCAAGAACTGGTTCTCTTGTGTATAAATATACATGAAGGAGAGCAACTCCTGGAGAGACAGTATCTGATCAAGGCAAGAGCGGGACTCATCAAGGCAGAAGCTACTGGTTGTTCAATTTAAACAATGCCTTGGTAGTTCGTGATTGGTTTGTTATAGGAGTTCCGCTTAGGCCCATGCTTCCCCTCAAGTCCTGGGCCTCTGAGAAATTTGGCTGGTGGTTTTCAGGAAGGCTATTAGGTGGAGTTCAAAGAACACGGTGAAGTCTTTGTACAGATTACAAAGAGTTGTAATTTGCAGTTCTGGTCATGTTTTGGAGAAGTTGTTGCTATATGTTTTTCTCTTTCTTCTCTGACCACTTGGCATCTGGAAATTTGTCATATCACGGAGACTCAGTCATGCAGCAGCGAAGTTTCTAAATACATACTCAAGGATCACTGAAAATTTCATTGTCATAAGAAAGGGATTACTTTTTGAAATTTGTGACTCTAGAATCCATTAAAGACAAGATGTATGGTAGGAAGTTTTCAATTCACTTGAGAAAAAGAGTATTTGTCCATTCAATGACGTTTTGAGATACAGCAGGAGTCGCTCAGGTCATTCTTCGATGATGTGCTACTCATTATGCCTTTGAAGTCTAATCACGTGTCACATTATTGTTATGGAAAGGAAACTGATGTAGCAGCTCTCTTCTTAATGTTGAATATACACACTTGCAAACAGTGAAGAAATGAATGAGATCATTTGCTGAAAGGACAGTGTATAATTTTCAGGCAGAGATATTCGGCGTCACCTTAAAGCTGTCAAACCTGGGTGACTGATTTAAAACAAAGTATATATTTAGAGTGTCAGTAATACTTCTTTCCCCTAACAATATGTTGGAATATTTGGTTTAATTCTGCTTTCATCTTTGACAACTAGCATGTTTCTCAAATAATTGCTGAATGCCCTATTCAGCAGAAATTCAATCTTATAGCGATTCTTGCTGTAAGTCATTCCTAGATAACTAAAGCTTGAGTAACTGCGAGCCTAAGCACTATTAAGAAACCAAAATGTATAATCTCCCTGTAGAAGAAAATCTTCTTAGTTCGTTTTATCACAAAATCCTCACAGATACTTCTGCCTTTTTCATAATCCAATAAGAAAAAGAATCATATTAATACAGTAAGCACTCTTCTGCTCTAGGTTCAATCAGTTCTTAGATATTAAGAGAAGAGCAGGGTTTGGGGAGGAGAAGGAATTTCTTCAAAGCTGCTTAACAGCAGGGTAGTTTCAAACAGCAGAGAAAATCTTCAAATTTGTACTGTTTATATATTCACTAATTCTTGAACCAAGGAGGTGATAGACATTTATTTCTTTAGGCGTGCTTATATAATTTTGCAATCATATATTCTACAAACAATTACACAATTATATGTTTAACATAAATATAAGTTTATGTGCATATTATATAACTTATGCTATGTATTACATAATTAGAAAAGTTCATATATATTTAATATTAATTTATATATATAATTTCATTTTTAAGCTTTATATAACTTATTTATGTGTTGTGTATTATTCACAATTTTCCTCCTGAACAAATACTTATCTCTCCTCCCTTCCTATTGCATGTTAAGTAACAAATAAGTATATAAAGAAGCAAGATTCCAATTCTCTGCTTTTTGGAGAAGGTAGTCAATATTTTCACAGATTAACTTAAACTTGGAATAAAGCCTCTGAAGCAAAAATCATTTTAAGATTTTGCCAAAGAATTATAAATGTGCCATATAGCATTTTAATCAAATTTTTTAAAATGTATTTTAATACAAAAACAGGCAACATTGGAAACTCTGTGACAAGGTAAATTGCTTAATTCATCTGGACAGCCTTGTTATAATTAGGTACAGATAATCTGCAGTGATTTATATTACTCTTTCCTAGTGTTACAATGTTTCAGCATCCACTCTTACAAGGTAGGATTGTATTATAGAGGAGGTAGATAGTCTTTGCAAGGATTTTGTCGGGAGACCAGGATAGTCCCAGGTCCTGCAATAAGAATTATGTGAGAGCATCAGGGAAGCAGATCTTATTTAACCAGGCTTAAGGTGAATTACAATTTTCATGCTACTTGATATTTTCTTTCTTCCTGACTCTACTTGCATATTTGTCCCACATCTCTATGCCTCCTTCCACTTCTACCTCTAATAGCTGGGATCTCTAGTTAACCAGCTACTGGAAGCAATAAACAATAACTTCGTTAAGAGTAATTGAGTGGATTATCCTAATAATAGGCCTTATGCTGTTATTCACCTATTTTATAAAAAGGAAACAGGGTCAGAGAGGTAAGGTGACTTGTTTAATGACGAATAGTTGTTATTCGGTAGAAACTGGATTTGAACTCAGGTCTCACTAACTCCAAGATTCATACTCTTAACCATTAAGTGACATTGCCTGAACAAAGAATTCCTGCATAGACATTCGCCACTTCGGCACATTGTCAGCACCTCTGGCATAAACTTACTGCCCCCCATCCACACATAATTCTAGTAAGTCAAGCATTGCAGTTCTTTTCAAACATGAATGTACTTATCTTTCAAGGGCTGTATTATCCATTTTTATATTATACTTTTTCTCACCCTAAGTAGATACTAGTATTGTCTCATATGCAAAGATATACTGGGAATCTTTGAATGTAGATGGAGAATATATTGACAGAGTTGATTTCCGTATGAAGAGGGAGATCATTCCCTATTGATCTTTCATTTCTCTTAAATCCAAATTGTCGTTAGTGCTCTCGAGTGAATTCTGACTCCTAACGACCCTGTGTACAGCAGACTGGAACCTTGCCTGGTCTTTTTGTGCCATCCTCTACTTTTTGGCACCGTATCAGAGAATGCTCCACTACTGTTCATAGGGTTTTCATGGCTAATTATTTTTTCAGAAGTAGGTGGCCAGGTCCTTCTTCCAAGTCTGTTTCAATCTGGAAACTTCACTGAAACCTGTCCAGCTGTCCACCATGGGTGACCCTGATGGTATTTGAAATACTGGTGGCATAACTTTTAGCATCACAGCAATGTGCAGCCGCCACAGGATGACAACCGACAGATTATGTGGTTCTCTGACTGGAAAACGAACCCTTGGTAATGGTGATGACAGCACTGACTCTTAACCACTAGACCACCAGGGACGGCTAAATTCCAAAATTACAGTGCCTTAAAAACACACAAGTAGAATTTTGGTTACCAGAGGTTGCAGGAGGTTGGGAAAGGGAGTTGTTGTTTAATGGGCATAGAATTTTAAATTTGCAGGATGAAAAATTTCTAGGGATTTATTTCACAACAATGTCGATATACTTAACACCACTGAACTGTACATTTAAATGGTTAAGATAATAAGTTTTAGTTATAAATATTTTACCACATTAAAAAAAGGAGAAAAAGCACATTATACCTCAATATATATTTATTGTAGATATATCATACTCATTATAGTACTTTAGTTCACATTTACTGAAACCTTAAAAGTTATTTCTTCCTAAATCTACACATTTTAGCATATACCTGCCCTCCTCAACCCATAACATATATCATTCTTTCTTTCATTTAACTCCTTTCTTGCTACTCAGCAGATAGCTTCATCTGTACTTGACTGTTGGATATAATGTGCAATATTTAGCAGTGAGAATTATAGAATCAGATAAACAGGGTTCAAGGCACAGAATACCATGTTTTGGCCATCTGACTTTGAGCAAGATACTTTTTCTTTCTTGACTTGTTTCCTCATTTGTAAATGTAAATAGCAAAGGTACTTATTTCAGGTGTCATGAGAATTAAATATTATGTATTTAAATATCTTATCACAGCTATTGGCACCTAGGGACTACCAATCGAATAAAATATAGAGTATAATTATTAATATTATTTTTTAAATTATATGATTATGTCTTCATATTTTTACTTCTCTCTGACCTAAATCCCAGATTTGTTCTCCAAGGAAAATTATATAATATGAACAAATATGAGCAAAAATGGGCAAATATAAATAGATGTTTGTGAAACTAATTTCTTTTTCTTCTGGGCGACAGCTTAACTAAATTTCTCTGCTTCTCATGCAATTAAAGCTGCCATATGACCAAGTTCTAATTCACTGGAAATTGAGCAGAATTCATGTGGTTCCCTTCCAAGGCCAGGCACATAAAATTCTCCCATTCACTGTCTTCCACGCTCTCGATATTCTTGCAAGCTTAAGATAACTCAGCAAATCTGGAAGTCATATGATAAAGATGGTGAAACCATAATGTGGAAGGAGTTTATCTGGAGAAGAGTCACCCATCAAATAGGGACATATATTTTGGACTTTATGTACACAAGACAAGAACTAAGATCCTTTGCTATTCAAACCTTTATAGATTGTGAGGGTTATTTGTTCTAGCTACTGAATAAAGAAATTGGTACCTTGAAGTGACAGAGCAGAGGAATCTCACAAGGCCAGTCCAGCCTGACTGGTCAAGGGGCAGTAGTTCATGTGTGGCTTAGAGTAAGGAAAGCAGATTCAGATACAATAGAGAGGACTAGACATCAGATGGAGATCCTGTTGATTAAACTAAAAGCAATGATTAGATGGGGACTTAAATAGTCTCCTTTGGGGGACTGATGAGCATGTTGTTTTATGTACAGGAAGAACATTAAAGTAAAGATTTGGTATCAAGAAGAGAAGACCATAGTATAAATTGGCTAGTTGTTCACATAAATAATTTTCTCTTCTTTCCAGATAAAACAGTTAGTCTTCTGTCTAGTTAAGCATTGTCATGTGACTATATTCTCCACAGTGGATGTATTCAATGAATTGCACATGGGTAATTTTTAAAAGTGAGCCCTGGATGTCAGGTATGGGGTTTAATGTGGAATTCATCAAGATAGTTCTAAAATTCATATGTGAGAACTAGAAGCCAAAATTAACCAAAGCAAGACATTCCTGAGAAGGAAAATTGAGAAATCAAGTTGATATGGTATAGTGCAGAAAGACAAAGCAATGGAACAGAGAGACCGGAAAGATATCCATACATCTATAGAAACTATTCAGTAAACAGTGGTAGGGCATTTGGGTACAGAGAAAGAGAAAAAGTGAAATTGGATCTCTACATTGTACAACATCTGAAAACGCATTGCAGCTGGATTAAAGACAAGACTCTAACACTTTTAGAGAAAATATGAAAGAATATCATTATGATTTGGTCATGGACAATGATTTTCGTAACGAGACAATAATTGGTATGTATATGGTAAAAAAAAAACAATTCATTTCCTCACATTAAAATTAAGAAATTCTGTAAAGTAAAAGGCACTTTAATGATAATGAAAATATATGCCAGAAAATGAAACAAATTATTTGTAACATGTGTAATAGACGAAAGATTTGGAATTTAGAATCTGTAAAGAACTCTAATAAATCAATAATAAACAAACAAGTTGTTTGGAAAATGGGCAACAGACTGGAATTAATGGAAAGAATCATCCCAAGTGGTCCATAATGTTTGAAAGGGTGCTCAGCCTCATTACTAATAGAGAAATGCAAATTAGAGTGACCATAATATAAAATATCAGATCTATCAAACTAGGTACAATTCAAAGCTTTCTCAATACAAAATGTTGGCATGGTTGTGTAGGAATGACAATTCTCACTAAAACTGGTGGAACTACAAACTAGTAAAGTTTCAAAAATTATTTTTAAAATGTACCTCTGTATACCCTGCAATTCCTTTTTTCTGTATGTTACTTTTAATCTATGTATTCTAAAGAAATTATGTTACATATGTATCAGGAGATATTTATAAGAATATTTATACAAAATCATTCATACTAGCAAAACTTCTAGAATAAGGCAGATGTCAAGTAATTGCAACTTGAAAGTTTAAAATGTAATATATTAATATCATGACAAATTACACATTAGTGAAAATTAATGCGAAAGCTGCACACATTTACATGGAAAAATATCAAAAAAAATAATAATGAGTAAAAGATGCAAACCACAAAAATATATACAATTTTATGCCATTTATATTAATGTGAAAAACAGGAAAACGAAATAACCTATTATTTAGGAATTTTTGCAGAATTGGGAGAATTCTAAAGAAATTTAAGTAAGAATTATATTCGAAAATAGGTAAGCTGTTTCACTTGCCAAAAAAATCTCAGTATCTTTACAGAATTTAGGCTTAATTTTTGCTCATGCCAAGTTTAATGCAAATGAGGACATCCTCTACATGGTGAACACCAATCCAGGCTGCATTGATCTTGTACCCTACCACTTTTTGATAGCAGAAGGCCAAAGAGAATTGAGCACTACACAGAACTTTACATTGCTTCCCAGAGAAGTAAGAAGTTTCACTTTCAGTCATATTTTATTTTTTATTTTTTTGTGAGGAAGACTAGCCCTGAGCTAACATCCATTCCCAGTTCTCCTCTTTTTTGCTGAGGAAGACTGGCCCTGGGCTAACATCCGTGCCCATCCTCCTCTACTTTATATGGGACACTGCCACAGGATGGCTTGACAAGCAGTGCATCTGTCTCCACCTGGCATCTGAACCTGCGAACCCCGGGCAGCCGAAGCGGAGCACGTGAACTTACCATTACGCCATTGGGCCAGCCCCTATATTTATTTTTTAGTAGTTCATAGCCTTGCCTCCCTGTAGGGTTGAGGGGAGGCACTGGAAATGCCCATATGCCCAGGTAGGAAATGTACACAAGGAAATGATGAGCACTATTAATGTCTACCAGAGCAATTAACATCAAATCCAGAATAAATGTTCTCTAGAAGAGGTAGGGAAGGAGGAAGGGGCATATATGTGGGAGGCGAGCAAACCAGAGGGAGGAGATTTCTAAGCGGCCAGTATTATTCTTTTTTTAAGCCTCAATAGTTGGTACACGTGTTTTCATTTTATTATTATCCATTTTATTGTTTATTTATCCAATTTATTGTTATTTATTTTATTACCATTTATATGTATTTGTATATACTTACATATATTTACAACTACTTTTGTATGTATACTTCAAAATAAAAAATGTAATACACACTTGTTATTTATACATGAATATGATATGTCATATTGTGGTGGGTAGATTAATGGATCCCCAAAATGTCTGTATCCTAATGCACAAAACCCATGTGTATATTACCTTACATGACAAAAAGAATTTAGCAGATGTGATTAAGGTTAAGGACCTTGAGATGAGGTGGTTCTCTAGGATTATCTGAGTGGGCCCAATTTATTCTCATGAGTTTTTAAAAGTGGAGAAATTTTCCCAATTGTGTTCAGAAGAAGATGTAATACTGAAGGGTGAGGGATATGCAACTCTGCTGTCTTTAAAGATGGAGGAAAGAAACATTGAGCCAAGGAATATGGAGGCTTCTAGAGGCTGGAGAAGGCAAGGAAAAGGATTCTCCCCTAGAGCCTCCAGAAAGGAACACAGCCTTTGCTCACGTCTTGATTTTAGCCTCATGTAAGACTCACGTTAGACTCACAGAACTGCAAGATAATGAATTTGTGTTGTTTTAAGTCTCTAAGTTTGTGACAATCTGTTATGGCAGCAATAGGAAACAAATACTAATGTATACACTCACACGTGTGCACCCACACATACATGCACCCTACTTTCATAAATAAGTCTAGATTTCACTGCAATAAGATGGTTACCCAAATTTATAGCATATTCTGTTCCCAATTTTTTCTGAATATAGAAATCACCATAATGTATGGTTCATTAATGTGGCTTGGAGAATGTTAATTTCCAATCTAGTCACTTAACTGAAATATTCAAAACAATAAAGATAGCACAAAGGAAAATTTAGAAAATGTGGGATATGAGATGTATAAAAACATAGCAAGATATCACTTCTAGGTCAAAGAGTATGAAGTAATCAACCTTCCCAAGAACAGGGCAGTCAGAATGTCAAAACTGATTAAAGTTAAAGCTGACTGAAGAAATGGTTGTTGAAATTGTTCAAGTCAGGGAGTAGGTAGCAAAACAAAACATTTGTGACTTTTTTCTGTTAAAAGGATTTGTGGAAATAAGCACACAGTTTGGAAAGGCAGATGGCTACAGGAGAGAAATTTTGATATAAACCAGATTGTATTTCTAGAGGCCAAGGAGCAAGGATTTATTTTCTTTAAGCACTGTACATGGGAAGGCCACTCTCGATTATTTGAGAAATAAAGAAATGGAGTTAATTGCAAACAGTGGATGTAAGCTAACACTGCCGGAATGTATCAATTATCTGTTATTTCTGTAAATTTTGCCTTTTGTTTTCATGCATTCTACAAAGTTTTTAAATTATTGTTATTGTTTAGTTGTTTCTCCTAAATCAAAGGTTATTGAGATCAGATCTAAGATATCTGTGGTTTATGGATTGTCTTCAAAGAGGCTTGAACCTTTTGAAGATATATTTAAATATTGTTTATATGTGACTCGGGTTTGTTTTTAGAGAAAAGACGCACAACTTCCACTGTATTTTCATAAGAATCTGTAACGTACTCTATCTGAATGAAGAATTCAAGAATTAAATAGTTGCCTTGAATATTGTGATATGGATAAATGACTCTGGAACTAAGCTATGGAAAAGGGAAATAAAAGCCATGTTGTGTTTCTAAAGATCTAAAAAGAAAAACAAATGTTATTATTGTTGTGTACAGACAGCCTTCTTCCTGAGTGTACTTCGTATATCGACAGTGATGTCAGTGTGTGCTGTGGGGAATGGGTCCTTTTTCTCTGTGTGAAAGGAAAATGCAATCTTCCTTTGTTCTCAGAGGATTAAAACTCAATGTTATTTGCTTAAACAATTACACTAAGGTAGAATTTTGAACAGAAAAGCAAAATAAAAATAAAATGTGCATCTTCAAAAGCCTTCCTATTCAAAAAGGAAGAAGCAAACAAGTATGTGGTGTTTAAACTATCTTCCTTTCTGGGCTTTTAATATGATTGAAATCTCTACCATTTTATTTATCTAACTAAGATCTAAAAATTAAAACACATTAAGAGGCATATTCAGAAATTTAAAATCTAGTACTAATCAGTGTATATGGTGAGCCTGAAAGAAAGAAGCTATATTACTCTGTATGAATAGGGCAGTGGAACAGGCTGGAGCATCCTCACTGATCCCATTCCTCTTGCTGGACACATAGGAACAGTAAGAGCATAGCTCTGGCTCTGTTAGGGACAAATGACTGGTTCTTCTAAGGGAATGTCTAGTCTTAAAATATCCTTAGAGATCCACAGCTCCTTCTCTGTTCCCTGTTCATGCATCTGGAAACAAAGAGCCGAATTGGAGACAACATATGATGGGAGAAGATTAGACCCCTGTGTCATCACTTAGAGAAGAGCCACCCTGGAAAAATATCATGTGTGTTTCTTTCAAAGAAGACAGTTATTGTCTGACTACTACATGGTGAAGAGTTAAACAGACAGCATAGCCCTGAACAAATAGAACTCACTGAAAGTAATATTTTATGTGAGGGGAAGGAAAGGGCATGTGAGAATCAGGGGACAGCAGAGAGCTATTTCTTAGGTTATAGCAACAGATTTCAGGGTTTGCACCTTGCAGACTGCATTAGAGTAGGGAAAACTTACATACAAGTATATATGGAGCATATCAGTGATATGATATAAGCAAGGAGAAGAATCCTTTCTCAAGCCTGTCAGTAATTTCAGAAAGTGAACTCTCACAGTGTACTGCAATAAGCTACAGGCAGCAAGAAGAGTGTTGCCGATGGCATGCATTGACTGATCAGTATGACTCAGATTTGCTGAATCAATAAAATCACCTGGGGTACTTGTTAATAATTGAGTTTCCTGAATTCTGCTCTATATCTAAGCAATTAGATTCTCCAGGGAGCCTGAGAATCTGTATTTCTAACCACAAGCCACACAGGTGATCCTCCTGATTAGAGAAGTTTGATAACATTGGTAGACACCAACAGGGTCAAATCTGTGGGAGAATTACACAAGCTGTAACAAGTCAGTCAGCCCACTAGACTGCTCTGGGATTCTTGTACATCAGTCCTGTTTTTTGTTTGTTTCTCTCCCTGCCTTTTAGAAACATCTCCGTAAGTCTTGGTTTTAAAATCCTTGTCATTTAAAAATCTTGCTCTCTGCTGATTGAGATTTCAGGCTCTGACTCTGAAGAGGTTAAACTTCCTAAACAAATAGGTTGCTTATGACAATGGGCTTATCTTGGGGCACAAAGTGACAGCCGTGAAAAGAATTCACTATTAAGGTTCATACACCTGTAAATGGCAAATGTATTTGGCCTATTAACTTTTCATCATGCTGTCAGCAGACAAGGGACCCAAAAAGACAGCCTTTCTCAAATGCCATGCTTTACATCCCTTGTGGAGACTCAGCCTTGCTAATTTGGAACACTTAGCCCCAGGGAACATTGACAGAGAGGGAGAGGGAGGGGGGCCAAAAAAATAAAAACCCAAAACAAACAAACAAATGAAAATAGTTTAACATTCATCTAAATTTAAAATCATCTGGTGTATTTCTTACGGGGAAATTTATGAAGTGAATTAATAATTTAATTAAATATTTCAAACTGTATATATGTTTTTCTCTTTTAGATCTCAGAGTGGTGAAAATGCATGCTGCTTTTGAAGGTCAAAACTCTGGAAAGAGGGCTCTAAAAAGTAACATTAATGCATCCTTGCTAGTTTTAGTGGGTGAGTCACTGCTGATTCTACATCTATCTGTGGTGTCTCATGAGGAATAATATGATGTAACGTCGCCCTACAAGTGGGACACCGCCTAATAGAACTTATAATTCTCAGTGTACTTTTTGCCTTGGAGCTTTGACGCATTTTCAAAATTTGCAGTTAAGAGTGGATTATAGTTTTTTTACTCTGTCATTGTAGCAGCAGAAAATGAAACAGTGGGTTTGGCTATATAACCCCAGGGATTTCAGGATTAAAAACAAAACAAAACAGAGCAAACACCAAAAACTGCAAAAATGTTTTCTGCTGGGCTATTTTCATTGTATGTATTGAGCTGTTTAAACAGCGATGAAAAATGCCATACCAGTTATTGAAGTAAAAAGATCTAGGGGGAAGCCTAAAACATCTTCATTGAAAACTGAGATATTTATCTTTTTCCTTCTTTTAAGAAGGTGAGGTTAAAAATTTATTCTGACCTTTTAACTTTTATTCCTATTCAGAAATTTGACATGAAAATTTAATACTGTGAGAAAAAATAGTATCAAGACACTTTCTATCAGTTATCTCATTCCTCTATAGCTTGTTTAGCCCATGTTGGATGTACTGAAGTTTGTTCTACTCTAAGTGTATAATATATTATAGTTACTACAATATACAATATATATAATATATCAGATATATATATATTATAGTTATAATAGGTATATTGTTATATATTACCATTACAATAGGGCAAAAGTTCAAAACTATAATAAATGGTCACTTGAAGTTTATATGCACAAGTCCAACGTTATGGATTATCATAGATGTTCTCCTTTGTAAAAATGTATTTCAAATACTGTTTTACCTCAGAATCATGGGAAAAAAAATCCTCTGGGATCCTTCACTTAACTTCTAAAAGATGCACTTTGTACAAGTGTCCTAAGTTGGGCTTTCTGCAAACCTTTTTATCTGGAAGAAAAGTCTACGTATAAGAACAAGAAACTGAAGAGCCACGTCAGCTTTATGCATTGCCACCCACCGATGTGGTGCTGCTACCTTTCACGTGGATGGAACAACAAGAAGCCTTCTCTCTTCATAACTGTCTTCACTTAATCGTTCCCTCCTGAAATGCGAACATTAAAGATGCATTATTCAGAGAAATAAGTGCTTTATTTTAAAACACAAACTCCTTTAGGAATGGAACAATGTTCTAAATTATTTATTCTTTTCCTTTCACGGTACTTATTTTATTTAAAAGATGATTCCAGCTCTCAGAGGCAAATAATTGTAATTAGCCATTTATTCACACTCTTCTAAAAGCTTTCAGATTTTAAAATCATGTTTTTTGGTTATTGTTTTGGTTTCTTTTGTTTTGTTTCTTTGAAGAAAAGAAGGAGGACAGCTCAGGACTCCAAATCTCGGAGTCATTTGAAGAGACATCTATTACTGTTCGAGGATCCCTAGGGAAAAGTGGAACATGAAATAACAGGAAAATGCCCATTATTTTCTAGCCTAAGGCCTCGATTTCAAACCCCAATGTAAAATCCATGTGGTGGTAAGCTGACCTTGACCAAGCATGACTTCACGGTCCTATTTCTCTGGGCCTACATATTAATTTCATTCTGAGTGTCTTTTCCTCAGAAACTCTCTCTTTCTGCCACCTCCTATATCTGATCAAGATCAAGTCCCACAAAGTCTGCCTCTTAAATATCTATAATCTCTTCAGTTCTTGTCACCCCTACTGATACTACCCTTGTCCAGGCCTTTACATGGTCTCATTAGACTATTCAACACCTCCTACCTAGTCTTACTGCTTCCTCTTTTGTCCTGAACCATTCCATTCTCTTTGATTTCTTTTAGCTTTTTATTTTGCCATCAGCTTTTATGGTCATTGTTTTCTACTCTAAACCCTACAAATGCTGCTTCTATGCTGGAGTATTCTTGTTCACCTTTCACCCAGCACTCATCACAGATGGTAGTGCCTTGTAGAAATTTTTACTAAGATTCCCTTTTCCAATACTCTGTGTTGGGTAATCCTGCTCTGGGCTTACTGTACTTTTCTTATCATAGCAGATAGCAGTACTCAAGTTGTTAGTCCTTCTATTTCTATGTAACGAGTAAGCTCTGTAAACTCTGTGGGCAGGGATCATATGCACCATCAGTGCCTAGAGGGAGTGATTGGCAACTATACTTATTTGTGGAAAAAAATGTTAATGAATAGTGAAGAAACCATGGAAAACTAAAAGGAAAGAAAACTAAAAGACTGGAATAGAAATTGCTCAATTGCAGGAGCTTTAACATTCCTCCCCCTAAAAGTTCAACCCCCATAACATGGCCCTGTTGTATCCTTGACTTTGACAAATGTCAGGATTTGTTTTTAGCAGTACATTGGGAATGGGGTAGAGATGGGGAAGGGACATATGAGCCAATTTTAAAAGTTAGATTTGATGTTAAATTCAATTAGTAGCTTGGTGATTAAGAATGGGGCCTCTGGAGTTGAACTATTAGATTCATTACCAAGCTATATGACTTGAGGCAGATTACAATCATCCCTCTGTATCCCTGGTTTCTACATCCAAGGATTCAACCAACTGTAGCAGTGGAAGGCCTACGATGGTTGTGTCTATACTGAACATGTACAGACTTCTTTTCTTGTCATCATTCCCTAAACAATATAGTATAACAACTATTTACATAGTATTAACACTATATTAGGTATTATAAGTAATCTAGAGATGATTTAAAGTATACAGGAGGATATACATAGGTTATATGCAAATACCACACCATTTTATACAAGAGACTTGAGCATCCCTGGATTTTGGAGATGGAGTACTAAAACCAATCCCCAGTGGATACTGAGGGATGATGGTACTAAACCTGTCTGTGACACAATTTACTCTTCTACAATATGGAAATAATAATAGTCTCTAATATATAAAATCATTTTGAAGATTAAATGAGATTATATAATATACATATAATTTACTTAGTGCTAGACAGAGACATTGATATAAATTTGTTAACTATGAGAATATACATGGTGTATTAAATCATGCAGACCTTGAAAGGTTAAACTGCTTTTTAAGGAGGAGTAATAAAGAATAAATTTTATAGGGGCTGGCCCTGTGACCTACTGGTTAAGTTCAGTGTGCTCTGCTTAGGTGGCCCAGGATCTGTTCCCGGACACAGACCTACACCACTTGTCAGCAGCCATGCTGTGGCGGCAACCCACATACAAAACAGAAGACTGGCACAGAAATCTTCCTCAAGCAAAAAGAAGATTGGCAACAGTTGGTAGCTCAGGGTGAGTCTTATTCAGCAAAAAAAAAAAAAGAAAAAATATTACATATATGAAAGTTAAGACATATAACAATAAATTAAATGCTCATGAATGAACCATCCAACTTAAGAGCTTGAACATTACCAAGAACTTTTGAGAACTAACAATAACATAATTCCCTGTCCCTGTGTTAAACAAAACTGAGGATGGAGTTACATTGTTTTGTCTCTTTTAGTCTAGAACAGTCTACTCCCCATATTGCTTGTGTTTTTTTCTTTTGTTTTGTTTTCCATGTCAAAAACATTCTTGAAAAGTTAAAGCTAGTTATCTTGTTGTATATCTCATATTGTATATTTATCCCGTTGCTTTTTTTAATAATTAGATTCAGGTTAAAAATATCTGCAAGAATACTTCATTGTTGATGTTGTGTATATCCCATTGCATTACATCACACAGCACCTACTATCAGTTTATCCCATTATTAGTAATGTTAACATGGACCCTTTGTTAAAATTGTGTCTGCCACATTTCTCCATTTTAAAGGTAACTTTCTTCTTAATAATTAAAAATGAATCTTTTGGATGGTACCTTGAGAATCAATAAGCTTTTAATCAATGATTTTCTCAATCTTTTAATGATATTTATCTAAATCAAATACTATAGTGGGAGTTGTAAAATGGTGGTTTTATAATCCCATCATTTTTACTACATTTACTAGCTGGCATTCTTGCGTAAAGAACTTCCTCATTTGTTTTCCTCTTTATCTCTTTCTCTGACCTTCTTTTTGTATATCACTATGGGTGCATAGATTTCCTTCAACTGAAATTTACAGAAGAAATAGTAAAGCACTGCTTTTATTATAAAAAGATTGCAGAAAAGTAGAGAGGTGAACTGCTTTTGAGCCGTGTGTATACTAAAGAAAAGAAATATAAGAATAAATTATTAGGTAAAATCAGGCACTAGGATTCTATGATTATGATTAACCTGAAGTTGAAATACAATTCTTATGATTCAGCAGCCTATAATAGAAAATGAGGAAACCATTGTGCATAAAACCACATATTGGTGATGAAACCAATAATGACTAAGACTGCTCTTAATTGAGATATTACTCCATGAAGTGAAGTAAACTCATAGTTAATAAATAAAAATAACAGGATTTTAGTGTTGGAGCTGGATACTGCTAATAATAAAGCACAAAATTAGTATTTCTTAAATGAATCGATTATTAGATTTAGGTTAAGAAATTTGCAAAAGTTCAAACCCACCTGGAACATTGGAAGTTCTTTTTCCTAACTGCTCAGTTGAATGACAGGTTGAATGAATACTTTGAAGAATATTTTCATAGGATTTAAAGCAAAACTACTAATAAAGTTTAAATTGCAGTCTTAAAGTCAAATACCTACTGCCTGGCATTTAACATGCTACTGATGACTAAATAGTAACAGTAACCACCAAAGAAGTGCCAGGCCTAGTTAAAGAAGTTTGTGTACATCCACTCTTTTAATTCTTACAGCAACTCTATAAGATTTGGGATTATTATTTTCCATACATTACATACATGTGAGACGTGTGAGTAAACTGACAAATTTGAGAGTTTAAATAGCAAAAATTCACAGAGATATTTAAATTACAGTTAAGTAATGGATGCTCAGTCCTAATCCAAGAAGTCTTATTCCTTTACCCACACTCATAATCCCTGTGACATACTGCTATCTGGTTTTGCAAAGCAAACCTGCTCATCCTCATCTT
Source organism: Tapirus indicus (assembly GCA_031878705.1). NCBI lineage: Eukaryota > Metazoa > Chordata > Mammalia > Perissodactyla > Tapiridae > Tapirus > Tapirus indicus. Next base: position 42,616,192 of record CM062930.1, on the reverse strand, counting down.
CTCCTTTTTGGATCAACTGTGCCAGCATTCCACCAGTCAAATACCCATACATTCTTGATGACCTCGGTACCTCAGTCCCAGAAGCAATTGATAGTCAAGCCTCTTATGTCTATCCACAAAATGTCACTTGGGTCTGTCCCTATTCCTCTTCCTTACTTGCCTGAACTATTAAGTCATAATTGTTAAAAACACAAACCATGTCTGTCTACACCACCATATCTGCACCCTATGAATGTGCTCAAATTCTTATAGAATAAATTCTGAAGTAGGAGCTATAAAGCCCTGAGTACTCTGCACAAAAAAATGCCCCTTTGCGGCCAGCCCAGTGGCATAGTGCTTAAGTTCATGCATTCTGCTTCGATGGCCTGGGATTCACCGGTTCAGATCCCTGGCATGGACCTACACATTCCTCATCAAGCCATGCTGTGGTGGCATCCCACATACAAAAAAGACGAAGATTGGCAACAGATGTTAGCTCAGGGCTATCTTCCTCACCAAAAATTTTTAAAAAATGCCTCTCAGATCCATCTCACCTCTTCCCTCATGTACTTTGTTCAAATTTCTTAGTGCTCCACCAACATGGCATGTACTTGTACACTGCCATAAGTTGCTTCATGCTGCTTCATTTACCTGGACTGCTTTTTGTACCTTCACATCCTGGTGAACTCCTATTCATCCTTCAAGACCTAACTCAAGTGTTGCCTTTCTGAAAACATTCCATATCCCCTTATATATATATATCTCTTCTCCAGGACTTCCTACACTTTGGTATAATTGTTTCTTTACATGCCTATCTCTTTTCACTAGACCCTGAGCTTCAAGCGTCAAAGCCCTGTATTTCAGTCATAGACTGTGTTCATTTTATCTTCATATTCAGAGTACTCAGCATATTTTTTTACACAGAGAAACCACTCAGAAAATATTTGTTGGATGATTGATCATAAGTTACCTCTTTTCCACAAGGATCTATTGTCTATTGTGTATTTGTGGGGGAAAAAAACCTCTTAAAATGAATTATTAAGGAATTATCATTTCATAAAAAGCAATGATATTATTCTGTCAATTATAACCTCATTTTATTCTTTTTCCTTTCCTTTTATGGGGCCGTCACTAAAGAGAAGACCTTTTCTTTTTTCCTCTATAGTATCTTTGCTGTTACTCTTCCAGAATTCTTATACTGTGTTTTTCCACTCTCCTCAATCAATATTAGCTATAATGGATGAGTAGGAAGAATGCTCTTCTAAACATACAAAACATATTTCTCCTAACATTGTATTCAATCAAGCGTACTTGTTTGTCCCTAGTGGTAAGTAAGAGGTAACATGCTTTTTCCCCCTCTCTATTTTAATGGATGCATCAGTGCCAAATGTATTTATACTGCACCTATTAGAGAATACGGATCAACAGTTTGGAAAGTTTTATATATTTCACAGTGGTGGCTAAAACTTTTTGTAGGTTCAATATTTTTAGAACATAACTCTATTGATCATACAACTTAACACTGCATTCAGTTAGTTAATGGATACTCACTGAGCATCCACCTGCAGCAGGCCCTTTGCAAGCCATTCCTAGGAATATAAAGATGACTAAGACTTGCTACCCTTAGGAACCTCAGAATATAAAGGTACTTAAATATCTTCTAGTGAGCATATTATACTATTCTTTCATACTTTTCAGCTGATTCTTCTCTTTCATTTGCAGATAAGCCTAAATGCAGAAAGAAAAAAAACCGGCAAATTAAATTTGTTTTAATTCATATTATAGGCAAAGCTAGACAAAAGAGGATAAATTAGTAACTAAGAGAGTGAGGGGGGGTTTCTATCATTGATTTCTCTTGTTAAAAATAATCAGTACAAGGCCAGCCCAGTGGTGTAGTAGTTAAGTTCGCATGCTCTGCTTCAGCAGCCTGGGGTTCCCAGGTTGGAAAACTGGGTGCGGACAGATGCACTGCTCATCAAGCCATGCTGTGGCAGGGTCCCACACACAAAATAGAGGAAGATGGGCACATATGTTAGCTCAGAGCCAATCTCCCTCAGCAAAAAGAGGAAGATTGACAACAGATGTTAACTCAGGGCCACTCTTCCTCACCAAAAAAAAAGAGAAAAAAAAAACTGGTATAGAGGTGGTCCGGTGGTGTGGTGGTTAAGTTCATGCACACTGCTTCAGTGGCCCAGCCATTGCAGGTTCGGATCCCGGGTGCAGAACTACACACTGCTCATCAAGTCATACTGTGGTGGTATCTCATATACAAAATAGAGGAAGATTGGCATAGATGTTAACTCAGGGACCATCTTCCTCAAGCCAATAAAAAAAGAAGAGGACTGGCAACAGATGTTAGCTCAGGGCCAATCTCCCTCACCAAAAAAAAAAATAATAATCAGTATATAGATATATAAGAGAAATGCAGGGTGGTTCTGATTCAAACAGGGAAGTAAGTAAAAATCACATTCTTTTGTCTATACTATCTTGATTTTTGTCTTTGGTTTCTTTTACCTTACTATTTTTATTGCTACTCCTTAACCCCAAATCAATGGTGTGCTGGTAAAAGTTGACCCTATAAAACAAAGAAAAAAATCCCTGAGTTGTACTATATGCCAATTTCCACAGTGTAAATACTGCTACCATTGCCAATTTCAAACTACCAAATGTGGAGCTGGTATGAAATCCTAAAAATCAGCTTTCATAAGTTGCCACAAGCTCCAACTCACCAGTGAGTCCTCTGCACAGGTGTGCTCCTTGACACACAGACAGACAGACACACAAACCTCTGACTCTACTTCTGCTCTCATCAGTGGATATTACATCATTTGTTGACACATTAAAATGAATTCTAGTCATTGTGTTAATTTTCTCAACCAAGGACATTGGTTGTTAAACATTATCACTAAATTTAGAAAGTAAAATAACAACACTTACCCCCGATGTAACAATCGTAGGCCTCATAAGCAACTTGGAATTATCTGGAGACATACATGAATATGCTGTCTATTTTGTCAAGGTTCTATGGCTATTTACTAAAATGGTTGAATTGAAAGACTTAGGGAGCGATGGTTTAGAAAGTTTACAAATTATACTGCCTAATATTAAATCTTCCCATTTTAAAATGCATGCATCAGTTTCTGATTACAAGATAGTAGGTACTGTAAACATTTCTTACATTATTTCATATGGTTGGGAGAAGATCACTTTTATTATTCAAAATTTAATGTTCAAATCACTTCAAGAAAATATTTTAAAACCAAAATGCATGCGATTAAACTTATTTAAGTAACAATAAAAAATGTATACTATGGACTAGTACTTTCTAAATGGTGAGCAACAATATGCATTAAATGAAAAAATAGAAATTGGTTATTAATTCACCCAGCTACAATCTGAAAGGCAATATGCAGCCACTGAGAAAAATATGTTACAATGGCTTTCACAGATTTTACAAAATGAAAATGAAAATGCCTTTAAGTAATAGTCAGAAATAGGTAAGAGAAAAATGAAATAGCTTAGTAATTGTTGGTTTTTCAAATGAATCACCTTTGTAGAGTGTAATGCATTCAGCAAATTTTTGCCCTTGGCGATTAAATTGTGTATTTTAATATAAATGCTTTCTAACTGCAATTCACTTTACTCATTGAACATGCCCAATATTGAGTTCTTTAGACTAAGAAAAGCTGTGAGAAAAATTCTCCATCATATACTTTTATATTTTGATATTAGTTTTCCTTTTAAATAAATTTCTGACAATTTTCCTAGTAGAGTGTTAAGTATTTATGTTTGTAGTGATGCACAAATTATTTCATGTGTTCTACATTTTTTAATTATACAAAAGCACAAGAGAAAGTTGTAAGGAGTTTATACTTCTGAGACTATACTCAGAAATACTCATTGCATTTCTTAAATGATCTGAAAATAAATTATCTCAATTATTTGATATAGTATAAACCTTTTATTTCAATTATAGAAATAGCATGCTCAGAAAAGAAAATAGTAAACAATATTAACCAATATGGAATTGGAGTTGTGCTTTGGTTCTGAAAATCCCATATACCTGTTTAAAGTATGTCTCTCAGGGATCCCTGCATTTGTTTTACTATCATATCCTTCTATTTAATCTCCTTTCTTTTATCTTTTTTTCCATTACTACATGGCCCATGGTGCTTGAAGCTGTCCTAGTATACATCTTCAGCTTTTAGGCACAGAATTTAGAATTTCATATGTGTGTGTGTGTGTGGTGCTGATCTAAATCATCTGTGCTTTTTCACGATTAACTTTAATACTAAATAAAAATCTCTTATTGGTGGCTATCTTTTTTATAATAGTTAGTAGAAGTTGAATTATCTACTGTGTTTTGTGGTGTCCAAATTTTGTTTTTAGGATTAGGTAGACTATGTGCATTCTAAAATAAATGCTGTACTTTTCACTTTTTCTCTTGTTTATATTGGGACTGGATGAGTTTACATATGAGATCCCAGTGTTCTTTATCATTTGGAAGTAACAGAAGTGTGTTTCCTTTATCTTGCAGCTCCAGGGTGCCCAGTGTTTTGCCTTCAGAAGCTGGAGCAAGGCTGCTCATGAGGAATAGACTGCCAGGTTTTTCAATAATAGAAACAATTGTCAAAGTAATTGTGATTTGCATTGAATTATCATGGACTAGGATTTTAATGTGCTTCATTTCGTTAAAATCCTTAGAATACAGTGTTTGTAATTCAATAAGAAAATACCCACAAAGAAAATCAAATGTTTTAGAAATGACTAAAAATCATTTCATTATGCCAGATGCAAAGAGTTTGTAATGCAAAATATACATCATCTAGTCCTAGTGTACTTGAAGAAGTTGCATCATGCGGTCGTGGAATAGCCTACCCTTATATTCAAACATACATTTTTACATGTATTTATGGTTTCAAATAACAATCATTTAAGAAAAACAATGAATAATAAGGTGAATCAGTGCTTATTAGAGACACTAGTCATATATTGCTTTAGGGTTATTTAAATCTTCTTTCATTTTCCTTTAAAATTGTCCTATCAGTCAGTTAATAGACCTCTAACACAAAAGAAAGGAAAATTCGACAGTCAATATACCACAACACTGCATTAATAACCAAACATAAAGAGAAATCCTTTCCAGTGCTTTCTCTGTCACTGATTCCAAATGTTTGCATTTCCCTGGTTCTGAAATACTTCTCTGAAGAAAGGGTGCCAGAACTAAATGAGTTTGGGAAGCGGAACCTCCTTATCCCACCCACAGAGTCACAAACCACAAGTCAGGGTTCTGAACAATCCTGCAGGATAAAAAAACTTGTTAGCTTTGTTTATCCTAGTTTTTCTCAAGTGTACTTGACCAGAGAATAATGCTTCAAATGATCTCTCTAAACATTCAATAGATACAGTATTCCACAGAAAACTCTTTAGGGAATGTTGTTCTGAGCTAAGCAAATGCTAACCTGTATGCAACCTAAATTACTTTGTAACCTCTCTCCTTTTCAGCACAGACAGTGAAGCTGAAGCTGAATCCACTCTGCAGAGCATTTGGATGTACGGATTATCTCTCCAAAGCTCCATGTGGCCACAGCACCATATCGCTACCAATATATAAAAGCTGCCTATGTCCAGGGAAGAACTCAACATCTAATAGAAATGTGCTGCCTAGTTTACATGCATGTAAACTATACATCCAGAGTCAGATGTGCGCTTGTCACATCAAAGACCAATATGTTAGGTTTGCCTAATTCACATATATGTAAAATATTCAACCGTATGAGTGGAGATAGTAGAACTAGCTTGTGCAGCAATCTCATCTAGGACAAACATATCAGAGTTCACAAGAAATAAAGTTAAGCTGCCCTAGCTTGACGATGACTGTTTCTGCTGCAGAGAAGCATGCAATTCCTTTCCGCCAGCTAACATTACCGGTTGAACACCTTGTCAAAGACTCCGAAGACTATATTCAATCCACAGTGAAGGTCTACGAAGCCACCATGGAGAGAGAGTACCCAGACCTATAAGGAGAAAAACGGACCAGTGCAAAAAACCGTCTAAAGGTTAAGGTACTATGGCCTTCTCTCCCCACCACAAGGACATCTGTGTTTGTATGTTATGTATAAGAGGTAGTTTAGATATATTAGATAACATATATTGGATATATTATTTTTTTAGTATTGAGCACTAGTAACAGAAAACAAGTAATTTAAAAACGTTGGGTCTTGTAGGTTTCCACATTATGTCAAAGTCCACAGCAAGAATGTACAGTGGTTCTCTGTTGGTCTTAGACCCCCCTAACAGTAACACACCCCTCTGAAGTTTCCTTCTCCTTTATATTCTGGTCCAGATCACAATGAAAATAGCTAAGTATACATGAAAAATAGTTAAGAAGAGGGGGATCACCTCAAATGAGTGTGACTAGATCTGGGGAGAAAAGAAGGTGAACTATTCTAATAAAGGAGATAACCCATCCTTGCTTTGTGAGGTCACACACCTCAAGTTCAAAAGGCTAGTTTTTAGGAAGGTGAAGCTTATCCTTCTCACTCTGAATTCATTATTTCATGCTTTATAAAATACAAGAGCAATGGACAAATTTAAAAAATTACTTTCTTGTACTTTGTGTTTCTTTTCTGAGGAGCCTCCAGGTATTCTCTGAGATATACCTAGAAATATGTCAAGCCTTCCCATCTTCTGTTTTAATGTGCAAGAAGAAGGAAAAAAGAGGGAAGGGGAAAGCACAATCTTTGAGGCCTTTTTGCTCCTTCAGCTTTAAGTGTACAGAGTGAAATCCGCTTACATTCTTCAACACAAAATGTTTAGATTTCACCATAAAGAGATGGAGAAGGAAGTTTCTATGACACTAAAAGGAGATACTATTTCAGCACCCTAATATCTTCCCACTCTTCACCTTCAATCTTGGGGCAACCGCAGCAATCATTTGCAATTAATTTTCCACTCCTCAAGTGATGGGTCCTGGGATGTCTCAAGGCAGATAAACAAAAGACACATGACATAAAGGGTTTCTTGCTTTTGGGAGTAGGAACTCCTTTGGCTGTGGGAGTCATTTTGGGAATTTCATTCTAGATTACTCATTTTTAGGTTAGCTTCTTGGGTGAGTACCCCCTCTCCACTAGGATGCAGCCTTGGTGTATAAGCATCTCTGGTATGAGATGGTGGGAAATAAAGATTAACAAGTGAAAGATGAGGACATTGTTCTGGAGATGGAATGCCATAAAAAATTGTTGGCTTATTATTATTATTTTTGTTGGTTCTTTACCATTTGAGTTCATAAAGAATGTTGTCTCTTCACAACCCAGAAAGATTTTAAAAAAGTACAGAAATAATTACAGGATAAAAATCATTATATTTATATATGCATGTCTGTCTATTTATTTTTAAACGAAAATCTCTAGCTGATAAATGTATGAGAGTCTGACTTTTGGAAGTTCCATCAGGTACACAAGTTTGTTTACATTTACTATGAATTGGTTTTTATTTTAACTATGAGGCATAAGAAATCAATATCTGCTTTTATTTTTGAAGATTCTAAAGAGTATTTATCAAATAGGATTTTGTTTTTTTATTTTGAGGGGATTATGTAAGAATATATCTCTAACATTTATTGGTGGCAGTTCTTCCTACAGCAGAACAAGAAAAATTCATCTAAGTAAAATTTATGATTTTGAAACCTTCATTCGAATTGATAGCTTTAGCCTCCTCTGCACAGATTTATTTTTAAATCATGCAAATAGTTCTTTGCTTCCTATCTCCCATCCTTTAGAGAAGATATCAAGCTGAAGTGAAATTAGTAACTGAAGAAAGGACTAAAGTTCTACCTAAGTTACACACTACGTAAAATTGACCCTTCACATATATTAGAGGTAATTATAGATTTGATAAGCCATTAGCTATAAAGCAATATTATTTCATAGCCAATAGATAACACAATATGTAAAAGGAAAATTAAAATACTTTGGCTTGTCTCTTTTCTAAGAGCTCAAAAATATATCATTTATTTGTACTAAAAGACCCAAATAAAAGCAGATAGAGCAACCATTGTTAAAACGTGAACTCCCTAGTACGCACTGAGAAGAGGATTACTCAAGAGTGTTTCTCTTTTCTAAACTTTTTTGGATAAAGATTTACAATGGTTGTTCTCTGCTGACAATATCGCCCAATTTTTTCCACCTCCCTATGACAATGCCAAAAGAGTTCTCTTCTTTCCATACTGCTGCGTTCTAAGTAGCTAAATTATGAGCATCAGTGATCTTTGTTTCAAATGACACTATTGACAGTATTTCTTTTCCTGGTTTACTTTTTACTCAACCTGGTTTTCCTCATAAATCTCAATAGAGTTCTATTTTCTCCAACTATTCCTTTCCTTCATCTTGTTCAATAAATAGGCACTGTCTCGGTCCAAGTCCTTAGGCTTTTCTCTCTTAAGTGATTATGTCTTCTATTACAAAAATAGCATTTATTAAAAAAAAGTCTCTTCATTAAATGAATGTGTCTACCTAGAAATAAAAAGAAGTAGGAGGGTTGTGTGTGTGTTTTCCTTTCTCTATTGCTCCTAAAAAAAAGTAGAGCATGCGGGAAGTATGGTGCTGAATTATATTGAGATTTAATTAGGCTTTAAAAATATGAAAATTAAAGAGGGGATCTCTATTAGGAATTCAGGTAATTTTTAAATTTCAGAAATAGTTTTGTCCTTCCTCCTTGTACCAGTCTTTTTCTCCTAAGCACATGTGCATTCTCTCATTTCTTTCTCCGTATTCCTTTCTAAATATTTCAAAATTCAGTTGTCTCTTTGCCAACTCTGCTTCACTTGTATTTTTCATTTTGGAGATACCTACAACATAGCTTGAAATTATAATATTATTTCAGGCAAAAGAAACTGATTAAAGAATTGTCCTAAGTAATATATGTTTTTACTATAACTTCTTTATTGGTGTGAATTTATTATGAAGTCAGCAAGCGAGGATAACATTTCAGAATTTGAAATGAGTTAAGTTTGTTTGAAACTTCCATTGAGTGTATGTGTGTGTTTGCATCTATCACTGTATAAATAGACAGTAAACGTTGACACATCCTAGTTTCCTTTCAAAATTCTTGAATACAGATACATACTAAGCAGTGGAAACTAAAAATAATGGTTTTTTCCTTTTAAAGTAAATGTTATAATTACTTGCTTCTACATGAAACAGAATATTATTCTAGGAGAAATGTACACTGATACATATGCATACATGCATTTTTTCAGCGCTCTATTCAAAACTGGAAATTTTGAATAAAAGATTAAATACATTCCTGCTACTCTGAGAGAGAGAGTAGCATCGCAACATTGAAAAGAATATTGGATTGAAATAAACAAATCAGCTGTTTGAGTTAGAGTGGGATTTCAGAATAAGGGAGCAGGATCTTTTAGGATATAAGTGATTAAATTAAAGACTTAACCTTGAACTCTGGATAAACATGCAGAAAAACATCTGATATCAACTATGTGATCCATACAATACCTGAAATTGAACACTGGGTGGCAATGTTTATCCATTTTTATTTTATATTTTTCAGCAATTCAAATGCTGAAATAGGACAAACTGAACTCTCTGGTCCTCAAGGTTATTTGTGGGTCCTAAGACACTGAGAAAAATCCTTTCTTTTAAAAGTGTTCTGGTTTCTTTGTTTTGCACGCAGAAAAGAGCTCTGGAGTCTATCCCTGGAATACTGTTCTCAATCCATTAATTGATCCTAGCAAAGAGGGACATGCCATAGAGAATAAGCAGTGGCTCTAGAAGAAAAAAATAAGAATTTCTAAGGAGATAGAAGTAAAAACCATAATATATAGCAACATGAAAATACCTTGGAATTTTTATCCTTGTGGTATAACAAATCATTTCTGAATCAGAATCTGGATGGTGAGCTTCTCTTTCTGATTTTTGATTGATGTTCAGAACGATTTAACAGAGCAAGTCAGATTAAAAATTAAAAACACATTGATCAAAGCAGTCAAAACAAAATAAGTCCTTCAACTTTATTCTAACTAAATTTCCTCTACCAATTCTTACATTCAGATCTAGAGCTGGTCCTGGGGAAAAGTGTTGAGGGAAGTTAGAAGTCAGCAACTTCCTACTTCCTTTGCAGGGCTAACCTCCAGCCTAAAACAAGAAACAGCTGTTGCTGACCTGGAGAGTACTGGTAAGCTTCAGGAGATTTTTTTTTTTTTTTTTTTTTTTTGGCTTTCTGGTGAATATAATTCTTGCCAGTGGCATCAGAAGTATTAAATGGCAATGACCCAGGAGTTCCCGGGAAGATCCTAAGGACTAAAGCTCTCCAGGGGAACTCTTAACTCCAAGATCATTGCCCCATGAGAATTCTAGTTAGAAAGGATTCCAGCCTGGTTGTCACACATGGGATTTGTGTTTCACAATATTAGTAGTTTTACTTTAGACAAAGTAAGGTTGAATATTGTCCTAGAAATAGACTTTTAATAATTTGTTTGGTTTCAGTGGGTTCTTTGCATTTATTTTTTATTATTGTAACATTTATCATATTATTGTAGCTACCTTGTACCTCTTGAAATGGGAAGAAAAGATGACAGCCAGAAAAGAAAGGAGCTTCCAAATTTCTCTATTAGAAATATAGTAAAAATGACAATGAGAAAAAGTAGAGGAAAACATTTTCGTCTTGGCTAGTTTGAAGGAATTGATGACTGCAAGGGATAAATACATACTATATATATCTCACTGGAAATAAGATAGAGGGGAATCTCCTACAGTATGTTGAGATTGTTCTTCCATGTAATTTAGTGCATTATTGCAGAAAGAAAGAGGGAGGGAGGAAAAAACAAAAAAAAGAAAGAAAATTCGGCTCAGTCAGAGCTTAAATCGCTGTAGCTAACATAGATATAACTTTAAAAATAATAGAGATATAAACAATAGAAAGAGACATTGAAATTGGTAACTTTTCTAATTATACCCTTGGGAAAATATCATTAATAAGAAATCACATAAAGATGAAGATTAGAAATAAATATTCAGACTTCCACTTCCAGCCTTTCATGAAACCATCCCCAAATAAGGTAGAAAATAGACAACATATGTGAAAAACAAGAAATAGAACCTGGAATCTTCCAGGGTGACTCTCCCTTATATTTACTTCACTTGCCCCCTAGAGTGGATCCCTCACATAAATTTTAGACTCATCACTCATTTTATTAAATTTGTATCCCTTATGTACACCATATGTAGTCAGTGTATTTAGCTTTCTCTTGTTTCAACTACATAAGGTAAGCATGGAATCAGGCATTCATGTGTAACTTACATATATATTTTTTTGAGTTTCTGTTGATTCTGCATTTAGTTTTTCTTTAGAATGTATACTCCACAACTTATTTAGTTATGTATCTCTTGAAGAATACCAAAATCCAAACACAAACAAAACACAGCTTGCTTTTTGATTGACTTATTTCAGTCGTATGGCATAATTCGTGTGTTGCAAGATCCGTGATATTTGCTTCAGTGAAAATGCAATTGCATATCTCTTCACTGCTTTTTTGAAAGAAAAAAAAATTTTTGAAGACCATTTATGAGTTTAGGGTGCATCCCATCAGTTACTATTGATATATTAAACAAGGTCAAGTTCATATACTACAGTATCCTTTAACCTGTGGCCACTTTGTACATATATGTGCGTATTTGTCTCTGGAGGTGCTGAATGGGAGAGGCAATGAATATAGGCACAAGAGATTCATATCCTCAACCATGAACATGCGCTCTCGGCCTTGATCCATAACCTTTTCCCTTTTCCTCTTTTGTGGTAAAATACAGGGAAGGAAAGATAATCATTGGATAGGAGTTGTTATAATGACACATGAATACACAAACTTTCTATCCTTAAACTGATCTATAGTATTCTTGGCCTTGTCCCCTAGCAACATCTTTCCTCTTTGATCATAAAACACAAGCAAAGAAATATGGCCCTTGCCCTGTCTCCATAAGCTAGCTCAGCTATTAGGAAAAGATATATATCAGTCTAATTATTAGATTTAAAATTAGAGACTCCACTTAAAATTACTTATACTCTAATCACTTAACATTTCACCATCATTTAATTGATTTTTGGTATCCTTAAATTCCAAAATTTCAGCATTTGTCTCAAAGTATTCCTTGTCCTTTAAACAATAAGGATATTTACCATTTTTAATCAGTTTTATTGAGGTATAACTTAGAGGGTTTCCTTAAGTTTAAGGGCACAATTTGAAGAGTTTTGACAACTGCATACCATGATGTAACCAGAGAAATCATGATACGGAACATTTCTATCAGTTTGAATTTTATCAGTCTTCTTTCTGTTCCAGGATCCATTACAGGTGTATTAGTTTCTCCAATGGCCATAAGAAAATACCATAAACTGGGTGGCTTAAATGACATTTATTTCTCATACCCACAAAGGCTGGAAGTCCAAGATCAAGATGCTGGCAAGTCAGGTTTCATCCTGAGGCCTTTTCTCTTGGCTTGTAGGTGGCTGCCCTCTTGCCATGTGCTCCCATGACCTCTTCTTTGTGAGTAAATGGAGAGAGAAAGAGATCTCTCTCTCTTCCTCTTGTTATAATGCCATCTATTTTATTGGATTAGGGCCCCATCCTTGTAACCTCACATAACCTTAATTACCTCCTAATTATCTCCTCAAGGCTCTATCCCCAAATACAGTCACACTGGGGGTTAGGGTTTCAATATTTGAATTTGGTGGGGAGGGGGTACAATTCAGCCTATAGCACCATACTGCAGGGTATCATATTGCATTTATTTGTCATGTCCCCCCAGTCTCGTCTGGTCTGTGATATTCTTCAAATTTATTTTCGATTATGGTTTGAGTTAAGGCTTGATATCCTTTTTATTTCCTTCTTTTTTGTAAATGAATGTGATTTTATTTGATGTGATTTGTTGAAAAGACTATTCCTTCCCTATTGAATTACTTTGCGTTCAATTGAGCATATCCATATGGGTCTATTTTGGGATTTTATGTCATGTTCCATTTACTAAATGTCTGCCCTTATGCCAAAACCACACTATCTTGATTCCAGCAGCTATGTAGAAAGTATTAGTATCAAGTATTTTAGACAGCCAACTTTGTCTTCCTTTGAAATATTGTTTTTGGGGCCGCATGGTGGCGCAGCGGTTTAGTTCACACTTGGTAGCCTAGGGTTGGAGGGTTCGATCTCGGGAGCCGGCGAACCCACTGCTTGTCAGCCATGCCGTGGCGGCGTCCCATATAAAGTAGAGGAAGATGGGCATGGATGTTAGCCCAGGGCCAGTCTTCCTTAGCAAAAAGAGGAGGATTAGCAACGGATGTTAGCTCAGGGCTGGTCTTCCTCACCAAAAGTAAATAAATAAATAAATAAAAATAATAAATAAATTAATTAATAAAAGAAATATTGTTTTCATTATTTCATTTTTTGAATTTCTATTAAAATTGTCTCATTAATGTCTACAGACTAAGATTACTTAGGTTTTGATTGTAATTGCATTGAATCTATATATCAGTTAGGGCAGAATTGACATCTTAACCATATTGAGTTTTCCAATCCCTAAACATGGTACCTCTCTCTAAGATGTCATCTTTACTATTTCTCAATAATGTTTTGTAGTTTTTATTGTACTATTTTGCACATATTTTTAAAACTTTCCTAAGTATTTTTGATGCATCTATAAGGGAAAAATTTTAATTTCAATTTTTAATTGTTCATGATAGCATACAGAAATTGTGTATTACCTTGTGTTCTGTAACCTACTCACTAATTCTAATAGCTATTTTGTAAATTTATCATGATTTTCTGTATAGAAAACCATGGTGTCTGTGAATAAAGACTATTTTATTTTCCCTTTTTTCTAATTGTATGACTTTTATTTCTTTTTGTTGCCTTACTGCACTGGCTAAGACTTCCAGTAAAATGTTGAATAGAAGTGGTAGGAGTGGATATCCTGGCCTTGATATCCTTGACAATGTTATCTGGAGATTATTCAGAAATAACCTTTATCAGATTGAGCAAGTGCCTTTAAATCCCTAGTTTGCTGAGAGTACTTATACGAAGTGTGTATTTAACTTTGCAGAGGTCTTCTTTTCTGGAGATACTAAGATAATCACTTGTATTTCATTTTGTAGTCTGTCATTACAGTGAGTTGCATTGATAGATTTTCAAATGTTACATAAACTTCGCATTTCTGGGATAAAACCCACTTGATTGTAATATATGGTCCTTTAAATACATATTTATGAATTTGATTGCTAAGATCTTGTTAAAGATTTTTGCATTTGGGGCCGGCCTGGTGGCATGGCGTTAAGTTCGTACATTCCGCTTGGGCGGCCGGGGGTTTGCCAGTTCGGATGTTGGGTGCGGACCTACTCACCGCCCATCAAGCCATGCTGAGGTGGCGTCCCACATTAAGAGCTACAACTCTATAACTATGATACACAACTATGTATTGAGGCTTTGGGGAGAAAAAAGAAAAATGAGGAAGATTGGCAACAGATATTAGCACAAGGCCAATCTTCCTCAAAAAAAAAAAAAGACATCTTAAAATATATTTCCTTTAAAAAAAAGATTTTTGCATTTATCTTCATACTTTTCGTGTAATGCCTTTGTCTGGTTTTGGTTTCACGGAATTCTGGGCCTATAAAACAAGATTAAAATGTTCCCTCTTCTATATTTTGAAAGAGTTTTTATAGAATTCTTATGATTTCTCTTCTATCAATTTGGTAAAATTCGCCACTGAAGCTGTCTTGTTCTAGAGTTTTTCTTTTTTCACTAGCAATGTTTTTAATGACAAATTCCATTTATTAAATATATATAGAGAGAGTGCTTTGGGTAAACTATAGTTTCTTGGGTGAGTTTCGGGAGTTTTTATTTTTTGAGAAAGTTCTTCCTTTGATATAGTATCAAATGTATTGGAATAAAGTTATTTATAATATTCCATTTTATCCTTTTAAAATTTGTAGGATTTTCTGTCAGTCTCTTCTCATGTTCCTGACATTGTACTGTGTGTCTTCTTATCTTCTTTTACTGATCAATCTGGTTAGAGGTTTATTTTTTAAAAAATTCAAATAACTAGTATTAAAAGCTGGAAAGCAGCTTAGATGGTTGATTTGAGACATTTCTTCTTTTTCTTTCTAAGCACTAGTTTATCTGCATCCCATAAATTTTATACTGTGATTAATTTCCACCCATTCAGATTAAGTGGAAAAAAAATATAAAAACACATGTATTATTTTCTTGTGATTGTTTCCCTGTACAATGAGTTATTTAAAAGTATGTTGCTTAATTCCCAAATATTTGGATATTTTCCATATATGTTTCTGTTTTTGATTTTTAGTTTAATTCCTTTCTGGTCATAGAACGTAATATACATGATTCCAATAACCTCGCATATATTGAGATGTGTTTTATCATGCACCCAGGATATATTCTACCTTGGTGAATATTCAATGTACATTTGAAAAAAATGTGTATTTTGCTATTGTTAACTGGAGCATTCAGTAAGTATCTACAAAGACCAGTTTTTTATTTGTGTTCTAGTTTTTCAGAGTTTTACTTATTTTTTCTCTACTTGTTCATCAATTATTAAGATAAGAGCACTGATATCGCCAATAGTAATTCTGGATTTGTATATTTCTCCTTTTGTTTCTTTCAGTGTGTTTCAGTTATTCTAAAGCTCTGTTACTGGGTGAAAATACACCATTATGATTGTTGTCTTCCTACATTCTGATTCTCTTATTATTATGAAATATACCTCCTTATCCCTCAAAATATTTCTTATTCTGAAGTCTATTTATTTATTAGAATAGCTGCTCTAGCTTTTTTATGCATATGTTAATGGTATTTTCCCATCCTTTTACTATTATCTGAACTTTGCCTTTATATTTAAAATGATTTTCATGTAACTACTTATAGCTGTTTATAGTTTTAAATCCAATCTGATGATTTGTGTATTTATTGAAATCTTTTGATCATTGACATCTAATTCAATTACCAACATCTTTAATGTCAGTTTAAATCTACCATCTTAGTATTGTTTTATTTGCCTCAGGTGTTCTTTGTTCCTTTCTTATTTTTTCCAGTACTCTATTGTCATTATTATTAGAATTTTTTTCTTAGTATTTTGTTTTACTTCCATCATTGGATTTTAGGTACACTGCTCTATTTTATTTTTTACTTGCTTCTTTAGGATTTGTCATATACATTTTTAGCATGTCATAATCTATCTTCAAATAATACTACACCACTTCATGTATATTTTTAGAATCTTATAACCATAAACTTCCATTTCCCTGCCTATTTTGTCATGATTATCACATATTCTACTTTTACTTAAATTATAAATCTCACAACATATTAGTATTACCATTTTCTTTAACAAGTCATTCTCTTTTAAAGAAATTAAGATATGATGAAAATATGTATTATCAATAACTGTGACTACCTTTCCAGACCTTCTCCATTCTTTTCATAGATTCACATTTCCATCTTATATCATCTCTCTTCTGCCTAAAACATGTCTTTAACATTCTTTTGTTTTTTGGTAGTGCAGGTCTCCTGGAGATAAACTCTCAGTTTTGGTTTGAAAGCTATTTTACTAAATATAAAATTTTAAATTGACTTTCTTTTTCAGTGCTTTAAATAAGTTGTTTCATTGCCTTTTAATCTGCACATGTTCTGTTGAGAAAAGTTTTTATTCATTTATTCATATCTTCATTTCTTGGTTGGTAATGTGTTTATCCCTCCTGTTCTCCACCATCCTTTTTTATCTTTGTCACTTGTTTTTAGCAATTTAATTATGGTGTGCCATGTGGTTTATTTCTATTTTATTCTTCAACGACCTTCTGTGACCTGCAAAATTATAGTTTTCCTTAAATTTAGGTAATAGTTGGCCATCATTTATTAAACCTGTTTCTTCTTTTTCCTCTTCACCCTTTCCTTCTGAAACTCCAATTTCACATATGTTAGACAACTTGATATTTTTCCCATGGATCACTCATGCCCTGTTCATTTTTCACCAGTTCTTTTTTTCCTCTCTGTGCTTCATTTTGGATAGTTGCTGTTTGCTGTGTCTTTATGTTTACTGAAGTTTTCTTCACCAGTGTATAATCTGCTGTTAATCTCATCCAAAGTATATTTCATTTCAGATATTAATTTTTTAGCTCTACTAGTTTTACTTGTGTGTGTTTTTTTATGTATCTTCCATCTTTTCATCATATTGCTTCTGTTTTCCTCTACTTTCTTGGACATATAGAGCATTTTTATAATTGATGTTTTAATATATTTGTGGTCAAAACTGTGAAGGGAATGAGATTTTACCCCACTTGCAAGCTAACAAGTTGGCCTGCCACAGTTTTATGGATGATTGCAGAAGACATGATACTTATGGGGCATAAACAATGGACAGTATAGTACTCACAAAAAAATCAACCAGAGTATCAGCATTTTCACCTGCACTCTTAAAGCCCCAATGCCCATGGAGCAATGCAAAGAGGGTTGGATGACACCTGCACACAAAATGTGTTGTGCTACAGAAGAGGAAACTTGAGTTAGGAAAACTGAATGTTTTCTTGATGGACAGTATGCATCCCTTTCCTTTGCTCCATGGAAGACATTGTCTTTATTATTCTGGACGTTGAGATGCCTGTGCTTTGCTCTGGAGGGAGATGCCATCTGTCTTTCAAGACTATAAGAAAACCCACCTTTTGCTCTGAAGGGAGAAAATGCCTCTTATCACAAAGCCTATTCTCTTTACAAACATCATTGAAAACATAGTCAGGAACAAAAAACAAAAAACTCTACTCACAAGACATGCAGAAATGTAAGGGAATGATGGAGAAGATAATTATCTCCCCATATTGTCTTTAATTCCATTTTCCTATAATTGCTGGCACTGTATATTGATTTTTCTTCTGTCTATGGGTCTTATTTTCCTGATTTCTTGAATGTCAGATAATTTTTTATTGGTTGTGAGATATTGTTCATTTAACTATAGAACACTCAATTTTGTTGCATTTTTTAAAGTGCTGGACTTTCTCTAGGCACACAGTTAAGTTTCTTGGAATCAGTTTGACCCATTAAAGACTCACTTATAAATTTTGTTAGGCCAGCTCCAGAGCAGGCTTTCCTCTAGGTCTAGTTTAGCCAAACTACTGAGGCAATACTTTTCTAAAGATTCTTCCCAATGTCCTATGTATTAAGAGACTTTTCCATTCCGACTGATGGGAACATGAGCTCCACTTTGTTTGAACTCTGGGACTTGTTCAGACTACTGCTTTTTGATGGCTATTTCCTGGCCTTAGATAAACTTCCTCTCATGCATGCACAGATTAGAACACAGCAGAAGGCTCAAGGGCACCCTCTGAAGACTTCAGGAGCTGTTTTTTTGTGCAGCTACCTCCTCTCCAGTACTTTGCCCCACAAATTCTAACTGCCTTCACCTCCCTGAACTCTGATCTCTGTCTCATTTAGCGCAGGCTTTATTTGGTCTTTTTTCTCTGTGTGGTGACCTGGAAAACTGCCTGCAGGCGGCAAACTGATGCAATTTTAGAGCTCACCTCATTTGTTTTCTTCCTCTCCATGATCACAGTCCTTTGCTGTCTGTTTTCAGTGTATGAAAACTTTTGTTTCATATATTTTAGTTGGTTTTCTAGTTGTATAAGGGAAGAAGGTAAGTTTGCTCCCTGTCATTAGATCATGGCCTGAAGCAAAATAATCAGATCTTCCTTGTCTTTCATCTTTTAGCTAACACCCATATTTTGGAACAAGGTGACTTACATTCATGCCATTGCCTATTTGCAAACCTTTAAATTTAAATTTTTACTATGGCTGACTCTGACTTAACAAAGTAAATCCATGGGCATAGTAATCCATAAAATATGGAATGCAGCCATTTCTAGACAGAGGTGATATTTATTTTTTTTTCCAAGCTTCACTGAGGTATAATTGACAAATAAAATTGTACAGTATTTAAAGTATACAACGTGATGATTTGATATACATACACATTGAGAAAGAATTCCCCCTTCAAGGTAAATAACCTATCCCTCACTTCTTCACACATTTCCCCTTTTTGTTTTTGGTGAGGATATTTAAGTTCTAATCTCTTCGCAAATTTCAATTATACAATACCGTGTTATCAACTATAGTCTCCATGTTATACATTAGATCCTCAGACCTTATTCATTTTATAACTGAAAGTTTGTACTCTTTTCCAACCTCTCCCATGCCCTAACTCCTGGCAATGACTTTTGTACTCTCTGTTTCTATGAGTTTGACTTATTTTAGATTCCACATATAAGTTATACTATGCAGTATTTGTCTTTCTCTAGTTAGCTTATTTCACTTAGCCTAAGGTGATATTTAAAATATACAACAACCAGAACAGCAAGGATACTGAATAATCAGAACAATACCAACCACAAACAAAACATGGGGTCATGCTGGTGTGTACCTGGAAACAATATTTTTAGTACACATACGCACACACACATATTTATTTTTCATGCTGAATTATTTTCTACATTAGAAATAAAACATCTAATATGCTAGTGTATTTACTGTAATTGCATATGAACATGCTACAATCTAACTCATTTTTACCTATATATCAAACACAATATTGACTTTGCAAAAACCATCAACTCACTTTTTCATTGCTTGAAAAGTCATTTTCCTGGTTCTTTATTCACTAAAAATGCTATTGTTTCTGTGTTTTCATATTGTGTTTTAAAAGTTACAAAACCTGAGATTATCAGAGATTCTACCATTCTAAATTTCAACGATTTAGGAATAATTATGATTCTCAAGATAAAATAAATATGATTCAGTCACCACATTAAGCATTTTTTTTCCATCAAAGAATTCAATGGATTCTATGAAGTAAAAGCAATTTGAGAAAGTTATTTCTCTAAGAAGCAACTTTCATAATTCTTAATAATCCCCTGGACAAGGAAGGATTAACTGTGTGATTAAATTATTAGATGCGTAGTGAGCAACTTTCACAGATTCAACTCAAATTTGTGGAACAATCCACGGGAAAATACTAAGTATCAATCAGTGGGAGGATTTTACATACCTATCTTAATGGAACATATGATCAATCTCTAAAAACATCATTGACTAACATAAAGTTTAAGAGAAAAGTTTTTTGGTTACAAAACTAAATTTTACATCTGTATATCATATTTTTGTTTTAATAAGATCAAATTTGTTTTGTTGCTACATCAACAAAATATGGTTATTAATTAAAATCTATACCTCCTTTAAGGAGGCTTTCCAAGGTATAACAACGGTGAATAAACCAATTAATGTAGCGGTTTATATTTCCTAATAACTTTGGCTCAAAAGCAGTAAGATCTTGAAAAAAAATAAACTGCAATGATTAAATTCTTTATGTTAAATCCTTAATGTTCTGCCACCATTGGAAGAGATAAAAGCTAAGGTTTTAGCCAACAACCGCTTCTTCAAAGAAGCATTGGAATGCTGTCATATTGTATTCTTTCCAACAGAAATATCAGCAACAGCAATATCACGCACTGCAATGGAGTGCTAATGTTGCAACAGGTATGTTTAATTAAGTGTAGCAGAGAAAATTATTTGCATTTAGGTTCTTATTACCTATTAATGTATATTAGTCAATATGGAAAGGGCTAAGAATGCACATAAGCTCTGGAATGACAAGGGCTAAAGATATTTTTATTTTAAGGTAAAATAAAAAATAGGTTATTTCAGCAAACTTCCTTTACCTACATGTTTTTCTTCTTTCTCAATTTCATGTGTTTTCATGCATGCAGCTACATTAGGTGCAACACTTTAGCTATAGTTGTTTCTCACTTAAAATGAAGATGGTATTCACACCAATATCAAATAGAACTGTGATTTCATAATAGCTAAATTTATAAAAAATAAAAATATTTCCTAATCAGCAAAATAATAAAATATATTGGTCAATGTAAAACAAAATGACCTATTTATGAAATGATGCTTATTATTTCCATACAGAAGCATACCATCTCCTCGAATTCACGGTTTTTTGTAAGCAGATGTTAGGATTTATGGGATAAAGAAAGTGAATGTCACCAGATGAAGGCCTATTGGCTGGTTTCTGAAAGGTCAACAGGATATCATTTCCTTGATGATTTTACCACAGTCAAAAAAATACATCTAAGACTAACAGGCTCAACATAATTTCATTAGGATACATGGAATGCATCCATCTCTCCAGAGTCATCTTAATTTAATTGTACTTACAAAAGTGATTCATAAAATCAGAATTGCTTTTTGGCAATTTAGTCATTTCAGCTATAATCCAATTTATGCGTCCTTAAAAAATCTTCAAAGCATTAACAAAAACAATAGTTTGTACCATTGAAGCTAACTTGAGCGGCCTGAGCAGGCAATTCAGCTTGGGTGGAGATTGTCACAATGCATATTTATATTGAACAACAACAAGAACATGGAGTGGAAATGCTTATATCACAGTAGTTACTACATTGCTGGTAGATATGGAGACCAGAAGGATGAAAGAGAAATTATTTGTCTGTGGGATTGCCATTAGAAGGGAGTGAGTTGTAGGTCAGAGTCTCAGAGACTAAGGCTGAAGGTTGCTCCACTCAAGAGCTGATGCTTGGCCTTAATTTTCTTAAAAACAGCTTGAAGAACTCCCACTGCCAGTGCCAGCAGCCAAGTTTAGGTTCGTGTTTTCCTTTGTTTTGTCCTCTCTCCCACCTTCAATATTCTGGCTTCCCTTGCCTGGGAAAAATATCACATATGAACTAACACAACTATATCTTATACTGACGTCTTTCTCCATTTGTGAACTATATATATTGTGTTATATGCGCATGTTGTGAAAGAAAAGACTGAATAAAAATAAATATAACCTCAAGCTGGTAGGAATTTTCTCATTGACAGGGCCAGCTCCATTCTATATCATTTAGAAAATGAAAACAAAATAAGTAAAATTATGCTTGGTGAGTTATAAGAATGAGGAGAGACATATGTAAAATTCAAATGTTTCATGTCATCAAGCTAAAATAATGCTTTGTTCTCTACAGTAGGCGTTTCTTACCAATAAGGCATTATATAATCAATTTCATTGGTTATAACTTCATTGTGAAGTTTTGTATGAGCACTGTTTTTAAGATTTCCCCTATGACACCTCTTTCTATGCTCCCATGGCTCAAGAGCACCTGATTATCTTGACGCATTATTCTTATTATATCGTAATACCACTACCCCAGTTACTATCAAGGTCTACTTACCTGAACATAATTATGTTATTTAGTTGAATTTGAGTTTTTATGTCAGGTTTTATACATTGTTTTGACAGAAAGTTTAACTCCATTTTTTTTTCTTTTTGCTGAGGAAGACTGGCCCTGAGCTAACATCTGTGCCCATCTTCCCCTATTTTGTACGTGGGACGCCACCACAGCATGGCTTGACGAGCAGTGCATAGGTCTGTGTCCAGGATCTGAAGCCATGAACCCCAGGCCACTGAAGTGGATCATGTGAACCCAACCACTACACCACCAGGTCAGCCCCCATAAAGTTTAACTCTAGATCAAGGTTCCTTATCATTGACATTTTGGGCTGGATAATTTCTTGTTGTGGGGACTATCCTGTACATTATAAAATGTTTAGCCACATCCCTGGCCTCTACCTACTCGATTCAGATAATGCATGTAAGATTTCAGTAGCACCTCTTTCCAGCTGTGACGATGAAAGATGTCTCCAGACGTTGCTAAAATTTCCTGAGGGCCAAAAACCCCACTGGTTGATACACTGCCCTAAATGGCAATATTAATGGTGAAATAGTTAACTAGGAGTTGTTTTTAACTCCTGCTCTCCTCCCAAGACAATACCTTCTCCATTTACCCTATAGCCTCCAGGAATAGGAAGGACTAGAAAGCAGAGTCTTTGCCCCCTTCCAATGCCTTCCAACATCTTATAAGGAAAGGAAGAAGTTTAAAAACTAATTGATATAAGTATGGGTTAGTGATTTTTTTTTTTTTGTAATTCTCATGGCTGCATACTTAGAATGTCAGTTATTGCTTCTGTATTCAAGGTTAATTACAGTGATGTACGTGTGTTTATAGGTTTTCTGTTCCTCTTTTAGAATATATTTTGCTAGTGCTTACCTACAATAATACCATCAAAAAGAATTTATCTTGCAAGATTAGAAAATAGATATTGTGAGATAGAAATCAGACATTCACAAAGATCAACTTTCACAAAATATTGTAATCCAATATATTCTTTTTCTGCTAGACATAACTCTCACAAAAAGATAAAACAGTTCTGCTGAACATTATCTCATCTTGAAACAGCTAAATACATATTAAAATAATAAATGCTATGTGCTTTCATAAAGAATATTGTTCAACAGTGTTTAAATCCATATTTTTCAATGTCATTTGAAGTATGAAATTTTCTGTAGATAATATTTATCATTCAAAACTGATAATAAATATTTTTTAAATGTTTCCTGTTTCCAACCGAATACTTTATTTTGCTCTATTTTGTGTAAGAGTAGGCAATGTTTGTACTTGAAGCAAAACAGACATGAAGGTAAACCTTTGTGGAATATAGTTCATTTACAAAGTTGAGTCTTTTTAGACTGGAATTAGTTTACAAGATTTCTTTGTTTCATCGTGTTCCACTTGTGACACACAAACATCTTGCTCTCAACATAGGGGTTCCAAATTATTAGCTTGTTTTCTTCGCTGAAGTTATTTTTTTTAACCTTTCTCTGCCTTAAATTCTCTATCTGTGAAGTGAATATAAAAGGAACTTCTTGGGGCCGCCCGGTGGCGCAGCGGTTTAGTCCGCGCTTGGCAGCCCGGGGTTCGCGAGTTCGGATCCCGGGCGCCCGCCGACGCACTGCCTGTCAGCCATGCCGTGGCGGCGTCCCATATAAAGTAGAGGAAGATGAGCACGGATGTTAGCCCAGGGCCAGTCTTCCTCAGCAAAAAGGGGAGGATTGGCAACAGATGTTAGCTCAGGGCTGGTCTTCCCCACAAAAAAAAAAATAATAAAAAATAAAAGGAACTTCTTTACATGCATGTATGAATGATGCAGGATTTACCTAATCTAGAATGGGTATTTGGCATTCTCTGTTACAACATGGAGAAAAATATTGAATTTTATAGTCAAGTAGACCAGTCAAATGCAGTGTCTACTGATTACTTTGTGTGTGGTGTGTGTGTGTGTGTGTAAGGAAGAATCACTTATCCATTTTAATATTATTTACTTCATCTTTCGAAATAGGCATATAATGATCCTGCAGAGGTGTTGTAAGGAAATATTTCAGATAATACGTATAAGATTACTAGTATACTTTCTCATTCTTTCCCCATTTCTTTTCCTCTCTCACTCTACTAATGTATATTGAGCACCTAATAGGTGCTCCGTATTGGTGAGAACGCGTGGGTCAGTCAGTACAGAGAGAAGAGACCTCTATCCCTGAAGATCATACATAATTCTCCATGTTGGCAGCTGGCTCTGGTAAAGTGACTAAAACAGGGGAGCACACATTTATGTGAAGATTGAGTGTAGTAGCCAGGCTTTAGGAGAGTTAGATGTACAGAGAGGAAACTATCTGCCATAATAGGCAGAACATGCTTGGTATTTGCTATAAGAGTAACAATATGTAAATTACCTAACATCAATGAATCTCATTTTCTTCACTTCCAACATTAGAGTAACAATATCCTTTGAAAGTTGTACTGGCACCTCCAGCAATAGATTTATGGTATTCAGCACAGATCACGCATTTAAAGAAATATTCATTTCCCTTAATCACATGGTTCTCAAACTTTAGCATGAAATCACCTAAGGGCCTCTTACAACATGGATTTCTGGGCTCCACTTCTAGCATTTCTGATTCTGTAGATCCTGGATAGGAACTGAGAATTGTCATTTCTGACAAAATTCCAGGTGAGCTAATGTACCTGGCCCCACACTTTGCAAACTGTTGCCCTGGACAAGCACTTTTGCAAGGAAATTTGTGTCATCTACACAGATCAGATTCAAGTACATAACTAGTATCCTCATAAGTTAAAAGAACAAATAAATAAATAAATATAGTACTTCTTATGGTATCTTCTACCTAATTTTCATTTTAATGTATTGGTTGCACCTCGTGTCCCGGGATTTGCTTAGTGGTAAAACTAATACATCACTTTATTTACACATTCAGAAAGGCCTACATCTTTCTAATTCTAGTGGTCTTTCTGTTAATGTTTAAGACAATGTAAAATCTGAAACAAAAGGCAGTAAATAAAATTGTATATAAATTAGAAATTTTATAGCTATGCTTTACTTTTGCACTGTTTACCGTTTTTATTTCTTCTTATAATTATCTTTTAAAATCTGTTTCCTTTGCAAGTTTCACAAGTAAGAGGGAATTTGATAATTTAGTTACAATTTTTATTTGAAGCTGTAATGAAGTTAACATATTTTAGAATTAAGACTGGGCTACAGGAAAACCAAATACTAATTACATATGAAGGACATTTCCCTTTTCTTTTCTGGTTTGTTGAGTGAGGAAGGAGACAGCAATACTCTGTCCTGGGACATCTCTCAGTGAGTTGGCTTCCAACCTTTTGGTTAGGGCTAAGCCAGTTCAGCTTAGAATCTTTTAAGTTGTCTGATAATCTAAAGGGAAATCCCATTGATATGCGTTATCTGCAATTTTTGTAATATGATTAAACTATGTGGGATGCCAATGTTTTCTTTTATTAAATCTTTGATTCACTTAAGTACTTTTTAAAACTAAGAACATATTCAAATAGATACATACACACAGTCATGTTAGAGTTTGGATTCAATTTTAGCCCTGTGATTTTGAAAATGTATTTGATTCCACTTCAGAGCGGATACATAATTTCTATCTTTCATAGAAAATTAGTTTTCCATTATTGCTCCAATACTGCTTTCATGCATATAAATTTGCAAGAAAAATAATTATCATCAAGTCTGACTCAGAGCTCCATAACCAGAAGATCGCTAGCAAAGGGCACTTCTAGTAACGGGGGGAAATGAAACCAATACTCCATCCTCTTATTTAGCTCTGCCTGTGTTCTGTGTGACTGAGAGGAAAGTAACATTAAAGATTTTCCCACTTAAGGAAGAAAAGGATTGTAATCAAGTCAAAATAACTTCTAGCGAAGAAAAAAATTAGGTGAGTTACTCAAGCCTTTCATTACTTCCTTACTGTTAAATTCTAGACAGCCTCTTTTCTGCTGTGAAATTGGAGTTTCATATAAGAGTAGTGGTCAGCTCCCTTATTTTACTCAATAAAAAAGATTCATATAATTAATATAACCATATCCAACGTAAATTTTACCATAAGCATCTCCCCTTTTCAGGAAAGAATAATGGAATGAACCTGTTTAATATAATATTTCAATAATAGACATTCAATCCATTTGCTCTTAAAATAGAATAAAAATACAACTAGCAAAATTTTCTCTTATAAATGCAATACAAAGCCCTAAATATAAATTTTTAAATGCCAATTCTGAGTTTTCTCATATCTGCCAGGACTTTGAGAGATTTGCTTTGATTCTGAAAATAAATAAACTCAAATAAAATAACAACAAAAATTAAAACAGCCCACAAGAATAAGACTGAGAGCCTGAAAGAGCACTATAATTTTAGGAGAGTTGTATTTCAAGCTCTTGGGGAAAGAATAATTACAACCTGGCTGATATTCAGGGTATTTAAAGGATGTTGCTGTAGGGTATGCCTTTGTGTCTTTGTGTTACAAGACCAAGAACATGCTTTGCTTCCAAAGTCCTCTTACTTTTAATTGGCATCTGTCTCTAACTTCTTGAGTGGGCCTCAGAAGGTTTACTGGGCTGGTCACTTCTTGAATACTAACCCAGTGTTGACACCTCCTTTGAAATGGAACGTAAGCTATGCTTTTCACATTTTGTTATCTATTTGTTGACTTTTCAGTGCTCATAATTTTAAAGGAAGTCATTTGCATGTTAACAATTCACTCTTAACAATGCAAACTTGGGGTCATGTAATATTTTTGAATATTCATACTGATGTGATATGATATGTTTGACATTTGAAATATAATGTAAAGTTGGGGGTGGGGGGGAAAGAAACAGTATAAACTCAAAATTTTCCAGGTATTTAAGCAGTTAGAACTTTGAAATAACTATATTATGTTTTCATTTGTCCTCAAATTTTATGAGAAAAATACAGAGGGCATGTAAAAATCATAGAAACTTCACAAAGAAAATTCCCGGGTTTATATAAAGTCACTGCGGATCTAATTTAACTCCTGCACCTATATCTCGAGTTCCATACAGTCATTGATTTTCTCGAAAACTTGTCCTGTAGTTTATTGCCTTCATTTATTCACAGCATTTTTTTTTCTGCAATAGCTAAACCCTGTCATTTCTACCTATTGAAATCCTATTTATCTGTCAAGCTTCAGCTAACATGTCACCTGCAAAGAAGCATTTTGCAATCTCCATCCCCCAGCAGTCAGCAGGGATTGCTTCCTTCTCTGAACTCATATAGTATTTTTATGCCACTCATACAACAGGTTACCATGCATTATAGTCATTTGCAAGATTGTACGCTTCTTGAGGATAGATATTATTCATTTTTGAGTCCCCAGAGTACACTGAATGGCTTTAGGTAACCTACAAATAGTTGGTAAATAAGTATGGGAACAGTAAGAGGCATTTCATGTCTCCCACACAATTCAAGAAGGAATAAATTTCGCTCATTTATTAAATATTTATTAAATGATAAGGCTATTTTATAATTTCTTTACATATATTGAACCACTTAATGCTCTCTGTGCTAGACTGATTTCGTTGGTGGCTCTAATTCTTCACCCATCACTGCATCCTGAACCGTATCAATCACAGGACTTTGCAGCTCCTGTGACCAAGAGGATGATTGGGTGACTTGACTCTACTCCACATGTCTATCATCTCTCATCAGGTACTTAGGCGTGCCTTAGCCTAGGCAAGCCTAGAAGAGCTGATAGGCAATGATCTACATCCTGACATGTCAGGAGTCCAGCCCAGATCAACAAAGCCATCTGACAACCGTTCTAGACATGTTAGAAATAAATACTTCTTAATGTATACCACTGTTTTACTCTGATGCTTTTCTGAAAGCTCTTGCAATCAACTACAGCCTGAGTGTTTTGTCTTGCGAAAAAGTACTATGCCATGTCCTTTTGGGTACAGGCTTCTATGCATCATCTAG
Source organism: Tapirus indicus (assembly GCA_031878705.1). NCBI lineage: Eukaryota > Metazoa > Chordata > Mammalia > Perissodactyla > Tapiridae > Tapirus > Tapirus indicus. The sequence continues at coordinate 42,587,937 of CM062930.1, read as the reverse complement.
AAGTTAAGGAATCACTTACAACTTTGAAACTATACTGGTGGACTGAGTTACTTTTTCCAGAACACTTATCTAGCAGCAAATGTGTTCATGAGACTGCTAAGCCAAGATGGAACAAAACTAGAATTAATCACATAGGACTGAATGAACTGATTGTGGATTTTGTTTGAAATATTGTTGGTCTTTTAATGTTATATTTTCTGAATATATAAGGAAACCTTTTCACGTTTTCCCTTAAGCTATCTATAGATTATAACAATTAGTAGGCTGTGTTATTGTAAATAGAAATTAAACACTTGTAAATCGTATATTTTTCTCCCTGCTGGATCTCTCCAGAATTTGGGAACACTTATTAAGTTTTCTTACATAGCAATATGCTTGTTTCCATAGGTTCAGTATCAATCTGTCCTTCTTTTTACTAGGACTTGATTAAAAACGTTAGATATGTAACCAAGGCCTTGTCTGGAATGTCATATTTGAGAATGATGCTCACTGACTAGACATTTAAAGAAACTAAGCTTGACTTCATAGAGTTGATGCTTACAAAGCTCTTTTGGAAAAACTGACCTGATACATAACTTACAGTGTTTATGAACTTTTGTGTTCCCAGTCTTAGAGATGAGTAAGGAAGGTTGCTTTCTGGTAGTCCCACGAATCTTAATACATTTTGAGGACCTCAGGAAGAGAGGCATTCACCCAAATTTATAGGAAATATAGGTGAAATGTTGTGGTGAGTACTCGTCTTGGATTCCAAGCCTCAGGAGGCTTTTTAAAAGTGCAATCTGATATTGGGGCCCAGGACGGGCTGCCTCAAGATGTTCCTCACCGGCGTATTGACTATTTTGAGTTACAGTTACTTAAAAAGCAAAAAGGGCTTTCTGACCGTCCTGTCTCTGTTCCCCCTGAAAGCAGGAAATAAATCTCCTATGTGAAAGGTGCTCTCCCTGCGTCCTCATCACCAGAGCTAGGGGACTCAAGGCCAAGAAGCCTGCATAGACAAACCTTGCTAATTATGTACCCCAATCCTAAGTTTCTTTGTCCTGTCAATTCTTCACAAATTCACTGTTTCCTTGTGTAAAGGAAACTGCCTGTTTTGTTCACTCTCCAAGCACATTTCTTTATGGTCTCCAATACGTACATATTAAACTGGGTTTTTCTCCTGTTAATCTGGTCTTGTGTCAATTTTACTATCAGTCTAGCCACAAGAACACAAGAAGGGAAAAAAGGGGACTTTTCCTCGCCCTGACACTGAGATCCCTTATAAAAACTTCCAGCACAGAAAACTGAAGAAGGCCAATATGGTAAGTTACCATTCTTGCTACACCTATGTAAATAATGAGGTCAAATCTGAAATGACCAGTCTCATTTTATGATGAAGAATACAATTAATTTGAAATTATTTTTTATAAAAATGTGGGGTAGTGATTATAGAGAGAAATTTCATGTTTCAATAGAAAACCACACATAACCTAAAACACACCCTTTTAGGGGGAGGAAGTTTTGCTATCATCCTGCAAATTAGACTGGATCCTGTTACCTTGTCCAAGTTATCGATCCCTTTCAGATTTTCAGTTATTCCAGTTTCCTTCAATATGTAACCACATCCCCCCAAATTGATGTTTCCAATTTTTCCTGATTGGCATCACCAAGAATTAAAATTCAACTGCCCAGATCACTCAGGACTGGAGGTAGCCTTGCACGTGGCCTCTTCCTCCAGGATCTGAAGAAGCCCGGAGGCTAAAGCCCAACTACTTGATATGAGTCTTGAAGGACTCCTTACTCAGCATACCAGGAATGGACTAGATTTCTTCCTGGATAAGCTATTATCCGGGCCACTAAGGAAGTCCTGAAAAATGAGTAATGTATGCCCTTATAAAAGAGATAAGTAATAAATTTCTGATAGTAATAGAATGATATAAAAAAGACATTCATTTAATATATTTTTATAATAGCATTTTTTTTTTCAGAACTAGATGAGTCTTTTTCTAACTTCAGCTGACTGTCAATAATCAATAGGACTTTTCCTGATTTTTTTAAAATATTCAAATATATGCTCATTTTACAATGTATTATTTCACATCAGCCCTAACAAATTTGTGGCTTTAAGAAACTTGTGGCTCAAAAGGAGTAAGAAGTTATAAAAAAGAGTGGTTTCAGGGTGTAAACCAAAGTCTTCATGGGCAGATTGCCTCACAGGCTACAGTAATTAACTTCTGATCTACCAGGCTGGCTTGCAGATTGCAGTTTTCAATGGCTTCAATTATTATGTTGATTTGGCAGTTTTTCTTAAATTGGAGTTTGATTTCCAGACTTCAGTTGCAGAACTTGCTTATTGCCAGGATAACCTAATTAGAAATTTCTCTATGCAAAAGGTGATGAGCCCCAGTATGACCATTCACTCCAGTGAAGTCAGGAAGAATTATGGGCTTCCCAAAGGGAAAAGTAAATGATTACATCAACATAGCAGGAATAGGGAATATATATCTATTTTAAGTAAAATAGTCTAAATTGGGAATTCTGTGAAAATCTGCAATATGGGATTCATAAAGTTATAACAACTTGTTGAATATAAAGGTCAAGCAGTTAAAACCCAAATATTAACTTTATTGTTTTGAAATATTTTAACAAAATATTTGATTGTTTGCAAATTTATACTTCTATTGCTAATAAAAGAATTACTATATATGTAGTATTAATTCTACCAACTTGAAAAACATAAGTTATCAAAAGGCTGTTTAAAGAGAGGGAATATCAAAGACTTCTCCCAACAGGACTACATTCTACTCAGTTATTATAATGGTTGATTTGGAGAAAAATGAAAATTTAGGAAACGGCCCGGTGGCATAGCGGTTCAGCTCACGTGCTCCGCAGCCTGGGGTTCCCAGGTTTGGATCCGAGGCAAGGACAGACGCACCGCTTGTCAAGCCATGCCGTCCCATATAAAGTAGAGGAAGATGGGCACGGATGTTAGCCCAGGGCCAGTCTTCCTCAGCAAAAAGAGGAGGATTGGCAACAGATGTTAGCTCAGGGCTGGTCTTCCTCACAAAATAATTAAAAAAAGAAAGAAAATTTATTCAAAATTTCTCAAATAGATGTTTCAGAAAGCATATGTATGTATCTATCCATCAGTCATGAGGCAAAAAATAAGTGACTAATTACAGTTATTTTAAGTACAGAATACTATGTAGATAGATTTTCATGATCATCAAATAGATAAACATTTTCTGTTACACATTCTTCTGTACAACGGGAGAACAATATGGCTTTCAGCCTTGTCTACATGACACAAGTACACCACTTCTGGGAATAGCTGGTCAATTTCTATGACAAAGCTATAGATGCAATTTCTTATTTCTTAAGAATAAAAATAAGTTTCCAGCAAAAAACTTGAGAGATGGATAGAGTATCAGTTAGCAGAATAAGCTCCAAAGGGAGGAAGAACTAAATTTAAATCTTATCTTTGTCACTTATTTGCTTGCTTTATGATTTGAACATGTTATGTATCCTCTGTAACTCCCATTTTCCTCATCAATAAAATTGAGACACTTATGTTTAATTTGCAAAGTTAGTATAAGGACAAAGTGTTAACACATAATGCAGTGTTTCCCAAAGTTCTATCATTTATGTGCCACTCTCATAAATCGTGTGTTTTCTTCATACCATCCTCTATTAATTATATGAAATTTTTAAGTTTACTCATATAATTAAATATACATAATTACAAAAAAAATTTTATCAAGTTGATTAAGGAAAATGCACAACTATTACCATAAATGCAAACATAAAAATTCATAAAAATAAAAAGCAATAACATATAAATTATGTTTAGATTCCATTTTCTAATGAAGTCCCTGATCAAGAGACTTACACTCTCTTTATAAAACAACAAAAATAAAAAAAGGAAATTAGCTAGTTTTAGAATTTGCCTTTAACAACTGAATCAAAAGACATGTAAGATTATGAAAAATAGAATATCTTTTTCACTATGCAATCCTTATTAGAGTTTATAAATGAAAACACTTCTCAACTTGGTCAGTGAGGCCAGCAAAACTCCAAACATTGCAAAGGATAGAGGAAGAGAAAATTACTGACCAATATCTCCTGTGAGCATATATGTCAAAATTCTTAACAAAATATTAGAAAGTTGAATCCTACTTAGAAGGGATAATATGACTAGAAAAAAGTGGATGTATTCCAGGGATGCAAGATTTATTTAATATTTCATAATAAATTATGTAATTCACAATTTTAATAGAGTAAAGGACAAAGACCTTATGATTTTCCCAAAGGTACAGAAAAATACTTAATATAATATACCATCACCAATTAATTATAAAAACTCTCAGAAAACTAGGAAGAGAAGATACCTTACTCAACCTGGTAAAGAGCATCTGTGAAAATACCTACAAGCAATATTTTATTTAATGATGAAATAATGAAAGTTTTTCCCCTAATATCAGAAGCAACTATTAGAACTTAGATGTGAATTTAGGAAGATTGTAGGACAAAAGGTCAACAGAAAAATCAATTGCATTTTTATATTCTAGCAGGAAGCAATTGGAAAATAAAAATTTTAAAAGATACTGTTTAGGGACTTCTGCTTCTAACCAAAATGGTATAAAAATTTATCCTTCCATCTGAAACAAACAAACAAAAAAACAGATAAAATATGTGAAATAACATTTTTCAAGACACTGAATATCAGACAGTGAAGGACAATGATCTCTGATAGATAGAAAACAAACGATGTGAGTTCCTTTATTGCCAGAACTTACTGCCTCGAGACAGTTGCCAGACTGTGGTGCAGGGAAGGATAATTCAGATGAAGTCCATTGAGCTTCCTGAGTTGAGGAGACAGCCTGAATATTCAAGGACAGCAAGATGACATGAGTTCATTGGACAACATACCAGAGGAGAGAGACTTGCACGGAGAGAGAATTCTGGAAATCTGCAAAGGGGCCTTTTTAAGTAGTTAGCAGAACACTGTCCAGAACACGTAGAACAAGGTAAACAACCTGATACATGGAAAGAATGTCCAGAGTACATTAGAGAGAACAGTACTTAGAGCTCATGTAAGAGTAGGAACAGTGCCTGGTCCCACCAACCAGACAGGAAGAAGTCTTGATTCACTGGGCATCGCATAGAATGCTCAGAAGAGTTTTGCCTCAGAAGTAGAGAATAATTGGCTCTAAACAATTCTATTGTGACTCCTAGCAAATTTTAAGAACAAGACTGGAAAGAATCAAACTACTTTGGAGTAATTTAATGATATCTCAGTGCAAAGCTCAATATATTTACAGGAATTCAAAAATATCCATTACTCAAGTTAAAATTTTTAATTTCTGTTGTTCAGACAAATGTGAACACGCATGTTCTCCAACATGGCAACGTGCTTCATCAAAGCCAGCAAGAGAGAAATTCTGCAAACAGGACAGAAGTCACTACCTTATGTAATCTAATCATAGAGGTGATATCCCTTCACCTCTATCATATTCTATTGGTTAGAAGCAAGTCACAGCTCCCACCCACACTTTTAAGGGAAGGGATTATACGAACATTTAAACACCAGGAGGTGAAGATCCTTGGGGCTCATATTAGAGGGTGACTACTACAATAATAAAAGTGCTCAAATTCAATATTTAAGAGAAAAAAATTAAAGCAGGCAGAGGAGAAAATAAAAGCACATGATGTCCAAAGGAACAAAGATAAAGATGATGGCAAATTTCTTATTAAAACAATCCAGAGGTGGGGCCAGCCAGGTGGTGTAGTGGTTAATTTAGTGGCATGATCTTGGGCATGGACCAATGCACTGCTCATCAAGCCATACTCTGGTGGCATCCCACATACAAGATAGGGGAAGATTGGCACAGATGGTAGCTCAGGGACAATCTTCCTCAAGCAAAAAGAGGAAGATTGGCAATAGATAGCTCAGGGCCAATCTTCCTCACCGCCCCCCTCAAAATGCAGAAAAGAAGAAATCAACATCTTTAAAATATTGAAATAAAAAAAAATACTTTTCACCTAGAATTCTCTAGCTAGCAAAAGTATCTTTTAAAATGAATATGAAATAAAAATTTTTCACAAACGTGAAAACTGAAAGTATTCATCACCAGCACACCTGCATTATGGAAATATTAAAGGAAATTCTTGAGGCTGAAGATGTATTAGATATCTATTCATGCATAACACATTATCCCACAATTTACAGCTTACAACCATAAGCATTTGTTATCTCACAAACAGATGCAGGAGTACAGGAATGACTTAGCTCAGTGCTTCTAGAATACAAGCTCTCAAAAATATTCAGTCATGTTGTAAGCTGGAGCTTTGGTTATTTCAACACTCAGCTGGGGCTTGAGAATCTGCTACAAGGGTCATCAGTTAGTTGCCAGCAGGCCGCAACTCCTGTTGATTATTGGCCATAGGCTTCCATTCTCTGCCATATGGGTTTCTCCACAGGATGCCTGAGGTCCTCATTTCACGGCAGGTGGTTTCCCACAGAACAAGTCATCAGAAACAGAGTGAGAAAGGCAGAGAGGGAGAGGCAGAGAGAGATCTCTCATTATGGAATCGACAATCCTTTATGATCTAATCTTGGAAGTGGCATTCACCACTTCTGCCGTATATTATTGTATCTAATACGATATGGTAAGAGTCTACACAAGGGTGTGATTACCAGGATGTAGGAATCTTTGGGGTCTATTTCCAGTCTAGCTATCATAGTCTGCCCTCTGGTCCCAAGACTTAGTGTATCACCACCTGCAAAATATATGCATACCTTCCCAAGGCTCACAAAATCTCAGCTGAAAATCATCACTTCAAAATCCAGAATCTCATCCTCTAAATTAGGTCTAAGTCTGGATTAAGCTCCTTGGATTTAGTTCCTTTATCACAGATCCTCAACTATGATTTCTCTTAACCTGTGAAATTTAAGTTATTTGACCCTCATCCACCCAATACACAATGGTGGGATATGCATAGGAAATCCACTATAGACATACAAGTCTAAAAGAGGGTAGAATGGGAGAGACAAAGTAAAACCTTGTTCTTATCAGTTCTGAAATCCAGCCAGGCAAATGTTGGATGTTCCTTGATTAGGTCTCAAGGCCTGGGAAAAAATCTCCATGGCTCTCAGCTCTGCCACGTGGGCTCTTGTTTCCACCTTCTTGGTCATTCTTCCTTTTACAAGAAAGGTAGCACAGTTTTGTAGCTGAGTAGCTTTCTCAGCCTGCTTCCCAATAGCAGAATGGGGGTGGAGTGGGAGGGTGCAAAGCCCTCTTTTCATTGTGTTTGGTCTCTGTCCCTTTCTGTTCAAGATGGCAATGGTTCTTCGTATATAATTCTTTTAAAATCCTTGTGAGTCTTCTGTGAATCTTATTGGAGTCCACTCGATTTAACAAAAGCTACACCAACAGATCTCTACAAGGTAAGATATGCTTAACCTTGGATGGGCCTCTGCTGAGACACCACAACCTTAATCTTCCTAGGATCCCTAATATTTGATTGAGAAGATATGGGAAACATACTCTTTATATCTTTGGAGAAACTTTTTTAACTATAGCACCCTGAGACACCAATGTCGATGTTTCTGAGCTGCGAACAAAATATTTCACAGTCACACATTAGGAATCATCATTTTCTTATTGCACTGTCCTGGATTTGATATTTCCTCAGAAGCCATTCATTAATTTTGCACTTTTCGCATCCAGACAGGCTGAGGATTTTCAAAAATCATCAAAACTTTGCTTATTTTTTTATCAACAATTCTTCCTTCAATTTACTTCTCTCCTCTCAGTTTTCCACAATAAGCAAGTAGAAATTAGGTGGCCCTTTTAATACTCTAGAAATCTCCTTAGCTTATACACCCACTTTATCAGACAGTTTTCTAACTTCCACATAACTGCAGGTGACAGTGTTGCTTAACTTTCGGCCACTCCATCACAGGAATTCCTACAGTTTTAATAGCATTTACTTCACTCTCTTCAAGGCGCTTCAGGCCGTCACTAACACATACTGCTTAGTTCCAAAGCCACTTCGATATCACAGCGCTCCACTTCCAGTCACCAAAATCTTTATTAGTTATCTATTGCAGCATAAGAATTTGTGCCAAAATCTAGCAGTTTAAAACAAGAAGTATTAGTTAATTCCCAAAGCTTCCTAAGGCGAGGAATCTATGATTAGATTACCTGCGTAGTGGCAGCTCAGCATCCCTCACGTAGTGGAGGGACAAGACGGGGAAGGAACACACAACGATATGGACACCAGAAACTGGAGATCATGGGGCCAACTTGGAGACTGGCTGCCACAGAGGGAAAATAATACCAGACAGAAATTCAGACCTACCTAAAGGAAGGTAGAAAATCAAAGATGGTAGTCACATAATTAAATATATGACTTTTTCTTATTATCTAAATTCCTTTAAAGGGCAATTGACTTTAAAGCAATAACAATATAGTGCTATTAATATTAATATAACTATTTGATGCCCCCGTAAGCATGTCTATCATGTTGAGTCTATTTACTCTATTTGAAATATAATTAAATGTCCCAAGATTAAAGATAACATAATTAAATATAAATTGTATGACAAAAGTAATACAAAGACCAGGAGGGGAATAATTCAAGTAAAATATTGAACTGTTCTTATACTATAGGAATGTGGTATAATATCACACTTCAAAGGAGAACTATGGTAAGTTAAAGAAATATACTATAAACACTAAAGCAACCACGAGAATGACAAAAAAAAAGAGTTATAGGTCGTAGGATTTCAGGAAGATAAAAGGTAATTACTCAACCCCAAAAAAGGCAGAGAAAAAGGGAGAACAAACAACAGATGAGACACAAAGAAAACAATAGCAATTTGTTAGATTTGACTCATCGCATCAGTAATCACATTGTAAATTGTCTGAACATTGCTAAAAGAAAATAAAGACCTAAATAACTGGAGAGATATATGTCTAAATTTATCCATATATAGATAGTTCTTAGTTCAGAAGACTTGATATTGTTAAGATATTAATTCTTCTAAAATTTATCTTTGTATTCAACATATCCCCATCAAAATCTAGTAGAATTTTTTGAAGAAATTGAAAAACTGATTCAAAAATTCATATGTAAACACAAAGGTCCTAGACTAGCCAAACCATATTTGAAAAGACAAAGTTGAAAAACTAACAACAATAATAATAAGTCTAAACAATTAAAATGTTGCTGTTTTTAGGATATGGATGTTTAGAATATTCTTCTTTATCATCTTTCTGAATACCCATGATGATCATTTTCAGGGATAGAAATCTGATTTGTAAAATATTTGCATTCTAGTTTTTTCTCTACAGTGAAATACTGTATTCACATCCTTCTAATGTTGAAATATTTTTTTCTCCTTGCCTTTTCTAACATTCAATCATACTCAAACTGGTGCATTACACTAAAATGTTTAAAGCACACTCTAAAAATAGAGTTAGCAAGATTCAGTACAGAATAGATTTGTCATTTCAGGGAATTCTCTGTTTATCTGTGACGAATGTACCTTCCCTAAATGCACTACCTCTTATTTCCCTGTCACCAGCACAAATCTATGTAAAAATATTAACTCCCACTGGTTAAATTTTAGGAAAATAGAACCATAAAACATGTTACATTCCCAGGACGTATTGACTGCTATCACACTGGGGTGAAAGAAAAAAAGGCCTGAGGCAGAAACAGTGATGGAAAATGCCAGTAAAGAACTTTTGTCAACTTATTTTAATGTAGTAACAAATGAAGCATTTATTTTTATCACCTGTCAAATGAGAACTCATTTGTTTTAGGCAGAGAAATATCAGATATTGCAAAATGAGACACTAAAGCAAAAAAAAAAAAAGTCTATGCCAGTGAGGATGTTTATATAGTCATAAAAATCGAGAGCCTTGGTGCATGAAACATTATTTACAGATATGTGAGGTGCAGAACAGTTTGGATTGAGTCTTGAACTAACCTATGTGTCACAAGATGTTTTATATTTTCTGTGTTAGTGTTAAACAAACACAAATATTGGAGAAGAGTTTATATAGTTTGCCATCTGTTTAGATTTTTTTAACACTACTTCATGTAATTTGCATGTGACAATAAAAGTATGTGGGCTGCTTATCTTTCAATTGCCTTACACATATATTATCTATCTCCCTTTGCCTTGCTGGAAGGTTCTAGAGAATGAGGTCTGTGGACTATATCATCTGAGCTCCATTGCTCTCTGGTTTCCTGTTATATTTAGGCAATGAAAGTTACTGACAGGAGATCAGAGGGCAGGGAGAGAAGGAGGTCAGCCATTTCTTCCCCATTCTGTCCGTGTTTTTGCACATCTCAGGAAGTAGTTATTTCCCTCCAGGACTATAGCTTTTCTGAGTCTACTTCTCAGTACATTCTTGTAATGCTGCTTTCTCCCCTTAACACAACAGATTTGGGTGTTAGAACAGCATCCCATGGTTGCTTTTCCCTGGATACTTCATCATCTCTTTAATCTTCCTTTAACACTGCCCATAAATCTGTAAGTGGTCTCTTCATTTGGACCATTTGGGGGAATTCTGTTTCCTGCAGTAATACTGTCTGATGAAGTGTATTACTAAAATGTCTGTTTTGATGACAGGACTGTTAGGAATTTTTTTCATAAATATCAAGGTTTTTTGTATTAAGTAGCAAATATCTTTAATTTTAATATAAAATAATCATATATGGAATGTATTGAATTTTTAATATCGGTAATATTATAAGCAATGTGTATTTATTATTTTTAATGTTAATATTTTAATATTTTTAATTTATTATTTTTAATATTTACAGCAGTCCTATGAACTACTGGTGTAAACTAACCAAAGTCAATCTAGTGGTGGTTCACAATTGTCAAGTTTGTGTAGTAAATATTAGTCACTTATAATGGTAGGCTATACGGAGGTATTTCCCGACTTCACTAACATGTAGCATATGGTAATAAAAGCAAGTCTTAGACTAGATTCAGCCAATAGACATTAGGCCTGTTTTTAATAGGATTAGTGAAAGGCCTACACTTTATCCAGACACACAAATGAGGTCAGAAGACACTGTCCTCTCTAAAGTAGGGGAAAAGCCAGTACTAACTGGATTTATAGTCTGAGCCCTGTTCAGAAGGTATTAGAATGCTTGGCTTTCTAGTTTCTTATAGCTCATTCATATAACAAGAATGAGTCCCATAAAACTGTGAGACTCATAAAAACAAAAACAGTGAATCCCAACCACTTTTCATGAACACCATTCATTTCACCAATGAAAACTTATTTCTAATATTTCTCAGGTTAACTGACATGCTCACTGTTACACTTTTCAGTGATGATATTTGATGTGCCCTGGAAACAAATCTGTTATGTTGATTCTACTAATGTATCTCAGATGTCAACTAATCACCTCAAGGTATAGATTAAAGGTAATATATACTATAATGCTTAGACAGAAATATTTTTGATCAGTTATTTTTTCTATCAGAAAAAAACAAAAAGCCATCTCCAAAATAGAAGCAAAGCTTTTCTTATAATTAATAAAGGATGAAGGGGACCATACCCCAAGAATCACTACAGCAGCTGTGGTAATAGGTTGCATATACTACCTCATAATGCCCATATCCACTCTATTTCACCTTCTACTCTTTAATTAGCCTGCCCATCTCTCTCTCTCTCTCTCTCTCTCCCTCTTTCCCTCTCTCTGTCTCCTGCTCTCGGTATCTTACATATGCACAGACACACATAAACATACACATTGTCTTTTTGCTAAACCATTAGATAGTTGCATATTATTTGTTGTTTTGCCCCTAATCACCTAAGTATATACTAATAACAAGGACATTGTCCTATATAATCATAATACAATTGCCAAACTCAAACAAATTAACATAAATACTACTAAAGCAAAAGTTGAACCAGTCAAAAGTAAACAGGGTAAGAAAAATTTCTTTCAAGGCTGTTGCAATAGTGGAGAGAGACCAGAACATACTCTGAATTCAACTCCACTGAAATAAAAAGCCGGAGAGTTTTTTAAGAGCTGAGGTAGGCTTTCTGAAAGGAAAAGTAAACTTTCTCTTACCTTCATGGCATTACATAGTTTTATAGCTTGACGCAAGACACCCACCAAAATTAGGTTCCTACTTTCCCACAAAGACTGGGAGAGAGGGGCTCTATCTTCCCTGCTGATTACATATCAAAGGGATGACTCCAAGGTCCTTGAGAAAGATAGCCCTGGTTTGCAAAACTGACAAGAGGCTTTAAAAAGATTTACATCTCAAAGAAGCAGAGAAAGAATTTGCAATTACACGTTTTCTAAAGTAAGTGCTCTAAAGAAAGCGAGGAGAGGGATCTCTGTTTAGGCCATCTAGACTTCCTAAGGGTCTGGAGTAAGAGGGAAGTCTTAAGGGCGTAGAGACAGGATGAAGCCTGTATAAACTTTAGTTAAACTGAGGGAAATGTTAAGTTCATCTTGGTTTATACAATATTAATTATTCGCTATAGAAAATTATTAAAATTTCCTCAGTTGTCCCCAAAGTGTCCTTTGTAACTATTTAAAAAACCTGGGATCCAAGAAAGCAAAATGAATTCTGTTTAGTTTTCATGGGTCTTTAGTTTCCTTAAATCTAGAAAAATGCTTTGACTATTACTTTTATGTGACATTGACATTTGTGAAGAGCGCAGGCCTCCTGTTTTACAGAAGTCCATCTATGCTGAGTTGTTTTTATAAGTTAGCACATATGCAATATAGCAAGTAGGTGTTATCATTGTTCCCTTTTTATGAAGGAAGAAACTGAAAGGGAGATTAATTCTATTGACCCAAATCATGTAGTTTCTAAGTAACTAGCAGAGCTAGAATCTGATGCAAAGAGTAAGATTTATCATTCCTTATCATTACAATAATGCATTGAAATAATTTCTAAAATATCCCACATTTGAAAATTTCTTGTTCTATGCTTATTCATCAGCAAATCTCTTGTCATGATTTATGTTATTCATACCTTATATACACCTGTGCATGCATATATACATGTATACATACACATAGTCTAGTTCTACCTGCCAGGCTTCTTTCTCAGGCCTTGGTATACAGAGATACAATCAAATTACTTCCCTAGAGGAATATTGACATTGAAAGATTAAAAAATAGGCAATCCAAATCCAAGGTGATAGACATATAATTAGGCTAAATATTACATTCTATTGGAGCAGCTTAATCCAGAATTGAAAATCTGGGAAGAATACTTAAAGGAGAAGAAAATTGTCATTCATTACTTCTCTTCTGATAGTTAAATTTGCAATACCTAAATTTGTTTGCATACTTTTTTTTTTTGGTGAGGAAGATTAGCCCTGAGCTAACATCAATTGCCTATTCTCCTCTTTTTCCTGAGGAAGATTGGCCCTGGCTAACATCTGTGCCCATCTTCCTCTACTTTATAGGTGAGACACCTGCCACAGCATGGCTTGATAAGCCCTGCATAGGTCCGTGCCTGGGATCCAAACCTGCAAACCCCAGGCCACCAAAACAGAGTGAGTGAATTTAACCACTACACCACCAGGCTGGCCCCTGTTTACCTACTTTTAATTGATCATTAAATAAACTAAAACCATTTTGCGATTTTACTAGCAATGCATTTTAACTTTAGCAATTTTTACTCTTCATATAAATATGAAGAGTAAGTGAAAAGTTCAAACATAAGGTCTTCCTGTTTGTTAAAAAATGGTAAATTAGCATGAACTGTTGGCTGCTTCCCTCAATAGCAGCCGTACGTAAACTAGAGAAGTGAGAGAGAAGCATGGATCTGAACACTAACTATAAACACTGAAAAATTGTAAGATATATCAAGAACTGTCCAGGAACTGCATGCAGTGTTGGTAGCTGGTAACAGAAATGTCCCCAGATTAGCAGTAGGGATATAGTTTGGGGGATAACTTTCACGTTCTGCTCTTACATCTTTCCCATAAACCAAACCACCCAACATTAGTGTTGGCATGAAAATGTCAGGGCTGAATAAAGGACCCCTATGGAAAGAACCAACTTCTACCTCAGAGCTGATGAATTACAGTTTAATACTTCCAGTTCTGATTTTTTTCTAAATGATTTATGGTTGAGATTTTGTCCAGAGACATTGCCAGTTGACAGTCAGTAAACAGAGGTGGTTGATTATAGTTTTGTAGTGCCTGGTGCTCTTAGCCCTGGGGTTCATTGCCATTCATCTTTAACAAAGAAAACCGACAAGATCAGCAAATAAATAAGACCATTAAAAAAGATTGATAGGGGCCAGTCCAGTGGTGTAGTGGTTAATTTCACATGCTCTGCTTTGGCAGAGCGGCTCGGGGTTTGTGGGTTTGGATCCTGGGCATGGACCTACACACCATCAAGCCATGCTGTAGTGGCATCCCATACACAAAATAGATTATATTTATCAAAACCAGTAATATCCAGCTATAAAATATAAATAAGACATGCAACAAAAACTAAATTACCCAGAAATTAGCTTAAAAAGAAATACAGAAGATCTAAAAAGAGAAATTAGTGTTATAACTATACTAAGTTATATAGAAAATAACAGAGAAGACTTGAAAATATTTCCCAAGCTGTTGGTTTGAATGATTTAATAGCATAGATATTAATTTTTCCAAGATGAATTTATAAATTCAATGCAATCTCAATTCAAATTTCAGCTGGAAATAAATATCTTCATGACCTTATTCTAATACTTATGTGATAAATAGTTCACAAATATCCAAGTTAAACTCTTTTGAAATGTGTTTTTTTTTTTTCAGTGAGGAAGATTAGCCCCGAGCTAACATCTGTGCCAGTCTTCCTCTATTTTGTATGTGGGATGCCACCACAGCATGGCTTGATGAGCGGTGTGTAGGTAACATCCGGGACCTGGACCTGCGAACCCCAGGCCACTGAAGCAGAGTGTGAGAACTTAACCACTACACAACCAGGCCGGCCTCTGAAATGTTTTTTCTTAGATAAGAATCTAAGAGCACAGGGGTCGGCCTGGTGGCGCAGCGGTTTAGTTCGCACTTGGCAGTCCTGGGTTCTCACGTTCGGATTCCGGGCGCCCGCCGACGCACTGCCTGTCAGCCATGCCGTGGCGGCGTCCCATATAAAGTAGAGGAAGATGAGCACGGATGTTAGCCCAGGGCCAGTCTTCCTCAGCAAAAAGAGGAGGATTGGCGACAGATGTTAGCTAAGGGCTGGTCTTCCTCACACACACACAAAAAAAGAATCTAAGAGCACAAACCATGAAGAATAAGATTGATATATAATTAAATTAAAATTAAGGATTTCTATTCAATGATGGCAAGATAGAGTTAACTGACAAATGACATATTTGGAGTGGATATTTAAAACGAATAAGGGCTAATATGTAGATTATATAAAATCTCCTAAAACCAATAAGGAAAAGGTGGAACTAAAGAGAATAATAGGTAAAAAAAAAAAAAAATGTAATTCATAAAAGAATAAAACCAAAAAGTAAAACAAAAATATGTGCTCAAATGAATTCATTAATTAATGCTATTTTAAAACAAAGTTGTTCTATACTTTGCATTTGT
The DNA here is from genome assembly GCA_031878705.1 of Tapirus indicus. Classification (NCBI taxonomy): domain Eukaryota; kingdom Metazoa; phylum Chordata; class Mammalia; order Perissodactyla; family Tapiridae; genus Tapirus; species Tapirus indicus. The sequence continues at coordinate 42,572,359 of CM062930.1, read as the reverse complement.
CAGATTGGCAAAAATTATAAAGTTGGATAATGCCATGTGTTGTGAGGGATATGGGATATGGAAGCTTCGTACACTGTTGGCAATGAAAAAGGCTGATGCAGCCATTCTTGAAAGCAATCTGGCAGTATTTGGTCAAACTGAGCATGTGAATGCCATGATCCAAGAATCTAATTTTCTGGTACATACCCAAAGAAATTCTTACACATACTAATAAGAGTGCATATACTATTATAGATTGTGGTAGTAAGGCATAAGTTAAAATCTAGCTGCCTATCCCCAGGGCAACGGATAAGGACAATTTAATGAAGCACATGGTTGAACACTGTTAATATTTACAAGCAATATGGATAGATTTTTAAAAAATTTGAGTATAAAAATAAATAAAAACCATGAGGTCTATTGCACAATGCAAATAAATTAAAAATACACATAAAGAATGTATAAAGAATGTTTAAAGAACACATACAAATAAAAGGATCTTCATAAAATGTTAGAATAGTTGAATATAAAGGGAAAATGAAAGAGCATCAGGATGGGGAATAAAAAGCAAAGAAATGTGATTATTAACTAGTAAGGTACAAAAAAAAACAAAAGGAAAGAATCCTTTTCTAAGTGACTTTCCTTCCTCACAGATTTGGGTCTCAGACTCTGAACCCAAAATCCATTCCAGTACAGCAAATAGGAAACTTAGGGAGCTGCATCTGATTATTACCTACCTGAACTGATGGGATTGTATCCTCCAATAATCAATACAAAAGCTCCATGTTGGGTGAAACCTGGGATTTCATTTCTTTCTTTTCCTTCTTTCCTTCGTTCTCTCCTTCCTCCCTCCTTCCCTCCTTTCCTTCCTTCCTCTCTCACTTTCTTCTTTCATTTATTCATTTATTTTTACAATTTAACAATTTATGGTGGTGTAGATTGGTTACAGCAGTGCGACTGTTTTTTCAGACCCATGAATCAAAATCATTAATGAACTTTTTGTCAAAAAATAAAAGGGATAGGAAAAATAACATGATATTTTGATACTAGAATATGTGTCCATGATCCCTGCATAGCTTAGATGTGGGCAAATCCTCACGGCAGATTACTTGGGACAGGTCTTAATAAAATTTGGATGACACAGACCTAGGAATTGGTTAAAGTGTGAAATAAGGAGCACCAAATAGAGGGAAAAATAACTAGACTATTTCCTAGCTACTGTGACAGCACTGATAAATAAAAAACAAAAACAAAAATGGTAAATGTAGAATAAAGATAGAAACTAAAACAAAAGAAAGAAATAGTACTGTTTCTTTTGGTTACTGGAAACCTTCTGATATTTCTGCTGCTGTTGCTATGTGGGCAGAAATGAGATTTATTCATAAGGTAATTTACAACTATTGATAATCTAAAGATTCTACAAGTAGATAGGGACCATAACCAGATAAAACAAAATACAGATTGGATTGTTAAAGAGGTGAGACAGTTTAAAGAGGAATACTGGCAAAAGATCAATGCATCCTTACCAGCATGGATTCTCAGAACAAATGATCAGAAGATTATATAACTTATTTGAGTTATGTCCTAAATGAAACAGATTATTCCATTCCCAATGTGGCTACAAATTTTTGTGAGGAGACCCTCCTAGATTGTATTGTAACTAACTAGTTGCAGTGAGTGAAGGTGGAGATTTAGCAAACAGACTGTAAAAACTAAAATGCTCTACTCCCTCTCCAACTAACAAATAGCATACTTTTCCAAAACCATAGGAATGTTAAGAACACAGGAAAATCTAGATCAGCAATGTGATAATAAGAGAGCACCCCTAAATTGGTGCTATTGATATAATCATCCATTCCCAATCTTGGGTACTTTGTGTAACCTGGATTTGGGGGTGGCAAGAAAATAAACAGAGGGTAGTTACCATGTATGTATGAGATGATCGGTAAAGATTGGTACTATCCCCACTTCAGCAACCTCCTCCTAAAAAAGTTAACATTGAAGTGAAAATGAAGATAAGGACTAAACCAAGTAAAAATGTTTAGATTGCTATTGAAAAATGGAATTAAAAATAAAAGAAAGAAAATTAATAGAGTTGCTACTAGAGAACTGGGACCACATCATCAATGGTTGGTGGTTGGAACTGGCTTCAACTCTAGCCATAACATGTGCTCCATTTACTCCACCTTGGATGAATTAAAATTCAATTATGAGAATCACAAAGTAGACATAAAATAGTTGATGGGGGGCTAAATTCCACTCCCCCCACCCTTGTTTAAACAGGAAAGAATCTGAAAATGGTGAGCTGAAAGACAGGTATCTTGTAGCACAACCCCTGACAAGAGGACCCAATATCTTAGGCAATAGTATAAGAGACATGTTTACAAGAAATATGCAAAACTTGTGGAGATGACTGGATATAGGCAGTAAATGTGCAATGCCCATGGGGGATAGAGAGAACACTGTAAAAGGCCTAAAGACAAACTGTGGAGGGTACACATAAGCTCTTGTGGAAAATTGAAAAATATGTTTTTCATAACAGGAAATATGTTTTGTGTTATGTCACATTACATTAAAATATCATTGAGATGATATTCTGTACAAATGGAGAGATCTGAACCTTCCATTTTTTAATTGGAGGTGAGCCGAATTTACCCTTGACTTGATTAAAATTGGACATTTGGGAACCTTTGAAATTTCCCTGGCCCTCTTCTCTAATAAATATTAACCAATACAGAATTATGCCAAGGCAACAAGAGATGATTCCTCTGATTAAGAAAGAGATTGAAGTGAGAGTATTGATTTCTACTAACTACCTTTTTAACAACTCCATCTGGTAGATATACAAGGCAGCTGGTTTAAGGAGACCGACGGTAAGGCTATTGGGGATCAAAAAAGGCAATTTCCCTGAGAGATTTGTCTGCAACAAGATGAGAATTATTAATATGTCATAGTAGATTTGACTAGCCCCTTCTTACATATTTCCTTTTTGTAATATAGCCAAATATTATTGGCTCTTATGTGGAGGGAAGGAGGGAATGGATTTCAGTGCACTTTCACGATTCTCCCAGAGGAATACTTAATTCACTGGCATACTGTCATAAAGTAATACAACAGTACTTAGACTTTAAAATCATTAGAATCCATTGATGTATTAAGTTGAAAATACAATAATTGTTTCCTCAGGGAGACAGGAAGATAGAAGGACAGTAGTCACCCATGTGACAAATAAAGACTGGCTGATTTAACCAGACAAATTTCAAGATCCAGTAGAGTCTGTGAAATGTTGGACAATTATAATGGGCTGGAGTATCTCTCCAAATATGAGAAACAGACCACTATTTTTTATTGACCCCCACAACAAAATAAGAAGTACAGAAGCTAATGGAACAATTTGGATTCTGGTGAATCACCTCTCATTTGGGGTAATACCGGACCCTATCCACAAGGTCCCAAGACTTATATTTGAATGAAATCTGTATTTGAATGGAGCCTGAAAATAAATAAGTATTAAAAGATTTAAAAGGACTGTAGCTCAAACATTGTTTGTAGGACCTTGTAATATGAACACTCAATTTCAAAGGTTTCTGAAATTAAAAAGAATAAAGAATGGAGACCTTAGTAGGAATTGAAAACTATACTTCAGTCAAGATTGCTTGGATTTTGGATTTGAAATATGCCTATTTTCAATTCAATTGTTTTGAAAGACAATTTGTAGCTGTTACTGGGCATACAAAGAGACTGCTTTCAATATAAAAAGACATCAGAAACTCCTGAGAACAGAAAAACCTATCATGTCATATGAAACATCAGAGAAATATTAGAATCAAGAGGCAGCAGTTCAAGATTCAAGACAATGTGACAAGAAACATTAGGGGGAGTCCATTCGCTTTATGAAAAGCCTGCTTTGGTTCCTTTAGGGCCAATGACGGAGATCCCAAGACCTCCCTGTTTGCATGGTTTGAACCACATTTTCCCTTGCAACCAAAGAAAAACACACTTTTTGATTACTGATGAGAGTCCCTGAATGGAAAGTCATGCTATTGTTTGGAAATCAGTGAAAATAAGTCCTGCAGTTGGTCAAGTCTGTGTGAAGGAAGGTGGGAGTGAAATTATACCACAGATATAGCTGAGTATTCAATATTGAGCAGTGTAAGAGGAATTAGATACACATCCTCAGAAAAATGTTAAAATATTTACAGATTTTTGGACTAGATACAATAGTCTTAAGATGCAGTCAGGCAAATGGACCCTAGACGATTGGCCACCACCAATATTGGGTATTTAGTCATGGAAGTTCTTGTGGAAATTGAGAAGAATTAAGACCCAGTAGTTAGCACAGAAGGAGACTGGGATTCTAAGGCAGATGCCTTGGACAGATCCTTAGTACCATACACTTGGATTAATGAAATAAGGTGACACAGTGGTGTTCAAGCAATCCAAAGATAGGTCAAATGATGAAATGTTCCTTTCACAATCAGTGAACCATTATTATGTTAAAGGACTGTACGCAGTATCAAGATGAAGATGGCTTAAGATGAATTCCTTGGGGTCAAAGACATTTGCATAACCACAAGTGGATTATGTTGGAAATTATTGCCCAATAGATAATTTCATAGGGCAACCCCCAATTTGGGGTGCACTTTTTTGGTTTCAAATTGCACACATTCTCCTAACTCTCAATGACAAAAATATATATGATAGTTTAATCAGCACTAACTCCAACCAGCCAATCAGGAGCTTTAGGAACAAAATTGAGAATTCTGAATTACATCAAAATTAAAATACTGGAGGCCTGTCATCATGTTGAAAAAATATGCACTAGTGGGAGCTCTCTTCCAAGACGAGTCTTGACTGGTGGTCAGTATAGAAAGAAAATAAAACAATTTATAATGGATTGAACATGTCATTAAGTTGATAGGACACCACACATATCAACAATACTGGGAGAGGGCTTGTACCCTGACCAAAAAGAACTAATGATTATTTTAATCTCAATAAAATTTAATATTTTAAAGAGCAGTGGTCAGAAATGCTAGAGGTCTGGATGGTGGATTGTTCTTTTATAAAAATAGGAATACTCGGCTAGAAATTACAGCAGACTATTAGGAGTGATATCTTTTAATTGTTTTCTATTAACTCAGGTACTATCTATAAAAGGAAATTATATTTCCCCTGCATATTTCCCTTGCATTCATGCCAGGAATGAAGAACCAACACTATGTCCTTCCTATGGGGCCAAGTGATGAGTGTTTCTTAATGGAATCCTGAGTTGGGAAGAGCCTGTGTTATCATATCTGAGATATGCTTATCTCTAGAACCAGACAGAATCCTGAATTTAATGAACAATGACTTCTAGGCACAACTGCAAGCATTAGATAAGTTATTTCTGAGAAGAAGGAATGGTAAACGATATTGTATACTGTATGGGTATTAAGCTTTTACAACACTCTCTGCCATGGCTGTAGTGTATAACAAGGATTGATAAATTCTAATTGGTTAAATGAAAATCAAATTATGTAGATTATGATCTCAAGGGTTGGACAATATTTTGGGAGACTACTATGAAAACCTTAAATGTTATGATACCTATGGAAAATGGTGAGAAAAATAAGTCAATTTGGTCCTAGAACATTACAATTGTAATTAATCACTCCATCTCTACAGTCATGCTTTGCTTAACGATGGAGACATGTCCTGAGAAATGTGCCGTTAGGCTATTTCATCGTTGTGTGAGCATCACAGAGTATACTTACACAAACTGGATGGTATAGCCTACTACACACCTAGGCTACTTAGTACTAATCTTATGGGACCACTGTCCTATAGGCAGTCTGTCGACCAAATCCTCATTATGTGGCACATGACTATACATATAACAAGTTTCACATAATTGTGGATTACAGCAAAAAAAGAATATTCTCATAAAAGTGTATTCAAATATTTATTAAGGAATAAGGTCACAACTGAAAAGACATATAAGGAATTCACACTCCTCGTTGGATACTGGTGAATGTTGGGTTAAGAGTATATTGATTCCTGTGTAACACGTTGGTCTCTTTGTTAGCAATCTCTTTGCCTAGTGTTTAATCAGCAAATGATTATGAATCTCCAGTTATATTTAATAATTTGTCTTTTCCTAAGTATGTCATGTTTGCTCTTACCTCCAGGCCTATCACTATGGTATTTCTTATAAAGATGCTAATCTTTTTGCCTCACCACCTCTTAAGCTTTCTTCAAATTAACTCTTCATGGAAGCTTCCCTTATCCCTGATTTGGGTAAGGTGTGCTTTCTATTTGCTTCTATGTAACTAGAATCAATCCTAGTCCAAATCCCCATTTATTTGTTCATCTTGATTTTTAGACCAGAGTGCCTCCCATTGTAATTCACAGACCACTGCATCAGCATCACATGGGAAGTAATTTAAAAAATGTGTGTCCTTGGATCTCACCCTAGACTTGTTAAATCAGAAACTCTGGAGCCTGGGAATTGGCTCTGGTGATACTTATGAACAGTAATATTTGAAAAACCTGTGCTCTAATCTGTACTCTCTTAGATAGCCTATATACTGAGCCTTCCGACATCAAGTCCTAGAAGATTATAGAACCTCAGCCCTGATCCTGATATCAATTAGTTTCCTACTGGCTCAGATTTCCCAAACATGAGTAATTTATAACACCTTTAATAGCTATAAAAATAATAAAGTAGTATAGGCCACAGTGTTTATTTGAATTATTATATCATTTCCTGTGTTTTAAGTACAAACACAATCTAGGTATAAAGCTATTGTGATTTAAATTTTTCTATGACTCTAAATCAAAGAAAATTGAATAATTATATGCAAACAAGAGTGGAGAAACAAATATTAAAATTAGCCATATTAATTCAATAGAATAGATCTAGTTTGCTAACATTAAATTACTGAATGCAAAATAAATCTGATATAATTGACAGTTGGGGCACAGCTACTTTTCAGTTTATCATAGTTAATTCTGTGTTGTGAGGGTTCTAAGCCTTTCCCAATTTTTAAAATGTGAAATACCATGAAACTTTCCTTTGGATAGAACAACACAATAGTTTTTGGTCTTCCTTGGCCAGAATACATCTTCACTTATTTTTTTGCCACATTTTTTTAAATTTAAAAGTTGTAATTTTTAATTTAAAAAATTGAATTTTTTGTTATGTTTTGTTCTTTTAAGGTCAGCTACCGTTATACCGAAGGCATTGTCAGGGGACTGGAAGGCAGGGCAGTCACCATCAGCTCTGCCACGGAAAGGGTGGGTGTGCACTGGCCGAGAAGGGCGTGGCGTCCCACATCATAGCCCCAGTATCCTTAAAGCCAGGAGGGGGAGGGTCCACTTGACACTCCCAGTCCCCCTGCCTTCCAGGCGGGGAAAAGCAGAGCAGAGCCATGGAGGGGGACTAGAACCCAGTGTGCAAGGCTCAGGCACCAGCTGCTGTGGCCTTAATGTTCCATCAACACCCCAGCCTGTGCTTCTCCTTTTACCGAAGGGCCGGAGGAAGGAGGCTGCCATAGCCCAGCCTGGCCCACAGCTGTTGGGAGCGGAGACGTGTGCGTGGGAGGAGAAGGGGCTCTCAAGAAAGGAACAACAGGAACAGAGAGAAGGCCAATAGAATGTTGGGGATTTCCCAGAACGGGACAGGGCTGGCGAAGGGGTGGGTCCTGGCCTCATTGGGGCTGCCCTGAGCTGGCTCAAACCACTTCTGGAGTTACCGCCCACTGTTCTGGTACTCAGGGCTCGCCTTGAAGGAGTTACTCCGAATCTTCTCACACAGGTCAGTGCGGGTGGGGAAGCAATGGGGGAAAGGGTGGCATTGGGCCCTTGCAGGGCTGCGGTTCTTCCCCTGACTCCAGTCCCAGGCTCCATGCCCATTGGATTTGCAAACGTAAGGTGTGCGGCAGGCTGCCCACCACTGCTTACGTCCAACGGGCAGAGTGGCGCATCCAAAATTCACGCTGCCTGCTCACTGGGGTCCAAGACCCCAGGTTCCGGGAGCACTCGTAGCAGTAGGCGGCCTGGATGAAGTGCTTTTGTCCAGCTGAGGTCATCAATCCGCACTAAACCAACCTGAAGTTGTAGAGCAGGAACATATCCAGGTGGGCTTCCCAGCTGGTGTTGGCGGTTGCAGCAGGCTTTCAGGGAATATGTATGTACATATTGAGATCTCGCCTCTGTTTGACCTGGTACAGGGCACTCAGAGATGTGCCTGGTCAATTCTACTTGACGCCAATGCAACCCTAAACAGAAATGCAAATGGAAGTTGAAAGTACGTGGAAGTACGTGTTCACACAACAGTTTTCCAGATGATGTAAAACTCCTTATTTAGGAGTTCAAGTCAAGAGGGAGTAAGAAGGAAAGAACACAGAACTGGAATATATATATATTATAAAATAATGTAAAATAATGGTTTCAGACGTTGGACACGAGGCAGTGCAAAACAGTGAATTCTGAGAAAGAAAACATAAATAATGTGAATCCTAAAAGTGTCCTCACTAACTGCCTGAAGAGACTCCTGGCAGTAGTGCAGACAAGGGGAACCCGGGCAGCGCCTGCCTGTCACCCTGAGTTGAGAGGATGAAATTGAGAGTGTGTGGAGACCAAGGCAGCTAGAGATTCTAGGGCAGAGTACTGGTAAGAAGTAAGCTGCAAAGAAAGAGAGCTTCAGAGAAGGGCAGGGAATCCCTCTCAAATATGCAGCTGAGTACTGATCACACATGTGTTTGAGGAAAATACCTGAGGTTAGGAAAAGAACCACCTGAAACATGTTTAGAGCAAACACTCTCCAGAGTTCAGACAGAGCAATGAGTAGTTTGTGTTCCACCAGCCAAGGTGGGGAAATGTAAATCATGGGGCATTGAGTAGAATACTCAGAAGGTATTACCTCAGTAAGTGAAATAAAATTAGCCCAAGACTAAAGACTTGCTCTGGCCTTAAGTAAGGTTCAGACTACTTCCAAGTAACCTACTTGGGTTGGAAACAAACCTCAAGAATATTTTCAGGTATATAAAAATATCCCGTGCTCAAGACGGTAAAATTCAATGTGTCTGGCATTCAATCAAAAATTACCAGGCAAGAAAAGAAGGATGAAAATATGACCCAAAATGAGGAGAAAATAAATCAAGAGACCAGAAATAACACCAATACAAACTATGCTGAGTATCGTTATATTATATATATATATATATGCCAAACCATATCCATGATGCCGTGGCATTTAATTTTTTACATAACTTATTGCCATAGCAACATGTAGACTTTAAAATGTCTTTTTCAATAATCAAGTTTCAGATGTTAAATCTCTATTAATAATCTAACATTTAAAAGTGATATTGTCATGTGTTTTGGAAATTCTTTTAGGTTTATTTGCTATTAAAATTTGTTTTCTAATTATCCCTTATGCATAATTTTTAGTTATTGTTATTTGTTGGATGTGCCTTTGTTAACTGTACACTTAAGAAACAATAGTGATGATTGAGGTTTTACTTTTGATATTTTATCTTATTACAACCCATTTGAGAAATGACGTTATTGTTTTTATTTTCCTAATCCAGTACTTTTCTTCTGCTGCATGCAAATGAATGGCTCCTTTAAACTATTGATTGTGACTATCTGCAACCTACGTTTATAACAGCTGCATCACTGTTTTCTATTGCATCGTAATTTTTCCTCATTTATTTCATTTTGTAACACACAAAAGCTAAAAATCATAACAGCCTGTAATAAGGGAACATATAGGGTGCACATTTAACATGATATTGTTTTTTATGACCATTTTATTCAAAACATAAATGGATTTGAAATATAGATATTATTAACGGAGGCAAAAAATTTTAAAATAGAATTAAGTGATGGAAAATGAAATATTCCAAGGTGTTACCACCGGTGAAAAAAAGTAAACTAACAATATTTCTCTATCTTAATATATTTTATAATATACTCTCAAATATAGTGAGGTTTGCAGGGCTGCCCTAATTCTACTTATTTCTAAGTCCTTACTCTATTGTTTTTTCCTTTGAGTCATTGAGTTACCCCCATCCTACCAATTTTGCCTAAGTTAGCCAAGGTTATGTTAGGTCAAGAAATTTTGACACACAGACCTTTCAGGCCATCAACACTCAATCATTATTTTACATGTTATGTGCCAGACATTTTTGTGATTTCTATGTAGTATTCAAAAATAAATAGAGCATAAATTGTAAGGAACTTAAGATATGGGAGAGATTTTAACTATAAATTTGTATGAAGAGCATTTAAATCATAACACTTTAGACAAAATTCAAAAAGATTTTTTGACCAAATTCGTAAACCACTGTTCATAATGAAAGTCTATCAACAAAAGGTTAATAATGAAAATTTGGGCATATACTAATATAACATTCAACAATTTACCATTTCACTTATTTTTCAGAGAAAACTAAGCAAAAGAGGAAAATAAAAAGAACTATAGTTCATCACTAAATATTACCAAATTAGATTTGCTTGGATGAGAAGTTCCTGGATTGTATGACCTTTCCTTTTAAACTATTATCAAACCTCCATTATCTTAGCTCCCATTTTTGTTCTACAAATCATTCGTTGTTCTAAGGAAAATTAATATCCCCAATTACTACATTGTTGAAATATGTGAGAAGTCAGAGAATTTGTTGAAATAGGAAAGAAAATGTGAAGTTAGGTATGAGAAGTTTAAATAGCTGGGCTGATAATTCGATAAACAGCCTCATAAGATCCAAGATAAAATATTCATCCTTGCTTGAAAGTACAGAACCTGGATTTTTCAACTATTTGGGTTTTTTCTCTCTCAAGCCAAAATTGGGTTGATGCTAAATTAACTCACAAGAGATTGATAAATAAATCAGATTTCCAATATATTAATTTACTCCAGTGATCACATTTCTAGCTACAGCAGCTCACTTTCTGGTATTTGAACTATATAAGAAAATTAATTATTGATCAAAAGGCTGTCTGATGACCACGGAATGAAAGAATAGAGAAGCAGATACCCTCAAGAGATATTTCATCTACTTCATGAAGAAGCCTAGTAAATTATTCCTACCTCACATAGGGGAAAACACTATCAAGGGGCCAAATTTCTCATATTACCCCAAATTATTTTTTATTTCTGAACAGTGATGAATCCATACTGCTGAATTTTGCTTCTCTGTAATCTGTTTTCTTATTCTATCATTCCTCTGTTGACAATTTCGTTCTTTTGATATGTTATTGTCACTGAGCATACGGCATATATTGAGTTGTTTACATAAACAGGACACATTGCATATTTTCCTGCTTTTTTAATGATTAACTTTCAGAGGTTTCCCTGAACTTTAAATTATTACGAGTAATCTCACTCTTCTCCAATTAACTATTTTATCTTTCTTCAACTTCAAAGATACCATTTCATGTCACACACAAAAATGTGTTCATTTAACCATGTTGTCATTCCTGGGTTAAAGCCACCATTATCCTTCTGGAAATATAGGCCCACAATGTAAGATATTGTGCACTATTCTCTCTATCTTTATATCTTATGATTTACAGTCATCAATGTGCAATATTTTGTGTTCCCTCTCTTTCATTCTAATTCTCACTTCCTTAGTTCAGAGACTTTTTATATTTTCCTTTGACTATAATATATTAATCATTTATTTATTTATTCATTCTTTCAGTCATTCAGCAAATAGTTAATGAACTCCTGTGCCAGTCATTGGCCCAGCTGCTGAGGATATAGCAGTAGATAGACATGAAGGTACCTGCCCTCCTGGGGTTCCACTCTATGGGAGAAACACAATAACCTATAACTAGTAAGTAAATATATATATTTTTGTGTTATAAATATTAAGAAAAAATAAAGTAGTGTATTAGGTAAGAACATGGTGGGAGGAAGCACTGTGGTATTTTAGATGGGTAATCAGGGAAGACTTTTCTGAAGAAGTGAAATTTAAGTGGAGACCTGAGTGATGTGAAAGAGCAGAGGGGTTTGTGAGAATGAATAGTCTCTTAAATATTAGGGGAAAAAAAGACAAAAATCTTGGAAAGTTTGAAAAATAGTAAAAAAGACGGTGTCACTGAAGTGGACTGCAAGAGGAAGAAAACATTGGAAATGAGGCTCAAGATATAGGCAGGGACTAGGTGATGTAGGGCCTTGTAGGTCGTGGTAAAAATTTGAATTTTATTCTGTAGCTATGGAAAATCATTGCAGTCCTGTGAACGGTACAAGAACACCATCCGATTTACAGTTTCAACTGATATCTCCTACTGCTGTTCACAGCATACCATTTTTAAAAAGTGAAAATGGAAGAGAGATGATTGGATTCAGGATAATTTTTGGAGGTGGAGTCAGTGGGACTTGCTGATGAACTGGAATGCAAGATGAAAATAAAGAGGGACACCGATGTTTTTAGTCTGAGAAACTGGTGAATTATATTACCATTTCTTAGGGTGAGGAAGATTGAAGGAGAAATGGTGTGAGGGAAAAAATGAATTTAATTCATAAAAAGTTGTCAATACTGGTATGTTTTACAGATTCTGATCCAATGACATAAATACAGCAAAGACATTCTGACATGTCATCTTCATTTAGTGTGATCAACTTTTAATTTCAGGATTTAGACATAAAATCATAAACTATGAGACCAAGAAGCAATTAAAAATGCTCTGAGCCAATTAAACTTGAACAGTATTGAATCACAATCTGGAATCCAAGTTATAAGGTAGCTAAAAATGTTGGAGTGGATATATCTTCTGTAACTCTCTAAGCTTGCCCCCTGAAATGATAATAAATACATTAGTGAAGAGAGCATTAGTATATCTGATAAATGCTACAATGATGATAATGTGGATGATGCTGCTATTGAAATGGGTTTCCTGATTTCAAGAAGGATGTTGGGATTCTGGGGTGACACAGGCCCAGAATCAGTACTTTATTCCACAAAACAAAGAGGATAAGGCTCCTTGATATCCAGCAGAGGCTGGAATGGTAATGAAAACATTTTGATTGGCAGGATTCTTTGGTGGGGGCTAACAGATCATGAGGGATTAGGATCAAAATATATGGCTAAGTTCCTTTTCATCTGTTTAACAAAAAACTCCAGATCTCTCTTGACTTGATCCACAGGGTATACCAAATGCCTTGTGAGCCTAGCTTCCTATCATGAATTGAATACAAACTGAGCCACCACACCATGAAGTTGGGCGCAGTCAGCAACATTACATTATCAATTAGAAGTGGTATATTCCAAATAGAGTTCCCAATTTTCTGAAGACGTAAGAAAGTTCTGTAAGTAAATGATTCAAAATTCTATTGGCTTACTTCTGCTACGCTCCCATTCCTCCTTCAACACACAACAACATGGAGTGTTCTTTGTGTAAGATGACCAAGAAGGGGAAAACTGTGTTGCAAATGGCTCTGCATAATATGCTAACACAAGTCAGAGTTGGATTATTCTGGAAATACTGAGCCAGACTCAGAAGTGTTTCTGAAGGCCTGTTGAGAAGATAAATTCTCCCACTGGGCAGAATATCAATCAGTACATCTTGTGGTCACTTTGCATTGAGAAAGAGACAACATGAGGTTAAGATCTACTTTGATATACTGCAAGTAGCTAACATTTTATCAGCTTGTAAGCTACTTAAAAAGATCAGTGTTGAAGGATTTGTGATAATAAAATTTGGAGAAAATGCAGATTGAGAACTCAGAAAGAGACCAGGATGTGAAAATATCAGTGCCTCTCTGCTGGCTGTCTGAAGGGTCCCTCCTGCAGAGGAGTTAACTAGGGGCACATCCTACATGAATGGCAAGCTCTTTCTCTAGCCTTCCCAATGCTTATTCAATGTGATAATGGACAAATTAATGATAGTTTGGTGAGTTAAGGATGGGTTTAAAGCTTTGCAGTTGTTTTCATCTAGCTTAAATAATGGTGGGCAAAACAGACATGAGCTAATTAGAAGCTTACATGAGCTAATTAGGAGCTTTCATTTAGTGGGGAATATAGGCATCAACTACACAATTGCACACTTATAAAATTACAAATCAAGAAAAGTGTTACAAAACAAAATTATAGGATGCTAAAGGTAAATTGTAATTCCTCTCTCAAGGATCTCCTCCTCTATTAACTCATAATTCAGTAGTCCTTAACTCTTGCTGTATTAACACATGTGTACTGCCTGCCACCACCAACACACACACATGTACATGCATAGTGTTAACCAACCCTTTCGTTTCTCCTCACTTAGTATATCTTACATCTATGATTCCTTTCATTACAGTATAGTTGCTGGTTTACTTGTCCTAACTCCCATAGAGAACAAGGATTATATTTGGTTTAACTTTGAACCCCATGCCCGGTTCATATCACAGAATCAGTACTCAGGATACTGTTGTCCAATACTAAGTTTGTTGAAGATTTAGTTCATGTCAGTTAATCCAGAACACTATAATGATCTCTGTGATTCTCTTTGAAATGTCACATCCTACTTTAAGAATTCTATGGTTGTCTTGTCTAACTTTTCGTATTTGTATTACTTTTATCTCACAATGCAGTGTTTTACGTTTTACCTGTTTCTTTTTCTTATATGTAAGCAAACACATGCCAGTCTTCCAATTGATCTATACATTTACTGAGTCGGGGCTAATGAAACTACCTTTCACTGAATGTCTGTTATGAGAAAACAAAGACTCAAAAGTTAATTAAACCTTAAAATCTCAGTCAAGAAGAGGCAGAGCCAATCTAAGTCAGCCTGACTTCAAAGCCAGACTCTTACTATACCATTCTGCCTTATGTTTGAGCTGCAAAATGCCTAAAAAAATAAGGTCTACAAATTACTTGTAGAGTCATTGTTCACTCAGTTTTAACTCTCAGAATGACTCAGAGTGCTCATTGTAATGGAAGGAGCAGGGGAACAGCAGCCGAGGTTTTCTCAGGAGGCCAGATTCTGTCCCTAGGTGGCCATGCATCCTTGGAAGCTTAGAGTGCTTAAGTTGCCAGATGATTTCAAGCTAAAAAAAATGGTAAAACTCGCTAAGAAAGTGAATATTTATTATAAGGAAAATTTATATTTTATAGTGTATATATTTATATGTTATTATTCAGTTTAATCAACAACTCATTTTTAGTAACATTTTTTCAAACATATAAAGTTGATATTTTCATATAAAATTCACTTATTACCGATTTAGATCACAATCTGTTGTGTTCATTTTCTTATAGACTACTTATGACACTAAAATATCTTTTCACACCAACAATTGAAAAAGGAAATTAAAAAAAATAATTGAACGTAGTTTAAGAAATTTTGAGCAGCAGGTTCTTTTTGAAAGAAAAAAATCACTTTACAAAAGATGTATTTTTCTCTAAAGAGAAGTGAACATCATTTCTAAAGTACCAACTTCCTTGTAAAACAGATTTAGAGGAAGCTGTTTTTACCATGGTGACAGAAATCTAGATACAGATTACTTTGTCAGAAGAAGGCAATTTTCTATAATCAGTTGAGCTCAGAACACTCAGAGTATGTTACATTGAATTTTTGATACAAAACTACTTTTGCAGATATTTGGGAGTGTTTGTGTTCTTACTCAAGGTTTTGGAAGGATAAGAACTAACTAAACTGATGCATAATCTTTAGGCAAAGCAAATGTGACTTTCATAATAAGGAAGTTATCATTCTGTTTTTTTTTTAGGACTTCGTGAGCTAAGATTAATTACAAAGAGTGTTATGGTGTGCAAAAAAGAAATACTGAAATTAATATAAAAAATGATAAAATGCAGATGAGGAGTTGCTTTCCTTAATCTGTGTGGACCTGTTTCACTGCTGTCTTCTGGTGACACCATGTGACACAGACAAGCGTGACCTCCAAGTTCCTACATCTATAGTCACAACAAAGTTCCTACTTGTTTTAAACATCACAGAGGCTGATACAAATGGATGCCAACAAGAATGTCACCAGAATTCTAAGGTCCCCAATTCAAATTCAGAAAGCAGGGTGTATATTTTATATATCTCCCTGAGCTTCTTTTCTATGTGATGTGTTTCTCTGATTTGTTTTCCAAATTGAGAGAGAGAGGCCTGAGAAAGAATTGTCTAGACATGTTTAGGCCTATATCTACCTTTTAGTATTTCTTTTTCCCATATCTAATCAGTGAAAAAATTATGTGGGTTTTGTCTGTCTACCCAAGACAAAGGCTGGCCATCAAATTCATCCTCAAATTTCCATCTCCTAGAATTGAATATGATTGCTTTTTATGAAACAGGATCCGATTTTATAGTATTATGTAGTCTAAACAGCTGCACATATAAGTACACAATTTTGAGTAGCCTGACAATATTGATTAGGATAAAACATGACTTTCTGAGAGAGCTCATTTACTCAGTCGCTCAACAAGTAGTTATTTCGAACCTATGCATCAATTTTAGGCAATTAGGACTCAAACATGAATAAGACAAACAAAATCCCTATATTCTAATAGGGAAAAAAGAAAATAAACAAGAAGTTAAAAATTAATACATATGTAATGCAATTTCAAGATGAACTAATAATATAAAGAAGAGCAATGGGTTAGTTATAGGGATTTTTTAAATAGGGTGTTTAGGGTAAGTTTACATAAGAAAGGAACATTTGGGCAGAGACCTGAAAAAAATGAGAGACTGAAAAATATTAGTGGGAATACATTCCAGGCCTAGAAATGAGCTGGTGCAAATTCCCTGAATGTATAACAGGCTTGGCATGTTCAAGAAACTGCAAGGCTGGAATCTTGATAAAAGGTCCACATTTGGTGGCTCTGGTTTTAGATAGTTAATATATCTGAATACTTATATCCTGATACAACCTTATGTGAAAATAGTAAACTTAAATTATGTAAAATTTAATCCATATATTTCTTCCCATTTCTAGTTCCATTTTTCTGTTATTTGTTAGAAGAAGTGGAAAATATGAGTAGAAAGTTTAATTGGTTTGTATTGATTGACATAAGGCATTTGAGAATATATGGGAAATTCTTTAGAGTAAATTTTAATTTATCATGGTGTCAGCGTAAACTAATGGCTTGTTTGATAGATTTGAAATTATAAGAGAAAGACAGAGAGAGAAAATTTGTCTGTGCTCACATTCTCATTTCTTTGGTGGTGGAAGTTCTCTCCAGAAAGCCTGTTATTTCCAATACTACTCCAGACGTTAATGCTTTGAGATATAAACAAATATTTCATGCACGTTTTGCATTTTTCCATCTTCAATATCTGAGGCCAACTACTCTTCAGAGTGACCTGATTCCATTTGGTGTAAAAGAATGAAATCCTGGCATAAGAGGTGCACAAAATTTTGTCGCTAGCTGTACATATCAAGTGTATTGACGAAAAAACCTGGCTAAGTAGTGACAGAGAAAACATGAGATCATTAAAGCCATCCATTCGTGTTAATACTTCTATGTACCATGCCATTAACACTTTCCACATTGTATAGAAATATATGCACAAATATATAAACAATACACATCTGATAAATGAAATGAGCGGGACTCAGGATATATTCAGAAGCATTTTTATACATTATTTTTCTATAATCATCCTTGGAAATATATTTATGAAGAAGTACTAACTACTTCTACCTTTAGATTAATACAATTTCATACTTTTCTGCTCACTCTTAATAAATAAGTGTACAGTTGTTTTAAAGTATAAATGTAGTCTTGATTAAGTCATTAAGGACATCTAGAACCATGTAGCAACCAACATTACCTACTTTATTTAAGACAATTAAACAGCTCTCCCCTTGCTGGGGTCTGCTGATGGGAAAGAGGTGTGGTCAACTTGTTCTTCTGTCCTGCTTGGGTTTCCACCCGGTCTCCATCATCTTGCCCACTCAGGGTCAGAATGTTAGAAAGACAGAGAGAATGGGAAATCTGGCAGGAAAGTTCTTGATGAAGTGGGACTGTGAACATGGTCTTGTGCTCTTTAAATGTGGCAGATGTTTAAAGACAATTCTGTTTTTGTGCATGTAGGATCTCTCAATTACACTTTTTATGACCCAGGGGATTCCATTTCCTTGGACATGCAGTTTTCCCCTTGGCTCTTTGTTTTCCAGTGGCCTCCTCCATATAGGCTCTCTCTCTAGTGCTCGACTGCCCTATCAGATGATTATGATGACTTCAGTTCATCTCTTTTGAGTGTATCTGCCTAAAGGCAAATAATCACTTTGCCCCCAAACTCTCTGGTACAGGCTGACTCGAATAAAGCAGCAACTCTCCTTTGCTCTATGACCAAATCAGAAAGTAAAATCAACCCCGCTTTTAGCTTTTGCATGTTGAAATCAGACATCAGTTGCCTAACACTTGGGGACATATGTCAAGTTCTCTTACCCATCCTGCTGAAAGCTCTTTTACTAGTTATAAAATTGGGTCAGGTACTCCCCACTGAAAATGGAGGTACTCACAGAAGAGTGCTTTCCTAGGAAATCCTTGGTCATGTTCTCTCTCAATATTCAATCTTTCAACCATTTAAAATCTTTGATCAGGTGAGGAAATTTTAGATTTGTGATATTAGTTTGTAAAATTTTGTATGAAAATTTTCTTTTTATCACTCATTATCTATTATATCTTAATGACTCAGTCCAAACTTCCAATTTTGCATTTATTCTAAAGGACATCACATTCTTTCAAGTGTTTTCATTCCAATATTGTACTCACACTTAAAAAAAAAGTGCTAGTACTTTATTTACCATATTTTACTTCTTGAAAGGGTTAATATGATTTATAGTAACAAAAAAATAAGGAGAATGAATACACAGACCATATATGGGATCAATGTGTTAGTTTTGAATTTCTTCTCCGTCTTCACTTTCAGTGTATGCATTCTAAAGTTGACTTTAAGGTAAGAAAGATGACTTTCTCCATCAGCATCATTAGAATCAACCATAAACTGAATTAGTAGAAAAATAAACCTTGGTATATGAAAAAGTGCTCAACTTCACCTATTATCAGGGATATACAAATCAAAACCACAGTGAGATAGCATCTCACACTTGTAAGAATGACTATTATCAGAAAATGAGAAATAACAAGTGTTGGCAAAGATGTGGAGAAAAGGAAACCCTAGTTCACTGTAGATGGGAATGTAAATTGGTACAGTCATTATGGAAAACAGTATGGAGGTTCCTCAAAAAATTCAGAACAGAACTACCGTATGACCCAGCAATCCTCCTTCCAGATATATATCCAAAGGAAATGAAATCAGTATCTCTAAAAGATAACTGCAATTCCATATTCATTTCACCATTATTCATAATAGCCAAGATATAGAAACAACATAAATGTCAACAAATGAATAGATAAAGAAAATGTGATTTATATATATATGGAATGTATATGGAATGATGGAATATTATCCAATCTTAAAAAAAGAATGAAATCCTACCATTTGTGACAACATGGATGAACCTGGAGAATACTATCCTAAGTGAAATAAGCCAGATGCAGAAAGATAGATACTGCATGATCTCACTTGTATGTGGAATCAAAAAATGTCAAACTCATAGCAACAGAGAGCAGAGCATTGATTGCTAGCATCTGAGGGATGTGGGAAATGGGGAGATGTTGGTCAAAGTGGTACAAAGTTTCAGTTATGCAAGATAAATAGATTCTGGAGATCTAATGTATAACAATGTGACTATAGCTGATAATACTGTATTGTATACTTGAAATTTAAGGGATTAGATCTTAAGTGTTGTCGCTACACACATACACACACAAATGGTAACTACATGAGGTGATGATATGCTAATTATCTTGATTGTGGTGACTTTCACAATGTATAGGTATATCAAAGGCAAAAGGGGTAAAGGGGCACATATGTATGGTGATGGATGGAAACTAGACTTTTGGTGGTGAACATGATGCAGTCTCTACAGAGGCTGAAATATAGTGATGTACACCTGAAATTTACACAGTTATAAACCAATGTGACCTCAATTAAAAAAAAGTGCTCAAGATAATTAAAAAAAACACACGTCAGATTGAACATTTTAGTACATACAAATTTTTTTTCTTTTTTTTTTTGCTGAAGAAGATTCACCCTGAACTAACATCTGTGACAATCTTCCTCTACTTTGTATGTGGGTCGCTGCCATAGCGTGGCTGATGAGTGGTGTAGGTCCACACCTGGGATCCAAACTCACGAACCTGGGCCGCTGAAGTGAAGCGTGCCTAACTTCACCACCACACCACAAGGCCGGCCCCAAATACATACAATTTTTAATTGTCAACTATACCTACATAAAGTTGGAAAAAAAAATTTTCATCTCCTGCTCTGGATCTGTTGGAAAATTTAAGAGTGTAATGCTCAGAGGGTCCCATTATCTGAATTGATTACATGATCCTACTTATGGTACTGCTGTGCAGGGTTTTGGCCCATAGCATTTTATTGTTAATTATTTCCATCTTTATTCATCAGAATGTTAGAGTATTCATTAATTATCTCTAAATACACACTCACTTTAAAAGCTGTTCTAGTTCACAAGAAAACAGTTTCGAATAGTGAGAGCTGTTTGGCAAAGCAGTCTCTGCTGTTTCTATTTATTTCAACGAGAATTAAAAAGCTTAGACAAAACAAATGACAAAACGTATTTGGGACTCTGAGGAATTTCTGAGAAATTTATAAACTGGCTTCATTTATTTAGTGTCCTTAGAGGAACTACAATTCATTTTAAGAATGAGTGGGGAAATATGTCCAAAATTACAATATGAAAACTTGTTCCCAGAAAATGTATTTGGAAGGATTTTCATGTAACAACAAAAAAACACAAATAGAGTTTGATTTCAGTTTACACTAGTTTTAATCTTATAACTCTAGAAATTTAGATCAAACTAAATATTTTACAAGGAATTTTCAGACATTTTGGGGAAGACATAGGCTATTTTATGTCTCAGCAAAAAGATATTAAAAAAATCATTTTTTTTTTAAATTTTAAGGGGAAAGTAGTTGGATGTTTATGGGTGCCAATATCCAATGATTATGCTGTCAGTCTGAATAACTGCTATCAAAAAAATGAAACCCGCCTTTTCCTTAAAATAATAAAGCCTAGAAAAATAGCTAGATTTCTTTGAAAATACTCCCTATTTCAATAACAATCATCAGATAAGAAAATCCCAAACCAAAAAGCAGCCATTTCTATTTTACTGCTCAATGCTGCAAATTTTTATAAAAATTATGTAATAATTATTTTAGGCAAGGATTTTAAAGTAAAAGACACCTGGATAATTTTCATATAATTCCTGCTGAGATACAGTGGTTTCACTAAAGAAAATGAAAGACTGTACTTTTTATGTTTGTTTATAGTTAGTATTCTAGTCTTAAATAATATTACTCTTTCTACTATATTTGTATTTATCTGCATCTCTCCCTTTCTGGATGACCTCCACAAGCCAGTTTCTGAAATATGAAACATTCCAGGGAATATACAGCACACACCCACACTTAGGGAGACCACTTAGCATGTTACCACAGTGGTCCTGACAAGAGGTCACAGTGGTTTGGACTGAGGTGGTGGTCCCAAGACATGTCAGATTCTGCCTACCTTTAGAAGATAGAGTCAACAGGGTTGACTGATGGATTGGATGTGGGGTGTGAGAGGAAAAGAGGAGTTCGATCCACGGTTTGAGGTCTGAGTGACTAGATGATGCTGGTGTCATTTACTGAAATGGGGATCACTGTAGGAAGAGCAGATTTAGGAATGGGGACTATGAGTGCAGCACCTGATGAGAGCTTCCATCCTCTACGGCTTTCCCACTCTGCAGATGCACACCCATGTGCACCCAGCCAGCCACAGCCTAATGGTCACCTCACCACTCTTGGAGGTCTTCCCATGTTTTCTGGCCCACTCAAAGCTGTGTTCTCTGACCCAGCACTCAGTCATTCTTTTTTCTTTGCGGGGGAAGATTCACCCTAAGCTAAAATCTGTTGCTAATCTTCCTCCTTTCCCCCCGCCCAAAGCACCAGTATGTAATTCTGTATAGTTATAAGTTCTTCTGGTTCTTCTGTGTGAGCCACTGCCACAGCATGGCTAGTGACAGGTAAGTTGTGTGGTTCTGCACCCTGGAACTGAACCTGGGCTGCCAAAGGAGAGCGCGCCGAACTTAAACCGCTAGGCCATCAGGGCTGACTCAGTCATTCTTTCTAATTGATTTCTTTCTAGGCCCTCTGGAAAGTCACCAAAATGGCCAAGTTTAAGGAGGAACTAACCTATATTTTGTTCTAAGACCTACAAGTTATTCAGACATGATTCTTGATTTTCAAAAAAATTTTTCTTGTGTGTTGTAGATTTCCAATTTAACTGTATTGCAGTCAGGACATGTGGTTTGTGTAACATCAATTCATTGAAGTGTAAAATTTGCCCTATGTCTTAACACACTGTCATCTCTTGTAAAAAGGAAAGAATGTGTATTTTCTAATGCATGGTAATATTTTTAGATTGTACCTATTGATAATTTTGAGTGGTGTTTTGAAATCTCCCACTTTAATGGTGAATTTAACAATTTCTTCTTGTAGTTCCATCAGATTTAGTTTTATATATTTTGAGATTATTATATTAGGTACATGCAAATTCAGAATTACTATTACTTTTGTTGTATTGAAACTTTTGGTGTTTTGAAGGGAATGATTTTCCTAATAATGCCTTTTATTTTGAAGTCACTGTTAACTCTTTTTCCTTAAAGTATTTTGCTGGCATGTTTCCTCACTCCTTCTACTTTTGATAAATCTCGCTGAGACCTTTTGCTTTTAATTGTGTCTCCTTTAAACTGAAAATAGCTGGAGTTTGTGTCATTATTTGTCTTTGTATTTAAAGAGCTATTTTATTTATATATAATATAATCAATAAATTTGCACTCATTTCTAGTCTCTTTGTGCTTTGTTTGTACTGTTACTTCTATTATTTTTTATTCTTGTACTGTTCTTTATTTTTAACATTCAGCATTTCATTGCTGATTTCCAGTTAGTCTTTTTCTTCTTAGTGATTTGCTTTATTTTACCTTGTAGGTTTAACAAAGTCTGAAATCAATTAATACTTTAATTCTTTCCTGAAAATACAAGAATGGAGAACTGTAATAACTGCATACTATTTCACATGTCTCCTTTCAGATTTGCTGAAAGTAGAGGAATGAGGAACTATATGTTAGTAAAATATTTTTTAAAAAGTACAATTGACTTGAAAATAAAATTCACTGTTAGGAAAATGCATGCCCTTCAATTTACATATTCATTTACATATTGTTTTTTTTCAATTTATACTTCATTTAACTTTTAACCTAATAAATTGATAATATCATATTTACTTTATGGAGACAGACTGTTTAGAACTGCTTACATGTTTATTCATTTATTTGCTTATAGTTATTCTTTTATGTCAAAACTATTTCTAGATTCATTTTTTTATTCAAGAAGCACATCTTTCAGAAATTTACTTAGTAAATGCCTTCTAATGATCTTTTATTTTTCTCTCTTTGTACATAAATATCTTTATTTCACCCACAAATGTTAGTTTTTCTAGAAAAACAGAAAATTCTGGATTGACTATTGTTCCCTTTCAGCAATGTGATGGTACTATTATTCTCTCTTTTAGCTTCCAATATACTTTTGAGAATTTTGTTTATAGACTAAATTGTTACTACTTTGTAGATCTTTTTATTTCAATCTTTGATTTCTGGTAAGAACTTCTTTGTGTCTATAATGCATTCAAGCCTTACTATAATTATTTGCAGCTTTCTTTATATTTCATGTTTGATATATTGTGCTTTCTATATTTATTAATTCATATCTTTCATCAATTATGAAAAATTTTCAGTAATTTTTCTGCAAATATTGCCTTTTCTACATTTTCTTTAGTTCTAGGTCTGGGAGACTTACTAGAACTATGTAATATGTTCTTATTCTCACCTTTATATTTTTGACATTTATACCAAATTTTCCTCAAATCTACTTTCCACCTTACTAATATCCTTTCAGCAGTGCCTTGTCTGCTATTTAAGCTATCTATTGAGTATAATTTTAACAAATTTTTTCTTCATTTATAAAATTTCTATTTAAATCTTTTTCCAAGTCAGCTTGACAATTTTGCCAAATCTCTTTTTCCTTGCTCATTTTTTTTTCCAAATTTTATTTTTTTTTTAATTTTCAGGGGCCGGCCCCATGGCCTAGTGGGTAAATTCAGCACATTCCACTTCAGCAGCCTGGGTTCAGTTCCTGAGCATGGACCTATACCACTTGTCGGCGACCATACTGTGGCAGCAACCCAAATAGAAAATAGAGGAAGACTGGCACAGATGTTAGCTCAGGGCAAATCTTCCTTGAGCAAAAAAAAAAGAGAAAGATTGGCAACAGATGTTAGCTCAGGGTAAACCCTCCTTGGCAAAAAAAAAAAAACAGTTAAAACAATTGTTTTCTGGATGTCTTATTTCCAATATTAGAATTATTTGGGAATCTAAATATATATTTTTGTTGTTGATTTTGTTGATTCCAACTCATGAGGCTTATTTCTTTGTGTTTCGTAATATTTTATTGAAATATAATATTTTGTTGAGACTTTATCTTTCAATGTTTGGAAGGCTTCAATTGGAGGAACTTTCCTCCAGCATGAATTTCCACTGGATTCTGCCAGTTACCAAGGGCTACTGCTGATCTGGGACCATCTTATTCCCACTCAAACATCCAAGATATAAGTTTGGTGCTGAGGTCCATATGCCTCCACTTGGTGGCAAATTAAACTTGAGACTTGAGATGTAAATGCTTATGCTATAGTTTGCCTTTTAGACCACACTCCTTTTGCATTATGTACTGTTTAGTGTTTTATGTTCTGGCTTTAGGTCATTGCACCTTTCTCTGAACCACCCTCAGAGATTTCCCTTAGTTTTGGGAAAACAAAGGAAGGATCTAATTGTATTTTAAAGGGGTTTATAGTCTAATATATGGCCAAAGTATAGGCCCTGGCTTTTGTTTTCTTTTAACACGTTTAGCATTTTTCTTTTTAGCATGTTTACATCATTTTCTTATACAGTGATACTGATATGCTTAGATTTTTATTTCTTAGTAATTTATTTTTCACATTCTAATTACCTTATTTTTACAAAAATTTACATTTTACTGTCTTGCTTTGGATTGGTTCAATTTGATTTTTTACATATAATTTCATATCTTACTGTATGGAATATCTATATCTGGATCTATATATCCATATCTATTATTATGATTGTTTCCTTTAAAATGCTAGTATGCCTATTTATTAATCTTTAAAGTTAATTAATGTTTCTGCTCCCTTCCCAATTAATACGTGCACCTTAGAACTGAGTAACTATGATTTCCTTCCTATTTTAACGTCTTAATTTTATCTAGAATGTAAGTATTTAATTTTTCTTTTTTTATTTTGGTCAATTGTCCTTTGTGGTGACTTTTTTTCTCATGTGTGCAGTAATTTTGAATTTTGAGTTAGTGTTTTCTGAGTGTTTGCCTATAGGAATTCTTGGGGTTTTAATCTGACTTCTTGCCCCATCAAGAGACTATTAGTATTTCAACTTAGTATCTTGGTTTCTACATTCCAGAATCACATCATATTAAGTTCTCAACCTGGGATATATGAGACTATGCAGGTAGATGAGCTTTAAATTACAAACCTGTATCACTTTCAGGCCTGTGTATCTGTGTGTGTGTGAATCTATATCTATCTATGTCTCTATATATATTCATGGAAATCTTTATTTTTCTTTAGACAAAGCCCAGGGAAAGGCAGAAAAGCTTTATTTTTGTGTCTCTTTGCCATTTAGTGATATATTTTCTTCTGTATAATTTTCTGGATGCAGTTTTTCAGAGGTCTACTTCCTTGTTTAGAGAGGAGCTTCAGGTCTAATACTCTGCCCTTCACCCACGGCCTGATCTCTTGTTTCATTTTGTCTATAAAACTCCAGTCTCTTGGCTATTGAAGTCAACAAACACTTACAGAAGGGCCATACTATCAGCATCATCTAAACATTCTTCTTATTCTCTCTCTCTCTCCCTCTCTCCGTCTCCCTCTCCCTCTCTCTCTCCTTTCCTTTCTCCCTTTCTCCCTAGCCTTTAGAATTTAAAAAAATTATTTTAATCTTAACAGTATTAAAAATGTATATTTATTTTATGCGGTTGTTCTTGGTGTGACTAATGAAAGATTTTTCAACAGAGTATGTATACAATATTGCTAAAACTAAAAGCTTTTTTCTCCTTTAAACTATTAAAGTTTTGTTTTTATCCTCTATGACATGTAATCTTAGCCTTGAGGCTCCAACTACTGAAAAGCTTCCTTTACGTAATTGTTATTGGTAATTGAATTTACTCAAAATATGATTGTTAATAGAAGTTCAATTTGTTAGAATGTTTGTTGTAGGCAATTCAATTAATTAAGAAAGTTTCAATAAACTCATATAATGATAATTAACTTACTACTTAAGACTTCATTAATTGTTTTTTTGGGTAACCAAATCTAATATAAATGGCCCAAACTCATATTTTAAGCAGATACATTTGAGAAACTTTATCAATGGCTTTTCTTGGCTTTTTCTTTACATACTTATGTAAGAAAATAAAATTTGCTGATCCATTTCTAACCTAAGGAAAAGTATGTTTCTTCAACAAATTTATGAAGTAAAGGATGTGAGATATTCTTTAATAAGCTCCAATACTTTTTCCTTGCACTAAGCTGAAGTGGTAAATGAAGGCAGCATGGATTTAACAATGTCTTCAAGAATGAATCATTCAAACTGATAAAAAATAGAGAAGAAAGTCATTCCAAGAAAGCAGCCAAATCAATAATTCCTCTTCAGTCTTCACCTTACTGGCTGTCACAGCAGCATTTGATACAGTTTGATACACCATTTCATTCTCAAGATGCTTTTTTTTAATAGTTCATGTGTTTTCCTTTGGCTTCCTTCCTAACTCACTGCCTACTGCTGGCATCTCGTTTCCAACAAAATCATGTAATGTCCAAGGGCCTCCACAGTTTGATCTTTGAGTCTCTGATCTTTAACTGTAGTCCTTTCCTAAGTTAACTAGTAAAGTGTTTGGCTATAAATGCCATGGATGTGGTTTTTTTCAAATATCATTGTCCAAAATGATTGTCTAGAGTGATCTCCAGGGTTTGGTTAAGCCCTTTCCTCAACCATTAACACCCTTAGTTATGTTCGTGAATTGCACAACCATTTGATCCAATATTTCAAGCCAAAAACCTCAGTTTACTCGTTTTTACTCTTCCATCACTTGTAGCCCAAAAAGCAATTTCTTTTGACTCTACCTCCAAACCATATCTCTGATCTATTCACTCCCTCACCCTCTCCCCTACTGTCATCCTAACTCAAGCCACAGTGATTTCTCACATGGAAAACTTGAATCGATTTTGATTGCTTTTTCTCCTTACATTCATGACTTGCTACAATCCTCTCTCTCTCTTTTTCTTTTTTTGCTGCCAGAGTAATCTTTATAAATATTGAAGTCAGATTAGGTCACTCTCCTTCTTAAAACTCTCCAAGACTTTTCTTTATTCTTGGAGTAAAATTAAATTCCTTACCATGCACTGTAAGGCTCTACATGAGCCAGCCTCTACACGCATTTTTGAGTTCATTCCATTTTACCTCTTATGCTTAACCACGGTGGGTTTCCATTTATTACATAGGAAGTAAAATTTGAACTTGATGTAAGACTTAACCTCTTCCTTTGCTCTTGAAAGCTTTTCTTTCAGATCTTCATGTGAGTGACTTCTTGAAATCATTCAGATGTCAGTCTCTTTTCTGAAAGGATATTCCAGACCGCAGTCAAAAATATCCCTCACCACTCCTCCTCAATATCTAATTCCTTACCACATCACCAACTAAATTTTCTTCATGGAAGTTGTTATTATCTAACATTATCTTGCCTGTGTGCTTATTTGTATATTGTTTGAACATCCTATTAGATTATAAATTCCATGATAGCAGGAATCTTGTCTATACATATTCATCAAGAATAAAAGATACAAATAAGTACATCAGTTTTAAAGAATCATGGCAAAGGATTGATCTAAGTTGCAATATCAAGGCAGGGTAAGGTATAAAGACACAAAGTAAACTGTAGGTTTTCTGGAAAATTCGATGGGGGAATTTAGATTTAATGTTGTAGATAACAGGAATATGTTTTACATTTTGCTTTAAATTGGCAAAAAAAATCTATTTGAATAGTTTATACAACTTTAGTTCCCATGGCTTATAGAAGCCAATTATTTAGTGTTAAACATGACAAGTAAACCTATTTAAAAGAATACGTAGAGTATTAAGTATTTGCTTGTCTTTAAACGTGCTATGTTTTAATCACATGAATAAATAATGAGAAAGTATAAAAATATAAAAATAATTTATCTATGATTGTGAGGTATTATCACTTTTATGTTTGTCTGTTGAGGGATTCTATTGTATTTTTACCTCAGAGACATTTGAAGGCAAGTAAAGGCAATTTGGCCTTCACTCTGGGGATTTAAAAATAGATGTTTGCAATAAAGCAATTCAACCATAAAATATACCTGCTAGAGGATGGTTCAATGACTGTTGTATAAGCTTCCTGACTTTTCTTTTAAGGTTATCATAACACTTTCAACTTTACCAACACAATCACCATTAGGCAATTACTTAGTAAGTTTCATTTTTAGTCGCTATTTTTAAGAAAGGCAGAATTATTCTGCTTAGCAGTGAGGAAGGAGCTGTCCCACACACACTCTCAGAAAAGACGTTTAAAACAATAATGTTTATGAAGAAAAAATGGTAATAAAATGACTAAGAATAAAGTGAAAAGAAAAAAATGAACCAAGAACTTACATAATACATTTTCCAATCGAAGAACTGTTGTTCTTACATTCAGCTGTAAGCAGAAAGATAAAAGAGTTATATTTGCCGATGCTAGATGATACATAGATAGACAAATGGACATTATGTCTGACTTCACAACCTCATCTAATATGTGTTGAATTAGCACTTTGCATTCAAGTTTATTATTCATTTTTGAATGCAAAACACATATATTCATGAAGAACAAACATACGTAAACAGTACAACATTACATGACGTTAATGTAGTTGTCAAAGACTTAAACAAAGATGTAAACATAAAATATATAACCTTATCACAAATAACAGAATGTCAGAGTTGAAGGTCACATAATCTTTATCTAGGTCAACCAGCTAGTTTTACAACAAAAGTTACAGAGACACGGAAACACTGACATGCTGACCTTAACAGGCAGGCAGACGCTGGAATAGAAACCAGGCTATTTACAGAAAAGTGTTAATAAAATAAGGGATTTTCTACACAATGTAAACTATCAAAAATTATTCTAGGTAGTCAACATGTGCTTATTTTTCTTTGTTAACCATGGAGCACATGTCTGCAAATCTTTTAGTCTTTCTAGACACTTATTCTATGATGTTTTAAATATTCACTTATTATGGCTGCTGGTTTAACTTATGAATGCTAAGAGCAATTGATAGCAAAAATGGTATATAGGTAAAGTACAAAACCTGGGGTTAAATTTTACAGTGTGATTTCAATCATGCCTTCCTAAATATAAAGAAAATACAGGCAGGAATTTATGATTAATAACATTCTAGGTGGCTGTTAGCAGCCTTAATTGTATGTTTTCAGTAAAATTGTACTGCTGTTGAACTCATAGGAACCCCTTTGTGAAGACAGAAATAGGTGTGTGTGTGTGTGTCTGTGTGTGTACTTAAAATTTTAAGTTATCAGAAAATCTTAGAGGTTATTGCTGTAGGTTATCAGAGAACAAGTAACCACTGCTAACCTAGGGGAAAGATGATTTTGGGTGGTGCAGAGTCACGGGTCCATATTATCCACCTCCCCAAACCAGTGGAATCATCTGGTGGTGGTTTGGGAGAGTGAGTGCAGATCGTATGAATACAGTGAAGTGAACATACCTTTAAATAGTCTTTTTAAATTCCTGTTGACTATCATTTACATCCCAACAAGCAGTACTTTGATAAATGGCATTTCACCTATATAGTGTAATTAAAATAGTTATTTAATTCCAGAAATAAAATCTAGAGAAGCCAGAAGTCACCTGACATTCCTTATAATAACCCTTATGAATATTACTAGAATTGCCTCAGTGAAAAGTAGTAAATTATTTTAAATGATAAATGTTTCAGCAATGACAGTGAAACTGAAAGTCAGAAATAATCAAGACTTTCTTGGGCCAATAGAACTAAAAGTGGGAATTCTTTTTTTCATCAAGGGAAGAGAATGGACAAAAATAACATTTTTTATTTATATTTGTTTTAATTGATGGTCATAAATAAAACTAAATCCTTATTGTCAGTAAAATAAATTACAAATTGAAAACCTAAACCCTATCTCAATACTCACTTCAGTAATAATGTACTAGTTGTGTGTGTATATAAATATATATATGTGTGTGTGTGTATATATATATATGATATATATATATATATGTATATGTATGTATAGTACTGCAATGAATAATTCAGAGTGGATTTTGAGTTCCCTATTATTGACCAGAAAACAGAGAAGCTGGTGGATGATAAAAATAATTATGTTATCTTTTACAGAAACTATGGGAACTATACAGGAATGTGGGGTACTGTTTGGAGGGAAGGGAAGGAAGAGAAGAGATGGAAACTTTTGAAATAGTGAATTTCAATAAGATCCTGATAGCAAAGATTGGAAGGAAAGACAGACTTATTAAATACAATATAACATACAGAAAAGAAGATGATATTTTTCAATCTAGAATAGAATCTTAGAATCAATAAATTTAGAAGTGTCTCTTAGAAACTTGATTTGTTTTATTCTCAACTCCTTTTTTCTGTATTTTCTCCTTGCCCATTACTGTTAATTTTCAGAATTTTTCTCAGGATGCCTTCTCTGCTTCTCTTGGAGCACATATGAAAATGAAAAAGTTGACCTCAATGACAATATTAAGCTGTTGAAAAGTAGATTGGGCCTTACCAATTTCCCAAGTTCTATTGTTCCTTGAGAAGATATATTGCCATATTAAATCAAGGTTTTATTGTTTGTATTATAATCTGCTATTGTTTGGTGTATTTCAAAATGCATGTCTTATATAAAATTTTTTTCAACCAACTGAACCCAAATATATGCAGTTTAAGGCTCTACATTTCATATATATATATATTTTATTCCAGAAGGACAGCGAGTGTAAATAAAGAGTAGCTAAATACATACATACACACACATATACATACATATTCCAGAAAACACTATCTTCCTTTACTCATTCAGGCAAAAAGTATTTTGCCAATAGAATCTAAATTGTAAGCACACAATGCCCTAGTTACAGAATCAGGGAGTAGAGAAAAATGGTTTGCACATTATGTTGCATATATGAGATAGCGCCAGATTTAAGGTCTGAAACTGGTTTGACTTCCTCCTGCTCAGTGACCATTCAACCAAGAAACATTCAGCCAAGTTTCAAAAATAAGAACTAAAATGAGAACAAAATGTAGTGGGAAAAGAACAGACTGGAGCTTAGAAAATGTGAGTTTAAATTTTAGAACTTTAACTGAGGTGGTTGAGGATATTTATGGAACAGTAGCATTTATTTGTGGGTACCTACTACATAGCAGGACCTTTAATCTTAGGGAATTTAATTGAGTTTTATGTCACGCTTCCTTTTTTGAAAATGGAGCCTCAAATTGAGGTTCAAGTTTTTCCCTTTTGGATTAAGTTATTTAAAAGTCCTTTCCTGAGAGGGGAAATTGATTGACCTGAATGTACCCTGGGTGTTATCACAGACTATATTGATGACAGACATCACTTTTCCAACGTAAGAAAATTCTGCTCTGTTTGTGAGTTGTAGCTGATAGACTTTTCTGTCATGAATCTAATTCTCATTTTGAAGCCCACCCAGAGGCCATTCTTAGACCTGGCCATTTTAAAACTGTTTAGAATTCTGCTAAAGATAATGCATATAAGACCACTTAAGTTGAAAATTAATCATATATCTTTAGTATCTTAGTAAAGGTAAGATATGCCAATGATTCTTTGTCTTTACTGTCGATTTTGTAATCACCTCCAAAGGGAATTACACAAACCATAAAATGTAATAGTGCAAACTCAATAATCAGAGGTATGGTATTGAGAGGCTTAGTGTGGATTAATTATAACCATATATTGTTGTATTCCACGAATTAGTTTGAACAAATTTTAGGATGAGTCAATATTGAGATAGTCTGAGTACTTTAAAATGTAAAACTTTGAAATAGCATATTAAGAGGAATTTTATTTTTATTAATTAATTATTAAAGTTTCCCAGAGAAGAATGAGAGAGAGGAAGAGAAAAAATAAGGGGAGAAATTAGAGGGAGCCAGATACACAAATATGAATATTCATGTAATTACCACTGTAAAAAGCTTATTGTCTTTCCTTAGCAATGAAGAGAGAAAGCTTTTATGTTTATGTCTTCAAAAATTTTAGCAGACCGAGACAGTTTAATCAAGAACCTGGTCTTTGACCATCCCTTCAAGAGTGTACTGTTAAAATACTGGTTCTTATTAGTGCCTGAATATGGACTTGAAGGAGGATGTCTCCTATGTTAAACAAAGTGTCTCACTTTCACATAGATAAGACATAGAATTTCCATATGAGTGTTTCTTTTTTGTTCTAAGGTCCTTCTCAAATAAACAATCAATCTTGTTGGTGTCAGAAATTTTCCAAAGGAGCGACTGCAATTTGAAATTGTTCCAAGTTAGTTGATTTAGAAAGACAAACACAACAATAATAATAATACAGAAGCCAGAGTCCTTCTGGAAGATAGCACAAGTTGATTAGTGGACAAACCCAAGAGAAATTGCTGCTGGTCAGTCAAAAGCAAAATTATCCAACATGCTTATTTTGGGTCAGATAGCCATCTCCTGGCAAGCAAATGAGTGGGGAAGAGATTGCTCTCAAAACAAATTTCAAATGAATTTTGAAATGAAAATCCAAGGATGCTAATTTGATAAGAACTTCTGAACTCACCAGTATTTGGTGTTGGCTCATAATACAGGCTTATAAAACCCCTTTTTTATGTCCTACTTTTGTTGCACTTAATTCTTGTATACAAACAGCAGTTCAGACTGTAAGTAGGGAGAGAGAATGGCAAATCCATGGTTTGTCAAACCATAACAAAGGAAAATAAACACAAATCTGATAAGATGACAACAATCCTTGGAGATTTTATCCCTTGATAAATAAAATAAACCTGAGACCAAAGCTTTCAACAAAATATTCAGAGTTGAGATTCAGTGCAGAAGTTGTCTCACTAAAAGCAAGGTGGCCTAAAGCAGGGAAGGTACTCAAGGGATCTCACTCTGAAATTAAGTAGAGTCCTAGTCTATGTCAGCAAGGGTCTCAGCCACGTTGTAGTGAAAGCTACACTAATAAAAGCCAACTGGCTAGATCTGTCAGGAACATACTAGCATTTATAGTTAGGTCTGCGGCAAGGAAGAACGCACACAAGAGGAGCCATGTTGTGTTTCAGAAAAGGCAAGTACAGAGGGTGCTCTTATAAGGTTTGGGCTTGTGTTGAGTGATTCTAATGAATGATCAAGGAAGCAGGGTCCACTTTGGACCAAATGTTGTCACAAAAGCAGGGCAGTTCAGCAATTGAGTATCTCAGTAATCTTAGTTCAAGATGTGGAAAGAAAGAAGTAGGGCTGGGATGCTATTTGTATGACATCAACACTCTCCTACAAGAATGGTTTCTTGGTTACTTTGCAGGTTTCGCCTGGCTTTTGTTAGGTCGTGTTAGAGACGTTGTTTTCTGTTAGTCTGTCCATGTCTCCTTGGAAACAGTTGATGTTCTTTAGGAACAACACATTCTGATTTTCAGGAAGGCTGAATTTCAATTTCTTACACCAAATCACTTCTGCACAAAAGTGTCTTGGGAGAATGAGTGTAGATTTTAGAAATACAAACCTGGCCTGACTCCCACTCACCCTGCCCCCAACACTCCAAATGACCTTTCTACATGGCTAGTTTGGGCTTCCCCATAGTATGATATCTTCACTACAGTGCTGTTGAACTTCTTGTATGACAACCCAAGTTTCCAAATTTAAGTGTTTTGAAAGACAGGATGTGTAAACATCTATTCTCTTGGTCAAAAACGTCATGGAGCCCACTTAAATTCAAAGGGGAGGGGACAGAGAACCCATCTCTTAGTGGGAGTATTGTGAAGGGATTTGAGTCCACTTTTAATATGCCACATGTAATTTAATGAACAATAGCATGCAAATGGTTGTCTTGAACAATAGTATGCTCAGCAGGGATTTCCTTTGTTAAAATGGTTGAAAAAATAGGAAAACATTTGAAGAATGATTTTTTTATTGTATCTTTTTTTTATTGAGGTATAATTGATACACAACCTTATATTAGTTTCAGGTGTACAACATAATGATTCAATATTTGTATATATTGTGAAATCACCACAATAGGTCTAGTTAACATACATAATTACAGAATTTTTTTCTTGTGATAAGAACTTTTAACTCAGCAACTTTCAAATAAGCAATATAGTATTATTAACATAGTTGGCATGCTGTACATTACATCCCCATGACTTATTTACTTTATAACTGGAAGTTTATGTCTTTTGACTCTCTTCATCCGTTTTGCCCACCCCCCCAGCCCCCAGTTCTGGCAACCATCACTCTGTTCTTTTTTCGATGAGCTTGGTTTTTGAAAAATGATTTTCAATCAGGGTAATGACACTATTGGATTAGTCTAGGATTAGTAGTGACTCAATCTGTTGTTAAACCAATACAGTTTCTGATAATAGAATTAACTGAAACTGTGCACCCTCAGAGAAAATAAGGACAAGATTTTGGACTGATTAGTATTCTGGAAAAAGAGAATTTTGGAGAACCCTTTTATTACTGATAGAAAACAACATGACTTGTTTTTCTATTCCAAATGAATAAAATGTTCAAAGTTATAGATTATCTTTATAGTTAATTCTGTCAATTGTGCTTAATTTTTAATGAGAATTCACATGAATTTTGAAATAGTCACACTATAGTGAGGTTTTGGATGCATTCACAGAATACCTGTTGAATAATATAAATAACTATATTAAACGATATTGTTTTGAGTCTAGCATAAATTCCAGTATCAAAGAGATCATTGATCTTTAAGGGTAGAATGTTATATTACATCTACAGCACTGAAGCTGGTCTTGCCTCTCTTGCTAGATGATAAATAACATAATGCAGTAATATAAAGAAACACAATAGCTGTATTTCTTTTGTATAAAATAACTGTGGATTAAATGAAAGAAGTAAGTGGCCACAGAAAAAGGAAGGAGAGAGAACATTAAACAATCTTATAATAGTAAGAGGTCAACTTTTTAAATGCCTTTATATGTATACATCGAAAACATTTTTAAAATGTTCTACACATGATGGACACAATATTTTGGTTCTATGTAATGTTAGAGATAATTGAATTAATAGGCACTAAATTTTTGTTCTCTAACTATATTGAAAATTTTGATTCTCCAAAAATGCGAAGATTAAAATTATTCACCTGCCACCTATATGATTTGTTTAAATTGAATCAATTCAAATATGTAGCACTGATCCTCCCACCTACCAAAGTCCATAGGATTTGCTGATCTTTCTAACTTATAAAGCGTTTCCTACTGCTCCTCAAACCACCCCCTAAAGTGACCATGGGATTAGAAGTGGACGTAGTTTGTTTTTTCTAATGCAATGAATATTTTTTAAAAATTCATAAATATGTTTTAGCAGAAGCGTCTCTATCTCAAACCTGTAGAAGTATTTCCTTCAGAAAACTGACATATCCATGTTTCAGTGATGTTTGAACCCTCACAGAGTGTTGGAGATATTTTTTTCCTTCCACATCTAAAACACTAGAGTTTTAAGCTTCTTCTGACCTGTTTATAAATAACGAAGACTGGGGCCCTGCAGTCTGCTCTCTTTTTCTTTATCAACATTTAATAGAAAGAGGGGGAGGGAAAGGAGAATGCATGCTGTTAGCTATTATCTTTACAAATGACTTGTTAGCCTTTTATTTGCTCATGCTTCAAACACTCAAAGGACATTTTCAGAATCTCAGTAGATGAAGGTTCAATCTTGAAATGACTTGACAGGCTGTATCTTCCTTAAGAGATTTTGACATGATATTAAGCCATAGTTACAAGCCAATACTTGAATGGGAAGCCCTGGGGAAATCTTTCAGAGCTGGAACACAGCATTTACAGCAGGAGGCAGGTGCCTGCACCGGTGAAGCAAACAACAATATGATATATTTAGTATCGAAAATGGAAGCTAAACTACTGATTCTTTACCACTGGGGACAGTGGAAGAAGTTGAATGAGGAAAAAAAATCATCTTTTGGGGCCCCTGGAAATGTTAATTTACTGACAGTATGAAATATACTCTCATCACGGCAGGTGCACCCGGAACCAGGTGCTCTTCTCAATATTGTCTTTGAATTTATGTGTTTCTTTTGCGGTGATAGGATGTGAAGCAGCTGTACTGGCCATGTGGAGAGAAAGCAAAGAGCTTTTAATTAGCGATAAGAGGGCTGTTAATTTCTTTTGGGATCTCACTCTTTCTGTCTCTCTTTTTTTCTCTTTGCACTTTTATTAGTATCTTAGCAGGAGTCTGCATATTTCCAAAAGTAGAAAGAAAACCAAGCAAGCAACAGACTATGATAGATTCAGGGCAGGGGTTATGTGCTGTTGGTGAAAAATTTAAGAAGCCTAAAGATTTTTTGAGATTAAATTTACATCCAAGATAATATAGTTACTATTTTGAACGTTCTTTTACTAATAACATCATGTGATCAAGTTAAGAGTAAATGTATCCATTATTATTATTATTATTATAATCAATCACTTCGTCCAATTTTTTAAGTCTGAGATATATATGTGTATATATACATATATATGGAGCAATTAATTATAAAGTTTTTATTTTAATTCTAGCATATTTAAGGATAAAAGCAATCCAATATGTAAGGTGTTGTCAGCATTAACATTAGGATTTTTTTCTCATGATATTATTTTGCTATATACTTTTTGTGCTTTTAATGTGAATGGTCTACACATTTCAGTTATTAATCAGTAATCAGTAGTCATTAATCATTTATCAGTGTACCTGAATGGTAGCAATATATATATACACACACACACATATATACACACACTTATATGTGCATATATATAAATCTAAAAGTACTCTTATAGGGAAAATAAAATTTATGTAAAACATTGTTCTGTAATTGATCGTGGCCATCTGATAATTAGACACAGATTTTTATTTTTTTCTAACTAAAAATAATATATTTCTGTTCCATACTTCCATTTCTAGAATTTCAGGATTGTAAATAATTTTTTCATATATAGTCTAATGTTTTTAATGCTTTAAATTACATTTCTATTTTTAAATCATGAAACACTTCCTCATTTTGATATCTTTCCAAGATCAGCATTCTGTCTTTCTTGCTGTACTTAGACACCCTAAATTTGCACTACAAAACAACATAACAATAACTAAATATGTTTGACTAGTAAATGAGTTGATGTAAATGGGTATATATGGTTGTGTGATTATGTTTTAAAAATGGTTTAAATATTTCTTTTACGTTTCTTTCAAAGGCTAGCTTCTTAATGTCGTAACTAGAGCATGGACAAAAATAAGTCAAGTTTAGTCCAGCTGGGTTGGGAAACTTGACTTGATCTTGGTCTTAAAATCCTACCTTTAAACTGGGCAGACAGGAAGGTTCAGATTGCTTTCAGAAAAGGAAACAGCCGAGCAAAGTCCGAGACAGGAATATAAAGTCATATGTATGAGACAGTCAGAAGGCTGATCTTGCTGGAAAGCAAGGATGAATGTGAGAAATTACTTTCAAATGCATTTAGGTTATGATTATTGGACATTAACGAAGGATCTGCAAAATTAGTTCTCTGAGCCTCCTCCTGATATGGTCAAAAATAAATAAATAAAATTAAAATGATGGGTTATAAAATTATGGCAGGAACTAATAAATGAGTGGTAGAATGTGGCAAGGGCTTTGAAGATCAGCAAACATGGATTTTAAGTTTGATTAAGCTCCAAGTTAGTAGCTATGAGTTTTATTATTTGAAAATGTGGACAGGGATACCTCTACCGTAGGATTGTTTTGATGATTAAATATATATTTTTAGGGGCTGCAGTTGGTAGATTATAATCAAGAGACAGTGTTTTCTCCTACCACTACATTAAACATACTTTGTGTATTAATAATCTTTGATTCTTAATAACATCTCAAGCAAATCTTATTGCTTCTTAGTAACTTGCAACTGTAAAAATAAACTTATCTATGAACAGATTAAATCAAAACTTTAAACTCATGTCCACTTAGAAGCTTCTGCCATCTGCTCATCTGAGGCCTGACCAGTGGCATAGGGACCAGCGGTTCCCGGGGTGGGGGTAGGAGGTTGCAGGAATGTAGTCTGTTCTTTCAATTTCCTTGTTCCACCTCTCTCTCAGAGTGAACATTTGTTGCTCCAGGATTAGTGAAGGGAGAAGGAAGACAAGTAAAAGTACAATTTCTTTTCCCTTGATGGATGTGATCGGTAATATAATTTCTAGACGACCTCTGAAAACCTACCTCTCAATCCCTGCCACTAGAGTTTCAATCACAGCCCCTTTCAGTAGAGGTTCACTCAGCCTTGCTGGCTGCCATCTTTAATAGATTCCTTCATAATGACTTCAGCGTGGCCACCTTTCTCATTGTGCCTTTTTTCTCCTTTTAAATAAAATGCATCTGTGCCCCTACTGAATAGTAAAAGTGCAGCTTGGCTAACTGCTCACCACTGTTGTTCATGGGCAGCCTCCTGACTTCAAGCTTTCCCAGGTGAGAAATAAGTACCAATTTCATGTCTCCACACCTGGCAAATGGGTATGTAGATCATTATAGTTCTGCATATATCTAGGGAGAGCATACAATGAACTCTTCTCTCATGTGGCAACCCTGATGTCTATGAGTGACTTCATAGAACCACCTAGCTTAGGTTGATGAAAAGAGTGAGGGAAAGTACACAGTCCTTTCCTGATGAAAAGTGAGAAAACTACTAGGTCACCCTCTTCAATTAAAATCTTAAAGAATCTCCTCAAATATCTGCTCTCCTCTTATATGAACAGTAGATATGTGTTGGCAGCTAATAAAGGAATGACTATTTTGGATATCTCTTAATTAGACCCACCAAGTTGTGTCTAGCATCATTCTTTAGAAACTGGTCATTCTTGTGCCTTTTCCTCAACTTTGAGGCTGTGGTGAAATTTTGGAATGGGAAAGGTCCCCCTCTATATACTGATACATATATGAATCACCTAGAAGAGTTTTTCTCAACAAATTAAATGTCTTTATTCTGCTGCATGGTGAGATGGGTATTTCTAATCCTAATGAAACATTGGCACATTTTTGCTATTCATCCCATTAATGGATTACAAAAAAATGAAAACTCACTTTATACTCATATGTTATCTTTCCTTTGTCTCATGAAGTACAGTAGAAAATAAATTTATAGTGATATGGGGGATTGGCCACCCCAAATTGTGTCTCTTTGGCATGAGGATTATTTTGGGCTAATGAGGATTATTACTTTTAAAAACTGCAGACATGGGAGATGCTCTGAAAGCAGAATTTACCCTTTGTAAGAGACATTTATATTTGTAAGGGAAATCTCCATCTGTAAAGGTATCTCCCTCTCTGTACCAGGAAGAAGGGGGAATGATCTTATCTCTAGAAATTCTTATCAATGCAGAAGGCAAGGACTTAAATCTACATAATAATCTTACCCTTGATTACTGTGCTTTTCTGGTAACCTCCCATGACTGACTCTCCCCACCCCCAATATCCTCCTTTGTCTTTAGCTGAAGATGGTATTTAAGATGGCAGCCCCCGCCATTTTGGTGAGTTACCCAGTTTTTCCTGGGTCTCTCCCATGTATACATGTTATAGAGCTTTGTTTGATTTTCTCCTGTTATTCAGTCTCATGTCAATGTAATTCATAGCCCAGCCAGAAGGACCTAGAGGGTAGAGGATTTGTCTTCCTCCCCTACAGTGATATTTATATTTCACTACTGAAAGGAAATTAATAAAAATTGAAAAACTCCAATAAATTTGTTTTCAGATTTTGTACATATATTATTCCAGATTTGGTAATATATTTATGACTTTGACATATATCCTTTTTTACGAAAAACAGATATTTTTGTTATTTTGTGTTTGTTTTTCATTTGGAGATATGTAAAATATCATCCCTTTACATTATTTTTTTATTCCATTTATATTAGATCATAATAATGTAGGGATAGTTTTCTAAATCCTAATGAGGGCAATAATAAGCAGTGTCTCAATATAACAATAACTGAATATGATATATTTCATAAATGTGCATTTTTAGAGCAAGAAGAAATCATAAACATCATCTAGTTCAATTATATCTTTTTTTACAGGGGAAGAATTTGAAGCATAGAGAGAGGAAGGTACCTGCTAGGTAACAGTAAATCTGATACTAGAAAAATATCTACAGCTTTCTGGTCCTCTGATAGTTCCACTAAGTGATAGGAGCCTAAAGTAAATCCTTTTGTAGGAATCCTTATATTATCTTTTTATAAATATGTTTTTGTGACAGTGAGTATGTTTTATTCCTATATGACTATTACTAAGTGTTTTAATGGAAATCATTGGTTAAATTATTAGTTCAAAAGCTTTTAGTAGACACCTAATTTTCTGAAGTACAACAAAAAGTTTCAACTTTTTTCTAATATATAATATCCAGTGTTTCTCACATTTTTATGACTATGAAACATCATAGAAGAATAAAATGAATCAACTGGTGTTTAATTAACTGAAATTCCTAGGTGAAATGGAATTGTGCTTTGCTATTTGTCAACACCAAGGAACTTAGAAGTTCAACATTAATATTTTAACCGATGTGTTTTATGAAACAGAATAGTTAACTTAGAAAAACCTGCAGTTTCAGAACAGAATTGAATTGATTCATTTTAACACAGGCTCTAGCTTTTTTTGTTTCCAAAGTCAGCAATAATTCATGATTAATTTGGTCCTCTGGGTAAATATTAATTCTATCATGGAAACAAAATGTTTCAAAACCTTATAAAAGGCAGCCAAGTCTGCCTTTGCCATACAAATATACAAAGCATTTATTGCAAGATAAAAATTAAAATATACATAGAAAAGAGAAAAGCTTGTAAAAATTGAGTTAAACTACCACCAAGTTTGCATAAACATTTTATAACTATATATTGTACCTACTATTTATAGTACTTCATATTTTACGAAGGTCTTTCATAAGCACTATCATTTCAGAATTGCAACAACCAGGGCATTTTGGCATGACAGGCAAACTATTTCTTTTTTCTTTCTCTTTTTTTAATTTTATACATGGAGTCAACTCCTACTAATAAAACATCTAATTCTTACACCATGTACACTTTGCTAATGTTGTATCGGGTACTTTTCATATGGTGTTTTTAATGCTCAAAACCCCATTGAGGCAGCTCTTATTACCCACATTGACTAGTGAGGAAACTAAGATTCAGAGAGCATAAAATAGTTATGTTCCACAGTATGATGCTACTTCTGCTATAAATCAAGATTTAGCTTTTAGCTACTGCTATTCCCTCCTGCCCTTTAAAGGAACAGTTCAAGCATTATCGCCTATATGAAGCCTCTTCTCAACTTTGTTGCTTTTCCTCCTGCCTCTTCGTGATATAATATTGATGATAACAATGGCAGTATTTATATTTTGAGTTCTAATTATATCACAGGCATTCTGATAAGCACTTCCCTTCTATTGTGGCAGTTAGCTCTAGTAATGTTACAGTTTTATTGCACTGATGTTGTGTATGAGGAAACTGATGAAATGATTGAATGAATGAGTTCATTGCTAGTTATATGTTCTCCTTGTTCATATAAAATCTGATGCTTCTCTTCACATGAGTTGATGGTGGCTAAGCATTCTTGCAAACACTGAGATGAAAATGTGTATCAGAATCGCAGAGAATCCTTCTTTTAAACCAGTGTAGAGACCCCAGTGTTTGTAAGCTGAGCCAATATTTATGAGTTTTGAATCATAACGGAAAAGAAGGATCCAGCACATTTTTTGGGTAAAGTTGCGTGATGTAATATGACTGAGCTGTGCTATCCAATGTTATACTTATGTGGTGAGAGATGGTTTGAGAGAACAATGACAAACAAAGAGGAGCTGAATCGTCAAAAATGGAAAAGATGTCAGTAATTAAGGTCCTAGACTGAGATATTTTTGGTCTCAGCAGTTGTACTGTCTTTTCTGCAGTTTAGTTACAGGAGCCAGTAAAGTATCCTCACTCTTTTTATGTAAACCATTATAGCCCCAATTTTACACTAGCAAAAGAGTTGTTTCTTTCTACTATTTAAAAAAAAAAGCTGATAGAGAATGTCTCCCATAGCTTCCAAGTAGAGTGCATTTTATATCTTTCTAATATTTTAATACTTTTTTGTCTTTTATAATTAATAATCTT
The DNA here is from genome assembly GCA_031878705.1 of Tapirus indicus. Lineage (NCBI taxonomy): Eukaryota > Metazoa > Chordata > Mammalia > Perissodactyla > Tapiridae > Tapirus > Tapirus indicus. Next base: position 42,529,764 of record CM062930.1, on the reverse strand, counting down.
TTGTAATTTATACTTAATTTACATCTCCAAATTGTGTAATCTCTTCCTGCTTTGTAGCCTTTTATGGTGCCATATAACCCAATTCACTGCCAGATAACAACTGCTGATGTCCCACACACTATATCATTATAAAGTATGCAATTTTATAATGAAAACTAATAGTTAGTCATCCCCCTCACACACACTATCAAGTTGATAATTTAATATTTTTGTTAATTTGCAAGATTTTTTCTACTTTACTTATTTATCCTTATTGATAACTCAAATGAGTATAAGTTTTAAACCTTTAAAACCATAGGATGATTTTCTTTAGATGCATGTTAACTTCATAATACATGTGGAAAATTAGTGACAAGAAACGATATGCTCATTTTTGCAGTACTTCAATGTTTAAGCAATGAATGCTAACTCTATAAATAGTTAAGGCTAAAATATCAGTAGATAAATATAATTTGTGTTCTTTTTGTGTGTGTGTGAGAAAGATTAGCCCTGAGCTAATGTCTGTTGCCAATCCTCCTCTTTTTGCTGAGGAAGCCTGGCCCTGGGCTAACATCCATGCCCATCTTCCTCTACTTTATATGGGACACCACCACAGCATGGCTCACAAGCAGTGCATCTGTCTGTGCCTGGGATCTGAACCTGAAAACCCCTGGCCGCCGAAGTGGAGTGTGAGAACTTAACTGCTTAAAGCACCTGGCCAGCACTACAATTTGTATTCTTTATTTGTTAATTCGTCATTTGCTTATTAGAAGACTAGGTATATTTTAGGATATTTGGACTCTGAGGATAGTGTTATGAACAATTTCCAAGACTTTCCAATCAAATTTCAGTCAATAGCCCTATTAGAGATTTTTCTGTATGGATGAAGTGGTCTGACCAAAGTAGTTAATTTTTAGAGTTTCTATATGGTTTTATAAATTTTTATTAAGATAAGCAAATAATTTCAATTTTTTTAGATGTGCATATTCCATTTACAGGATTTTACTACAGAGAGTTTAAATATTATCAGTTTACCAATAAAAGAGAAAAGGGAGTAATTAATCATTGGGAACATCCATTTGCTTATTTTTCATTAACATTCTACAAGACTTTACTGAATAGATTCTTTGCTGCATCTGAGCGAAAATGGTTGAATAAGACTCATTCCCTGCTCTTAAGTAGTTCAAAGTGTATTAAAAATGCTAGGGAAAAAATAATATTACAATGTAAAGTGATAAATGCTATAATAGAGGAGAGCACAGAGAGGTGAGAATACAAAGAAATAAAGCAAGAAAAATGACACCAATTTAAGCCTGGTTTAGTAAGAATCAGCTTCACAGGGGAGGTGACATTTAAGTTGCCTTGAAGATCAAGCAAGATTCCTGGGGTAGCTTAATAGGAGAGATACGTACACTTGATACATAAAGTTTTGAATAAATGCAAGGAAATAACCCAGAAACCTGCATATGACAGATGGCATGAGCTCAGAGTAGAATCAGTCCTTCCTTCCTCCCTCCCTTCCTTCCTTTCTTCCTTCTTGAAGCTAAAACAAATGCACTGGAGTTCTTCTAAGGGCTTACTTAGGGCTAAGGGCTCAGATAAGCCCTGAGGCCCTGACTCCCAACTTGACCCATCCACAGACAGCCACATGACTTGTAGCAACAGAAGGAAGCAGTCTTCTCAGAGGAGAGCCAGTTTCAGTTAAATCCCGTTCATTTTATTAAAAAGATATGCAGGTGTTCAGTATGGCAAAGGGAACAGTTAGATTGAAATATTTTACTTAAGTCAAGAAGATGCTTTGGTGGATTGAAATAATCAATACCAGCAAGAGTTTAAGAGAAGGAGCTAATGTCTATTTGCTCAATTTCTGAAGCAATCAAGTGCCACCTTTAAATTGCAATCTGAAATAAAATTAAACTTCAAATCATTTTGAAGGATGCATAACTAATGACAGTCAGAAATCTAACTACTCTTTTAACAAAGATCTTCAAGTTTCCTTGTAATCTTTTCCTGAAAGTATCAACTCTTGTTTAGTTGTTTGTCTTTATCTCTAGAACTCTCTCTACCTGCTGAGAAATAAAAATGGAAGGGCTTTATTTTTAAAAATAAATCTCAAATATAATCAAAGACGCATTAGCCCCCCCACCACACACACACTCTTTTGTGATTGGTTTTTGAGCTACAAATGAGCAATAATTTATAATTTTTAATCTAGAAGAAAAACTTTATTTACTCTCTAATTGAACATGCATAAAGTTTTTTGCCTGAAAGAGGTTCAGATATGACCTCTGGAATCAAATCGAAAAGACTGTTTTCAAAGAGAATCAGCAGAACCATTCTTATTTCTTTTAAGTTGAACCCATATCCAAATACCTCGTTGTTCAGTAAGTATCCAAAGCACTTTCTCTATTCTTAACACCCAATCTGGGTGAGTAAAAACATACTTTACTGTGACCTATCAAATGTTGTATATATAGCCAATCACACCCCCTTGATTATTTGAATAAATATGATGAAAAGATGAATGCCAGATATTTCTAATTGAGTTCAGTCTTGAGTTAAGCATTAATTCTAAGTCCATATACGATAATGAAGATGTTTGCATTTTTTTTAATTTGCAGATATTTTGAGAAGCAGTTTCAGAACAGTTGGAACATTTCAGCGCTAACAGCACTCTTTCTCTTGACAATACTTACCTTGACATTTCTATTACAAGTGAGCGAATGAGTTATTTCTGCTAATATTCAGGAAATGTCTCAACAGGATGAAAAAGAATCATGTTTAAGAACTTGCACAGAAATCTTTTCCGTACCAGGTGGCTACAGTGATCACAGGTCTGTACAGAAAAAAAATGTTCACAACTTAAATATGTAGGTAGGACGCTCACCCATCTTTGATCTCTGCACAAGACTATTAATTTCATTAAGGATGCAATATAGCCCAGAGTCTTTAAACACACACATTTTCCCCCTAAAACTCAAATAGAGGAATAGGCAAAGAATTCTCTTTCATCTATAAATTATAAAGCCAAGTTCAAGAAATTCAAACTACTTGAAAAGGAGTATTTGATTTCTTATGTAATGAAATTGTAAAAAAATAAAAACTCAATGCAGACTTGAATGATGAAACTTTAATATTTTTAATACAAACCCAGGATTCTATGTGCAACTGGTTTTAATTGGAAGCTAATAATAAGATGTACAAATTGTCTAAGTGGTCAGTAGCAAATTTTATCTCAGGATGAATGTTTATTGGCTAGATATTTTTTTAGGAAAAAATAATTTAAAATTCTATAAATACACACACATATGCACACACACTATAATCTTCTTAAGTTACCATCATTTTCATCATTTTAGCTAAGAACCATTCTCTCTTCTCATCTAGGGAGAATGTAACAATGATGGCTCTGAAAATGTGGAAACAAACAGAAAGAAATCCATTCTATATTTCTATTCTATTCTGTTTAAAATGAGAAATAGCAAATCTGTAGTCGATATTTAAATGGTATTAAATGACAGTAGTGACAGAAAAGGACGAGTTTAATATACTTCTGACAATATCCCTTTGGAAGATAGTTTGAATTTGTTACTTTAAAGCCATTCAGAATCTTTCTCCCTCCTTTTTTTTTTTTGCCTTATCATTGTGGCTGGAAAACTAGTATATCTGCCTTCCCACATTTCCTGCTCGTATGGTGATCATATGAAAGAGATCTAGCCAATGAAGAAAATATGAAAGTGCTTGGGTAGGGCATACTTAGAAAATTTAAAAATATATAATAATAAAATATATGTTTTTATTAGGAGAGAATGGCTTTCCAGTACCTTTCTTTTCCTTTTTATTGCCTGGAACTCAGAGCCAAAGCTGGAGTTACAATGGCCATCTTCTGTCTATAATTTGAAAGTGACAAGTTAAGAAAGATAAAAAGAGTTGCTACTGTGCATATCTCCTTGAACCCTGAGCAGCATATCCCCAAGCTTCCTATTGCTTTAGTGCCTAAAGCTTATCTAAGGTTTAGATAAACAAATTCATGACTGATATATTGCTATTGTAAAGGGTTTTCTGATAATGGTAGAAATACAGCTAAAATTAAATTATATAATGAGTCCATCCTCTATAAACAGTAGGGCCTTCCCCTAATTGAACTATTTTTTATGTCTTCAATTCTGCAGTATGTTGAACAAAATCAGGGGACACTCTTCTGCATATTTCTTCTTTTTAAATTTGACACAAGCCCACCCCAATGATATGATCCTTTTCAGAGTTTTTTCTGTGATATGTGAACTGTCTAGCCTTGTCCATTTTCTAGGTGAAGTTGTTCTACTATTTTTACTGTGCTAGTACCTTCTTTCAACCACTCACAATCTTCTCAAACTACCCTCTAAACACTCCATGGGGGAAAAATACAAACAAATTTAAACACCATCAAAATATAGTTATTTATATATTATTATGATGATTAACATTGAGGAAAAGTTGAGTAGGAAAATAATTCAAGTAATATATACTATTTTTAGGAATGGGCTCTAGACGTACAGGAAGGATTCCGGGTGACTTATTTAGGGCTTGCTAGTTGCTACATATACTTGGTATCCCTGCTTGTTTAGGTGGACATAATCTATTATTTATACAGTATTCGTGTAACAACAGGTTCAAATCATTTTACTATCATATTACCAAGTTACTTGTGAATATATATATTCATTTGGACTATTGATATACTGTTGATCTGTATGATTTTTATGGTTATTTTAAACCATACTCGAGCTCTGTAGTTTAAAAGCATTTGAAAAATCTAAAGCCATCCATATGTCTACATTTTATTTCTTTATTAAACAGCATTTCACGTCCATCTATTCCTGACATTTCATAAAAATTCCCTGTAAATTATATCATATAAAAACTTACATTATTTACTTTTGAAACCTTTACTTTCTTGAATAAAATACCAACCCTGTTTCTACTAGAAGTTCTATAACAACAGGAAATGTGTGACAAAAAAATACCAGCATTATTATAGTCTGTTTCTCCCTTTAGTTCCTGAATATCATTCGGGAAGAAAATTAGTCTGGTAAGTTTTTCCACAATTTTTGAATTTATATGAATTCAAATTCTCTGCAATGACTAGATAGCAATGTTAATTTGACCGCGGTTGCATACTGTGTGCAGGCTAAAGGACAATCCAGCTATAAAAAGTCCTATTTCAGTAACGCTAACGATTTCTGGCTTCTCATTTCTTGTAATTTAAGAAGTAGCCTGAAGACTTTCTTATTATGCCTGTCACATCCACCATTATATCCTCATACCTATGAAATATCTGTAGCAATACCTCTAAGACCCCAAATGCATCTGGTAAGTGATGATGCAGACCTAATCATCCAAAATTCAGGGGTACAGCATGTCAACTCTTGTTCTTTCCTTTCTGTAAAGCAGTTGGAAATGACTAATCAATAACAAATTTAGAAGGTATATTTGCACTTTCTTTTTGCAAAGAAAAAATATGTATAATAATAATGCCATATATCCCTGTTACTGTATAAGAAAAATCAAGAAATTTAGAATTAAGACCCTCCCAACCCCAAATTTGTGTATTCCAGTTTTGCAATTCAACATCAATTTTACTACACAAAGTGCATGTGTGAACAGTTTTTACATAACCATTCTGTTGCCTCTGTATTTTACAACTTTAAATAAATATCCACATAAACTGCTTTAAATGCAAAAGATTGCTTAATTTTTAAAAGAAATTCCATTTTAGATTGACTTGGAAGTTTGTTTTTTCCCATTAAGTTAGTGAAAAGATGAACCAGTTATTTTTCTTACGGCTTACCACCACACATTCATATGACTATTGCTGCTAAGATTTGCTGACAAAACACAATTATGTGGTAACCAGATTCTTAAAAGTTCAGTACTGAAAAAAATAACAAAAAAAAAAAAAACTAAAAAAATCAAAACAGAAATAATTCTCTATAAAATATAGTCTGCTCAATTAGATTTGAAAGTATTTGGTATAATTATCGAAATACAGTAAAGAGGAAGTGTGTGGTAGTGGTTAAGCTCTGCTAGGAGTAGAGCTCAAAAACAGCCAATGTTCAAATCTCAGCCCTACCACCTACAAACTGTGAAGGCTTGAGAGATTTAGCCAGCATCCTGTAGCCGCAAAGTTCCCATTGGAAAAATAAGAGTTATAACAGTTGCATGGAGTTAATGAAGAAATTCATGTATAGTTCCTCTCCTAAGTACTAAATAAATATCAGCTGTTAATATTCTTTTCCCTTTTCTTGACTTAACGTCCATTCAGATTTTTTTTCAACTGAACAGAGTTAATGATGATTAGAGCTGTTCCCAAACTAGGTGTGCCCTGGAATGGATCCTCATCAAATATTCTGCAAAAACAGGCTTCTGATTGGGGAAAGCTACGTCCCTTCCGTGGATATTCACAAATAAGGTTGCCAGATAAAATATACCCAGTTAAATTTGGATATTCACAATTAAGGTTCCCAGATAAAAGATGTCCAACTAAATTTGAATTTCAGATAAATAATGAATAAATCTTTGGAATATGAATGTCTCAAATCTTATATAGGACATACTATAGGACACAATTATTCATTGTTTTTCTAAAATTCAAATTTAACTGAATATTTTTTATTTTATTTGCTAAATCAGGCAACCCTATTCACAGTGCAGTAGTATTTAAGAAAACATTGTAAGGAAATATATTTAACTTGGCTTAACCCAATTATTTGCTACATTTATCTGACCACAGAACTTATTTTGAAGGTAACATTATTACAAATCTGGAAAAGCTGTGTTAATCTCATACCTTAATTTACAGGTGAGAAAACTAAAAGAAGCTAATATACTGAATTTTTTCCTGCCAGTAAAGATCAGGTGACAGTCACCTAATCAGATTGATGGTGCTCTCTCAGTTTCTTTAAGAAAAATGAAGTCCTGTTCTTTCGATGTCTTTAGTGATCTAACAACACTGAAATAATAAGTTCTGCTTGTAATAGTTCACTCATTTGTGCATATTTTTATTTAGAAGTCAGTGACTTTTTGCACGTATTATTTTATTCACTTTATTCATATTATCCACTTTAAAATCTACTTTTTATGGCACTAGAACTGTATAACTATGGAATTAGTAAATTTCAAATTTATTGCATCAAATCATATTCAGAAATAGATTGAATATACATTATAAAGGCATATGTACATGAAACATCTAAAACCCCACTTAAATTCATTGTGGAATCATGGACAAGATCACATCGGATATCCAACACCATATGATGTTTTCCATCCACAACCCCTAATTTGACAGTGCAGTCAGGAAAGAAAGAAACAAACATACATAAATAAACCTCTTTTCTATTTAATGCAAAGATATGAGGGTTTGGAATGTGATTGAAAGAATGAAAAGCATATTTTAAAGAAAACTTGTATTTTTTGTTTCTGTATTAGCAAAAGCATTATAGAATATTTGGTCAAATTATATATTTGATGGGGTTTTCATTTTATTTCCTGAATATCCATGCTATTTGAAAAATAATATATTTTGTTATTCTAAAGCTAAAATATTTGTTAGACAATAGTTTCAATATCCCTTAGTCATAGTGTGTGTGTGTGTGTCTATCTTCTTGAGGCACTGCTTAAAATTCCCCAAGCTAATCCATTTCTTATAATAATTTTGGTGGAATTTAATGGCCCGTCCATGCAAAGGTTATATAATACTAAAAAACGATTTAAAGCCAGGAGTATGCCAGAATAGCAGATTTTTTATATTTACTTCCAATGCGTGGGTGTTCATATAACATAAGAAAATCACTCCTGGGCAGTTCATGCGGTGTGATACATTTTTAAAGTTCATGTTTTCCCTAGAAAATGTTTTAAACCCTATAGTGAAGATTAAATTCTTGATCACTCTTGCATATAATAAACCCCAACTTGTTTAGAAGTTTAAAGCCAAAGGCATGCTTAAAAGAACGGGTGTATGACTCTTGAAATAAGCCGTTTTCTAGTCATTCTGTTTACTATAATTGCCTAGAATGCCTAGAGTTATTTAATCATGGTAATCTGTTTATATATTTTCTTTTTAATATTTACTCTTTTAAGAGCTTCAAGCTATGTATAATTATTCTCTCTAGAAATAATCAAGGTAGTGTACTTATTGTATTTCCCTATAACCTGTAAAGGTAAGTTGACAATTTATCATGTTCTGGGAAATATTTGTATATAAAACTTTAGATGGCAGTATATCTTGTGGTAGTAATAATTGATCATTTAAATATATATATTGTTAATTTTATGTTCTCTCTTGTTAGTCATTTACTCTCTTGATTTAAAAAAAAAAAATTTCCTATTTTCCAAAAATCTTTGTTTCCTATATTTTAAGAAATTTATTTTTAGCCATTAGCAAATCTTTGTCTTTGAGAAATTGTTTTAAGTAATTGGAATTTCTGTGGCTAAATCATATGCCTAAATTCCAAAGTCTACCATAACTGGCAGAAACAATAATCTGTTGTCAATGAAAAATTGAATAAGATAACAATGAAATTCTAATTGAATCTAATTGCTCTTTGAACTAATTTACTTAAACATATTTCTTATCTAATATCATCTAAACATAAAGATCATATATTACAAACTTTAATATCACATTATCTATTCATTATTTGCAATTGCCAAACTGAACACAGGTATTAAATACTGAAAACTTTTTCAAAACAAACTTATTCATCATGTTATGGGGTTCAATTATTTAAAGAAAAAATATTGAATGTTTTAAAAGTGATAGAATGCAGAACATTTAATTACTACAGTATTGCTTTTATATAACTTGGTCATAAAAAAAGGCCTTAAAAGTCAACATTGACGTATACGTATGCCTCTCTTTATATTAGATTGTGTTAAATGACTTTTAAGTAAAAATGCACTGTGTGGCAATAAATAGGATGTATTAATTTCTAAAGTGATCTGTTACCTTCCTTAAATCTAAACAAATCTATCATAAATTCAGTTAAGTTGATAATCTTTATAACAAATTTTATGTTTATAAAATATCAACGTTATATCAACCGCTAACTATTTTCACAACCATACAACTAAATAGGCTGTGACTGACAATTCCAACAGTACAGTCGTGCACCGCATAAGGACAGTTGGGTCAACGATGGACCACACATATAATGGTGGTCCCATAAAAATATAACGGAGCTGAAAAATTTCTATCACCTAGTGATGTTGTAGTCGTCATAACATCTTAGTGCAATACATTACCTGCATGTTTGTGGTGATGCTGGTGTAAACCTACTGCACTGCCAGTTGCATAAAAGTATAGCACATACAATTATGTACAGCACATAATATTTGATAATGATAATGAATGACTATGTTACTGGTTTATGTATTTACTACCCTATACTTTTTATGATTATTTTAGAGTGTACTCTTTCTACTTATAAAAAAATAATTTACTGCCGGCAGCAGCCTCATATATCTTGCTTGCATCATTTCTCTTGTGCTTGATTTAATCTCATGTTGTTTTGTTCATCATGGCCCCTAAGCATACAAAATCCACTGCTAATGTTGCCAGTAAGAGGCCATGTTGAGTGATTGACCTGGAAACAAAATTAAAAGTCATTTAGGATTACAAAGGTGGAAAATCAGTGATGGTTATTTCTCGACAGTCAGGCATGTCTCATTCCACCATAGCTATGATCTTGAAGAATAGGAAAAAAGTGAGGTAGACGATTAAATGACCTGCTTCATTGAAGGCAACGAGACTGACAAAAATTGGAGAAGAGCCTATATCAGACATGGAGAAACTTCTAATAACCTAGATTGAAGACCAGACACAAAAGGGTATCCTTCCTAACACCATGACGATCATAGCCAAAGCAAAAAGGTTGTTTGCAATTTTGAAAGAAAAGGCTGGAGCTTACCATGTTGAATTTACTGCTAGCTCTGGGTGGTTAAAAAATTCAAGAATTGTTATTCATTAGATAATGTGAAAGTGAGTGGTGAGTCTCAGAGTGCTGATGTGAAGGCAGCTGAAGAATTTTTGGAAATTCTAGATAAGCTGATTATGGAGGAAAATTACTTGCCAGAGCAAATATTAAATGTGGATGAAACCTCCCTATTCTGGAAATTTATGCCTGAAAGGCCTTTCATCCATAAGGTAGCCAAGTCAATGCCAGGTTTCAAAGCTTTTAAAGACAGGATAACAACAGGTCATGTTGCAAGCTACAGATTGAAACCCTTTGTGATCTGGCCCAGTGAGAACCCTAGCACCTTAAAGCATTGCAGTAAGCACACACTGCCATTGTACTATAGAAGTCTTGGATGACCCAGCTCCTCTTCCAGGATACCATCCTGAATTGCTATGCCAGCAAAATGGAGAAGTACTGTTTGAAGAATAACATACATTTCAAGATTTCACTTGTTGTTGATAATGCTCCCAGACATTCCCCTTTTATTGGCGATCTTCGTCTCAATATCAAAGTGGCATTTCTCCCTCTAAACACCACCTCTTTGATCCAAGCAATGGGTCAAGGAGTTATAGCAGCTTTTAAGGCCTACTACCTGAGGAGGACCTTTGCCCAAGCTATTGCTGTAAGTGAGGAAGACACTGATGCAATTCTGGAAGGATTATAACATCTATGACTGCATCAAGAACCTTGCTTAGGCTTGGGGTGATGTTTCCAAGGAGTGTATGAATGGCATTGGAAGAAGACACTCCAGAATATCTTCCATGATTTCAAAGGATTTGCCAAGTATGGGGAGGTTTCAAAAATCAACAAGGCTGTGGTTGATATGGCTAACAATTTTAACCTGGGTGTGGATGAGAATGACATTGAGGAGCTCCTAGAGGTGGTTCCTGAGGAATTGACTAAGGAGAGGTTGTTGGAACTGGAACAGGAATGCATAGCTGAAGAAAAGGCAAGAGAAAAGAAAACTATAGGAGAAGAAAAAGAAGAAGAACCCCCAAGAAAATTCACAGTGAAGGGTTTCACAGAAGCTTTTGGAAACTTCAACAAGCTCCTTAGAAAGTTTGAAAACATGGACCCAAACACCCGAAGATTTTCATTAATGTAGAGGAATGTTCATGGTACATTATCTGTTTATAAGCAAGTCTAGGGTGAAACAAAGAAACAAACCAAGCAAACCACTATGGATATATTTCTGAAAAGAGTGACGTCTCCTCAAGAAGAGCCTCAGGCAGGTCCTTCAGGAGATATTCCAGAAGAAGGCGTTGTTATCGTAGGAGATGACAGCTCCGTGTGCGTTATGGCCCCTGAAGACCTTCCAGTGGGACAAGGTGTGGAGATGGAAGACGATGATATTGATGATCCTGACCCTGTATATGCCTAGGCTAAAGTGTGTGCTTGCATCTTAGATTTTCTTTTCTTTTTTCGTTTTTTTTTGTGTGTGTGTGTGTGTGTGTGAGGAAGACCAGCCCTGAGCTAACATCCATTGCCAATCCTCCTCTTTTTGCTGAGAAAGACTGGCCCTGGGCTAACATCCGTGCCCATCTTCCTCTACTTTATATGGGACGCCGCCACAGCATGGCTGACAAGCAGTGCGTCGGCGGGCGCCCGGGATCCGAACCCGCGAACCCCGGGCTGCCAAAGCTCTAACTAAACCGCTGCGCCACTGGGCCAGCCCCGCATCTTAATATTTTAACAAAAAAGTTTAAAAAAATAAAAAATTTAAAAAATAAAAAAAACATAGAATTAGGATATAAACAAAATATTTTTGTACAGCTGTACAGTATGTTTGTGTGTTAAGCTAAGTATTACTAAAAGAGTCAAAATGTTAAAAAGTTCATAAAGTAAAAAAGTTACAGTAAGATAATGTTAATTTATTATTAAAGAAAGAAAAATACTTTTTATAAATTTGGTGTAGCCTAAGTGTACAGAGTTTATAAAGCCTACAGTCATGTACAGCGATGTCCTAGGCCTTCACACTCACTCACCTCTCACTCACTCACTCACCCAGAGCAACTTCCGGTCCTGCAGGCTCCATTGATGGTAAGTGCCCATTTTTAATCTTTTATGTATTTTTAATGAAGCTTTTCTATGTTTAGGTATGTTTAGGACACAAATACCATTGTGTTACAGTTGCCTACAGTATTCAGTACAGTAATATGCTGTACAGGTTTATAGCCCAGGAGCAATAGACTACACCTTATAGCCTAGGTGTGTGGTAGGCTATACCATCTAGGTTTGTGAAAGTACACACTATGATGTTTGCACAACTACGAAATCACATAACGACGCATTTCTCAGAACACATCCCTGTGGTTAAGTGATGCATGACTGTACTCTGATTTAAATAAAACTCCAAATCATCAATTTAGTGATATTGGTTCTAAAAGAAATGAAAATTAAACCATATGTTGACAATAAAGGTTTATATTTGTAACTGAAATATTAATTTCTCTGATAATAAAGCCCCATGTTTAAAACAAGCTTGTCAGTCAATTCATTGCTTCTTATACGTTTCTACATTATCTTTGTGTAGCATAATTCTGTTATACCCAGATGTAAAAAAATTAGCATGTTATGTTTTATATTCTTTCCTTCATCATATTACAGAAAAAAAAAATTTCTTCCAAAAGTTATTACATATAAAGAGATTTAAAACACATAAAATCCATTGCACAACCAATGGAAACTTAAAGTCATGAGTGATGCTTTTCAGACCTTGTGTCATGTTTTAAATTATAATTAAGATTGTCTACTTCTGTTGTGCAGAAGGGTCCCGATATTCAAATCTAGTATACTTTCAAGACAAACTAACATCAATATCCCTGTCAAAATGGCGTGGTTTATTTTTTTGCTTAGCTACAGGAAAATTTAAAATTATAATGAATGTTTTAATTCAGATTATGATTAGACTAATTATATGCATTATGATTAAATACTTTGCAGATTTTTTCTTTACTAACTGGTTTTCTTTTAATTTTTAAAAAATTAATACCATCTCATATATTTTTTAACTTTATCACTTTTTTAAATTTGGAAAATTATTTTTATTCACAGTACAATTTTAATAATTGGAGTAATAGAATATACTTTTGCAATAAATTCAATTCCCTTATATATTCCAATACTTATCAGAGGGTTAAGAACTCGTCTTATTTACCATCTTATCATTGGTGTTCATCTTAAAAACTTGCAAATAATGTGTTCAATTTACTTGAAAAAGAATACCAATGAATTATTTATATACTCATACTAGTGAATATATAACATAATAGTCTAATGTATGCATTTAAGTATACAAGTGGCAAAAATTTAACTTTCTGAGATACTTATAAGAGAAATAATAACTACTTGAGCAATCAATTAAGAAAGTTTTGTGCTGAATTTTCAATATTTTCTGGAGCAGGAAACTCAGAACCAGCTTTTCTCCTTGGAAAAATATCAAAGGGACTAGTAAGACAATTTTATGTTAATAATTGAAATATATTTTAAATATATGCATGTTTATATATGTGTCTATTAGTTTCTTATTATTGCTGTAACAAATTATCACAAATTTAGTGATTTAAAACAATGCAAATTTATTCTTATATTTCTGAGGATTGGAAGTCCAAATTCATCTGACTGGGCTGAAGTCCTCATGACAGCAGGTCTGCTTCCTTCTGGAGGCATTGGGAGGATCCATTCTCTTGCTATTGCTAGTTTATGGAGGCTGTCTGCATTTTCTTGGCTCATGGTACATTTGTCCTTCTTCAAATCCAGCAATATCATAACTTCCTCTTCCAGTCCCTCTTTTCTACTCTCTATCTCTCTCTTTGCATGTTTCTCTCTCTGCTTCTGTATCACATCAACTTTTCAATGAACCCTCTGTGTAAATGAATACTTGGATTTTTGATCCTTCTACGGCCCTAGCAAAAAGTTGTCCAGCCACACTGTTGGCTTTCTCTCCAGAGAACACTTTTCTGACAGTGAATCTCCTAATTTTAGCATCTTTTGCAACCTGGATAGGCTGAGAAGTTCCCAAATGATTAAATCCTGGTTCTTTTTTGCTCAATCTATCTATATATCCTTTTCTTCTTGTGTTTTACTATAATCAGCAGGAAGAAACCAGGCTGCACCTTCAATACTTTGTTTGGAAATCTCATTTAAATATCCAAGTTCATCATCACTTACAAGGTCTGCTTTCCACATACTTGTAGGTACAATTCTGCTAATCTTTCTACTACTGTAAACAAGAATCCCCTTTCCTCCAGTTTCCAGTAACATGTTCCTCATTTCCTTCTGAGCTCTCATCAGTAGTATCTTTAACATTCATATTCCTACATACTGTCTCTTTATGATGTTTTAGGTATTGTCTAAGATGATACAGGTTTTCTCTACTCTGATTCCCACTTCTTCTGAGCCTTTACTGGCAGAGTTTTTCACATCTGTATTTCTGCCAACAGTCTGCTCAAAGCAATCTAGGGTCTTTTGAACACATTCCTCAAAATTCTTCCAGCCTCCAGCCATCACCCAATTGCAAAGCCATTCTACATTTTTGTGTATTTGTTATAGCAGTACCCCACTTCCAGATACCAAAATCTATATTAGTGTCCTGTTGCTGCTGAAATGAATTACAACAAACTTTGGAGCTTGGAAAAACTCAAATTTTATTATCTTACAGTTCTTGAGGTCAGTCATTTAAAATCAAGGATTTGGCAGGGCTATGTTCCTTCTGGAGATTTCATGGGAGAATCTCTTTCCTTGACTTTTCCAGCTTCTAGAGGTCTCTTGCATTCCTTGCCTTGGCCAGAAAAAGGAATCAGAAAAAGGAACCAATATCATAGAAGAGTAAAAATGTGTAAAATTAAGCACTATCTTTTTGGTGTATGCTTTACTTGCTTGGATTTTATTAAAGTGAGAATAAACACTAAGTAGTGGTAAGACCATCTTTTCAGTGAGACAACTTTAAAGGTAATTAACCTTTGGCATCTATTACAAAGACCTGAGTCATGTTATAGTATGTTTTTTTTTTTTTTTATAAGTTTGTGGTAGCAGTTTTGTGGTAGTAACAAACAACATAATTATAGTGGTTTGTAAAAATAAAATTTATTTTTTTGCTCATGTTATATGTCAGCTGCATCTATGTTTTGCTCTGCTTAGCTCTCCTAAGCTCTGCTTGGCTCTGTTCCACATCTCTTTTCATTCTGAAATCTTTCCGGAATGATTAGTACCTATATGAAGCATATCCATTCTCATAGCAGCAAGAGGGAACATGAAAGTTAGGAAAAAAATGCATTGTCTATCAAAATTCTGTTCATAACTCGTACACATAACTGATGAATAGTTTTAGCTCTTACATTTGGTTCTTTGGTCCATTTAGAGTTACTTTTTATATGTGGTATAATGTAAGGGTCCAACATTCTTTTGTATGTGGATATCCAGTTTTCCCAACACCATTGTTGATATTAGAAGTTTTAAGTAGAGGGAGGAAATAATATAATTTATGTTTTTGAAAAAGTTAAATTTAGATATTCTTAGATTGAATTGAAAGTAAATTAGAGTGGTAGCAGTGTAAGAAGTTAGGAACCTCTTTCAATAATCATGCCAAGAGATGGTAGATTGGAATAGGTTCATAGAAACAAAGATGCAGAGAGTAGACAGATTTGAGATATATTTTGGAAGTTAAAATAAACACAATTTAATGAGGGATTTGCTTTAGATGATGAGGGAGAGAAAGATGTAAAAGAAAATGCATGTTTCTGACAATAGAAGATGTACATATAATAGAACAGATGATGAGAGGGGAAGAAAAATGTTCAAGAATTTGAGGATTGCAGGTGAATTAAAAAAACCTTCAGCTTTGAGTATATTAAATATGAGGTGTCTGTGAGACATCCAGGTACAGATGTCAATAGGCTATTGGATTTATACACTAAAGAGAATAAAGATAGAAATGTGGTATCATCGCACTATAGCTAGCATTTAAATCCCTGGAAGTAGCCAAGACTTCCTAGTGAGAGTGTGTAGACAGCTGAGAGAATGGGCCAAGGAGTAAGCTGAGAAAAATCCAAAAATTTAATACTTCAGCAGAAAAATGTAGAGCTAGTCCAAAGCCACAAATATATGATTTTGGCCTAGATTACCTGATTTCAAATCATGGTTCCCTGCACTATAGTATAAAATTTGTTTTTTAGCTTCTTAAATTGTGAAAAAAGAGTGTAAAATATGATAATAATACCTTTTAACTATTGGGTAACCATTGAGTTTCTTGCACTTTAAATTTATTATTATGGATTCTCAAACCAACTCTGCAAAGGATATATTATTCATAGATGAGGTTAATTCTACCCATTGCTTATAATTGGCTAAGAATGCATTGAAATTCAGATCTATGCAGAAACATGCTATGAAATTCTGAAATTTCTTGCGATAGTGATACATAAACAATATACCTTTTTGTGATATTCTGGTGCAACATGGCAAATGAGAAAATTGTTTATGTATCAATATCTCTGATGATATTCCAAGCTCCTTGAAGTACTTGAGGTCACACCTGGTATCTTTTTATCTTTTACAGTGCCATCACTGTGCACAGTAATAATTTTTGTACTTGAATTAACTTTATGAGAATTTTAACATGTATTAAAAAGAAGAGAAAAAAAGAATCAAACTCTTTTAAGTTATTCAGAACACATTTATTGAAAGTCTATTAGCTAGAGTTCTCCAGAGAAACAGAACCAATAGGATATAGATAGGTAGGGAGGTAGGTTGGTAGGTAGATAGAGATATATAAGAGAAGATTTATTATAGAAATTGGCCCATGCAATTATGGAAGCCAGGAAGTTCCAGATCACTATCTGCAAACTGGAGAACCAGGAAAGCTGATAGTGTAATTCAGTCCTAGTCCAAAGGCCTGAGAATCTGGGGTCCAATGGTATAAGTCCTGGTCTGAGTCAGAACGCCAGAGAACCAGGAATTACAGGAGTTCCAATGTTTGATGTCTGAAGGCAGGAGTAGAAGAATGTTTCAGCTCAAGCGGAGAAAGCCAATTCATCCTTCCTCCACCTTTTTGTTCTGTTCAAGTCCTCAACAGATTGATGATTCCCATCTGCATTGGTGAAAGCTATCTTCTTTACTCAGTATACTGATTCAAATGCTAATCTCTTCCAGAGACTTTCTCAGAGACACACAAAGAAAAGTTTTAGCAGCGATCTGGGCAGCCCTTAGCCCAGTTAGGTTGACACATAAAATTAATGACCACAACTTTATGCAAGATACAACGTTGCATACCTAAAAATGAAGGAAGGAAGAAATAAACTCTGCCATCATGAAATCACTAATTTAGCATGCTAGATAAATAGAATATTTAATACTAATTTAGAATAGTGCGCAAAGAAAGTTGTATTTAAGAAATGCAATGGGGACTCAGAAAATGGGCTCACAAGTTGACCTCAGTGAGGTGGACTAAAAGAATGGTCCTGGAGAACTTGTGTTGGTGAGTAAAGCAACTTCCATTGTTTCTTTAATAGATGGGGGATTGGGAGTAAAGCCATATGGTGAAGTAAATACCTTGGCTTAATCACAGAGCATGGGGATCAATTATGTATCTCTAAATTTTCAAGTGAAGAAAAAATCCATTATATATTTTTACCCAAAGTTAGAAATAATAGTATTGATAATGATAATTCCATCAATATTATTTCTTGAACAATGCTCATAGTACATCCCTTATCTTATTTAGTTTTCGTAACATTCTTATGGGCTGGAAGTAAAAGGTACAATTCAATTTTGTCATATGGATTAATTTTATAGGATGGAACAATAAATTGTATATATTGGATTTCAAAATACCATAATTTTGACAAAATGAAATGGCATTTATATGTTTATCACCTCTTAATATAAACCTATTAATGATGGATATAACTTATTTTTGTGTTCACTCATCAAATAAGAATCAGATATTTATTTCATGTTTGTTCCTTCACAGACACACAAAAACGCTTTTTTTGATGGTTTCTTTATATTAAAACACAATCCAATAGATTATGAGTTAACCATGATAAATAATCCCAGAAACCTTGTCCTGTTGGCCAGGTGTCATCATATTATACTGGTCTATTTTTGCAAAAAGTTGGAAGAGAATAGTCTTGGCTATTTGTAGGACATAAATGTGCTTGAGAGAGAGAGGCAGTTTACCAAACTGTGTTGTGGTGATTTACAGAAATAATCTGAAGGAAAAAAAAAAGCCTGCTGGATTAAGAAGAAATACATTCTCTGATAAACCTTTAGTAAAACCTAATTCACACATTTATGCCAATAAAGGAAGATTAAAAGCCACAGTGAGAAAAAAAAATGATGAATATTGTGTGGAAATAAAATAGGAAATTCAAGAAAAGAAGTGAATAATGGAAAAGTTTAAATAAAACAAGTCTACATTTGATGTGGAGTCAAGAAACAATTAGCAGTGATTGACTTGAGCAGATATGGCCTTTGTTTCAGATACTCCATAGAGTGAACTCCAATGAATCATTGCATAACTTTTGTAGAATCCTCTCCACTTGAGTGTGGTGGGACCTGAAACTTAATTCTAGCCAAAAGAGAGTGGCAAATGTGTGGGATGGTTACTCCCATGATTAGGTTCTTTACAATCTGTAATGAGAAGATTTTGTCTTAGAAGACTAGAAAGAGAGATTCTCCTGCTGGCCTTGAAAGAAGTAAGTTGCCATGTTTTTTTTTAATTTTTTAATTTTATTGAAGTCATATTGGCTTATAACATTGTGAAAATTTCAGGTGTACATTATTATATTTCAGTTTCTATATAGACTGCATTGTGTTCACAACCAATAGTCCAGTTTTTATCCATCACCATACATATGTGCCCTTTATCCCTTTCACTCTCCCTCAACCCCCTTCTCCTCTGGTAACCACTAATCGGTTCTCCTTATCTGTGTGTTTTTCTTTCACATATGAGTGAAATCATACAGTATTTGTCTTTCTCTGTCTGACCTATTTCATTTTGCATAATACCCTCAAGGTCCATCCATGTTGTCATGAATGGCATGATTTTGTCTTTTTTTATGGCTGAGGGTTATTCCATTTTACATAAATATACCACATCTTTATCCATTCATCCATTGATGGGCACTTGGTTGCTTGCACCTCTTAGGCCACCATATTTTAAGAGGCTCTGTGAGACTACTACATGGCAGGGGACTTGGGTGGCTTCTAGGACCTGAGAGTGGCTTCTCAAAAAGCCAGCAAGAAGCCAGGCCCTCAGTTGTACAATAAGGAAATAAATTTTGCCAAAAATCTGAATGAGTTTAGAGGTATATTCTTCCCAGTTAAGCCTCCAGATGAAAATGTAGCTTGGCTCACGCCTTAATTTCTGTCTTGTGAGACTCAGAGCAGCAGACCTAGCAAAGTCAGGCCTGGACTTCTAACCCATGGAAAATGAGATGTGTGTGTTGCTAAACCATTAAGTTTGTGGTAATTGGTTACACAGCAATAGAAAAATAATACAGCATTGATGTGTAGGTGGCTAGTATGAGAACAGTAAGTCATTTGTCCACACAGCCTGACTGTTTTCCTCTGCTGGCACTTACTGTTCCAAGTAAAAAGTTCAAAGTGGTTTTCTTCTTTCTAGTTAGAAGACAGCAACCTCAGTGAAGCTTGTCCTAGTGAGTAAAACTTAAGTATAGCAATAGGATATTAAACATATTTGAAGTATATGCACAGCTTGATACTGTACTTGCTTCATTTTTAGTGTAGTATAGCAAATTTAGCTGCCTGATGCCAATTAGCCATAATGAGAATTATGGAGCTAAACCATGGTGCACTACACTGAAAATCGACTCTTTGGGGTTCTTACTGACTTCTTGATACAGGACGTATAAACTTTGTTAAAAGCTTCTCTTTTTTCCTACCTAGGAAGCATTTGTTACCTTTATTTGAAACTCATACTTAAAACTCAAACTAACCTTTACTAATTTAATTGATAAAATTAGTTTTCACATCTCTTCACCGGGGAAAACCTACAGTTAGTTTAAGTTTTGATGCCTGCATTTAATTAACCCAAATACACAAAACATTCTAAACAGATTCCCTTTGCTTTTTCAGAATTAATGGTAGGTATGTGACCAATTTTAATTTTAAGGCAATTCTAAATGTAAACCTCTCAAATATGTGTAGCACATATTGATATAAAATTCCAGGTAATTTAAATGATAATGTATGAAACTTGATCATAGATGCTAATTGTCTGTGACCATTGAATTCAGGTAGGAATCCCAGAAATATGAATGTATTCTCCGATATATTATTTTGAATAGTGAGACAAGATTTTGGTACTGAACTAAAAATCTAGACTAATTCATTTGGGAAAATCAAATCTAAAGAAACAAACAAAAAACACATAGATATACAGACGCACATATACTCACACAGAGTTGCTCTAATAGAAAATTTAGAATTCCAAACTGAAACCTCAGGAATAATTCCTTCCCAAGCCACAGGATGTGAACTAAATAGCTGCCTCTTCGAGGTTTCAGATGAAAGATAAAAGGCTTTTCACGTTGTATTCATTCAACAAACACTTATATAGCAGTGGCATTGGATCAGACATGGGTATAAGCGCCTCAACAAATTAGATCATTAATCCTTATGACAACCTTCTAGAATGAATTAGGAATTATTTTTTAATAAAGTGTAGTTCTTTGTTCATGTTTAAAGAATCCACCCATGTTGCTCAATAATCACAATGCAGAGGGAACCAAAGTTGAAATAACCATTTTCTTTAGCTTTCTCTGATTTAAGATTAGTATGTGCACACTTTATTGGCAGAATAGAGGGATTTGGTATTCTGGTTAAGTGAAATACAAATGAAGAAATCTTACTCTTTGCAAAGAAAATTTTCTGAAAATAATTTATGGGTTGTGGCTCTGAAATTCTCTCCTGTGTATGCAATAGAAATTCTGTGCTCTGAAGTTATGTGCATGGTATGGCAGCACATGCCTTTGTCCATGACGTTCCCTGTCTGGGATACTGCTCCCACCTTTCCTCACTATGGCAAAAACCTGGCCATCCAGTCTTGAACATGAACCTCAATTTCTCAGCATACAATAGGATCTGGCTAGGATTTCCTTTGAAGGACAGCCAAATGTAGGCAAGACCAACTGGGACTAGTTCCACCCTAGAAATTGGTGCTTGTTTCCCTACAAGGTCAAGATTCAGAGGGAGTCTAAATTCTTTGTCGGTGCAACTGTCTGAGACATATTTAGGGGCAAAACAATTTCTCAATAATATTTAGTTTGCTATGATTGATCACTTTATTGAAACTTTATGTATTGTTTCCTGTTAAAAATTTGAAATGCTCATTTCATGACATCTCATATCTAGGGCATTTTCAGTAACTGACTACACTTAAAGACCCTCAAGATCATCTATTTCACCTTAGATTCTCAGTCCCATACTCTTTTGTGTTTTCTCTATCCTATCTAAAACATTTCACGCTGGCCTTCAGAATCCCTATTAAATAAATTCTTGTATATCTTTGATTTTGTATTGTTCTCCCACCTCCCACAGGTCATAAATAAAACCTGGCATCCCCTGTTATACTGCTGTTAGGTTTATTAATATTATCCTGAATGCACATGAGGTTTCTGTATTGGACAGATGAATGATTAATACATAATAACTGTCATATCCCCTCTGCCTCAGTTCTTAATCCTGGGTCAATATGCTGAGAACCATATGTTATCCTACACATATCAGGGTCTATACTATAGATGATGAACACAGAAATATGAATGTTATCTGCTTATATACATGCATTCTCTTTCCCCTCCTTAAAGAACGAAGAAAAACCTTTGCTCCAAAGGAAGAGTTCTTACTCTAATTTAAAATGTAAATAAATTTCTCCAGGGGAAAGATAAGGCATGGGTGTCAGCCCCCACCCCCTTGAAATGTAAAATATATCTCTGAGAGGTAAATCTCTATGTTTAATCAGTCATAAATTACATTCCAAGGCTTGGTCTTTTAATTCTGGTACCAAGTTTCAGTAAATATTATTCAGAAAGCTGCAAAAATGCAGAAATACCCACATATACACAATTGCACAATTTTCACACTTTGGAAGTGGAATTTCTTTATTAGGTTACCATTCTCTGATTTTCCACTATAACTTCTAGATCATCACTCAACTACCTAAAGATAAACAATTTCTTATTTTGAGGCTCATATCAAGTATCTTTTTGTTTATCGCTACTTCACCTCATTAAAAAAATATATATTTTTTATCCTCACCCTTTCCTAGTTCTATCAAAATTTGACACTCTAGGGGCTGGCCCAGTGGCATATTGGTTAAGTTCGTGCACTCTGCTTTGATGGCCCAGGGATCGCTGGTTCAGATCCCAGGCGCGGACCTACACACTGCTCATCAAGCCACGCTGAGGTGGCATCCCACACAGAGCAAATAGGATATACAACTATGACATACAACTATCAACTGGGGCTTTGGAGAGAAAAAAGGAAGAAGATTGGCAGAATATTGATTGAGAGAACTGTTCATAACAGTGCGATTATAAAATTAGGATCTACAGTCACAACTGAATCCAGAGAAGCCTCCACAGTTAGTTCCTATTCATTCTAACAAAGATTTCAAATTAATAATCTTTTCCCCGAGCTTCCTACTTTAATATCTACACCATCATACTTTGCAAATATTCTTGCTTCCTTGTATTTTGGAGAGAATGTAGTATGGCGGTTGTATTTCTATCTTATTGTGGAAAGTGCCAGTGATTTTTCTCTTCTTCAGGTGCACTGCTAGACTGAATTTCTGAGCTTCTTAGTAGTTGTATGTGGCATTATTGATCAATTTCTGGCCAATGAAATATGGGCAAAAGAGATATGCTACATTCAAATATGGTTCCTAAAATATCTCCCTTATGATTTCCATTTCTCTATTCTCTCATCTCCTACCTGGATATAAAGAATCCATGAAAGGATGCCATGTTTCTAGAAGATAGCAGAGCAACAAAATGAAGTAACATTTTTTTTTTTGGTCATATATTCCTAGGTAATAAAATATTCATCCCAAGAAGTGGCTTAACACAGCAACAGTTTATTATAGCTCATATTTCTATGGGCTGACTTGGCAGTCCTTCTGCTTTATGTGATTTTAGTTGAAGGAGTGAGATGGCTGAACACTTCAAAATGTCGTTATTCACTGGCTTCCAGCTAGGACCTCAGGTGGGCCTGTAGGCCAGGAGCTTCAGTTCTCCTCCACCTGGGCCTTAGACTTCCTCAAAGCATTGGTGTTTGGGTTCCAAAATGGTGCATTTCAAATGACAAAGACAGAAACTACAGAACTCTTAAGGCTCAGTCTCATAATTTAAACACTGTTACTTCTTATTTTATTGGTTAGAATAAATCACTGGGCAATGCCAGAATTGCAGGGAGGAAAAATGGTCTCCACATTTCAATGGGAAAAGGGTAAAGAATTTCTAGTTATCTTTAAATGAACACAGTCCACTCTCAGATTACAAATTATTTATGTTCCTCACACATGTAAAATCCATTCAATCCTTCCCCAAACCCTAATAGTCCCTTCCTGTTACAATATGAAGTTTCAGTCTCAAAGTCCAGGTTCGTGTCATTTAAATGTGATTAGATGCAGATGAGACTCTGTTGGGTCATTCCGTGTGTGCAGTGACCTATAAACTAAAGTGAAATTTTATTTGTATCTGAAACACCAAATTTACTAGCAGACAGCATTTATTATTATAATTAATATAGAATTTGGAGCCTTACCCCTCCTTCTTTGCTGGCAGATATGCAACAGATATTTCATTCTCTGCTTGTTGATACTAATTAGTGCTACAGGGAACAATTAATGTAGATAAATGTGATAGAAAATGATATATGTGTATTTGTGTATGTGTGCTTGATATGGAGTATCTCGATGAAACTTTAGATAAAGTCACCAGGAAAGGAATCACCATGATGATAAATTTTGAGTAAAGAAATGAAGAAAGTAAGATAATAAGCCATGCAATAGTTTAACAGTGACAGAACTAGGATACCTTTTTTTGTGGTGAGGAAGATTGCCCCTGAGCTAACATCTGTTGCCAGTCTTCCTCTTTTTGCTTGAGGAAGGTTGTTTCTGAGCTAACATCCGTGGCAATCTTCCTCTGTTTTGTATGTGGGACGCTGCCATAGCCTGGCTTGACGAGTGGCATGTAGGTACGTGCCCAGGATCTGAATCCACGAACCCCAGGGCAGCCAAAGCAGAGTGCGCAAACTAAACCACTATGCCATCGGGCTGGCCCCTAGGAGGCCTTTTTAAGGCTCTTACAATAATTTCGGTGAGGGACATTGGTGGTTTGGACCAGAGATAGCCTTGGAGGGGGTGAGAAGTGATAAAATTCTAGATATTTTTGAAAATAGTGCCAACAGAATTTTTCGATTAATGACTGGGGCAAGAGAGAGAAAGAAGTCAACTACAACTGACCCCAAGAATTTTTTCATGAGAGGAATTAGAGTTGCCATTAACTGATTTGGGAGAATATATGCAGGATAAAGAGGTTTGGAGAAAAAGTTCAAAATTTAAGTTTTAGATTGGTTTAGTGTACAATTCCTATCAGATTTCCAGTGGAAATGGTCAACAAGAGTAAGCATTTGGACATTTGAGCCTAGAATTCTGGTTCAAATGTGAGTGTCCACTCAAATAAGATGAGGATTAAGATATGACTAATGGCTATTGCAATGTGAAAGTCACTTGTATCCTTGACAGAGCTATTTTACTGGAGTGGTGGGGATAGAAGTCTGGCTTGAGTTTATTGAATGAGAATGGGAGGAGAGCAATTGGAAACACTGTATTTTGACAACTCCTCTGTTTATAACATTTAGAAGGAGTCTTGCAGTTCCTGATGATGCCCTGAAGCAGATTTGTAAATTTTTAATAGCATACCATCACAAAGAAATTTTGCCCATTGTCTTGTTCAGCACAGGACATTTAGATGTGAAAGTCTAGAGGTCCTATCCACATGTGGGGAAACTAAAGAAGTTCAAAAAGGAGTTAGAATTATATCCTAATATAGGAACTGGTGATATATTATAAAATATTCAATCAAAATGCTTGTTCAGAGCAATTTTGGTATTTTAAGAAGACTTATCTGAAAATAAAGCTGCCTGATTGAATGTCAAAAGGTCAAATCCATTACAGGACTTTTCCTTTTAAAACTCTTGCTAGCCAGGAATAGTCCACAAATCAGGAATTAGAAAAAAAATTTTGAATTAAAATATTAAGAAAGGAAAAGTTGATTTCTGTTCTTCATTTCCTTTGACAGAAATAGAAGTATGTTTCAACTAATTAGTCCATTGTGTAAGTGGACACACTGGATTCAGTTAAGTGCTACTTAAGCTGGAGTAGATGATTCAACATTATTGGAGTTGTTTGATCTAAGGTCCAGAAGTAGAAATGATTTATACGGGGGTATATGAATTTGGTAAATTCATGCTCTACTTTTCAATGGTTTTTATATAGTAGGGACTGAGGATTACCAGGCAGAGTTGACCTTATACAACCTTTTGAAATACATGAGGTAGGTACTCAGCCTGACAACATGTTGCCCTCTTCTAGCTTCTGAAAGTTTCCAATTGGAATGTTCACAAAGTCATCCTCTTGCTACAATATTATGTGCCTCAAAATGTTCTTTGATCACTTTCCTCCTGCCCATGTTCACTCCAGAATTCTGGTTCAAATGTAAGTGATCACTTAAATAAGATGACGATTAAGATATGACTGATGGCTCTTGCAGTGTGAAAGTCACTTGTATCCTTGACAGAGCCATTTTAGTGGAGTGGTGGGGATAAAAATCTGACAAATTGCACTGTGGCTGATTTCAGTGAATTGTTAGAAACTTGGTGGCAATTATTTTTTCATGAGTGTTAATTTAGGGTAAATAAATATATTTCAAGTTTGGTCAGTTTTTTACAAAGGTTATTTTTGTGATAAAATTAGCGTTATTTTGTCCCAAAGAAAAAATCTATATCTGTAAATATTTTAAGTAGAAAAATATGCCAATGAGAAAATTGGTACACTTTTTTTAACACTAAATATTTAATATCTCTAAATATGCTGAATCCCAGCAACACAAAGACAGTTTTCTAGAATTTCCTCCTGAAATTACTATAGATTTCAGTTTATATCATAATATTGAGCAGTGTTAGGTTTGCTAATTCCTTTATTATAAGAAAAGCAACAGGAGTAAATCCATTGAAAACAGGCATTGAATGAGTGCTCAGCCGAATCATTCTGTTGGAATTTGAACATTGAAGGAGTGTACTACTTTTACTTAAATGAATTACTAATAGATTTTTTTAGATTGATAGGAATGTAGGCAATAGAAAAAGAAAATAATTTCAGCCTCTGAGAGAGAGGACAATGGTTAGAATGAGCTATTTTCCCAAATCATACATCTATTTTCTTTACCAATATGTCTGGAATGGACCACTTAATTTACTCACCTCTGTTCTGCACATATATTTAGCTCAATGAATGTTGAGCTCAGTACCTTTTCATGAAATCATTTAATATTCATTCTCTGGTTGTTGGTTGTTGTGAGATACATCCTTAAACCAAACACAGATTTACTCCTCAAAATATGATGGAAATGAAAATATTTTCAAGTAAAAGGTAGATTTAAAATACAGTGCATTAACTGCTCTAACAAGGATATGCATGAAGTTTGGGGCCTAATTCAGGTTAGGGATGAGGAGTCACGAGGAGATACATTAAGAAAAGTCTTCCTATATAAAAAGATGACTTGGTTGAGATGTCAAGGACAAGAAATTAGTAGTCCAAGTTAACTGCATGTTGAAAGTCTTTGAGTTGAGATAGAGCACAGCCCATCTTAATGGACCAGATGGTAACTGAATATAGATATATCCTATAATTGTATATATTGTATCCTATAATTTGTAACAAACCTAGTAATAAGAGTTAAGGTAGGAAGAGTAAGCAGGATGAATATGCTTAAGAGTTAAACTTAAACATATGCCTTGTTAAAGCATTCCTTGTTAAACTAAGTAAAAGAGTTTGTCTTTATCCTAAAGCAATGTATACAGCAGAAATATTTTAAGCAGAAGAATGCCATGTTGAGTTTAATTATTCTGGAGCGCTAGATGGAGACACTTGTAAGGGAATGTTCAAATGGCAAAGCATAGTTTGTCTAGCTTGTGTTAAATGGCCCCACCTACTGGCTTAAATAATGCCAAATATAGATTATTTGAGTTCTATATGGAGATA